>OY856342.1:20857500-22107500 GCA_963693475.1 Ectropis crepuscularia
AACTATAATTCTTAATTATATATTACGTCTTAGCTAAATTATATTAGTAATAGATTTATCACTTAATTTTGTGTGCAGATTTGGTCTTAATTTCTAATTTTTTTAGGTTTTTTAAATATTTTTTTAAACATTGTTGATTTGTCTCTAAAAAATGGAATCTACAACTTTGTTTATTTTCTCAAAATTAATATTTTTAAAATAAAATTGGGTTATTTCACAACATTACCTCATTTTCCTAATGTAAAATTATATACTTATTACAGAAAGAAAAAATATTGTAAAGTAATGTCAGCTCTCAAAATCTTCAAATCTACATTTGGGTAGTTCATACCCACGTCGCAGCTGATGTGACAATTTTTCACCTTTCACCTCATTCACGCCGGGTTAAGTTACTAAAGCTAACGCACGGTATCGCTCCTGTGCTGGCCCAAAATGCCTCAGCAGTAGTAGAAGTCACTTGATTCCAACTGTCATAGACCCCTGTAAAAAACACGCAGCTTACTTCAGTCGATGTGTTCGCGCATTGACAAAAATTCAATATCATTATTTTCCAAGTTCAAAAAGCAGTACCTACGACTTCAAAAGTACTAATCCGAGATAATATAATATGTAGTTATTTAGGTGTCAATCGAAAAGGGGCATGGTAACACCACGGGATTCGGACTTGCGTATGTTCGAAAAAATTATCCAGTGTTTTACCGACTCACTAAAATTTTGAAAAATTTGTGAACATTTTGTAAAAATTAAACGAGAGCAATAACATATCAAAACCTAAGAATTTTAGCTTTTAGCTAGAATTTTTAGCCGGTAGAAGCGGGATCAACCTGTATTTTGCAACATGTGATAGGTATATTATATATTTATCGGTAATGACAAAACTAGCAGCGCCCCGCAGGTTTACCCACGTAGGTCCCGTTCCCGTTAATTTTCCGTGATAAAAAAGCCTATGTGCGAAAAAAGCGCCTGCACTCCGTCACACCCTCACCACTCGCTATACGGCGCGAGATTTTAACCTACTCTTTCGGGTCCACCCGAGTGTTCTAAAATCACAGGGGCGCCGGCCGCTTGCCCGAGTTGACGTGCGAACGAACGCCGAGTGCGCGCATAAATAATGTCGCGGCGTTATTGTATTGTGGATGGCTGCAATAGCAATACACTCAAATGTAGTAATTTATCTTATTTCAAATTGCCGAAACAGGAAGCAAGGTAAGTGTTTTTATTGTTAATATTTATTTTTGAGCATCATTTTGGTAGGTTTCAATGGCACAGAACATGGAAACAGTAGTGTGTAATATGTATTTTGTATAGGTAATATCTATTTAGAATAGATACAATAGAGATTATGCGTAAAAAATATTGTCTGAAATACCTTTTTATCCCATCTTTATTATGTCTCAATAAATTTAAATGAGTTTTTGAAGGCATACTTTTTATTAGCGTTCCGTACCCAAAGGGTAAAGGGTTTTGCTCGATTAGTCCGTCGAAAATAAACTAGATGGCGCCACTAGTAAAAATAGATCGCGATGTAGACTTCATTGTGATTATCATAAGGGAAAAGTCAATATTCTGAAATAATTTTTTGCCTGTCTGCGGAAATTGCGATGTAAAAGAAATTTCGTATAATGCCAAAGAAGTTTTCGCCGTTTATTTGCTAACTAGCAGTGCCCCGCGGTTTTACCCTCGTAGTTCCCGTTCTCGTCGTTCCCGTAACTTTCCCGGGATAAAAAGTAGCCTGTGTGTTCTTCCAGACTATAATCTAACTGTATGCCAAATTTCAGCCCGATCCGTTCATACGTTACGGCGTGATTGAGCAACAAACATCGAAACATCCAAATATCCAAACATCCATACTTTCACATTTATAATACCTATTAGTGGGATGGTACGGAACCCTTCGTGCGGGAGTCCCACTCACACTTGGCCGGTTTTATTTGAATATTCATGTACATACTGAATGATACTAATTTGTAACAACTTACAACTGGCTACATTGTATAACTAAAATATACTTCAGCATCAATGAACTATAATACGTACCTACCTGAAAAAGCTATAGAATTTTTAACCGGATTCAAAGAAGGAGGAGGTTCTGGTTTTAATTTTTTTAGTATGTAATAAGTATGTTTCGTGAATGAGCTCAGCTAATTGTGAATTAATTTTTAACCTCCGATCAAAAAAGGGATGTTATAAGTTTGACGTCGATGTCTGTCTGTGTGTATGTCTGTCTGTAGCACCGTAGAGCTCAAACGGACCGATTTCGATGCGTTTTTTATAAAAGTTTATTTTCGTGCGGTGGTTCTTAGATGTTTGGATAATATCGATTCAAAATGGTCCCCTCCACAAAATTTTTTTTTCAAAATCAAAAGTTTTTTTATCATCTATCTATATTATATAAAAATCAATGCCACTTTTCATTGTTAATAAACTCCTCCTAAACGGCTGAACCGATTTGAATGAATTTTTCTGTATGCGTTTGGGTAGGGCCCTCGATGGTTTAGATTTACAAAACAGCCCGGCGATGGCGCTGCAGTTGGTGTCTAGGTTATTATTCGAGCGAAGCCGGAATGGGCCACTAGTCTTATCATATTTCGTACAACCCTAGCACGTTTGGTCAGTGACGTAAGCAGACGACAAGTCACACGGGGCGCACGGTATTCTCAACTCTGCGTGCTTGTACAAAGGTGTATTTTTGCTTGCAAGTAACAGTAGGTAAGTAGTTTACGAAAGTTTAGGTTATTATCGTGTAGGTATTTGCGCTTTTGTATGGCAGTGATGCATCTGTTACGAAGTAACTATTTTCTGATCTGTGACTCCGTATACCGTACCGTACCCCATACCCCATACAACACCAGGCTCATGACACCATGGTTAATATCGATTGATGACGCCGACCGAAATGCCCGCCTGATAGCAAAGGCCAATCTTTGCACTGATTCCACGTTTGTCTATGTTAATTTTAGCATTCTCTAAATGATAATTTATCGTTTGCGAAGAAACATTATAACATGCAGTGGAAAATAACTAATAAACATAATGCACTCAAACCGAATTGCTTTACAACTGACGAAATTTAACAATGAATTACCTAACTCTGGACTGAAATTTAACAATGAATTACCTAACTCTGGACTGAAATTTAACAATAATGCATTCTAAAAGTCAATGAAAGTATCACTGTACTAATTTTAACGCAACCCGAACAAAAACGACGTCAGCTCGGAAGAGCAATAATACTTTCGTATTTATTTATAAACGTCTTTGGCGACATATTAGTGTGACCGGATTTTTATCGTGTGCAAACGTAATAAAACACGTTTAATGTTTGACTGGCCTCGTGGCTTAGTTGGTAGTAGCTCTGCCTGCGAAGCCGAGGGTCGTGGGTTCGATTCCCACCCAGTGCAAATATTTGTGTGATGAATTCAAATGTTTGCACTGTGTCTGGGTGTTTCTATGTATAATAAGTATGTATTTAAAACTATATAAGTATTGTATCAGCTATCTGGCCGCCATCACACAAGCTTTGCTTAGTTTGGGGTCAGATTGTGTTGTGTGTGAATTGTCCAGCCATATTATTATTATTATATTATTATTTACATGAAAATAAATTGATGTATCTGTTGGTAATTTAAATTTTACAATTTTTCACTCACTGAAAATGGATTTGAAAGTATTTAAGGTACTTTTATAAATTTTACAATTTTTTTGTCTGGTTATTCCTTCTAATCTCTGAAACAATCGGGCTGATTCTAACGGGACTTGGACGTTCACTGGCAGATATACCTCTGTAATATGTATGTTATAAAGATTGATTTAGACTACTTTTATTTAAAAAACATACATAAATAGTTTAGTTACGCCACAGTTTACACTGCGGGGCGCAATTAGTTAAAAATAAATATGAATATAACTATTAAAGTGTTGAGCATTTTAATAATATAATTTCACCAAATTATTTTTAAATTTTTATTTGTATAGGCTTACACTTGAACGTCATCTCGCCTGATGTTAAGCGACGATGCGGCTTACTATGAAGCGTGCTCACCTAGAAGAAACCGATTCACTCTCGACTTGAAGACACCAACATTATAACTAATTATTAATTAAAATTAATACTGAATAGTTTTATTTATAAAAATAAATGATTTCATTCAAAACATTTCAGACCTCTGCAGTCACTGGAGATCGTGGCGTTTCTTCGCAGAGTCTGTACGGAACCCCGAAGCCTTCCCTGCGTCGCCAGCAGAAAGCTACCAGAAATTCAAGGACAATCCCAATCCTGAAGCTAACATTGTTTACATGGGCCTAAACTGTGATACTAGGTAAAACAATTTCTACATTTTTATTCAAGACCTGTTTTTGACTGCGACTTGAACTGTGGGTATTATTGGTCTGATGTTATGCTCGATTCACTTTTAGTTGACATTGAATTTAAATATTATAAATATTAGATAGATTATTTTAATCAATTGTTTACTAAACTATTGATGGTATCTTTAAACGGTAACTTTTATGTTGCATATAACCCGATCTCTACTCATCACAATAAAAAAAACCCCCTAAATAATATATGAGTCGATGTTTAGGCGTTAATTTGACTAGATACTACGTTGTTCTAATCAACGGACTTTTTAGTACCTACTGTTAGAAACATTTCACTCGTGACTGTCAGGATTCTGGATACAGCCGTAGGCGGGTGTGATTATACCCAAACATTTAATTACGCGATCATTAAAAATCTTCTTATTTTCTTTTTCAGGGCTAAAGGATCATATTATCTGACAACGAACGGACAAGAACCTTTCGGCAAAGGAATGGATGGCATTTATCACAAAAGTAAAAGGAATTCCATAAAAAAATCGTAGAGATAAATAAAAATAAGTACCTAACATATTTTATTCTGTGATAGTGAAATATCATAATCACTTTGAACGACGAATCACAAAGAGTGCCACAGTAAAGCGCTCTTCAGACGCGTGCGTGAATTTACGAACCAGCTGCGAAGCGTAGGGAACTAATTGGGCCGACTGTAAAGTCAAAATGGACCAAAGAAATTGGGCATTTGTAATAATACCCATAAAGGTGCAACTTCTTACTAATACTTAACATTATAAACGTGAAAGTTTGTATGGAAAAATACATTAATATTTTCATTAAAAAACTACTCAATATATTTATTTAAAGGTATAATGTGATTTAAGACAGAAATATATATACATTCTAGCCTAGAAAAACACAGCCTATTTTCACAAAAGGATGTGACAAAATCACGAAAACGAAAACTATCCGCGTAAAACCGTGTAGGGCTACTAGTATTAAATAAAAGATGTCCAAAAGGGTGAACTTATACGTAACGTATAGTGGTTCGTCTCTGTGCAGGATAATGATACTGAGCCCGCTAGTACCTACACCAAACACATATCTGTAAATATTGGTCCATTTTGATACAAGATTACCTTTCAAGCGATCTCTATTGTGTTTTGTGTTCCGTGGAACTCAACACAAAGTAATACGATAGGAAAACAGGACGTCTACTGTCTTTCTACGAAAAACGTAATTTCGAAACAAACTCGCGACTTTCCTACTCCGGTTCTAAATGTAGGTAGGTACTTCGTTTCGCCCGATCAAACGTTGTTTGACGTTTATATGTTCTAAGCCTACTCGACGGATCGAAGTAGAACCGGAGTAGTAGTAAAGTCGCGAGTTTATTTCGAAATCACGTTTTTCGTAGAAAGATAGTAGACGTCCAGAACCTTACAGCTGGATTTGCGGCTTCCTGTGTGAGTGTCCAACAACTAAAATGCAAACACGCTCCTGTACAACTTGAGATACAATTGTAAAACACTGCAGCACGTTTTGAGATCAAGATAAACAGGCTAACATGCTTTTGTTTATTGGGCAACGGGAATACAAACCCGTGTATAAATGTATTTAAATTATTTTCATTGGACAATGGTCAAAGGTCAACTAATGCCGTGAATGTCGACTTGAAACATAAATTAGGATTTTTCTTAAATTATACCTACATCATCAACTGTAGGTATCATTATCCAGTCTTCCCTACTTATTACTGGGTATAGACCTTTCTCTTATTTCGCCATCTGCCAGGGTCCTGTGTCCATCGAGCTCGGTGCAATCCGTAACATAATTTGTTTGTAGAATTCTCACATACTTATTTAATGAGTTGTAAAAATTCTCACAAATTTAAGGTGGTCCTTTATAAGCTAAATACATTTATCGGATGGGGTTTATTCATTTAGAATTAAGTAACACAAATAAGTTAATTTAAAATTGACGAAAATGACAAAATTTATTTTAGCTCTAAAATATGAATCACAAGAAAATTACTTAGTACTTATCTAAAATATTATGTACAATTTTGGTAAGAATGAAAATGCTTATCGTCTATGTAATTTATATGTTTAACGTTAAACGAAATATTGCTATTGTATGAAAATTGAATAATGAGATAAATGTATCTATAGTATTTTCATAACGTAAGTAAAATAGATCTAATATGTCAGAGATAGTTCTTATTTCCACCAAGTGTGCTACCAGTGTTGCATTTTGTGTCATTTCTAACAGAATGTAACATCGGCGCCATCTATGATAAAACTGAAAACTATAATCTTTGACAAGTCTATTTGCTCTTTGAAGACAGGTCATTGCAGAAATAAGACATTTTCAGAATTTACAGATAGGTACGAGTATAAAGAGTGACATATGTTTTTCATCAGATTTTTTCAAATTCGTACCTATAATGCCATTCATCGAATAATACATCGTTAATTTTGCCCCCCTCTTCTCACTTCATCTTAAGATCATAGTTTTATAAGAAGGTATAGAGACACCTTGAATTGTAAAACAAAAAAGATTAATCAACAACAACGGGACCCGGTAGAAGGGGAAGGCCTAAAAAATGCTGGCTTGACGTCGTGGGGGATGACATGCGTGCCAATGGTCTCACACTGAAGGATGCCGAAGATCGTGCAAAATGGAGAAGTAAAAGTAGGAAAGCGGACCCTGGGCTCCATAGCGCAAGCTAAGGATGTAACCGGGATTAATCGCGATGATGATGATTGTCATGGACAAAAAAATGTGTAGAAATATAATACCTAGTTATAGAAATAGTTAAAGCTACATGTTTTTAGAAATTTTACCTAAATGACGCACAAATTCATAGTAAGATAATATTTATAGTAAGTATCTACTTTTAGTCGAATATTTTGGTGGATGACATGTAGTCTCTTAAAACATTTGTATATTAATTTTATACTAATAGTGTAAACAAGAATTAGTTTTTTCCTTTAATTCATGTGTGATATTCTTTCCCAATATACATAGATAACTATATAGATCAATACAACTAATAGGTAAAAATATTCAATATTACTAGCAAGTTATGCCAGTACTTAAACAACCATTAGAAATCTATAATACTTGCCTTTATATAATAAGTTAGTTTAAAATTGTTACTAATTTTTAAATATTTGACGTTTGCCAAAGATTTGTCATAATCAGATAATAAAATTATTTTCAATAATCTATAATGATCAAATTAAAATATCACAATTCGTTCAATGTAAAACACATAGAAAATATGAGCTACCTCCGTATTCCGAAACATACGCGCATTTTTTTTCCTTTTAGTACTTTTGACATTACAGTTTCTGTAATATCTATAACAATATGACATTACTTAAAAATTACGGCTAAAACGAGATGAATGCTTTCTCTTTTGTGTAACCGTTGAGTTAATGTTTGGAACACTAGGGTTAGATGTAAGTTGTAGGTGAAGAAACCCTAAATCTGAATTATTTTTACATTGTCTAAAATTAATTATATTTAGAAGTATGTATTACAGGTTTTTGAAATTAGACTATTTCATGATATTAAAAAAGCTTTAATTCCCGAAAGATACCGTCCTTTAAAATCGTATCCATGGACAAATTTCAAAACAAAAATTAATCAGATTTAGCTTTACCTATAGAGCTGTAACTAAATAATTAGTTTCTAA
Organism: Ectropis crepuscularia; assembly: GCA_963693475.1. Classification (NCBI taxonomy): domain Eukaryota; kingdom Metazoa; phylum Arthropoda; class Insecta; order Lepidoptera; family Geometridae; genus Ectropis; species Ectropis crepuscularia. The sequence goes on from OY856342.1 coordinate 20,865,515, forward strand.
AAGACCTAAATAAAATGGTACATTGTATTTGGAATTTTTCATTGCTATCCTGTCCTTTAAATATCGCACAAAACAAATGTTATTTTGTTTAGTTAATCGTATCATTATAAATAATATGTGATTTGAAGTCGTAAGCTCAGATATCATCGGTCAAACTTTACAATCAACATGAAATTAACGTGGTTGTAACCTAGTTTAAGTAATCGTGTCTTGTAGTGTTAAGAGAGACACTGTAGAATGCTAATAAGATTTTACAGATAAAATTTCAGCCAGATTCAGACCAATATGTTCATCGTGAGCAAATCTTGGTAAAAACAAGAAATATGTTGACTTGAAGACGTTTCCTTAAAAAAAATTACGTTCTTAGGACTAGGGTACATAGAAAGTTGGTATTTTAACACGAAAAACGTCTATTGCGCAACTTGTTGCGCACAGCTCAGAAAGTTCTGCTGTAGATGTAACTTTGTATTATAAACTATCTTAAGCCAAACCTAATTCTAAGTACCTACTAGTAATATGAGTACAATGTTACGAACTAATCAAGTACAGTATAGTTTTTTCCCAGCCATTTGTGAATGTGAGGGGTCACATATACGTCTCGTAAGGGTTTTGTTACTAAATATGACGCAAAACTCAAGACCGCTATGAAAATCATCCTGAAAAACAAAATATTATAACATTAATGTTAATACACTTCGAGTATTCAATAAACATCTATCATTCGTTATTGAAGGGACGTATCTTGAAATAGAACATAATACTGAATGAAAAAATGAAACAAAGTAAGTAATTAACCAACATCTTAGGCTAAGAAATCATGGAACGATTTTCCCCCGCGATCGCCGCAGTTGCCGCAGGGCCCGCAGATTCTGTAGAATGTAGATACGAGTATATGTATAAAAAAACAAAGCACAACTCATGACGCGTTTTACGTCCGCGGTCGCCCGCAGACAGCGGCTACGGAACCGCGAAAATAAGCGGTGTCGTGGGTTTTGAAATAGAACCGTAGTTCCGCAACCGCCACGGTCGCAGGTGAAAATCGCTCCATGAGTTCTTAGCCTTAGACCGCCTTTTTCCCCATTTTTCCTAGCTTGACATAATAATCGTGTTCAGCCATAGTTGAAACATCTGGGTTTAGTTTAGAAATTAGCGACAGTGCTGATTTAGGAATGAACTATGCTGCGGCAAGAAAGTGATTTAAACGTGCACTAAGATAGGCAGTTTCATAAATTCAATGGATAATTAGGAGGTCTCAAGACTGGTCGAGCACTGCGAGCGCCAAGCCCAGGAGCTGATCATCGCAGCAGACTCTAACGCACACCATCCAGCGTGGGGTATGAAGGCAAGTAACAGGAGGGGTGACGATTTCATCACTTATCTCTTATCTACCAAGCTAGCTATTATCAATAGAGGCTCCAAACCAACATTCGTCACTAGACGGAGTAGAACGATCATCGACGTGACACTTGCAACGGAGGGAGCTGCGGAATTTATCCAGGACTGGCACGTGTCGGACGAGGCATCTTGTTCCGACCACAGATGGATCCGCTTTGACCTACAGGCATGTACGATGATACCCGAGCCAACTAGGAACCCGAGGAAGACGAACAGGGCCACTTTTGCTAAAACAGTGCAAGGTAAGCTCAGTGATACCCGGTCGTCGACTCGGTTCCAGACTAGGCCAGGCAATCAACAAGAAATTGAATCACAGGTAAACTTATTCACTGACACAGTCATAAAAAGTTACCATACATCATGTCCTCTAACCTCGACCGCCAAGAACAGCAACAGCAATAATTCATGGTGGGGTCCCGAGCTCGAAAGAATCAGGAAAAAGGTTAGACGACTTCTAAACAGGGCCATGAACACCAGTGATGACCAGGACTGGGACAGGTACAAAGATGCCAAGGCACACTATAAAAAACGACTACGCTACAGAAGTTCGTCATCCTGGCGCGGATTCTGTAGCAACATCAAATCCTGCAATGAAGCAGCACGGGTAAGAAGAATTCTATCCGCAGGGACACAACAAAACATTGGGTCCCTTTGCAGGAACGACGGCACATATACTACCTCCCTAGAGGAGACGTACGAGGTGCTACTCCAAACACACTTCCCGGGCTGCCAGCTCACACAGAGCTCGGACTGGGAGGAGGACAGCTATTCGCCTTCAGAGACTGATTGGCAGATCGCACAGAAGGTAGTAACGCATGAAAAAACTCTCTGGGCCATCAACAGCTTCCAACCATTCAAAGCGGCCGGACCGGACGGCATCTTCCCTGCTTTGCTGCAGTGGGGAGGCGGTGAGCTTGTGGAACTGGTAACCACGGTTCTTCGAGCCTGCCTAGCCTTCCAATACATCCCTCTTAAGTGGCGAGAAGCAAATGTCATCTTCATTCCCAAACCAGGTAAGAGTGACTACACCAACGCCAGGTCCTATAGGCCTATCAGCCTCACCTCCTTCATGCTGAAGACGCTGGAAAGGCTATGCGATAGGTATATCAGAGACACAGCGCTTTTATCAACCCCACTGCATAAGAATCAACATGCCTACAGTGTGGGAAAATCAACTGAATCAGCACTTCACGCTATCATAACTGAAGTTGAGGCAGCAATCCAATCCAAGTCTGTCTGTCTAGGCGTCTTCATAGACATCGAGGGCGCCTTCGACAAGACTAAGTTCTCTAGCATAAAATTGGCTCTGAACAAACATGGAGTGGACGCCCTACTAGCAGGTTGGATAGTAAAAATGTTAAAAAATCGCATCGTTCGGCCTCCAGGATACGCAACAAAAATGGCACTTGTTGCGAGAGGGTGCCCTCAAGGGGGCGTCCTCTCTCCCTTACTATGGAACATGGTGGTAAACGGATTGATTGAGATATTGAACGCGGGGCGTTTCTACACAGTAGGCTACGCCGACGACATAGCAATAATGATAACGAGTCTCCACGCCAGCACCGCTTGTGACCTGATGCACGCGGCTCTAAGAATAGTAGAGAAATGGTGCACGGAGTACGATCTAACCGTGAACCCGTCAAAGACGGAACTAGTTATGTTCACACTCAAACGCTCTCTAGGCTTGTACACACTGCCAGGTCTATACGGCATAACGCTACAGCTGTCTGAGGAGGTAAAGTATTTAGGGATGATCCTCGACAGCAAATTGAACTGGAACAAGCACCTAGAGACCAAGATCAACAAGGCCTGTATCACTTTCTATCAATGTCGCAGAATGATAGGTAAGACATGGGGACTTAATCCAAAAGTCACCCTATGGCTCTACACCACAGTGATCAGGCCCATTATCACCTACGGGGCATTGGTCTGGTGGACCAGGACGACGCTGGCCACAACCATCGCGAAGCTACAACAATTCCAGAGGTTGGTATGTTTAGCGACTACCAGCGGTATGAGCACAACACCAACGGCAGCCCTGGAAATAATGCTGGATCTGCCTCCGCTCCATTCATTTGTGCAGCAGGAGGCGGCGATGTCTGCAATAAGACTACGGACTCTCGGTCTCTGGCATGACACAGGTATTCCTCACACGCGAGTTCTTCAGGACAGTCTGAAGCACCATCACATGCTGCTGGCGATCAGTGACAGAATACCCAAACAGTTCGTATTTGACAAAAAATACAAAATCCAACTTGAGGAGCCCCCCTCCGGTGATCATAGCTCTACCGAGCTAATGGTCTATACCGATGGTTCGAGAACCAACGAGGGCGTCGGATCAGGCACCTTCTCGGAGGACTTAAACATCAGGTATCACACATCCCTTGGGGCCTACAACTCCGTCTTCCAGGCAGAATGCGTGGGCATCACGAGGGCGGCTACCATAATCGCCGACAGGAGGGTACAAGGATATAACATCCGCATACTATCTGACAGCGCGGCAATTTTACACGCCCTAAAGAGTAACACCATTACTTCGGGGCTTGTTCTTGAATGCCACAAATCCCTGATGGAGGTTTGTAAACACAACCAAATCGTTCTTCAATGGATTAAAGGCCATAGTGGATCGAGAGGTAACGACGCAGCGGACGAACTGGCGAGGAGGGCATCAGCGGAACAGGTACAAGGCCCTGAACCGATTGTCCCACTTCCATTATCACAGGTACGGAAATGGCTGCGTGAGAAATCACTTAAGGAACACAACAACAACTGGACCAACAGGACAGACTGCAGGCAGTCTAGGGCGGCACTGGGGGGCCGTAACACACGGTACACCCGGCAGCTGCTGAGCCTAAATCGACAACAGTTGCGTTTGGTCACAGGCGCACTGACTGGTCACGGTTCGTACAATAAACACCTATTCACACTAGGTATTACCGACAGTCCTCTTTGCAGAGCCTGCCTCGAGGCTGAAGAAACGGCCGCTCACGTGCTGATGGAGTGCACGGGAGTGGCGGTACATCGGGCGAAGTTCCTGGGCACACCGGGGACGCTCCGCGAAGCATGCGGCAACGTGAAGACGCTGCTGGGCTTCCTGCTGGAGCTGGGTTGGCAGGAGTGAAGCCTACTTCCCACACACGCAAAATAGGCGCATCGAGACGTCGAGTTGCGGAAAACAGCCCGCCTACGAATTAGTAGGGACAAAACTTAAGAAAGAAAATGTTACAGATAACCTTAATTTTCTTACATGATTGTTCTTGATTTACGTGCTGGATCCTGGATCCGCAGACTCATTGAAACTAATCAAACGTTACATCGACTCGAATTGAAACTAAAGTGAAAATGTAGCTTAAAACACTTTGTACTAGTTTCTCTAATACTCGTATTATGGTAGAATTTCATTTTTTCTTTGATATCACATTCAATATTCGTCATACTAAGAAATATGAATCAAGAATAAATTTTCACGGGATAATTAATTCTTTGTGATTTTATAACGCTCATTTTCACTCATTGCGTATTTCTAATCAAGTACTTGTCAAAGTTTCTTTACGTGCGGTTTCGTAATCATAGGTAAGTGCTCTGTGTCTATAGCTTTCAATATGTACTGATAATAGTGCTTCATCCAAACTAGGTGCTAAAGCGAGTCAAGCTATGGGTGCAAATCGTTTTCTTCCCTTTGTTTTCGACAAATATTGTCGAGTATTTGTGGTCAATGTTTCAGGAATTGAGCTAACTTAATCGAAAAACTCGTTAAATCCTGATATATTTTCAGGATATACTTTAGCTGGTGCTTCGTCTTTTGGTTTACTTCCGTTATAGATTTCTATTACAAGTTTAGCCGTCCAAAAGAAAGAGAAAGATACAGCGCTTGCCAACAGACTGAAAAACAAGAAAACGTGAATTTTGTTTGCTGTTTATCCGTCATTTCAGCACACATTTTAATCCTCCGCTGATATAAAATGTGTAAAATAAAATAAAACTTACTATTATACAAATATACTTATACGATGTAAAACTAGTAAAACAGATTATCTAAAAATGTATCTTGGGCCGAAATATATAAATCGAATACGCTCATAAAAACGAAATGCCCACACTAGTTTTCTAATGAAATAAGTCCAATGCCATTACTCTTGACTCAAGAGCTAAGTACAGAAATACAGTTATTTCTAACTAAGCGCGTGGAACTAAAATTAACATTTGTAGTTTGCGAAAAAAGCTTTACATACAAGATATTAAATAATGAACGAAAATACTCACAGGCCATCCATTTTACTGATTTATGACTTTTTGGTATATTTTTAGTAGAGATTCACAATATATTCGGATGAAGTGTTACCGTGTTGTGATCTAGGTTACTTCCGAGATGTGTCTTATACCCATAGTAAAACAATTACGCATTGTTCTTTATCTTATTAGTTATTTCATAACATTGGTTATTATGATTACATAACAAAGGACTGCACGATAAACAAATGACCCAAAAATTTTAAGTACTTGGAAGACGTGTTAATAGCCCTCACCGCACATCCACTATCCGGGGCATGGTTGCACGCGCTACCTTCACCTTACCTGGGCACTTTACTGGACGACGATTCTTTCACCGGGTCTAGATCTAATGGCAAGCATCCAGACGGTGTGACCTTAGTACCTTGGAAGCACGGCAAGTGCTTAGTGTGGGACGCTACGTGTGTCAGCACTGTCACAGCAACGCACCTGGGTCGCATCGTCCATACTCGGGCAGCAGCAGCAGAGGAGGCCAGTAGTAAAAAGCGGCAGAAGTACGCGACAATGGAGCCGCAATACTTCTTTGTTCTAGTGGCCGTGGAGACTATGGGCAGTTGGGGAGTCGATGCCAAAGATTTAGTCCGCGAGATTGGGCGTCGTTTACGTCGCTAAGGTGATGACTCCCGCACTGGCTCATTCCTGAGGCAAAAGATAGCCATTGCCATCCAGCGAGGCAACGGAGCCAGTGCATTGGGCACATTTATTTACACCAGGAACGATTCAGGGCGGGTTGAGCAGAGATGATAGGACAGAAACGTACTCGCACACGTTGTGTCTTACACCTGCCAGCGAGTTTTTGCCAGGGGATCAGTGTAGTCTTGCCATCTGATTTCGACAATCTGGGAGACGCTGGATATCTCCGCAGTATCCTCCTGCACCTGTTAATGCATCCCTAAGGGTGTCATTGACATCATGATGTCAGCACGCCGCCTACAATCCATCCGCTTCAGCTCTCGTCCCACAGATACAAATGTGAGGTTCACTAATGGTGCACAATAGTGCAAAATGTAAAGCATCCTGACCAAAGCGCCACTGCCAATTTCATGGAATCAGCCAACGGCGTGCCCAAGTGCAGCAAAGGCAGGGCATGAAGCCAAGCGCTGGATGCAGATTTTGTTGGTTTCAATCTGGCTAGTTCAGCCCCAAGCTTTCATCATGAAGTTTGGAAATGAACTGCTGTAATACCACATCATCCTAGCTCCATTGGTGTATCTTTGGTAGGTCTGCACCCGGACAAAGCGACTACCACATGTGAAAAGCCTCCTCTGCGTAAGGCTGAGACTCCACCATAGCGGAGATATGTGGAGATGTCTGAAGCGGAGACGAAAAGAGACGTCTCCACTGGAGTTGAGCGGAGACGAGATGTGTCAATAACGAAATTCTATCGGTTGCTAACTCGTCTCGTCTCCGCTCGTACATATCCGCTTTGGTAAAGTCTCAGCCTAAGAGACGCTGTTCGTGTTACAGTTAGTCAATATAGAAGTGTAACTTTAAATGATGAATTAAAAATATGTATGCCATAGAAAAATTACATTTATTGAATCAAGATTACAATTGAACAGCTTTTCCTATTTTTGCAAAATCAGGTTTGATCCTAAAGCAGTTTTTAAATTATAGAAAGCATGACATATTTTTCATGTCGACTCACTCTTCTGTTAAGTTCGTTGTACACTTATGTATATTTAAATTCTCCACTGATTTTTTTTAATATTTGTTCTGTGACCACATTAAGGAACAATTGAAACTCCCAAGTTTATCAGTCTCAAAGATCTTTAATATTTGTGCCTACTGAGTTTACATTCACACCAAAAATATTATACTCGTCGTTTTATATTATTAAAAGAATACTTCTGTTAAAATTTATTGATCTATACCACATCTATACTAATATTATAAAGCTGAAGAGGCTGTTTTATTTGAACACGCTAATCTCAGAAACTACTGTACCGATTTTAAAAATTCTTTCACCGTTGGATATTTACGTGATCCCTGAGTACTATCGCCTATACAGGATTACTGGTAATCAGCCTGCATCCGTCTAAGGCTCTTAAATACGCAGAACATACCCTTAGACGGATGCTTATTTAAGCAGAACATGCCCTTAGACAAAAAACTTTTGCCTTGTTTTGCCGTGTTTGTTGTCCTGTTTAGCGCCTGTTTGGTGTTATTCACTTCGGCACATCACATATCGATCGCTAAAGAGCGCGCTCGCTCTTGTTACGAAGATTTTGATGCTTTTAGACCGGGCAAATACACTTTTTTTTTATTTTGAATGGGAAAAATTTTTAAAAATCTATAGAACAAAAGTTGGCGTAAGTATTTAATGCACTTAACACCCCTTTAAAAGGATGCAGGCCGATTACCGTAACCCTGTTTATTATGTACCACGGACAAAGCCGGGGCGAACCGCTAGAAGATTCACGAAGAATTTTTATGAATATATATTATATTAAGATATTATAGTATATTAAGAATCTTTATATTCACGAAGAATTTTAAAAGATTTTTTCTATAAAACGTCGAGTAAAACATTCGCCTAAAGGCCTGTTTTCATTTTGATTAGTGCGAGTGCGTGTGAGTGGTGCACGTGTTGAGTGATTAGTAGCAAACACGTGTGGACACCGATTGATTATTGCGAGTGCATAGTAATCAGTCGCGATTACTCACTCGCACTCGCAATCTCACTCGCACTTGCACTCGCACTAATCAAAATGCAAACCGGCCTTTATGGTGAGCAACATTACGAGCACAGTCTCACGCAGCTATTTGTACGTGGCATATAAGCTAATGTTGCTGGGATTCAGGACCTTCTGTCACAAGGAGAGATTCAAGGCCACGGCTCATCATGCTGGCTCAGTGCGGGTTAGCGGACGACACATGACAAAAGATTCTAGGAACATCACGGTTTCCTCACAATGTTTACCGTCGCTGTTAATTAAAGCCAGTTGTGATGATAAACTTGTGCATCTACTCTTGTACTACAAAATACTCAGAGGCGAAGGCGGGATTCTAATATCCGACCTCACGATTATGAATCGCACGTAAGTACTATTCACTATGCCACCACGGATTCGAAATTTCAGCACAAAAATTTTATTTGAACACGAATAATCCAAATCATTGTCACAGCACCACTACTTCTTTGAAGTCACGTTAAAACATCATGAGGAAACCGACATGTTCCCAGTAGGGATTACAATCCGGAAAACCGGATCCGGTAATCTGGCGGATCCGGTATCTTTAACCTATTACCGGATCCGGTACCAATTCACCGGATCCGGTCGCCGGATCCGGTCGCCGGATCCGGTGCTAGCAGTTAAAGTAAAATTATTGATAAATTGCATGACTACATTTGTACTTTAAACGCGTTGCGTGCGGTAATAATGCGTCGCTTCGTTGTCACACAATTCTCCTATTTTATCCCAATACCATCCAATACGCAAGTATAGACCTGGCTGGTGAGTAGCGAGACAAAATAAATCCCTCAATTTAAATCATATGGGAGGTTGAAAGTCCCATCAAAATAATAATCTGTCTTTTTAGGAATCCCTATTTTTGCAATGAAAACTTATTTTGGCGCGCTACAGGCAGATTTTTTGAGGGTTGTAAATTGAATTGTAGCGTCACGCTTGGGAATGATAAGAAATCTTTGGGTAAATTCCGGACCATGGTCGATGGCCATCTAGAAATGCGTTAACGTTTCCCAGAAATGCTGACGCATTTCTAGATGGTCATGCTCATGACAATGCCCTCTAGTTTAATCTGCGTAGTTTCCAAAGTAAGCTATCAAATTCTGAGTTATAAGTTGTCACTTCTATTGGCAGTTCTTATGACTGCCAATTTTTTTAGTTATAAATAACACCCAATTAAAATTTAAAATTGCCTAAATGTTTTATACTTTTTTGCATACGCCTGGCAACGTTAAAGCCCCGGCTAAATCATATTATATCATTATCAGCTTATTATTTTTTATTCTTTAAACATTAAACTTCAACATTCAAAAATTGTATATTGCCTCCAACATATATATTGGATCCAAAAATAAACTAGAATTTTAATAAATCATTTTGGCCCGCTATTCATTCATCACCTTTCAGATATGCACCTCCGTTTTGGAGTATAACTGTAGAAATATGTGAGAAGGATTCAGTTTGTTTCAAATACCTACCCAAAATTTGCTACCAGGTCTCGGAATATAATATTATGTATAATGACATTGATTAACTTACTAACTATTCATTTTGAACCGAAAACCAAAAATAATTCAGATTCGATCAATCAATCAATTCGATCCGGTCGGATCCGACCGGATCGACGGGAATCTGACCGGATCCAGCCGAATTAAAAATGACACCGGTCCAAATGACCGGTCACCAATCCCTATTTCCCAGAATCTTTCCTCATACGTCATCCACTAACCCACACTGGGCGAGCGGCAGCGTGGTAAATTACGGCCTTGAATCTCACTACATTGCACCCGTCACTCATGAATATAAAGTAATTTATAATATCTTTACTGTAACGTTTGCGCATTACTACGGTATAATAATTGGCTTAGGGATTGTAGTTCTCCAGACGGACTCGGCAAAAAGTCATTCCACAACAAAAACACTAAACTAGCTTGTATATTCATAGTTAACACATTAAAAAATCGTACGGCTACAACACTCCATGTAACTTTGGATACAGAATGATATTTTCTGGACGATGCTTGTTTGTTTGTAGTATTTTCAGTAACCGATTCTGAAAACAAGTAAAAAAGGCATTCACGATCACGTTATTCATCACAAAATATGACTTGAGGACAATTTTGTCTCTTTGACAGCACAAACATTGAAGATCTATTTAAATGAAATTTTATAGGTATTTTGGTTCACGTAATCCTTGAATAACTAATACGAAAGATGACTGGTAGGGGTTGAAAAAGTAAGACCGAGAATAGAACTGAGTGGCGTATTATGGGAAAGGCCACCAGTGGGCGAATTTAGGCTGATGATGACAATGATGAATGGATAAGCATTAGAATATGGTGGTAATACTTTGATAAGGTTAAAGTTATGATAGCGATCAATTGAGGGAACGTACATGTAGTACCGACCATAATAAAGTGGGATAAGGGTAAGCGAATTGATGACTTTGATAAGGTAAATTATGGGTACTGCTCTTTTTAAAAAGCAACTAAGTAAGGGGTTTTAAAAGAAACTAAGTGAGGGTTTTCCTCAAAATGCCAACTAATTCCTACAAATAGCACCTAATTAACGCGGCCACCACCACCCATCCATGCAAATACAGTGTTATTCCATTTGTGCGGATAAGGATTATACATCGCTGCTGGTACGAACGTTAGCTCTCTTCCTGACAGTATCTGGTCCGCTGTTATTGTGTTCGGTCGGTTCTTCCCGAAACCCAATTCGTTATAGTATGTCCCCGCAAGATACATAGTCATAATGACGGCACCAAGTATTAGACCACTGAAACAAACAAATACACACATTAATATTTTAACGTCATTCATAGATAGATAGATAGATAGAAAACTCTTTATTGTGATACAAAAAATAAAATAAAAATTACATTGACAAACTTAAGAACTAGCATCACAAGTGGCGGCCTTATTGCTGAGAGCAATCTCTTCCAGGCAACCAACACAAGGAAAATAGCCTTCATACAAAATACAGGCAGGGGGAGCGACGTTAATTTATATAATACTACTAAATAAATATTACTAAAATAAAATAATAAATATTAACTTATAAATATGCTACTACAACATTTAATACTAACATAAATACGAATAACAAATAAAAATACCAAGAAAAGTGAGGAATATTAGGAAGAATAGTGATTCAAAAACAGAACACAAAACAATTCCAACTAGTTTAAAAACAGCAGTGCTACAACTTACAATTTGCTAGTGTCGACAGTCTTGCATTGTGATAAATAAAAATCTTTTACTTTGCTCTTAAAAACGCTCAAGGACTGCGATTGTCTCACAGGTGCCGGCAAAGAATTCCACAAACGGACAGCCTTAACAGTAAAAGAATTTCCATAGAAGGAGGTCTTGTGTGAGGGTGTGTCAAGGTTGAGTGCCACAGCAGCTCTTAAAGAGCGTGGACGTGAACAAAACGAGAAGCATTCCTTAAGGTAAGATGGGAAGGTAGGGATGAACAACACATTATACAGAAGTGATAAGATGTGTGCATTTCTGCGGAGACGGATTGGGAGCCACTTGAGTTTAGCACGAAATTGAGAAACGTGGTCAAATTTGCGCAAGCCAAATATGAACCTGATGCAGAAATTTTGAAGACGCTCAAGCTTATTTAGTTGTTCCTCAGTGAGATCAAGGTAACATACGTCGGCATAATCAAGGATTAATATATATAGATAATAATTAATAGATATAGATAGGATATAATTATTTCTAAAGTATTCTAGTTTTTTTAATGTAAATATTAAAGAACGAGACGAACAGAACATGTGCCTGATGGTAAGCAACATGCCTGCCTCATAACAGCACAGTGACACGCAGCTATTGGAACAAGAAGAGTCCAAATCATTACCTAGCACTGCACTGCGCTCGTCACCCAGACATCTAAGATGTTATATCTCTAAGCCCAGTAATTTATCTGGAAACATTGCCCTTCAAACCGGAAGACAGTAACGCTAGCTAATAGCCCAGCTAATCCATGGAGCTGGACATGTCAGTCGCAGAACCGATAACCGTTGGGTTGACCTGTTCTTGAGTAGAGATCGGACCGAATCGGCAAACGTAGTGTAGGATGTAGGACATCCTGAGACAAGAAGAAGTGACAATATGTGGAAGATAGTGGAAGACAGTGGGTAGAAATGTCAAGTTGAAGATCGGGCCTATGTTCAGAACTACTAAGCTAAGTTAATGACGACGTATACTATTACAGTTGATATTTATAGCGTAGTATTATTCTAGCAATAGTCTTTGTTACATCCTACGTTATGAGTTTTTCCAAGATTTTGGTTTTGGTCCTGTGGCCTGAAAGAAATTGGTTTCAGTGATAAAGCCGCCAGTTGTTCTATTAGTCTTATTGTTTACCTATATTATATGTATCATTTAGTGGTGTGAACAATAAATAATTTTTGTTAAATAATTTCTTGTGTTAAGTTAGAGTATTAAACAAACATGAACATTTTATCATTTGAATTAATAATAAATTATACAACGTCAATAAGTATAGAGCTACATGGTCGTTTAACGTCAAACAAGATGGTGGTCAAAGGGTGCGAGGCTAGGGAACCTACACGTGGTGCACTTTGGGCATCACACAACAACTGGCCACGGCGGAATCTTGTTGTGTGATGGTGAATCCCAGCCAACGAGGAAGTTTTTACTCGCATTTTTCTCCCCAGCAGCAGTGCGTGTAGAACTTGGAGAAAGAGACTGGAAGACTTGAGAAGGTTACTCGGCTGATACTCCTATCGATCAAGCAAAAATTCAAACTCTCCCAGATGAGGGTTCTCCGCGAGCACTCTGATTAGCAGAGTGTTCAATGGAAGGAAAAAAGCCGCGACGTGGCATGGAGCCTGAACGGCGGCTATCCCTAGCCGTGATCGTGTGGGTGGACCTCTCACTCTTAACCATCTTAGACAAGATGCTCCACAGTGAGAGGTCGTGTGAGGCGGGGGAGTGAAAGTAATCGATGTCGATGGATGAGGTGGAGAACAGAGAGGAGGAAGCATGTAGCTCATCCTCTCAGGCGGAAATGGACAGGAGGGAGCCATCTCGCACTCTGGCTCGCATCCTGTCTCCACTACAGGGCTAGAGATGTCGGATGTTTAGGGTCGTCCAGCATTCCACCTGGTTTCCGGCGCGTCACTTGATCCAAATGCGGGAGTTCATCCTACCGCGAGACAATGGCAGGGTCGAATATGAGAGCAGCCTGCGACTCAGCCGCCAAACTCACGGCTAGACCACATAATCTCCGGGCGAGAAACGAAAAGAATCGGACAATAATCCCATAATCTTTTTTCAGGATTTTTTCCATAAACTCTTTTCGGGGTTCGCAGTTTTGAATATTTTCTTCAAATAATCATGGGACAAACTTACAAGTACAGTCGAGCCAGTTCCAATACAGAAGAAATGAAATCCAATAAAAGAGTTAAAATCGGTTCACAATTGACGCATTTTTGACGGACATACCTACAAAACAAAATCACCAAACAGCTATCTCCTTCATTTTTAGGGTTCCGTAAAACGTAAAAACGGAACCCTTATAAATTCGTCATGTCTGTCTGTCTGTCTGTCTGTCTGTCTGTCTGTCTGTCCGTCCGTATGTCACAGCCACTTTTTGCCGAAACTATGAGAACTACACTGTTGAAACTTGGTAAGTAGATGTATTCTGTGAACCGCATTAAGATTTTTACAAAAGTTTTTTAAAAAAACAAAAATTAGGGGTGCCCCCATACTGAGAACTGAAGCTCAAAAAATTTTTTTTCATCAAACCTACACGTGTGGGGTGTCTATCGATAGGTCTTAAAAAATGATGTTGAGGTTTGTAATATAATTTTTGTCTACACTGAATAACTTGCGCGAGAGACGCTTCCAAAGTGGTAAAATGTGTGTCCCCCCCCCCCCCCCTCTAACTTCTAAAGTAAGAGAATGAAAAAACAAAAAAAAATATATGATGTACATTACCATGAAAACTACCAACGAAAATTAGTTTGAACTCGATCTGATGAGTAGTTTTTTTTTAGTACGTCATAAATACACTATTATTAAAACTTCGATCAAAGTTACAACGAACTACAAGAACTATGTATATAATGTTACTTGCTGGAACGGAACCCTTCATGGGCGAGTCCAACTCGCACTTGGCTACTTTATTAAAGTTGGTCAAAGCCAACACATTTTTCCAAACTCGAACACAGTAAAATTATAATATATAGCAATAGTAAATGCTACATTAAGCTACATTTTAAGCAATTACCAGTGTTTAACAAATCTGAACTCGAGATCAATGTATGAGTGCGCCTGACCTCACAATTGTCGAAAATTTATTAATACCAAATTTACTCTAACCAAATATTCGATAGGTTTTTGACTTGCGTGATCCCAAACGTTTGGAGTATCGCAAACAAACCAGTACAATAATCGTTGCAATAAACATTTACTTACACGCCAGCTACAACCATTTTGTAAATAACAGAAATAATAAATTTCACAAAACCCACATTAAAATTAATATCACCACTGTAACTTAACCGAACGTTTGATGTCTTTAGCAAAACAACCAACAGTATAAATTAAAATCGAGAGATTATTTTCTTTGATTTTGTTTACTTTTTTCAACATGGATGTGTACAATAAATATGAGCAGAAAATACTCGCAATAATGTTACAAACATATCGATCATCCGGTGTCGAGAAAATTGGGTCACACAGAAATAATAAGTATTTACAACTATGTCGGTTGTGCGTATTTCCTTGCTACTTTCATGAACAGTACGAGTACTTATACTTCAGAATAGTGGGTTACCCAAGAACCCCAACTAATGTATATACCTCTAAATAGGATGGCTGGTGAGTGGATTACGATTATCGTTGCCTCGCCCATGAGTTTTCTTTAAACCTAAAACTGCCCAAAAGTATTGACAAACGAGCTAATAAATGAGGTGATTTCTGAATGAGAAATCAGTAACAAATGGGTGAACATAATGTAAACACTATTCAGAGGCTTTAGGCCTGTTTTCATTTTGATTAGTACGCGTGCGAGTGAGTAGTGCAGGTGTTGAGTGATTGGTAGCAAACACGTGTGGACACCGATTGATTATTGCGAGTGCATAGTACCTAATCAGTCACTCTCACTCGCACTCGCAATCGTACTCGCACTCACACTCGCAATAATCAAAATGCAAACCGGCCTTTTATCAGATTAGATTTGTTACGATAAGATTTGTTCTTGTCTGGACTGGACCGACATTCAAGAAGCATACACAAGTACACATTCATCAAGCCAGTCTAGTCGTTTTGCAAATCCAGTTGTTTCAAACTAGACATGAGTAGTTACTAATTAGAAATAAATCATAAAATCGCTTTCGATCAAACGACTTGTGATCAAGCACTGACCCGTTTTGTCTTTGCAAAGTTTTTTTTTTAAACTTCTATAGGTTTACACTTGACCGCCATCTCGCCTGATGGTAAGTGACGATGCGGTCTACAATGGAGCATGTTTACCTAGAAAATACCGATTCACTCTCGATTTGAAGACACAAAGATTGTAACCATCGGGGAAAACCCACTCAGGCAACGTATTCCACAGCCTAGACGTTCTTATCACAAAAGTAGAGTCAAATCTCTTCGTTCGTGTCTTTGGATCATCCATGGAATGGATGGAATCAACCATGAAACGATGTCGCTTTGTCGAGCTACGAGCATTCCGATAGAAGAAAGGACAAGGTGGTATCAGATCATGCAAATCAGTTGCACACTCTCCGAAGTGTATCCGATAAAAAACCGATAGGCTAGCAATTTTTCGGCGATGTTCAAGACTTTGAAGTCTTTGTGAATAGGTACTTTCTATTGTGAGGAAGCATAAATCTAATAGTTAATTTCACAGGTAAAAGAAAAATACTGGAGTCGTTAGTGTGGATATTGAACAGTTTACTCTAGGAGCAACTGAGCCACGCGTCTGCCGAGGTCTCCTTCCAAGAATCGCCACTGCGACAATACGGCAGATATATTCCATTAAAATAAGTTCCTTGTAGTCTTGTTTTAGTTTTAATCAGATTACATTTTTGTCTTATGTTTGATGCCATGAATTTTATGAAACTGAAAAGTTTTAAGTGATGACAAAATAATTAAATCATTTTTCGACAAAATTTAAATCTTTCACTGATCTAATTAATGGTGATATACATATATTATATTGCACACGTAACTTTATTACGTGGGTATATGTACATTATAATTTTAGGCTTAGATGTAAATAAATAAGTTATACGTTACTTTAATGTGTTATTCTTTTACTGGTGTATAATTATCCTATTAGAAATGGGCTACTACTTAAAGACACCCATAAAATACATCATTAGAAATTTGGGTTTTGAAAACTGCTAACAGAATTGGAGCGATTGGTAAAAGATGGAATTGGTGGACCTATCGTCACGTTGGAAATCACTAAAACCATCACGATTTTTTAACAATGGGGCGTTTTCAAGATGCAAAAAGACCTGTCTAAGACAGTCCCCAATTTAAAAACCAATTTAAAAAAATAACCATAGGTGGCGCCACTGTTTTATTTTGTTAGAGAAATTTCACAAGAACAAACAGTGGTGCCACACTTGGCAAAATTTGTAACTATCTTTGAAAAGTGAATTAGCATCAGGAAAACCCCTTGTGGAAAATGTTGATTTCCAAATTAATAATATCACTACTACGTACACAAGGAATGTTAATGTAATGCTGTACATACAGCTAATTATTTCAAATACTAGTAATTTATGATACAATAATAATAATTTATGATTGATCTGCATCAATCATCGATCGATCAAGGCAAAATAATCATTCATTACCTTGCATCATAAGAGTCTATAAAGACTCTTGAGTTCCAATAGCCGCTTGTCACCGTGTTTTTATGGGCAGATATGTTGCTTTCCATCAGACACATTCCATCAGAGACCTGTTCGTCTCGTTACTCTATACTGTACAAAAAATTAAGAAATCAAATTCAATGTTGTGTTCAACGTATCAGAATAGTGTTCGATGTGTCCAAAATACGTTTTTTTTTTAAATTTAAATTAGCCACTCCACAGACACCGGGGTCCGTGATCTTTGTCATTTCAATTCTTTTTTTTTTACATATGTCTTGGATTAGGAGAAGAAGAGGAAAATAGAGGGGAGTTGGGAACATTTTAAACCTAATTCTAGTGCATAATTTGCCTAAGCCGCCTCCTCCCGGCCCAGAGCCTCCACAACGGCCGCACTTCTGTCCCTGATGGCCATCTAGCAGGTTGTAGCCTCGGATGGTCTTCGGTGATGCAGCCAACGCTTGCCGCACGAACCGGCCGTTACGAAATACGCCAAAAAACTAAAGCTACCTAAACCAAACGTGATGCATTGTAAGCAGCATCATGAACAACTCCATTAGGTTGCATCCACTTGTATAAACATCTACACCTACAGAAGCCGATGATCTTGCGTAGGTAGGTACGAGTAAGTACGTGTTGCGCTGTTGCTTGCTGCGCCGAAAAGAACAGTAGGTCTACCACCACCAAGCACAGACTGAAATGCGTTTCGCGGTAGCTCGAGAAGTCCGCGAGGTTGACTCATGTCATGGAAACGATGGTGTACAACAGACTTCCCGTTGATGTCATCGAAGCGCCTAACTTTAACATTTTTAAGAAAATACTTAAACGCTGGCTTATCAAGCAAGCGTTCTATGACATTGAAAACGAGTTTATGAAATTAAAAGAAATTTTATGATAGCACATAGCTGGTGTAGCTATGTGCTATAAATGCTTTATATTAATTTGGACATATTTCTTAATGTTTTAATTTTATTATTTAATCAGTTTGACATTATGTAATTGTGATTTAAATTATTATCTACCTATCTTATCTTATATCTTTAAACGAGCAATTCTTGTACCTATATAAATATGTATATATTATAGAATCTGAATCTCGGAAACGGCTCGACGGATTTTCATGAAATTATGTGTGCAGGGGATTTCGGGGACGATAAATCGATCTAACTAGGTCTTATTAAAAAAAAACGCATATTATGCGCGTTTTTAGACAATGAAAAACTGGCACATTAGACATTAGAATGTGAAGGTAAATTTCGCCGCGTGACACGACAGCATAATTAGCTCAGACGGGAAGTCGGCCGCTCATAACGGTCACGAATTAGTAGCTCCGGGTTCGAATCCAGACGGGTTCTCTTTTTTTTCAATTCGTTTTTTTTTAAGAAAATCTATTTCTTGGAGTCTTTTATCTGTAGGTATATAAGTATATTTAGTATTTATACCGAGCAAAGCTCGGTCACCCAGGTACTATTTGTTAATATATGTGAAATTATTATTGTTCTATTGACATGTACTTAATCAATGCCACTTTTCGTTGTTAATAAACTCCTCCTGAACGGCTGGGCTGATTTGAATGGTTTTTTTTGTACACGTTTAGGTAGGACCCTGGATGGTTTAGATTCACAAATCAGCCCGGCAGATGGCGCTTTAGTTGGTATCTAGGTTATTATCCGAGCGAAGCCGGCACGGGCCGCTAGTATGAAATAAATGAGTATGAGTATGAGTACCGCCTAACTCTCCTGCTTTCTGATATCCTTTCATTTGTGATGCTATCGGCCAATTTGGTAACGCCGATGAAAGCAGACAACTAAATCAGCTTTTCATATGCAGCGGAACTGAAAGCAAATGTTATCGAATTGGCTGATGACGTCATAAACGAAAGCTTAGCAGAAAGCAGGAGAGTTAGACCTGCTGATCTCGAGTACACTTCACTTCAAAAACACCACCAAATACGGCTAAACAAACATTAAGTCTAACCTCAATTGACTATGATCAGTAACTCATTACAATGAATGAAAACTTGAATGGAACGGAATTAAATTGTATGTAGATGTTTTAATATTCTAGAGTCTACTATGGTGATACAACAAATTATCGTAATTTTAGTATGTTTAAAAAGTTGGAATCTGGTTACGTATTTGTGTTTTCTATAAAATAGAGTGACGAGAAGAGCAAGATACTCGTATTATACATTTGTAAGCAACACGCCTGCCCATCACAAAGCAGTCCTTCGAAGCTAGTTGAACATGCAACCAAATCCCTGGCAAGCACTGAGCTGGTGTCTTAGAGAAATAAGATGATTTTATTACACATCAAATCGTTAGAAGAAGCCAGCTTATATGAAAGTCGTGCTCGTCGAAGTTACGGCTGGTCTAGTCGGGAGAACGGCGACTGCCGATCCGGAGACCCCAACTTCAAAATCAAAACCACGCACACGAGCCATCGTGGTGCGTGGTAAGTGGTGAGTGCACCACTCACCACGCACCACGATGGCTCTTTTCTTTAAACTTTAAACGGTGAAGGAAAATATTGTGAGGAAACCGACATGTACCTAGAATCTTTCGAGGGCATGTGTCATCAACCAACCCGCACTGCGCCAGCGTGATGGATTATGGCCTTGACTCTCTCCTAATGAAGAAAGGCCCCGAGTCCCAGCAGGGGGAAAATTTAGTGGGCTGTTTATGCTATGCTATATGAACGAGTCTCCAAAAGCGCAGTGTTCTGGTCGAAATCGAACGGTAGCTCGTGTCATAGTTTAAGATCCTAAGTAACATCGATCTTAGCCCATCTGTTTAATGGCATAAAATTATTTAAAAAGTAATTTGCCAGATATTCTACCATCAAGAAGTAAGGTGAAAATATCACTAAGTTCTGGTTTGAAGAGCAACGTTTTTAGATAAATTTCAGGGCTTATGCCCTGTTTATCTCTAAAGATAGAAGAACATCTTATATCTCTGGGCGACGAGCGCAGTGTAAAGGTACAAGTTCGCGCGGAGACCGCGACACGTCGCGGTCGCGGTCTCGGCGCGAACTGGCGCCCATACAATTCCATAGTGTCAAGTGGCTGTCGCGGTCTCCTGTCGCGGTCTCCGGTCGCGGTCTCAGCGCGAACTTGTACCTTAACAGTGTAGTTCTAGGTATTGATTTGGATACCTTTATGTTCCAATAGCTGCGTGTCACACAATTTACTAATTTAGATTAATTACCTCAATCATAATAATTAACTAATCTCACGAGATACTCGTATAGATAATTGTGAGGTTTGATGTAATCATTACAGAGTGATTAGTAAATGACAGATGTACAAATCTGGACAATACAAGGTTCTACAGAAAACGTGTGCTACGCCAAAAGAGTACCGTATAAATAAATATGAGGATGTCTTCATATTGAGGGTTTCTTTTCGGGCGGAATGCGTGGCAGGATTTAAAACGGCTAAAGAAATACATTATTTTCGAGCAACAATAATAATAAAGACGGGTCTACACAAATGATTTGTTTCTGCCTCTACGATTACTACTATTGGACCACAACAGGCTGGTTTTTCTTTCCTGTATTCTTTCTTGAATGAAGGAGGGCTTCATTATGTAATTCGCCATTTTGTGATTTGCAATTTGTTATACTGTATAGTACTCTACTAGTCAATCCCTTTCATTTGATACCCATATTGAGGTAGATTGTGATGAAATATTTGGTCCGCCATTTGGTGGAGGCGGCCATCTTGAATCGATATTAACCAAAAATAGCTCAAAACATTAACACAAAAATGTATCTTCAAATAAAAAAAACCGCATCGAAATCGGCCCATCCGTTTGAGCTCTACGGTGACATAGACAGATACACACACAGGCAGATACACATAGAGACAGACCTGTATGTATGTATGTCTGATAGACAGACAGTCTTCGACGTCAAATTTATAACATCTCTTTTTTTGGTCGGGGGTTAAAAACCGCAGTAACTGTGCCATAAAGTGTTCAAGTAGGAGTTAAAATATTGCTAAAAACTCGCAATTTTTACGAGTACGAAAAAAATTATAAACTTTGAAAGACTTATTCTCAGAAACTATTGAGTGTACAGAGACAATTTTCAGAGACCTATTAGTAGCATATTGTAGCAAATTTAGTCTACTTTATAAACGCCATAAGAAAGTTTTTTTCAAAAACTAGTCGTTTAGGGTTTAATCGCCAAAATTTGAAAAATAAACGATTTTTTCGCGGTTTTTTCGATTTTTTACAAAGTTGCGTTCGTCGCTTAAGGTCACAAACTTGGGACAATCATTAGCCCAACATCATAAACAAGTCTGCAAAAAATCAGATCTACCGGATTTAACGCCTACGGTAATGTATAAAGTTACTGTACTAAAATCTATTGTTACAAATTCTACACACGGGGTGTCCAAAATACAGGCTCAGCCTAGTTTGGGACCCATCATATAAACTACGGAGCCAGCTGTAACATTGTTTAAATTACCTATTTAATTTTGTTCACTTATGTGCTGCAACTCATATGGAAATAAATAAATGACTTTGAAACTTTGAAATAAGTACCATCTTGGAATACATATATTCCGAGACCTGGTTGCAAATTTGGGTAGGTATCTGAGGCAATCTGAAAACTTGTTACATAGTTTTACTATACGGAAGTGGTAAGTAGCGGGGCAAAATGAATCCCTCAATTTAGATCACCTGGCAGGTAGATAGACCCTCCAAAATGATCTATCTCTTTGAGAATCACTATTTTTAAGTTTTAATAACAATCAATTTAAATTTCGATTTGCCTCAAACCCGTTTTTTCTATTATTTGTATGCGCCTGGCTATGTTAAAACCCCGACTAAATCGTCTGGCTTATTTTTTTTTAATTCTTGAAACATAAATTATTCCTCTTTAAACATATAAAAATTGTACATTTCCTCATACATATTCTCTGAATAAAAATACAAAAAAAATGTACGGATCCATTTTGCCCCGCCTCTCACCAGTCAGGTATGATAAGAGAGCTATGTAAGTTTTTAGTTTGCCTCATATACCCACCCAAAATTAGACAGCAGCTCTCGGAATAATACTACTTCTTTAGCATCTACATTGCTTTCCACCAGGTGTGTTCTTGGCAACATAATTAAATAAAAATATTTTCATAACTAACTAAAAATGTAGAACTAAAAGTAGAAATTAGTTAATTTCGACTTAATAGAGAAAATCCAAATAACCCTGAAGGTATGTTTAAATGTTAATAACTTCTCTATTAGCACCTATAAGGTTAACAACTGGTATTAGTTAAATATACCCTTATTTATATTTGCAAGAAAAAGGGGAATTTTGGCAAATAAATCCCAGTTAAGTTTTAGTTTTCGTTGCAGCTAGTTCACTCGACATGTCGATGTCCCTGGAACAGATAATTGAAGTAGACAGCCGGTCGGTGTATGTTGGCAATGTGGACTACGGTGTCGCGTTGGAGGAATTATACCATTTTTTTGCAAAATGTGGGCCGATGAACAGGTTAGTCTTCAATTTACATTATTTAATTCTGTTGTAAGTTACGGCTGGTCTAGTCGGGAGAACGGCGACTGCCGATCCGGAGACCCCGGGTTCAAACCCCACACGCACCACTGTCTTTTCGAAGTCATGTGCGTAATGCCGCTAACTTAAAACGGTGAAGGAAAACATCGTGAGGAAACCGACATGTACCTAGAATCTTTCGAAGTCATGTGTCATCCACCAACCCGCACTAGGTCAGCGTGGTGGATTATGGTCTTAACTCTCTCCTTGCGAGAAAAGGCCCCGAGTCCCAGCAGTGGGAACGTTTAGTGGGCTGTTGATGATGATGATGATGAATTCTGTTGTAACTAAATAATTTATTTATTAATAACTCGCTGACCCGGCGAACTTTGTTCCGCCTAAGAAGCAATTAATGATTGTGGTTCAGTCGGTAGCAAGTCGTGGGTTCGATTCTCAGCCAGGACAAATATTTGTGTCATGAATTCAGAGTTTTTACTCGCGATGTTTTCCTCCACAGTTAAAGCCAGTAGTGATGACAAACTTGTATATATTATTATATTTGTACTTAAAAATATACTCAAAGGTACAGATGGGATTCGGACCTACTACTGTCGATTGTGATGTCAGACGATCCTGGCCACAGAACAGATATCAAGAAGAAGTAGCAAGTAGGCGGGGCAATCGTAGTACTAAGTAAGCGCAATCTCCGCATACTTCGAGAGTACGCCCACTTCCGAATACTTAGTCGTGCTCTGCCACTACTACAGTACTCTTGAATCCGCGATTTTGAATAAAAAGTAAGCAGTCATGCCGTATTGTGCAGTTATTGAGTGTAAAAACGATAGCCTTGCCAAAACTTTATCCAAAGGAGGCATATCGTACCATCGATAAGTCCTATTTTATTTATTTTTGATTTTATTGTGAAAATAAATTAATATTAGCTTAAAGAGAGAAATGATTTAAAGGAAGTCAACTTTAAAGTCATTGTAATAAGGGCCATTTTCATTCAAACTATATCTGATATTCTAGATCATTCTATGCATGCGAGTAGCGCTACTCAGTAGAGCTACTCAGTCAAGGACGGGAAAGCTGTTGAAATTGCTAATATCGATATTTCTAACTTGTACAATTGTGTGAAACAAATATATTATCTTTTATTATTTGGTATTTGAATAATTTAACGTTTTATTTGAAAAAAGTACATTTTATCATTTCAGTTTTCATAAAAGTCCCGTTGCTAAGGAGAAATGGATAGAAGCTACAAAAAGGCAAAATTGGTTTCCTTCCAAAACAAGCATGATTTGCTCTGAGCACTTTTTAGACAGCGATTTTATAATTAATAAAAAGGAAATAGGCAAAAAAAGGAAACAAAGAAATTACAGTGGCAATATTTAGTTGAGCTAAATAAAATACAACAAGGTGAAAACTTCCATTTATCTAGTAAACTCAGAGACAGGTGAAGTTAGCCACGCAACTTTTTAGCCTAAGCGTGGCAGAGGCTATGCAATTTTGCCGAAAAGGTTTAGAAATTGTGTCATTTAAGGAAAGTGAGGCTACGGATTTTTTTTTAAATTAATCACTAATGTTTGATATATTCAACTCGCGAAATGTATACCAATACGGTTACAAAAAACCAACGAATTAGCGCAACGCAGCCCAAATTTTTGAGTATTAGGACATAGCTTGTATATAATTGATACATAAATATCAAATTTGAAGATTTGTAAAAAGAATAATGTATGAAATTAAAAATGTACAAAAAAATATTTGTAAAAAGAATAATGTATGAAATTAAAAATGTACAATATAGAATCTGAATCTCGGAAACGGCTCGACGGATTTTCATGAAATTATGTATGAAGGGGATTTCGGGGACGATAAATCGATCTAACTAGGTCTTATTAAAAAAAAAACGTATATTATGCGCGTTTTTAGACAATGAAAAACTGTCACATTAGACATTAGAATGTGAAGGTAAATTTCGCCGCGTGATGCGACAGCATAATTAGCTCAGACGGGAAGTCGGGCGCTCATAGCGGTCACGAATTAGTAGCTCCGGGTTCGAATCCAGACGGGTTCTCTTTTTTTTTCAATTCGTTTTTTTAAGAAAATCTATTTCTTGGAGTCTTTTATCTGTAGGTACCTATCTAAGTATATTTAGTATTTAAACCGAGCAAAGCTCGGTCACCCAGGTACTTGGTTATAAAATGATGGTTTGTAAAATAAAATATTTCTTGATGTAAGATATTTTTGAAATAAATATCATGCAAAACGTTGTTTTTAAAATGCAACATTTTTATATTGTAATGTTTTTGCAATGAATATTATACGAATAGTTGGTTTTTGCTTAAGATTAGTGTAATTCTCTCATACTCAATCTGGAATACTAGCAGAGATCAGAAAATAGTTACTTTGTAGCTCATAATACGAATTTAGTAACAAAATTATCAAAGCTGTTGCTGTTGTTCGGATTTTGGTAACGGAAAAGTTGAGTGCGTCTACAACTCGCACTTGGCTGGTATTTATTTTTTAAAACTATAGCGTAATTGAGAGGAAATCAGCAGTGAAATTGAAATTTGTATAATTTTTAAATGGTTATGTTGCCCTGTTTTTGTTGTTGATTTTTATGTATAAACTTTTATCAGTTCGAGTATTGTTTTTACTGAAACCCTGTTCCTTTTCTATATCCCTTTTGTTTATTTTAGTCTTCTCAAGTTTCTATTCATGGTTATAAAAACATCTTGAATTTTTACTGACAACAACTTAAATGACAAGGATACATATCAAAGAAAATAACTATTTCCTTACATTGTGGGTTCGATTTCCAATTAGTGCAAATATTTGTGTGATGGATTCAAATATTTTGACTGTATCTGAGTGTTTCTATGTATATAAGTAAGTATTTATAACAGCTATCTGGCCGCCATATTACAAGCTTAGCTTAGTTTAGCGTCAGATGGTGTTGTGTGTAAATGTTTCACCTATATTTATTTATCTTTACCTCACTCAAGAAAAATATCATTCGACTAAAATACAAATTTTAGTGTTACTTGCCAAGACCAATTTCATCATTACTTTATTTACTTTAGATATTTATTTAGTTTCCTCCGAGTATTTTTGTAATTTCTTCCTAGTAATTACGTTCTTTTACAAAACTCTGTTACGCTACACTCTATAGTTAATAAAATTAAGATGGTACATGAACAAATTTAATCATAATATTATGATATTAAAATTATACGATAGGTACGTAAACTGAATAACGTAATATCGATAATTTAATGAAAATGTTTCAGCATTGTCTAACATCACTATTAGCACGACCGGCTTATATTTACGAATCCCTTATTTAAAAGGACGTAGCG
The DNA here is from genome assembly GCA_963693475.1 of Ectropis crepuscularia. Lineage (NCBI taxonomy): Eukaryota > Metazoa > Arthropoda > Insecta > Lepidoptera > Geometridae > Ectropis > Ectropis crepuscularia. Next base: position 20,891,626 of record OY856342.1, read on the forward strand.
TTCATAGTTGCATAAATTACATAAAGTGCCATCTAGTATGAAGTAGCAGAACTAGTGAGCACTAGATGTCACTAATTGTAAGATTAGTAAAAACAACTTACATTTTTGAAAGATGATAATAGTTACCACCTTATTCTATTCTACTAAAGTTGAGTTTAGAAAGTTCGTGGCTCTGATGTATTCGATACGCCATAAAAGTCCTGATAATGGTACAAAATAAGCGACTTAGTCACATTCAGGATACGGTACTTTTTCCTGTAATTAGACAAAATTGAGTTATCCAAGAAAGTCGTAACAACATTTTGAATAGTTGCCAATAATAGATTTATTGGACTTAGCAATAGGGTTCATTTTTGAGTACGTAACTGAATGCAATACATCATTTTAGGTTCGTCACTATGGGACAAATCACTTGCATTGTTTCAATGTGTTTAAAATATATCAAAACCACGTTTGTGTGCAAACTTGATACGGTGGTTTTCCTAGTGAGATTCAGCTACGAGCCTTCTACTTGATTTCTGTTCTGTGATCCTGGCACTAGACTACCATGACTTCTAAAAATAAATGTTTTCAATCTATTTATTCTGATTTATTTTTTGCAGGGTTACAATTTTATGCAATAAACCTGATGGACATCCCAAGGGATTTGCATATATTGAATTTGAAAATAAAGAGAGCGTACAAAGAGCATTAACTTTGGACATGTCATTTTTGAGAGGACGCCAAATAAAGGTAAGGTGACGGTTCAATAGTAGCAACCTTTGCAAAAACAAATTACACTGAGATCGTTAATTATATTAGGTACCTATAAGTACACGCCTCGGTTTTCCGGTTTCAGATTTAAAATCCCGAGATGAGTGCGTTTAAACAAAAACCTCTTCATCCTCATAATATTAATATAGGTGTGAAAATTAGGTTGTTTTTCAAGACCCTATCTTGAGATATTATGCCTTAAGAACTGTACCTACAGGTTTGAAACTTGGATGGCATTTGAAAACTGATCATCCAAAATCTGAAGTTTCGATATATTTCGACTGGCCTCGTGGCTTAGTTGGTAGTAGCTCTACCTGCGAAGCCGAGGGTCGTGGGTTCGATCCGCACCCAGTGCAAATATTTGTGTGATAAATTCAAATTATTGCACTGTATCTGGGTGTTCTATCTATACTAATATTATAAAGAGGAAAGATTTCTTTGTTTGTAATGAATAGGCTCCGAAACTACTGGACCGATTTCAAAAATTCTTTCACCTTTGGAAAGCTACATTATTCCCAAGTAACATAGGCTATATTATATTTAAAAAAAATTAGGGATCCTTACTAAAACTCCAATAATGTAACATAAGGTGTAAAAAAATGACCTGAAAAATTCCTTATGTCGCGTGCGCTGCGAAAACTATTGATGATAGAACAAAATCATTTACTACGACTTTGCAGAACTCATTATTATCTACAAAAAGTGTCGCAACAGCATATGTCTAAATATTATAGTTATGTCACAGTAAGCAGTTTTTTATTCTAAAATATTAATTTATATATGCCGCCTCTTGAAAAGGCTCTTAATTTGTACCTTGGTATTAACCCTCATCAAAATAAATATATATAAATCTCCTGTCACGATGTTTGTCCGGGATGGATTCCTAAACTACTTAACCGATTTTAAATTAAATTAGCACACCGTGAGCAGTCTGGTCCAATTTGAGAGATAGGATAGTTTTTGTTTCGATTAATAGTCTTTAAATGACAATATCCGAGCGGAGCCGGAATGGGCCGCTAGTGTATAATAAGTATGTATTTAAAACAATATAAGCATTATATCAGCTATCTGGCCACCATCATACAAGCTTTGCTTAGTTTGGGGTCAGATGGTGTTGTGTGTGAATTGTCCACCAAATATTTATTTATTTATTGTAACACATAAGATAGGTTTACATTCGATTGCTAATTCTCTCATTCAGTTTTTTGAAGTGAAAACTTCTTTAGGCGCGCCTAGACAAATTTTTCGTGGGGTGTAAATTGAATTCTACCGTCACGCTCGGGTATGATAAGAAATCTTCGGGTAAACTCGGGACCTTGGCGATTGGGCATCTAGGAATGCGTCAGCCAATGGGAAATGCTGAAAGGGCGTGGCCTCGCCATCATGGCATGGCCATCTAGAAATGCGTGAGCCAATGGGAAATGCTGACGCATTTCTAGATGGCCATGCCATGATGGCGAGGCCACGCCTTCCGGTTACATCCGTGTAGTTTCCAAGGTAAGCTATCAAATTCTGAGTTATAAGTTTTCACTTCTATCGGCAGTTCCTATGACTGCCAATTTTTTTTCTTTTACTGTTTTGAGCTCAGGTATACTTACTAGACCGCCACCTCGCTTACTGTTAAGTGACGATGCGGTCAACGATGGAGCGTACTTACCTTTTTAAATTAAAAGAGTGACGAGACGAACAGGACATGTGCCTGATTGGTAAGCAACATACCTGCCACATAACAGCACAGTGACACACAGCTATTGGAACATGAAGAGTCAAAATCATTACCTAGCACTGCACTGCGCTCGTCACCCAGAGATCTAAGATATTATATCTCTAAGCCCAGTAATTTCTCTGGAAACATTGCCCTTCAAACCGGAACACAGTAATGCTTACACATTACTGCTTGGCGGTAGAATAACTGGCAAAGGTGTGGTACTTCCCCAGGCGGACTCTGTCAAGAGTCCTAGCGCTACAAAAAACCTACAACAGTTAAAAAAAGTGTTTAAACTGTGTGGTCGTCTTAATAGAGGAGTGTGTTATTCCAGGTGAAGCCAAAGCGTACGAACCAGCCAGGGTTGTCAACGAACCGGCCGCCGCGGATGATGCCGATGCCGATGTGGAGTCCCGGCCGCGGCGGCGCCGGCGCAGCCAGCGTAGTACCCGGAACCATAGAACATCCCGGTGGGTACAACGCCGTCTACTTCAATTATTACGGATATTAGTTAAAAAAATACCTTGTCCACGTTGATTAAAAAGCTAACTTATGCTCCCAAACTGGAACACGATTATATTTAAGTATAATATAAAGTATTATGTAAAAAATGCGTTTATAAAAATGTCTATCATAGGTATACCGTTATTTTATAAAACTAGACTTAAGATCAATGTTTGAGTGCGTTTGACGTAATAAACGTCGAAAATGTATGTTATTATGATTTACCTACAATAAATGAATTCACTCAATAATAAACTTTTTTTTTTTGGCCCAAGTATTACCAAGCAGTGTGGCAATGCCGCCAGCGTCTGAGCACACTTGCAATCGGTGGTGGGTTTGACCATCTTGATTATATTTAGACCTTCAACGGTCCATGGTTATTTTGGACGAGCTTAGTATAAGTGCCCAGTACTTATAGAACTATACTGTATTTTAGTTTTGTTTGCAAAAGCTTTACTTTACTCACATATTCATATTTATTGATAAAAATACTTTTACACGTCTATTTATAAATCCAAACTCAGTACATAAATCAATTTTTAAATCAAATGTCTACATTATTGTATATATCAAATTAAATTAAAAATAAAACAATAATAACGAGTGTGTCAATTCAAATCAAATGTATCCTATAGGGTAATATCCGATAGGATTCTCACTTGTGTTGACCGTAACCTATGCAATATATTAGACGATCCACTATAATAATCGTGGAAATAAATAATGTTAAACTTAACCCCAGCACCAACCAATTAAGACAAAATGAAAATAATACATTTCACAAGAACCGCATTTCAATCAATATCGCTCCTGTAGAAGAATTTAACTTCAACTAAACCCTCAATATCTTTGGCGATAAAGCCATTGTTGTCTATTTATTACCTGTGACTTCAATAAGTATATCATCCTTTTGAATTTTGGTTTAATTTACTCAATATGGATGGGTGTATTAAAAATAGAAGTACAAAATACTTACTCGCTAAAATCATACTAATAAATATTCTATATGTGAAAGTTTTATATCTATGTTTTTTATTCTTTCAAACAAAAATTACTGAAGGGATCTGGATGAAATTTGGTACATAGATAATGGTATGAAATAACACATAGGCCGCTTCTTTTCACGAAAAAAATACAGGATTGTAAACTACGAGGGTTAAGCCACGGGAAAGCGTCTCATGGTTAGAAATGATGTTAGAAATCGAACATCCGGTGGCAAGAATATTGGATCACACAGAAATTATTTATATACCTAATACCTCTATGTACTCGTAACGTCGAGTGCAGGTATTTCGTATTGCTCCTTTCATGAATACTTTTACGAAATTCAGAATAGCGGGTTACCCACTTCAACTAATCAAGAATCAAAAGCTAAAATCATTTAGTTTTGATTTTGATAGCCTCGGGAGCATCGATGGAGTGACGATGAAAATTGTGCTGACGTGCCATCAGAGTCCTGTCTAAGTGGGCTAAAGTGGGTTGATGACAGTATTGATAAGGTTTGATAGAGATCCTGGTGATTCATTCACTACAGTATTGTTGCGTTCGGTGTGAGAAATAAAAAATCAAATTTAATGTACTGTTTTTAATATATATCGCTAACATAGGCCACAATAAGTAATTTAGATAATACTTACACATTTTCTTAAATTAAACCACGTTTACACATCTGTTTTAAAAACAAAGTGAAAAGTGGACAAAACAGAAGTCTAAGTATATTTTCATTTTCGTTGATTCAGTTTTGTATAAACCTAAAATTGATCCACAAAGGTACTCACAAACGAGCTAAAAAGCCGAGAATTGGTACCAAATTTCGGATAGGTACCTATTTGAAGGTATTTGGGCTTCTTAACTCATAACAAAGAGTACCTATCTATGCTCGTAACCTCATTGCGCGATAGAATCCGAAATGAGGATATTCGCAAAAGAACCAAAGTATGTATAATATGTCGGCACATAGCTAAAAGAGTAGCTAAGCAAGCTAAAGTGGCAATGGGCACACATCGCTCGTAGATCTGACAATCGATAGGAAATAATAGTTCTCGAGTGGCGACCACGAACCGGAAGACGCAATGTTGGACGGCTTCCCACTGGATGGACAGATGACCTCAAAAAAGTCGCTGGAATCAGCAGAAACCTATCTTCAGCAGTGGACGTCTTGCAGCTGATTATGATGGTTTGAGGCAAGCTGAAAACTTGTCACATAGCTATTTTATTATGTACTCCAACATGGAGCTACAGACCTGGCTGGTCGGTGTCGACAAATTTTTTTGAATTATTTTATTTTAAAAATACGTGTGTCTGAAGCAATATGCAATTTTTATGTCGTAATCTAATGTTTACAAAAAAAAACTAGCCAGACGACTGTAGCAAAAAAATATACAAAAATATAATTGAGACAATTTGAAATTTTAATTTCGAATTATTAATAATAAAATAATAAAGGATTCTCAAAAAGACAGATCATTTTTGGTGGGACTTTATATCTGCCAGATGAGTTACGTAAATTGAAGGATTATTTTTGCCTCGCTACTCACTAGCCAGATCCGCACCTCCGGGTTTGGGGTATAATAGGAGAAATATATATAAGAGGAGAAGTACTCGTATGTGACAAGTTTTCAGCTATACCTACTTTCAGTATCATAACATTCAAATCACTCGATATCATACAAAGTAAAACACACCTTTAACCTCATTGATAACAAATATAAGGCAATCCCCACACAGTACCATGCAACAATATAGTGGTATTCAATCATTGCAATAAGGTATCTAACATATTTACGAATTACTAATGTTATCGCACTTTTCGCCACGCAAAATATTAATTCCATCTTCACTTGGGTCTTATCTGTGTGAGAACTGCCTAGCTATTCAAATGGCTGTGTATTGGATCTAAAAGACGTGAAGCTGGCGTGGCTGAGCTCATTCCATTGGTATGTGCGGTCATTTGAGACATGTTCATCAGATATTTAGTAGTCCAATAAGCGCCGAACGCCAGAAGCCCCGTGATGAGTATACTGAAATATACCAAAGGAAATCTATTACAAAAGATCATCATGTCCAAAAACAATTCCACTTTGGATTGTTAATGACATAATACATTGTTAATAAAACATCTGTAACAAAGGACAGTTTACGGATGGTTCTGTTAGGTGGAAGAGTCTTGTTATTATTTTGTAAATCTTTAAGTAGATGATAGGCCTAGCCGTAATCAACATTATGATTTCAGTTCTGTTGTAAACTGAAAGTTAATGAACGGATTAGAGGTTATGTGCTGCTGTCGTCATTTGTAGTGGTAGGACTCTTGGCAGAGTCCGCCTGGGGAAGGACCACATTTTTTCCAGTTATTCTACCGCCAAGCAGTAATGTGCAAACGTTACTGTGTTCCAGTTTGAAGGGCAATGAGAATAAATTTCAGGGCCTAAGCCCTGTAATTTCTCTGGACTCTTCTTCGATCGATTGATTCATAATCTCGATTAATTGGTCTAAGTTGTTATATCTCTAAATATATAACAACTTAGATCTCTGGGTGACGAGCGCAGTGCAGTGCTAGGTAATGATTTGGACTCTTCATGTTCCAATAGCTGCATGTTACTGTGCTGTTATGTGGCAGGCATGTTGCTTACCATCAGGCGCATGTCCTGCTCGTCTCGTCACTCTTTATTTTAAAAAAACCTTTCTATTTTTCTCCTCTTCCTCCTGTTATTTGGTGGTTCGAGAAACGAGGCAACCAATTGCCTCGTTTTGTTTCTTGTATGTCGTCTATCACGATACTTGTCAAAACTCTACTACACGTGTCTTCGGCACCACTGATCTTCGACTTGTTTATTCTCGCTTGTTACTGCAAATCCTACTTTATAATTCTCACTAAGTATTCTAATAAATAAATAATAATAATAAAAAAAAATAAAAATAAAAAAATGTACTCACAATCCCAGTGGCATTGTAGAATTACAGAATACATGCAGTTTTGAAAACAACGAAAGTTTCACACATGGTTTGTACTCGTATTATCGAAAGGCACCACAAGGTATCTGGACAGTTTAAAATGTTACATTGTCTTTTATATGGCCTATATTTTAAACTTAGCTGGTACTGTTAGATAAGCTAAGCGATGCAAAATGTCGCACACAAGTAAGACTCGGTATGAATCAATCACACATGCAAAATATTCCTTCTCTGTCTCCTTGTGTATTCAGAAGAAGCAGGAAGACAATTTGTAAAATCTGTACTTTATCTACATACGGCATACTTAATGCACTGACTGCTTAGGCTAGGAGCCTTATCTCACAAGGAGATGGCCGAGGGCCAAGTGCGGGTTGGTGGGTGATGTTTGTTATCGGAAGATATATTTCTAGGTGCATTGCCATCCATGTTGTTATCCTCAAGATGTTGTATGTCCCGGTCAAACCTAGTAGCCAAAAAAAAAACCCCACACTTGGAAAAATAAGCGGAGGTGGAATTCGAACCTGCAACCTAACAATTATCAAAATGCACGTCATAGGGTAACCACTGGATCACTATGGTTTTCGATCTTTACTATATTTTATGTTAAAAAACAAATATATGTAAATAAAATATATAATCATGGGATTGGACTATGAACTCGCCACTACTAAAACTAAACACTATATGTTGTCTTGTCTTGTCTATATCTTGTCAGATCAGAACCCCTTAAACTTTTTTTGAATATCTTATCGTAATAATATCTGTATTGGACCACAAAACACCTTTATGTCACATTTATGATGTCACAATATATTAATAAATGAAAAATAACCATAAACATTCTACATACAACACATCATCATAAACTTTTTAGCGTTGCCTTTAGTGTGGATCAACGCTTATACAAAATATTTCTAATGTTGACTAAACACAAAATGTTAAGAATGGATATTCATCATAATCGACTAGTACATAATTATTACATGATGTTCTCAACGATTGTATACTATTAAGTACTAGATAGACAATCGTGTTATAAAAGAACTTTGAAAACACTTCTGGGAAAATATGAAGGGATTCGAAATATAGTGAGCGTTGTGTTAGTTATACCTAATATGCTGCGAAACTAAATATGTTGTCCAGTTCCACAAATGAACTCTAGAATAATTTAAGATACTAAATTCTATTACTCTGTTTAGCCCTATCTATATGAGTTCCATACATTCTGTTGTACGGAAGTTACTGTTTTTAACCCTTAAAGTCGCAAACCAATTTTTAGTTGAATCAATCAAAAAAAGTATCGGGATTCTTTTATTGGGACTCCAAGACATATAGGAAAAAAAATAAAAAAAAAATCAAAATACCCGTTTTTAAAAAAACACATGTATATTATACTATACAGTGCTACTTACACAACACAATATTCACGTATAGCAAAATATACATTGCTACTTATGCCGAAACTTTTGAGGAACGGATAAAGAATAATTTCTATCCTTGAAATACTATAAATGTATTTTGTACTTAATGCAAACAGACAAACTTGCTTTTATGCATTTGCAGAGTGTGTCGCTGGTAGCTTGCTACGTGTAGTTGAGGCCAATAACCAAATTTCTCCTAATCTGATCATCATCAGTGCTGCTGCAGATATCTTGTTTTGCATAGGCACAATTAAATTTTTTTTTTCAACTACCCATTAAATTATATGTCACACTCAAAGTTTTTCAAAAGATCTGACTTTTTGGATTAGTAGAATTCACCTAGCGCTGAAACCAGTATATTTCGGAAACATACATAGAATGCAAGCAAAATGATACCAAAAAGCAAATATTAGAGCACAAGCGTAATCATAATTTTAAATTAGGGAAACAGTACATTTTTGACATAATTTGATGTTATTTGCATGCACCAAATTCTCACACAAGTAGAAAAAAACTTAAGACATTTACCACCCAAAATGTGGCAATGTGTATTATTCTATACAAAACAGAACAGTCTTAACTGTGGCAATGTATGGTATAATATACATACACATAAAACGAAATAAATCTGACAAGAACTCAATCCTCACAGCTTATTTCGTGCAAATATATAATTATTACATATTTGTGAGTAAAATACACGCATAAAAATGCTATTGATTTTGAGTAAAAAATAATAATAGATGAATATTTTATCTTGATCATCTCGCAACTTCACCGTTAGTGTCAAAACATTGCCAATATAATCTCACTGACAAAGTTCACGTCACTTTTATTTTTAATTTATATACATCTGGATACTTGTAACAAACAGTTTCAAATAAAATATCTTGTAAAAATACTGTAATTTTGAAACTATATTTTTTTAAGCTTTGTGTATAGTATACTTAACAGAATGACTTTAAGGGTTTTAATTCAACGAACTAAATGTATTTGTTAAATAAAGAAATATCGTTGCTTATGTTAGCTCTCTATAAATTACATGTAAACAAAGAAAACAATTTAATAATAATAATGTATTTTCTCTAAAAAAACCAAACCCGTCTTCAATTTAAAATTAAATTCAGACACTCGACCAAATTTCATAACAAGCCATCAATCACTAATTCATCGAGGTAATATGAAATTAAATTTAAGTTTTTTGTGCACATTTTAAAAACCACCACACCGATTTCGATAAAATGTTTAGTGGACCACCTCTGAACTATGATACCGCACAAAAAAAAGTACATTCATAATAATTCATGTTTCACAATTATTGGTGGACCTAGGTATGTGCGGAGTTTTTGAGTAGATAAAGTGATTCAAGAGGACGGTTTATATGTATCCTACTGATATTATAAAAATGTCAATGTATGGCTGTTTGGATATTTGTTGCTCAATCACGTCACGGATGAACGGATCGGGCTGAAATTTGGAACATGGATAGATTATATATAGTCTGGAAGAACACATAGGCTAGTTTTTATCCCGGAACAACAACGGGAACAACGGGAACGGGAACTACGCGGGTAACACCGCGGGGCGCTGCTAGTAATACTTAAATGAAGAAAATAGTAGCAAAACATCGATAAATTTAAAGGTTTCTTATGTGATGTTATTAATTTACACATTTTTTTTGCACTTACATTGCAAACACTGGCTAAATCCTACGAAATAGATAAAAATAATGCACTGCATGCAATACAGTACATTATACCCCTTAAAAAAGTCTACAAAAAAGTCCACGGAGGTATACATAAATTTTTTAGGTATAACCCACAATAACCGTTTTTAATGATGTGTTCGATCCATTAACTTGAATTCTAAGCGGATGGGATTTTTTTTTTATAGCATAGATTGACGAGACGAGCAGGTCATGTGCCTGATGGTAAGCAACATGCCTGCCACATAACAGCACAGTAACACGCAGCTATTGGAACATGATAGTCCAAATCATTACCTAGCACTGCACTGCGCAGAGACATAATATCTTAGATATCTGGGTGACGAACCCAGAGATCTAAGATATTATGTCTCTAAGCCCTGTAATTTCTCTGAAATCATTGCCCTTCAAACCGGAACACAGTAATGTTTGCACATTACTGCTTCGCGGTAGAATATTTGGCAAAGGTGTGGTACTTCCCCAGGGGGACTCTGCTAAGAGTCTTACCAATACTAAAAAAAAATGGGTTGAAAAAAATGCGCCAATACACTTCCTGGCAACATCCAGAATCATAATCTGCATGCTTTTCTGACTCCAAATCCGCACACCGAGTTCGGTCCTCATATTTCGCATACCTACTCAACTCCCGCTCTACAATGCCCATCCAAATAGTTTCATCATTATATCTTTTCAAACAAATATATTTAAAAAAAAGTAAGATCGTCAGACGACTTACTGATCATAAATGTACTAAATGTATAAAGTGCTCGCAATATAACTCTGCGCGTAGCAAAATATGGAACTAATTGACAGGCCGTCAACTTCTTATTTACGTCAGTTGACAAAAGTTTGTTTACGTTTGGTGTATTTATTAATTTCCAAAATAATTAATAACTTTTATTATGCCGAAAGTGATTAAAAGTGCTGGCCGTGGCTGGTTCTTGAAAATCAATCGTGATTGTGAAGAAGAACGATACAATAACGGGCCAAAAGTGCAGTTTTCCAAACGCAGAGCTATTTGACAACTAACATGTAGGGATACCATAGCAATCAAATCTCCACCTATTATCGGCACATTTTAAAGATGAGGCTTTAGGTTGAGGTGCGGCTTTGGGTTTGATTGTTTTATCGCCAATTTACCCGTGGGAAAAAATGTGTGTGCTTATGACCGAATGGGAGAAACTAGTTATAAATGTTTTTTTTTTCATAATATACAAATCAAAATAGACAACACAGTGACATAGCAGTGAAGATCAGCTGATTGTATCTTTCTCGCTCGGGTACACTCGGCGGTTCCATGTTCACCCGATCGACCCTTTTACCTAACAGCGGTGTGCCAAAAGAAATTTTACTTAATTTTTTTTTCAACGTTAGCTTGGATGCTCTTTGATCCTTAACTCTGTATTCATTACTGTATTTTTATTGTAGGCGTTTCAGAACGTACTGTCACGTGGTAATGGACAACGCATTATACCACTGCACTCAGATATATAAAGCGGCTACAATGGGCAATGTAAAAGAAGAAAGCCAAAAGTGGCTTAAGAAAAATGAAATAGATTTCGACGATTGTAGGACAAATCCGCAGTTACTCGAATAAAGAGGCACAAAGAAGACCCACAATACCAAGTAGAATAACTATTAAAGGAACATGGACAGGAACTTTTGCGATTACCGCCGTGATTCATCGTGATTTTAACCCTATTGAAAAAAGAAGATGATTCTATGGAAGCCAATGACTCATTAAAAGAACGTTTATGCGCCAAATTTTCAAATAGTGTTATTTATGGTCTCAATAAAAGATTTACAAGTTTAAATTAAATTCTTGTTATTTCGATGTTGGTGTAGGTTGAAAATGACAGCTTTTTTATAATGTAATAAACTATAATAAAGTTTTCCTGGTGGTAAGAGACTCAGACAGCCTGTACCAATTACCAATGATAGGGATCAGGGAAGCAGTAAATTGCTTCCCTGAAAAATCCCTTCCCGTACCTGTTTTATGAAGTTGTACGTTCCCAATGAACGGAAAGGGAACCTATTAGCTTGACCTGGCAACATTAAGTACGCCACCAGTCGCGCGCAGACTTATACTGCGAGTACTATTATGTAAATTTTTCAATTTCTATGTTGTCGCTGTCACGACAAGATATGCTTATCAATCAACTATCTTACCAACGTCTGTCATACGTAGTATTTACATTCTCTTTGGTCTATCATTTTAACGTCTTTAAATGAAAGTCTTTCATCTCGAATCAAAACAAACTCATTATTTAATTAATGTATCCAATAAACTAAAACGATATGAAACTACCTAATACCAGATGGTAAAATCTTTCTTGAGTCTATTTCTGAAGCTTATGAGTTTGGGTACAGTCACAGCAACAGCATTTCTTTGGGCCGACGCTGGAGTGGATGACCGGCCGAAGTACAGAGATGAGCAAACCCTGATCGGTGGCATGATATGGAGCCAAGTAATAATTCTTCTGGGTCTTATCATATCTGATAGTATTGGGGAAGAAATCAATGTGTTTGTCCATTGTTACTATCTTCTAGCAGGTGCAGTGATTTGCGGTCTCAATTTCGTGTTCTTAGTAAGCAAAAGGTTTTTTTGTTAACTTATCAGTATTTAGAATTATTACTCCACTTCTGCAATCGGATACATATCCTATAACTAAGGTTACGCTGGTATTAGTGACTTAAAATGTGCGATTTATACTCGTATCGGTTCGAATCGGCTAGCTCATTGGAATATTTTTCCGAGTCCAGATGTCAGGATTTATGAGTGGTGAGGAAAACCATCGTGAGGAAACCAGCATCCTCCAAGGATCTTTCCAGGACTTGCGTAGTATCCACCTTCACCTTGGTTCTTAGCTTCACTGCGCGTGACCAGGCCACGGCTACTGAGGTACCTGATTATTTTTGAAGTGAAAACTTCTTTAGGCGCGCTATAGACAGATTTTTTATAGGCTGTGAAATGGATTCATCAATCGTCACGCTTGGATATGATAAGAACGGACTGCTCGTAACTCAAAGAAGCGGCACCGTTTCATGGTTGATGTTCCAAAGACACGGACATGAGGTTTGACTCTACTTTTGTGATAAGAACGTCTAGGCTGTGGAATGAGTTGCCAGAGTGGGTTTTCTCTGATAGTTATGACCTTTGTGTCTTCAAATCGAGAGTGAATCGGTTTCTTCTAGGTAAACACGCTCCATCGTAGACCGCATCATCGCTTAACATCAGGTGAGATGGCGGTCAAGTGTAAACCTATAAAAGGTAGGTACCAGGGCAACAGAAACAGTAAAGAGTTTCGATTACCTACCTCCAACAGCCTAGCGTTTATCTCCAGATACCAGGACAACAGAAATATAAAAGAGTTGCGTTTGCCCCTATGTACCAGTACCAGGCAGGGACAGGGGCAGGGGCAGGGGCAGGACAGGCAGGCAGGTAGTACCAGGGCAACAAAAACAGTAAAGAGTTGCAATATTTTGTACAACTTCGTTCCATCAGAATGTCCCTTGACACCTCCCAAGTATTTTGAAGTGAAAACTTCTTTTGGCGCGCAGGCGCGCTTTTAGACAGATTTTTCGTGGGGTGTGAATTGAATTCTAGCGTCACGCTCGGGTATGATAAGAAATCTTCGGGTAAACTCGGGGCCACGGCCATTGGCCATCTAGAAATGCGTCAGCCAATGGGAAATGCTGCAAGGGCGTGGCCTAACCATCACGGCATTACCATCTAGAAATGCGTGAGCCAATGGGAAATGTTAACGCATTTCTAGATGCCCATGCCATGATGGTCAGGCCACGCCTTCCGGTACACCCGTGTAGTTTCCAAAGTAAGCTATCAAATTCTGAGTTATAAGATTTCACTTCTATCGGCAGTTCCTATGACTGCCAATTTTTATTTTTTTCACTCAATAAGTCTATGCTCAGCAATCATATATTATGTAGTATATTACGATATTGAGTTGATACTGGTGACTATGATGATTATTTTGTTTGTGTTATCTTTTTTTTTTTTTTTTTTATTAATTTAGTTTTTCTGATTATACATAATATATATAGAATCTGAATCTCGGAAACGCCTCGAACGATTTTCATGAAATTATGTATGCAGGGGAGCAGGGGGTATCGGCTACGATAAATCGATCTAACTAGGTTTCATTTAAAAAAATGCATTTTATGCGCGTTTTTATTCAATGAAAAACTATTACATTAACATTAGAATGCGACGGTAAATTTGGCAGTTCTGCGCGACAGTATAATAGCTCAGTCGACAAGTTGGGTGGTCATGAATTAGTACCCGGGTTCGAATCCAGATGGATTCTCTTTTTTTTTCAAGTTCTTTTTTCTTTCTTTCTTCTTTTATGAGAAAATCTATTAATGAGAGCCCTTTATCTGTAGGCATCTAAGTATACTCAGTGTTTAAACCGACCAAAGTTCGGTCACCCAGGTATTTTCTAATAAAATATTAAAAATAACACACATATCCTATCTCTTTTTTTTCAGTTGATCGACGAATGTAGAATGAAGCCACCAACTCAAACAGACAATCAAATTATTACTACTGTAGATGTTATACATTACAGAATATATCTAAGCATATGCTTAATTAGCTTAATATCTTGCATATTAATATCAGCAGACTTTACAACACTACTTTATTTCGAAGTTTTAAAAAAATGACACAGAATCTGTAGTAATTCTTTATCAACTCTATACACATCTTTGAAGTTCTTTTATACGTGAATCATCACTATCATCATCATCATTTCAGCCACCGGCAAAACATAAGCCTTATTTTCTTCTTCTCCTTTCTTCCCTGTTTTGTATCAATCCCACCATATTTATATCAAAATCAATTATGAACCTACATTTCAGCTATGCTAAGAAAATCATTTCGATGTAATTTTCGTCACAATAGTACAATTAACTGATTTATCCCATTATGTACATAAATACACAAATGGATCTGTAATTTTTATGTTTATTGCGAGATTTAATAACGAAAAGCATTTTAGTAGCTATCAAAATAAGCGCTGACTTCCTGTAAGTAAGCTGAGGTAAAGCAATTTAGTTCTCAATGAAACCTTGAAATAAAAAAACATATTTATCACTTACTTATCTGCTGTATTACATCATTAAAGAATTCAAAGCAACATTAAAGGCTGACCTTACCAAATGTAATGTGTGCCAGGCGCACAAAGAGGAAGTTTTAAGGAAAGACAAAAAGGTGAGTTTATTTATTTATTTAAGGCAAACAGTCGCATCTTATTGAGTAGGTAAGTATAATGGTATTAAAGTCTTTATACTTAGGGTGTTACAAATAGTATAAATAAATACTCAAGAGTTACGACTGGTCTAGTCGGATGAACGGCGCCTGCCGATCCGGAAGCCCCGGGTTCAAATCTCACGCGCACCACTGTATTTTCGAAGTCATGTGCATGCCGCTAATTTAAAACGGTGAAGGAAAACATCGTGAGGGAACCGGCATGTACCAAGAATCTTTCGAGAGTATGTGTAATCCACCAGCCTGCACTGGGCCAGCGTGGTGGATTATGGCCTTGACTCTCTCCTAGCGAGAGGAGACCCAGATCACAGCAGTGCACATTTAGTGGGCTGTTTATGTGTTGTATAATATCACATTTTGGTGTTTCATACTTAGTTTGTAACTTTTTCCAAGTTTCTTCATTTCCAAAGGTTACCTAGAAGAAATGGCTTTCAATGAAAAAGTGTCCAGTTGTTACATTGATGTCATTGTTTTCCTATCCGGTGTTTCTAACTTCATGTGATGAACAATAAATTATTATCAAACAATTCAAATAGATTTAAAACTCATAATTCCTACTAAAATGTACGTATTAAAAAGAAAATTCAATGCAATTTATTTCTTCGAACCATTATTTTACAAAGAAAACTTGGTAACGTCAATTACAAAAAATAATAATAAAACACTTGGTAGTTAAATTTTACACTATACATCTACAATTTAAATTAAATAGAATTTGACCTCATAATAAAACCGCTGACGACGAAATTTCAAACTACAAACATATTTACTTTATCTATTTTCATTTTCATCAGTTTTTTCTATTAATGGTTTTACTGAGTTACTAACTATAAGTACCTACCTAGGTCTAAGCTTGGTCTAGGCTTAGTTTAGGGATAAGTCGTGGTAATACTAATTCTATTTTTTTAGTTCAACTTCCGTAACTTTTATATGCACATTGTCTCAGTATTAAATTCATGTATTCAGGTGCTTACAATTATCCAATTATTATTAATGCTGTAATCTAAGCTGTCGAATATTTTGCTCGCTGATTTGTTATGTTTATTTAGTATTTTAGTTGATAAATCAGTTTGGTATTGTACTTCACTTGTACTTGATAATAAAACATAAGTGTACATTTAATAAATTTAACATATGTACAGCCTATCACAGATAGTTTGAATTTCCTGAAATATTTTATTTATCCAGTTTGTTGGATTTGTATTTTTTTTTTGTTTTTCACAAAATGTATATCTATATCCACACTAAAGAACGATCGTACTAAGGACGCATTTATACAAATATATAATTTTAAATGTACAAATATTACCAATCCAAAACCAAGTCACAGAATTTCATCGTATCAGAATGCCCATTTTCATCACACATCTTGTTCTGGGTAAAAATCGAACCCACAACCTACCTAAAGCTCCGTGAGCAGATTCGCTACTGAGAGCCGTGAAGCCAATCTGTATTTTATATTTATAGATAAAAAAAAGCGTATAAATATGTAAAAAGACGCGGTTTACCTCAGCCTCCTCTTTCCCGTTTTATTAAATCTTTTCATTATATATTAACAGTCATACATTAGAGTACTGGTTATGAATCGCTATTAACATGGAAATTTTGCCTCATATTTTTATGATAAGTATTATCGTTACAGTTTACGCAGTCAAAGACTCTGCCAAGGACTATGTAAGTTACGAATAGTTTAACAATAATATTAAATTAATCAAACATTTATTGGTCAATAAATTATATTGAAAGTTGACAAAATTAGCTAAACATTTACCCTGGGAATAAAGCATTGCAACTGCATAAACCTTTAATTAAACATACGAGTATAAACTGTTATTACACATTAATAAATTATTTTTGCAATTCATTAATTTACTTGTGTATTTTTTTATTTTTTTTTGTATTATGTATTCGCTTTAAATGCTAGTGCAGTTCAAATAAAATATCCTACTATTTTATTTGAATTCTACCAATCGATGAAAATAATACAACTGCAAATGTAAACGCTTCTGTTCCAGGGATATTTTGACTACAGAATAAACACCGTAGAAAACTGCCAAGGGCCGAAACGCAAAGAATGCTGTTTTAATTCTATAGATGTCGTTAATAATCTGCTCGCTTTCGTAATGGACTGCAGAGAACCAGTATCTGTTACAAAGGTACCTACACACAAAAAAATATCATTTGGTGGTACAGTCCGCGAGGTATAAGCTGAGCTTTGCATTAGTGTGAGTGATCACATGCATACGCATCTATTACCAAAAGTATAGTCAGACAACAAACTCTTAAACAACAACCTGACATTAACTATCCAGGATCAATATGGTCATTGCGAAAAGAAGTATCTCTTTTAGGATTCAAATGGTCAAGGACAGAGAATAACAGAAAAAATTTAATGGAAAAGCATGAGATCCGTCACCTACGTATAACTTATTTACTTAAAATTTCCGAATACCGTATTCAGGGCAGGCCTATCGTTTATACCGATGAAACATATATTGACACCACTCACACTTCATCAAAATCATATTCAGATGGCAGCACTTCTGGTTTGAAGAAACACCTTATTAAGAGAACATGGTCACAGCGTCCTGCGTCTGACTGTACTTTTGGTGATCACTCACACTAATGCAAAGCTCAGCTTATACCTCGCGGACTGTATTTTAATAACATTATTATCTAAAACCAATTATACTTATGTAATACTAAATACGAAAGTTTAGATTTATCCCGAAAAATGCTGTTTATCTAGCTTTTTCTTAGTACCTACTACCCGGTCGAAATCGCGGGCAGATGGTTGTAGGTAGGTTCTTAGGATTTGTCCTGAGTGACTGGCAAATGGATAACCTGCTGTAAAACTCTTCAAAGAAATTTTAAGGGTGTATTTTCATATGAGTGCAAATTCACACTAATAAGCTCCACTGTAACACGCATACAACGAACACATCATTCCTGCACGCAATCATACTCTCACGGCTCATGCCATCTCTTTCAGCTCTGTATGAGCATTTATATCTATATTACCCTCATTATTTAAGAAAATTGTTACCTAGTTTTGTTTTTCATTTTATTTTCTTTAATAAGTACCTACTAGGTCAAAACAATGTAGAAGGATCCTGGATTCCCACAACACCGGTCACCCTAGTGTGGGGTCCAGTGCACACTAACATCTAACACTATTTGAATCCGCACTGCCCACTTTATTTTGTCGAATATCTTTTTCATGTGTTTTTATATTGTGGATATTTTATTTTGGCACAATACACATTTTGTTCATTTCATTTTCATTTTTCAAATAATTCGAAGAGTAGTTCAGATTTTTATTTCCCTTTAAAGTGTTATGTATTATATTGTTGTATTGTACTGTATTGTATTTCCCTTTAAAGTGGAACACAGTAGTATTCGAACATTACTGCTTTGCAGTAGAATTACCTAAATATGTACGGTACTTCCGCAGAAGAACTCTGCAGAGTCATATCTACAGAATTAGTGAACTTCTAATCGGCTCTTTAACTACAAGATTATAACGTTCACAAATTACCTACTCGTTTAATGTCAATTTAATATTTTCAGGCGAAAATAGTAGCATTCAAAAGCCGTCAGAAACTGCGTTTGCAAATGGACAAGCCGTGTAAACATCTTTTCATCAAACCTATCATTATGAATATTTTTAACAGCTCTGATGCTTGTTCTATAGCAAAGGTAAAATAACTTGTTTCCTTACAAAAATGTCTATACGTGTTGTTTAATTGAAAATATTTAACTAAGTACCGATTGATAAATCACATACCTACATATATTAGATCAAAGTAACTAGAATTTGAGATCAAAGTGGCCAGTACGACAAAACACCAAGTAAGGGCCTAATATCTTGTGTCAGGCACTAACGTCACTCGGAAACAGATATGAATATCACAAGGTTTATTTTTTAATTATAATACCTATAGAGTGACGAGTTGATATCATGGTAAGCATGTTGCACTGCGCTGCAATGGCCAAACGTCTTACCTGGCCATAGCCGCTCAAGCATAATAATAACCCCAAATAGTGTTGTACGTGATCTATTTTAACATGGAGTGTCCAAATCATTGCATAATCCAGAAATAAAAAAAAACTATTTATTTGCTTGTCCTGTAACTTCTCTGAAATATTTTTCTTCATTACACTAGTAAGTAGATATTATTACTGTATGTTATCATGGTTATACCCAGTGGAAAATGGAAAGTGGAAAATACCCAGTTTATATGAAACGGGGTCTTAGACAACGTATTCCATAGTTTAACTATGATTGTTACAAAAGTGTGGTTAGTTTGAGCCCTTGGAATATAAACTACGAAAATACGTGACAAGTGGTACAAAAGAAAAAAGAGCGAGGCGGTATTTGATCATGCAAATCGGCTTTCTCATAAAAACCCAATAAATTTTAAACTTTGGACGTTCAATACGATATTAATACGTTTAATTATAATTAATACACGTACACAACTACACATATTTACCTAAATGGTTTTTTTATTTCAGAACAAGTATCATTTTAATCTGGACATAGTGGATTTAGCTCAGAAGTATTATGGTGGCATGTTCTTGTATGGGAATTGGACCTTTCAATCTTTCTTTTACAGCGATGACTGCAATTTCCTTTGCATGCTTTTGAATGTAAGCATTCTACCAAAGAATGAACAGCGGAATTAATAAAATCTCAATCAGAATACATGCTCTGTTTATTTTTAATATCATTACAAAATGACATAACAGGAGAATTAAATATGTATTAATTTGTAAAAGTTATTAATTAATTTGCGAGCCCGACATTTCATGAGATTTCAATCGAACAATTTTAATTGTTATGATGTCCCGAAAAGACTTGAAGTTGTAATAAACCTGCAGTGGCACTTCGCCATCACACTATTAATTTTTTTCAAATGTGATGTTCGTTACATTGTGGAATTTTCCATTGGTTAAACGTTTTTGTAGTGGTGGACTAATCAGAGTCCACCTGGGAAAGTACGCAACTTTTGCCAGTTATGCTACCGCCAAAGCAGTAATGTGCAAAATTTGCTGTGTACCGCTTTGATTATGTTAAGGTATCTGGGTCTGTTGTTCCGGGTCAATGTTTTAAGAAACTTACTGGATAAAGACACAAATCATGTAATGTCTCCAAGGATCGAGCGCAGTGCGAGATGGGCAGTGATTTGAAATCGTCCTGCTCCAGCGTTGGACTGGCCATATAGTTGAGGTGGCATTTGTCAGCTGGGCTCCAGCTTGCGCGGGCCTCTCACGAGCCTGCCCTACGGGGCATGCGGCAATCGTAAGATAAGGCTTCGGACCCAGGGTTTGTGATCGCCATGGAGCCACCGGGGGGTCTTCCGCCGAACGAAAAATGTCATCGCTTTGACGTTTCTCTCTCTTTTCTTTTCGCTTGAAATGATAGAGACAGCATTAGCAAAGCGATAGCCGATTTAGTTAGGCGGTAGAAGCGCCGGTCTCTTTCGGCCCAGTCCGACCCTGGTCCCGCTCAAATAGCTGACTGTGCTGTAATTGGCTTGCATATTGATTACCGACAAGCGCATGTCTTACCCGTCCCACCATTATATCCTATTAATATTGTAAATGCAAAAGTTTGGATGTTTGTTGCTCAATCACCTTGGAACGTCGCAATGGATCGGGTTGAAATTTGGAACACACATCTGAAATAGCACCTACTTTTTATCACGGGAAATAACGGGAGCGGAAACTGTGCGGGTAAAACCGCGAGGCGCTGCTAGTATTCTGTATTATTTTTAAAAAGTCTTGCAAGTATGTGATGTCAGCTCACCATAACAAGACTAAAAAGTGCAACAGAATGCGCCCGTTGATAATGTTGTAGTCTCTTTGGTTGGCTAAATACTATCACAATTCAGTCAGGCACTTGTAATTAAGTTAACTTTAACTGTCTAAGAGAGGGTTCACACGGCGCGGCTGCCAACCGCGCCCGCGCGCGGGCGCGGCAGATTTCCATATAAAATTGAATTCAATACACACGACGCGTGGCTGCGCGCGATTCTTGCGCAGTAGCTTTCCGGAGCAGAAACCGCGAAAACCTGCGGTCTCGTGAGTATTGAAACAAAACCGTCGCGCGGCGCGGCGCCGCAACCGCGCGCGGGCGCGTTTGGCAGCCGCGCCGTGTGAACCGGCTCTTACTTGATTACATTAAGCTAGTAAGAATTCCCAACTGTGAGTTAGAACTAGCTTTGACATAGTTTATTCCGGTTTCACAATATGGAGGTCGTAGGTTCGGAGCCCGCCTGCACTTTTTGAGTATTTTTTCAAGCGCAGATGTTTGTCATTACCACTGGCAACTGTGATGGAAAACATCGTGAGGAAGCTGGTATGTTCTTAGAGAGACATCTTTTGACATGCGTTATCCGCCACTCCGCACTGGGCCGGCGAGGTGGATTATGCCTTTGACTCTCTCCTAGTGAGAGAAGAGCACATGGAACACACACGCAAGGAAGTACGCTACTTCCTTGCGCGAGATCCTTCTGTTGGAGTCATGTACTGAGAGTAATGTACAAATAATTAGCAATTTTTTTGGATTTGCATGTGGGTAACGTCTATGTTTTAGGGATTCTGACAAAAAACTGAAGCATGTCATTAAGACCATGAAATCCCTATTTGTCCCACCTATTTTTCTGCACAATCTAAAACTACCTTCCCTGTTTGTTGTATTGATGTGATGAGTGTTGTGTGTGAATTGTCCACCACCACCAATATTTTTTTTCTATCGAACAGCTTGGAGTTCAAAAAGCAACATCGTTTCATGGTTGATCTTTCCAAGACTCGAACAAAGAGGTTTGACTCTACTTTTGTGATAAGAACGCCTAGGCTGTGATATGCGTTGCCTGACTAAGTTTTGCTCGATGGTTACAATGGTGGATTCGTCAAATCGAGAGTGAACCGATTTTTTCCAGGTAACCACGCTCCATCGCAGACCGTATTGTCGCTTAACATCAGGCAGATTGGAGGTGGACTATGGCGCTATAAAAAATAAAATGATAAGACATGGCCACGAGCGATGTATTTTTTTAAAGGACATTTGCCTGATGGTTATCACCATGCCTGCCACATAACAGCACAGTGACACACTGTTATTGGAACATGAATGAAGAGTCCAAATCATAACCTAGCACTGCACTGCGCTCGTTACCGAGATCTAAGATGTTAAGTCTCTAAGCCCTGTAATTTCTCTGGAAACATTGCACCGGAACACAGTAATATTTGCAAATTACAGCTTGGCGGTAGAATAACTGGCAAAGGTGTGGTACTTCCCCAGGCGGACTCTGCTAAAAGTGCTACCACTACTAAAATAATTATTGTTGTGTAATTGTTTGTACAATACCTGGATATTTTATAAAAAAAAAAACCGAAAGACATACCGGCCATTCTAACACCTAACTAAATCTGATTTGGCTTTGCTATTTGCTGTCTCTATAATTTCAAGCGATAAGAAAAAAATTGCAATATTAAAGCTAAGGCCGTTTTACTTAGGCGCTAGACCTCCGCGATTTAGGAATAGAGTTGCCAAAGCCTGGATGTAAAATGCTTAGGACATGATCTTATAAATTGTGACATCTCTAAATTCGAAGAGTATAATCGCTTACATTTATTAATATTATTTTGCGTTCATAGCAAATAATAGAGAGAATCAGTTTCTTCTAAGTAAGCAGGCTCTATCGTAGACCACATCGTTTCTTAACATCAGAGATGCCGGTGATGTATCAAACCTATGTTATATTCTTATATTTTATGACCAGTTAAGTTTAAAAAATATAACAAAATATAACAAAAATATAAATATAAAAGTTTGACTGGCCTCGTGGCTTAGTTGGTAGTAGCTCTGCCTGCGAAGCCGAGGGTCGTGGGTTCGATCCCCACCCAGTGCAAATATTTGTGTGATGAATTCAAATGTTTGCACTGTGTCTGGGTGTTTCTATGTATAATAAGTATGTATTTAAAACTATATAAGTATTATATCAGCTATCTGGCCGCCATCACACAAGCTTTGCTTAGTTTGGGGTCAGATGGTGTTGTGTGTGAATTGTCCACCAATATTTATTTATTTATATTTTACTAGCTGACCCCGCAAACGTTGTTTTGCCATATAAATAAAGGTATGAAAAATAGCTAGTAGCCGATTCTCAGACCTACTGAATATGCATATAAATTTTGGTTAAAATCAGTAAAGCCGTTTCGGAGGAGTAAGGAAACAAACACTGTGACACGAGAATTTTATATATAAGATTTATATATCTTAACAATTTATTGAATGTCATAATTTCGAACGTATCTTTGGTAATTACGTGATAAGACGTTCCTTCACCTTGTGAGATGTTTACTTTTAAATAAACAAATACAATAAAGTCAGATTAATACAAAGTTATTATTCTACGGTTCTATGTAAAACGTTACATATTGAATAAATAGTAGTACAATATCATCGTTGCGCTTTTGAAACCGTTACCCTAAAAATCGTATACCTCTAACTGTTTATGAAAACATAATACATAATTACACTCTAACAAGAGCGACCCGCACTAACATTATGCATCATTTAAAAACGTTTAGGCTGTATTTTGCGTAATTATATTGATAGCGATATTGTGTACCTACCTACGTATGTTCGCATTGTTGAAATCAAATTCCACTCTTTCACATAAATAGTCATGGATAAAGTGGAACTACTTATTTCAATTAGTTTAACTATCATGTGTTATTCAAATGCTGTTTCTAATTACGTAAGTGGGTATTTTATCAAATTTAATGAGTTAGACATTATATTAAAGCTTAAATACGACGTAGTTGGAACTATTAATACAGATAAATAATATGTATTTCTTTGAGATAAATGTCTATACATATAAGTTTAGCTCTATGTTTCAAATTCAGCCTTTTGACCAAATGAAAAGTTAGCGAATAGCTACTTTATTCTTCAAATATATCACAAAATTGGGGGGTCTGGAGTGGAGACCACGTTCAAGACGTCCCGTGGGGCGTCGACCTGGACCACGACCTGGACGTCTACTCTATTTCTACGAAAACGTAATTTCGAAATAAACTCGCGACTTTCCAACTCCGATTCTACTTCGATCCGTCGTTTTGTCCGTTTAAATGTTCTAAGTCTACTCTAATTTGAGTATGCTTAGAACATTTAAACGTCAAACAATGTTGTATCGAACGAAACCAAGTAGAACAAGAGCAGGAAAGTCGCGAGTTTTATTTCGAAATTACGTTTTCGTAGAAATAGAGTAGACGTCGTGAAAAGAGTGGCGGGAAGCGGATGGATGCGGAGAGCCGAGGACTTGATTTGGTCGCTTAATATTGGAAAGGGTTATATCCAGCAGTGGACGAACATGGGCTGGCGATGATGATGATATCACATGATTTGTTTTCTATTAAATGCTTTTTTGAAAATAAGACTACTTTTTACCAACGAAAAAACGGAGCAGGTATTAAATATATTTTCAGTGCAACAGTAAATAAGTACAAAACAGCATTGTCATGAAAGCCATTGTATTCTTCATATTGAAATATCCTCGTGGCATGGTGGTATTATGAGCAAATGTGTCACTTACTATCGGCTCCATGTCTTGCTCGTCCCGTCACTCTATGCTACACAAAAATAAATTGTTAAACTTACGTACTTAATCGTTACTAATAAAACAAATCATTACTTTCAGGGACCGTTCAATTTGACAATGACAAGGGTCACTTTCTGTAACGGGCCGAAGCGGAGAGACTGCTCACTCAATACAGCTAGAATAGAAAATGGAACTACTCTGATTTACGATATGGACGTTAAGGAGGATATAAAGGATCTCCGCGTATGTTTATCTTTATCTAAATGGATAATTTTTATTCTTGAATTGCGTATTTTAAAAAATTAAAAAAGTTCTGTATTGATTTAGCTAAAATGTTGACACGATTTACCTTTGTCAATCAGTATAATTCAGGTGTTGTAAACAATGACTAGGCAATGCTTAGAGTTTCTGGGGCGTCCGGGCAACGTATAAATATTATTGTCCATTATATACTTTACCTAGTTAATGTTGTATACCTATGGATTATGTGGAGTATGTGGGTGACCCCACTATATTTACTTATTTATGTGTAATTTATTAATTAACTTATTTAATGATTTCATGTACACTCCACACTACTATTACAGTTTATTTATATGTATAATAAATTACACATAAATAAGTAAATATAGTGGGGTCACCCACAGCGTACCTGGTGTTCCATCGCCAAGGTGTAAAATAAATCGATCTTGGTTTATAATAATTGTCAATGTTAAAAATAGCTTCACTCGGAGCACCTCTACTCCACCTAGTCTTTGTCGCTACTATCCCTAGAGTGTATAAGAAATATGCGTGAAACGCCTGTGCAATCCAATCTTTATTATGAGACCATGAATTAAATTGTGTAAAATTATAGACGCACTTCGACAAAGTGTTTAGAATCATGGTCGTTTTTTCTATGATTTTATGACTGGTTCAATACTAAAAGTATACTAATGTGATGACTAGGGTGTAGCCTATCTGGGTTAGCATAAAAACCATGTATAATTGTATATTTTTAAAAAATAAAAGAAAAAGAAATAAAAGTAATTATGGATATAGAATAAAATTAACTCTTCATATATTTTCAGGCAAACTTATTCGCCATTTCGGAGCACAAACAAATCGTTAGGCTTCAAATGAAGAAGCTCTGCGATCATCCATTTTGGCTCCCGTTTGCGAAGAAATACATGAATATTACTAAGAATTGTGTATTAGTACGGGTAATAAATAACATTTGAAATATTCTCGTATATTAAGGTCTCGTACCCACAGGGATATGTCACAAACTCAGCCGTTGGTCTTTATTAAGTAGCCGTGAACCAGTCGTCATAGGTTTTTTTTCTAGTGTAGAGTGACGAGACGAGCAGGTCATGTGTCTGATGGTAAGCGGTAAGCAACATGCCTATCAACAACAGCACAGTGACACGCATCTCTTGGAACATGAAGCGTCCAAATCATTACGTAGCAATGCACTCACCCAGACATAATAAGAGGTAGTACTACTACCGAACTTGAAAGTATCCACATAGTTCTATTGTAGGATTTGATAGGATGATTCATGGGGAAGACTACACATCGGGGCAGGGCTCAGCTATTAACGAAATAATAATGATCGGCAACATCACTTTCTATCTGTTTCCTCACTTGTACCTCCGTATGAGTATCTATAGTCCAAGATCTAGGAGCTGCCAGACGTCACGTATTTTCTGATGAAAGCAAACTGGGCGATTGAGTAGTGTTAGTATGTATTAAGAATGCATGCATACTCGCTACCTTGCGTAGACGGCCGATTTTGAGATATCAGGTAATGAAGGTACATAAAAAAATTACATTGTACATTGCGAGTATGCATACGTTCTTAGCACATACTAACACTAGTCAATCGTCCACATTTCGTTCATCAGAAAATACGTGACGTCTGGCGGCCCTGGGATCTTACCCTACTACTGTCATTTTTGTTATGTTACGTGAAACTATCAGAATGAAAAAAAAACATTATATCACCATTTCTATTTTTACTATGGTGTTGTAATAACACCATAATAAACCATTTATTTAGAGGTATATCTTCTTTAATTTATGAATTTAATTTATAAATTATGAAGGAACGTTTTTCTATTGCGCTATGCACAATTAATAAGCTTCTAAGTTGCATGTACACCTGTAGCTCGTGTCTGAGTATGTTTCATCCACGCTCTAACGTCTTGATAGTCTTGGCAATGGTTTTGGAAAACTATTCCAAAGTACTTAAGATGTCATTATTTTCAGGGAAAGTACCACATGGTAGCAAATGCACAAGAAGTAGCCCAGAAGTACTATGGAGGTTCATTTATCTATGGAAAATGGACATTTAAGTCGGTCACGTACTCTAACGAATGTAACTTCGGCTGTACTTCTATAGATATGGCGCTGACGCCAAAATATTTAAATAAATAAAGGTTTAGCAATATTATGAGCTTATTAGATCTCACTCTTTTACTCGTATATTCAGTATTTATTATTTTCTCATTAGTTCTATTAAAAATGTTATGTTATGAACACAGAGTTGATACTAAATCTATGGCTACGAGCTATGTTGAAAATAATTGTTGGCTTCATTTTCATTTGCTCTAAAGTTATAATTAAATCAAGTATTTAATGTTATAAACGGAAAACTTAACAAGATCTAAATAACTTGCAATTGGTAGAACTTTAAAGTATTATAGAGTAAGATGCCAGAGCTGCCAGACGTCACCTATTTTCTGATGAATGAAATGTGGACGATTGAGTAGAGTTAGTATTTACAAATGGAGCATGATAATTTAAGTGAAGTTAAATTATTATTTTGAAGTTGTTAAGCAAAACGGCCGACGGAAAGTGTCTGGGAGTATTGGGACCTTATTTTTAAGGATATTGCCTACAACATACGTGAAAATCACTTATTAGAAAATACGTGAAGTAAGTAATATTTGTATGTCATTAGCCCATATCTCAAAATTGGCCGTCTAAGCAAGTTAGCGAGTAAGCATGTGTTCTTAGTACTTACTAACTGTACTCAATCGTCCACATTTCATTCATCAGAAAATAGGTGACATCTGGCAGCTCTGGGATCTCGGACTATTATGCTTAGCCATAATGTATTGAGGTATTTTGTATTTTGTATTGACCATGCTTGAAAAAGACGTAAAATTAATTTGTTACTGTGTATGTGTGTATACCTACTTTATACTTTTTTTCTAGTATCGCTGACTGCAATTTGAACTAAACCACCGCAAATTGCCCACTTTACTCATTTTGCTATTTATACTCAAATTTAATATCTGTACTTACTTTGGTATCCAAAAGCTGAACAATTGTGATGGTATTTTATTCTGATTATAATTATCCTTGCAATATATGCTATTGTTACTAGTTTTATTGTAATTCACTATTTTACCTGCTAGCTCCTGAGAATGATTAAACCAATCTTCGTTTTGTTTTCACTGTTAGCTTTAGTTGATGTGAATTCTAATGAATATTTATTTTTTTTTTTATAAGTAGTTATTATGGAATTATCAATGTTATTTATAATTTTGAATTAAAGATAAAAAAGTGTCAGTATTGTAATGCTTTTCAAGTAACTAACTTTAAACCATCTTCATAAATCATGCGTGATATTTGTCTTTATAAATTCTTGGCATACGTAGTTATAATACCTTGTAGGGCTTTATGTACCTTGTAGGTACCACTGTAATTCAAAACAGGGTTTCCATTCTTGACAACCAAATATTTTATATGCTTTTTTGTCGCAGAACTTGATCCCAAGTCTTGATGGAATTCATCGTAGATCAACTTCGTTTTAGTTTTTGGCGATCAAGAATCATGATACTGATCTAATAGACTACAGGCCCGTGAACAAAAACTACGTAGTAAATGAACCACCAGGAGACCTATGTAGGATGACAGAAGGGTATAAAGTAATAAGATTCAGCACTATGCTGTCACTTGTAAGCTGTCCAACTGAGTACAGTCGAAGAGGGGGGGTTCCAACCCTCGATTATTTCTCCTTGTCGCATGATTTTTGTACGGCATTGCAGAATAATAGATTATAAGAAGTATTGAAACTGTAAAATTTTTAAATTTTAAGTTTTTAATTATTAGTTTGTCGGAAAAGTTCGTGATTTTCCGACGATTTACATATTAAATTTGGGCATTTGATTATGTACGGCATTGGTTCCATACAGTTTCAATACCTCTCTTAATCCATTATTTCGCAATGCCGTACAAAAATCATGCGACAAGAAGAAATGATCAAGTGTTGCAACCCCCCCTCTTCGACTGTACTCTGTTGGACAGCTTACAAGTAAGTGACGGGATAGTGCTGAATCTTATTACTTTATACCCTTCTATCATCCTACATAGGTCTCCTGGTGGTTCATTTACTACGTAAATTTTGTTCACGGGCCTGTAGTCTCTAAAGTATGATTGTATAGGTTCCATACTTACTCTTAAAAATCCACTCCACTGCAATAAGTATTTCAAGCACACGTTTGATTTATTATCTCTTTTAAATCTTACACAATGGGAACATTTTCAGTAGTCTTAACGAGAACAGATTCTCACGTTAAAGTTAGTCACGAAACAAGTTTGTCTGTAAGTCTTTTTTCCTATATGGCCAACAAAGCCTGCCCTGGGAGCTTGGTCCTTAATATAGGTATCATAAGTAGTATATTTAAATCTAAGATTTTTTAGTTGCATCACTTTCTTAAATATTGCCTTAAAGGTATATTTTTCATGTTAAATTGGTAAATATCCTAGGTTTCCAAGGATTCTATCTTAGTACTCATCTATCTTTAATTTATTTTTACGTAACACTTTTATTTATATGTTGTTCTTATTTAGTATTTTCTTTATTTTCCATTTATGCTATCTCTGCTGGAAATATCTTTCGTAGTAGACTACAGGTCCGTGAACAAAATTTACGGGTCAAAGGAAACACCAGGAGACTTATGTAGAATGATAGAAGGGTATAAAATATTAAGATTCAGCACTATGCCGTCACTTGTAAGCTGTCCAGCTGAGTGTAATTGATGAGGGGGGGTTGCAACCCTCGACCATTTCTCCTTGTCGCATGATTTTTGTACGGCATTGCGAAATAATGGATAAGAAGAGGTATTGAAACTATATGGAACCCATGCCGTACAAAATCAAATGACCAAATTTATTCTGTAAATTACTCCTCTGTAAATTTTTCCGACAAACTAATAATTAAGAAGTTAAAATTTTTAATTTGTATGGTTTCAAGGTTCAATGGTTCATTAGGAGAGGTCCTAATCTATTATTCCGCAACGCCGTACAAAAATAATGCGACAAGAAGAAATTATCGAGGATTGCAACCCCCCCTCTTCAATTGCACTCAGTTGGGCAGATTACAAGTGACGGCATAGTGCTGAATCTTATTACTTTATACCCTTCTATCATCCTACATAGGTCTCCTGGTGGTTAATTTGACCCGTACATTTTGTTCACGGGCCTGTAGACTATAGTGATTTATGTCATTTAGAACGATTGAAGGCTATAATTATTTACCACAATGGCCAAACGTGGGTTGTGGTGGATGTCGGAAATCCTGCTGTATTTGTCTCGTTAGAATGTGTCTGTCTGGCTTGTATTAATTATTATTAGTTAACTAATGACCTAAGACCTAAAAAACTAAGACCTGCATGTTAATTAAGTTGGACCTGGAATTACTTATTAATACCGTAGCAATTCTGTAAACTAGAAACACGGGCTAATTAAATAAAAAAAATAGGATGATACAATTACCTGCACCTAGGTATGTAACTTAGTTGGCATCGAATTCATGCATTTTCATGTCTTATACGTAAGAAATTTAATTACACTTACCGATAACTTTACTTATCTATCACCTTTTACACACCTTCAACCTTGATACTTTTAATCACAACGTGAATACATTCACGCTTAATCACACTCATTAAGAACATCTATTTTTAAAATAACTGCTGTATTCCGAATATTTCGTGAGTAATTGTTTTTTTTTTGAGATTTTTTTTACGTCATTAATGCCGTCAAAATGACTGAAGCTACAAAAATTGTGTTTAAATATCATTTTTGGAATACGGTGGTTATATACCTATACAAATTTATTCATGTTTTAGGGTTACTTTAATACCAGAATCAATCACATAAAAACCTGTCAAGGCCCGAAACGTAAAGATTGCAGTACCAATACTGTGACTATGCTGAATGATGATATTGTTGCTTTTGATATGTCAGTCAACGAAGACATAGCACCTGCAAAAGTAAGTTCAAATCACCTTACATTAGGTATAAATTCATTAGGTGTTAATCCAAACAAATGAAGTAGTGATATTATAGTTTTATTTTAAGTAACGCACTTAGCCATCTAATTTCCGCATTTGACCACCATCACGCCTGATGGTAGGTAAGCAACGGTATGGGCGAAAATTATGTACTTTGACTTAAATCTATGTACCTACTGCAGATTAGATCTCTCAGGAAATATCGAATCTGACAGTTTATTAGATAACTTTATTTTATTACATAAAGTGACGAGAAGAACAGAACAAACAATTGATGCAACTGAAGCAAGATTAGAGTCTAATATGTAATTGCGATCTTCGCCCAAAGATGTAAAATTGCCTTTGATTTCGCTATAAACATCCATTTAAACAGGAAACCTGTAATATTTGCACATTACTATGTGACCGCAGAATAACTGGCAAATATAATCTTAATATATATAAATCTCCTGTCACGATGTGTGTCCGCGATAGATTCTTAAACTACTTAACCGATTTTAAATTAAATTGGCACACCGTGAGCAGTCTGGTCCAACTTGAGAGATAGGATAGTTTTTATTTCGATTAATAGTCTTTAAATGACAATATCCGAGCGCAGCCGGAATGGGCCGCTAGTATAATATAAATATTGGTGGACAATTCACACACAACACCATCTGACCCCAAACTAAGCAAAGCTTGTCTGATGGCGCCCAGATAGCTGATATAATACTTATATAGTTTTAAATACATACTTATTATACATAGAAACACCCAGACACAGTGCAAACATTTGAATTCATCACACAAATATTTGCACTGGGTAGGAATCGAACCCACGACTCTCGGCTTCGCAGGCAGAGCTACTACCCACTAAGCCACGAGGCCAGTCAAATATGTGGTGCTTCTCGAGACAGTCTTCAATCATACGTAGGTACTCTTAAAACAAACTTAGTCGTGGAATAGTGTAACCTAACATTCGATAAAGCAACACATACTTATAATTTTGAAACCAAACCCTTGAGGATGACGCTAATAAATAAAAAAAGCGATATAAGCTAAATAATGGAAATTACTATTACTAAAAATTACTGCTTATTTTATTTCATTTTCTACCTTCCTTTTCCTACAACTTGTTTTCTTTGATAATAACTAATCAGTAGATTTCAAAGAAGTTTACTCCTAAACCTAGGTATTCCTAGTGGAGTTGCGCACTAAGCTTACACACGCTATAGAACGCTATTAATTTAAAGTACATAATTCTGTAGAATGCTTACCCATATTTTACGAAATTAAAAATACTAGAAGTACTAAAAAGTGTTCTTCAAAAACTTCTTCACGCTGGCAAAACCTCGTAAGCCTCTCTTATCTGCAGATGTCCATAACCGATAGCATCCACTTACATACAGGTGAACCGTACTTATAGTATAAAACCAAAAAACACATCACCAGAAGTTATGGTTTTGGTGATATGTGAAATATCAACGAGCGAGCGAACATCTACATACTCATAGTTCGAGATGTTTGTAAGAGAGTAGGTATATATACCTAATTCAAATAGAAAATAGTAATGAAATAATACTCTATATTCAAATTACAGATTTAACAATATATTCTACTTTTCAGGCAAAAATAATAGCATCATTTAAAGGCAAGCAAATGGTGCGACTTCCTGTAAACAAGCCTTGTGATCATTTTTTTATAAAACCCATTATAACGACCTTGTTTAACATATCTGATAACTGCGTTATCTTGAAGGTAAATTAGAAATAGTATGCGTTATTTTTTAAAATCGACATGTTTTTTGCATTACTTGACACTACCACAGAACCACAGAACCACAGAACCACAGAAATCTAACTTATTATTTAGATTTCTGTGATGACAACCAATAATTCCCATAAGCTTTAGAACCAATTATTATCTAGTTTTAAACATAGAGACCTACTGTTGCATAACATATCAAAAACATCTATGCTCCTACTGCTGGGACTCGGGGCTAACACCAACTAACACATCGTAGTGCGGGTTGGTAGATGCCGCATGGGTTCGAAAGATTCAAGGAACATGTCGATTTCCTCACGATGTTTTCATTCACCATTGTAAAGTTAGCAGCATTCGCATTTGACTTCGAAATCCGACTAGACCAGCTATAACTTGCATACTGTTCAAATCTTTGTAAATATATTTCTCATAATGTTTTTTGATAGTCGGTTTCCGATGTCAAACACTGCTTTCCGAACAATACTCTAATGCAGAAGGTGGAGGGACCTGCTAACCTAAACATACCAACAAACTAATACTTCATTTACGCTCTACATAATTATATGCATACGTACATGAAGCATACTCTAAGTAGTTATCTGATGTTGGCTGACAATGCTGACATATTATTTGAGGATTACGTTGCAAAATATATGTACAAATATATTATGCGTTCCGTTTGACGTCCGAAGTCCATTATGAGAGAGTACGTCGCTTTCTTCACCTTACCTGGTCGTCAAATGTCGCTACTTCCGCTACCTAGACGCGCCTCAAGCGCCATCTATCCTTACAGTCTGCAACTAAACCACCTTCCAAAGACAAGCCACCATTTTGGTCATTGTTGCGTTGTTTTTCGAACCGAGCACATGGTCGTTACAAAAAACTGAATAATAGTTTCAAAAGTTTAGTCGCAATATATTTATTAATATTAACTTTCGAGATTGAAGTAGAAAGTAAAATTCTAATTGTTTAGTTTGGCTTCTGCTACCAAAAAAGTGAAAATGAGTGGTGATGTGTATAGCGTGCCTGTTGGAAAATACTAATTTTAGCGAAAATACTTGGTTGAATTGCTCCTCGGATCAAGAACCACTGTCGAGCAACGCCAAAAATGCACCAGAACATGTGATCTGGACAAAAGGTTTGACCTAGCAACAGTTGGTGAGTCATTTGAATAATATTTTATTGGCAAATTTTTGCGAAAGTGTACACATACTTTCAAAATATGCAGGTAGCCTTACCTGATTTTAACATTAACAGTAATATTCACACAGTTCGATTTTGTGAATAGTTCACTATCTTAGGAACCATTTTTAAATCCGCATAAATTAGATGCGGGTAGTTTTTGAGAAAGCGAAAAACTCTAATGTTAAGATATCAAGTACGTATCGGTTTGTACCGAGTTAATAGAATTATTGATTATGAAGTCGAGAGGAAAATTTTACTCCTTTTCGCTGTTCACGAATGGAATACCTTGTCTCAATATAATGCCATAAATTCTACTTTATAAATTAAAGTAGACTGGTTTTTCTCTGCGGATATTTAGCTAAATGCACCTTCAATTTATGAAAAAGGAAATTAATTATTTAGTGATGGTTTCGATTAAAACCGTGTCTCGGAAAACCTATGTGATAACTAAACTTCGGAATGATGCTCAATAGACGTTGTGTGATATCTTTGGGTGTATGCGTGTATTACACTCGACTTCTTAAGCGTTGATAAAGTGGAAACGCCAACATACGACTATTCGAGTACTGGTGTGAAATGAAAATGTATCGTTGACTGCCGAGCCCCTGTTTCGAATCCCACGCACACCACTGTCTTTTCGAAAGCATGCTCATAACGCCGTTAATTTGGAACGGTGGTGGAGAGCATCGGGAGGAAATCTACACATGCTCCGGAAACCCTTCCGAGGCGTGCGTCATCCGCCAATCTGCGCTCAGCTGGCGTGGTGGATTGTGGCCTTGACTCTCTATCTCTCTGTCCGTGCGGGGGGAGAAGTCGCGGATTACCGGCAGTGGGAGCAGTTGGTGAGCGGCTTACGTTACGTAATGGTATAATACTAACCTGTGCACAGTTTTAAACATGAATAATTATTTTATATCATTATGAACTACCTCCTTCGTGCAAGTATAGGTTTAACCCTAGTTATGGACATACATACTCATATTGACAAAATCCAGAGCTCTGCCAACCCAAAGTTGTTTCTAGATCAAACAAAACGGCGATTATAAAACCAAATATATAACTGAAATTCTTATAATTTCAAAAGAAATAAGTTGTCAAACAAGAGGGGGAAATGTACAACAGAGAGTAGAAGCTTTAGCCTGTCTGTCATTTTTGAAAAATTTGGGCTCTTTTCAAGCCACCCGAATCAATAAGCCTAATAATATATTAAGATCGCAGAATCAGTCAACAGAACACCACCACGAGTTTCTAACGTTGGATGTTTTAGCAAAGTGTCAAACTAACAGGACAATTTCAACCGAAATTCAGAATTAAATTCAGTTGAAAGTCTTACGAGCCAGCCGCTATAAATAATACCGTGTTTTATCTCTCCCTGTCCGTAATATCCAAATCAGTGAGAAAAAGCCGACCGGCGTATAGATCAGCCTGGGTTGGTGTATCAATATGCAGAAATCGGTAATAACACTAACAAGGTCTACCGATTTTCTGGAAGCGGTATGGGACACCAAATACAATGCCATGTTCCTACCCTCATACAGTCTACAACGAATTCGATTTTCTGAAAGCGGTATGGGACACCAAATACAATGCCAAGTTCCTACCATCATACAGTATACAATGAATTCGATTTTCTGAAAGCTGTATGCGACACCAAATACAATGCCAAGTTCCTATTCTCATACAGTAAACAACGAATTCAAAAAATGTTCCAAGCACGACTCGCACCTGGCTGTAGTTGGAACCCAAAACGGGCCCAGGCCTATTGGGATATCTCAACTTGCAATCCTTCATCACCCACCGGGGAAGGTTGCATTGCCGGTTACTGCAACGACACAGCAGCAAAATCGGAACTCTGCCATCGCACGGTCCAGTATTCAGAAGAGCACGACTCACCTGGCTGTAGTTGGAACCCAAAACAGGCCCAGGCCTATTGGGATATCTCAACTTGCAATCCTTCATCACCCACCGGGGAAGGTTGCATTGCCGGTTACTGCAACGACGCAGCAGCAAAATTGGAACTGTGCCATCGCACGGTCCAGTATTCAGAAGAGGTACGTACAGTACGAGATACGAGGTGTATCAATAATCCATCCCCGAATAATTACCACGAACCACGTCATCACCGACGCGTGGGGCATTCAATGGGGAGCCCTCGTGAACAAAGACATGAAAAAATTTACAACATCAGACAATATACTCCTAGCATTGCGATCTTACAGAAATGTATGCAGTAATAGCCTTTATATTATGTACCGGAGAGATGAACTTCGAAACCCAACATTGATTCTTTAGAAAGACAGTAAAACAGTCTTTGGCTACATAACGAATGAGACAAAAATACGATCACATCAACATTTTTACATTTGACTAGACAGCTGTGGACATTGAGATATCGTGCTTCGTCCGCACCCTCTTCCAGGCCGAACGATACCGAAGGCGATCACGTCTCTTGAAAATGCACCGCCTCCTAATGTCTTTTCAACATCGTTGATATTTATTTCAACATTGTTTAATATTTGGAGCAAACTAGACCTAGATCTGTTTGCGTTACTGATGGGACAAGTTATAGAAAGCTTAATTTCGCTAGACTTGTCAGACTGCAGTGCCTGCTTCCACGACGCGTTTAGCTGACATTGCCGACTTACGTGGCTATTTCCACCATCCAGCCTAATACTGTGAGTACTGGATCACCTTCATTCTGCCCCAGCTAAATACATCTTGGTAGCACTAAAATGGAACGCTTTTGGAGACCAGATCTGAAGAAGCGTGCCGTGAGACGTTTTGTGAAGCTCAAATATCTGAAAAAGATGCTGGTGGGTACTTCAAAAATGCTACCACGAGCATACGTCAACCAGATACATCTAGAAGCCTGGCTTTCCTGGCTATTTCGGGTGGGATGTCTGGACAAGTACGTGGGAGTTGCAGGAGAGACAGTTACTGCTGTCATATTCGAGACAGTCGCCATTAAAACGTATGCCTCCATTCGGAGTAGATGAGTAAAGTTTTTACTAAGTAAATTATATTAATTTTGTTTACCGGAACCTACAAGTCTATCTCGGTTCTTCATCTCTGAGGATTTCTCCTACCGAACGATTCGTGTTCATAAATCGGTTATTGCACTACTTGAGAAACGATATCTGCTATCAAAATAACAAATAAGCCATTAGTAAGAGTAAGACTTATATTAAAAGATTATTTCTTTGGCAAACGGGTCCTCGTAAATTACCAAATCGGTATGCAAGAATTTTAATTAAATAATAATCAGGTATCCAGACATACTGCACCTATATTATTACTATCTTTAGCTCTTAAGAGTTCATGATCTTATTTACTTACATACCGTAAGTTAAAATTTTATAAAAAACACAACCTTATTGGTTGTACATTGTAACCCGTTTTCGATTCGCAGACGGACATACATATCTTCGTATCGATAAGTTCTATCTAGTTGGAAGTTTTCACTTCAGTAAACAAGACACAAGCGACTCTGGGGCTATATGACTAAATTGTTCGTAGCAACTACAAGCCCTATAAGGTCAGCGACAGCAACGATGTTTGGCGATTAGATAAAGAAACTTTTAGCTAATGCTGGTATTCATGCACCAGTGGAAACTTGCAGATCAGCGTCGAGAACGCTTTGAACTACTTGCTTAATTAAGTTAATTGGCAACTAGAATGCAGTACCTATTAGGAAAACTTTCTAAAAGAAATAAATAATAGTATAACAGACATATTATCTTAGGAATATCTTTGTTTCAATATTAGCATCCTGATTCATAACACAAAGAAAATTATATTGTTTTATACCTAGGTATTTCACACCTTACCTTACGAATATCTAAGTTTACAACATTTTAGATTCTATCACATTGTTGCGTTCTAAATTGATTCTATCAAAATACCTACAAGCCACCAGGAGATAACAAACAAATCTCTCATAATGGACTTCGGACGTCAAACGGAACGCATAATATAAAAATTTTACCTTCCAATAAAATTTGTATTATGCTTCCAATGACGTCCGAAGTCCCAGTAATGTCTTCCTGGTGCTATAATACCATTATGAGCCGAACAATGACCAAAATGGTGGCTTGTCTTTGGAAGGTGGTTTAGTTGCAGACTGTAAGGATAGATGGCGCTTGAGGCGCGTCTAGGTAGCGGAAGTAGCGACATTTGACGACCAGGTAAGGTGAAGAAAGCGACGTACTCTCTCATAATGGACTTCGGACGTCATTGGAAGCATAATACAAATTTTATTGGAAGGTAAAATTTTTATATTTTATTTGCTGGCTGTGTCGACTGATCGCCGTTTTGCAACACATGTTACGGCCTACTGATTTTTAGTTTCTGACTGATGTCGGATGATTTATTTTGAGGACATAATATCTAGTCAGCTAACTTATTATTGGTCAGTAGATGTCTATTTTCGGCTGACTGTTTGTTGAAGCTGAAACTGAATTCGTCTAACTTACTACTGTCGAAGGATTTAAAGCGGAGGTCGCCATTGCTAGTACCTAAAGATCTTTCAGCAGATATCTTCCAAGCAAGGCTTCTTGTTTGAGGGATTGATGCTACTGTCGGCTGATTTATCATCTATCTTTTAAGATGAATATTCATTCATTTTTGCTAAGTTTATCTCTTGACTCCAACAACCCTATTTTTTCTTTCTATTTATAATTGCCCTTTGACTCGACAAATTGTTTCGATAAACTGTTTATTTTCAACGCTGTTCTATCGTTCTACGTTTAACTAAATTATAAAATAACTGTGGCAGTTTTACATACTAAGCTTTATATTTTTTTCTTGCACAGGGTCATTACAACTTCGACTTGGATATGGCTGATATCTTCATGAAATACTACAAAGGCATGTTCTTGTATGGAAACTGGACATTCAGATCCATGTTCTGGGCTAACGATTGCAATTTTATTTGCATCTTGACGGATATTAACTTGTACCCAAAGAAAGATACCTAGATTAATTAAATTGATGTCTAAAATAGAATTTAAAAATTCAATGCAATTTTAATTTTTTTTTTAGTTGAATAAGAAATCTTAATACTTCTTGTTCTAGCTCTTTTAGCGTTTTAAGAATACTTAGTCGTAGGTAAGTGTGTGTTAGATCGAGTACAATGCGATAATTAACGGGTATCCGTGAAATGAAATATTCGCATGGTTTAAAGAATATAAGTAGCGTCAATGCGTGCGTTTTCTCTGCAAAGAAATAGGTATCTGCTAACTGTTTTATATTCCTATCTTTATCATATGTTTACGGAAGGTTAGGCTTTTACAGTTCAGAATTATATGACTATTACTACGTTCTAGAAATACATAAAAAGACATGGTAGTCATAAAGGTTGTGATATACATGGATACTTATAATTTAAGGTTTT
This sequence comes from Ectropis crepuscularia, assembly GCA_963693475.1. Classification (NCBI taxonomy): domain Eukaryota; kingdom Metazoa; phylum Arthropoda; class Insecta; order Lepidoptera; family Geometridae; genus Ectropis; species Ectropis crepuscularia. Next base: position 20,931,173 of record OY856342.1, read on the forward strand.
GGCTTAAACACCACCAATGTTGCACAATACGTCGCCTGTATAGCTGTAGATAAACTGCTTTTACACGTGTCGGTGACACGAACTCACAAGATTTCACCATTCACAAGATGTCTAACGCCGCCAGTCGACATAACATAATATTTTTAATGCTGCCGGTGTAACTCACGTCGTCACTTTGCCAGGGAACATCTCCGCTCGAGGAACTCTCTCAAAATCTTGATTAAGGTTTGATTAGGTCACTGTGTGTCCTTTTTTCATGTGCAGGAAGTTCATTTATGCACCGTTCACCGTGCAGGTCTATGGCAGGTGTGTTAGTCTCGACACCACTGCAAGTGGTGTCTTTACGTACTAAAACCCCCACAGGTTTCTCTGGCATGGTTTGGGGTTAGAACCACCGGATCACTGTCAAAACTGACCAACGGTCCTGACACCACCGGCACCCCTGCGGGCCTGCGGTCTACGGATTCCCGCATTTGGCACTGGAAACCAGCAACGTGTTACTCCTCGGAAGGGTCTGTCTCCTATGGGACTATGTACTAACGTACTATGTCCGTACCACAGAAATCTAAATAATAAGGTAATAGAAATGGCATAACTCTCAAATTACTTGCAAAACGCTTGTCGCCACATTTCCCCTACCCCCGCGGTCACTACTACATGCGCGTACTATTCCAATACAAATTCACTCACACAGCAAAAGCTGCACATTATCAACCTGGGTCTGTGATTGCACCACACACATCCATAAACGCTTATCAGTGAACCTACTAATACATTGAAAAATTAACAATTTTTCACATATACGCTAGTGCTTGATAAAAATTAAAACATATCGATATTTCAAAGTACGGTCCAATTTTAACATTCGATAAAGGTTATTATTGATTTCATTAATTAGGTGTATTACACTACAACAAAGTCAATATGCCTACCTATAAAATAAGTGCGTCACATGGGGTATACTATTGTTTCGATCACTGAACTATGTAATTCTGACACCACATGGGCTTGGGTATAGTTGAAGAACAAAGGTTGTTGAATATTTTGTACATCGAGCAACTCGATCTTCCGCGCAAGCACGGAAGGGAAGTAGCCTTAGCTAAAAAATATTGTTCAAATCTTTCTGTCATTTCTTGCGGGAGGGGAAAGTTGCACACTAGCGTAAAGCCGCACTATTACATATAAAACATACCTGTACCGGTCCATTGCCGACCATACTCACACAGCCAAATCACTAACACATAAAAAATAAAGCACCATTCACAAATCTAGCCCCGCCCTCAGTGTATTCCACGCCACAGTATATTATCAAACTCCATGGTCCACGCGGACTTATACTTTGACAGAGGGGAAACGCTGTGTATGCCTACTCCCTTCCCTGTTGCTCGCTGATTTTGTATGAAAACTAATAAAGTCTTAAGAATAAAAGCTTACAATAGATAAATACTGCCTCAGTTATCTTAATATTTATTTTGCACGGACGAACAATCGCGCGTTATAGCCAGTATGTATATACTTTTGTTAATAATTAATGAATTATGAAGTAATGTTTACCGCGAATTAAAAGATTGTACGTACGGGTGTAATGTTAATTGCGTACAATTTTTTTTATCGATTTATTATGTTACTTTATCGATAAAACTATGTAAAATTTAAAATAAAATTTTCATCGTTTATTTTTGGGCAAGTAAAATTGGACCGTCACAGCACTAACTCACAATCGCTACCTGCGGTTGTACCATGGAAGATTAGAGGTTATGACGATATCTTTAATTTTACATTACATTGCTGTTTATGCATGTACCACTTTAGATGTTAATTAATGTATGCAGCAATGGTATGCAAAATGACGATCACACCAAAAATTTATAACTATCATAGTGAATCATTGGGCTCCGTTTATTTTATTAAAAAATGCAATTAAAATAAAATAAAATACCTATCAGTGAAATGTAATCTCATTATTGGTATAATTGCAAGTTGTGGAAGAACTTCCACAGTTGTTTATGCTCCATAACACAAGTTTCAAAGATGATTCACGCCTGCCGGTTCGAACAAGACTAAACTACAATTCGAGCACTGGTGGCCTACAAGTCACCTGTGCGGCGACAATGTCACGCGGTCATGCGACTTCTAGTACCTTATTATTTAGATTTCTGTGGTCCGTACTATGTACTAACGGGCAGCACAGTCAAGTTAAAACTTAACGTAGTTCAGTGTGTTCATTCTCTATCTTAATTCAACCATATTACACGTTAAAACGAGATATGTGTGTATTTTTTTACATATAATATGTATGCAAAATTAAATATGTACAGAAAAAAATCCATATAAAAATGAATAAATTACCAACTATTTAAATACGAGTACGTATGACTAAATGTGTTAAAATATCCAATTACTGTAGGTATTTTTCTCATATTGACACTTTTAAAGTAAAATTTATTTTAAGCTGGAGAATATTTTATCTGAAATGGGGTTTGCGCATGATAGCTATATCGATTAATGTAAACCGATAATTCAATTAATCTAAGAATATGTAGAAGTTTATGTTTCACTTTCGTTTCAAAAACATCCAGAATAGGTACATCACTAAACATAATCGTGGTTACAAAAAGAGAGCCAGGAACTCCCACGTAAGCCACTTGATTTTCAGGGTTTCACCAATACTGTGGCAGCGCTTGACCCATGCCGAGGCGGTACACGTAGACCTTCAGCGAATCCGAGTTACAGACCAATCGCCACTCGTGCAATGTTCGCGCTGTCTCGGATACGGGCACGGCCAGCGTTTCTGTACAGAAACGCTGGACAAGTGCAGCCACTGCGGTGGCCCTCACCTAAAGGCACATTGCGCTGACTGGCTTGCTGGAGTCGTTCCATCCTGTTGCAACTGTCTGCACGCTGGAATGGAACGAACTGACCACAACGCCTTCAACCAGGACTGCGCGATTAGACGAAGGTGGGATGCGTTAGCGCGGACAGCGGTGGCGTACTGCTAAGGTTGTCACACGCGTTCAGGCGCCCCTTGCTGTCCAAAATAATACCCCGCAATACGTTATAGCCCAGGCAAACTTGCGAAGAATGGAGCTCGCAACAAATGAGCTAATTTTAGTATTAAAATTAACGTGGTTGTTACACATATTGATTAGGTAAACGGGTAACTCACGTTTAATGACGCCATCGGGCGCGTACACTCTCCTTGAAAAAGGCCGCCGGACGCGGCCGAAACTCGAGTCGGATTGACCGACCTCATTACACGTGAGTTACCCGTTTACCTAATCAATAAATGAGCTAATGCTTGAAGCTCACAACAAGAAATGGGCTATAGCGCTAATTCAAGAACCTTATGTCGGGAGGGTGGGGCGGAACGAGACAATAACGGGCCAAAAGTGTCGTTTTCCAAAAGCAGAGTTATTTGACAGGTAATATTTAGGGATACCATAGCGATCAAATTTCCACCTATTCTTTATCGGCATATTTTTAAACTGAGGCTTTATTTTTGAGGTTTGATTGTTTTCATCGCCCATATATTATTTAGCCCGTGGGAAAAAATGTGAGTGCTTAGAGCGAGTGTGAGAAACTAGTCATATTTTATTTTTAATTATATACAAATCAAAATAGGAAACACAGTGACACAGCAGTGAAGAGCAGCTGATTGTATCTTTCTCACTCGGTTACACTCGGCGGTCCCACGTTCACCCTATCGAGCCTTTCACCTAACAGCTCCATTTACCCCCTAAGGGAAAATCTGGGGGCGGTGCGTCAAAAGAAATTTTACTTAATTTTTTTGTCAACGTTAGCTTGGATGCTCTTTAATCATTTACTCTCTATTAATTACTGTATTTTTATTATAGGCGTTTCAGAAAGTACAGTCGCGTGTTAATGGACAACGCATCATACCACTGCACTCAGATAAATAAAGCGGCTACAATGTAAAAGCAGAACACCAACAGTGGCTTAAGAAAACTTAAATCGATTTCGACGATTGTTGGACAAAACCGCAGTTAGTTTAATAAAGAGGCAAAAAGAAGACCAACAATACCAAGTAGAATAACTGTAAATAAAGGGACATGGACAAGAAATTTTGCGGTTACCATCGTAACCCATCGTAATCTAAACCCTGTTGAAAAAATAAGATGATCCTATGGAAGCCATTGACTCATTAAAAGAGCATTCATACGCCAGATTTTCAAATTAAGATTTCATTTCAGATTTTTAGATTAAGGTCTCAATAAAAGATTTACAAGTTTAAATTAAATTCTTGTGTTTTTGTTGTTGGTGTAGGTTGAAAGTGACAGATTTTTTAAAATGTAATAAACTGTAATAAAGTTCTCCTGGTGGTAAAAGACTCAGACAGCCATTAACCTGTACCAATGATACTTGGTCATACTGAACCAAACCAGCGGCGTTCATTACTTTCGAGACATTCGTTCTAGAGTCTCAGTTGTCTTGTAATTTATATCTGTAGTTAGTTAAATTGCCTCCTTGAAAAATCCCTTCCCGTACCTGTTTTATGAAGTTGAAAGTTCTCAATGAACGGGGAGAGAACCTATTAGCTTGGCCTGGCAACATTAAGTACGCCAGTACCAGTCGCGCGCAGAGTTATATTCCGCGCACTATACAACAATATTAGACTTTTTATAAGCTTACAGCGTCATCTGGCGTAAAGCGACGACGCGATATCCTTATATTATAAACCTTTTTGTGAGAAACACAAGCCAAAATGTAACAGAAATATCTAAAAAATTGAATTTATTATACCTCTACATCATTTTAATGGCATTAGGTATCTATCAGCCAGCGTACGCAAAGCTAATAAATAGCTCACAAAACCTACCTACACCAGTACTCCAAATTAACCCGTTTTCAGAATATTAGACGATTGCGAAACTTACATGTAAACAGTACTTCTCAATTGCTTCACAGAGGGCGTTAATGGTTCATACCGATATTTGATTAACATACGTCAATGTTATAATTAATATATATTATAATATATATATACGTCAATGTAATATATTATTCACTCGCCGATTGCTTGTAATTTTTATGCTCCTTCTATGTGTCGTTCTGAAGTTGACAACAAAAAAAATGAAACGAAATAAGTTATGGTGAATGTGTCACATAAGATAGTATTGATAGTATTGTGTCATATATGGAAAACAAGGAAACGTACTGGCCTTGGTGTTTCATTGTAAATTGTAAAGTTTTTGCAAAGGTTCGATAGAACTACACCTTTTAACTAATTTAACTGTACTTATTAGTTACTAGCTGAACCCGCTACTTTGTTCGCGTACGTTGATCTTGCGACCTTATTAGTACATTAGTAGTACTTACGTAAAAATATTTGGATGGGTGGCCATTACACAAACCGTGTCAATTTGTTTTTCCACACAAAAATATATTTATTCGAGTTTAGCAACTTCATATTTTATATTTTTAGCAACATCAAACATTCTCGTAGTAAGATTGTGGAGTATCGAACATAGCCACCGTGTTAAGTTCGTAGGATTTTTACAGGATACATTACGAAGAGTCTGTAGTAGCTGATTTGCGTAATCTGATACTTACCCACTAATACATTTTTACAGGATGATAGCCTAAGTAGGTGGTAGACTTATTAGCCCATGTGATATTTTAGTAGTGGGTTTGAACATCTTGTCATCCAGTTTTTGTTAATATTAAAAAAAACCGCCTCCCTGTTTTCCATATAATATAAATATGTACATGGTAAAAACGGAACCCTATTACTGAGACTTCGCTGTTTGTCCGTTCGTCCGTCCGTCTGTCACCAGACTGTATCTCAAGAACGGTGATAGCTAGACAGTTGTAATTTTCAAAGATGATGTATTTATATTGCCGCTACAACAACAAATACTACATTATTACACATTTTCTAATAAATATCAAATCGTGTTTCGTACCATGAGCTGCCATCTGTAGTTAATGTGGAAAAACATTAGAAAGGTATTGTCATATTATTACCTGACGATAGATGACGGATGACGGATTTGAGCGCGGTGTGTGTACCAGGGATGAGCTTCGATTCCGACTCCGATAAGTCGGAACTTCCGATTACTATTAATCCTTTGGTTCCGACTTCGGTTCCGAAACTTTTAAAACGGAGGTTATAATCGGAGGTACAACACTTCTAATCCTGCCTATGCCTCCAACTTCGGTTTCGACTCCGATAAATCAAATTTTAAAACTCCGACTCCAACCGAAACCGAATTCAGTTCCGATAAAATTACCTCCGTTACATTCCTGGTGTTTACAGTGTCACAGAATACTTAGATGTTAGTATGTACCGAACTTATTATCACCGTTATTATTTAATTTCTGTGTAATTTCCGAACCACACAACCAATAATGTTAAAATTTTGATGGGACTACGTAAAAAATGTGTTCTTTCTAACAAAATAAAAAACTAACGAAATTGAGCAACGCAAACATGAGTTACAACCAAATACACATTCTGACTTTCACCCCTTTTTGCAAGAAAACCGTGCAGAATTTGGGGATTAAAAGTAGACAGCTACCATCTCCTTAGTATGATCTTAAATCAAGTCAAGTTTCATTTGAATTGAATCAGTAGTTTCGGCGTGATGAGAGTTCCCTATACAGAAAGACAGAAAGACAGACATGAAAGAAAAAAATGCAGTTTCGCCATCAGTATCGACTATGGAGTGCCCCCAATTTTTTTTCAAAATATCTTTAATATACAGAATTCGACCCACTACAGTTTTATTATAAGTACAGATATAGATAACTTAATTATAGGTATCTACTTATTTCATTGAAATGTTATGTTAATGTGTAATTCTGTGTTAAAATTATTGATTGCAATTAATTCAAAGATTACACGCATTACTTATAGAAATGAAATCGGTTTTATAAAAAAAATAAGAAAACACATATTACTAATAGTAACACTTATTCGGATAGTAGGTAGGTCATCTGCAGAATCACCACACAACCAACCATTTATCAGAATTTTTTTAGGCAGCTTTTCCAGTTATTTTCCCTATTTTTACCGGTAACTCTTATCTATCAACGACTTCGTCTGCCTAAAATTTAGGAAAAGTATTGTATTTTCTATGGAACTGTTTATTTTATTTTTGACTAGCGGCCCGCTCCGGCTTCGCTCGAATAATAACCTAGATATCAACTGTAGCGCCATCTGCTGTAGCTTATGTTACTCGGGAATAATGTAGCTTTCCAAAGGTGAAAGAATTTTTGAAATCGGTCCAGTAGTTTCGGAGCCTATTCATTACAAACAAACAAACAAACAAACAAATCTTTCCTCTTTATAATATTAGTATAGATAAAATTAGCGTACCTGCTATTTCAGACTAAAATCTATTTACTTTGCAAGTTTTAGGTAGATCCGTATTTATCAGATCACGAAAGTATATGAAGTCACTCACCAAAACTTGATGAAAAGCGATAATGCGGTCAATAATACGAGTAAGATACGCTTACCTAGAAAAACCAATATAACACGGCAATGTGCAACCATTATTGTGTTCCTGATGAAAGATAGGATAGCGAAACTAGGTGACACTATCTTAAATCTTAGTGGTCCAATGTTGTGTCTGGCGAAACATCAACTATAAAAATCATAATCAGTATCATCTACTTACTCGTATCTCAGATACACATTGATAAAATAAATCTGAGCCCTATTAACAGATTGAATAGAGCAATCTAGTAAAATTTGGATTGTAGGGAAATGAGTAGGGTCATCAAACGATCTAAAATCGATACGATCGAATTAGAATTTAAAAAATTCATGGATTTTGGATCGGATAAATCTATTGACCTTTTTTTTGACTGATCAGAATGGCGTAATTCCCGGTCCTGTTATTTTTCCGGGATAAAAAATCGCCTATGTGTAATCGGTATCTCTTCAGTACTTTTGTCGTTAAAGAGTAACAAACATTCTTAGAAACTTTCGCGTTTATACCTAATATTAGGATACATTCCAAATTACAATTAAATTAAACATACATTTGCTAAGCTTCACGTCCCAAATGCAAATGAATCGCAAAATTATTTATTTGTCGCGTAACGAACCAATATCGAAATATGTTATGGAAAAAATATTTTTACATCCTCTCTTTGTTTGTTGCGAAATATGTTCTGCAAACATCATTTGACGAATATCTTCCTTTCAAATATTTCTTCTGTTTCTTTTGAATTCTCGTCATATATTTTGTTCCAATTAGTCCGGTCAATTTAGACATTCGAAGTTACCTAAATTCCCACCAAGCTGAAAATCTGTAAGATTGTTTAAAGTATCATTAAAAACAAAATGTGAAAGTTCCCCATCTTTCCCCTGTAAGGAAATTTTTTTATTCAAGGTCAAAGGTTAAAGAATGAGTTTATCGCGATTTTCAGCAAAACGGTAAGTTTTATCATAAAAATAGTGGAGACAAAAATGTAGATCATAAAATCATATACAAAAAATGTCTTAATACTTTTTTTTCTACGAGCCACCGTTTTTAAGATATAACGATTCACAAAGTTGTAATCGTCATAATATGCACACGTTTCCTTGTCAAGAAAGCGAATGCCGTTAGTAATAATTTCTTGTCAAGTAGAGTTTCTATTGGAAATCACGAATGGAAATGGGCATTTTCACAATATGGGCATGAGAGGGGTATGTTAGAAAAATAGGCGTGTCATTAATAAGAATAATTTGATGAAAATAAGTATATATGTCTTGAATGCAACATTGAGAGTTTGAGAAATACAGATCAAATTGCTAGTACTTAAAATCATAAAAACGGTTATATCTCAAAAACGGTGGCTCGTAGAAAAAAAAGTATATAGACATTTTTTGTAGATAATTTTATGAACTACAATTTTTGTCTGAAGTATTTTTATGATAAAACTTACCGCTTTGCTGAAAATCGCGATAAACTCATTTTTTTACCTTTGACCTTGAATATTTTTTTATCTTCACATGGGAAAGGTGGGGAACTTACACATTTTGTTTTTAATGATATTTTAAACAATCTTACCGATTTTCAGCTTGGTGGGAATTTAGGTAACTTTGAATGTCTAAATTGACCGGACTAATTGGAACAAAATATATGACGAGAATTCAAAAGAAACAGAAGAAATATTTGAAAGGAAGACATTCGTCAAATGATGTTTGCAGAACATATTTCGCAATAAACAAAGAGAGGATGTAAAGAAATATTTTTTGACCGGACTACAACAGTCAGTTACGCCTATCTAAACTATTAGCACAGTATAAAGAAAAACTAATAAGACTGTGATATTAGATAACAACCAAGCACGAATCCATTACATGTAAGAAATGAGTCTAAATTTTGTCAAGCATTTTTTCTAAGATATAAATAAATGAATATTAGAACTTGACTACTGTTTGAAATTTATATTATAGTAGGAAATGATTCGTGAATTATTTTAATAATGCCATTTAAATGTAATTTTCCATAGTTCCTATTGTTATGAGTGAATTTCAATCAAATTTTATTAAATCGGTCATTAATGTAACCACGAAACAGGTTCATGTATCTTGTATCATGTTGGGAGATAGGCTTTTTATTTTGCTTTGTTGTGCTTTGTATACATACGCCGCATCTTTGCCTAATTATGTAAGTATATCGATCTGTTAAATATTAATAAACTTCTAATAGTTTGCAGCTCATTACAGCATATAAAGCGCAAACTATAGGGGGTATACAACATTTTGACCAGTCATTAACACCCTTTATTAGATTGATTTCCGAAATAATTTTACATTCAAGCAAGGAGTCCATCAAATTCCAAGTTCTTAAATCAATTTTTTGAATGGGCGAAGACGAACGTGTCCGCTGAACAGTAAATCAAAGGAGAAACTTAGGTGCAGCAATGGACTAAACACACTGCATGCAGATGTGATAAGTATTGGCTGCCCTGCCAAATACCTACCATCAGGAACTAGGTGCAACTTCCAGAAAAAAAATTCAATAAAAGATCGAAAAGTGGTGGTGATGAGAACTCTGGGCCGGGTTACATTTTTAGAGAACGTAACTGTGTATGGAAATTACATTAGAAACATGAAAACGGCAAGAGCCCTGGCGTCCTTGGATTTGGTATATGTTTTAAAAACTGTAACATATTATCAAACACATGGAACTTTCTCGCTATTGAAAGTAGCAAATGCGTGTCCCGTACCAATTACCACAATATGATATACGTAACAACCAAATTACGTCCTGATTCATTCGTTATTGCATGATAAAGTAAACTGCCCTATATAGTCATCCATATATACATACAAACTTTCGCAATTATGATATTAGATGGGTATTTTATAATCTACCTATTATTAATATTATTCCAAAATTTCAAATTTTCAGGGTCCATTTACTTTACAATTGAAAAAAGTGGTATTTTCAAAGGGTCCGAAAAAACGAGATTGTTCCATAAACAGCTACAAGATAGAGAATGATACAACAATGTATTTCAGTATGAATGTTACGGAAGATTTAAAAGATATTCATGTAAGTTTTGTTTAACGTTTAACTAATGATAGTAGTAGAGAAAACTAAATGGTAAAGATTTTTTAGATATTATTGGATGACCGGACGAGCAAGGCATGCGTCTTAAGGTAAGCAACACGCCTGCATAATAGCACGATGCCCTACAGCTATTTGAATATAAAAAGTCCAAATCACTGACCAGGAGAGTACTCATCACCCAGATATAAGATGATTCATTTCTTTGCCTGGTAATTTCACTGGAGATACCTATATGGACTGACGAGTATACAGGGATACTCTACAAAATGTCATATAACGTAGCAAAATGCTTGTTATTGTAAGATACCCTATGTTGCACAATTGTAAGTTTATGTTTAGCACTTTTCCAATAAATAGTTCGAACATCGAACAAATAGGTACTAACAGATGTTACTCAAAGATATTTCACCGATCCATTCTCGCTTGGAGAGTCTGGTTTTGCCATTTCGGTTCAATTCCGGCTTCTTTGGCGAGGCTGGGTGCTTTGGCCCAATAAATGGAGGCGTGATCATCATCCTAGGGTCTTGCCTAGGCCACGTCATAACTTGATAGAACTTTCATTAGATAAGCAGCCCACTTTAGGTTCTCGCTAAGTACAGTCACATTTAATTAAAACCCTGTTTAAATTCAATAAAGAAACAAAAAAGAACAGAGTCGAGACCATAATAACATTTCGCATTTTTACTTTTCGAAACAAACACATTTTTATATACCTATCACTTTTAAAACGCAAGTGTTGTCTTTGTAATACCTCTTTTCCACCGTTTTCAGGGAAACTTGTTCGCCATATCGGAAAATAAGCAAACCATGAGACTTCTGATGAAGAAACTCTGTGATCATTCGTTTTGGCTGCCGTTTATGAAACAGTTTATAAATATCACTGATGATTGTGTTGTTTTGAAGGCAAGCTCCTTTCATTTCTTACTAACTTGAGTAGATTATTAAGAAAATACAAGTTGTGAATGAATCTTATAGTTCACTATGGATCATCAACAGCCCACTAAGTGTTCCCACTGCTGGGACTCGGGGCCTTCTCTTGCAAGGAGAGAGTTAAGGCCATAATCCACCACGCTGGCCCAGTGCGAGTTGGTGGATGACACATGACTTCGAAAGATTCTAGGTACATGTCGGTTTCCTCACGATGTTTTCTTTCACCGTTTTAAGTTAGCGGCTCTATGTATACAGTATATATAATATTCAGTTATGAATGTTGCATGTATAATGACTAAATGATCTTGCTTTTTTTTAAATGTCATTTCACTACACAGTTAAGATAAGATAACATAAGATAAGAAAACTCTTTATTAAAAGGCACAACACAAAAGAAAAATTACAAAAGAAACTAAGAACTATTACACATTTATGACATTTTAAATGGCAGTTACTGTGCTTATTGCAAAATATCCCATGCGCTTTCTAGTAAGCTTAGTCGCATCGAAATCAAACTGTTGTAGGTCCCTTCCTAAAAAAAACAATTTCTCTCCTATGCCGTTAACACGTTTTAACCAATTTTGAAAAATGCATAGGTTCTGTTCTGTGTTCACTGTACTTTTTTCTCTGTAAGTTTCTCTAATTTTTTCACGTTCCTAGCCCTGAATATTTGCATAACATGAGTATGTTTTTTTTAACTTATAGACTGACACTTGACCGCCATCTCGCCTGATGTTAAGGGACGATGCGGTCTACTTATATATACTATAGTCAGCTACCTTCCAGTGAACATCCCATTAAAATCGATGCAACGGTTTTTTTTTTTATTTTAGATTTGTCTTACCTGTCATACCTGAAATATAAAAAAACTGGTACTTAGTAGTAGACCTAGGTATCAGACTTGTAATCATTTACATGAAAAAGACAGCTATTTCATGTAGAGATCATTTGTAGGTATGTAGAGATTATAAGTGTACCAATTAGTGACAACGAGTAGGTAATTGTAGTAGTCTAAACTTTCGCTATTTGAACTCATATTGAAAACGTTACTAAATTATTATTTGGATCGCAATTAAGTCCTGTATAATGTTTCGAATAGAACTATTAATACCCATAAATTACATTAGATACGAAGTTATGATCATATTTTTATCTTAGATAAGCCTTACTTTAACCTTCATCTCACGTTATGTAGAACGATGAAGCGGCTTACACTAGATTAAATTTAACCAGAAGTAACCAATTTACTCTAGAATTGAGAACACCCAAATTGTATCCATGTCTTGCCAAACTACAGTATTAGGTTGCTTTTCCACCAAAGATGTGCTATATTACGTCGCTAAGGATATGTTTGATATACACCAATCGTATTGATTGGTCCACATAGCCATAGTACTGGTGCAAACGAGTTCAACTACCTTAGCTATGCTTTTTTTACATTGAAGGATGCGTGCTATTAATGGAAGCTATGAGTGCTATGGATAGAAACTATGGATTGGAGTGCGTGCTATGGGTGCGAACTAGAATATGGAATGTAATAGGTGCGAACTATCGATGCGCGAATGGTATAGCTAGTGACAGATTAGTACATTGTTATAGTATGGCTCAATCGATCTACACATCTTATTTCGGGACATTGCTTCTTTATTGGAAATCTTGCTCGAGAAGCTATACAGCTGAGCATTAGTGGAAAGGGCCCATAGATTCCTAGTTTAGTTTTCGCATCCTCGCATTTTAGTCACATACCACATCTCTGACGGAAAAGCAGTCTTAAAAAACCTCACAGATGTCGAAAACGTCCAAAGTGATCTGACTTTTCTAAAAAAAAAATTGGCAGTCATAGGAACTGCCGATAGAAGTGAAAACGTATAACTCAGAATTTGATAGCTTACCTTGGAAACTACACGGATGTAACCGGAGGGCGTGGCCTCGCCATCTTGGCATGGCCATCTAGAAATGCGTCAGTATTTCCCATTGGCTGATGCGTTTCTAGATGGCCATGCCATGATGGCCTGTCCACGCCCTTTCAGCATTTCCCATTGGCTGACTTATTTCTAGACGACCAATAGCCATGGTCCCGAGTTTACCCGAAGCTTTCTTACCATACCCGAGCGTGACGAATGAATCCAATTCACAACCCACGAAAAATCTGCCTAGGCGCGCCTAAAGAAGTTTTCACTTCAAAAACCAGTATGTGCCAATAAATGTTTTTATCTTTATATTATTTTCAGGGATTCTACGAAATGACGGTCAATACCCAGGAGCTGGCTCGGAAGTTTTACGGTGGATCGTTCTTCTACGGGAAATGGACGGTCAAAGCAATTTACTACAACAACATCTGTAACTTGGGTTGCACATCCGTTATTTTTTCGATAAATCCGAAATAATTTGAGTGTATTCAAATACAACTGTCGCTTCATAGGATTTTTTCTTATTTCACAAAATTCAAATTCCCATTGGAGTTGAAGATATTTAGCTATAATTTACTAAGTAGGTACTTGTTATTGGTTTCGATGACTTATGAGCTTGGGATGTTTGACATTCATAAAATGCTTACTAACATAAGTTCGAATGATTCTGTAAGATTCCAAGGTGACTTACCTAGATGACTGGACTATAGTAAGATTAATTAAACAAGTACGTGCTTAAGTATTATACTACAGGCCCGTGAACAAAATGTATGGGTCATACGAACCACCAGGATACCTATGTAGGATGATAGAATGGTATAAAATAATAATATTCAGGACTATGGCGTCACTTGTAAGCTGTCCAACTGAGTGCAGGTGAAGATAGGGGGTTGCAACTCTCGATCATTTCTCCTTGTCGCATGATTTTTGTACGGCGTTGTGGAATAATGGATTAGAAGAGGTATTCTTGGAACATGTTCGTTTTCTTACATTTGTTCTTTTATGAACAAACTTGAACATTATGTATGCACATGGAAAAATGCTACAGCCACGACACCGCGACACCACTATTTTTTAGGGTCCGAGAACCGAGGGCCGACCAAAATTGAGTTTGGATTAAATCAGAATCATTCCTTAGACCGCTCGCACTTTGACACAAATTTGTATCGTACATACGTACGATCGTGGTCGTACGAATTCAGTGCGCACACGGGATACGTTTTTATTAGATTATTTGTCATCATTATATCATTCTACAATCTGCACTTGAACCGAACGGACGTATTTCTAATTTAAATCCTCTGGCGCGTTGTTGTACTAGTGTTGTGTTTTGAATTTTGAACAAGTGAAGACTATCTGCGGACATCGGACCCTCTCGTTTCATCTTGAGGGTTTCCCCGTTGTGAGTCGCGGCCATATTGCAATGTGTCGGACCTCTTGCTCAAGATTTCTCCGTGCATCGGCGCCTCCTGCTCTCTCTTGAGGACTTCCCCGTAGCGCACCGCGGCCATAGTGGTGAGTGTCGGACTTCCCGCTCTTACCTGCGCACTGGGCTGCGGCGACTGACAGTTGGGCTCGATTTGAAAAATTGTTTGGCTGCACAAAGATTGCCGGTGTTGAGATTCGAACCCGGGTCTCTCGGCGGTGCATGCTCATCAAACCTGCCCCTTGTACGACTGAGCTACGGGAACGTGAGGCGCTGCGTCGAAATTAGCAATTGTATGCAGCAATATATTATCCGCGCTTTACTACATTTGTAGGTTTACAACATACTCTCTGCCTTCTACATTTTGGTGAATCAAAGATGAACTGTCACGGATGCAACATGGAGTTGGGCGGTGATATTGGTCACTTAAGGTGTAGATCATGCACCACGGAATTTTGTTATGTATGTTTAGGTTTAGCAGATACATCCACAAAGGAGATCACCAGTGAAATAGCTGCTTCTCTAAACTGCCCAAATTGCCAAAATATCACCAGACGTAGAAAAGGTGACAATACCCCATGCCGCGGCAACCAGATGCAGTCCCTCAACAAAACTCTCGGCCCGCCTGGGGAGGGGGACGGAGCCAGTGACGCGAAAATTTCATTGGGGACATTCCTGAATAAAATAGAAAGCACTACAAAGGTGAAAAATGTTGATACAGTTGCTACTAAAAACTTACAAGGCGCTATTAAGAAAAATGCACCAGGAGCTTCTATAAAAAATTTAGCAGGCGCTTCAACCAAGTCTATTCCCGCCGCCACTCAAAAAACGTCATTGGGAGCCGATTTGATGCATGAACCGGTCACTATGGAGAGTATCAGTATGCTATTTGATGCTAAGTTAGCTCCGAACGCCGCGATTATGATGAGCTTGAGATCCGCCTTGAAGAAGGATATTCAGAAGATGGTGGCTGTCGAGGTTAATCAGGCCTTTCAAGCGGTGAAATGCGACCTCACGGCCACAACTGATTTCATTTCTGCGGAGCAGCAGGATATCAGATCTCAACTAACCTACAGAGATGCTACTATAAAGTCTATGGAGTCCGAACTGGCCAACTCAAAAGACAAAATTAGGAAATTGGAAGCTCGCATATCAGGTGTTGAGAAGATCTCCCGCAGCCTTAATCTTGAAATTCAAGAAGTTCCTGAGGCCAAAAATGAGAGCCTGGAGGGTCTATTTAAGAAACTCTGCGAGTGCTTGCAGGTTGCGGTGTCGGACGGTGACATCAGGGCATGTCGTCGTGTCGGGAAGATGGACACGACATCTAAGAGACCACGCAATATTCTTGTTTCTCTCTCCTCGCAGAGATTACGCGATCTCATTTTGTCTTCTGTTACGCGATTTAACAAGTCCCAAGCTAAAGATAGATTGAACACGGCGCACATCGGCCTCCCTGGGGAAACCCGCAGGATATACCTTGCTGAGCACTTGCCCCCCGAAACTAAAGAACTACACACGAGCGCAAGAAAATTTTGTAAAGATAATGACTATAAATTTGTATGGGTGCGCTTTGGGCAGATTTACATACGTAAGGATGAACAAAGTCCTGCAATCCATGTAAAAAACACCGATAGTCTAAATAAGTGTCGTTAATTAGTGAATTTATCTCCTTCTACCAATAAAAACAGTTTTGTTATCTCGTAAATAATACTGGTTAATAATGGTTAATATCTATTACCAAAATGTTAATAGATTTCGCTCTAAATTAACAGAATTTCAACTAAATTTATTAAGTGCAAATTATGATGTTGTATGTCTGACTGAAACAAATTTAAATAAAAGCGTTTTTGATGGGGAAATTGCAGATTCTCGCTACAATATTTTTAGGCGAGATCGTTTAGAAACTAACTCTACGAAAAGCGAGGGCGGTGGTGTTCTCATTGCCATTAAAAAATCATTTCAAGTTATCCGTCAGGCGTCTTGGGATAGCGGTATGGAGGATATCTGGTTAACTGTTGTAACTGAAAATTGTAATATTCCGAAACTTAACATTTGTGTCTGTTACCTTCCTCCTGACTTAAACTTAACTATGTTTGATGAATTTTACACTAACTGCCAAAATATTATATTAAATAATTGTCAGGATAGCAACTGCCTTATTGTCGGTGATTTCAATACTCCTGAATACTCACATGACGACGACTGTACGCAGATTTCAAATTGTAAAAGACTCTCGCTTTTGACTGAATTTGTGTCGCTGTGTCAATTGTATCAATGTAATCACGTAACTAATAAAAATGACCGAACTTTAGACTTGGTACTATCTACAGTCGGATCGCTCACTGTTTCCAAAACCGAGCCGCTTAGTTCAAAGGATAGGCACCATCCTGCTATCCAGCTTGATTTTCCAATAAATGTCAAAAAAATTAAATGCCTAAAAAACCCCACTAATAACACAAGGCTTAACTATTCCAAGTGTAATTATCCTGACGTACGACGAGAGTTAAATAAAACAGATTGGTATGACATTCTTTCAAGTCCTGATGTAGATACGTGCACTGACACATTTTAGGATACACTACTTAAAATCATTAAACAACATACTCCTTTTATGCACCCAAAATCTTATAATTATCCAATATGGTACAGCAAACCCTTAATTAAATGTAACGAAGAAAAAAATAAATTTCATAAGCTATTTAAAAAGTACAATAATCCTAGAGACTACGATACATTTTCTTTACTTAGAGAGCGATTTAAAAGAATGGCTAGCCTATGTTATAAAAAATATATTGCATCGATTGAAGATTCTATGACTGATAATATTAAGCTATTTTGGCGACACGTAAACAGTAAGAAAGGTCAGGTATCAATACCGAGCGTTATGAATTTCGGCAACTCTACATCTTCTGATGGCTATGGTATATGCGAGTTATTTTCACAATACTTTGGTTCCGTTTTTGAAAATGACATACGTAACGATGTAGCTCATCACTCTCGACAGTATAAGAACAGAGATACACAATCACTTTCACATGTATCTCTAACTAATGAAGAAATTTTGTCAAAAATTAAACAACTTGATAAAAATAAAGGTGCAGGTCCAGACCAAATACCTCCTTCATTTATTAAAATATGTGGTAGAGAATTGGCCGCACCATTAAGTATTATATTTAATAAATCTCTTGCAACGGGGGTCTTTCCGAGGTGTTGGAAAGTGGCGCATATAGTACCTATTTTCAAGGGCGGTGATAAGTCTAGCTGTGAAAACTATAGACCGATTAGTATTTTGTCATGTTTAGCTAAGTTATTCGAGTCTCTAGTTTATGGTTACTTATATAGTCACGTTAAGCCACACCTCTCTATTAAACAACACGGTTTTGTTAAGGGCAGATCTACTGTTACTAATCTGTTGGAGTATAAAAACTACCTTTGTAAGAGCTTTGCTACTGGCGGTCAGGTAGACTCTATCTATACGGACTTCCAGAAAGCATTCGATAAAGTTAATCACGGTTTACTTTGTGAGAAGATTTGTACCTACGGCTTTCACGGTAGCCTGTTTCGTTGGATAACCTCGTATCTCAGTAATAGGAGTCAGTTGGTTGCTCTGAAGGGGTTCCTGTCTTCTCCAACTCAAGTGATCTCAGGAGTTCCCCAAGGATCGCATCTCGGGCCCCTCCTGTTCATTATTTTTATTAACGACCTAATAGAGCTTTTAAACTGTGAATGTTTGCTGTACGCTGACGACTTAAAAATATTTAAAACCATTTCATCGTCGCGTGACTGTGACCTTTTGCAATATGACTTGGATACTATTTCGGACTGGTGTAAAAGTAATCACATGTTTCTAAATATTAGCAAATGTTTTGTAATAACGTTTTCTAACAAACGACTGAAGATAATCCATAAGTATAAAATTGACAACCGAAACTTAACCAGATCTGTTGTTGCTAAAGACCTAGGAATTTTGTTTGACGAAAAATTATCTTTTAGAGCACATTACCAACATATTACAGTGAAAGCTAATCAATTGCTAGGATTTATCTTTAGATCTACTAAGAATTTTAGAAAACCGAGTTCTTTTCTTTACCTATATTTCACTTTAGTAAGAAGCATCTTGGAATATGCCAGTCCTATATGGTCTCCATACTACAGAATTCACATTGATGAAATTGAAAGAGTACAGAGAAAATGTCTAAGACTGTTGTGTTATCGTCAGCATTTGGGTCGTCCTAAGTTGAGTTATGATAATAGACTAATAATGTACAACGTCCAAAAGCTTGAAACTCGACGAAAATACTTTGATTTTACGTATCTTTTTAAAATTATTCACTCCATAGTAGATGCTCCCGAATTATTATCACAATTTAACTTTAACATTAAGTACAGCGACCGTAGATCCAACACCATAAATGTTTTTGCTTTACAAATTCACAAAAATAATATTTCGTACTACAATTAATCCTCTAGTAAGAATGGCTCGACTATATAATGAATTAGTCAGTAAAAAGAGTGAGGTAGACTTATTTTGTTCAAAATTTACAGCTTACAAAAATAATTTGAAAGATGTCCTCTATACCAAACCCGCCAAGTCGGGTACAACATCAGAGTTGTGCCTGGCAGCCACACCAAGCACATAACAACTAAATATGATAAAACTGTCCTCGCACGGAGTGTGCGCACCCCTAGCGTAGTCGCTGTATGGGCGTGCACTCTATGTTTCTGTATTACTTATGCCTTATATCCGTAATTATGTCTTCATTATTTTATTTATGTCTTTATTGTATTAGTCCAATTTTGTAACTTTAGTCCTTTTTATATGTCTATTCTTTTCGATATTTTTCGGTATTTATGTACACACTTATTTTTGAGCTGCATCCTAGTCTTAAGTTATGCCTAAGTTTTATATTGAGTTTATGTTTGTGGCTTGTATTGTGTGATAAATAAATAAAATAAAAATAAAATTTGTATTGTTATTGTTAAAACGTACGAATGTGTTTTAAAATCCCAACAAGGTCGGATTGTTTTCGGACATACTACGAAAGCAAACTCCGAATGATCGGATCCGACCGACAGCTGAATCGGATTTGTAGCCTACCACGAAAAACATTCGGATCGATACATCTCGGTCGGAAATTATAGACTTAGGTCGGATGCGGGTCGGATCGAACGAAACGGCCGATCCGATCAACCGACCGATTGTCTTTCGTGGTAGGAAACGTCTATAAGTTCGGCCGATATATCGTTTACCGGACTTCGTAGTAGACCTACTGAACTAAACATACGTCTACGCACAGAACAGAAATCAAGAAGAAGTAGCAAGTAGGCGGGGCAATCGTAGTACTAAGTAAGCGCAATCTCCGCATACTTTGAGAGTACGCCCACTTCCGAATACTTAGTCGTGCTCCGCCACTAATGCAGTACTCCTGAATCCGCGATTTTGAATAAAAAGTAAGCAGTCATGCCATATTGTGCAGTTATTGAGTGTTAAAACGATAGCCCTGCCAAAACTTTATCCAAAGGAGGCATATCGTACGATCGGTAAATCCTATTTTATTGAATTTTGATTTTATTGTGAAAATCAATTAATATTAGCTTAAAGAGAGAAATGATTTAAATGAAGTCAACTTTAAAGTCATTGAAATAAGGTCCATTTTCATTCAAACTATATGTGATATTCTCGATCATTCTATGCATGCGAGTAGCGCTACTCAGTAGCGCTACTCAGTGAATGATGGGACGCAAGCTGTTGAAATTGCTAATATCGATATTTCTAACTTGTATAGTTGTGTGAACAAAATATATTATCTTTTATTATTTAGTATTTGAATAATTTAACGTTTTATTTGAAAAAAGTACATTTTTACATTTCAGTTTTCCTAAAAGTCCCGTTGTTAAGGAGAAATGGATAGAAGCTACAGGAAGGCAAAATTGGTTTCCTTCCAAAACAAGCACGATTTGCTCTGAGCACTTTTTAGACAGCTATTTTATAATAAAAAAAAAGGAAATAGGTACATAGACGAAGCAGCAATACCGACAAAAATAATTATATGTTTTCGTGTATGCGTGTTTATTTCTTACATTAAACCCCCATTTTGGTTATGGTTCATTTTATAAAAACCTAAAATCCTGTAATCATACCTTTAACCTCATATCATAGTTGTTTCCACTTAATTAAAATGTTATGATAATTTCCACATAAATTCAGCGGCTTCCACTCCTCGAAAAAAGTTTCTATTCATGGTTATAAAAATATCTTGAATTTTTACTGACAACAACTTAAATGACAAGGTCGTCCCTCAAAGAAAATAACTATTTTCTTACATTGTGTAACAGCTATCTGGCCGCCATATTACAAGCTTAGCTTAGTTTAGCGTCAGATGGTGTTGTGTGTAAATGTTTCACCTATATTTATTACCTATATCATTCGACTAAAATACAAATTTTAGTGCTACTTGCCAAGACCAATTTCATAATTACTTTATTTACTTAAGATATTTATTTAGTTTCCTCCGAGTATTTTTGTAGTTTCTTCCTAGTAATTACTTTCTTTTACAAAACTCTGTTACGCTACACTCTATAGTTAATAAAATTAAGATGGTACATGAACAAATTTAATCATAATATTATGATTAAATTATACGATAGGGACGTAAACTGAATAACGTAATATCGATAATTTAATGAAAATGTAACAGCAGTGTCTTATCACTATTAGCACAACCGGCTTATATTTACGAATCCCTTATTTTAAAGAAGGTAGCGTTCATAGTTGCATAAATTACATAAAGTGCCATCTAGTATGAAGTAGCAGAACTAGTGAGCACTAGACAATCTTACAATTAGTGACATCTAGTGCGCACTAGTGAAAACAACTTACATTTTTGAAAGATGATAATAGTTACCACCTTATTGTATTCTACTAAGGTTGAGTTTAGAAAGTTCGTAGCACTGATGTATTCGATACGCCCTAAAAGTCCTGATAATGGTACAAAATAAGCGACTTAGTCACATTCAGGATACGGTACTTTTTTCTGTAATTAGATAAAATTGAGTTATCCAAGAAAGTCGTAACAACATTTTGAATAGTTGACAGTAACAGATTTATTGTGTTTAGCAATAGGGTTCATTTTTTAGTACGTAACTAAATGCAATACATCATTTTAGGTTCGTCACTATGGGACAAATCACTTGCATTGTTTCAATGTGTTTAAAATATATCAAAACCACGTTTGTGTGCAAACGTGATACGGTGGTTTTCCTAGTGAGATTCAGCTACGAGCCTTCTACTTGATTTCTGTTCTGTGGTACGTATACGCACAACAAACTCGTAACCAGTCTGGGCGCTCCCATCGTACGTGTCCGCACGATTTAAATTCGTACGAAAACGTGTCCAAAAGTGCGACCGGCCTTATATAGTGCAAAACAAGTTTTCATTGCTGCAATTTACACAATTTCGTGTTGGTAGGATCGAATTTCGTAACTTTTGTGAAATCTACAACGTCATCCAGATAATTGTACGCAAATTTTAGTTTTGTGTTCAAATTTCAAAAACCACCACACTGATTTCGATATAATTTATAAGAGATCGCATTATCGGAAAGCAAACCTACTCTTGTGAACAAAAAAATTATTATAATCGGTCTGGGCGTTCTCGAGAAATGATGTAACACACATTAAAAAAATGGTGGTCGAATTGATGACCTCCTCCTTTTTGGAAGTCGGATAAAAATAAGGATAAACATTTGGCTCCTTTTTAAGGGGGCGCCTAAAGCCAGAAAACGAAAAAAGGACATTTTCGACGCCGCTCACTGAAGTTAAGAAACTAAAAACTATGACAAAAAAAATATTGACGTGTGGGTACAATTAAGAAGAAGCACAATAACCGAATAGAATTTTAAAAACAGATCAGAGTTTTTTACAATAAAAAAATTAAAATGACACCGAAAACCCCCGTTTTAATTCGAGTACTCGAAATTATCAGCGATGACCCCACATTATTTTTTGGTAATAAAATTCATATTTGTACGTTCTAGTAAAGTAACCGAACACTTTTTTAAATTTATGTTTAGTTATTGAGTAATTAAATAAAACTTGGTCAAAAATGGACTCCTGATTAAATATTGATTTTTCCTCCAAACTGTGTCATGCTATTCTCGACTTTATGTACATCACATTAAGAAACGCGTCGCGCGTATGAAATCTGATTTTTTCCTGGCTTTAGGCGCACTCTTAAGCAGCCGGGTAAAAAGATAAGATATTCAATGAAGACGTCAGTAATGATCAGATTAGTGATTATACTGTAAAAATCGTCCTTATTCATTATTATACACATAGATATAAGTAATCATGGTGTCATAAAGATTGTCTTATGGTGTTAAAATTTCATAATATTTCACAATAATTATTATTAGTGAAGAATTACTGTCAATTGTGTATTACTTTCTTGTAAAACTAATATTTCATAGATTTTGTTTGATTTAGTTTCAGTCCGGCGATTTTGTCGTCGTAAACTTTAGAAAGAATCAATTTAGCATTTTTTTCGAGCAAAAGTAACTGATAACAGTGTAGCAGTAAACAAGGAATACTCAAAACCACTTAAATATAATGTGGGACTATTCCAAGGGTGCTGCTTATCACCAATAATATTTAACATAGTTATAAATATTGTAGTAGATAAATTAATATCCCGTGAGAAAAAATGGGGCTACCGGTTTAAAATCAACAATAAGTACACTGAGTCAATTTTAGCCTTTGCGGACGACCTTGCAATACTTACACGAAATCCCAAACAGTGTCAAGAATTGTTGAATGATGTTGATGAGTTCTGTACATGGACAGAGGGAATGAGGGCAAAACCAAGTAAATGTCATTGTTTATGTCTGGGTAGACGAGATACCAAATATACTTCTTACGATCCGGGACTCTCCATAAGTGGCCAAAGAGTTGCCACAATTGCAGAGGCTGTGCCTTTCAAATTTCTTGGTAGATAGATAGACTACAAAGGACGTACACCATCATTAGAGGTAGTTGTTGGAAATTTCATGAACGACCTCAATAAGGTAGACCAACAGCCTATCAGCAATTTCAAAAAAGCATGGATATATGACAACTATCTCACATCACGTCTCACTTGGCCTTTCCTAGTATATGACATCGGTAAAACCCTTCTCGCAAAACTAGATGCTAATGTCATAAAGATATTGAAGTCATGGTTTGGATTGGCACATCCGGGTGATCCCTCTACTCTCTTTAGGGATCACAATAGTTTTGGCCTGAAACTAAAAAAACCATCCGAACTCTACAAACACCTAAGAGTTACAAAAACGCAATACAAAGACGAATTAATCGCATCTCTCCCAAAAGACAAAAGTGCTTCGGACCTTGAATCTAGACTTCAATTCCATAAACAATTTATGGCAGGTGCACAAGTAAATACAGCTGGGTTGGGTGCGAGAAAGAAAAGGGAAGACCGAGACATGGTAAAAACCTTTCTACAACAAGACGAAAATGACAGTTATAAAGTGCACGCTATGAATTTAGAAATTCAAAGTGAGTGGTTAACCATAGGTGAGTTTTGTATCCCATTAGCTCTAAAGTGGCGCACCTTGCTATATGACTGGTGTCCTGCCTTATTAAAATTTTATCTAAATGCTTTTCAAATGACCCTTCCTGACCAGAGTAACTTGGTAAGGTGGGGAAAAGCCTCTGAAAAATGTTGCAATCATACGTGAAGCCGTAAGCCTTTCGGTAGCTAGAGCCCAAAAGGGATTGACGGCAAACAAAAGACAAATTAACTTTGTAAAAGAGGGTTCAACTTCAAACTCCAAGAGCAAGTCTTACTCAATCCTGGGTTTAGCACCTGATTGGACTATTTTAATGGACACGTATGAAAAGCACTATAAAATCCCAGAGGATGTGGGTGTTTCGTCATCCAGACCGGACATTTTCCTTTTTTCTAGGGCTACGAAACGCATAGTCCTGGTAGAACTTACCGTACCGTGGGAAACTAATATACCTAAAGACCACGCGATGAAACAAAATAAGTAGGTACTACGACCTTCAAAACGAATTAACAAAAAATGGCTATGTAGTTAATTTATACGCTGTAGAAGTAGGAGCGAGAGGTATACCAGCAAAATCTCTCTATAACCTGCTTAAAGACCTTGGATTGTCCAGAAGTGCAGTAAGTTCTATACTAGAACGAGTATCTAAAGCTGCACTAGTAGGATCATATCGGATTTGGCTGGGCAGGGAGAGAAATACGAGTAGTGAAGGTGAGTGTTGACGTACGTCAATATAAGGGGCCCCTTTTAAACCTACACCCGAGTCACAAGTCTTGGGGTCTATTCGAGATTTCTCTCTCTGCCACACGATGGACCCGGCACCCGCACGGTGAATCCATGGAATGCTAAGAAGTTCGTCTCTCTACTTATGATATTTATGACTTATAAACTACAACGGGATTTATTTTGTTCTCACTACGTGATTGAGCAACGAACATCTGTACACATAAACTTTCACATTTATAATATTAGGATGAACTTTATTCATCAGAATTAACGTTCCTTACAAACTACGAAGTGTGGGTTCGATCCCTACCTAGCGCAAATAAAAGTGTAAAAGCTAAATATTAGGCTGCATAAGAAATCATAGGGGAAACCTATGTCCAGCAGTGGACTGGTATAAGTTAATAATTGTGTAAATAATGATATTGGGATTTGTTCGTCATCATGTCATTTATATTCGATTAGTGAAACATTTTGATACTAAACGGTACTCGTTAGAACTTAACAAGCCAATGACAAAATTGTTCAATACACTATTATTTTCTGTGTGGATTCCATTTTTCACTTCAAGAGGATAATCGCTTCATCATGTGTTTCCGATTGTATATTTTGTTGAATTTAATTTGTTGCTACACGTTATTGAACGCAGCAACCAATTTTGTAAGTACTTATTCGTTTTGTAACTTGCATTGAAAAGGTAGTTCTTGTTATTTATTTATCATATTAAAAAATAACAATTAGTCGTTTTCAAACTTAATATTTTAATATTCTTCATATCAAATCGATAGGTCCAAAAAGTCGCAAAATTTTTAATTACTTCGCGAATTTGTGCTTTGTGAAAATAATGATGCGGTAAGCTTTTTCCTATTATTTTGTGGGTAAATGAAAAACACACTTATTGTTTAATTATTGAAATGACGTAAGTGTTAATTATTGAAGTATTGTGTCTAAGCCTACAGCCGTGATATTATCGCATTCGCAAATCTACTACGTATTATGGCGATATCAATGTTATGGGATTATATTAAGTACAAAGTCCAAATAAAAAGTTTATTTTTAAAAATCTGTACATGATATCGATTTTGTTTCATCATACTTACATTTTTTTTATGAAATTAATATCCGTTGTGCTAATTTCTTGTGTTGTGATTTAGCCATGACGTGACATACTTCAAAAATTGATGCCGAATCTTTTCTAACGTTTTATTGGAGTAAATATTGTGTTGTTAATTATTATCCTCAGGTGTTTGTTTCAGGGATTGACGAAGTTATACATCCATCAGTTCGAGACATGCAAAGGCCCAAGGCGTTTAGATTGCTGCGTGACGTCAATTCAAATCGATAACGAAACCAAAATAACACATTTTTTCACGGTTAATGAGGATATACAATTGACACATGTAAGTTAATGTACTTAACAATGATACTACGGTACCTTACCCAATTTGTTACACTGAACAACAGAACTGATCACTGAAGAACTGTCAAAGGGCAAGAAGCAATATTACTGATTGCATTGCATAAACGCTATTTTAAAAAAAACAATAAAATAACAAACCACGTAAATTATATCACAAATGTTTTCGGAATTACTAGATTGTAATGATAATACAAAAATGTTTGTTTCCATATGTGCGTTAGTATAGTTCGTTCAGATTAGTAGACTCCTAGAGTCCTGTGCTTTCTAAGCTAGCCCAAAATTGGGTAAGCAGTAGAGGTCAACGGCCTCATTTCCCTCAAACAACAAGAGTGATAATAAAATATCATGCTCACTTGCTTCATATTAGTCCAAATGAACACGAAGTCAACAAAGTACTACGTTTTGGAACACATTTAAAGTTCAAACTAAATTAATTATACCTTGTTTCAGGGCAAAATTGTGGGATATCAAGGTGGAAAAGAAATATTGAAGTTCCCTGTACAGAAACCATGTAATAACATGGTGGTAAAATTCTTAATGAAGCAGTACGTAAACATCACGGATAATTGCACTGTTCTGAAGGTAAGTTCAGCTACATACCGTTTTGAAGAAGTATTTTATTATAGGTTTAAGGGTGCTTACTAAACAGGTTTATTATGAAAATTAACGAAATGTTCCCAAACGTGTAATGTGGAGAAAAATACTTATATAACCATTTACAATCTATTAGATTTATATGATTAGATTATTTTTAACCTTAGATGCCGTTATATCTTAAAACTGTGATTGAAATGGTATCAAGTCTGAAATCGAAAAAAATAACATTGTAAACATCAACTTTTCAAAAAGTATGTAGGAAAATAACGGAAACGGGAACTACGTAGGCACTGCTAGTAAATTGAATAAAACACGTGAGATTAGAAACCAAGGGTGGGTTAGATTAGTTCATAAGGGGTGTGAGGAACTTCCCCGTGATGCATCACACAATATCTTGTTTAGTGATGCCTAATAACGGCCGGGGGGTCTACCGCCTAACGAAAAACGCTTTGATGCTTTGACGCTTTGATATTGCTGTCTCTTTTCTTCTCGCTTGAAATGAAAGAGACGGCAATGTCAAAGCATCAAAGCGTTTTTCGTTAGGCGGTAGAGGCGCCGGGAGCCTACCGCCTAATTAAATCGACTGTGGTTTTGCCATTGCTATTTCCATCATTTCAAGCGGACGGAAAAGAGAGAGCAATATAAAAGCTAAGACAGTTTTAGTTAGGCGGTAGACCTTCGGGAAGATAACTTATATCTGCGTTTGTCGCTCTTCGAGCAGTGCGTCTAGAAGTTTGAGGCACGAGGCTGGATAGACTTGGGAAGGTTACCTCGCTAGATTGTCTTCGGACTGTGTTCACAATTTTACCGTGACAAACAGGTACAACGTAATTTAATCATGGGTGGTTAAATAGTTTGTCTTTAAGCATAAGTGACGAGACGAGTAGGACATGTGCCTGATGGTAAGCAACATGCCTGCCACATAACGGCACAGTGACACGCAGTTATTGAAACATGAAAGTCCAAATCATTACCTGGCACTCCACTGCGCTCGCTCACCCAGATATCTAAGATATTATACAAATACAAATACAAATACAAAAATCTTTATTGCTGTTTGTAGGTAATATAAGATAATACAAAACATTTTAAAAGTTGCCCCATACAAACTGGCCTCTGCGAGAGGCATGCAATATGTCTGGCAAGACAATTTGTTAGTCTTAATTTTTAAATAAAAACAAAAAAAATTTTTTTTAAATAATAGTCAGCTGATTAAAGTCTTCTTCTTCCTCATCTTCTATTAATTTCTGGTTTTTATTTATGTCATCTGATTCTTCATCTTCGATTAATTTCTGGCTTCTATTTGGTGATATATATTTGTGTGAGATAAATGTTTGGTGAGCACAATTTCGCCAACGTCTTGTGTTTCATCAGGATATTGTCTTGTGTTTTTGAGTTTGATCAATATGTCCATCCAGGGTCTAAGGTCTTGCATTAGTAGATCTTGCAGTTCATCCATGTGAGGAATGTCAAAGAATGTATAAAGTGCAATAAATGTATATAATCAAAAATGTCGTTAATTATTATATTATATCTCTAAGCCCTGTTATTTCTCTGGAAACATTACCCATAGTAGTCACTCCTCGATTCTTTCTTTTCCAGGGTCGCTATGTTCTAAGCGCGGAACTCGAAGAGGTATCGCAGAAATTTTTCAGCGGCCAATACTTCTACGGCAACATTACAATAAAATCGACTTACTATGGCGATAAATGCAACTTTTTTTGTACTTTGTTGAAATTGGAAATAAAACCTAGATATTAATAAATGATTAGAGCATTTCTGTTTTTGTTGATGTTTGAAAACCTTGTTGTTGGTCAAAACCAACAACCTAACGATACCTAACGAACATAACGAAGAAAAAGCTAATGAGTTGAACTGTATTATTTAGGACTGCCGCACCGAACTAGGGAAGGTTGAGAAGAGAATGGACGTTTTGTCCTCAATTGGGTAATCTATGGATGCGTATGATGATGCAATTATTCATATTAATGAAGTGTTTTTTTAAGCTTTAGCTACATAGAAATATTAAAATGTTAATGTGAGTAAATACTATAATATACTAATAATAAAATATTAAGTAAACTTCGCTGTTAAAGTTCAGTAGGTACTCTTAGGATAACATGTTGAGTCGTGTGGTGCCATCATTCAAAACAAAACTTCACCTTTTGAATCAGTCTTGAATAAGTAAACAAATCATAGAGGACCAAATAATACGGTCATAAGACACGGCTGTTTTCTTCTCAATTGCATTAAGAGTGCGCCTAGTGCCAGGAATAAAACAGATTTCACCCGTGCGACGCCTTTCTTAATGTGATATCCATAAAGTTGAGAATGGCATGACACAGTTTGGAGGGGGAAAACAATATTAAATCAGGAGTAAATTTTTGACCAAGTTTTATTTAATTACTCAATAATTAAACATATATTTAAAAAAGTGTTCGGTTACTTTAATAGAGCGTAAAATTAGAAATTTTATTTACAAAAAATTAAGTGGGGTCGTCGCTGATAATTTCGAGTACATGAATCAAAATAGTTTTTTTAGGTGCCATTTTAATTTTTTTATGTACAAAAATCTGATCTATTTTTAAAATTCTATTCAGTTATTGTGCTTCTTCTTGGTTGTGGGTACACGTCAATATTTGTTTTATTATAGTTTCTTAACATCAGTGAGAGAGAGAGAGAGCGGCGTCGAAACTGTCCTTTTTTCGTTCTCTGGCACTAGGCGCCCCCTTAATTCTACTAGTCACTGTAATAGACCTAAATACAAACAGGTTACTTTATTTTCGTTTCCTAACTGAGTAAATCTGTGCAAATGTTTAAAATTTTCAGGGGCTATTTGATCTCCAGATCCAAGATTTTGAACAGTGCCAAGGGCCAAAGAGGAAGGAGTGTGCAGTGACCACTGTAAAGATTTCCAACAAAAATATTCTGGATTTTCAAATTAATGTAAAAGAAAACATGAAGACCACTAAAGTAAGTTTACTTTATGTGCCAAAGTAAGTGTAGCTTGTATTTAATTTTAGTGAGGATTTCAATTCAGGCTACGAGATTCAATGATTCAGGCTACGAGAATGTATTCATCTTATCAGACTCAGATCTTGCAATGTAAACATAGCTCAGTATCCTCTGAAACTTGTCAAAAGCGAACCGAATCTGTATTGTGTGTACTTTTGTGTAGTAATTCATTAATTGAAAGCAAATAAATAAAATGAACTCGTATGGTATCGTAAGTATTTTTGTTTAATACCTATTTATATTAATAAATCCAAATCCATTATTTTTCATCCAGATCTATAAGTTTTTTTTACATGAAGGAAATGAATTTACGCATACTTGCCGCCTGAAGGAAATGATCGGGTTATGTCGAGCTTGACACCAGAAGTGAGAGAAATATCTACCAACATTTATTTATCTTTGCCAAGAAGCTTTTGCATTTTTCCGCTAATCTGACGTGGTCAGCCTGTTTCTGATTTTTTTCTATCATCTGTCACATCGGGGACCAACCAGTAAATTGGCACCAAATATTATCTCTTCTCTTGTGAATACCCATGTCTCCCGCGACGCCTCGCCGCCTACCTTTATCCAGCTTCAGAGGTCTGGGAGAGCGGCGGGCGCACCGCAATACCAGCATCTCTTCTCTAGTTTCACTGCGTCTGCCTTCCAACGTCGGCGACCATGCAAGGCCGAAGCGGACGAAAAAAAACATTTTATTGTGCTACCGGCATCTCTCATATGCCGGTATCAACTTCATAGCCGCATCGTCCATCGCTCGACATAGTTGACCCTTTGTTCGTCGCGTCAGCTTTACCTTCGTCGCACAACGCAGTCTGCTTACAGCGCAAAACCGTGCCGTCGAGTTCCTGTCAGGAACTGAACAGGAACGATCAGGCGATATTATTCCATAAAGAATTTTAAAGTAATTGACTGGTCCCCAGGGTTCCCAAGCTACGCACACTGATTTGCTTTACCTTAGCAAAACCAATTCAAACTTCATAAGTACTTACATTATTGTAATCCCCAAATATGAATCTCTCCTGCTGTCAACAAGGCTCTCGACGACCGAACCAGTGGCGGTATAGCCATTTAAAAGCCAGTCCTAAAATGACCTGGCTGGTGACGGGCAGCGGTGTCATCGGTGCAAAGGACTGGGTCCGCGGTCACCAACCCGCCTGCCTAGCGTGGTGACTATGGCAAACACCTCAACGCCATATGATGATCACAAAAAAGAAACGGCCCCTAGTCCCCGGCGGCTCCGTTATTCCAGGCGCTGGTGGCAGCCTTGGTTCCGGCGGAGCATGGAGTGCCAAGAATCCCCGGCAGACGCCCCGCCACCAAACCTAACGACTCGAACTGGCAACGCACGGACGCTGAGGGCTGACGAAAAGATCGTGGAGCTGGAAGAAGAAGTGAACAAAAGTTGCACTGGGATATCATAGGGTTATCCGAAGTCCGTAGATAGGGCGAGGACAGGATAATCCTCGAATCCGGAAACTTGCTCTACTACCGGGAGGGAGACAAGTCTCTCGTCAACAACGTGATAATGATCGAGAGTGTGTCGAACAAGGTTGTATACTTTGTACTTAAAATTACCGACCGGTATTCATTGAAGGTCATACGCTGCTTCAATACTTCAAGTATTGAAGAAGCAATCAAGCGGAACAAAGGCTCGAAAGTGTCCGCAAACAAATCTGTCTCTTGGGCAAAGTCAACTGAACAAACTGAAGACCGATAGCGGTAACGTCGTCTCGTCGAAGCCCGAAATTTTGAGAGGTTCTATGAACAGTTATACACCTCTACCCAAACACAACCTGTCGTTAGCATGGCAAAAGACCCCAGAGCCAAGCTGACCCGACATTTTACCGAAGATATCACGGAAGTCAGCCTGTATGAGATTAGGATGGCCCTCAAACAACTTAAAAATAACAAGGCACATGGCGACGACGGTATTGCGACTGAGCTTCTGAGAGCGGGTGGAAAACCGGTACTTAAAGTCCTCCAGAAGCTGTTCGACTCCGTCATACTTGACGGTAATACGCCAGAAGCGTAGAGCAGAAAAGTGGTGGTGTTCTTCTTCAAAAAAGGTGACAACACCATGTTGAAGAACTACAGGCCTATCTCGCTTCTGATTCACGTTTATAAGTTGTTTTCGAGGGTAATCACGAATCGTCTCAAACGCAGGTTTGCCGACTTCCAGCCACCCAAACAAGCCGGTTTCCGAAAAGGCTATAGTACCATAGACCACATCCCATACGCTTCGGCAGATTATACAGAAAACTGAGGAGTATAATTGGCCATTATGTATAGCGTATGTGGACTATGAGAAAGTCTTCGATTCCATCACGACCTGGGCAGTGCTTCAGTCTCTCCAGCGATGCGATCGATCGACTATTGCTATATCGAAGTGTATCTACAGCAAAGCTACAATGTCTGTCCGATTACAGGACCAGTGCACAAAACATATCCAGCTACAGAAAGACGTGAGACAGGGAGATGTTATATCTCCGAAACTGTTCACTGCCGCGCTGGAAGATATTTTCAAGCTACTGGACTGGAACGGATATGGCATCAATATCAACGGCGAATGCATTATTCACCTTCGGTTTGCCGACGACACAGTCATTGTGGTGGAGTCGCTGGAGGACCTCAGTGCTATGCTCAGGGACCTCAGTAGAGTATCCTAACAAGTAGGTTTGAGGATGAATATGGACAATACGAAGGTCATGCCAAAACTGGTTATTGTTGGGAATACCACACTCGAAGTTGTTGACGAATACTGGGTCAAAAAATCCAATTAGGTAGATCCAACTTCGACAAAGAGGTCTAGTGAAGGATCCAACTCGGATGGGCAGCATTCGGAAAACTTCGGCACATCTTAGAGTCCAAAATTTCCCAATGCCTAAAGACG
Organism: Ectropis crepuscularia; assembly: GCA_963693475.1. NCBI lineage: Eukaryota > Metazoa > Arthropoda > Insecta > Lepidoptera > Geometridae > Ectropis > Ectropis crepuscularia. The sequence continues at coordinate 20,964,188 of OY856342.1, forward strand.
AAAGTTTTTAACCAGTGCGTGTTGCCAGTGATGGCTTATGGAACTGAGACGTGATTCTTAACTGTGCGTCTCATAAACAAAGCTCAAAGTCACACGGCGAGCTATGGAGCGAGCTATGCTCGGCTTTGCGCGACAGAATCCTTAATGAAGATATTCGCAAAAGAACGAAAGTGGCCGACATAGCCCAAAGAGTAAGCAGGCTGAAGTGGCAATGGGCAGGCCACATCGCTCGCAGAACTGACAACCGATGGGGAAGAAAGGTTCTCGAGTGGCGACCACGAACCGGAACACGCAGTGTTGGACAGCCTCCCACTAGATGGACAGATGACCTCACAAAGGTCGCTGGAAACCGCTGGTTGCAGGTTGCGCAGGACCGTTCGTTGTGGAAATCTAGGGGGGAGGCCTATGTTCAGCAGTGGACGTCTTGAGGCTGATGATTTTTTTTTTTTATTAAATAAAGAGTGACGAGACGAGCAGGACATGTGCCTGATGGTAAGCAACATGCCTGCCACATAACAGAACAGTGACACTCAGCTATTGGAACATGGAGTGTTCAAGCTTTGCTTAGTTTGGGGTCAGATGGTGTTGTGTGTGAATTGTCCACCAATATAAAAAAAAAACATTACCTAGCACTGCACTGCGCTCGTCACCCAGATATCTAAAATGGTATATCTCTAAGCCCTGTATTTTCTCTGGACACATTGATGATGATGATGAAGTACTTACATCTTTGTAAAGATAATTCTAAATGTGTCTGTATGTTGATCTTAGGGCCAAATCAAAGTCTTGACTAAAGGAAAAGAAACATTGAGACTCCAAGTAAAGGACCCTTGCAAGCATTTATTCCTGAAGCCTCTTTTGCAATCAATGCTAAATGCAACTTCAGATTGTATTATTAAAACGGTAAGTCATATTTAAAACGGTGTAATATAGGTAGTCTAAACAAAGCTGGATGGAAACCTTGCTGACTTTATCTGTCTATAATGGTTTTGGCTTTCTGCTGCACATTCGTCGAATTATTGTTTAAAATTTTTTTTCGCCGAAAACTCAGCATTTAAATGTTAATTTTCTGAATTGTAATAATATTGAACAGAAGGTTAAATAATTTCGATAATCTTGTTAGCCATGTGGCTACATTTAGACTTTGAATGCAAATCTATGTATAGTAGGTGTTTTACGTCATCTTTATACTATGAGTAAGTACATCCATTACGTTTTTGTAATACTACAATGACTATGATACTTTTATTATCTACAAGGTATTTTTATTTTTTATTTAAGAAAGTTGATTTTGTCCAAGACACTCTGGTTTGACATTTCTTGTTAATTAGGTACAGTCCGCGAGGTATAAGCTGAGCTTTGCATTAGTGTGAGTGATCACCAAAAGTACAGTCAGACAACAAAATAACTACACATCTTCTACACCAGACATTGCACCATAGTCGCCTTCTTTATCACTCTCGTTATCATTTTCACTCTCGTCTGATGTGTCGTTTGTTTTAATAATGAATCTTTCCGTTATATTGTCAATAACGGCGTCGTATCCATGAAACTTTTTTTCTTCTTTTATTGCATGGTCACAAACATTTTTCCATTCCTGTACAGTGATACTTTCATTTTTTTCATTTGCTAACCTCATTATTGTATCCATATTCATTGACACGTTTTTTTTCTCGACGTATCCTTTTATCATTGGCCATATATTTTCAATCGGATTGAAATCTGGGTGATAGTGTGGTAGACGAAGGACGCTGTGACCATGTTCTCTTAATAAGGTGTCAATTTTATATTCAATAAATCGTTGTTTATTATGCAGTATCAATTGATAAAGTTGTGGTTTAAGCATGGATATTGAGTGATCGATATTGCGTAACTTGAGCCAGTCAATCATATCTTGTTTGCGACTATTTGAGTTGGGAGCGGGATTTTTTAACGAATTGTGGTAAGATGCGTTGTCAACTACAATAACGCTATTGGGCTTCAAATTGGGAATTAATTGCGTTTATAACCATTTTGTATAGTTTTCTGTATTCATATTGTTATGATAATCACCACTTTTTTGATTAGCTTTAAACATCAGCAGCGCATTTGGTATGAAACCGTCCTCGCCGCCGGCATGAACGATTATCAATCGATTTCCTTTAGAAATAGGTTTCTTCAAACCAGAAGTGCTGCCATCTGAATATGATTTTGAAGAAGTGTGAGTGGTGTCAATATATGTTTCATCGGTATAAACGATAGGCCTGCCCTGAATACGGTATTCGGAAATTTTAAGTAAATAAGTTATACGTGGGTGACGGATCTCATGCTTTTCCATTCAAATTTTTCTGTTATTCTCTGTCCTTGACCATTTGAATCCTAAAAGAGATACTTCTTTTCGCAATGACCATATTGATCCTGGATAGTTAATGTCAGCCTTTAATTTTTCATGAATTCTTTTCATTGTTTGCACCTCTTTGTCAGTAATGTGAAAATTATGAATTGTTCTACGGATTACTGCTTTATCAAAATCATCAATGATTATTATATTTTTCCTGCATCTGGTCTTTTTCGGAGATTTGAATTTGGTTCCATCTTTCAAAACACGTTTACCTTCCAATAAGACTCTTTTAACAGTTGACAGTGGAATTCCTGTCGATGTCGATACCAATTGGGCTGATGTAGTCACACTTGACATGTCTTTATCGTTCATGTCTTTAAAATAGCTGAATTGAATGGTCTGGCAACACAACTAATAGCGAACTCTGCTCGTTTTTAAATCGATTTAATAGTATAAACTCAGTGAAAAGAACTTACAGTACATCAACCATCATCACAAATAACCTGCAAACGAAATCCCAACAAAGGACCACCAGGGTGAGCTGTATCATTGCTGATTATCATCTCAAATACTAAGTGCTAATCGTTGCACAGTTCAAACTCTCACGCACACAACCAAGATCACCTGAACTTGTTTTAGATGCACTTAAAACTATTACGTGTAGATTGAACAATTTATTGAAAAACGATAATAACAAATAGAAATAACACAACTGACAAGTGACAACTGAAAGCGGCTAAAGATTTGAGATTGACAAGCTAGACTGTTTCCAAATTGAAATTGACAATTGACACTAGAGCTTACGAGACCATAGACTAAGTAGATTGAACGGGACTTGTACCTATTTGACGCGTAGTTCCGTAATTACGTTCGGATACACGCAATTGGTTATTTATTATTGTTGACTGTTCCGTGAAATCCGTGCCGGTTGCATAAATCACAATGCCGCTTAAGAGAACCCCACCTGCATCGCCCGCTCTTCCAAATGTACTTAATATCGAGGCCAAGCCAATCGCTCAAGATAACGTGCAAAACATAAACAGAGCAAAGAAAAGGAAGAATAGCGACGGTTACACGAACGACATGCTGACTAATTTTATGGCCGAGATGAAAAAAATGTTTCAAGAATTTAAAGAACACCAGCAACTTAGTCTCTCCTCTCTAGTTGATACGGTTCATGAAATGGGTGAACAAATCAGCTCAATGCGTGATACAATAAGCATCATGTCTACACAACACCAGTCCGCTGTAGAGAGGATTTGCAAATTGGAAAAGGAGTGTAAAACCTATCTCGCTTCCGTACAACAACTGACAGAGAAGATAGAATACACGGAACAATATCAACGCGCAAGTAGTGTGGAAATCCGAAATATACCCAAGCCTACAAGCAAAGCTGAAACTAAAGATGAGTTGGTGGAGTTGTTGAAAGGTATAAGTCAAGTGATTAGGAACCCCTTGGTGACATCAGACATCAAAGACATTTTTAGGGGCAACTCCAAAACAAAACACAGGCCTATCATAGTGGACTTTACGACCGTTCTTCATAAAGAGAAGTTCTTACAATCTGTGAAAACATATAATACAACATATAGAACGAACAAACTAAACACAAGTAACCTGAAGATAGAAGGTCCGCCGAATCCTGTCTACATCACTGAAAACCTCACCCCAAAGATGCGGAATCTGTTTTTTAAAGCTCGTGAATTCGCCAAGGTAAATGCCTACAAATACTGCTGGAGCTCACATGGTAAAATTTACCTCCGAAAAAGTGATGGAGTCCCGCATATAAAAATTTGCTCTACAATCGATCTGGAAAATATGACTGTAAATGCATGACTATCAATGAAATTGTATAGATATATTAACCCTATAATAACTCTACAATGTTGTAAGCCCCCAGAAGTTAACCCATGCAAGGTCGACCTAGAACTTAATGAATTCTCGTTCACACAAGACACAATCAATTTTACATTAACTAAAGCTAAACTTATCGGATTCAGACGTATATTAGAATTATTTCATCGCGCCCTCCCATGCCTTAGGCTAGCAGCAACTAACTTATGGACCTTCAATGAAGTCCTCTGTAGTGGTTTTGTTGCCTACGTCATAGAACTGTGTCCTCTCTTCGATTATATTTCCCATGGATTATACACTACACACACACAATATTGACTCTTTATGCGTAGCAGAGTCCTTCACCTGTTTGCCAGAGCAGTGCAGGTTATTCATAGCTAAGTCCGCCAAGTCCCTCACTGTACTCCATTGCAACATACGAAGCATAAACTGTAATTTTGACGAATTGCTGATCTTACTGTCTCAAATAGAGATTTCTGTAGATGTTCTGGTCCTGTCCGAGTGTTGGTTGAGTAAGGTGTCGAGCCTCCCTACCTTAAACAACTACACCAGCTACAAGTCGAGCTTTCACAACCAAAATGACGGGGTGGCACTGTACATAAAAACCTGTATAGACTGCCGTGTCACTGTAGCAAACACTGTTGACAGCAATTGCCTAGTTGCAAAATGTGAACCAGACACGGTTATTGTTGCTGTGTATAGGTCTCCATCGGTTGCTTGCCCGAGTGCATTTGTGGATAGCCTGGCCGAGCTCCTGGAAACTCTATCAGTACATAGTACGATAGTAGTCACAGGTGATATTAATATAAATATAAAACCGGAGGTAAAGGATAAATTCAAGGAAATGTACCTAGATGCAGTTGCGTTCTTTGGATTAATGCCTACACACTATCTACCCACAAGAGGAGATAATTGCCTAGACCATGCACTTCTGAAGTCAAGGTTCAATAATGCAACGGCACTCGTACTTGACACGGGTATGACTGATCATGCTCCAATACTACTCAACTTAAACTGTTCTGTTATATCTGATAGGCCGTCTAATCACGTGAGATCTCGTCTAGATGTGCAAGCGATAACTACTGAGATGAAAGAAACTGATTTTACGCCGTTGTTTGCTTGTGATGATGCAGAGGCTGCCTCCGATCTGCTTATTGAAACAATCGCAGGTGTCATCCAAAGGCACACAAGAGTGGTGAAATTCTCACGCACAACTCTTATGATAAAACTCTGGATGACACCTGGTGGACTAAGGTGCATAAGACACCGCGACAAACTGCACATCCAAACGAGAAAGAACCCGGACAATATGGTGCTCAAACTAGCATACAGTCGATATCGCAATTATTGCACTAATCTACTTCGCAAACTTAAACATAGCTACGAGCGTCAAGAACTGGAAAAAGTAAAGCGAGACCCAAAAGCAACATGGAAAATAGTGAAAAGTATTGCCAATCTGCGAACGAACTCCGCACCCGCTACTGACTTACTGAAGGTTTCTGATAGTCCGCGTAAATCGGCAAACCAAGTAAATGAACACTTTGTGGCTATGGGTCGGAAACTGGCGGATAAAATTGTGGCAAATAATCTATATGGCCATCGGGGACTTTGTCCCAACTCGAATGGTGACTCAATGGCATTACTTCCCACAGATCACATAGAGGTAGATTCCCTTATTACACAGCTCCGTAACGACTGTGCTACCGGGTGGGACAACATTCCTGGAAATATTCTGAAAAGTGTCAAACAATACCTGGTACCGCCGGTCACCCATGTCTTTAATCTTTGCATTTCCAAGGGTATCTTCCCAAAGTCCTTTAAGAAAGCAATTGTACACCCTATCTTCAAGAGCGGCTCAAGATCGGACGTAAATAACTACAGGCCCATTTCTGTCTTGTCCAGTCTTTCCAAAGTCTTGGAAAAGATTTTAAACAAGAGACTTGTAGACTATTTGGAGGCGCGTCGTCTGATTGCGGATAATCAGTTCGGTTTTCGTAGAGGGAGAAGTACTGAGGACGCAGTTCTGGAACTTACAAACTGTCTAGTTGAAAATTTGGAATGTAAAAACAAGACTATTTGTATACTTCTAGATCTCTCGAAAGCGTTTGACACAGTATCAATCCCCCTTCTGCTCACAAAGCTGGAGACCATGGGAGTTCGAGGCTTGGCTCTGGATATTTTTACGGACTATCTAACGAACAGAACACAATCAGTAAAGGTAGATAACGTCATCAGCTGTGAACAACGTATAACGTGTGGCGTGCCGCAGGGCAGTGTGCTGGGGCCGACGTTCTTTACCGGCTATGTGAATGACGTTTGTAGGCTATCCATTCCAAATTGCAAAATTTTGATGTATGCCGACGACACAGCACTAATAGTCCACGGAACTACTTGGGAGAATGCAAGGGAAAATGCTGAGAGGGCTCTCGCGGTGGTGATGTCGTGCCTATCGAAAAACTTTTTAACCCTAAACATAGGTAAGACTCTATACATCGCCTTCTCACCAAGCACAAATATGCGACCAACGCCTGACTCCCTAAAGATTAGAGCTCACACATGTGGTCGGGTTGGCGAGGTATGTACATGCCCGGAAGTCTTACGTGCATCACACGCTAAATACCTGGGAGTGACTATAGACGATACGCTAAATTGGAGTTTACACTTGCAGAACGTGACCGCCCGCACCAGAAAGCTTATGTTTATTTTTAAAAGACTGAGAACAGCTGCAACACTGGAGCTCTTAAGGACCGTGTATTATGCTCTTGTGCAATCGGTATTGACATACTGTATCACGGCATGGGGAGGTACCTATGTTACCAATATGCTCCGACTGGAGAGAGCACAAAGAGCTGTCTTAAAAATCATGACCGGTAAACCACGCAGGTATCCGACTACACTGTTGTATACAGACTGTTCTGTGCTCACGGTGAGACAGTTGTACGTGAAACAGGTACTTCTTCGCAAGCACTCTACACTCCCATACTATCTGTCTAGTAAACGTAGAAACTATTCTGTCTGCCCGATAGTCCCCACACGGACAGCTCTTGCTGATCGGCACTACAATGCTATTGGTGCACGACTGTATAACCGGGTCAACAAGGTATTAAACATTTATAGTCTGAATCAGATAAAATGCAAAACTGCACTTGACAGATGGTTGAGGAGCTTAAATTATAATGACACCGAAAACTTACTCGCAATCACCTCGTAATGCTACATATCATAATATTTTGTATCTTTCTCTACCTCAAACGCTCACACACACACTTAAACACACATAGGCTCGCGCGCGCTCATCCTTATCGACTTAATGTTTGGTTTGATTTCTCATCAATTGCACTGTGAAAACTCATTCGATTCGCTAAATATCATCTGATTGCGGTCTTAAAAATAATGACTTTTACTTTGATTTTTTATTCTTATTTAGATTTTATTCTTGACTGTGATTTTAATTTTGATTACTTATGATTTTTACTCTGATTATGTTTACAATTTGATTTTAATTTTGGCTCTAAATTGACTTTCACTATGAAATTGACATATTTTCATTTCTTTGACATATTTCGATTTTTTTATTTTAATTTTGACTTTATTCTTGATACTGATTTAATTTTGTTTATGATTTTAATTTTGATTATGTTTTAATTTTAATTTGGTATTAATTTTGATTTTAAGTTAATAATTATGAGAAGGAAACTATGAAATTGACATACCTACTCAACATCTTCTGAACAACATTCAATGACAACTGTTTTTGTTTGATTATTTTGTTTCTTTTTTTTCAATTTTAAAATGTTTAATGATTTCGAATTTACTTACTTAACATTTTTAATTTTGACGAAATGTACATAAATTGATTTAAAACGAATAGACCTAATACCCAAAATACAGGTGTGTTTCACACCTAGTTTGGGAAATTAGGGATACACATGTATAACGTACCGATTATTGAAATAAACAATTATTATTATTATTCACTCATTTATTAATTTTCTTAGTCTCTAAGTTTTTTACAATATAAATAAAATATAAACACTATAAAAAACTTAAAAACTAGGGTGCCGCCAGCAGCGGGGCAGGGCCCAAGCTACCGGTGGTTAGGGCTGCAGAGAAAGGAACCTCCTGACGATGCGCGCTGTGTCTAGGATATATTATTATTATTATTATAGCTATTTAAATTACACAAAATTTCTTTTACTTGGCTATTTAATGGTTTCCGTATTTTGCACTTATTTGTGTTGGCATCCATTTTACTAACACTTATATCAAACAAAAACAAAATAATATTAAACACGTCACGCTGCAGTCTGTACAAGAGGTGAAGTGCGTGTACGTGAATGTACACTAACACAAATGCAAAGCTCAGCTTATACCTCGCGGACTGTACTGGCAGACTGGCACTCGTTTATGTTCTGTTATACGGGGTTAAACAAATTTTATTACGCACAATGTGGAAAGGGTTATTATTATGAACAACTCTAACGAGGCATGTGACAAACCTTCAAATCTAATTTTATTATATATAATAGATTTAAAATGAATCTAGAAAGTAATTATTACTATTTGAGGAAATATGTCCTTAAGTTGCAATCCTATTTATACCTTAGGTAGGTATGTATACAAATCCTAGTAATAAATGTTAAGGTTTAAATTTGGATGTTTAAATGATTGTACCGCAATCATATAGTAATATTGTTTTCATATAATTGAGCAACAATCATTGTAACTTAAATATAATCTAAATTCTAGAGTAATACAAAGGCTCCTTTTTCTCCTTTTTGTACGCTGACAAAGTTGCGGGTAAATGTTAGGTAGTTGTTTTATGAAACAAACACCTACCTACCTATGTATTTGCAAAAATACTCGCTACCACCAATTTAAAAACCATTCACAGTATATTTTGCTCGATTTTTTGAGATAACATCGGATAATCGCTGATCACATGATGAGATTTATGCTAACTACCATTAACATGACTGAAAATTTTACATGAATTTACTCACAAATTTAACTTCCAAGTTGTTTAGTTTTCAAACGCAAAATTTACGTATGAAATATTTAGAAACGGTGGTATATTTTATCACCATTTCTCGTCATCGTCATCGTCAAAGCTATGCTCACTAACTACTAGCGTGTTATAACGTCGAACTTTACTAATAAAAGTTTTTCTGAGACTAACGAAGTAGCTAAACTATAAATATTTTATCATTGTTTTCAAAAATCGACCTTTGTGTCATGATACTGGTAAGTAGGTAACACATGCGGATGAAACGTAGTGTATTATAAACTAATGGATATCCTAGTCCTAGTTCCTAGTACTAAATCTTACTAATATAACAAACGGGACAGTTTTGAAAGTTTGGATGATTGTAGCTCAATCACGTCGGAATGGCTGAACGGGGTTAAAATTTGAAACATAGATTATGGTCTGGAAATGCATATTATATTAGCATATTATTTAATTACACTGTTTCTATTGCAGGGTTTATATAAATTCAACGTGGATATACAAGAAATCGCCAGGAAGTACTATGGTGGCGAATTCTTATTTGGAACCTGGACATTCAGATCAGTGTTTTATAACGACGACTGTACGTTTTCGTGCTCAGTCATAGTAGTAAGCATAGTACCTAAAGAAAAAGATAGTTGAATGGAAGCCCTTCACGACAAAGCAAATAATATGATGCAGAAGATAAAACACCAAGTTTTCAACAAGAACATTATTTATTAATAATAAATACATTATACTTGTAGTCAAAATATACTTATTTAATAGTTTATTTACAGTCAAATTAAATAGTTTATGTTAAATCAATCGAAGGGGCAGCTTTCTTGATGATCTGTACTCACGCAGTACATTCCTCGAGAACTGAAAAATGTATTGAAACACTTATTTAATTATTATTTAAAAATATAAAACATTTTAAACAATATAAGCTGTATCTTATTCTGGCATATTCGAAAATTCAAAATCTACTCAATTACGAAATTACCATTCGTATGCTTAGATGTCTGTAATAAAGCAAATAATGTACTATTAGCTGTGTTATCACAGTATGGAGTACATACTACCATTAGTTTGGTAACAGCTTGGTAATTCGTAACAGGAAATTAAAAATAAATCATTTCGCACCATTGAAATAAATCGCATTACGATCTGTATACTAGTATTTAAAATGGTCGAAGTCGTTTCGATTTACAGTTTTAAATAGTATCGTTAAACATTTATAATTCGTTAAAAAAGTCCGAGTTTCTTATCGTGTAGTTTGAATATGATTCGTGAAAATGAATATCAATCTGAACTGCTACAGTAAATTAACTTGTAATTCCGACAGATCGTCATAGGCTCGGAGCGAATGGGCCATCGACCACAGCCACCGGTGGCTGTCGCGCGCTACCGCCACATTTGTAAGCGCGTCAGAAGAGAGCGACAGCCATCGGTGTCTGCAAGCACATTTTAGCCGCCCAAATAGTGTGATGTAAATGGATTTTCGTTGAGAGAATGGATTTCAACATCCATTGAGACGTCGTGCTCCATGATGGTACGTCATATACGTAGAACGTCGGACGGTTAACTGCGCGGATAATGAAGCAGTGCGACAGTGGCGTGCATCGGCGTTTTGTGTGGCACGTAGTGACCACTAGTGGCGAGTCGCAGACACTACTGTAGCAAATGGCCGCCTCCGGATACACGTGTGCGGCGCGTCTATACAAAATATATTAAAAAGTGTGTTAAGTCGCCGTCGCTGGCCACCGGTGGCTGTGGTCGTAGTGTGGCGAGTTTTCTCTTGGCTTTCTCAAGGAAAAGTTTCAGCACAATACTCACTGGTCTGGGATGTCATCGCCAAGCCTCAGAGCGCTCTTGTCCAGCCTAATTCCCCATCTACCTTCAGTCTTCGGACAGGAGGAGTCGCAAGGGACCCCAAACAGGCGTATCTTCTTGCGAACACTCGCCGCAAAGTAACATGAACTCATAAAATGACTGCATCGCGAGATACCTGGAAATATACGAAAGTTATTTCAAAATGCTGCTACGAAACCTGACGGAACCTCAATTTTGTTTTTTACCTTCCTGCTTGATACCTATGACATTACACACGTAGAAAATTTCTATATCGATTCGAAATCGAAATCATCGAAATGTCTACCAATAGTGATTTATATTTGCTCAAAAATATTATAGGGTTTTGATTACAAAGTAACTATTTTCTGATCTGTGGTTTTGGCTCGCGTAAGCCTGGAGTAGGCGAATAGTTGTAATAGGTACGGCAATAAATCTATAGTGCCTAACCATGCACGTAGGTATAAAAAAAGTCAGACGCAGCCTTGCTAAAACAAAAACTGTGTCTATAGAGTCGACTCTATATATACAGTTTTTGTTTTAGCGAGACCAAGTCCGACTTTTTAATACGTCAATGTACCTATCTAACATCTAACATAATGACACCAAGAACTCGTGATCTGTGATTGTGGAAGTTAATTTTGGAGATACGCTGATTAAAAAAAAGACGATAGCAAAATGATATGATAATCAGTTTTTGAAATCTCATGTATATCTAAAGAGGTAACTTACGCATTTGACGTCCTTTGCAACCAGGCTGCCTCGTGCCTCCGTTAATACAGAAGTCTGCATGTCCTATCTGTCCGCCCTCTCCCAGGAATCCAGCGTTGGTGTGCACTACCTGGACGACATGAGCGTCGTCTCTGCCCAGGCGGAATTGACTGGAACCATATGCAGCGACGAGTGGTCTAGCTGGATCGAGGCCTGAAATTAAATTGTATTGTACTCTTGTATCTTATCATGTATTTTTCTGAAAGATAGGCTTCCTATACTGAAATAAAATTAAAAATAGAGAGGGATATAAATAGCCCGTCACTTAAGTTTTATAGTGACCAAGAAAGGGTTAATAAATGATGGTGTTAGCAAATTTTGTATGGGTCTACTATTCGCTACTAATCAACACAAATGGCTAGACCAGTTAATATGACCAATGACCTTGCTAGATGATGATGACTCTTATTGAGAAGAATACACAGGACTTAAATGTCGCGATTTAAAATATATTTTTTTCTACAATTATACAAATACAAAAATACAAATACAAAATACTTTATTTCAACATAAAACATTTCACAAGATCAATTGGAACCCATCAGTTCCGAACTAGTATGTAATACTGTGTTTCGGGACCGATGGCCTCTCCCTTAACACTAATGACACTAAAATAAAGAAACATAAATGAATATTAATAACTACACCCATGACAAAAATTTTACACACGTATTTATATATTTAGATTTCAAATAGAGAAATAATTGAAGTACATAACATTTGATTGACATCAACACACATTTTTACAAGACACTTATAATTAAATTGTTATGGTATTTTTTAAGTTATTCTTATTATGTTATATCTATATCTACAAGTAAGTATTCAATACTATCATAATCGAATCTGGCCAACCATGATCTCAAACTCATGATCTTGACTGGTATCGTGGCTTAGTTGGTAGTAGCTCTGCCTGTGAAGCCGAAGGTCGTGGGTTCGATTCCCACCCAGTGCAAATATTTGTGTGATGAATTCAAACGTTTGCACTGTCTGGGTGTTTCTATGTATAATAAGTATGTATTTAAAACTATATAAGTATTATATCAGCTATCTGGCCGCCATCACACAAGCTTTGCTTAGTTTGGGGTCAGATGGTGTTGTGTGTGAATTGTCCACCAATATTTAAAAAAAAAATTTTTTTTATTTTATTATTCGATTTTCATATAATTTTAAATTCGACGTCTATTTTATTGTACAACAAAGGAACAATGCAGTCGTATCTTCTTTTTGCAAACTTAGTTTTCCTGCCTGGAATAGGACAGGGACAATCTCTTTTAGAATCATCTAAGAAGAGGGGCACTGTTTTTCTATGGAACCGTCGTATGCTTTCGTAAACAATTATTGTTTCACACTTAGAACATTCAACAACTTATACAGTTCAGTTGTTGGATGTCTAAAGGGCAAGAAAAACATTACTTTAAGTATTGCACGTTGGGCCCGCTCAGCTGGTATTAAGTTAGACTTAGCCGCAGTGCTCCATGCGCAAATGTAGTACCGAATAATACATTCATATAATGCTTTATAGGTTTGTAGTACTAAATCTAATTCAGCTACAGTTCTTAAACTTTTGAAAATATATATCAGTTTTCTTACTCTGGAGACCAAATTTTTAATGTGACAGTTCCAATTCAGATAACAATCTATAAGTACTCCCAGATACTTGATCGAATCAACTCGAGCTAAATCTGGGCAGGTACAGTTGGCAGATCTTATACCACGATTACAGGGGAAGGTATGCATTTTTACGCTTATGTCATATTTAGGGGCTCCTGTTTCCGTAATACTATAACAAATATATTTGGTTTTACTGGCGTTTAATGATAGTTAGTTATTTTCGAGCCAATGACTAACTGTTGCGAGAGAATTTTGAGCTGAATCAACCACTTTAAGCCAAGTTTTTTCGTGTACAAGAAGCACAGTGTCATCTGCGAACATTAACAGGTCTACCCCAGGCAAGGAAGTATCACATAAGCTATTTATGTACAAAATATAGAGCAAGGGACCGAGCGTGCTTCCTTGAGGCACCCCATATACGCAAGATGCTCTGTTACTTTCGTAGCCATCAAGTCGTACGCATTGCGATCTTCCTGATAAGTAGTCAGTGAACCACTCTAGTGCCAAACCTCTAATTCCGACGTTTTCGAGCCTTGTTAATAGAATTGGAATGGACACTGTGTCAAATGCTTTTTGCATATCTAAAAAGACTCCAATGCATTTTTCGCCACGATCAAGATACGATGTTATTTTGTTGGTCAACATATGAACTGCTGCTTCTGTTGAACGGCCCTCTCTAAATCCATATTGATTTTTGCTTAACAAATTTCCTTTCTCTAGATATATGTAGAGTGACTCTCTTTTTGACAAGCTTTTCTAAAATGTTTGAGAGAGTAGAAATAAGTGAAATTGGCCTATAATTAGATGGATTAGATTTATCACCAGCTTAGAAGATAGGGCATACCATGGCATTTTTATATAATGCAGGAAGTTTACCAGTTTCAAAACTCAATTACAAATACATGCAATGGGGACTGCTAGCCTATTTACAAATGTGTTTACTAGCTTAGACGTAATCGTATCCCAACCTGGAGCACTGTGAGTCTTGAGACCCATGACTACTTGTCTAACCTCGACTGAATCTGTAGGAGAAATAGACATTGTATCTACTGGTTGGATTATACTTTGTGCCAAGGTAGCTAGATCTTTTTCTGTAGCATTGAGTTTTTGTAATGTTGCCGGTGCTAGAGTTTCACCAACTGACGTAAAATATGGATTAACATCGTTTAGAAGTTCTGTGGGACTATTTTTAATTTTTAATAGGTCTAGAGCTGGATTGTTTGAGTTATTTAGATTACAGATATCTTTTATAACCTTCCAAGTTTCTTTTAAGTGTCCTTTACATGTAGCTAGTTTATTTTTGTAATAGTTTCTTTTTTATTTCTTAATCAAATTGTTGCAAGTATTTCTATATCGGATATATTTTTCTTTATTACTTTCATCTAGTATTTATTTAGCCAATGAATGAAGTCGATCTCTTTTTCTAAGAGATCTGACTACACCCATAGTGTGGATATGGCTTCAAGGGTTGGTAAGTTTTTGAAATTTTACTAGTGTTACTTATCAATATTTTTTTTATTTTTTCAATAAAAAAATCAGCCGCAGCATTAACATCATTTTTAATCAAAAACAGATCCTGCCAAGTTTCTTGTGAAAGAGCTTTTTCTATACCTTCATAATTAATCATTGTTTTACTACAAGTTAAAGCTTTTTTAGTGATTCTAGTGTTGTCTATGTATAATAATATAGGATTATGATCTGTTATTTTTTCCTCAAAAACTAACGTTTTCCAACGACTTTCAGATTTTACCATCATAAAATATGGTCAAGACAGGTTTTAAATCTAGTGGGACAAGTAATTCCTTGCCTTAACCCATGTAAAGCATCACATTGAGATAGGATTCAGATATCCTTGATCCTATGATCAGTTTTGGGTAGTACGAGGACAATTCGAATGAGATTTAATTATTGTTAAAAATTAAAGGAACGTTTTCATATAAGGAAACATCTAAATTACTTTTCTAAGTCACTGGTTCTAGTGTTACATTCTTCTCCGAACTCAAACGCTTTGCTTTTCCTTTTTTTACGTGGGGGAAATAAATGTACGTATGCCTGCCATACTCTCATTATGAAATGAGAGGAGATCTCCACCTACCCTCATTTGGGCTTCAAAAATCGCAGGGTGACCAACACTACACACAACACTAACCATATCACCAGGTTTCTCCAAACTCAGTGCGCTATGCACACATTTATTTACTAGAGGATTCCGCGACGCCGGTAACCGTAAACTGGGTAGTTTTCGATTATTGGCATCATGGTCATCGCGTCGTAGTTGAAATATATACTTGTGTTTTTTATTTTCCAATGCTTCCCGAACCATTCTTGTGTAGTAATGACGTTCGGTAGATAGAACCTTCGGGTCGTGGATCTCGATCCAATGACCAGTTTTAAAATCAATCAAATGTTCAGCAATTGCATATTCTTGTGCCTGACGATTTTTTACAGCGGCAATGTGTTGATTGTTCCAAGTCCCAGCAGTGGGAACATTTATTTCGATGTTTATGATGTGCACACATATATATTTAGCCTTGTTATGCGACGAAAATTCAAAAGGGCAAGCAATGAAAGGTACTACAAACTATCTTGTAACACAATGGTTGAGAAATGCTGGTCTGTCATATTGAGAGTGACATTGATTTGTTTACCTTTTATTCACGTAGATTTGGAATGAGGTATAATTAAATTATAATTTAGATCTAGATTAAATCCTGTTTAATGTTTTCAATGTAAGTGTGAAGCGTGAAAATTTAAAAACCAATTAAATACTAGATTTAAAATCGTCTAGATCAAAGTACTATTCAAAACTATTTTGTTATGGACATATGGACACACATGTTACTAGGCACCCGATATCTTTTAAAACAACTAAGGTCAGTCCTTATCGCTTGTTACAAAGTTTAAAGAAAACAGACGTTACCTACAGTTATCTGCTTTTTCTATCTTTAGCTTGTGTTTTTATTTTTCATACAATACTCAGTAAAATTTATTGGTGTAATTTTGTAATTCGGACTCCTACATGTACAGTGTATTTTCCTAAGTGGAAAGGTACAAGTTTATATTTCGTTTACCTATGTATTTAGCGATGAAGGAATACATTTATGAAACATTTAGGACACAAGAAAAAAAACTTTCAAGGATGTGCGTCATTTGCCAACCCGCACATGGCCAGTGTGATTGATTATTGATTCAGCAGTAGGAAGATAAAGTGGGATAAAGCAGGTATTTATGCTGGAATGGTAGCTAAAACCATTGAAAGTAAATAGTACAAAATTAATTATACTACAGCTCGTGGCTTAGTGGGTAGTAACTCTGCCTGCAAAGCCGAGGGTCGCGGATTCGATTCCCACCCAGTGCAAATATTTGTGTGATGAATTCATATATGTGTAATGTGTCTGGGTGTTTCAATGTAGGTATAATAAGTATGTATTTACAATTATATAAATATTATATCAGCAATCTGACCTCCATCCCACTAATATTATAAATGTCAATGTATAGATGTTTGGATGTTTGTTGCTCAATCACGTTCTAACGTATGAACGGGTCGGGCTGAAAGGAGACGGCTCATTTTTGCCCCAAGTCGTTTCAAGTTTAGGTACTTAATTAGCCCCGGAGACCTAAGCAAGTTATTTAATTAAAATAACATATAATTAAATAATTCAAACTGTACATTCAATACTAACCTGCCAAGCGGGGATTGCAAATTGGTGATTAAAAAGTACCTTAATGACTATGTATAAGTAATTTTGTATAAGGTACTGTAGTTCCATAAAACCAAACTAGATGGCGTTGTACGGCGTTAAAACACGCTAGCGAAGTTTATGTGAATTTAAATAAGCCTGTTAAGGTTTAGTTCGTGTTTTGTCTTCGGGTCAGAACCCAATTAATAAGTACTACGATGAACACACACTCCTTTCACTTTCATTTGTGCTTTTTTTGTACAGACTTTAGTCAAAGTCAGCCATGTATTTCTCATTTTAGTTCAGTTGCAGATTACATACAGAAAAAATTCGTTCGAAACTCACACAACACATGGAGTTTCTTTATTTTTCCAAAGGTTTTGTAATATTTTTGTGGTTTGGCCGAATCTCCGGTCCTTCTCAGTGTTGAGTCGACATTATTCTGAGCACAGTACGTCGCAAAGTAATGAATTTACTACCTTCTTTTAGTAGTAAGTACATAATCACGTTCTTGATTACCTACTTGTGGCGTTATTTTTTTTTCAATGTTTTAGTTGATATCTTTTAAATCCCGCTATGCAGGATAAAAACATAAACGGTTCCTCAATAAATATTAAAAATCCTATACAATGATCCAATTTTAGTCAAGTCTCTTGCACTTTTTCTGTGGGGCAAATGCCCATGGAAAATGGGCCGTCTCCTTTGGAACACATAGATTATAGTCTGGAAAAACACATGTAGCCTATGTGTTCTTCTATTATCTATTCTTCTATTATAGTATCTATTTTTTATCCCGGAAAAACAACGGGAACAGGAACTACGCGGGTAACACCGCGGGGCGCTGCTAGTAGTACATTTTTTGCTTAGTTTGGGTTTGGGGTCAGATGGTGTTGTGTGTGAATTGTCCGCCAATATTTATTTACTCGTAATCATTATGTGTACACAACCAGTTTTTTGTCGCGTAAGAGAAAACAGCATTTTGATAAGATAATGTCAATATATACCTACAGCAATATCCGTGTATGCTGGATAAGATAAAGTTAACAATGAATGACAGAGCAATAAATAATATGCAATTCAACTTCAAGTCATCACAGAAATACCCCAGTATAACCTACCTGCCCTCACTATGACTAGCTAAAAAATTGGAAAATACCTTTCATTGATAGGTACTTCGTTTATTTTCTCAGGTATTTATTATTGATATTTTGTTTTCAATTGATAACTTCTACTCAATTCACTGTTTATCAAGTAAGTACCTACCTACACTTACTATAAACAAATGACTCTTAAATATTCCATAATGCCATAAACTGGACAAAGTAGTTTCAAATTACATTTCTAGCAGTGAAATTACATTACGTTATGTTAGTCGCACCACTGCCCAAAATCTTACAAATCTAGTTTCCTTATGAATCACTGGTTATCTGGAAGAGATCGCATTTATCGATAAGATCGCCTTTTGTGCCCATTATGTTTAGTAATTTTATGTTACTTATCGTCAACTTTTTTTGTGTGGCCAATAAAGTGTTTTGTATTGTAGGTATTGTCCGCAGATCATAATCATAGTATATTCGTAAAACAGGATTACAAGAATATAGGTATTGCAACTATTTGTTCATTATGTTGTGAACAAAAATAAATAAATATAGGTGGACATTTCACACACAACAATCTGACCACAAACTAAGCCAAGTCTGTACCATGGAAACAAGTTTTATTAAATTAAGTTGTTATATTATTTTTACTGTCTTATTTCACGTTTTTAGGGTTTCGTAGCTAAATGGCAAAAAAGGGACTCTTAAAGATTCGTCATGTCTGTCTGTCTGTCCGTCCGTATGTCACAGCCACTTTTTACCGAAACTATGAGAACTATACTGTTGAAACTAGGTGAGTAGATGTTTTCACCGAATACATCTACTTACCTAGTTTCAATATAATTATAGAAAAAAAACAATACATTTTAGGGAGCCCCGTACTTAGAATTGAAACTCAACAAAAAAAAAGTTAATCTTAACTGGCACCGAAAAAAACTATTTTATTTCAGGTAAGTAATATTCGAAACTATCAGCGATGACCCCACATTATTTTTTGCTAATACAATTTCTAATTTTACGTTTTATAACCGTTTTTTTTTTTAATTTTTGTTTAATTATTGAGTAATTAAATAAAACTTGGTCAAAAATTGACTCCTGATTTTATATTGATTTTCCCTCCATACTGTGTCATGCTATTCTCGACTTTATGCATACCACATTATGAAGAGAGACGCGCGGGTTTACTCTAATTTTTACTGGCACTAGGCACAACTATTTGGATTTTGTTCATTCATATAAAACTGCAATAAAAAAAGGAAGCGTAGGGGACAGGAAGATGAACAATAGTTTACGATCTATTAAAACCACTACTTACCTAATACGTTATAATCAGCCGAACCTCAAAAATCTGTTTCGGAGGAGTACTTACGGCTATGAATAAATAAATATTAGTAGACAGTTCACACACAACACCATCTGACCCCAAACTAAGCAAAGCTTGTGTGATGGCGGCCAGATAGCTGATATAATACTTATATAGTTTTAAACACATACTTATAATACATAGAAACATGGGTCTATGGGCCACGTACTTAGGTACGGGGCCAAATAAACCAATACCAATCTTAAATTCGAGTAGAAATAGCCGGAATTACTGGTACACTGTTACTGGTACGCCCCTGTTCATGTTTTATTTATATATTTGTCCAGTTTTCACTGGGAACTATGTTCTTCAAACCTGAACCTAAACAATTACAGAGATTTCTACGTTCATAAAAACTAGCGACCACTTACATAGCGCTTTTGTTAAAAATTTTGCAAATTCTTATGGAAAAGGAATTCTTGTCTTCATGTCTACACAGTGCAAACATTTGAATTCATCACACAAATATTTGCACAGGGTGGGAATCGAACCTACGACCCTCGGCTTCGCAGGCAGAGCTACTACCAACTAAGCCACGAGGCCAGTCAATATCATCTATCATGATACTAGATTTTTATACATAAAAATAACGTATAATTCTAAATGAATCTATGTTTTAGAAGTTACCTATATGTTGTTTAATTAACATTAGTTGCAGTTTTTAATTCTAGGAATTAAAACTTTGCAGGATGATTTCAATGTACTTACTCATAATATCTTGATGGCTGCCCTACACCCAACCCAAGCCCCTAATCACACTCCCTTATAGTATGAAAAAAAATCGTATTAAAAATTTGTTCACAATTCTGGTCTATTGTGTATTTTATGATAAAACTAAAATTAATATTTTTTATGTTAGAGCTTAAAAGTTTGGCCATAATCATCTGTTTATGCATGAGTCCTAATAATCATCATTAATCATCTTACGTACCTAAGAAAGTACGTGCACGCTTTCTTAGGTACGTAAGATTATTTCCATATCTTACAATTTTATTAGATACAAGCGGCCCGCTCCGGCTTCGCTCGAATAATAACCTAGATATCAACTGCAGCGCCATCTGCCGTAGCCTATGTTACTCTGGAATAATGTAGCTTTCCAAAGGTGAAAGAATTTTTGAAATCGGTCCAGTAGTTTCGGAGCCTATTCATTACAAACAAACAAACAAATATTTCCTCTTTATAATATTAGTATAGATCTACTAACACAGTACGTTCCTCAATAAATGTATCGTTTTTGTTATTGTTAGTTAATGCAGTATCATTGTCCAGTTTAATCATTCCACACAACTAATTAAGATAAAATAAATAAGTATACATACTGACAATTTCGAACATCAACCTCTTTGAACTTTTGTTGAAATATATTAATTAGCAGCGCGCCGCGGTTTCACCCGTGTAGTTCCCATTCCCGTTATTTTTCCGCGGTGAAAAGTACCATAATATGTGTTATTCTAGACTTTAATATACATATAATATCCGTATGTTTTAAATGTTAACCCAATCCGTTGAAGTTATTGAGCCATAAACATCCAAACATCTAATTATCCAATCATCCAAACTTTCACATTTTTAATATACTCGTACATAAGTAGGATGAGGGCTTTTCCTGTACGTTCTAACAGAGTGCAGAAAGAGGTTCTCAATTTTCGGAACCCTTTTTAGAAATATGTTCAACGATTACTCGAAGAAGACTTTTAAAGAAAATATTTAACTTGCTGGTAGCTGAAATGAAATGTTTTTTTTTTTAATGGAAATTTTTATTTCACACACAGAGAAACTGACACATACATTATAAAAAATTTCAAGTCTAACTTACATAAATATACCTAGTCCGTCCGTACGTGTGGTACAAGAATTATCGGTGGACCCCAAACTAAGCACATAGCGTGTATTTTGAGGTCCGAGTTCTTAGATATACAGTGTTCTGAGTAAGAATGTAACAGTTACCATATTTTTGAATACCGAATCGTTACCCTATTCTTAAAACTATATAAGTATTATATCAGCTATCTGGCCGCCATCATACAAGCTTTGCTTAGTTTGGGGTAAGATGGTGTTGTGTGTGAATTGTCCACCAATATTTATTTATTTATTTATTATTAAATAATTAATTATATTACTAGATACTACAGTGAAGTAATTAAAAGAAGTGCAAAAAATACAGCTTAACATTTTTTAAATCGTGTATGAGTGTCTGAAGGACCAAATTACAAAAAAAAATTGGTACCGCTTTACTCAGTACCGTGTCCACTTGTCGCTGTACATGCCGTGGAACAAACTTTCAGTTTTAATTTTACTCTCCATTTAAGTTTTGTCGGAATCGGTCAAGTTTTTGAAAACTCGACAAAAATAAAATAATCTTCTACTAGTTATGATATTTGCAGTTTATTTCTCAATGCCGTCGCTGTCTCATAGGAGCAGTAACTACTTGCCCACATAACTCTAACGTGTCGCATTCTGTACAAATAAGATGTTTTGTAATGTTTTTTGAAGGCAATCAGCGGCTCTGTATGTACCTATGTATGATGCCAAAACTGCATATTTTTTGTCTGTATGTGATCCAGGTATCACGTCGAAACTACTGACCAAATTCAAATGAAATATGGCAGGGACACTTTTTATCCCCAAATTTGGCATAGCTATCTTGTGAGAAGGGGTAAAAATTAAAATGTGTATTCAGTCAGAAGTCACTATCGCACAGTTTAATTACATTTATTCTTTTTTCATCGGAAATACCATATTACGATATAAGTGGAAAAGCTTATGTCCAGCAGTGGACAAACAGGGACCGGCGATGATGATGACAAAAATCCCCGGATGAACTAGGATAAAACCAAGAAGATGAAACATTGTAGTGGTAGGACTCTTGGCAGAGTCCGCCTGGGGAAGGACCACACCTTTGCCAATTATTCTACCGCCAAGCAGTAATGTGCAAACATTACTGTGTTCCGGTTTGACGGGCAATGTTTCAGAGAAATTACAGGGCTTAGAGATATAACAACTTAGATCTCTGGGTGACGAGCGCAGTGCAGTGCTAGGTAATGATTTGGACTCTTCATGTTCCAATAGCTGCGTGTCACTATGCTGTTATGTGGCAGGCATGTTGCTTACCATCAGGCACATGTCCTGCTCGTCCCGTCACTCTTTATTTAAATTTTTTAAAAATTACATGGCTAAAAAGCGCGTAACTCCGGGCCGGTTGCTAATAACGGCGTCAGTCTAAAAATTGATCAAAGGTACCTACGTACCTCAGGCAGACTCACGAATTAGGAAAGAACCATTTCGAGAGTGAACCCATGAGACGGATTAAGCTGGACTAGATAACATTCGGTAAACTTCATCGTGTCTTGTCTTCGTCTATTCACAAAAGTCTTCAACTAACTTTTTAGGGTTCCGTAAAACGTAAAAACGGAACCCTTATAGATTCGTCATGTCTGTCTGTCTGTCTGTCTGTCTGTCTGTCTGTCCGTCCGTATGTCACAGCCACTTTTTGCCGAAACTATGAGAATTACACTGTTGAAACTTGGTAAGTAGATGTATTCTGTGAACCGCATTAAGATTTTTACAAAAGTTTTTTAAAAAAACAAAAATTAGGGGTGCCCCCCATACTGAGAACTGAAGCTCAAAAAATTATTTTTCATCAAACCTACATGTGTGGGGTGTCTATCGATAGGTCTTAAAAAATGATGTTGAGGTTTCTAATATAATTTTTGTCTACACTGAATAACTTGCGCGAGAGACGCTTCCAAAGTGGTAAAATGTGTGTCCCCCCCCCCCTCTAACTTCTAAAGTAAGAGAATGAAAAAACTAAAAAAAATATATGATGTACATTACCATGAAAACTACCAACGAAAATTAGTTTGAACTCGATCTGATGAGTAGTTTTTTTTTAGTACGTCATAAATACACTATTATTAAAACTTCGATCAAAGTTACAACGAACCACAAGAACTATGTGTACTATGTATATTATGTTACTTGCTGGAACGGAACCCTTCATGGGCGAGTCCAACTCGCACTTGGTCACTTTATTTTTAACGTAGATTAATTATTCATTTAAATTGTATTTTCAATTAAACCCCCTATTATCAACCCAGCTACGATCAAATGAGTACCAATGAAACGATAAGTAAGTTTATGTATTTTGTTTATCACATTCAAATGACTTGAAAAAAACCGTAGAGTAGCGTACGATGGCAGTGTAATTTATCTCAAGTGATTTGGCAATGCAGGGTATTTCCAATTCCTAGAACAGTTGTAGGCTTAATCTTCTAGGAACCATTGAAATTATCTTAAGATTATGCATATTATTATGTTCTTGTTAAAAATAATGACCTAGGTATCAGGTTGAAAAATATTCTAAAACGTAGATTATACATACAACATACAAATTAAATATTGAACATGTTTGGTGGAAGAAAGTTCATTATACATTTAATGTTTTTGACGTGATAACGTCTTATAATTCGATGAAGCCGGCTGCACGCCCGCAAAACTGTAATGTTCCGCCGTTACCGTTAGTTCGTCTTCCGTGCCATGCGGACGAAGCTGAGCGCTGAGGGCGCCACCCGCCGAGTCGAGCGGTATCACTACTCGCGCTATCAGCGTACTGATTTCTTAAGACGTTGTCACGTTCTATCGTCAGTAAACCGACTTTACAGACAACCATTTTTTTTTAAACATCTAAGACAGAACTAGTGCTAACTGCCAAAAACTCAAGTTGCGTGTTATCAACCCTTCAAGATGTCGACCATAACCATAATACATCCATACGATTGTATTACGTAAAGTTGTGCAATGTTTTGGTACAGTACAATACAGTACACGAGTTCTATACCTATGTATCCAAAAAATTCAAGATCGTAATGCAGATGGAATCAATGAACGAATTAGAACAAAAATTGTAATTGCTACGAGCCTTATAATAAATCATGATAACATTCTTGTTATCACCCAATTTTCACCACAAATTATACTACATATTTAACTGTTCCTAAAATAATACGATGTTTTCAAAAACTTTTTGTTTTGGTAATATTTTCCCGGTCTTCCCGGTCTTCGATTAAGATGAAATTTTGCATACGCTCTGTCTTCTGATGATAATACATGACTAACTAAGAAACGTCATTACAAATCCAATATGGCGACCTCCCCAAGATGGTGGACTGGATGTTTGAAATCCACTCCCATGATATGGGTATCAAATAAAAAGGTTTGCTGTCAGAAATACGTAAAAAATAGTCACGTGACTAAAATCCAACATGGCGGACATCCAAGATGGCGGATTGGCTATTTGAAATGCACCCCCATAATATAGGTATTATATGAAAGGGTTGGCTGAATGGGATACGAAAAAAAAAATCACGTAACCTAAATCCAACATGGTGGCCGAAGCGTGTTTTTTAGTTATTTATTAATTTTGTGAAATTAATAAATAACTAAAAAACACGAATGTGAAGTAATTTTGTGTGTTTGTAAACTATAATTATTTATTAATATTGCGTTTGGTGCAATAGGTAAGTAATTTAAAGTGTTGACATAAATATCAATAATTTCTGTGACTAATAATGTCTTATGTTATTCCGACATCGATAAGCATCATGATCAAACCATTCCAAAATAACTAGCATTTCATTTTTCTTAGTAGGTACATTCAGTATTGTCTACAATACTGAAACTTATACATATGTATACTTAGATATATGTATATATATATACCTACAGATGTTAAAATTCTTGCGTATTTTGGGCTGTGGACATTCCAGTGACAGTGACCGAATTTCTTAAAATGTTACACTTTTTTGGAAGATGAAATTCCTACAACATAATTACAATTGTACAAGATATGCTTCTGATTCCGCATATAGTGTAGCACCGGTGGCGTGGCAGTTTGATAACAAATTGAATTTGTTTGTTTGATATATTAGTAGCCGTATGTTGCGTGCCGCACTTCGCGCCAGTCTCAATCGGCAACGCACGCGTCCACGGCAGTGTACTATAAATCAGCAATATGGTTAAAGTTGACATCAAATACACTAAGGTAAAATCTGAGTACTATTTATTGAGCCCCATTCTTCAATATTAAGACTGTGCTTGAGTCATTATTAACTAAGACGATTGTTCAGTTTTGTGTGTATAATAACTAGGTATGTACAGTAAAATGTTATAACCCTTCAGTTATGTTTTTCAAATTATTATGGTAGTAAACATCTGTATACTACGATAATAATTGGAAAAATTGGTCTGTTAAATTATGATTATTATTTTACTAAGCAGTGATTTTTCAAAAATGTAAATAAATTTGATTGAAATCACTTCAAGTGTTGGTTTCTTTTTTTCATATTTATTAGAAAACAATCTGCTACTAAATTAATAAGATAATCAATAGATTTACTTTCTACTGATATCATCGATAAAACAAAATTGCCTTTGTGTAATAGTATACTTTTAATATAAATATAACAAAATATTATAGTATAATATTTAATACTTATCTTAAAATACATAATCACAAATTATTATTATTATAGCGGTCTTATATTATATATATATATATATTATATATTATATTATATCTTTATTATATCTTACACGGTCGGTGGTGGGACCGATCTTCCTACTCTAAAGTCTCCACTTCACGATGTTTGCGACATCATCATCAAATAACAAATAATACCAAACTAAGTATATTATATCACTGTATTTAGCCTAGTAACTAAACGAGAGGCCCCCAAAGAGCCTCCCGTAACAATATAGATTAGCTCTGTAAAATTCCGTTTCCATTAAAGACCATTTGTATCAATTGATGCTCCACTCCCACTTTATCGTTGTTGGTTCGTTGTTAACACTTAGCAACACTCACTCTTCAATAGAGGTATTTTAAAAGCACCCACCTCGGTGAATCTATTACCTTTTTGTTATAGCTAAATTATAAAATTTCCATGTTTCGATATCTATTCGACATTGTGGATTATGGCCTTAACTCTCTCCTTGCGAGAGAAGGCCCCGAGTCCCAATAGTGGGAACATTTAGTGGGTTGTTGATGATGATGATATCCATTCGATATCTTGTTCATTTTGATGTGACAAAATGGTAATAGATTCACCATAATGACATGTTTGTGTATTTCAATTAGAGAGTAGTCCTCGAGATTACCATCGTATTTTGGCCCGTAAACATATTCTCTCGTGGCTATTTCTCGGCTTCTTAAAATATTAATCAAGTAGACCTTTGTTTTTTATGCGTTAAATATCAAAATAAGTCTTCTACGATCGAATCAGTCATGTTTATGTTTTGGAGTTGCCGGCCCTCGAATCGACGCGGCGCGCGATGGAGCCGGCCGGCGGCAAACATTACATCATAGCTTTGGATTCATTACTGTCGCTAAAAATACCTCTCGTCGCATATGTTGTATTCTCTGCAAACACGTGTCGTGTTAAACGCTATCGATATTTTCCTTTACCTAAGAACGTCAACGTTAGAATTAAACCAAATAAACATAAATTATAAAATAATATTGAATATAATATTGCTTGTAGGTATAATTCATTGACACACACATGATACAAATCTTAATAAAATAACTTAATTTGAGTAAGGTTTAAGGTTTTTTCAGGAAGATTAGTCAGTAGGTTTAGTTCTTGATTTTTCCCAAGAGTTTCTGAACATAAAACAATAACTACACAAAATGTATATATATATATATTTCCTAAGTAAAAATTAAGAAAATAAGTTACACATAAATAATTGTTTCGTTTAAAATTCGTGTATAAATCTATATGATAAAATAAAAACACTACTCGAGATTAATTTATAATTTCTATGAAGTTCTAAAAATCTCTGATCTGATTCCATTTAACAAAGCAAGTAAAGTACAGGAAATATCCTATTATAAGTATTCATTAATCTAACACAAACAACGGTTTGATAACATAATATCTTATCATAATCAAGTGAACATAATCACTTGATTATAAATAACCGGGAATGTGTAAGTACATGACTCTGTGTGGTACTCAACGAAAACATGGTAGTAATAATAAATAATAATCAACAACCATGACAGTGACTTGCAAATTTTTAGTTACGAAATAAACCAAGGAACATAAAAAATGCATTTAGTTTTCTCTAGTACCTAATGCTTTGGCACTGAACCAACGAATTTATATAACTAGTAAGCTGCTACTGCCATGCTTTCATTCGGATGTTACAGATATTTTCAAATTCACTCGCTAGTTCTTAGGTTATTATTTAATTACTTTCTAATGAAAGTACCTGGTTGACCGAGCTTTGCTCGGTTTTTTTATTATATTTAGGCAAATACAAATTACGTTCTGATGAAATATCACTAAGTACATAACTTATTAAAACATTACATTAAAAAACCAAAGAAAAACCGAGAAAGTCACCATCAGGATTCGAACCGGGATCTCCCGACACCGAGGGCGGCCTACCGCTTGAGCTATTCAGCCGATGACTTGACTGGCGAAATTTGCTATCGTATTCAAATATTATAGTTATTAGATATTATAGTTTTTCATTGCCTCAAAAAGCACATAAAATGTCATTTTTTAATTATACAATCTAGCTAGTTCGATTTATCATCCCCGAAACCCCCTGCATACATAATTTCATGAAAATCGTGCGAGCCGTTTCCGAGATTCAGATTCGATATATATATAAATATATATATATACAAGAATTGCTCGTTTAATTGATGATGATGATGATGAATATTTCACCAGTATTATCAATTAGGTACATGATATTTTTTACCGTGTCAATAATAATATATGTACATTGTACAAGCAAATTCAACCCTATGTTAAAAATACATATTTATTCATTTCGTTTAATACTAACGAAAATTCTTACATAAAAGAAATATCAACAAACCTGAAAGCTTAAATAAAGTGGCCAAGTGCGAGTTGGACTCGCCCATGAAGGGTTCCGGTGCAGCAAGTAACATAATATACATAGTACACATAGTTCTTGTAGTTCGTTGTAACTTTGATCGAAGTTTCAATAATAGTGTATTTATGACGTACTAAAAAAAACTACTCATCAGATCGAGTTCAAACTAATTTTCTTTGGTAGCTTACATGGTAATGTACATCATATATTTTTTTTAGATTTTTCATTCTCTTACTTTAGAAGTTAGAGGGGGGGGGGGGGGACACACATTTTACCACTTTGGAAGTGTCTCTTGCGCAAATTATTCAGTGTAGACGAAAATGATTTTAGAAACCTCAACATCATTTTTGAAGACCTATCGATAAATACCCCAAACGTGTAGGTTTGATGAAAAAAAATTTTTTGAGTTTCAGTTCTCAGTATGGGGGGCAACCCTAACTTTCTTTTTTTTAATTTTTTTTATTCAAATCTTAATGCGGTTCACAGAATACATCTACTTACCAAGTTTCAACAGTGTAGTTCTCATAGTTTCGGCAAAAAGTGGATGTGACATACGGACGGACAGACAGACAGACAGACAGACAGACATGACGAATCTATAAGGGTTCCGTTTTTACGTTTTACGGAACCCTAAAAATGATTACATATGTTATCTATATTATTACTAGCTGACCCCGCAAACGTTGTTTTGCCATATAAATATAGGTATGAAAAATAGCTAGTAGCCGATTCTCAGACCTACTGAATATGCAAATAAATTTTGGTTAAAATCAGTAAAGCCGTTTCGGAGGAGTAAGGAAACAAACACTGTGACACGAGAATTTTATATATAAGATTACCTATACTGACTAATTATAACACATCACTGAATTACAGTGCGTCTGTCATAATTGTTAAACTTTCGCGATTTGCACTCATATTGAAAACATAACACAGTACTCAACGTTAATCTAAATTATTGTTTAACTTATCGTGAATCGTGACCGTTATAACATTCCCGAAACTGTGAGGTAATTAATTAATAAGTAACTTAATAATCTCAGCATTTAACCTAACTTCAATATGTACGGTCCAAGAATATGCTGTTAGGTACTCGTAATATAATGTCACATAGGTACTTACACCACAGCAGCGCTTGGAACTACTGTAATTTCAGACTTCCGCATGGTTCACATGAAACAATACCGTTCAAGTACCTAGGTGCACCGAGAATAGGTCATTGTTGGTACGGATGACCTCTAAACACAACACAATAAGGGATCCCAGATGAGTTATATTGTACCTACCTATACAAACTGATTGATCTGTTCTGTTCAAACGCAAAATTAAATGTTAAATATGATTAACAGAAAAAAAAAATAAGTCTTAGGGCTTATTTACATTTCTTCCATTAATACTTTGCCTAACAAGTTCAGGTTCATCATGATGTTAAGATCTAAATTCTTATACTTATTGAGACGAGTATAAACATTTTTTGCGGTTAATTGGTTTAAATACTTACATATTAATCTTGTGTTTTATTTACATTTTTAGATTTTCATCAACAATGAGTGGGTCGACTCAGCAAGCAAGAAGACCTTCCCCACCATCAACCCTCAGGATGAGTCAGTCATAACTCAAGTTTCTGAGGGAGACAAGGTATCTATTACTGAAGCATCATACTTTGTTTTTAAAAAAACTTTAAAATTTGTTGACTTACCCACATGGTAGTATTTGCAGTACATAGAATTAAAATATTATACAAAGTAACCTTGTTAAAAGGTAGAGCAACATAAATATCATTTTATGTCCTAAACATAATACCTACATATACTTCCGTACACCTTAGGAGGAAACTATGGACGTAGACGCCAAGAGAAAGATGTATGTAGGTATTTGCAGTAGCACTGAAATCTCTCTCTAATTACCATTAGCCAAGACAGCCAAGTAGCCTACGAATTCCATTACCATTATGTTCATTGACCGTTCGGGCTAGACAATTTTATAATGTAAACTTTGCACGTACATTTATTTGCTTATTTTTTAGTGCAGATAACTCGTTATCTGTTATCATCGTCCTGTCCGGTCAATTCTGTATCAATTATAAACAACAATATTTGTTATTAAAAATAATTTTATTTATCGCTCTGTTTACTTCATACGACTTCGATTGAAAACACAATACCTTATTAAAAAATATCATTAAAATTGATTGATATTCATTCAGTTTATAGTTAGAAATAGCCAGTGGAAACGACCAGAGAAAGGAATGAAGTCTAATTAACAATTTATAGACAGACAGGACAATTTAACTTGTCTTTGGCTTCACGCAGCACATAGCTACTATTTATATATGACAAAAAAAAACTAAAAATATAGATGCTTTGGTTTTTTAAGTTCAAATAGGTAAGCTTAAGCATTTTTAAATAATGATTTTACAACTGTATCGAGAAGACGAAGTTGGATGCGTCATCACAAGGAACTACTCAGCTATTTACAGAATGTTGTTACGCATAGTTCATAGTTCAAACGGACAATTCAAAACTATAGCTATTAAAGTTTTAAAAGAACACATTTTTGTTACTTCTTATTATTTACGTCGAAATGTATTTTTAGGCTGACATTGACCTAGCCGTGGCCGCTGCGAAGAAGGCCTTCCACCGCTACTCGGAATGGCGCACCATGGACGCCTCTGCCCGTGGTCGGCTTCTCCTGAAGCTTGCTGACCTTGTGGAGAGAGATGTCAAATATCTATCGGAACTCGAGACCTTGGACTGCGGCAAGCCGGTGAAAAATGCTGAAGGAGAGATCCTGTGGTCCGCTGGTATCATCAGATACTACGCAGGAAAGGCCGACAAGATTGTAGGAAACACCATTCCTGCTGGTACGTTTTGTACATTAAATTTTTGAGGTTTTGCACTATCAAAAAACAAATGACCGTACTATTAAGAACACAAGTTCTACATAAGCCCTTTTAAAAAAAACTTCGTCTTGCAAATAGACTTTTTTATAACCATAAATTAAATGAAAAAAAAATACATTTGGAAAGAGTCTAAATGAATCTACTTTGAATGTAGACAAACTGAAAAACCTTTTTTTTTTTTAAATAAAGAGGGACGAGACGAGCAGGACATGTGCCTGATGGTAAGCAACATGCCTGCCACATAACAGCACAGTGACACGCAGCTATTGGAACATGAAGAGCCAAAATCATTACCTAGCACCGCACTGCGTTCGTCACCCAGAGATCTAAGTTGTTATATCTCTAAGCCCTGTAATTTCTCTTGAAACATTGCCCTTCAAACCGGAACACAGTAATGTTTGCACATTACTGCTTGGCGGTAGAATAATTGACAAAGGTGTGGTACTTCCCCAGGCGGACTCTGCTAAGAGTCCTACCACTACAAAACCTTACCTTACCAAAAAAGCTTACCAGCTTTAATACTGGAATTATTTATAATAGTGCACATGTAATGATAACTTCAAAGAAACAAATACACTTTTGAATAAATTAAAAGTTTTATTTTCCTTTTTTAGACGGTGAAGTGATGACGTTCACACTCAAAGAGCCCGTAGGTGTTTGCGGTCAGATCCTACCCTGGAACTACCCGATCCCCATGTTCGTGTGGAAGATTGCTCCCGCTTTGGCTGCAGGTAACAACATGCGACTTGGTTTTTAAATACCGGCTTATTATTTACGTTAAAAATATAGTTTAATTTTATCCAAACACCAACTTAGTCATAATAGAATATTATCTTTGTAGAAATACAGCATACATTGAAATAAACAAGTAATTAAAATTTCACTCACGTAAAATCTTGTATGTTGTTGCTAGGTAGACATAAATTACGCATACAAGTAGTTTGCACTTGTGGTATTTAAACACGTTAAAACTCGTGGATGTTCAAACGTAAACATCACGTGTTTTCATTTTGTTGGATTAAAAACTCGTAAAACATAGGCATTTTCATTCAACAAATCAACCATAGATTTGAGTTCATTTTCAGTTTTGCTCACGGCATTTTATTTCGAATCTTAAATATTTTTAAATGTCATTAATACTACTCTTCAGGATGCACCCTTGTCTTGAAACCTGCCGAGCAGACCCCTCTGACCGCCCTTGCTATGGCTGCTCTGGTCAAAGAGGCTGGCTTCCCTCCCGGCGTAGTGAATGTTGTCCCTGGCTACGGCCCGACAGCTGGCCATGCCCTCACCCACCACCCTGATGTCGACAAGGTTGCCTTCACTGGATCCACCGAGGTAAATAACTTAAAAATCTTCTATTATTTTCGGCACAAGTAACGTCGAACCAAAATCATTAAAACTTTTGATTATTCGACTCACATGTATAACTCAATATTAATTATTCATAATGCTTTATTAGTCGTTAGAACTAAATTAGTATTATGAACCTGTGAACACATATTTATGATGTGTTATAAATACCACTAAAGCCGAGGCAGCTCAGTTGGTCAAAACGTAAGATTTCACAGTCGTGAGGTCATATGTAGATTACAATCCCACCTACACCACCGAGGCACTGAGTATTTTTCAAAGTACATACGTCTTACATTGTACTACTTTGTCATCCCCACTGGCGTTAACGGCGAAGAAAAACTATTGTAAACCGGTGCGTTCCCAGAAAGACATCGTTTAAGGACATGTTGTGTCATCTGCCAACCCGCCCTTGGCCAGCGTCATGGTTAAATATCTCCTAGTGAGTTATGATCTTAACTAAATATTTCCTAGTGAGACCCTATGTTCCAACAGTGGAAACATAAAGTTATCTACTTATGCAAGTATCTATACTAATATTATAAAACTAAAGAATACTCTTAATAGAGTATTCTTTTATAGTAGAGTATTAACACGCTAATCTTAAGAACTACCTACTGGACCGATTACAAAAATTATTTCACTGTTAGATATGTACGTGATCCCTGAGAGCTATAGACTATACATGTACCACGAGCGAAGCCGCGGTGGACCGCTAGTTTCATCGTAAGCTTGGAAAAATTAAGTCTGATCAACGATTTATCAAAGAACGCATCATTTGCATAAACGTAGATCTATCGTAAGAAAACTTGATATAAATAATGCATTCTAAGCTCACATTGTCCTTCAACAAAATGCCAGCATAAATACATACTAGTATCACGGACTTGTTAAGCATATTAATAAGAACATAGGATACTCAGAATACCTACAAAAGGAAACTGGAATAACTACATTAGCTCGCAACTTGTTTTTATATGAATTACATTAAAATTGCATGCAACAGGTGGGTCGCATCATCATGAGTGCTGCGTCTGCAGTGAACTTGAAGAGAGTCACTCTTGAGCTCGGTGGCAAGAGCCCTCTTGTCATCTTCAACGATGCTGATGGTAAATATTTCATTTATACGTATTCAGTTGGACCAATTTGGGACGGGGCGCGCTTACATGACATACTTAAATGTACAAACTAACCTAAACATATAATGGGTACCTACGATTTTTTATTTCTTTCATATTCTTTACTTATATTGTTTACTTATACTCGAAGACAGGTGCTGCAGTAAATTCACTCCCAAGGGAGAAGTACTACAAATTTTATCAATTAACACTCGGCTAATCTTTCTATTGGTTCATAAATCTTCTGTGCGTGTTTTTGTTCTCCTAAACGGCTGAACCAATGCTGATAATTTTTTTGTATGTGAACAAGTGGATTCAAGAATAGTTTAGATAAACAAATGTTTGCATTTAAGATGTGTAGAAATAACAACGTCTGTGGAGTCCGCTAATAATATATTTGAACGCCTGACAACTATGCGTTTATTTTTGTAGTGGAGAAGGCTGCTCTCATCGCCCACAGAGCTGCTTTCGCCAACGCTGGTCAATGCTGTGTGGCTGGTACCAGAACCTTTGTGCAATCTGGCATTTACGACAAATTCGTAGCAAAATCTGCCGAAATCGCCCAAAAGAGATCCGTAGGCAACCCTTACGAAGATGTTGAACAAGGACCTCAGGTAAGAAATACTAAAAGAAGAATAAGCACAAAATAAAAAATATGTATCTCAAAGAGCACCTCATTCTTAAGGAACCTCACCTTCATTGCGAATAACTAACGGTGCCATATCACCAGTTTTTCTATCAAGTAATACAAGATAGTAAAATTCTATGAAAAAAAGGTCTATCTATCCTTACGAGAAATTTTGTTGTAGAATTTTAACATTAAAATTTTAATTATTTCAGATCGACAAAGAGATGTTTGACAAAGTCATGGGATTCATCGATGCTGGAAAAACGCAAGGAGCGAGGTGCATTGCTGGTGGAGGTCGTCAAGGCAATGTTGGATTTTTCGTCCAGCCCACTGTATTCGCAGATGTCAAGGATGACATGAAAATTGCCAGAGAAGAGGTAAGCTTAAATATCATGATCATTAAATAGCATGTTTTTGAACATAAATCATAGTAAGACGTTCTAAACCGGAAAACGCTTAATTAAAATGAGATACATGAACTTTGCGGATTCGAAATAGATATAACTAATCAACGCTATTTGAACTATGTAAGTTAATAAGGATATTTAATGAGAATCCTCTATGGACAACAACAAACTTTTAATTTTGTTGACTCAGTAAACGAGATCCACTTTCACCATTCTTTCAGATCTTTGGGCCAGTCCAGAGTATTTTAAAGTTCGAGTCCTTCGAAGAGGTGGTAGACCGCGCCAACAACTCTAACTACGGCTTAGGCGCTGGAGTGATCACTAACGACATCACCACCGCCCTGGCCTTCGTCAAGCACGTCCGAGCTGGATCTATGTGGTGAGTCTGTTAATCCTATACTATTTTCAGTTCAAATACAAACCTACCACGTACAAAAATTATGGTAATTGGTAGAATTAGAAAATATAGAAAATATTCATCCACCAACCTGCACTGGGCCAGCGTGGTGGGTTATAGCCTTAACTCTTTCCTTGCGAGAGAAGGCCCCGAGTCCCAGCAGTGGGAACATTTAGTGGGCTGAAGATGATGATGAGAAAATATGTTTGGTAAAATAGCACAGTTTTGTATACAACGAATAAATTCACTCGTCGTGGTGGGAACCCACACGGTAATTTTAAAACAAAATATTGGCAAACGGTAACAACTAGATATCCTACCACAAGCTACTAAAATTAAAATGGGGAATACCAAATATAAATTATATTGGAGTAACTATATACATATGTATATATCCGCCAACCCGCACTGGGCCAGCGTGGTGGATTATGGCCTTAACTCTCTCCTTGCGAGAGAAGGCCCCGAGTCCCAGCAGTGGGAACGTTTAGTGGGCTGTTGATGATATACATATGTATATACATTCACAGGCACAATTAACCGCCCACCCTGTATTTCTCCTAGATTGCAGAAATCGTTAATTTTAAAGCAAATTTTATGGGTTGAAAGTTAAGCAATAACACATGAAGACATTGAAAACATAAACGAATTTTAAGAATAATCGCACAAAATCACATTGCATCGGTGATTCTGCAACTTTTAAAATATATTTGTACATATGATTATTTTTTACTTCCAGGGTGAACACCTACGAGCATGTGGCACCTCAGACGCCGTTCGGCGGTTTCAAGGAGTCCGGTATTGGACGGGAACTGTACGTATAACTTCTTAATTTTCCTACAACCTACTGTTATTACAATGCTGGACAGAAAGTTTATGCGGTTACCATATTCTAGGCTGTTTGGTATTTTAGTCTCGCATCTTTTACTCGTAAGTGTTACGTTCAAAGATAGCTCTGCTGCATCTAGCACCTAGTCCAGCAAACATTCAAGCACAGATAACAAAGTTTTATAATAGGTATTTTTACTAAACATTTGATGTTTAGTAAAAATACCTATTTGTCTAGGTGCGCAAGTGCCAACATTAGACTTTGGCTTAGACTCTAAGCAAAAGTCTGATGTTGGTACTTGTTTTTTTTGGCTCGTTTGCTTGCTTGTTGGCTCTAAGCCTTAGAGCATTTAATTTTTATCTGAGTATTTAGGATTCAATCATTCGCAAGTTGCAAGTTAACCCTTTGCTTTCAATCTACTGAAGTCATATTGACATTTCGTAACCGCGCTTGTCTTATTTTACTAGTAAATGTTAATTATTGTTAATGTATTTTTATTTCTATTCCAGGGGTGAAGATGGTATCTCGCAATACTTGGAGAACAAGACTGTCTCATTCGCTCTGCCCAAGGTGCCCCAACTTTAAACCAAAATGAACTGATTATCAAATATAATTTACATGGTACCATTGTACTACCAAATACTTCTGTTAATGTGAATATAAGTTTTTTTATTTTATTTTCTGTTTTTATTGAATTCAAACCCTAGAACTAAGTAGTACCTATAATTGTATAGGTACTACTTAGTTCTAGGGTTTGTAAATGTTTTAAAAGAATGTATAGCATATACATATAAGCAGTGTACCTTTCCCATTATGATGAACTAAATCTCTTGTTAATCACATTTTCGTCGAGAGCAAAGGGCACAGGATGGAGTGCTTTAATTAGTGAAGATTAGGTACTAATGACGTCTGTCTTTCGATGGAAAATCGCAATCTTGCCGTGTTGGTACTTTGTGACTGCAGCAATACCGTTAATACGGTATACCTCATTCCAAATCTATGTGAATAAAATGGAAACAAACCAATGTCTCGCTCAATATGACAGACCAGCATTTCTCAACCATTGTTTTACAAGATAATTTGTAGTACCTTTTGAAATGAAAATGAAAATTTAAAAGGTTAAATTTTCGTCGCAAAACAAGGCTAAATATATATGTATGCAAATCATAAACACCCAAATAAATGTTCCCACTGCTGGGAATTGGAACAATCGGCACATTGCCGCTGTAAAAAATCGTCAGACACAAGAATCTGCAATTGCTGAACATTTGATTGATGCTCAAACTGGTCATTGGATCGAGATCCACGACCCGAATGTTCTATCTACCGAATATCATTACTACGCAAGAATGGTTCAGGAAGCATTGAAAAATAAAAAATATAGGTATATATTTCAACTACGACGCGGAATCCTCTAATAAATAAATGTGTGCTTAGCGCACTGAGTTTGGAGAAACCTGATATGGTTAGTGTTGTGTGTAATGTGTTGGTCACCCTGCGATTTTTTAAGCCCAAATGAGGGTAGATGGAGATCTCCTCTTATTTCATAATGAGAGTATGGCGGGCATACGTACATTTATTAAGGACCTCGTTATCACGTAAAAAAAGGAAAGGGAAAGCATTTGAGTTCGGAGAATAATGTAACACTAGAACCAGTGACTTAGAAAAGTAAGTAATTTAGATGTTTCCCCTATGTGAAAACGTTCCTTTTATTTTTAACAATAATTAAATCTCGTTCGAATTGTCCTCGTACTACCCAAAACTGATCATAACACTATGATGTAATATTCTGGAAACACATACAAAAGTTTCGATCAAAATAACACAAAATTTATCGCATTTTAGAGTGAAAATTATACAAGCTTTTGATAGTAAACAGCGTAATTTGGAACACGTATTTAGAGGTTTGCGATTTTCTCTCAACTCGTTACGACACAAGAAACCTTTTTCTCGGAATTCTTTAGTCATACTC
The DNA here is from genome assembly GCA_963693475.1 of Ectropis crepuscularia. Lineage (NCBI taxonomy): Eukaryota > Metazoa > Arthropoda > Insecta > Lepidoptera > Geometridae > Ectropis > Ectropis crepuscularia. The sequence goes on from OY856342.1 coordinate 21,002,247, forward strand.
ATACTCTTTTATTGATAACGAGTAGTTACATGTCATAATATTCAAGATATTCAAATATTACCAATACAAGTCAATAATTAAAAAAAACAGACGGCAATTTAAAATCCCATTACAATAAAAATCAAATAATACATGTGAAGAGTGCCGGTCGACCTTTCAGGCACTGGGCAATCAACGACCTAGTGAAACGGGCACTCTGCACAGCGTCAATACCAGCTACGCTAGAACCAACCGGAATGTCGACAGATGGAAAGCGGCCAGACGGTGCCACGTTAGTACCGTGGTGTCTCGGTAGGGCATTAGTCTGGGATGCCACGTGTGTGGACACCCTGGCTCCGTCTCATGTCGGTAGTTCGGCTCAAACCGTTGGAGCTGCGGCTGAACAGGCACAGCTCCTTAAACAACGGAAGTACTCCCAGCTCAGCGCAAATTATGATTTTTTTGCGTTGGCTGTGGAGACTATGGGACCGTGGTCGTCCGATATGAAAAAGTTCTCCAAACAACTGTCGAAGCGGTTGGTTCTCGCCTCAGGGGATCTCAGAGCTGGCACTTACTTCGCCCAAAAACTTAGTATCGCCATCCAACGGGGCAACGCTGCCAGCGTTCTGGGAACCTTGCCGCGCGGCAGCGAACTCGATGGCGTGTTTGATTTGTAGGGAGTGTATGTGTTTTTTATTTTTATTTATTTATTATTTGTAAATATTGTAATGTTATCAATTTATTAATTAATTTGTAAATAATTTAAGTAGCTAAAATAAATAATTGATGTGTTTACCAAAAAAAAAAAATACATTACATTAAAATCAAATTATATTACAATTAAAAATTGCAAATTAAATAGAGTAAAATTAATCCATACCATAGAATAGATAATACAGATAGAACGGACACTCCCCACCCCCCGCCATTTTCAAGCTTCCTACCCCGCAAGAACGCGAGAAGCACTCAGCGACACGATATAGATGACACGCACACATGCGTAAATGCGTTCGAACGACATATGCGAGTTGTGTGAGTGTAGGTATGTCAACTGCACCGTCTGTATAGATTTTAGGCCGAGTGTCCGGGGTGTGTCCATACTTTAATGTAATGGAAATGGGCATTTTCACAATATGGGCACGATAGGGGTATGTTAGAAAAATAGCCGCGTTCTTAATAAGAATAATTTGATGAAAAGAAGTATAAATGTCTTGAATGCAACATTGAGAGTTTGAGAAACACAGATCAAATTGCTAGTACTTAAAATCATATTTCTATCATCCTACCATTGCTTTCTACAACTTTTAAAATAAGATAGTATAGAATTATTTGATCAATACAAATCTAAGTATATGGTATTTAAGATCGCAATAAAGTCGAATCCTATTTGTGAAAAATATTTTAAGGCAATTTCATAAAAATACTAAGATTAAACGATGTTTATGTTATGGTATCACCTTTTTTCTTTTTTTTGGTTTGTTTTGGTTTTCTACACGCCTTAGGTACTGGAACGCGCTATAGATTGCGATCATGCGATGTTTTCTTGGCTTTGGGCTTGGTTTTCTTGGCTCTTTTAATTTTTCACCTTCCGCTATCCGCTGGTTTAATAGCTATCTCTATGTTCATAGGCAGTTCATTCACTTTGAGGATCATTTTTATCGTCATGGTTTCCGACGTCTGCATTTCTCTCAGACCAACGAAGGCATTTCTACACACATTTTTAGTATTTTTTTTAGCGCGTATATCCGCGCTTGACCTATTTAAATAATCTATTTTGTTTTATGTAAAAAGGGTTTGTTTTGGACTGTTTCGGTTCTGTGAAATAAAAAAACACATAAGTAAGGTAAGTTTGGTAAGAATTATCTTTGTTCAAATAAATGTAGCGTTTATAATCATTTTTTTCATTTATAGGTTTACACTTGACCGCCATCTCGCCTGATGTTAAGCGACGATGGGGTCTATGATGGAGCGTTTTTTTCGCACAAGAGTGTTATTGCCTATGAGCCTTTTAACACGCCTCTTGATCGATTCCAGAGCCTCAGGCTGATACTTAGCCGATCCATCCCAAAGGTGCGAACAGGAGTACTGATGGCACCTTTGGGATGGATACAAGAGCGAATCTGTGCTTTATATAACAAAAGTAATTGTTCAGACTTGAAGTACTTTCGCACCTTTGAGAGGACACCTAGGTTTTTGGCAGCTAATTTAGCCTTGGACTCGATAAATGAGCCAAAGTTGAGCGTAGATACAAAACAAGGTAACACCCAAAAGCTCAAGATGATCAGTAACCGGCATGTATACACCTCGAAAAGTAGGAGTCTGTAGAAATTGACTCCTTTTTGCGGAGAACAGACACGCCTGCGTCTTCCCCTCGTTAAACTTGGCCAGATTGGTTTCGCCCCATTCAAACACTGCCTCAAGAGCCATGTTGAAACGCTCGATCATACTCTCTCTAAATACCTTAGGTTGTTGACCACTGGCTCTCGCGCTAGATATATAACTCTCTACAACGGTGCTATCATCTGCGTACCCAAAGATACCGGGCTTCGTTGATATGTAGCAGAAAAATAATTCGAGAGAGTACTGACCCTTGAGGGACTCCGGCATTGATAGCCATTTGATCCGACGAGCAGCCATCTATGACAACGGATCGATCCCTCAAGAAGTCCGATATCCACGCAATAAACCCCGGGGACAAACCATAACTAGAAAGCTTACTAATAAGGCCATCATGCCAAAAACCTTCGAGATATCCAGGGAGACTGCAAGTTCTTCCCCATGTTTCTCGATAGCTTCACTACAGATGTGAGTGACATACACCAGAATATCCCCAGTGGACCGGTATCGGTGAAACCCATATTGCCGGTCACTGAGGTTGTTAGATTCTAGGTATGCTAGGAGCCTGCGGTTTAAGACACGTTCCATAGAGTAGCAGAGTATGGACGTGACCGAGATGAGCCTGTAGTTGGCAGGGTCAGCACGACTATCTTTTTTGGGCACAGGTTGCCCGATAGCAAGCTTCCACGATTTCGGTACTTGCCCAGTTTGGAGAGAGAGTCTAAACAGGCGCGTTAGTATAGGATACAACTCGGGTGCACAAGCCTTCAACACTAGGGCAGGAGGTCCGTCCGGACCACTGGCTTTATTCACATCTAGATTACGTAGCACTTTACGACCTCTATTTGGCGAATATGCCTTTCCGGCAACAAATTTGGACTGTCGGGTGGAGTAGGAGATGTCGCACTACCAGCATCTAGACGCGAAGATTCCGCAAAGTGAGACAAACTAATCTCTTTGGAAGAGACACCTACTATAGAAACTATTTCAAGTTTCCAAATAGTCGGTAATCGTAAGTACAGTGACGTAGTAAGTTTATACTCTTTGACAGTGGAAGTGTATCCAGTGCACAGACTAAGTAGAGAGATACTCTATCCAGTGTACCATAATAGAGTATCTCTCTACTTAGTCTGTGACCATAATCAAAGGTATAAGAAAATCTATCTATAAACTATGGAGTATCTCTCTACTTAGTCGTGGTCTGTGGTATCTATCTGAAATTGATTGAAAGAGAGAAAAGTAACTAACAGAAAATAAAATCCAGGAAAAGTAGTAATTTACATTCTCTTTGCAGGAAAACACAAGGGTGCTTATCTTCATCTATCTTCGAAACTCTCATCCTATTACAACAGCGTTACAACAGGTGTTTTGATTTAAAAGAACATGTCTATCAACAAAAATCCCTTGAAATTTCGCTCGAAGGTATACATTTACTACTTAAATTAATGACGAGTACTACGAGTATCATTAGAGAAGTAAATCTCTGTGGAGACGGGTTTTACAAATATAATTATATTATTTTTAAATCTTTTTGTTGGAGATATTTACTCAAAAAAATAAAGTAAGTTAGTAGTAAGTTGCAATTTTGGTATTCGTGCTTATAAGTTCTAAGTCCATATTTGCTGAAGGAATAACAGACGTAGGTAGCATTGTACCTATGTCCTATGTAAGAACAATTATTGGTATTGATATACCTACGTACCTGTTAGTTTTCCTTGTTGCTGACAATCGTTTTGTATGTTTGTGCAGTGTCCCCCTTTAGTATGTACGTATGTAGGTACCTATATATCTAAGAATCCAGATAAAGCGTTACATTTCGATTTAAAGAAAATTAATGTTTTTTTTTCCGAAGACAAAAAGCTTGTCGTCAAAAAAATAAGTTATTACATACTGATGGATGTAAAAACAAGTTATTACATACTGAATGTAGGTATGTAATAACAGTATTTTTATGCTAAGTAGGTACTTGAGTTATCACTTCAGTTCAGTTGCTATGTCGCTTTCGAATGGATGTAAACAAAATAAAGTGATTCGCGTACCAAGGAACGATTGAAATTTACTATTATTATTTATTTCATTATTGCTAATATAGGTACCTGCGAGTACCTCAGACCAACTATGGTAAATACGAGTATGGTAAGTAAATATGATAAAAACTCAAAGACGTATACACAACATCGAATTGCTAAAGCGCCTGCGAGATTTTTATTAACACGCTTTTATTATTATTAGCTTCACTTGTAAGTTGTAACTAACTACGTATGTATATAAGAAAATCTTAGAATCTTAATTTGACCCATTTCCGGGTCTTCGATTAGGATGAAATTTTGCGCACGCTCTAAGTTCTGATGACAATAGGTACATGACTAGCTAAGAAACATCATTACAAATCCAATATGGCGGGCTCCCGAAGACGGCGGACAAGCTGTTTGAAATCCACCCTCATCATATGGGTATTAGATGAAAGGATTTGCTGTCAGGAATACGAAAATAGTTACGGGACTTAAATCCAACATGGCGGACATCCAAGATGGCGGATTGGCTATTAGAAATGCACCCCCATGATACAGGTATTTTGTAATTTTTAATGCATGCTAAAAGCGTGTTTTTTAGTATTTAAACTATTATACATATATTATTCTTTCTGAAGCCTTATCGAAAAGTTTAATTGCCTTTTTTCTCGTCGCGAATTTATTTATTTGTGAATGAATTTAAAAAGAGAGTTCATTTCTTCGAGCACAATATTTCACATTTCAAGCTACTTACTAAGCTTATACGTAAATGTTAATATTAACCATGTTAACCCTCTTTCTAAGCCCTACTGGATTTCCAATACGCTGCTAACTTCACGCTAATGAAATTGCTAATGAAATGTAGATCCTATTTCGAACGTGTTTCAGTCCTACCTACGGTTTCGCTTTTGAACGTAAGCTTTTTCTGTCCTGGGCAGAAGAACCCTTTATGCCCATAACATCTCTTACTAATAGGTACTGGCATGTATGAGTAAAAGCAAATTATTCTATTCCAATCCTTGTCGCATGAAGATAAAACTTAAATTCGCTACCTAAATGTCGATTACGTTACAGTTCGAGGTCAAGTTCACATAAACCATAAACATACAAAATCAGTTTGCTCGAAGCCGGTTTCTAGATCAGACGTGTGTCGTTTACGGTTTAGAAATAAATAAGCAAATTCTCTTCAAAATGGTTAAAGTGGACGTTAAATATACTAAGGTAATCATTATTTACACTATTAATTTAATATTAACCTAATACAAGCTATCTATTTAATTTTTTTTTTTTTTTGACTTGTTTTTGTTGATTGACATGGTATTATAGTAAGTAGAAGTTAAGTTAAGTAAGTAGTTTAGAATTTAAGTAACGGAACGGCTAATTCGATTTCGATGAAAGAAAAAAAGAAAGATAATTTATTTGTTCAAAACATGAGTAAATTACAAACACACATAATGCATGATATATTCACAAAATTTCAAAGTAGCTATCTATTTACAAATATTTATTTATAAACGTAGTCTGAAGCTTATAGCGGTCACTGGCAAAACACGCGGACAAAAAGCAAAAGTTCTATTATTGCATGAAATGTTTTAACTATGACCGAAAACGATTTCACTGAAATAATTAGAAACTAAAATAAGTGGTCTATGAATTGATAATAATACAACAACTGCACTGATCAGAGGTATGATAGCTAAAAGATAAAAATACTTATCCACAACTTCGACAACATAGAGTTATTTGCCTCGAGAAGGCAGCTATCTCTTACTCAATTATCACGTCGAAAATATCAGTCAGTTGGCATGGAAGCTATAATTTAAACATCTAGCCTGATAAACACTCTCTTTGATAACGTTATGAAAAATTGGTCAAATTGTTACGTAAACTAGGTATTTCTTTGCTTGATCACTCTACCTTTCTTCTCAGTTTGTTGTAATTAGTAAAATATGAAAACTTGATTATAAACTAACGTACCTACTTACAACATGGTAGTTGTTTAACTAGTAGTTGCTTTCTATGAACTTAGTCATCGTTTTTACCTACATATCTAAATTACTTGAATAAATGTTAATTCATGAAAAAAAGCAAATCAGATACAGTAATTAGGATATAGTGGGTAATACTACTATGTAAATATGTGCCAATGTACCTACTTGTGTTGACTGAAATAGGTGCATAGCTGCATAGGTGGGTTGTGAGGTGCAACCTGGGCAAAACAACTTGCCTCGGTGGCATCTTGTTCTATGGTGGCTATTCCCAGCCGGGGAGAGAGCCTCTACTTGCGTTCCTCTACCTTTTGAGCAGTGCCAGTAGATGCTGGGGAAAGGGACTGGAAGATTCAGGAAAGTTGTTTGACTGATATACATATCGGACAAGTAAAATCTCTCGGATCGGATCTCCGATTAGCAGAGTGCTCAAGTGGAAGGACAAGGGCCGCGACGTGGGCACAGAGGCGGAACCGTGGCTATCCCTAGCTGCGGTGGTGAAAGCGGACCTCTCGCTGCCGACCATCTTAGCTAAGAAGCTCGAGAGTGAGCGGTCGTGTGAGATAGCGCAAGAGTGGATGCCTCTCGTTGCTCCTCTGAGGCGGAAGTCGACACAGGGGCGAACCTAGAGAGCTGCCACTCAGGCTCGCATCCCGTCTGTACTGGAAGGTCTCAGGGTCCGAACGTTTAGGGCCATCCGGCACCCCACCTAGGGAAAGTCCTTCAAGAAGGTGACTCGCCGCTGGTTTCTGATGCCGCCCTATGGACTGACTGTAAAGGCGCGAGGGCGGCAGCTAGTGGGTCGTTGGTGTGAGTGCGTGAAGTGAATCGGTTTCTTCTAGGTAAGCACGCTTTATCGTAGGCCGCGTCGTCGCTTAACATCAGGCGATATGGCGGTCAAGTGTAAACCTATTCCAGTTTTAAAAAAAAGTGACGCCTCGACCCTAACCCCTGGCCATGCAGGAGATATCTAATTACTCGGTACACCATGACTGTATGCCTGTCCATGTGTCTAGCCTGCCTTATCACCTAACGGTGGACGCATTGCGTAAAGGCACAAAAATAAAAAAGGTGCATAACTAGAAGTAATGGCAAAGAAATCACAAACCCAGAGGGTGAAACCGGTCTTTCCAGACAGACAGCTTTCAAAGTTAACTGTTGACTAGAATCCAACGGGATCGAGATACCTACTATGCATCCTTGATACTTATATGTAGTAGGTTATGCATACCTACTTACTGGTTCATTGCACCCAACCAGTACCTAATCATAATCATAATCATAATCATTTATTGATAACATTTGTTACAAGTCAGAAACATTGGTTAATTATATACAATCATGTGTATAGTGTAGGTACTGTGTACCTACTGCAACATATTGTAGTAATTAATATTACAGTATACTCGTTTATTAATAATACGAAAATTTAAATATTAAATTAATTAATGTCAATTGATTTTTACATTCACAATGTCAACATAAATTAATAATACATAATAAATTATTAAATAATTCATTTTAACGTTAATGTCTAAAAACTTAAGTTACAATCATTTCAATTGAACGAATTCTTCGTAGCTGTAGAACGACTGCTCGATAAGCCACTGTTTTAAACGCAATTTAAAGCTTCCCATTGTGGGCGCAGAAGTGACGTTTTCTGGGAGTTTATTGTAGACTGTCGGCCCCATGACGTATGTCGATCTGGCAGACTTCTCCATCGTGTGCCGTACCTCAGAGAGCTTGCCCTTACTGCGTGTTTCATTGCTAAGCACATTATACAGAGTTAAGTTTGATCTGACGTAAACCGCGACTTGGAAAATGACTATTGCGGGCAACGTCAATATCCCAAACTTTTTAAATAAGGGCCGTGCAGATTTATCCTGTGGGACTCCCACTATAGCACAATATATCCTACTACACTTTTATTTGTTTTCTACTACCAAGCAGTAATGTGCAAACATTACTGTGTTCCGGTTTGAAGGACAATGTTTCCAGAGAAATTACAGGGCTTAGAGATATAACAACTTGGATCTCTGGGTGACGAGCGCAGTGCAGTGCTAGATAATGATTTGGACTCTTCATGTTCCAATAGCTGCGTGTCACTGTGCTGTTATGTGGCAGGCATGTTGCTTACCATCAGGCACATGTCCTGCTCGTCATTCTATGCTATAAAAAAAAATTACAGGACAAAAATTGAAATAAATTATCTTTGCCAACGACCCGTGGTGCAGAGCTAATAGATAGGTAGGCAGAAGGTAATTTGAATGTATCATGTTCAAAAAGAAACGTACGCACGGCGGCGGCGCTTAAATGGGTCAGGACCAGGCCTGTTGTATACCATCAAGCACTTGTCTCGTTCGTCCCGTCACTCTAAATTATGAAATAGACATTCCACATTTCTCTTAGTTTTTATTACATACATTAGCAGTCTGCTCCGACTTCCTACGGATAGCACTAGTAAAACGGGCTGCATTTTAGAAGGAATACAGAATTCAGATGGGGATTAATGGTCCTTTTCCAAATTCTCTGCAGAAATGGATAGTATGTCACACGGAAATAGACAAGGAAATGAGAACTAAACGACTAGCTTAGCTGACCCGTGACCACTTGGCGTTAGCGTTAAACATTTTTACTTGTGAAATCTATGTCGTACTATCTCTTTGACCATTCGTCTAAAATCTATGCAGTTAAGGGGAATCTTTTGTTTTAAATATTAGAGACGATAAATTCACTTATTTTGATACAAATTAATAATACAATATCAAACCTAGTAAAAAAAGAATTAAGTCTTAACATTATTTGAGGCGATAAATTTACTTGTATTTTGATAAGATGAATAAACATCACCTAGCGCTTTTTTTTATTAATATCTAGGTACATTTTATGACTTAAATATAAAAGTTAAACAATGATGTCGCTGTTTTTCTTTTGTTGGCATAATAATGCATCCAAAAAATCTAACATAAATCTCTAGAACTAAAGCATATTTATGTCTCAGCTTTCATAAGAAAAGTTTTAAGAAAAAACGGTATTACGCGTTTTTTATCCGAATTATTTTGCAATTCCGACTAACGTGAAAAAGTCTTCTCGTGCTTAGGTTAATACGACAATACGAGTATGTTCCCGTAAAAGATTTACAAATAATGTGGTTTCCTATTGGTAAAATATCGGTTCCGTTGCTCCAGAAATGACCTCCACAACCTTACAAACCTACCTTTTTGCCTTTTTATAATACGAGTATCTTTCGAATTATATGTCTATAATTATACAATAATTTAAAAACCAATATACGAGTACAGCCGATATTGAACACGTTTATAGTCTCATGGAGGCATAATTTTGTCAGTTTATAATATAATAAATATTGGTAGTCATAAGGACTTCCTATAGAAGTGGAAACTTATAACTTACAATTTTAGACAAAAAGCAGAGATCACGTCTGCCGCCCTGCCTAAAAAAATTAGCACAATGCGGACGTAAAAGTTTAATAACTATAGTTATCCTTCATCTGCAGGTAATTTGTAACACATTTCTCGCAGATTTCCTAAAAAGGATTAGTAAAATATATACAAGAGAACAACAGCAAAGACAATAGTCAACCCACTCAAAGTACATTATTCATACTGTACTTCAAGTACCTTCATATAATACCTATTTGATCTACATATAAGTAGCAAATAAATCATCCATCATAAATTTCAAGGACTTTTTATCGTTTCCTGCTAACCTGTTTTTATGCCTTGAGGAGGTACTTAATTCATATTGATACTCTATGTACTTCACCTTAACAATGCGTATTATCTATGTAGTATCTTTTAGACGATTTATAGTATATTTTAGAATATTTGTCAGATTCGTATTAATATTTGTATTTGTTTAGTTGTTCATCAACAACGAATGGGTGGACGCAGTCAGCAAGAAAACTTTCCCAACCATCAACCCTCAAAATGAGTCTGTCATTGCACAAGTGGCGGAAGGAGATAAAGTAAGTATTTGAGATAATATAAGACAGAGATCGTTTTGAAATGTCTATTCAATTTATTAAAATATTGTTGCATTCTGTTGGAATGATTTATCGTTATTTATTTATTCTCTGAGGACCACAACGTGACATATTGCACATTCTCAAAAATACTAATATCTATATGAGCACCACAATCCCAAATTACACTATCTAACTACTTAATTTTGTTTGATATGAATGCTAGGTATATTAAAAGTCAAAGTAATAGTATCCAAAAAAAAATACACACATTTACTGTTCGGACTTTTCAGTATCCGTCGAGTTCGTTTTTAATGTTATTTATAATTTCGTACGTTTTATTTTTATTTTAGGCTGATATAGACCTAGCAGTAGCAGCAGCGAAAAAAGCCTTCCATCACTATTCAGAATGGCGTGTCATGGACGCTTCGAAGCGAGGGCTTCTAATGCTCAAATTGGCAGATCTGATAGAATCTCAAGCTAGATATTTGGCAGAATTAGAGACTTTAGATTGCGGGAAACCAGTAAAAGATGCTGAAGATGAAGTGTATTATTCCGCTACAGTTTTAAGATACTATGCAGGAAAAGCTGACAAAATCCACGGAAATACTATCCCGGCAGGTAATTTTGCGTTTCATATGTAATGATATCACAGAAATCTTTAATTTCTAACGAACAAATTGTTTGAACCATAATGTCACAACACTGTAAGTAATTTTAAGTTAACTATAAAACATGGACACGTCTAATTAAAACACTTTAATATTCATTACATTAATATATGTAAGACAAAAACTATCACGACACAGGTTAAAATTCGAAAAAAACTTCAAGTATTCTTAATTTTTTAAATAGTAAATTTTTTAAGTAGTAGAATAAATACTTGTGAAGACTCTTTACTTATGAATTGGTATACACCAATGGCATTAGTCTATAGTGTAGACTCTATACATAGTGCACATTTATGGCAAATACTTAACAAATAGATACTTACTTACATAAAATTTTCCACTACCATAAAGTTTTCTTGATGTGCGTTATTCCTTGAATCGACATTATTAGATTTAAATTATTAATGGCGTGTTATCTCCCAGACATAATAACGATAGTATTGTCACGTTGTTTCCTATTTTATTCGGCGTGATCGGTGTGTGAAAACATCATTGTTTTACATAATTTATCACTTCGCATTTATCTATAAATTGCATATGAGCCAAGCAAGCAAAGCCAATTAGACATGGAATCAATTAAATGCATATTGTATATATCAATCTAAGAGGATTATGCTAATTTATCATTAAAAAATTAGGGTTTCTTAAAATTGAAAACAAATGATACAAGGATGAAAAAAGTGTTAATTCAAAATCATTCGATACGCGGGAGAAGCCATCTGAGATCAAGTGAAAGAAGTTCCTTCCAGAAAAAAAATCTACAACTTCGTAAAAAAACGTCACTTTGGCAAATTTTCGATGAATGTTTTTACAGATGCACTTTTGCTGTACAAACGAAGTATCCCATAACTCCACCGCCAATAAGCGATTACCTATATTATTTCTATTTTGCAGTCACTATTTAGTTTCACTTCAAATTAGCTAGTAGTAGCAGGGCAGGAAAGTCTAGCAAGACATGGTTTGTGTCTATCGAAAAGCACCAGTAAAGATTAGGTACACCCACGGTACACCATATTGTGACTCATATCTAAAGAGATGCAGGTAGATTAATGTTCTTCGGCATATTATTTTGAAATAATTCGTTCAATTTACCCACTTTTTTTACAGATGGTGAGGTATTATCCTTTACGCTTAAAGAGCCAGTAGGTGTTTGCGGACAGATAATACCCTGGAACTACCCGATCCCAATGATGTCGTGGAAGATTTCCCCCGCCTTGGCTGCAGGTACTATGAAATAACCCGTACGATATTTGCATTTTATTTCAAATCTCAAAACATCGTTATCATTAAATTTTAATGTCATTGTTTTAATATCATTACCTTTTCTAAAGTCTTAGCTATTTTTCTACATTTATACTCTGTCATATCTGCATTTTATCATCTCCATATTGCTCGTTATTTAAAAACGTCTAGGAGAAATTCTCAAATTTTTTAACATGGCGACCATTACAGGTTGCACAATTGTATTGAAACCGGCGGAGCAAACTCCTTTGACTGCGTTGGCCGTAGCAGCTTTGATCAAAGAGGCTGGCTTTCCCCCTGGAGTCGTGAACGTGGTTCCTGGGTATGGACCTACTGCAGGTCACGCTCTCACTCACCACCCTGATGTTGACAAGGTTGCCTTTACTGGATCTACGGAGGTACGTACTCGTACAAGAACAGGGTAACCGCAGAATTTTCTTTATGCGATTGGCCTTAGCTCATTTTTTTATTGCATATCTTAAACAAAGCCACTTTTAACGTCTACAATAATGAAACCTTGTTATTTACGACCAGAATTAAACAAATCTACTAATCATAAAGTTTCTCATTTTAATTGTGAACTTTAAGATTGAGCGCAAGTATACATACAACACTCAGACAAAATGTTTACAGCGTCATAAAATGGAAAAACTAGCATATCTCACATGCTAAAAGATAACGCATGTTCAACAATACTCACAATGCATTGAAGCTAACCAGTCACGCGATTCAATTACAACAGTCCTATTATAGGCACACATATCTCGTCAGAAGTGGCAAAGTTTTACTTTTGTCCATGTTTTTCACGCCTTTAATCGAGTAAAATAATGTATTATCGTATAAAACACCCTATAATTATGAAACGGTCCTATCAAATGTTTTGAGTTAAATTTTTCCAACCAGCTCATTTATTTTTAATTATTTAGTAACGCATTCACATTTAATATATTCGGTACCTTTGGCAGATTTAATGTCTTAAATCTCCTATTTTATATACTCGTATTACAGATTGATGGTTACAGTGATATAACTTAATAGTCAAAACAACAGATTAAAGCAGATTATACACGTCCAAAGTTACTAAGTATTTAAGTATAAAGTATAGATTAATATGAAAGACCACGAACCTTCAAGATGCGGGTTTTAACACCTAGGTGGTGGATACCAAATATTATAATGAATAAAATTAATTAGACACAAATTCTTAAGGATCAGGAAAAAAATCCAAATTAGAGTTAAATTTGTATGTGATTGTAGTAACTGATGATGTAACTGATTTAAAATTAAATTAATTCGGCATAATCTTATCAGATGACTGTCCTAGTTTGTTTTTGTTCCTAGTAAATTGTTTCGTTAAAATGAAACAATTTCGTTCGTTTCTCTCGAAAACCATAATCAATTGTCCAAAGAAAATATTAAAAACATGTCGCTTTATATGTTGTAAAGTAGTGCCATGAATTACACAGGTGGGGCGAATTATTCTGGGCGCTGCGTCAGCTGTGAACCTCAAACGCGTTACTCTGGAGCTTGGAGGAAAAAGCCCCCTCGTGGTATTCAATGACGCTGATGGTATGATATAATCTGAATTATTACATTCGGATTTAACACAACCTTAGTTTTAATTTAATGTGGCCAGTTATTTGATTTTAATGTAACTTCCTTAATTTACTCCGAAAATTGTGTGCTTATTTCACAAAATAATCTCTTCAAAAAATGTAAATTTGGATAGTTTACTGATTCAATAGGTCGTGTCGTGTCAATAGTAAAATGGCTTTTTAGGGTTCCGTAAAACGTAAAAACGGAACCCTTATAGATTCGTCATATCTGTCCGTCCGTATGTCACAACAACTTTTTTTTATTTTCCGAACAAATTTCATTACTTACTTGTTTAATCGCAAAAAATATTCTTATAACTTGTGATGAATTTTGATTGCGGGTTTGAGTAAGTTAAAAAAATATGTAGCTAAAACTGATTCGATGATGGTACTTCCACTACTGTACTGAATGTAGTGTTTTCATGTGTAAACGACGCCAAAAGGAACAAACATCGCTTTACGAGAAATATAACAAAGCAAACATAATTGTGTTTCAGTTTATACGTCATAATAGCCCCGTCGCGTCGTAACAGACGGAGTTTACAACTAAAAATTGTTTGCATATGTCACTGGGAAAGAAAGAATGTAAATACATTTGTTTTACTGTTTTTATCCAAATTGTATCAACATTCTCAGGGCTATATTTGAATAGAATTAGTTGCTCGGTGTACACACAAGAAATGTTCGACTCTTCCTCTTTCCGCAGTGATCTTGTCAGGTGATCCATCATGTTTATTCCTTTTTTTGACGTGATAACGTCTTATAATTCGATGAAGCCGGCTGCACGCCCATAAAACATGACGTCATGTACCGTTACCGCTCGGTCGTTACCGTCGGTCGTTACCTCGCCGGATGTTTGTTACAGTTGTATTAATTATTTCGACCAGTAGTTCAAGCGGGGATGTAGCTCAGTGGTAGATCGTTCGCTTTGCATGTGAAATGCCCCGGGTTCGATCCCCGGCATCTAAAAGCTTTTTTGCATTGTTTTGATTGAAAATGACTAATTTATACTGATTACTTTTTACATACAAATCTATTAAACAAATGAAATTAAAATTTTCTTTTGAAAAATGCTACCATTCCATCAGTATTTTCTTAAGACGTTGTCACGTTCTATCGTCAGTAAACCGACTTTACAGACAAACATTTTTTTTTTTTTCTTTTATGTTGACTTCATTATAAAAAATAACATTATATCATAATTTTAAACGTAGTAACGTGATGGATATACATAGGACACATAGGTGCTATACTAGATTCATCAACTACTTCGTTAGCGTAGGGAGGTGTTGCGGTCGTAAATCAAATAAGTACCTAGTCCCTGATACTCATATGCACAAAGCATGCAAGTAAGCAAACTATACACAAACATCTCTACAGTATTAGCTGATAAATAGGTATCATGGAGTGTACAGAAAAGTGTCGGTGAGATCGTTAATTCTGAACAAAGCCACATAATAATCAATAGTATCAAGTCATGCATACTGCATACAACTTCACAGAATACTTAATAGTATGTACCAACGGTCACGCAAGTAATTAAAGTGCGACGTCCATAGCATAGTCGGTGTGATACGTGGTCGACATATCGACAGACAGATATGACAGACAGACAGATATCCATACAAATGCCATTTTTGGCATCAGTATGGATAATACCCTTGAAAAATTCAATATTAGACAGGATGCGACCCGTTACAGTTTTTAATAAGTCAAAATAACCTACAAGATGTAGAGTTGTAGAGCCCTTCCGGTGAAATAGGTTATCAAATAGCTATCTGTTTCAAACAGGACAACAGAATTTCTTGCATTTTCTTTTCAGCAATCCTCCAACAACGAACTGATAGGAAAATTCTTTGAACCAATTTTCCTAAATTTTCAGATAGGGCTTTAAAAAAATAAAACAGCAGCTGAAACTTAGTGTAAAAGTTAGTCTAAAACGATAATATTTTTAAACTTCAGTCGAGATATTGTATAGCATAAACAGCCCACTAAATGTTTCCACTACTGGGACTCGGGGCCTTCTCTCGCAAGGAGAGAGTCAAGTCTATAATCCACCACGCTGGCCCAGTGCGGGTTGGTGGACGACACAAGATTTTAAAAGATTCTGGGTAAATGTCGGTTTCCTCATCATGATTTCCTTCGCCGTTTTAAGTTAGCGGCATTAAGTACATGACTTCGAAAAGACAGTGGTGCGTGTGGTTTTGAACCAGAAGTCTCCGGATCGGCAGGCGCCGTTCGCCCGACTAGACCAGCCGTAACTTACGGGATGTTGTATGAGTGATTCTAATTTTCAGTGGAGAAAGCCGCCCAAATCGCGCACGCAGCAGCATTCGCCAATGGAGGTCAATGCTGCTGCGCCGGAACGAGGACCTTCGTGCAGTCGGGAATCTACGACCAGTTCGTTCAGAAAGCAGCAGAGATCGCCAACAAGAGATCTGTTGGGAACCCCTTCGATGACGTCCAACAGGGACCTCAGGTGCACAAAATATTTTTCATCCCACCAGCTCGGAAAGAGTACTTTTGCTCCTCGATATCAGGGCGCAAAAGTCGTTTTTACCCTCTAGAGGTTAAAGTAAATTTGAATTTAGAACATCGTGTGTACTGAGGTTTTGAATTCAAAACATAATTTAACCTATTTATTTCTACCTCCTTGGTGCCGAATTCATCATACATTTATTTTTAATTTGTTAAAAACTCATTCTCGGAACCTCTTTGGTGTACTTTTTTTTAAATGCTTTGCGCGCAATTTTCTTTTCACGTATGGAGGACAGAGGTAAAGAATGTTATTTCAAATGGCAAAACATTTTGAAATGCTATGAATGAATCAATTGTAATCGAATTGAAGTATGCCGAGTTGCCGAGTTAAATAATTAAATATTATTGACTACTAAAATAGTAACTAATAGATAATTTCAACTACTTGTACAGTTAAAAAGTAATGTAGTAAATTTAACATCAAATAAATATTTACTATTTTGAGAAAACATGTAGGTACAATATATTTTGAAGTCAAAACTTCTTTTGGCGCGCCAAAGACAGATTTTTCGTGGGCCGTCAATTTAATTCTAGCGTCACGCTCTCCCGAGCGATGATAAGAAATCTTCTGGTAAACTCGTGACCATAGCCAATGGCCATCTAGAAATGCCTCAGCCTTTCCCATTGGCCATTTAAAATGTACCTTGATGCAAATTTTGCGCTACTATAATTTAATGGGCGGACACTTTTTCATGTACACATGAAACTCCTTACCTCAATCGGT
Organism: Ectropis crepuscularia; assembly: GCA_963693475.1. Lineage (NCBI taxonomy): Eukaryota > Metazoa > Arthropoda > Insecta > Lepidoptera > Geometridae > Ectropis > Ectropis crepuscularia. The sequence continues at coordinate 21,019,318 of OY856342.1, forward strand.
CAACTCTCCATATTTTCACGTCAAATTGTTATTGTTAAAACCATGGCTAAATAAACTTAAGGTTAAAACTTATAAAATTGAATACAAGTGAAAAACCGAAATACCATAATAATAAGTGATTCTAGCGACCAAGAAGTTTATTTAACGCCAACAGAATCGACTGAAACTGAAAATGCGCAAAGCGTTTAGTAATTTCCTCGCTAGGGGGGATGAAAAATTACGTGTTACACTCGAGTGCAAAGATTTTTCACCTTGTGCCCTTTTGATTCCCTTGCTACGCTCAGGATTCTAATTTTTGAATCCCTCGCTACGCTCGTGATTCAACTTTAGAATCCTTCGCTTGCTCGGTCATCAAAATTGAGCACGCGGTTAAAAAGCCACTTTGCACTCTTGTATAACAAATAACTATTATTTGCGTGTACAAAACAAAAACAATGTATCTACACGTGCCGCCCGTCCGGTGTTGCATTTAACAACTTTTAATGAAAGTCACAACTGTGAGCTAGTTATTGTATATGATTGAAAGAAGCTTATCTATGACTATTAATTGTGGTCATGCCTTTAGTTATGATTATTTCAAACTGAATACCTAACATCCGGAAACGTTACAATTATTAGTATTTTACACCCGCAGAAACGACGTGGTGTTATAACTTTGACGTGTCTATGCGTGCATGTTGTGTGTGTGTGTGTTTGTCTGTGGCATCGTAGCTCCCGTACGGATGAACCGGTTTTGTTTCGTTTTTTTTTTTGTTTGAAATTTCGGTTGGTTGGGAGTATTCTTAGCTATGTTTGATGAAAATCAGTCCAAGATGAACGCCGCTACAAAATGTCGTTTTTTTCACAAATCTCACAATACATACATATGTGTATGAAATTAAAGGGCCTGACTAGTAGAATACTAGCCTAAGTACTACCTATGAAAAATTTCAATTCCAAGTTTTCAGAGAGCTACTCAAAATTTAAAATTTTGTTATTGTATTTTATACGATTAACGGAGGATAGCTGTTATTTTAGGAAAATACTCAAGGGCATTTTCTTTTTCCAGATTGACAAAGAAATGTACACAAAGGTGTTAGGATACATCGAAGCCGGTAAAGAAGGTGGTGCAAAGCTAGTCGCTGGTGGTGACAAGGTTGGCGATAAAGGATACTATATCAAACCGACGGTGTTTGCTGATGTACAAGACAACATGAAAATTGCTAGAGAAGAAGTAAGCGAACTAATATAGTAATAAAGTGTTAATAGAATATTGTATAAAAATACAAAATTTGAATAGATTTTATTTGTTTAATAATCAAAATGACACGGTTGTAGCAGTTTTGTTTACATATATTTTTTTCTTCTCATACCAAATTTTTGCTTATCATTTTTGCTTTTCTCGTTCGTTTCTACGAAGATTTATAATTCATGTTAATATTTCAAAACTGTTCTTTTCAGATATTCGGCCCTGTTCAGAGCATTCTCAAGTTCGACACCTTTGAAGAGGTGGTAGGGAGAGCCAACGATACCAACTACGGTCTAGCTGCAGGAGTCATTACTAACGATGTCACTACAGCTCTCAGTTTTGCCAAGCTCGTCAGAGCTGGGTCTGTTTGGTAAGTTCTGTCACACTCCTTAAATTTTGACAAGAATTTATTCAAAACATAAACACTGTGTTTCAATCGACTAGACTGTCAATAAAGATGATGCCAAATCACCAGCACAAGCATCTAGCCTTGAATTATAAAAACGCACATATGAAAAAACCCTAATGTATGCCTTCTTTTCTTATTCCGAAAACAGTGTCAGTTAAATGAGTATTCCTCATTTTCATTCCAGGGTGAACACTTTCGACCATGTGACAAGCCAAACTCCGTTCGGAGGTTTCAAGGATTCTGGACTAGGAAGGGAGCTGTAAGTTTCACCTAAGTATTGTTTGTTATTTGCTTGAATTATACGAGTACGTTGGATAGACTGAGGACGTATTGTTTGTTTGAGGATGTTTTCTAATCGTATTCAATTGCAGTGTGAACCATTCCTCAGACATGCATTTTAATCACATGTTTTCAATTAATAATGAGTAATAAATAAATAATAATCAATGAAAACATATCGAAAGAATATTGGTGGACATTTGACACGCAATGTAGACAAATCAAATCATTTAGCAGAATTATCTATTACTAGATTTGTTTTGTAACGTTGTTATGTATTCGAACCTATCCTACCTACCGACTACCTACCTATCTATTTATTAAAGATTCTACCCAAATACATATCCAATGTAAATTATTTTTTACAGAGGCGAAGAGGGGATTAACAACTACTTGGAATGCAAAACCGTCACATTAGCTCTGCCGAAAGTTCCGCAAATTTGAAACCTATTTTGCTTAATTTTTATAATCGCATTTACATTAATATCATCATGTCTATCGAACTTCTATCATTACTGTTATATAAATAATGTTACGCAAAATATATAAACGTTTCAGTTTAATTTGTAACTATTAAATAAGTTTAATTTGTAAATTAAAATACAAACATATTATACCTACTGACCCACATTCCTTGAAAAAAGGTGATGCACACAGAAATCTAAATAATAGATTTCTGTGGTGATGCAGTTTATTTTAGTTTGACTTGGGTGATTAATACCATAAATTAATAACTACTACATTGTATCATAATATTTATGAACCAGGACCACAAGTTGATTTAATAAATTATTATCATATTCAGACTACAAGACAAATAGTCGCCATTTCAGCATTTTGTGTGATTGCGATGAACCATGAAAATTTTATCAAAATCAAAGTCCGTTGTCAAGTATGTAAGATTGTAAGTATGTAAGTATGTAAGAGCTATTTGAGACTCACCAACAATTTTGTACTGCTTCTCTGTTAGATGGTTCGACATCATACCACAGACATGCGCCCCCAGGGAGTGCCCGACACAAGTTATCATTTTAGCTAGAGCCCCAGCCTGTGTGATGAATGAGTAGAGCTGGGCTGTGCATTGAGCTGCCAATCTGGAAAAGTGTACAAGAGATATATTGATAATGGTAATGAGAATTAAAAGCGGCCATTAGGGAGGAGTGGCGACGTGTTGTGAAGCTTGCCACTAACACCTGAAGTGATGACCACGACCACTCTGTCAAGAGTGATACCGACAAAGAAGAAGAAGAGAAGAATGAGAATTGGGATGATGACCGATACAATTTGTTTAAAAAATATTGTACACGTATTATTCTTTTGTTTCACAAACAAAAAAATACTAAGATATAGTGACGTTTTTTATTCTAGGTATGTCTTTGATTTTTCATAATTTTAAGAAACAAAATATATGTACGTTTCTCATATTTGCTCATCTACCTCACGGACTAATTACGAGTATAGGTACATATAGGTCCGCTTTAAACCAACAACACGCGTGATGGTAAGCGACGGTGCTGTCGAAGGTGATGCACGCTAATCTAAAAGATTAGAACCCTACTTTACGATTTTCTATGGTTACTTATTTTAATGCTTCTTAATTCTTATCTCTATGAAAATTCAAGCTAATGGTATGTTATGAATGTTGAAATGAATCTATGTTCAATCAAATTATTCGCTCGGTGAAAATGTAAGACGTCTGAAGTGAATCAGATTGATGCATTCTGAGGTGAGACTTGAAACTGCGCTACGCGGACGCCCGCGCGGTTCCATACAAAACTAGCCCTCGGGCATTTGGGTGTGACGGCGAAAACTGAAGTATTTCTATTAAATAACATAATATTCAGTCCTGTTTTGTGGAACATACTAGTAGACCATGACTCTCTTAGGTAGTTGATACAAAATTAATAACTTACTTCATGTTCGAAAGCGCGGAAAGGTAGCACGGAAACCTAGTGAGTAGCGCCCAATCTACCATGAACACATTGTAGTCCTTCCGTGATAGGTAAGCTGAAAATATGAGGTTTTAATTACATACCATCGGAGCTATTTTATTTTTTTGATAGTAGCGTCGCAGCTCCACTTTAATTAATTAACTAATTAATGTTAATCTCTCAATATCCATATTGACAACAACGTTAAAATATTATAATAGTTGATAGGCATAATTCAATTAAGTATTGTATAAAAGTTTTAGGTTTATTTTAGTTTTAGGTTTATAATTAGTTCTATGTTTACCTAAATATGGGTAATGCAGAAAGTCCAGAATAAGAAAGTTCTTGGAGCACGTTTTAAAAAAGTTTCGTTTGGTAAGTAATAATTTGTCAAAATAACAAACACCAGGCTATCTTCAACTCTTCTTTTTTGTTCTGTCCTCCAAATTGCAGATGTAGTTGTAGTAATTTACATTCTCTTTGATGCAGGTAACTAGTCCGGCTAATATCTGAAGCTTTAAATAAAATATCTGTAAATAACGCATTGACTGTTGCGGCGTCGTGCTCACCGTCTCGTATGTAGGTCATGGGTGTTTTGGCGTAAGTTCCGTTGAACCCGTGGATGATCATCACATTCTTCCTGCCGGGATCCCAGCCGTATACGTCGAGGAGTTTAGGGTTCCGGACGTCAACCCACTGCTTGAAAGGACGTTCCCTAAAATGAAGGTATAAAAAGTTAAGTTCGCGCGGAGACCGCGACAGGCACTTGACATTACGGAATTTTATGGGCACCAGTTCATGCCGAGACCGCAACAGGAGACCAAGACACGTGTCGCGGTCGCGGCGCGAACTGGCGCCCATACAAAGCCATAATGTCAAGTGCCAAAACAACCTGCACCTTTAGTCATTCCTCGAATAAACTAACTTAACTTCACTAGTGGTAGGACTCTTAGCAGAGTCCGCCTGCGGAAGTGTCACACCTTTGCCAGTTATTCTACTGCCAAGCAGTAATCTAAAGAACGATAGAATGTTAGTCTTCACCAAATTCAAGATATAAACAGTAAGTAATAAATACAACTTTATCCTACAGTACTAGTTACGATTTTTTTAGTGCTGAGAGTTTTATTGTAAAATACCTACTATTATGTAGTATTTTTGTAGTGGTAGTAGGACTCTTTGCAGAGTCGGCCTGGGGAAGTACCACGCCTTTACCAGTTATTCTACCGCCAAGGAGTAATGTGCCAACATTACAGTGTTCCGGTTTGAAGGGCAATGTTTCCAGTGAAAATACAGGTCATAGAGATAAAATGTCCTGGGTGACCAGCACAGTGCAGTGCTAGTTAATAATTTAGACTCTTCATGTTCCAATAGCTTGATGTCACTATACTGTTATGGACAAGTATGTTGCTTACCATCAGACATATATCCTGCTCGTCTCGTCACTCTATAGTACATAAAAAAGTCAAACAGTGTGCTCAATCATATATTCATAAAAAAATAGATGCCAGACCTAAATAAAACAGTAGATAAAGTACGAAAAAGTACACAGCAGCTTCATTATCGTTGCATTACACTTTAAAATTTACGAAAAACCCGTTACATTACGAGTTCACAAGGAGCACTGCTTTTTGCTGACCATAATTTTTTTCGTACTTTCGCTACGTCTTCATACTTTGCCTACAAAACAAGAGTAAATAAGCATGTTTAGTATGACTGAAACGATGGCTTACTTACGGCGTGTACAAAAAGAAGTTAATCTCGCTGTCGGGGCATTTCCATTCGCGCTTCATCACGCAGCGCCAGTAGCGAAAGTCCAGCATTGAGGTCATCATGTCTCCACCAGTCTCGGGCACTGGAACCAATTATTATACCTCACGTTATGCCAAAAAGAGTAGCCATTTTGTCTGAAAATATGAGGGCTTGTTCCCCAAACGACTTATGATTTCTATTTCGTAGACAGAAGGGTAGCATGCGTTTATTCATTTATGGGACTGGCACGTTAACGTTTTTATTAACGTTAACGTTTTAAATCTGCTTTTGGGCTCCATTTTAAGATCTCTGTTTTAAGACCAAAAATATTTTTTCTTTGATTATTGTGGGCTCTTATGATAAGAAATTTAATTTATTTAGCTCACAAATATTTGAGTATTACATAATCCTTATGAGCTAATTAAATGTAACTAAATTTATTAGTAAATCTTATTGGTTTATACACATTAAAGTATTTACACGAATGTTTTACAACAAATAGAAGGTTGAGCATACTAAGAATGAAGCACCTAACTTATTTATAGGGAGAGCATGGATCTCTGAAGTACAAGCTTCAAGCTTATTTCGGAGATTTGATCATCTTTCTTAATGTTAACAAGCTACTATTATCTTTGTTTCTACCTATGTCAATTCTAACATTAAGTTCAGTTGTAATCTTGATTACTGGTAGCAATAAATTTATTTTATGTTATTTATAGTTTACTGGAACTCACACTACAGCAACCCGTGTCGTGAGGGTCCAGACATATCTGTCAGACTAAACGAAAACAATAGGACTGAACATATCATGCAGTATGTGTGATATGGAAGTTTCAGTACTTAATACAAATTACAGAATTAGGAATTGCTAAGTGTATGTCAACCAACCTATTTAGAGATATCATTTATTAATTCAGGGGCGCCGACTCCGTGGGTGCTCGGGGAATCAAGCACCCATGAGGAATAAACACTGGGTGCCGAGCACCCCTGAGAATAGACATCAAGAAACAGACCAGTAGGTATCACCTTTTAGGGATGGGCTTTTTTACTGTTCCGTAAAACGTAAAAACGGAATCCTTATAGATTCGTCATGTCTGTCTGTCTGTCTGTCCGTCCGTATGTCACAGCCACTTTTTGTCGAAACTATGAGAACTACACTGTTGAAACTTGGTAAGTAGATCTATTCTGTAAACCGCATTAAGATTTTTACAAAAAAAAAGAAAAATTAGGGTTGCCCTCCATACTGAGAACTGAAACTCAAAAATTTTTTTTTCATCATACCTACACGTGTGGGGTGTATATCGATAGGTCTTCAAAAATGATTTTGAGGTTTCTAATATAATTTTTGTCTACACACAGAGACACTTCCTAAGTGGTAAAATGTGTGTCGTCCCCCCCCCCCCCTCTAACTTCTAAAGTATGAGAATGAAAAAACTAAAAAAAATATATGATGTACATTACCATGCAAACTACCAACGAAAATTGGTTTGAACTCGATCTGATGAGTAGTTTTTTTTAGTACGTCATAAATACACAACTATTAAAACTTCGATCAAAGTTACAACGAACTGCAAGAACTATGTATATTATGTTACTTGCTGCAACGGAACCCTTCATGGGCGAGTCCAACTCGCACTTGACTACTTTATTTGTTTTTTCATTACTCTGTTACAAAAATTATACATCTTTCTTGACCATAAAAACTAGTTTAATTTTTATATACTTAATGGTTTCATTTTATATTATTATCAAACATAAATAGTACCTAATTAAGTACGCAGTATGTATGTAAATAGGATATTTATTTGTCGGTCGACCAGTATATCAGTATATCATTTTTCTTCTCGCACTTCGCCACTTTTACGAGTGAGCACCCGTGAGGTTTTCTATAAGCCCCTGATTATGTAACACAATACACAAGACAAATAGCAAAATATAAATGATCACAACGGTAATGTGATAAATATCAACAACAAACGTAAATTTTGTTTTAATTATAACAGACATGTTAAATTTCGCTAGTGATTCACGCGTGTGTTCAAGTCTATAGGCTTATGCTGGGGCCACACTAACGAGAAATGCCATTAATTATCGCGATAATGGACGTTAACCGTAGGTCTATTTTGCACCTACGGTTTATGTCCATTAGGTGTATACACCTACGGTTAACGTCTATTATCGCGACAATTAATGGCATTTCTCGTTAGTGTGGCCCCAGCATTATAGAATCACGCTACGGGCCACATGAGCGATGCAGTAACCATCATGCAGAGTCCGCGTGGCACAGCTAGTACAAATTATTATTTTCATAGACAATTTCGACAAATATAAAGTTCTAACAAAAAAAAATTGGCAGTCATAGGAACTGCCGATAGAACTGAAAACTTAGAACTCAGAATTTGATAGCTTACCTTGGAAACTACACGGGTGTAAACGGAGGGCGTGACCTCACCATCATGGCATGGCCATCTAGAAATGCGTCAGCATTTCCTATTGGCTCACGCATTTCTAGATGGCCATGCCATGATGGCGAGGCCCCGCCCTTTCAGCATTTCCCATTGGCTGACGCATTTCTAGATGCCCAATCGCCAAGGTTTACCCGAAGATTTCTTATCATACCCGAGCGTGACGGTAGAATCCAATTTACACCCCACGAAAAATCTGTCTAGGCGCGCCTAAAGAAGTTTTCACTTCAATTATAAATGTTAGGTTAGACGAATATAAAAAAAGAAAAAGTTACAAACAAACATAGAACCTTGTCCTTTTTTCAAAGTTGGTTATAGACGTAATTTTAATACTTAGAACCTGTTTCTGTATCTCAGATTCTTTAGGATTTGGTAACGAGACTAATAAACCTAAAATGCAATGCAAACTACAAAACCTATGCACTAGGTACCTACAACATTCTATATCATAGTGCAGTATGAAATGTCAAATTCAATTACTGAAACTGTGGCGCATAACTAAGTGTAAGATCAATAATTATCTCCTGGGCCAGTAGGTACCTATTTATTATCGCTGGGTTTTTTTTCTGAATACGTGCAATTTACTAGCACTTCTAACTTAGCACCGTAGGTATGTCGAAGAAAGATATAGATATAAGATTTAAACAGAAAATCAGTGGTAAATATAATGGGAGCAAGCTAGCGTGTAATTTATGATCCTGTAGAAAAAAAATTCGCAAAGATACACTCTACATACGAAGATAATGTAAGTGTTCATTGAACTTGGCCTCCTTCAAAACATGTCACTGTTCAAGTAGGGCTCGCAGAAAGCGACAATTCTTTACAAATTATCTGCTGTGGACTCGTGGAATCTTGGGTAATCTTCAAACATTACAACAAATTCAGCCGGTACAGCACGATTAAACTGAATAGTTTCAAATAGACGAATTCAACCATTCATTCGGTAGTAGTTTTTGTTGAATCCGTCAGTTAACTGTGTGTACTGAGCATTAAATGACTAATTGTTATGCATAGATCAGCATCTATGCATAACAATTATTCACTCCATTTAAATTTTAAGACATAGCCATGTAACAGAAGATTTATTATTCTAGAAATATTAGTACGGTAGTTGTACTAGCCCAGGATACCAGGTACAAATTTGGCAATTAATTACTATCAAGCTAATTTTGCGTGAATAGCTTCATTTTGATGAGACGCTCAACGATTTCCTGTAAGAAACTCTCGATTGTGGTAGCTAACAGAGATAGCTAGGATAAAATATATCTGAGCGTGGGACCGGGATAATGTACCACGCGATTTGTAGGACAATAGCACTGTTAAATTACATTAATACTAGCTGTGCCCCGCGGTTTCACCCGCGTAAAATTAGCTTGACAATTGTACAAGGGGTCCTGGACTATAAAGTTTCTATGCCTTCGTTAAAATTATTGAGGGGCTTAAGCAACTTTCACTTGGATTGTACTAAAACTACCTTAACAGTAATGGCAAAATGCCATATCGTGGTAGTGACCACGATATGGCATTATATTTTGCATACTATAAAGTAAAACGAGTCATCATCATTTTTTCTGATCAATTTTCGTAAAAAGTTAAAATAATGAAATGTGTATGTATAGCCAACTTTTACCGGGACTCGACGCAATGAAGCCCAAGATGTCTCGACCACTTTCACCACCCGCCAACGCATTACGGAGATCATGTGCACCAGTGAGTTTAATGCATTTTAGCAATAAGTATTAAAAGCAGTTAAACAGAATTTTGATTTATTTTGAAAGTAACTAATTCGCAAAATGACGGACTTCGTATGAAACTATTTAGTCTATTAATAGTAATTCCAACTTTACGATCAATGGATTTACAAGTTTTGTGTGACTGATTTAGGTTATACACACACTACTATGGTTATAACACTAGTGTTATCAAACATGCAGACTTATTCATTACAGCTGCACTAACAATAGCTAACTGACACAAATTATTCAAATAAGACCGCTACGCGCTAACAACAATCATCGCATAACGCTAATAATAATCGGAACGCTCATCTAGAAAAGGCAAAACTATAACATATTTCCGAAGTTACAAGAAGAATTTTAAGTGTCGCATCTAAAACAACCTACTTAGTTATTAAGTTGCCGTAACGTAAGTACACAATATTATAACTGAAACTGAAAACTAGCGAATCTAACGACTCTCATTATTAACAATGTTGCTAGTTGCTAGTAAGAAAGTTAGATGCACGTTATTTTTTGTACCTAGATAACAAGACAATGAATTCGCACATGGGTGAAATCTTGAGAACTAACTGAGACCACCGTGAAATCAAAAGTACTTACGAGTAATAAGTAATGATTTGTATTGGAGCCATAACTTTTTGCGTTGTCTTATTATCTTAAAATGTTTAGCTTCAGATACACTGATTAATATATGTACATAAAGAGCCCCTGACCGTTGAAGCCATGACCGTTGATGACAAACTCGGACATCCAAGTGCGATGTCCGAGTTTGTCATCAACGGTCAACCTTGGAACTTTTACTTCTCTACACCTCTGTATCTGCGTCTGTTCCAAATTCCAAACTACGACTTCACTATAATGAAATTGGAAGTGCCAGCCACTCAGCCACAATGGCTTATTAAAATGTTTATTTCGATGTGATTCCATGGCATAACTTTATGCTACTATAAATAACTCCATCCAACTTTACGTTAAGAAATATGTAGTAAACTATCAAGACTATCTAGTAGAGGTTAGGGCTCTTTATAGTTTTACAAAATACGTTACAAACAAAGATGGGGAAAATAACTCGTTAATTAACGAAACTAAAAAACTGCAGGTTATCTTCTTCAAGATATGCTAACATCTACTTTAGTGCGTTACATTTTTTTTCTTCATATTATAGAGTGACAAAACGAGCAGGACATGTGCCTGATGGTGAGCAATACGCCTGCCCAAAAACATAAGTCATTTATTGACTTGCTGACATTTAATTATTTTTCTTTAACGTTCTCCATACTCACATTAGGCTCTGAAATCGAAAGACGTCCCAAAAGGCTCATGGCATTTGCACAAGGGTATCGGTGTGCAATAAAAACTTCAATCTTGAAATTTTCCGCAAAATTGCTAGCTTATCGGTTTTTTGTTGTTGCTTATCTAATTCCACCTCGTATTTTTCTCTATCGGACTGCTCGAAAAAGTGACATCGTTTCATGGTTTACGTGCCAAAGACCAGAACGAATAGGTGAGACTCTACATTTATGATAAGAACGTCTGGTGGAATGCGTTGCCTGAGTGGGGTTTTCCCGACGCGACGATTACAATCTTGGTGAATTCGAGAGTGAATCGGTTTCTTCTAGGTAAGCACTAAGCTCGGTCCATCGTAAACCGAATCGTCGCTTAGCATCAAGTGAGATGGCGGTCAAGTGTGAACCTATCTATAATAATTAAAAAATACGTTAGGATGGATATAGGTAGGTAGGTAGGTATGTTTGTTATTCCACGCAAAAACTACTTAAATATTTGGATTACACAATTGATTATAAATTATGTCCATTAGAGTAACACATAGGCTATCAATAGAAAATAATTATAATTTAATGAAAAAGGAAAAGAAAAATAACAAAAATATTGAGTTGACTGAAAAGTTTCCTATCATTAATGAATAATTAATAGAGGTACATAATTTATCCTAGGAAGTCTTCGGAAGGAACTAGATATCTGTAAATAAAAAAAATGCCTACATAAGGAAATACAGTCAGAAAGGAAATTAGGGGTGACAACGACAACCATCTAATGAAATGTTGTCTAAGAATAGATACTAATTTAAATGGTATGTCTTTGCTGTCGTTGTATTGAATAGGCAATCACAAGTCAGTAGCATCATTTTCTCTTTCATCTGGTAGTGGGTTGGGTTCAGTGGAGCGAAAAAATTGGCTGCAAATTATACGAACGTGATTTCAAACGCGGTGAAAAAGTAGCTACGCGAAAAATTGTTATCATTATGTAGATTGTAGATCCAAAGGGTCAAACTTATAGGTATCAAAATAGGTAGCTTATAGTATGTACTTATGATAAAACTGTAACGAGTTGAATTCTGTACATCGAAGACATTTTATCGAGGGCACTCTACAACCGATACTGATGCCTAAACTGCATTTTTTTCGTTGATATCAGTTTGTCTGTATGTCGGCTAGGTAATCACGTCGAAACTATCAATGCAATTCAAATGAAACTTAGCGTGATTTGAGTTCATACTATGAGCTAACGCTATGAGCTAATTCAAATGTCTAAGAAGACACTGGATTACTGGCATGGGTTATCTTTCGTTTCGTTTTTCTTAAGTTTGGAAAAACATACTTCAGGTAGTTTTTATGCCCATCTAAGTACCTAAATACTAACCGTTCCGTTTCTAGCCATGTGATTAGTGTTTTCATCAAACTCGAAATATTTGAGTAAGTTATGTCTGCAACATTCAAGCCACTACTAAGCAGTGGCGTAGCTACCAAGGGGCTAGGCGTGGCAGTGCCCCGGGGCCCTCAAACTCAGGGGGCCCTCGAATCCTCACCAGAAATCTCGATCGAATTGAACTTTTGGAAATTTCTCGCATTTTCAAAATAAATATGACAGGTTGTAACTCCACTTTAATCATCACAACTCAGTTAAGAGAAATTCACAAATTCAGAGAGACGAACTTCTTAGCATTCAATGGATTCACCGTGCGGGTGCCGGGTCCATCGTGTGACAGAGAGAGAAATCTCGAGTAGACCCCAAGACTTGCGACTCGGGCGTAGGTTGAAAAGGGGCCCCTTAGTGACGTACGTCAACACTCACCTTCACTACTTCACTTTCTCTCCCTGCCCAGCCAAATCCGATATGATCCTACTAGTGCAGCTTTAGCTACTCGTTCTAGTATAGAACTTACTACACTTCTGGACAAGCCAAGCTAATTCGAAATTCTTTCTGTAGGTTGGCAGTTGGCAGTGTTGTCAATTTGACGGATAGTGATAATATGTGCGTTTTATTATTCATCGATGTGCGTTTTATTGTGAATTCGAGTTAAGATTTTTTTTCGAGAACGGTTATAAAAATAATTTGGAAATAAATTAAATGTCGTGAAGCGGGAAAATTTGAAAGGACGTAAATATTTACGTGAAGCGTTCCAAACTTACGTAAATAGGAACGGATAGGATGGGAAAGATAAGGAAAGGGCAAAGTACATCTTACCGCAAAGCACCGTGAGTTTATAGACAAAGAGAGAAAAATTCAAAAAGAGAAAATTAAAATGATTCACGTTTTATTGGTATGAGTGCAGTCTGTCATATAGGTATTCGATTTTCTAACACCAACATTTTTATTAGGTACATGTTGATGAAGCAACTTTATGACAAAAGTGTGACGAATTCCAAAGAAAATATTCAGATAGGCGATAGGCCCTAGTTTTTCACTTCAATTTATTGATATTTACCACCTAATTTTACCTCAACTAACTCAAGCATGGACTGTTCAGCAATTATGTAAAAAAAATTGGCAATCATAGGAACTGCCGATAGAAGTGAAAACTTGTGACTCAAATGTTTTCACTCTTCATGGAATTGTCTAATTCATTTATCACCTTGTCAGAAGACAAATTATTTGTTAAACCATCGTAGGTCTATGTACATTCGCATAATTTCAACACCGCCAGCTAAATCGATGGTGGCGCCATCTAGTTTTATATCAACGTAATTATACAGAATATTGCAACTCTTTACTGTTTCTGTTGCCCTGGTACTGGTACCTAGGGGTAAACGCAACTCATTTATATTTCTGTTGTCCTGGTATCTGGAGATAAACGCTGGGCTGTTGGAGGTAGGTAATCGAAACTCTTTACTGTTTCTGTTACCCTGGTACCTACCTGGCCGTTTTTACCGAGTTTACCCGAAGATTTCATATCCGATCCGATCCATTATCATATCCAAGCGTGACGATTGATGAATCCATTTCACAGCCCACGAAAATTCTGTCTATAGCACGCTTAAAGAAGTTTTCACTTCAATAAATAAATAAATATGGAGTGCTAGAATGCGACCTAACGGAAGTATTTACAGCAATGTTATTATTCTTTACAATTTCTGTCACTTCTGCAGCAGGTAAAAGGTCATTTAGCAAATTAAAAATAATATTTAAGAAATCATATGTTATGGGCCAAACTCGACTCCGACATTTATCGCTAATCGCTAATAGCAATTGAAAACAAAACCGCATCAAGCCTGGATTTAAACGAAGTCATTGAAACCTACTATTGGGAAAACCAAAACTAGAAAAAAAATGTAAATATAATTGTTATTTAGTCAGTTGATAGGCCCGACCTTTATATAATAAATCCTTGAATCTTCTTTATTTCATTTACTAGCCAAACTCTGCCAAACCTACACCAAGTGTTAATTGTAATTTATGTTGTAACAGTTTAATAGTTTTATTACCTGCCCTGCGGTGCACAAAAAAGAGCTTAAAAAGTAGTTTAGCATTTTTAAAGTATTTGTACTTATATTTCATATTTTTTATTTAATAAACCTAATCAGTTTACATAGCAGTGGGGCCCCAGGGCCCTTGGTTACCTAGCTACGCCACTGCTACTAAATACCTACGTATCAAACCAAAGTAAAAAAAAAGAATTTAACCGAAACTGAACTTTTACTTATAATATGTAGACGATGAATTCAGGTTAGCACTGGCTTCAAGTAAGTAATTACGAGTAATATTATAGCGGGATGCGAGGCCCGGGAACCTCCACGTGGTGCACCATGGTCATCAGAGGTATCTATTTGTCTGATGACTAATATCAGCCGGCGAGAACGAACTTCTGTGTCCGAATCTTGAGGATGTGTTATGTTTGTTATAATTTGGGACCCGCTGTGCACGCGTAGCATAAAAATTTACTCTGTAGAGCGCCATTGTCAGCCAAGTACCTACATCATGTCGTTTTTTTGGCTGTCGCTATGCGTGCACTTTGTTAAATATTCACTTTGGTCATTGTCTCTAAGCGCGTATGTAGCATTCTAATAGGTAGGTACCATAAGTAGGTATAACTACAAAAACGTTCAACTTGGCATATTTTTTTCATCCAACATACCTCAACCTATACGTATTTAATATACTTTTACCAAAATATTTTTTTCTAAGTGATATGGTTTCAGAATTCTGACAATCGCAAGTCTTTTTATAGTCTTTGAGTAGAGGTCCACTTACCTATTTCTGTTAAAACAACAAACGCCAGTATCCAAAAACATGTCCGAAACATTTTTAAATCACGTCACAAAAATTCGTTAACACAACAAAATTAAAACTTTCACTAATTAAATAAGTTGGAATTTTTTGGTGATAGGTAATACATTCGATTTTTCTCAAACAATCCATGGAACGTAATTTTAAAATTAGAACTTTTATTTTTTCCCACTGAACATATTCGCCTACCAGTATTTTAAATACTGGCTGGTAACAATGTTTATTGAAACATCACATGCGCAACTGTTGTATAGCAGTGAACGCGACAACGATCTTTCGCTGCTGTCGGCAGAGAAATGCAGCTGTGTTCTTTCTTTAATGGCCATTGGCCACTGACCGCTTTTAATCTGAACTTCCATCCTACAACTAATTTCCATAATACGAACGTAGGTAGTTTAAACCCAAGCAATTCGGATATCAAAATGGTGTTTTATATTCAGCTTACGTTGAGAAAGTTTTATTTCTATAGAAAAGTTAAAGGTAAGTAGTTGCTCATACATAGGTAGTACCTACCTACTTATTGCATAGCCATGTACGTTTGTACGTACCTAACGTTAAGTTTATCCGCCATAGGATTTATTTTAAATCTAGAAAAGGGATATGGCTTGGAATAAAATCCTACAGTTACGGCATTTAATGTTTTGTGTAAATCAAGAGGTCTTTTTATGACCCGCTTTTACCTACGGCATTCGTCACATAGCAAAGAGCATGCCAAGTTTGAGCAGAAAGTTTTTTTAGGCATGAATGAGAGTTGAGTATTCACTATTACTTATACCGTCGATATAAATCAATGGATGTGCTCTGAGCACCTTGAAATTGTGACAAGTTGCGTCTCTGTGTGTAGCGTGAGTGGTTTACAACTACCAATCTACTTGACCCCTAGAATCGCTAGTGGCGAGGTATGTTGCGGTTCTACTTATTTTAGTTGTTGACA
This sequence comes from Ectropis crepuscularia, assembly GCA_963693475.1. NCBI lineage: Eukaryota > Metazoa > Arthropoda > Insecta > Lepidoptera > Geometridae > Ectropis > Ectropis crepuscularia. Next base: position 21,035,578 of record OY856342.1, read on the forward strand.
ACGAATAGCGATAGGTATAAACGTCCGGCGTTCACCGCCTCCTACAAATCCCACAATCGACGAAAACAGAAAGAGTGACCTCACTTTTCCCAACGATAACATAATTCCTAAAGTTTGGGAGGGCACATACATTGATTTATATCGATGACTTATACCCATTGATTTTATAGTATCGATCCGTATACCTATTATATTAATTTGTTTTGGTGCGAAGTTTAAAAGACCTGTCAAAAAGCGATCTCAATAAGGAGTTTTCAGAATGCAAAATATTTATGTATGTAGGATGTAGGTAGGTACCAATGTACGTGTAATAATATTTATAATATTTTCTAATAATATATAAATTTATAATATTAATCCGTTACAAAAAAAGTTAACTTCGTTAAACGTTAAAGCGTTACATTTCGTAAGAATTAACGGAAGTTAACGTTAATAGTTAATCCGTTAATATGCGTATTGGATTTTTATATCGTTGCGTTAGTGAACTTACAAAACCTGTTGGTTTAGGTTCTGGAAGTTAACAGGTTAGGAAAAAACCAAATACTTGTACTTTAATTTTATTATTGAAGTGAAAACTTCTTTAGGCGCGCCGAGACAGATTTTTCGTGGGCTGTGAATTGAATTCTAGCGTCACGCTCGGGTATGATAAGAAATCTTCGGGTAAACTCGGGACCAAGGCTATTGGCCATCTAGAAATGCGTCAGCCAATGGGAAATGCTGAAAGGGCGTGGCCTGGCCATCATGGCATGGCCATCTAGAAATGCATCAGCCAATAGGAAATGCTGCTGCTTTTCTAGATGGCCATGCCATGACGACCAGGCCACGCCCTCCGGTTACACCCGTGTAGTTTCCAAGGTAAGCTATCAAATTCTGAGTTATAAGTTTTCACTTCTATCGCCAGTTTCTATGACTGCCAATTTTTTTATTTAATTTAATTTAATGTGTAATTTAATCGTCGGGCATAATGCGCATACGTAGATATTTCCCCTCATGAACATTAACATGTCGAAGTTCTCGTCTGAAAGCGAGGCTTGCTTTGGTGTTAAAATGTCTTTACCCGTGAATATCAGACTCTCAACTGCAGCGTTTGAGGGCTGTTTTCCAAATTTTAACCCAATCCTTTCCCGTTCCCAGACGTTCTGACGTGATGAAACAACAAACATTACAACATCCAAAAATTGCCATTTATAATATTAGTAAGATGTTAAACACTGGAATTTTCATTGTATACCTCCATTTCTTCATTCTTATAAATTGATTTGTTCATTTTATTTAACTTTTCTTTGGTTAGTTGAAATTAACTACCACCGATTATATTAAAAGAAAGTTACAATACAGATAAACGATCGAAAAAGTATAATTGAATTTATCGGGGAGTTCCCCACTAGCTATGGATTACTATAATCTACTTTGTTTACTAGGGATGTGTGAAATATTCAACTAAATTGTAAACGTCAGTCAAACTCGAGTATGTCTATGCTCAAATTTTCAGCCAAAAAGAACTCGAGATTATCGGAAATATGACTTATGATCACAAAATTATATTTGTTTTCATATAACGTCAACCGATCATGCTACAGGCTACAATGACGCCTCAATCCTGCCAAAATTGCTGGAACCCGCCACATATGGTCACACTGCGCCCAGCACTTTTCGTTTCATACTTGTCTGAACCTGTTTTTTGCGCCGCGCCTAGGTGCCGTGCGGTAAATAGTAAGCATTGGATTAACGATTAACGGACTTCTGCATAATTAACGGAAGTTAACATGTCCGTTAACATTTTTAAAAGTTAACTTAAAAGTTAATCCGTTAATCAAAATGTTAACTTCGTTAATTAACGATTAACGGATTAACGAGTTAATGCCCAGCTATGTGTATGTATCACACTTATATGGCTAGATTAGGATACACACATTCACCGTAGGGATAACTAGGCTAGGTTCTCTACTAAGTCATACAAGCGTTGAACAATACGTTGTTAGGCGCTTGTACTGACTTCTCTGCCAATTGTTAGTTTATCGACGCTTCGATAGGCTAGCGATTGTACACCCACTTAATAACTCTAAACATATTACGATATTAGGGATACCGCGGCTGACATAAATATAGGTGAGTACATTCGATATTGGCAACTAATCACTATTCGAAGAAATCCCACAGGGCCATGCTTGAGGATTTCCTTTGAAGGTAGACACCAAAATAATCGTCAAAGCCAGACACAAAGCTTTATTTGATCAGTTAACCTTAGACTTTGCGATAAGGTCAACAAGGCCTTGCTGAAAAAGTCAAAAAGTGAGCGTGTACAACGTACAACGTTTGTTCTACAACGCACGCGAGTAGGTACATAGATAGATAGATAGATAGATAAACTCTTTATTGCACTTATTTAGAAAACAAAACAACAAAATTAAACAAAAACTTACATACAGATACGCTGAATACTTACTGCAAACTATTTGGTACTACGCGAACGATCGAAAAGTCACCGCCGTGTCAGCTCTAGCTCTAGCGCTAGCCTTTTTGGAAGTCCGTTAAAAAGATGAACGGAGAATTTCAGACACACGTTTTTCTCGAGTTTTTAATTTGTACCAGGACGTCTACTCTCTTTCTACGAAAACGTAATTTCGCAATAAACTCGCGACTTTCCTTCTCCGATTCTACTTCGATCCGTCGTTTTGTCCGTTTAAATCTTCTAAGCCTACTCTAATTAGAGTAATCTGAGAACATTTAACAATGTTCTATCGGACGAAACGAACTAGAACGGGAGCAGGAAAGTCGCGAGTTTTTTTTCAAAATAACGTTTTCGTAGAAAGAGAGTAGACGTCCTGGACGTCTACTAACGACAGATCGAAGTAGAATCGCAGTTGGACAGTCGCGAGTTTATTTCGAAATTACGTTTTTGTAGAAAGAGAGTATAGACGTCCAGTTTGTTCTAAGCACAGAACAGATATCAAGAAGAAGTAGCAAGTAGGCAGGGCAATCGTAGTACTAAGTAGGTAAGCGCAATCTCCGCATACTTAGAGAGTACGCCCACTTCCGAATACTAAGTCGTGCTCTGCCACTACTGCAGTACTCCTGAATCCGCGATTTTGAATAAAAAGTAAGCAGTCATGCCGTATTGTACAATTATTGAGTGTAAAAACGATAGCCGTGCCAAAACTTTATCCAAAGGAGGCATATCGTACCATCGGTAAGTCCTATTTTATTTAGTTTTGATTTTATTGTGAAAATAAATTAATATTAGCTTAAAGAGAGAAATTATTTAAAGGAAGTCAACTTGAAAGTCATTGTAATAAGGTCCATTTTCATTCAAAGTATATGTGATATTCTCGATCATTCTATGCATGCGAGTAGCGCTACTCAGTAGCGCTACTCAGTCAAGGATGGGACACAAGCTGTTGAAATTGCTAATATCGATATTTCTAACTTGTACAGTTGTGTGAAACAAATATATTATCTTTTATTATTTGGTATTTGAATAATTTAACGTTTTATTTGAAAAAAGTACATTTTATCATTTCAGTTTTCCTAAAAGTCCCGTTGTTAAGGAGAAATAGATAGAAGCTACAGGAAGGCAAAATTGGTTTCCTTCCAAAACAAGCACGATTTGCTCTGAGCACTTTTTAGACAGCGATTTTATAATTAAAAAAAAAAGGAAATAGGTACATAGTCAAATTTTCATTTTATAACGTGTTGTTTGGCAAGCAACTCAATTTACAAAACAAACATTTAAATATTACATAAAAACTTTATTGTAATTTTTGGATTTCTAAGCAACCAAATCCGGTTAGGTTACTTAGGACTCAGAACCGACTCGGAGCATCCCGACTCCACCTAGTCTTGTCGCTACTATCCCTAGAGTGTATATTTATAAAAAATGCCACCCGGAGTCAAATCTCAGTGGTATACCCTAATCGGAGCGGTGATCAAAAGTAAATGGCAGAACCAAATCAGAATTGATAGTTTACACAGACAAGCTATCGGGTACTTTTAGAATATTTGTTGCAAAATCTATTTTGGTGAATGCTATATTTGTAAAAAGAATAATGTATGAAATTAAAAATGTACAAAAAAAATGTCATTGAGTATGTTGTCTAAGTGAAACGTTTGCCATGTAATTGGTTATAAAATGATGGTTTGTAAAATAAAACATTTCTTGATGTAAGATATTTTTGAAATAAATATCATGATAAACTTTGTTTTTAAAATGCAACATTTTTATATTGTAATGTTTTTGCAATGAATATTATACGAATAGTTGGTTTTTGCTTAAGGTCAGTGTAATTCTCTCATACTCAATCTGGAATACTAGCAGAGATCAGAAAATAGTTACTTAGTAGCTCATAATACGAATTTAGTAACAAAATTATCATAGCTGTTGCTGTTGTTCGGATTTTGGTAACGGAAAAGTTGAGTGCGTCTACAACTCGCACTTGGCTGGTATTTATTGGAACGAAGTTCCTTATCGCGCTTTATGAAAGGGAGCTAGAAGGAAAAAAATCTCACGAAAAAGTTGTAACGTTTTGTGCCCTGTCACGTGACAGAATTAGAATACGATAACAAATTTCACCATTGTGATCAATGACCGATTGGCGCAAATGGTAAGGTGTCGCCTGTGAAGTTGGGATACCCCGGGTCGAATCCCGATAGTTCCCGCAAAACTCTTTTTGTTTTTTTTTCTCTCAACACTCTTTTTGTTCTTTTTTTCCTGAGAATAATAGTTTTTATAAAGGATCCCTCTTTATCAACGCATTTAATTTAAATTTTATGGAAATCGGTGTGGCAGTTTCCTAATAGTCGACGTAGTCATAGCTTCTTATAAAATTTAGTCGTGTATCTGAATTTAATTTTAAATTGAAGTACCACACGACCACTGCCCGCATCGACTTGCACATCGAAGTTCCTACAATGACCAATAGGTGGTGCAGAACTCAAAATTAAATTCAGCTGTGGATTGTATCCTACTCTAGTGTCATAGAAAATCTGGAGAGGTCACTACCGGTACGATAATTTTGTTCTTTGTTTTCCTGAGAATTTATGTAAAGTAATCATTCAGAACCGCAAAATAAACCCGAAATACAGTTATTTGACCATTTTTATTCACTTTTGTCATATTCTCTCTTTTTTGTCACATTTACAATAGGTTTCATCCTACTATATTCAGCTTCAGGCATCAGTCACGAAACTGTTCCATTCATCCGGTATTACACGTTACGTAGTTCAGACGTAGTACGTTACGTTGCGTGTAATGAACTGATAGTGTGGTTGGTTCGAAAGACCTAGCTACCTAGAGTACTAAATTCAGACTGACTAGGTACTCTGATTCTTACTGATGCTAATACCCTACACTAAAATCAGTAGCGACTAAATTCGACTGAAATGCGACTATAATAATAAATCGACAAGAACTTCGTTCCATCCGGGTGTCCCTTGACACCTCTCAACTTTTTTTTTTAAAACTATAGCGTAATTGAGAGGAAATCAGCAGTGAAATTGAAATTTGCATAATTTTTATACGGTTATGTTGCCCTGTTTTTGTTGTTGATTTTTATGTATAAACTTTTATCAGTTCGAATATTGTTTTTACTGAAACCCTGTTCTTTTTCTATATCCCTTTTGTTTATTTTAGTCTCCTCAAGTTTCTATTCATGGTTATAAAAACATCTTGAATTTTTACTGACAACTGTATCTGAGTGTTTCTATGTATAATAAGTAAGTATTTATAACAGCTATCTCAAAGTCAAAGTAATTTATTCGCCAAAAATTGTGGTTACAAATAAGGTCTTAAAATACTATGTATAGTTTGGTGCTGCACAATTTCAGCCTAAAAGGCATGCGAAATTTTAAAAATTTGTTACACATTTTTTAAATATTCAAAACAAACATCTTAATTTACAATAACAGTTTTTATATATCTAAGGAATTTTTAATTTACATTAACAGTTTTTATATCTAAGGGATTTCAAAATGAAAGTTATAAGGCCGCCATATTACAAGCTTAGCTTAGTTTAGCGTCAGATGGTGTTGTGTGCAAATGTTTCACCTATATTTATTTATCTTTACCTCACTCAAGAAAAATATAATTCGACTAAAATACAAATTTTAGTGCTACTTGCCAAGACCAATTTCATCATTACTTTATTTACTTAAGATATTTATTTAGTTTCCTCCGAGTATTTTTGTAGTTTCTTCCTAGTAATTACGTTCTTTTACAAAACTCTGTTACGCTACACTCTATAGTAAATAAAATTAAGATGGTACATGAACAAATTTAATCATAATATTATGATTAAATTATGCGATAGGTACGTAAACTGAATAACGTAATATCGATAATTTAATGAAAATGTTACAGCATTGTCTTATCACTATAAGCACGACCGGCTTATATAAATTTACGAATCCCTTATTTTAAAGAACGTAGCGTTCATAGTTGCATAAATTACATAAAGTGCCATCTAGTATAAAGTAGCAGAACTAGTGAGCACTAGATGTCACTAATCTTACAATTAGTGACATCTAGTGCTCACTAGTTCTGCTACTATTCTTACAATTAGTTACATCTAGTGCGCACTAGTGAAAACAACTAACATTTTTGAAAGATGATAATAGTTACCACCTTATTATATTCTACTAAGGTTGAGTTTAGAAAGTTCGTAGCACTGATGTATTCGATACGCCCTAAAAGTCCTGATAATGGTACAAAATAAGCGACTTAATCACATTCAGGATACGGTACTTTTTCCTGTAATTAGATAAAATTGAGTTATCCAAGAAAGTCGTAACAACATTTTGAATACTTGACAACAACAGATTTATCGTGTTTAGCAATAGGGTTCATTTTTGAGTACGTAACTAAATGCAATACATCATTTTAGGTTCGTCACTATGGGACAAATCACTTGCATTGTTTCAATGTGTTTAAAATATATCAAAACCACGTTTGTGTGCAAACGTGATACGGTGGTTTTCCTAGTGAGATTCCGCTACGAGCCTTCTAGTTGATATCTGTTCTGTGGTTCTAAGTATGTATTTTTATTTGCTTTTTCAATATTTTCAAATTCAAATTCCCGCCATAAATTCAAAATGCATCCAGATACAATCAAGTATGTCTTGTGTCATTCGTATTTCGGAAATATTGTCACTGTCACTCATTTTTCACAAATGTCAAGCAAATGTAGACAGATAAAACCACTTTCTCAGCTTTCTCTTTTACGCTTAATTTTTTTTTTTTTTTTTAATTTATTATATACATGGCTTGGATGCTTGTTCTCTTTTACGCAAGGAATCAGTGTTGCATCATTTAGGGATTTCGCCCTATTTTACGGAAAAATTACGGGAATTCAGTAAATAAAATTAAGTAGAATTTAAAAGCACATACGAAGTGCCTAAACGCGGGAGCTCGTACGTAGTACCAAACATCCAAAGACCTAATGATCCTCTGACAGGCTTTCAAAGCACTCCACCTAGTGAAGAGGAAGTAAACTATCAAATTAAGAAGAAAACTACTAAATCAGCTCCAGGCCCTGATGGCATTCCCTACATAGTGTATAAAAAGTGTCCATCAGTTCGTAAACATATCTTAAATATATTCAGTAAGATCTGGTCAGGAAAGCAAATCCCAAAATCATTTGGAAGAGCAATTTTTGTCCTGATTCCTAAAATGCAAGAAGTAACTCATCCAAAAGACACAAGACCGATAGCCCTAACCAATACAATTTCTAAAATTTTTTTCAGTATATTGCAAACAAAAATGACCACATTTATGGCTAGCAAGAGGTATTTCAGGCCCAACCACCAGAAAGGCTTCTTGCCTGGTATTTCTGGATGCCTGGAACACAATACATTACTAGGGGAAAGTTTGAAAGATGCCAGAACACATGAGAGACAAATAAAAGTCTGCTGGATAGACCTAGAGAACGCATTTGGTTCCGTGCAGCATGAACTTATGTTATTTGCCCTAAAATGGTATAACTTTCCTGCTGTAATTATTGACATAATTAATTCATATTATAATCACTTAAAATTCGTTATAGCAGTAAACAAGGAATACTCAAAACCACTTAAATATAATGTGGGACTATTCCAAGGGTGCTGCTTATCACCAATAGTATTTAATATAGTTATAAATATTCTAGTAGATAAATTAATATCCCGTGAGAAGAAATGGGGCTACCGGTTTAAAATCAACAATAAGTACACTGAGTCAATTTTAGCCTTTGCGGACGACCTTGCAATACTTACACGAAATCCCAAACAGTGTCAAGAATTGTTGAATGATGTTGATGAGTTCTGTACATGGACGGAGGGAATGAGGACAAAACCAAGTAAATGTCATTGTTTATGTCTGGGTAGACGAGATACCAAATATACTTCGTACGATCCGGGACTCTCCATAAGTGGCCAAAGAGTTGCCACAATAGCAGAGGCAGTGCCTTTCAAATTTCTTGGTAGAAAGATAGACTACAAAGGACGTACACCATCATTAGAGGTAGTTGTTGGAAACTTCATGAACGACCTCAATAAGGTAGACCAACAGCCTATCAGCAATATCAAAAAAGCATGGATATGTGACAACTATCTCACATCACGTCTCACTTGGCCTTTCCTAGTATATGACATCGGTAAAACCCTCCTGGCAAAACTAGATGCTAATGTCATAAAGATATTGAAGTCATGGTTTGGATTGGCACATCCGGCTGATCCCTCTACTCTCTTTAGGGATCACAATAGTTTTGGGCTGAAACTAAAAAAACCATCCGAACTCTACAAACACCTAAGAGTTACAAAAACGCATGTTTTGGGAAAGTCGAAAGACGAATTAATTGCATCTCTCCCAAAAGACAAAAGTGCTTCGGACCTTGAATCTAGACTTCAATTCCACAAACAATTTATGGCAGGTGCGCAAGTAAATACAGCTGGGTTGGGTGCGAGTAAGAAAAGGGAAGACCGAGACATGGTAAAAACCTTTCTACAACAAGACGAAAATGATAGTTACAAAGTGCACGCTATGAATTTAGAAATGCAAAGTGAGTGGTTAACCATAGGTGAGTTTTGTATCCCATTAGCTCTGAAGTGGCGCACCTTGCTATATGACTGGTCTCCTGCATTATTAAAATTTTATCTGAACGCTTTCCAAATGACCCTCCCTGACCAGAGTAACTTGGTAAGGTGGGGAAAAGCCTCTGAAAAATGTTGCTATACTTGTGGTGAGGCGATATGTACAGCAAGGCACATATTGGTGGGATGCAAGGTGCTCCTTAATAGGGGTCATTACTCACAGCGCCATGACAGAGTACTTGAAATCATACGTGAAGCCGTAAGCCTTTCGGTAGCTAGAGCCCAAAAGGGATTGACGATAAACAAAAGACAAATTAACTTTGTAAAAGAGGGCTCAACTTCAAACTCCAAGAACAAGCCTTACTCAATCCTGGGTTCAGCTCCTGATTGGACTATTTTAATGGACACGTATGAAAAGCACTACAAAATCCCAGAGGATGTGGGTGTTTCGTCATCCAGACCGGACATTTTCCTTTTTTCTAGGGCTACGAAACGCATAGTCCTGGTAGAACTTACCGTACCGTGGGAAACTAATATACCTAAAGACCACGCGATGAAACAAAATAAGTATTACGACCTTCAAAATGAATTAACAAAAAATGGCTATGTAGTTAATTTATACGCTGTAGAAGTAGGAGCGAGAGGTATACCAGCAAAATCTCTCTATAACCTGCTTAAAGACCTTGGATTGTCCAGAAGTGCAGTAAGTTCTATACTAGAACGAGTATCTAAAGCTGCACTAGTAGGATCATATCGGATTTGGCTGGGCAGGGAGAGAAATACGAGTAGTGAAGGTGAGTGTTGACGTACGTCAATATAAGGGGCCCCTTTTAAACCTACTACCCGAGTCACAAGTCTTGGGGTCTATTCGATATTTCTCTCTCTGCCACACGATGGACCCGGCACCCGCACGGTGAATCCATGGAATGCTAAGAAGTACGTCTCTGACTAGGAATTAATAAAACAAAACTGTGATTTAGGGAAATTTGAGGCAAAATCAAGAACTATGGGAACCAGCCAGTTACCAACGTTATTCTTGCAACAGTAGTAGATTTGGCCGTTTTCACATCGATGCTAATATTGTCTGATATAATCATAATCGTAATCATTTATTAATAACAATTGTTACACGTCATGTTTGATAAAATTCAAATTACATTAAATAATAAATTAATAATTACTTTGTACTTTGTTGTACTTACAGCTTGATATTTAGTAATAAATAATAATTTAGTAGATTTACTTCATACAATTGATTAAATAAAATTACAAAAGTCTCAATACATTAATTAATTAAATAAATATATTATGTCAAGTTCAATACAAAAGAAAATTAGTCACTTAGAAAATTACAATTTACATTGAATGAATTCATCGTAGCTGTAGAAGGTCTGCTCGATAAGCCAACGTTTGAGCCGCGATTTAAAGCTCCCTAGCGTGGGCGCAGAGGTGATGTCGACCGGGAGCTTGTTGTTCACGGTCGGGCCCATCACGCGCGTGGACCGGGCCGACCGCTCCAACGTGCGCGGCAACTCCGACAACTTGCCCTTACTGCGGGTCGAGTTACATAACTTGTTATAAGAAGCTAGGTTTGATCTGGCGTACACCGCGACTTGGAATATAACGAGTGCGGGTAACGTCAAGATCCCGAACCTCTTAAACAAGGGTCTTGCAGATTCGTCCTGCGGGACTCCCACGATAGCGCGGACGGCGCGCTTCTGTAGCGCGAAAACGCGACCGCGGTCGGCGGCCCGCCCGAACAACTCTGCTCCGTACTGTATCAGGGAGTGGATCGTGGCGATGTAACACGTCCTAGTAACGTCAGTGGGTACAATTTTGGCAATCCGACTCAACGCGAAACACGCACTGCCCAGTTTGCCGCATAATTTATTGATGTGGTTTTCCCATGTTAGACCACGATCGATGTCGAAGCCCAAGAAAGTGGTGACGTCGGTTTGGGATATACTGCTTCCGTCCAACAAAACTACCAATCGTCGCGTCCTGTGTCCCGATAGGCAAAAATGTAGAAAGTGGGTTTTAGTCAAATTTAGCGCGAGTCCGTTTATATTAAACCATCGCGCTAGTTGACCGGCCACCTCGTTCAGTCTCCGCTCTAAAAGATCCACAGAAGTCGCAGTAACAACCGCGGCAACGTCATCCGCGTACATAAAAATTTCAGCCGCCGTGACGGCACTCGGGAGATCGTTTAGGAGCAAGGAAAACAATATATTTGAAATCGAGGACCCCTGAGCGACCCCCACCTCCGTATTCAAGGCGTCTGACCTTTCCATGCCCCCGCAAGCCACCACCGTCTGGGTTCGGTCCAACAGGAGATCCGTCAGCAGGGCGTGCGCCGCGCCGCTCACGCCGTAGTGCTGCATTTTTTCAGCGAGTACGGCGCAGTCGGCGACGTCGAACGCCTTCGACAAATCACAGCATAAAAGGGCTACCTGCTGCTTGTTTTCTCGTGCCTGTAGTACACGAGATATGACATCCCGGGCCAGTGACGTCGTCGAGTGTCCCTTTCGATAGGCGTATTGTCGGTCGGAGAGAGCGGCAGTGGACGCCAGGAACTCCGTTAAACGATCGCCTATCCCGTTCTCGAACACTTTTGCCACCACTGGTATTATCGCGACGGGCCTGTAACTGTCGACGCTGTCACGACTTCCTTTTCCCTTATACAGCGGAGAGATTTTGCTTAATTTCATGGCGGTCGGATAAGCTCCCTCGCTCATACAACAATTAAAACAATCCGCTAATATTGGAGCTAGCGAGTGAATCGCGGTTCTCACTAGCCTCATCGATACTCCATAGATGTCTTTGGATGTTTTAGGCGGTATCCGGGTGGTCACGATCCGCATCACCTCGTCCGCAGTAAACCGCGGCAAGCGCAGGGAGCGGTCGGCCGGCGGGCGCGCAACGCGCAGGGCAGCGGTCGCACGCGCGACGTCCGCGCGCGGCGCGCCGGCCGCGGCCGCCGCTCGCACGAATCGCGTGTTCATCTCGTCCAACGCAGCCTTTTTGGTTTCGAACCGGTGCCCGTTTGAGTCCTTCAGAACATCAACAAAGTCGAGTGACGGGGCGTTATATTTTCCCCTTTCTTTGTTTACGATAGCCCATACAGACTTTTACTGATTATTACTATTTTTTTGCGCCTGAGTATAATATGCAGATTTTGCGTTTCTAGTTAATTTGTTTCTAAATAATATTCAGTCATGTCAGAAATTAGTGTCAAAATAGAATTATTACTTGGATACATTTTAGATAATTCAATAATGTCAAATAATAATTGTTTGTAGTTTTTGACATCGGGAGTTATCCACGATGAGTCATCAGCATTTTTGTTAACAATTTTTTTTAATGGGAAACAAACGTCTATTTTATTTCTAATTATGTTTATAACGGACGTCGCTAGTTCATCCGCGGATTTCCGTAATGACCGTATCTCGGCCCAGTCAATGCTTTCTATAGCTAGTTTGAAGTTATCCCAGTTTCCCTGCGACAAACTTCGCCCGTATCGAGGAACTTGCGTTTGACTGCACTTACTGCTCGACACTGTACATCTAATAGCGACATGGTCGCTGAGATTGGTAACGACGGGCGCGGCTTCCACCAAGCATTGTGGTAATGTCGAATAGACATGGTCCAAGCTCGTGGAGGAACTACCGGTAGTGCGCGTCGGGAAATCTACCTTGTTTGTCATACTATGGTCAAGTGGTCAACCAACAGCTTACTTAGCCGTTTTACGTCGCAGTTAAAGTCGCCCAACGTATTTATGTTCATGTCACCCACCACGATACAATCGATACTCAATTCATTGATCTTATCGAGCAGACGTTCTAGATTGTCCAAAAATAGTCCATTACCTACTAACCAAGTTAGTCCTGTATATACAAACAATGGTTAAATTGTAGTCCATTAAATCGACCGCTGATATTTCGCAATATTGTTCACGCGACATTTTAACTAATACTTGATTTTCAATGCACTTAGTGTCGTTTGTTACGTATATACAGGACCCACCGTGCTGGATAGTTTGCCTACAAAAACTCGAGGCTAGCTTAAAGCCGTCGATTTGCACACATTTTAATTTATCGATCGTGAGCCAGTGCTCGGAAATGGCCAAAACATCGCACTTAATGTCACTTTTGAGTAATATTTCGAGTTTTCGTGTTTTTTCATCTGATGCTAAAGCACGAATGTTTTGGTGACAAATCACTAACGATTCTTGAGGTTCAGGATCGATTCTCCTGATAACGGTCGAGCCAACCGTTGCTGGATAAACGTATTTGTTTCGGCGCAAAGTCTCGTCATCAGCGAACCGCCGCAGATCATTTCGCATACTACATTAACTACATTTCACCGGGGCCGGGCGTCGGGCCGCTATTGCGGCCGGTCGCCGATCGAGGCTCTCGCTCGAAAAATCCACTTGCTCACTCGCACGCCGGTAGGTCACGAGCTCGCCGATCTCATCTGCTCATAAAAACTTTCTGGGATCCCGATTATAAATGCGGAATGCCAGTTTGATTTCAATTCTCTTTTTTCGACATAATACTTGTCGCACGGATGTATTTTATTAATGTATTCTAATACATTTTGCGAGGTAGTTTCCGGTTTGAATTGCCAAGCTTGAATATATTTCAATCGTTCTACAGCTTGCAGCCTTTCGTCTGATTTTCCTATACCCGTGATTACTTGCCGTCTTTTCGGTGATTTTTTACCCACCTTGTGCCAATCGCCAATCGAGGATATATTCCTAAGTTTTAGTGATATTAATTTGCGTTCAGTGCCACCTAATGCACTATGCAATTGTTTTTGACGTGATAACGTCTTATAATTCGGTGAAGCCGGCTGCACGCCCGCAAAACATGACGTCATGTAACGTTACCGTTAGTTCGTCGTCAGTGCCATGCGGACGAAGCTGAGCGCTGAGGGCGCCACCCGCCGAGTCGAGCGGTATCACTACTCGCGCTATCAGCGTACTGATTTCTTATAAGACGTTATCACGTTTAACTATCGTCAGTAAACCGACTTTACAGACAACCATTTTTTTATTTCTACTGAAATCACAATGCGATGTTATTAAATTTATGCTAGTATTAAGCTGAAGAGGTTTTTTTTTTGAACGTGCTAATCTCAGGAACTACCGGACCGAATTCAAAAGTTCGTTCATCATTAGGTCTTGTCAGAATTACATATTTTATATAATGAAGTAAATACAATCGGAGAGATTTTATTACCCGACTGAAAGAAGAGTTATGTATTCCGCGCTTTTGTGTGTTTGTAAATTTCTTTATTCCCACGTATCTTCCAAATGGCTGGACATAGTAATGTAGGTTTACTCTTACTTGAGGAAAATAATTAGAGTTTTTAGAAAATTAAGGAAAACCCTTCGAAACTCGGGTGAAAAAGCGGAAACAGCTAGTTATAATATACCTACTCTATTATAGGACATGTGTACCTACTCTATAACCTAGTTTTAAAAATCCTCCCTAAAACTAGATTTTTTGGGACAAATCTATAAAAATGGAAATTTAGTGTGGGAACACTGCAAGGAATCAAACACACAGACTAAGTAGTAGTCGTGCGCCAAATGTGTCACTGAAATGAAAAGATATAATCATATCTTTTCAACTCACTGAAGTATATCTCTCATTTAGATCATTCGTTCATTTGAAAGAGAACCAGTCGAACGCTTCATTTGAAGGAGAACCAGTCGAATGCATCATTTACGTCATTTAGTTCATTTGAAGTAGAATTAGACAAACGCATCATGTATCACTGAATTGAAAAGGTGTTAAAATTTTCTGATCACCGTGAATTTTTTCGTTCAGTAGTATCGTCTAGTTCGCCTATCATTGAAGTTAGACTCTTTCATTACTTAGTTTACTTAACTAGAAATTAACTGTATTTGGCTGTATTGTAATGTGTATTTTGGCTGTGGCTGTAATGGCTGTGTGATTGCTCTGAGTAAAATTTGTCGAGGCAATAATAATTGAAAATATAGCTTTTATTGAAATGTGACAATGCAAAAATTCTTGGTGTTTATATCACAAACAAATAATTTTGTTTAAGTTCCGTTTTCTTTCACAGATGAGGCATTTTCAAGATGCATTATAATATAGACTTTTCAAATATAGTTCTCAACTTTCACTGTTTCGTTTTAGTGGCAAAAAGTAATCATTGGCGCCACTTAATTGTGTTACATTGGAGTTAAAATATATAAAAAAAAATTGGCAGTCAGAAGTGAAAACTTATAACTCAGAATTTGATAGCTTACCTTGGAAACTACACGGGTGTAAACAGAGGGCGTGGCCTCGCCATCTTGGCATGGCCATCTAGAAATGTGCCAGCGTTTCCCATTGGCTAATGCGTTTCTAGATGGTCATGCCATGATGGCCTGTCTACACCCTTTCAGCATTTCTCATTGGCTGACGTATTTCTAGATGGCCAATAGCCATGATCCCGAGTTTACCCGAAGCTTTCTTATCATACCCGAGCGTGACGAATGAATTCAATTCACAGCCCACGAAAAATATGTCTAGGTGCGCCTAAAGAAGTATTTACTTCAAAAACTTGAACATCAACCAATAGTGTATACGGGCCACAAAATATTAGCAAGCACATAATACATATTTTAATTCATAATCAAATATGGTCATAACATAATTATACCAAAATTTTGTATTTGAGTATTTAAGAAATACGTTAACGTTATCAAAATATCTATGACCTATGACTAACGAATGATTAGATAATCGATCATTGATTCGTCGAGTTTTTTGTTACATACATTTGTACATCTCTAACTCTCCGATACTCACTACTCAGAACAGAATGAAAATGAAAACAACAATGCGCATTGTTATTCATATTCAAAATCAAACAAACATGTTAGAATGCTATACATCGCCATTTTAATATTGTTTGTTTCACTGTTACTCTTTGTATCACAAGCAATGTATAATCAACTGTTTGTTCGTTCACAAACGAGTAACCAACTTAGTAGAGTTTGAGTGAAATAGACAATACATTATTTCAGTACTACAGAGCGAGACAGCAAATTATGAACTAAATGAACTAATTGAACTAAAGATATGGTTGCATATAAAGTGAACTAGTGAAGGATGAACGAAACGCAGCTGAAGTACTTCATTTGAAGGATTCATTCAAGAACTACACACGTCTACTAAGGAGAGAGATCAAACACAAACGTGACTAAAGGACTAGTATCCATGGCCAAGAAAAATTTAAAAAAACACATAACCATAAACGTCATAAACAGTATTTTCTATTTTGTTATTTTTTGTTGTTGTGTATGTTGTTGTTTTGAAATTCATAAAATTCTTATTGTACTTTTTATTTATAAAGATGTAGTCATTTTTTTGGATTGTTATTGAAAAGAAGTGAGTATTGAGTATTGCTTTGCTGAGTGCTGAGGTGAACTGGCTAACCTATAACAATGATTGAAAATGATTTTGGCAAGGCAAAAAGGATAAATACCATCCCCTGACTACTAAACACATAAAGAATGAGAAGGTAAATCAAAAATACCATAAATTAAATAACCAAGTATATCACTCGTTAAATTGACTAAAAGTAATAGGTTTAACAATTCATATATGTTATGCATTACCTATACTTGGACATTTAATTCATGTTAGCCAAAAAAAAATTTCCAAAAATAATACACAAATCAGTGAAGGGTGTGAGGATTTTAGGACATGGATTGCATGCAATGGTAATGTATCCTGTTGTTAAGAAGCATGTGCTAGACAATTAAACTATCAGCTCTTTCAATGGTGAAGAGGAAATTCTGCTATGTAGACAGCTAAGTAGCGGGTTATAGTAAAAGTCTTGCTTAGAATGAATGTTTAAGCTAATATAGCTCACAATAATAAAATAATGTAATTTGAAGTTATAGTGGTTTTTAAGTATGAAATCAAGGAGGAGGGGGGGCGCTAAAGAATAATTTGTTCTCAAAGTGGGCAGCAGACAAAATAAGTTTGGGAACCCATGATCTAAACCATACTTGTACATTATGAGAGTCATATAAGTGTGCCACAAAATCCTTATTTGATTGCTTCGTGCCCTGTATAACTTCAGGGACACTACTCACGCTACTTACAATACAATACAAATACAATACAAAAACTCTTTATTAAAAGCCAGAAAGTACAAGAAATGAATTACAAAACAAAAAATAAAAAATTAGCTATTCAATTGGCGGCCTTATCGCTTAAAGCGATCTCTTCCAGGCAACCGTGCACGGACAGGAGAAAACATTGCAAAAATGGCCCTTAATTTACACACAGAAATCAACTAGGTACCTAATGACAATTTAAAAACAGAGAGAGATAAGAAAAACTATTCTAAACAATAAAGACACATCAAATAAACTTAAAATTAAGAGAAAATATTATACATTAACATATTATCAGTACATATACACACGCATATTTGCTTAAAATACTATGGAAAATGTACAAAATAGATAATTAATATATCTACATTATGATGAGTACATAATAATGTAGATATTATAATAAAAAATAATGATTAAAAAAAAAAAAAAATAATAACAAAAGAAAAATATTAAATAATCCTTATACCTATAAATAACATACCTTTGAATAAAAATAGCACAAACAGAGACAGCTATGAGTTAAGGTAATAGTCTCTTACCCTGAGCTTGAAGACTTCAAGCGACTGGGCATGTTTAATTTCCATAGGGAGATCGTTCCACAGCTTCACAGACCTCACAGTAAAAGAGGAAGAATATAAACTAGAGCTGTGTTGAGGAATGTCAAGTGTGAGTCTGTCTGAAGCTCTAAGGTTCCAAGTGAGGAGAGAGTGGCGAAACTGGAATCACTCCTGAAGATAGCGAGGAGAAGGGGGATAGAAAAGAATATTGTAAAGAAGGGAAAGTACGTGAGCATCCCGGCGACGACGAATCGGCAGCCACTTGAGCTTAGTGCGGAATTCGGAAACATGGTCATACTTACGCAAGCCAAATATGAACCGTATACAAAGATTTTGCAGGCGCTCAAGTTTAGTAAGCTGCTCTTCTGTGAGATCAAGGAAGCAGACATCAGCATAATCTAAAATAGGGAATAAGATTGAGTGCACTAGCGCAATTTTAGTGGCAGTCGGCAGAAAATTACGCAACCTACGTAGTGAACCAGCTTAAGCACACTTAAGCACACAGGTAGTTTGCCTAGAATAGATCATTAATTATTTTATCTAATTGCCATTTCTTTCACTAGTTATCACTGTGTCTTTTTATTTCAATTATGCCCTAAATAAGTGTGGTTAGAGAAAACCAGTCGGGTTATCCATTCTATCTCTTAGACTGTGATTTAAATCCATAAAATTGCAATGTAGGCTCAATTTCTGCAATGGAGTATAAATCTCTTTTTTGTTTGTCTTAATTTCTAGTATAGATATACTTCAATGATTTCATTCCTTTATAAATGATATAAAATTCTCGTGTCACAGTGTTTGTTTCCTTACTCCTCCGAAACGGCTTTACTGATTTTTACCAAATTTTATATGCATATTCAGTAGGTCTGAGAATCGGCTACTGGCTATTTTTCATACCCCTAAGTGTTAGGGGTTGTTTACACCAAAAATTTTTTTTTTAATTTTTGGTAATTTTTTTTTGTTTTTATTTTTTTATAATGTGGCGTTAAAAAATACATACAACCCTAAATTTTTACTCTTTTATCACCAACCCCTGTTTTTTTATAGCCATTTTAGTAATTTAATAATTTGACAGTGAACTCCTAAACGACGGGACCAATTTGAATGTTTTTTTTGTGTGTGTATTCGAAGATGGTTTAAATTCACAAATAAGCCCAGCAGATGGCGCTGCAGACAGCGTCTAGATTATGTCCGAACGAAGCCGGAACGGGCCGCTAGTTCCTTTATAAATGAAAATGTTTAATTCAAAAGATCCACTATATCTTAAAAATTAACTCCACTAATAAATAATTAGTTTGCAGCAACTATAATTAAATTGTAGGGGTAGGTAGGACTCTTGGCAGAGGCTGCCTGGGGAAGTACCACACCTTTGCCAGTTATTCTACCGTCAAGCAGTAATGTGCAAACATTATTGTGTTCTGGTTTGAAGGGCAATGTTTCCAGAGAAATTACATGGCTTAGAGATATAACAACTTAGATCTCTGGGTGACAAGTGCAGTGCAATGCTAGGTAATGATTTGGACTCTTCATGTTCCAATAGCTGTGTATCACTGTGCTGTTATGTGGCAGGCATGTTGCTTACCATCGGGCACATGTCCTGCTCGTCTCGTCACTCTTTATTGAAAAAAAAAATATTACACACGTCAATGCTTGGATGTTTGTTGCTCAATCACGTCGTAACGAATTAACAGATTGGGCTGAAATTTGGAATAGAGTTAGATTATAACCTGGAAAAACATATAGGCTACAGAACTACGCGTGTAAAACCGCGGGGCGCTGTTAGTAAATAATAAAACTAAGCAATTTTATTTGAATTGTGTTACTTCTTTATTATTCAAAGGAATTTCGTTCTTCGTTCCTGCCTAGTGTCCCATGACACCACATTTTTTAAGCAAAATAAAAAAAAAAAAAAACTTTCGTTTAAAGTTAAATTCAGACACTCGGCCAATTTTCATAACAATCTATTACTATATCGTCCAAATAAGTGAAAGCAAATTTTAGTTTTTTGTTCATACCTATTTCTAAAACCGCTACACCGATTTCGATAAAATTTATCCCTTTATACCTTCGAACTATGATCTACCAAACAAAAAAAGATCCATCGAAATCGATTCACAATTGGCGGCGCTATCGCGTAACAAAAAAAATTGGCAGTCATAGGAACTGCCGATAGAAGTGAAAACTTATAACTCAGAATTTCATAGCTTACCTTGGAAACTACACGGGTGTAACCGGAGGGCGTGGCCTCGCCATCATGGCATGGCCATCTAGAAATTTATAGAAGGCATTTCCCATTGGCTCACGCGTTTCTAGATGGCCATGCCATGATGGCGAGGCCACGGCCTTTCAGCATTTCCCATTGGCTGACGCATTTCTAGATGCCCAATCGCCAAGGTCCCGAGGATACCCGAAGATTTCTTATCATACCCGACCGTGACGGTAGAATCCAATTTACACCCCACGAAAAATCTGTCTAGGCGCGCTTAAAGAAATTTTCACTTCAAAACAGAATTGATAACCTCCTCCTTTTTGGAAGTTGGCTAAAAACTTGCAAATATTGTTTACTAGCAGCGCCCCGCGGTGTTACCCGCGTAGTTCCCGTTCCCGTTGTTATTTCGGGTTAAAAAGTAGCCTATGTGTTCTTCCAGACTATAATCTATCGGTGTTCCAAATTTCAGCCCGATCCGTTCATACGTTAGGACGTGATTGAGCAACAAACATCCATACATTGACATTTATAATATTAGTAGGATTAAAAGTAGATGACACTGATCCAGGTTGGTCCAGTCAAATCTTGATTTCTTGACTACAATTCGAACGAGAGACATGCCAAATGGCTCACAGGCAACGACACCCTAATTCGAAAAAGACTTCAGAGTCTTGAACATCGCCCCAAGTTTTCTAGGTAGATAAAGAATCTGATACATTTCAGAGAGCGTCCAACTGATCTGCATGGTCTATTACCACCTTGCCCCCTTTTCTGTCGAACGGAACATTGCTCGAAAAAAAAGCGACGTCGCTTCATGGTCCTTCAAATAGTAATTGTCAAAGACCGAGGAGGTTTGACTCTACTTTTGTTATAAGAACGTCTAGGTTGTGGAATCCCTTGCCTGAGTGGGGTTTTCCCGATGCTTACACTCTTGGTGTCTTCCAAGCGACGGTGAATCTGTTTTTGTTAAGTAACCACTCTCCATCGTAGACTGCATCGCCGCTTAACATCAGGCGAGATAGCGATCAAGTATGAACCTTGGACAGATCGAGGACGTGCATCATATTCTAGTAGAATGTTTACGAACACAGTCTGTACGGTCAGCCATGCTCACTCAGTACGGTGTGAATTTTTGTGATATTGGTATAATCCAAAGTGTCCTGTGTACACCTGCGAGTGACACTGCAAGGACACTATTTAAATTGTTGTGCGATATCTATGTGTAGAAAATTATTGTGTTTTCACGAGGCTGGCATTGTCGTTAGGCGACATAAGCCTCTAAAATAAATAAATAAAGATTATAAAAAAAAAAAGTATGAACCTATGGTACTCGTTAAAAAAGACGTTTTTCGTATTGCCAATAAGATGATTTCAAAGAGACGGTATAATGGCGTATCTTATACTTTAAACGAGCAATTCTTGTATTTATAATCGTCTTATTGGCAATATGAAAAACGTTATTTTTAACGAGTTCCCGTGATATATAGAATCTGAATCTCGGAAACTGCTGGAACGATATTCATGAAATGATGTATGCAAGGGGTTTCGGGGACGATAAATCGATCTAGCTATTAGTTTTATTTTTTAAAAACGTCATTTATTGCGCATTTTAGACACTGAAAATGCATCACATGTAACATTAGAATGGGAAGGTAAATTTCGCCGCGTTGCGCGACAGTATACAGCTCAGTCGGGAAGTCGTGCGGTCACGAATTGGTAGATCCGGGTTCGAGTCCAGACGGCTTCTCATTTTTTTTATTTTTTTTTTGGAGAAAATCTATTACTTGCAGCCTTTTATCTGTAGGTATCTAAGTATATTTAGTGTTTAATACAAGCAAAGCTCAGTCACCCAGGTACTTAATCATAATAACGTATGTTTATAAATAATAAGTTACGGTTGGTCTAGTCGGGAGAACGGTGACTGCCGATCTGGAGCACCCGGGTTCAAATCCCACCCATACCACTGTCTTTTCGAAGTCATGTGCGTAATGCCGCTATCTTAAAAACGGTGGAGGAAAACAGGAAACCGACATGTACCTAGAATCTTTCGAAATCATGTGTCATCCACCAACCCCCACTGGGCCAGCGTGGTGAATCTTAAAAGATAGATACATGCTGTCACGGACTTCAGCGTACGTCAACGCACGCAACGAAAGCTCTCAAAAAGTAATATTTTTGTCCGTTTTTGTTAGTCTTCAACCGCTCCTACTGATTATAGCGTAATGTTATATATAGCCTTCGTCGATAAATGTACTAATACCAACAAAAAAAAAACTTTCAATTCGGACCGTTTTCCGACCGATTCGTCGGAACAAACAAACAATTTTGTTATAATATTAGTGCTATAGGTATAAAAATCTAACAAAATGATAACGCCCCCTGTGGCATAATTGACAACTATTTTCGCCAGGTTTTTTTGAATTCTTCTGTAAATGGCTTTTTTAAACTCGTAAATAATTTTTGATTTGAAAATATCATGACATGACATAGGTACTTATTACAATATAGATTATTTTTTATAATTATTTATCATAGTAGCTTTAAATGGTATTATTAATACCGTCACTTCCCCTACCGTTTGAATGTAAAAGTTTCTGGATTTCTCCTTTATGTCGGTTGCCTGGAAGAGATAGCTCTCAAAAATGAGGCCGCCCTTTTTGCCGTTAGTTCATAAGTGTTTTAATATTTAGAAGTGCCTTTATAATATTCATATTTGTTTGTCACAATAAAGACATTTCTATTAATTTGTAAAAAAATATATATTTGATTTAAATGTAAGTAATATTTCTCTGTAACAGGAACAAATTAAGAGATAGATAACTCTATATTGTGACACAAAAACAGAAAATATTAAAGTAGAACTTATAAACTAGCGCCATAATTAGCGGCCTTAATGCTGAGAGCAATCACTTCCAGGCAACCATTGATGTTTGTTACGAGGACAATATTTTGTTGGGTTGTTTCAGAGACGTTTTATTGTTGGTTAGTGCCACAAATAACATCGTGTAAATTACTTGGAATTCAAAGTCAAAGTAATTTATTCGACACTTGTGATTACAATGATATTATCATTTGTAGTGCTGAAAAGTTTAGCCCAAAAGCATAGACCAAAAGTCACGAGAAATTTAAGTTGTTACATAAATTAAACAACTTTAACTCTCACTATCTTATAAAAATACCTATTAGATTCTTAGAATTCTTAATCCCTGGAGTTTCGTCGTATTCCCAATTACAAGAATTGCTCATTTTTGTGCAAAGGATGAGCGAGTCATATTATGTTTCTGTCACTCAATTATATTATCTTGTTGACATTTGACTTTAACATGGAACTAACTATGTCATATTCTTTTTTCAGCCGGCCTCCACGTGATGTAAATAAAACGTACTGAAGCCGTCGCCGCACTAGCACTCGTGTTTTGAACTCAGTCCCAAAACAAACCGCAGAGATAACGAACGGTTTTATGTGACGAAAGAAACGTGAGATACTCTTTTATTCGAAATTTGAAGTAAGTATTTATTGGTGGACATTTTTTTTTTAAAATACGTTTCTTAGTTGTTGTTTTCTGCCAGTGTTGACTTAATAATTTTTTAATCGGTTTTTTTAACAGTACGGAATTTTTGTTATATGCAAATTACTGTGTTTGAATTTCGATACAGAGTTTGAATGTTGCTCCTCATATATCATTATATGATACTCAATATATAAACAAAATAATTATTTTAATTATTAATATTATTTAATCATAAAAATATCGCTTTAAGTGAAAAAGTTTGAATGTTCAAGCAGAATAGAGCCCATTATATTCGAAAAACTAAGAAAGGT
This sequence comes from Ectropis crepuscularia, assembly GCA_963693475.1. Classification (NCBI taxonomy): domain Eukaryota; kingdom Metazoa; phylum Arthropoda; class Insecta; order Lepidoptera; family Geometridae; genus Ectropis; species Ectropis crepuscularia. The sequence goes on from OY856342.1 coordinate 21,059,373, forward strand.
GATTAGATTTCCATTTCAAGACGCGTAAGTAAAATTATGATATAAGATGCTTCTGAAACAGTTAAAAAACTATATTATCAGCCTTGACCGATTTCTAAGAGTCACGAGTGTATAATAATTAAGGACTCTAAAATGATAAAAGTATAAATAGTCCGGTCAAATTAGACCAAAAAATAAGAGTAAAGTTACCTAAATTCCCACCAAGCTGAAAATCGGTAAGATTGTTTGAAATATCATTAAAAACAAAATTTGAAAGTTCCCCATCTTTCCCCTGTAAGGATTTTTTTTTATTCATGGTCAAAGGTAAAAAAAATGAGTTTATCGCGATTTTCAGCAAAACGGTAAGTTTTATCATAAAAATACTTCAGACAAAAATTGTAGATCATAAAATTATCTACAAAAAATGTATTAATACTTTTTTTTCTACGAGCCGCCGTTTTTGAGATATAACCGTTTTTATGATTTTAAGTATTAGCAATTTGATCTGTATTTCTCAAACTCTCAATGTTGCATTCAAGACATTTATACTTCTTTTCATCAAATTATTCTTATTAAGGACGCGCCTATTTTTCTAACATACCCCTCTCATGCCCATATTGTGAAAATGCCCATTTCCATTCTGATTTCCAATAGTAACTCTACTTGACAAGAAATTATTACTAACAGCATTCGCTTTCTTGACAACGGAAACGTGTGCATATTATGACGATTACAACTTTGTGAATCGTTATATATATCTCAAAAACGGTGGCTCGTAGAAAAAAAAGTAATAATACATTTTTAGATAATTTTATGATCTACATTTTTTGTATGAGGTATTTTTATGCTAAAACTTACTGTTTTGCTGAAAATCGCGATAAACTCATTTTTTGAAGTGAAAACTGCTTTAAGCGCGCTATAGACAGAATTTTCGTGGGCTGTGAAATGGATTCATCAATCGTCACGCTTGGATATGATAATGGATCGGATTGGATATGAAATCTTCGGGTAAACTCGGTAAAAACGGCCAGGTAGGTACCAGGGCAACAGAAACAGTAAAGAGTTGCGTTTGCCCCTAGGCACCAGTACCAGGGCAACAGCAAGTTTTCTCTTCTATCGGCAGTTCCTATGACTGCCAATTTTTTTTTTACCTCTGACCTTGAATAAATTTTTGAAGTGAAAACTTCTTTAGGCGCGTTATAGACAGAATTTCCGTGGGCTGTGAAATGGACTCATGATCACGTGATCATCACGCTCGGATATGATAAGAAATTTCGGGTAAACTCGGGATGCTAGAGCGAGAAAGATAATGTGGTCAACAAACGTGCCAGACCGAGAAAGATAATTGTTAGAGGAGGACATGGGACAATACATACTCTTACTCTCTCTCGCTGCTCACTACCAGTGTTGACTGACACCTTAGCGACTTTCTCGCTGAAACTGGCGAATTTTTAAACTTTTTTATCACGACATTAACTTCTAGGTACTTACCACATCAATTGAACCTGTCACGAAATGTTAAATTTGCATTTCACGTCCATTGCAAAAAAGTTATGGTTGTAATATTTTATCACAGCACTTACACATCGTAAACACACAAAATGATACCCATTTTCATAAGAAAGTGCTTACACAAATACACTATAGCACAACATATTTATGCATTTTTAGCGAAATACATAAATATGACATAACTAAATAGCAAACACTAAAAACTTGTGAGTGTGAGTCAAACGGCATTTCGACCCGCGTATTTTTTTTTAAATTTATTCTTGGCCATGGATACTAATCATTCAGCCGTAAAAGTTTTAAATTAAAATTATTTAGTAGTCTTTATCTATACTAATATTATAAAGAGGAAAGATTTGTTTGTTTGTTTGTAATGAATAGGCTCCGAAACTACTGGACCGATTTCAAAAATTCTTTCACCTTTGGAAAGCTACATTATTCCCGAGTAACATAGGCTACGGCAGATGGCGCTGCAGTTGATATCTAGGTTATTATTCGAGCGAAGCCGGAGCGGGCCGCTAGTATTTTATAGTTAAGTATTTCTTATTTTAGTTTTCACTTCTGCCGTGCGGTTTTAAGCGCACACATTTTTTTATTTTGTTTTCCTTACAGGGGAAAGACGGGGAACTTTCAAATTTTGTTTTAATGATATTTTAAACAATCTTACCGATTTTCAGCTTGGTGGGAATTTAGGTAACTTCGAATGTCTAAATTGACCGGACTAAAAACTGCCTTTAAACTTTCTTATTTAAGTATGTTTCAGTAACTAAGTTCTTTCTTACTAAATATCCCTCAAGAAAAGTTTTATCCGAACACTAATAAATAAGATTGAAAAATTAAAAATGGTTATCCCATGCGTCTTTAAAAATCGTTGCACTTTTCAATAGATCAAATCGACTATTCGTTAATTGCTTTTGAAAACAGACAACCCGATGTTTTTAAGGTTCAAATTTAACGAATCTCTAAATAACTCATCGTTATTTTGTTTTGGTATTTCTTGTGCCGATAACCTTACCTTATAAGATTACTAGCGACGTGCGATACGTTTTTGATTTGTATTCTTATAAGGCTGCTGATTCATAAAACCGGCTAGAGTTCTTAGTTATTCGCTAAAACCATGGAATTTCAGAACGAAACAACCCGCAAAAAAAACAGCTATCCTTTGCGATTTGGAAATTATTCTTCACTAGCAGCGCCCCGCGGTTTTACCCGCGTAGTTCCCGTTCCCATTATTCGTCTGGTATAAAAAGTAGCCTATGTGTTCTTCCAGACTTTGATATGTGCTCCAAATTTCAACCCGATCAGTTCATACGTTACGACGTGATTGAGCAACAAGCGTCCATACATTGACATTTATAATATTAGTAGGATTAATAACATTTTTTTTTGTATTTTAAGAATCATCTCTTATTAATACGCTTTCCCCAATTTCGTAGAATATTGTCAGTCTTCATTTCTTCTAAATTTTCGTAATTATTTCCAAAATGGTGGAATATGTGAGAACGACTGACGGTTGACTGTGTCATATAGACCCAAGTGATACTTATAGCCCATTGTATCACTTATGGACATTGTTATTTACTCTAATAATTGTTTAGACTTTAGTAGGTTTAGAGTGCTTTTGCTACAAAAAAAATGTTTCGATACATGGCACCCTGATAAACGTTAAGACGCCAAAGTCAAAAAAAAATTACACACCTTTTCTCTTTATTTTTACTGCCAATAAATAATCAGTTCACCTCCAATCTAGGTAATTGAATAATAATAAATAATCAATCAATCATTTTATTTAGAATGTTAATAAAATCTATTTCAATTATTACCTTTGTAGGTACAATTGTACATATTATCACCTACGAACTATGTCAAATAGGAAATAGGTAGGTATACTAACTTTTCAAATAGATATACCTAATATCATAGCTGGGCATTAACTCGTTAATCCGTTAATCGTTAATTAACGAAGTTAACATTTTGATTAACGGATTAACTTTTAAGTTAACTTTTAAAAATGTTAACGGACATGTTAACTTCCGTTAATTATGCAGAAGTCCGTTAATCGTTAATCCAATGCTTACTATTTACCGCACGGCACCTCGGCGCGGCGCAAAAAACAGGTTCAGACAAGTATGAAACGAAAAGTGCTGGGCGCAGTGTGACCATATGTGGCGGGTTCCTGCAATTTTGGCAGGATTGAGGCGTCATTTTAGCCTGTGGCATGATCGGTTGACGTTATATGAAAACAAATATAATTTTGTTATCATAAGTCATATTTCCGATGATCTCGAGTTCTTTTTGGCTGAAAATTTGAGCAAAGACATACTTGAATTTGACTGACGTATACAATTTAGTTGAATATTTCACACATCCCTAGTAAACCAAGTAGATTATAGTAATCCATAGCTAGTGGGGAACGCCCCGATAAATTCAATCATACTTTATCGACCGTTTATCTGTATTGTAACTTTCTTTAATAAAATCGGTGGTAGTTCATTTCAACTATCCAAAGAAAACTTAAGTAAAATGAACAAATCAATGTATAAGAATGAAGAAATGGAGGTTTACAATGAAAATTCCAGTGTTTAACATCTTACTCATATTATAAATGGCAATTTTTGAATGTTGTAATGTTTGTTGTTTCATCACGTCAGAACGTCTGGGAACGGGAAAGGATTGGTTGGGTTGAAATTTGGAAAACAGCCCTCAAACGCTGCAGTTGAACGTCTGCTATCCACGGATAAAGACATTTTAACACCAAAGCGAGCCTCGCTTTCAGACGAGAACTTCGACATGTTCATGTTCATGAGGGAAATAGATAAATAAATAAATAAATAAATAAATAAATAAATATATTGGTGGACAATACATATACAATATAGATACCTATGCGCATTATGCCCGACGATTAAATTACACATTAAATTAAATTTAAAAAAAATTGGCAGTCATAGAAACTGCCGATAGAAGTGAAAACTTATAACTCAGAATTTGATAGCTTACCTTGGAAACTACACGGGTGTAACCGGAGGGCGTGGTCTGGTCATCATGGCATGGCCATCTAGAAAAGCAGCAGCATTTCCTATTGGCTGATGCATTTCTTGATGGCCATGCCATGATGGCCATGCCACGCCCTTTCAGCATTTCCCATTGGCTGACGCATTTCTAGATGGCCAATAGCCATGGTCCCGAGTTTACCCGAAGATTTCTTATCATACCCGAGCGTGACGCTAGAATTCAATTCACAGCCCACGAAAAATCTGTCTCGGCGCGCCTAAAGAAGTTTTCACTTCAATAATAAAATTAAACTCTACAAGTATTTGGTTTTTTCCTAACCTGTTAACTTCCAGAACCTTTTTTTTTCTTTTGCCCAGGGAAAATTCTTTAGGAATTCCACCGGCTCCGGGGATAGCACGGTGGATATGTGGGACTCCGCCATATGACGGCCTACCCACTAAAAAGCCTGAGGTGTTTCGTCCCTGTGCCATCATGCCGGGACTGCGGGATTGCTTTCACACTCCACCGCAGCTCCGGCAGCGCTGGTCCCGTAGTACTCGTTCCCATCTAGGAGTGGAGAACATCCACTCCTCTTTCCTTAAGAAGCGCGCGGAAACACCACTCGTGCCACCTCAGGGGCTACCCTTGTTGAGCGACGGACCCCCCTGAGTCTGCCGCCCAAGGCCCCTTTTCACGGTGGTCGCAAGAGAGCGTGAAATACTCTCCTTCCACGCCCTGGACGGCGTTGACGCATCGGGAGATCAGATTGAATCTCCCGTTCACGCTCGGCTGTTTCCTTCTGGGACAAAACTTGTTCACAGAACGAAACAGCCGCCTCCCATGACCTCTCGCTACCAAGCATTGAGGAGATCAATGCCGGCAGCGCAAGATCATTTCCTACAACTGCGATGAGACCTCGACGCTCATCCGCCCATGCTGGACACTGCTGCAACGTATGATATGCCGTATCCTCCTCGCAGTCACAATGGTGACACATGGTTGTCGGTTCTCTTCCGGCTATGCGACATAAGTACTTCCTAAAGCAACCGTGCCCAGTAAGCACCTGTACAAGCCGGAAGGTAAGTGACCCATGTGCCCTGTTGAGCCAGCCTTCGAGAACGGGTTGAAGAACCTCAACGGTTCAGTTTCCAGCCCTAGAGCGGGAACTTCCAGAACCTAAACCAACAGGTTTTGTAAGTTCACTAACGCAACGATATAAAAATCCAATACGCATATTAACGGATTAACGATTAACGTTAACTTCCGTTAATTCTTACGAAATGTAACGTTTTAACGTTTAACGAAGTTAACTTTTTTTGTAACGGATTAACGATTAACGAAGTTAACTATTTGATTAACGGTGCCCAGCTATGCCTAATATATAATACGAGTAATTATTATATAATGTATGCAGTCATCACAATTACTCTTCCGTCAACACAAGCATCCATCTGTATTGGATAGGGCAATGGGTATAAATATATGAGTCACTCATTTGAAAGATACTGACATACTCAGCGCCCTCCACTGTAAATTTTAAAGTGAAATTAAATCCTCATTGGTTTCTAACAATATATGCATGTACCTAATAATATTTTACTCCAAAAAAACTGTTTAATAATATCTGTTTAGGCTCACTAAACGCCAAGGTGTCTGGGTGTTTCTATGTATAATAAGTATGTATTTAAAACTATGTAATAAGTCTTATATCAGCTATCTGGCCGTCTATCTATCGGCTGGCTATCATACAAGCTTTGCTTAGTTTGGGGTCAGATGGTGTTGTGTATAATATTTAAATAAAAAAAAGACACCAAGGTTTCTGAGTACCTAATCAAAAATAGTATCAATCTGAATAATTTAATTTCTTTCTGATTTTTCACTAAGCGCTCAAGTGATTTTGCGCGAAAAATATGTGAAAAAAAATTAAGAGAATTAGGTATTAAAATCTTATAGATAAATAAAAAGTGGCCAAGTGCGAGTTGGGCTCGCCCATGAAGGGTTCCGTTGCAGCAAGTAACATAATACATATACACAGTAAACATAGTTCTTGTAGTTCGTTGTAACTTTGATCGAAGTTTTAATAATAGTGTATTTATGACGTACTAAAAAAACTACTCAGCAGATCGAGTTGAAACCAATTTTCGTTGGTAGTTTGCATGGTAATGTACATCATATATTTTTTTTAGTTTTTTCATTCTCTTACTTTAGAAGTTAGAGGTGGGGGGCCACACATTTTACCACTTTGGAAGTGTCTCTCGCGCAAATTATTCAGTATAGACAAAAATTATATTAGAAACCTCAACACCATTTTTGAAGACCTATCGATAGACACCCCACACGTGTAGGTTTGATGAAAAAAAATGTTTGAGTTTCAGTTCTCAGTATGGGGGACAACCCTATTTTTTCTTTTTTATTAATTTTTTTGTACAAATCTTAATGCGGTTCACAGAATACATCTACTTACCAAGTTTCAACAGTGTAGTTCTCATAGTTTCGGCAAAAAGTGGCTGTGACATACGGACAGACATACAGACAGACGGACAGACATGACGAATCTATAAGGGTTCCGTTTTTACGTTTTACGGAACCCTAAAAAGATTCCGTCGAAATAAGAGTCACTTCCTTTAAGTCGGTGAAAAAAAAACCCCTGTCGTAAATAATAATGATTAAACCAATTAAATTTAAATAGTGAAATGATGACTGTTTCGACTCGTACTCTTTTCTCTGTTTACATTATTTTGAAGTAAGAACTTTGAACTCATATTTTATACTCATATTTAGAATATTACAGGACGGGATTTAAATGATTTACCGTCTCCTGGCGTTTAAACATTTTTTAAACACAATGAGATCCCAATTACGTTCCGTACAATGTTAAATATTTGTATTATATCTTTAATATTGCACGTGCTTGTGTAACTGTTATTGACGTCAAAACAGACGTGTTAATTTATTATGATGACGCATTCATTGTTCACTGACCTACCTACGTTATATCATGTTGTAATATATAAATTTATAGAAGACTAGCACCGCCCCGCGATTTTACCCGCGCTCTTAGTGTGCCCTTTATTTTCCCTTGATTAAAACTAGGTGCTATTCCAGGCTATCTAACTGTGTGCGAAACAACCCCATTCATTAAGACGTTCCGTCGTGATTGAGCGACAAACATCCAAACATTGACATTTAAAATAATAGACGAATGATAACCTGATCGAAAATAACTTTTTTTTTAACAACTCACTACTTGTTCCCACAGTGGTGCGCGTGGTCAGGAGACCCCGACCAGCCGTAACTTTACTAGACCAACCGAAAATTAACCATAAAAATGTGAAGATTTATAAGAAAAATTTTACTACACAATAGAGGAAATTTGCAACCGACTGACGGCCTAATGAAAAAGTATGGTCAGCCCCGCAGTCTCGCCCCCATAGAACTAGTACCCGTAATTTCCCCGTGATAAAAGATCTAAATATATTCCAAATTTCAATCCAATCCTTTCACCTATTTCTCGCCGTATTTGAGCAAGAAACATCCAAACTTTCTTTTTGAATAATGTTAAGTAGTACGCTCGTATAGCTCGTGTCAAGAATCTCAGAACTTCTTATCGAATTGTTATCAATATGTACTATCGTAAATACTATACTACTGACTGAGTAATTACAAATGTGTTTGTTATGATGAGAACTCAACCCAGTTTAATACTAGATCTAGTACATGTGATCTTACTGAGAATATAATATTTAAAATGTCTTCAATAATATCATATATGTTTCCAGGAAAACGTCAACATTATTTCGATTTAGACATGGAACTTGATAAGGAAAATACAGGTATGTCCTCACTACGTTTATTAATATAAAAAAGTTACCTACTTTAAAATTGTTAATTAATTAGTAGTCTTTTGTTAATTTTTGTCGCTATGCTTACACTTTTGTGTTAAGCTTTAAATTGTGTAGTTTTAGAATTATTTTTCATTTTGTAAGGAAGTTTTTGTTTATTGGTGCATATTTAGATATTTCGAAGTTATACTTTTTTTGGCACGTATAAAGTTAGTTGTGTGTTACAGTTCTCAAAAAGAAGGCCCGTTTTGACATATGAGAACGATCCTGGAATGTAACTTGGTGCGAAACTGAAAATAAAACATAAAATAACTAGATATTATTATCAATTAAATACTTAAAAGTGTTTTTTTTTTAAGTACGAGTACATACAGTTTTTGGCGTGAAATAATATGATAGAGTACATAAAGAACAATGCCCATTTTTGACCCGCTAAAATAGTTGTCGTGTAGACATATGAGTTATATATTTAAAAATTGGTGATTTTTTGTTGTACTCGTGTGCGAAGTTATATAGCTTTCTAACATTCCAAAATAAAATAATTTGCATTTGTTTAAATTAAACCTACCATTTACCAACAAAGCTGACTTGTAAAATATTGCAATAACGAAACGGTACCTGCGTTTCGTTTTAGTGATCCGCGTTAGATTGAAATTGAAAATGGATATTATGTATATCAATTTCTTTCACAATGTCGTTTATTTACTACTTTTACATATTTAAATAACGATATATATAAATACGGCGACAAAGAAACTATCAAAGCTTTTTTTGGTAATGTAAACGAGGAAAAAGGTGGCATGCAATTTTCACCAAATCCAAATTGGTCAAAGATCAATGTCAAATTGACAAATCAAAAAAAAGTAAACAAGCAAAATGCATGGTTTTCTTCTTGTTTAAATTGGTTTTAACAAAACTGGGAATTATGTGATTCAGTGCTCCTTATTACTTACATAATTGTGGTAATAATTACATAAAACCATATACCTATATCCTTGTGTTGTCTGATGGAAACGCTCGATTGTTATGGACCTCCTAAGGCCACTGTCTTGAATACCAAAATAATGAAATATTTATATCACAATGAAGATATTCCCTTCTGTGACAATATTTCTATGCAAATGAAGTATTCATACTCTACAGGAAATTCGGGGAGAGCGCTAACTTGCTACAAAACATTTGCAATTACCAATTTTAAAACCCTGAGTTGCTTATAGAAGACAGACAAGCTGACTACTGCTGAAGCAAATAGAATATTTATAATATGTTTATTTTAATTGAAAATGATAAGGACAGCCAGCAGAGGCCATCTTTCAGTATTGCTGTACTTGCATTGCTGAGTTCTTCGTGAGATTTCTAGGATGGCCAGACAGCAGGACCACATAAATCCACGAGCAGGGTATTTTGGCTATGTAGTAGTTTTGGGCTATTAAATATTGTTTAACATTATTATCAAATGAGAAATATATATAATATAATCGCAAACAATATATTTTATTTATCCTCTCTCCTTTATTGCATTGGTTTGAACATAGATTCAGTAGAAAGATATCGGTGAACAGTATTATCTACACTGATTTAAGTATTTTTTTTAGTAAACAATGATAGGATTAGTGAGACATGTGCCTAACATATAATAAGACAGTGTCATAAATTATTAGAACATGCACTGCGCTTAGTTAGTAGCCTTATGTAGCCTATGATAATTCCATCCGAGATCTATTTTATGGTAATCAGTTGGTAGTTAGAAGTACTATTATTCCTATTTATTCTCATAAGAAATATGTTTTGAAAGACAATACCATAGTTCTTTCTTTTCTTTTCTGTTCTAATCCAAAAGAAAACATAATTCTAAAATATTTTGACAGTAAACATAACCTTACTTTTCGTTTAACTGTAACTCATTTTTGGTATTTATGAAATGAAAAACACCAACAGTAGACGTTTATAGAAGCATTAACAATCCTAATTAAATACTATTCATCTCTATACACTTTCAGAATCAAAAAAAGTTGGCCAGGTTTTTCAATGTATGGGACGTGGGCATTGTCCTTTGCGAGTATTTCACAAATGTCAAAACGGGTCTTTATTTTTTTAATACTATAGTGCCTCTAACTTCATGGCAGGTACTCGTATTACCTAAAATATATTACTTCTTACGTTGAAATCAAACTTTTTAGCTCGATGAATAAAAATTGAAGAAGTATAATATATATACCTTGTTCTAATATATCTAATATATAATATATCTAATAACTTGTTCATAATATCCATGATCTGGTTATAGGTAATGTAAAATAATAAAAAATGGTTATATTGTTTCTTTACTTTTGTGTTAACATAGTTTCTTTACGTATATATGCTGAATCCTTTAATTTAATTTGTTTTTGAACATGTTATAAAAATACTAATTTGAATAGCACACAGCTGTTTCAGTAGAAGTCAAAATATTTAATTATTTTTTTACAATCGGTGATGTCATCAGTGAACAGTCACTCCAAATTTTATAATTTCTTTCATTTTGGTAATTTTGTTTGACTGATAGATTGAGAACTTTGATAAAACTACTACAATTACTACTCACGTGATCGTGATGGATCGTAGTAGAGCTGTAAATTCTATCAATTGACGCACTGCCATTAAACGTGTTCATTACAATACGCACTGTAAGATCATGTGATTAAATTACCAAACATTTTTGCATATTATACGTTATTGGAATACGTAACATTTTGCAATGTATTAGTACATTTCTGCCGCAGTGTGTATTGAGTGCTTGCAAGTCGCACTGGTGATGGTTGCAAGCGCTTGTATAATAGCTGTCCACGTTATAAAAGCGTCAAACTTCAGTCCTGGTCTTATTTAAGCTTGACTATCAAGGGCTGAAGTGGAATTCGACCAGCCATAACTCTCAGCAGAAGCTAGAACTGTTGGGCACGCGTATTCTTTAGGGGATACTGTGAACCGCATAAATGTTGTGAAGGAGACTGAGACTAGATGGAATTACCATATACCTAAGTCGAATATGGAGGAATTATCCTCAAGATCAAGTTGATTGTCGAGCCATGGACTAGAATAGACTGATGACGATTTAAGTCTGTAATACTGACCGCGCCGTAAACGCCTCGGAACTATTTTTACATCTGCGGCTTCGGAGTCTACTATAGGCTTTTTCGTCGGTCTTCAACCCGCCTAGCAAAGCACTCATAACATACCACAGCAGAGGTGTATTAACAGTGGGTGGGCATTTATTTATAGGATAGATGCCATCTCTACCCCTATCTGGGTATTAGGATACTCAAAAAAATTATTATACCTATAGTTTTCAAAAAATAATAGGTCTGTTTAGATATTTATGAGAAAACCTCTAAAATGTGACTTGGAACGAAACTGAAACAAACAAAATAAAAGAAAATAAAATAATAATTTCTGGCAGCGCCCCGCGGTTTCACCGTCGTTGTTTCTGTTCCCCGTTATTTTCTCGGTATGAAAAATAGTATGCTATGCGTTATTACTGACTTTAATCTACGTTCCAAATTCCAAATTTCAACCCGATCCGTTCAGGCGTTCCGAGGTGATTGAGCTACAAACATCCTAACTTTCACATTTATAATTTTTATAGAATTTTCTTGAAGTGTTTTTAAAAACATGGAGAGTTAAATAATATAATTTGTGAGTATTTCTCAAATATCAGAACGGCTTTTTTATTTTTTGAAGACTTTAATTTAATATGTAAAAATGTAAATGTGTGTTTTCACTTACCATTTCATTTTCATTAATTGTGTTGAATCTTTTTAGGTGCTCGTGTTTATTCGTTCGTAGGTAATGTTTTTTTGTTTTTTGATAATAATAACCAGTGCTTGTACTAATAATATTCACCGCATATAATAATATATTCGCACAGCATTAATTAACATTCATTGATATGCTATATTGTGACTTACAAAAAAATATATTTTTAACGTATTTTCTAACATCCATCGTTAGTCTTTGTAAAAAATAATAACTACTCAATCCTACGTTAATTACAAATAGCAATATAAGTGCATGCGTAATTCCTTATTGGTGGGATCAGATATCGTTTATTTTGAGGTTGGTAAACTTTACCCTTTACGTTCTATAGTCAGAAGCCAGAACCTATGTTCTATGTATAACTACTATCGGATTCTTGTAAAAAAAAATTATCCAAGCCCGAAAATGACTTATAATATTGATTCAATACTATGTATGGCATGGAAACTAAAGTGAGAATTTACAAGTAACTCATGTGTGATAATAATATGGTCGGTCCAATCCTACTTAGTTTCAACCGCATCCGGCGGCCTTTTTCAAGGAGAGTGCACGCGCGGACACGGCCGAAACTTAAATCGGACTAGATAGAAATGAATGAAAAATGACAAATTTTTTACCTTGACGTATACTTGTCAAAATTATCTAAAAAAAACGAAACTTGACGCCGCCTGTGACGCAATGTGGACGCAATTAAGAACAATTTTTGACAGATGTTTTTGCGGACATTCGTCCGGCATGGAAAAAATTAAATATTAAACGTTATGACATCTTTAATATATGGTAAGAATAAAATATGCAGTTTTGGCTTCAGCATCGATTACAAAATGATATACCTATGTACTATTTTTTTTTCAATGTAGAGAATTCAACCCGTTACAGGTTTATTATGAGCATAGGCATATCTTATTTCTATACCTAATATGTATTTTATAATTATGTTCAAGATAGTTTGCATGACACTTAGTAGGTATATTTTGTTTATTTTATGTATGAAATATGCTATTTTTTTGGTCATATGAAAAATACATATTTTTATTTATTTTTTACTTTACACAGATCAAAACGGTGACACTCGTCATAACAATAGGTAAGTTATATTTTTAAACTAGCTTCTTTCCGGGGTCTTGAACCGTATTCTATATTAGCTAAACTGGAAACGTAGAACATGCTCCTTAAAGATATAACTTGACTGCAATACAATATGCTCTACGACGTGTTAATACACGTCTATCAATATTTGACAATCTATTTTAAAAACTTTGAGATTTGATTCTAAAGTATTGCTCGTAACGAGAAGTCAAGTTAAACCAGATCATACGACGAGTAGGTAATTTTGGTAAAACAGAAAAATGCTATTTTGACATACACAATCGAATAACCGCACTTTTGGTTAAGTTTACTTAGTAGGAATTATTGTTATATAGGTTTATCGCTTAACTGAGGTGTGACATACGTTGTACAATGGCGCGAATGTAGGACGAAAACAGGGAACGCGTGAGGTGCGGGCGGGCAGCCATAGGAAATTAGGAAACTGCTCGCATAAATATTGTAATTTTGTTTTAAAATCTGTTCTTACAAGGTTAGGATAGTTAAGGCAGCTGTAAACGCTTATTCCAAAACATACACCATTAGTCCGTATGCGTACTGGCGCTGTACATTATGGAACAACATAATATTTCTACGTTACTACAAAGTATACGTTAGTATTTGCGTACTACTCATGTATGGTTTGGAACAACTTAGTAAAAAACTTATTTCCAACGTGATTAGTTTCATATACCCTTGCGTTCTGGCCTTGTATAGAATGGAAAGACGCGGCGACGGGAAAGCCACGAGCGCTCACCGTCCGCACCTCACGCATTCCACGTTTTCATCCTACCTCCTTGCCCTTATAATTATATACTCAGTTACGAGGTTTTTTTTAATAAACAGTGACGAGACGAGCAGGACATGTGCCTGATCGTAAGCAACATGCCTGCCACATAACAGCACAGTGGCACGCAGCTATTGGAACATGATTATATCTCGAAGCCCTGTAATTTCTCTGGAAGATTCCCCTTCAAACCGGAACACAGTAATGTTTGCACATTACTGCATGGCGATAGAATAACTGGCAAAGGTGTGGTTCTACCCCAGGCGGACTCTGCCGAGAGTTCAACCACTACAAATACACATTATTTGTTTTCTACATAAAAGATCGCCAAAAATCACGTCCTTGATTATCATTAGCGACTCGCCAGTCGGCTCGTGTATTGATAGATTAACTACACTCCGCAGTTCAAGTTTCAGGAGTTTCAAATCACGGCTTAAAAAAAAACACGTAATTAATTTTTCATCCCACCAGCTCGGAAAGAGTACTTTTGCTCCTCGATATCAGGGCGCAAAAGTCGTTTTTACCCTCTAGAGGTTAAAGTAAATTTGAATTTAGAACATCTTGTGTACTGAGGTTTTGAATTCAAAACATAATTTAACCTATTTATTTCTACCTCCTTGGTGCCGAATTCATCATACATTTATTTTTAATTTGTTAAAAACTCATACTCGGAACTTCTTTGGTGTACTTTTTTTTAAATGCTTTGCGCGCAATTTTCTTTTCACGTATGGAGGATAGAGGTAAAGAATGTTATTTCAAATGGCAAAACATTTTGAAATGCTATGAAACAATCAATTGTAATCGAATTGAAGTATGCCGAGTTGCCGAGTTAAATAATTAAATATTATTAACTACTAAAATAGTAACTAATAGATAATTTCAACTACTTGTGCAGTACAAAATAATGTAGGTAGTAAATAATATAACATCAAATAAATAATTACTATTTTGAGAAAACATGTAGGTACAATATATTTTTCATCCCACCAGCTCGGAAAGAGTACTTTTGCTCCTCGATATCAGGGCGCAAAAGTCGTTTTTACCCTCTAGAGGGTAAAGTAAATTTGAATTTAGAACATCGTGTGTACTGAGGTTTTGAATTCAAAACATAATTTAACCTATTAATTTTTACCTCCTTGGTGCCGAATTCATCATACATTTATTTTTAATTTGTTAAAAACTCATACTCGGAACCTCCTTGGTGTACTTTTTTTTTAATGCTTTGCGCGCAATTTTCTTTTCACGTATGGAGGATTGAGGTAAAGAATGTTATTTCAAATGGCAAAACATTTTAAAATGCTATAAATGAATCAATTGTGATCGAATTGAAGTATGCAGAGTTGCCGAGTTAAATAATTAAATATTATTGACTACTAAAATAGTAACTAATAGATAATTTCAACTACTTGTGCAGTACAAAATAATGTAGTAAATATAACATCAATTAAATAATTACTGTTTTGAGAAAACATGTAGGTACAATATATTTTGAAGTCAAAGCTTCTTTTGGCGCGCCAAAGACAGATTTTTCGTGGGCTGTCAATTTAATTTTAGCGTCACGCTCGGGAATGATAAGAAATCTTCGGATAAACTCGGACCATAGCCATTGGCCATCTAGAAATGCCTCAGCCTTTCCCATTGGCCTTTTAATAATGTGTCAGCATTTCTAGATGGCCATGCTCATAGCCACGCCCTCCGGTTTCACACGCGTAGTTTCCAAAGTAAACAATCAAATTCTGAGTTATAAGTTACCACTTCTGTCGGCAGTGCCTATGACTGCCAATATTTTTCTTTCATGAATTCTGAATAGTACGTTTATTAATTTCCTTTAAAATGTACCCTGATGCAAATTTAGCGCTACTATAATTTAATGCATTTGGGCGGACACTTTTTCATGTACACATTTGAAACTCCTTACCTCAATCGGTCAACTCTCCATATTTTCACGTCATATTGTTAAAACCATGGCTAAATAAACTTAAAGTTTAAAACTTATAAAATTGAATACAAGTGAAAAACCGAAATACCATAATAATAAGTGATTCTAGCGACCAAGAAGTTTATTTGACGCCAACAGATTCGACTGAAACTGAAAATGCGCAAAGCGTTTAGTAATTTCCTCGCTAGGGGGGGATGAAAAATTACGTGTTACACTCGAGTGCAAAGATTTTTCACCTTGTGCCCTTTTGATTCCCTTGCTACGCTCAGGATTCTAATTTTGGAATCCCTCGCTACGCTCGTGATTCAACTTTAGAATCCTTCGCTTGCTCGGTCATCAAAATTGAGCACGCGGTTAAAAAGCCACTTTGCACTCTTGTAAAACAAATAACTATTGAAGTCAAAACTTCTTTTGGCGCGCCAAAGACAGATTTTTCGTAGGCTGTCAACTTAATTCTAGCGTCACGCTCGGGAATGATAAGAAATCTTCGGGTAAACTCGGGACCATAGCCAATGGCCATCTAGAAATGCCTCAGCCTTTCCCATTGGCCATTTAAAAATGTGTCAGCATTTCTAGATGGCCATGCTCATAGCCACGCCCTCCGGTTTCACACGCGTAGTTTCCAAAGTAAAAATCAAATTCTGAGTTATAAGTTACCACTTCTATCGGCAGTGCCTATGACTGCCAATATTTTTCTTTCATGAATTCTGAATTAGTACGTTTATTAATTTCCTTTAAAATGTACCCTGATGCAAATTTAGCGCTACTATAATTTAATGCATTTGGGCGGACACTTTTTCATGTACACATGAAACTCCTTACCTCAATCGGTCAACTCTCCATATTTTCACGTCATATTGTTATTGTTAAAACCATGGCTAAATAAACTTAAAGTTAAACTTAGGTTAAAAACAGTAAAATTGAATACAAGTGAAAAACCGAAATACCATAATAATAAGTGATTCTAGCGATCAAGAAGTTTATTTGACGCCAACAGAATTGACTGAAACTGAAAATGCGCAAAGCGTTTAGTAATTTCCTCGCTAAGGTGGGATGAAAAATTACGTGTTGCACTCGAGTGCAAAGATTTTTCACCTTGTGCCCTTTTGATTCCCTTGCTACGCTCAGGGTTCTAATTTTTGAATCCCTCGCTACGCTCGTGATTCAACTTTAGAATCCTTCGCTTGCTCGGTCATCAAAATTGAGCACGTGGTTAAAAAGCCACTTTGCACTCTTGTACAACAAATAACTATTGTCAAATAAGATTCATGCAAATAATAAATAAATAAATATTGGTGGACAATTCACACACAACACCATCTGACCCCAAACTAAGCAAAGCTTGTGTGATGGCGGCCAGATAGCTGATATAATTCTTATATGGTTTTAAATACATACTTATTATACATAGAAACACCCAGACACAGTGCAAACATTTGAATTCATCACACAAATATTAGCACTGGGTGGGAATCGAACCCACGACCCTCGGCTTCGCAGGCAGAGCTACTACCAACTAAGCCACGAGGCCAGTCAGATGAATAATTTCATGAAATATCTTAAAAGAACCACTAACTACATCAAAAGTAGTTTTTTTTTTAATACAGGTGTAATTGCAATTTCATTGAAATCCTTCCAGCCGTAAGAAAGATACGTAGGAACAAACATACACTTTCGTCTTAAATATTAAATATTGTGATTTAATCAAATTTCTGTTTATTCATAGAAGGTGGTGGGAAGTGATATGCTTGCGATGTCACCCGCCGGCGTCCGAACCAGCATGGGAGCCATCGTGGTGGTCACGGTTCTTCCCGTACCCCCTCTGCTCTACGTACAGACACACTGCACTCAAAATATGCATCGTTATGTTCTGTAAGTTCAAAAAATATTTATCACTAGCACCCCGTCACTAGTTTTACCCGCTTAGACCCCGTTGCCGTTTTTTGTCACGTTAAAAATAGTCTATATTTAGCCTATATTTTATTCCAGAGTACATCATATCTATGGTCCAAATTTCAACCTGATCCGTTCAAACTTAACGACGTAATTGAGCAACAAACTTCCAAAATAATATTAGCAGGATGTGGAAATATTTATTTTGAAGTGATTATTACAAATAGTTACACTCGGGCACCATCGAATACTTGAAGAAACATTCCGCTAATTGTGCTATAGGATACTTCTTCAACCTGGACAAAAACGGGCTGACTTTAGTATTTAAATGTATGTAGGTGCCTATATAAAATCGTGGAAATCAAGAAACCTTTCAATTTTTATTTTGTGTAAGGTAGAGAAGTGAAGTTTTTTGTTGATTCGTGAACGTTTGTCCGACAATATCCATCGTTTTTTATAGCGACAGGAGGAGTAGGGGCAGTAGGGCATGGGTCTGATGGTAAGCGACACGTCTGCCCATAACACCATAGTCACGCAGCTATTGAAACATGAAGATTGAAGAATCCAAATTATTATCTAGCACTACACTATGCGCGTCACCTACATGATACAAGATTTGAAATCTTGAAATCATCTGAAATTTCTGTGGAAAAAGGTCAGTAAAGGCAGTATGCCTTTGCACAGGCACTAGGATAGGACTAGGCATAGGACAATAGGCGAAGCTTTACTTTGCATGCATAGATTTAAACTAAAGATGTGCGCTTTCCCAAACTTCAAGGCGCACGGAAATTATGTCATCGTTGGGAAGAGTGAGCTCACTCTTTACGTTCTAGTCGGTTGCAGGAAGCGGTGAATGCCGGACGTTTTTAGCTATTACTATTCGTTGTCAACAACCAAAATAAATAGAACCACAGCATACCTCGCCGCTAGCGATTCTAGGGGTCAATTAGATTGGTGGTAAGTAAATCACACCGCAACACACACAGACGCAGTTTGTTACCAATTTCAGGATTCTCGGCACATCTATAGCTTTAGAGCTATTGTTGTAACTTGTATTTTCTATTTCAGTTCTACTGACATGGGGTATTCTATATGCGGAGCTCGGAGAAGTATTCGGTTTGCAAGGAGAACTCCTCAGCATGTCAATCCTGGTCATATCAGCTTATTTAGTTGGCTGGATTTGGTTGAAGATCACTACGTTGCCTGCCCTTATAGGGATGCTTCTCACGGGAATAGTGTTCCAGAACCTGGGATTGGTTCATATGACTGATGATTACCGGAAACTGAATCAGGATTTGAGGTCAGTGATACCTATATTTGAACAAAAATTTACGCGACCCACTATTTACCTCTCACTGCACGTTATCTATCTTGCCTGTTTCGTTATCGATTCATTTCAAGATGGGGAACGTTACGTCTTCTGCGCTAACCCAATTCGGTAGGCAAAAAAGACTTTACTCTGGGGGTCTCTGGGACTCTGGGGGTCTACCGCCGAACGAAAACTGTCTTAGCTTTGATGTTTCTCTCTCTTTTCTTTTCGTTTGAAATGATAGAGATGGCAATAGCAAAGCCGATGCTAATTTAGTTAGGCGGTAGAAGGCCGGATGCCAGGTTTAGATCCCTTTATATAAAAAAATGTTCAAGTTGTTTGCTAACAACTGTATTTGAATTAGTCAATTGACTTAGATGCAAGTTTGCCTTCCTTCCTTCCTTCCTTCCTTCCTTTCTTCCTTCCTTTCTTCCTTCCTTCCTCCCTTCCTTCCTCCCTTCCTTCCTTCCTTCGTTCCTTCCTTCCTTCCTTCCTTCCTTCCTTCCTTCCTTCCTTCCTTCCTTCCTTCCTTCCTTCCTTCCTTCCTTCCTTCCTTCCTTCCTTCTTTCCTTCCTTCCTTCCTTCCTTCCTTCCTTCCTTCCTTCCTTCCTTCCTTCCTTCCTTCCTTCCATGTCCATCTTATTTCGAGCATGTATTTCTTTTGGTGTATACAATCACCGTCAGCTTAAAATGTAATGCGTGAGATTATAATCTCGCGGTAGGTTAGGTTTGTTTATTATCTGACGTCGATAACTTATAATCTTACGGCTTTTACAATTTTACGGTGACATAAATATACAAGTGTTAGTTGCGTGTTTAAATTGAATTGAAATGATTATGTAGAATATTTGTAGCAAACTTGAACTTTTGACTCCTTAAACTTATTTGAATGTATCAATTGCTGTTTCTGCAGAGTATCGTGTATTCGGGATACGGTCTAAAATAGACTTAAACTCTTGTTGTAATTTTCAGGAAGATAGCTTTAGTCATAATTTTGACGAGAGCTGGTTTGGGATTAGACGCTGGTGTTATGAAGAAGCATTACGCCGCGGTACTGCAACTGGGCTTACTGCCGTGGCTCGTTGAATGTGTAGCTATTAGCGTCTCTACGCATTACCTGCTGAACTTGCCTTGGATTTGGGGTAATGTATATTTCTATTCATGTGTAATTATTTTGTGTAAATGAATGTTTTTTGTTTTTTATAGTATTGAGTGTCGAGACGAGCAGGACATGTGCCTGATGGTAAGCAACATGCCTGCCAGATAACAGGACAGTGACACGCAGCTATTGAAACTGGAGAGTCCAAATTATTACCTAGCACTGCACTGCGCTCGTTACCCAGAAATATAAGAAGTTTTATCTCTATGCCTTGTAATTTCACTGGAAATATTGCCCTTCAAACCGGAACACAGTAATGTTTGCACATTACTGCTTGGCGGTATAATAACTGGCAAAAGTATGGTATTTCCCCAGACAGACTCGGCAAAGAGTACTACCACTAGTACTATACTATATAAATAAATAAATATTGGTGGACAATTCACACACAACACCATCTGACCCCAAACTAAGCAAAGCTTGTACGATGGCGGCCAGATAGCTGATATAATACTTATATAGTTTTAAATACATACTTATTATACATACAACACCTAGACACAGTGCAAACATTTGAATTCATCACACAAATATTTGCACTGGGTGGGAATCGAACCCACGACCCTCGGCTTCGCAGGCAGAGCTACTACCCACTAAGCCACGAGGCCAGTCTAATATGTGTGTACTATATAGTTATAACAGGAAGGAACGGTCGTCAGTTCCTTCCTATTGTAATGATACGTGTTACAGCTTACAGCGATGACAGATGAAAGGATGGAAAACATGTTTAAAATCTTGACATTGACATTATGTTTATCTAATTTCTCTAACAAAATGACGTCATATTTGAAACATTGATTCGTCATTTCGTCGTGAAAATTATGTTTGACAGATTTTTTGCATTCCGATTGTGTCATTAGCTAATAATAATACTGCTAATAAAAACATACCATTTTGAACTGTACATTTAAGTAATACGACTGTTTTTAGGTTTCCTGCTAGGTTCGATGATAGCCTCGGTCTCCCCTGCCGTAGTGGTCCCGTGCTTATTCCGACTCCGCGACGTCGGCTACGGGGTCGCGAAGGGCATACCGACGATAGTAGTGGCCGCGGCGGCTATAGACGACTCAGTGAGCGTTGCTGTGTTCGCTATCATTCTCAATGCCATGTTCTCGAGTGGTTCGGCTACGTTTAATATTATCAAGGTTAGTGTGGCGTACTAATGTTGCTAACTGCAGAATACCTTTTTTTTTTATTTATCATAGAGTGACATGACGAGCAGGACATGTGCCCGATGGTAAGCAACATCCCTGCCACATAACAGCACAGTGACACGCATCTATTGGAACAAGAAAAGTCCAAATCATTACCTAGCACTGCACTGTACTCGTCACCTAAGAAATCTAAGATAGTATTTCTCTAAGCCCTGTAATTTCTCTGAAAACATTGCCCTTCAAACCGGAACACAGTAATGTTTGCACATTACTGCTTGACGGTAGAATAACTGGCAAAGGTAAAGTGGTACTTCCCCGTGATGTGACGTGACGTGATGGTAATGTTTATGTAGGCGTAGAGTAAAAGTTCATCATCAGTGCATGAATGCGCAAGAAAGGCGGTCATCAGAGAGGAGTGGCGATGTGTTGTGAACAGCGAGCAACACGGAAGGGAGTAGGCGTACACAGCGTTTCCCCTCTGTCAAAGTACAAGTCCGCGTGGACCATGGAGTTTGATAATATACTGTGGCGTGAGGGCGGGGCTAGATTTGTGAATGGTGCTTTCTTTTTTAAGTGTTAGTGATTTGTCTGTGTGAGTATGATCGGCAATGGATCGGTACAGGTATGTTTTGTATGTAATAGTGCGGCTTTGCACTAGTGTGCAATTTCCCCTTCCGCAAGAAATTACAGAAAGATTTGAACAATATTTTTTAGCCAAGGCTACTCCCTTCCGTGCTTGCGCGGAAGATCGAGTTGCTCGATGGTTGTGAAGCTTGCCACCAACACCTGAAGTAATGACCACGACCTCTCTGTCAGGAATGATACCAACGAAGAAGAATTTCAAGTTCAAGTTTCTTTATTTCGCTTTAAATTGTGGTTACATTAAAGGTCTTACAAATACTTAGCACCTAGACAATTTCGGCCTAAAAGGCATGCGAAAAGATTCACTATGTATAGCAAATCTATATTTTAGTACATAAGCATGTCATACTGCTTAACTGAAAACTAATTATTGTATCTATATATATTATACATTCAGAATTTTAAGAATTACATCGGGCTAAATCTATTTT
This sequence comes from Ectropis crepuscularia, assembly GCA_963693475.1. Lineage (NCBI taxonomy): Eukaryota > Metazoa > Arthropoda > Insecta > Lepidoptera > Geometridae > Ectropis > Ectropis crepuscularia. The sequence goes on from OY856342.1 coordinate 21,081,889, forward strand.
CATTAAATTCAATGAAGTGTTTGATGTCATAGAAACTGTGCTCCATTAACCATCTCTGAAATTTAGTTTTAAATTGTTGGCACGAAAGAGAAGAATAAAGATAAATATATATTAAATTGATTTATAGATAAAAAATATTAGCACTTCGTGAGTGCTGAGTGCTGACGTACATACTACGTACTTAGTACTCATCGTACATTTTCTGTGTAAACTTGTTTGCCTAGTGTTTTATTATTATAGCTTTATTTTCCACTTAACATTTTTTTTTTTTTTTTTACAATATACTTAAACAATTTTTTTTTCTACGCTTGTTATGTGGCCCCTGTATGGGTAAAAGCCTCCTCCATTTTTTTCCACTTTTTGCCTAGTGTTATACCATAATAATGTGTTGTTCATGCAAAAATCTCATTTCAGGGTCCCATATCTATAGTCGCCGGTGTCATTCTCGGATCACTGTGGGGAGCTATGCTGTCGATAATTCCTGAGAAGGGAGACACCTATGTCACCCCACTACGTTTCATAGCTCTATTACTTGGAGGACTATTCTCCCTGTTCATATCGAGTATGATTGGATGGAGCGGGGCAGGTCTGCTATACAATGCATTTGTTTAAAAACCTCAACTGATTTATAAAGAGGTAAATGGTATCAATATTCAATTTAGCTCCGTTCCAGGGCCGCTAGCGATCGTGTCTTCGGGCTTCATAGCCGCATACTGTTGGGACAAACAGGGATGGCCTGTGAATAAAAATCCTGTCAGCAATCTGTTCCGGATAATATGGATATTTTTTGAGCCCATATTATTTGCGTTCACTGGAGCTCAGATTACTGTGAGTACCCTAAGTTTTATTATTGTTCACGAGAAGGAAACGTTTTTTTTTTTCAGAATTACAGATATGAGCGTAGAATGAAAAAATGTGTAACATGTTGACATTGACATTAGGTTGATAGATAGACGCTCTTTATTGGCACACCAAAAAAGAATACATAGCAAAAATAAACAAAACATAGTAAAGTAGTGCGACAGTGGGGCGGCCTTATCGCTGAAAGCGATCGCTTCCAGGCAACCTTAGGATGCGTTAACTTTAGCATATTAGTATCCTAAATCAAATGTATATAACAAAATTAAAAATTAACGCTACTTGTGGTGGAATCACGAACATTTTGATAGGTTTTCGGCATTCTGGTAAAGCCTTATTACACCCCGGCCACTTGGTCAGAAAAATATACCTATAAGTACCTACAAAAAAATGCACACGCAAACAATACATGTGTGGGATTATTCTGTCACGCATTGCCTCGTCTCGAGAGCTCAGTTGCTATAGGCACGCCGATATCTAAAAAACAACAGTACAATCTTAATATATATATAGGTATAAACTAGCAGCGCCCCGCGGTGTTACCCGCGAAGTACCCGTTCCCGTTGTTTTTTCGGGATAAAAAGTCTATGTGTTCTTCCAGACTATAATCTATCTGTGTTCTAAATTTCAGCCCAATCCGTTGATACGTTAGGACGTGATTGAGCAGCAAACATCCAAACATCCATACATTGAGATTTATAATATTAGTAGGATCTCCTGTCACGATGTTTGTCCGCGATGGATTCGTAAACTACTTCACCGTGAGCAGTCTGGTCCAACTTGAGAGATAGGATAGTTTTTATTTCGATTAATAGTCTTTAAATGACAATATCCGAGCGCAGCCGGAATGGGCCGCTAGTGTTACTATATAGAAATCATATTTTTACCCCCGACTTACTTTGATACTGTTTGATTTTTTATGGACAAAATATATGTCACATTGTCAGTTACTACGCGAACGCACCTGTTTTGTTGCAATATATTTTCTACACAAACTGAAGAAGATGGTTAACTGTTATGATCGCTCGCTCTGCCACTTCATAATTTCGGATTGGTATACAGATGTCAGTGTCTACGTTAAGCACCGCATCGTTATCTGTATAATTTGCATTATTTGTAATAATTACAAAGAAACATTATTTATTTTCAGATAAGTGCCTTAGATCCCGAAGTGATAAAGATGGGTGCATTATGCCTTATTGGATGCCTTTTGATTCGAGCTATAGCAACATTTCTAGTTGCTTTCGGTTGCGCCCTTAACTCAAAGGAGAAACTATTCATTGGACTAACTTGGACGGCGAAAGCTACAGTTCAGGTTAATATTTACCTACTAGTTTATTTATTACTATCTTATCACTATGATAAAATCGCTAAGACTCTATAAATACATCTTACCAAATACTAAATAAATTCGAATTTCCGGACATTTGTCACACGTCGTCTGTCTGTCTCGTATCTTCGTGATAAATGAGATAAGATCTCATTCTTCAAAATATTTTCGTTGTTTTCTTTAATTGAATCTCACGCTGTGTGGTGATGATAGCGCAGACAGATATGTGTCGGCTCGATTTTCACTGACATTGAACTTTCGGTTGGGAAAAACAGGCTTAGGATATATATCGACATAAATATAGCAAGATACTAGCTGTTACCCGCGACTTCGTCCGCGCGAAATAAATACTAAGGTAACTCAGGCAGTACCTACCTATTTTTATACCCAGACACATTTACGGTTACTAAAAACAGCAAAAAAACAATTTCATCAAAATCGGTTCAGTTGTTTAGGTGTGAAAGCGTAAGAGACATGCGTCCCCAATTTCAACTCCAATTTCATGCCCATACAGTTTGAAATTACAAAATTGCGAGAACAATTATTGTATTCGTGCCATATGCATATATAAAGAGTTTCATAGTTTTATCTTCAACAATTGGGAACTTACATTTTGACATTCATCCCCCATTTCATCTCCGTACAGTTCGAAATTACAAAATTGCTAGAACAAACATTAAATTTATTTGCTTCGTGTCAAGTGCCTATACTATACAGAGTTTCATGGTTTAATCTTCAACGATTGGAAGCTTCCATTACTGTCATCCCCCATTTCAACCCCAATTTCACCCCCGTACAGTTCAAAATTACAAAATTGCTAGAACCAACATTCGTTTGCTTCGTGTCAAGTGTCTATACTCGTATACAGAGTTTCATGGTTTTATCTTCAACGGTTGGGAACTTTCATATTGACATTCACCCCCATTTCAACCCTAATTACATCCCCATACAATTCGAAACTACAAAATTGCAAGAACAAACATTTGTCTGCTTCATGTCAAGTGTCTATATACAGAGTTTCATGGTTTTATCTTCAATGGTTGAGAACTTCCATATTGACATTCATCCCCCATTTCTACCCCAATTTCACCCCCGTACAGTTCGAAATTAGAAAATTGATAGAACAAACATTTAATTGCTTCGTGTCAAGTGTCTAGATACAAAATTTGATAACTTTGAAAATCACGTTTCATACAAAATTTTCATACAACCGTTCATCCCTTGTTTCACCCTCTTAGGGGTTGAATTTCGCAAAACCCCGTCTTAGCGAGCGCCTACGTGCTAAAAGGGACCTCCATGCAAAATTTCATATTCCTAGCATTTGTAGTTTTTGAGATTCCTTGATGAGTGACCTTTCGCTTTTATATATATAGACTAGCGGCCCGCTCCGGCTTCGCTCGAATAATAACCTAGATACCAATAGCAGCGCCACTTGCCGGGCTGGTTTGTGAATCTAAACCATCCATGGCAACCCTAAACTTTAATAATAAAAATAAATGTTTATTTCTATAAAACTATTTTAGATTTGCCATAAGCTCCGGGAAATTTTAATCGAAATAGAGTGAAAAACATTCACAAAAAATACGATAATTGATCAGTTATCGAGCGGGATGAAAAATTATTAAATGACTAAAATGGCTATAAAAAAAATAGGGGTTGGTGATAAAAGGGTAAAAATTTTGGGTTGTATGTATTTTTAATCCCACATTATAAAAAATTAAAAACATTTTTTTTCCTCCAAATTAAAAAAAAATTTGGGGTGAACAACCCTTATCACTTAGATAAAATATAAAGAACATAACAACTGAACAGTCGGGATCCAACGAACAGTTAGATTGTATGTCGAATAATGTTGGATCCCGACTGTTCAGTTGTTATGTTCTTTAATTAGAATAAGTATATTTTATTTTTATAGAATTCTAGACCACCGGAAATCTAAGTGCTTGTTTTATTCTTTTCAGTTTTTTTAGTATGTAAGTACCTACGTACTTTGGTTCACTTTTTACGCAGTCGGGTTTTTTGAGTTTTTAGAATATATTATTTTTATTTACTAAATGTTTGTCGTGTATGTATGTAATACACTAGCTAGATAGTGACGGGACGAGCAAATAATGCCTGATGGCACAGGCCTGCCCATTACAGCACAGTGCCTTGCAGCTATATCAACATGAAAAATCGAAATCACTGCCTAGCACTGCAATGCGCCCATCACCCAGAGATATCAATGCTATGATGCTCTGCAATTTCTCTGAAAACATTGCCTTTGAAACCGGAGTACAGTAATATTTGCGCATTAGCAGTAGAATACCTGGCAAAGGTGTGGTTCCCCAGGCAGCCTCTGCCAATAGCACCTACCACTACTAACTACTAATTAAATGTTATAAATACATCTAATAATTGGCTGGTTTTTGTAGGCGGCATTAGGACCGGCAGCCTTGGACTTAGTGCACACGGGACAGTCATCTGGCTTGAGCAAAGAAGAAGACGAAATGCACGCAAAAGCAATACTAGCGGTCAGCGTTCTTAGCGTCGTGCTGTCTGCTCCTTTGGGTGCTTTGCTCATCGCATTAACAGGGCCACGACTACTTCAGAAAGGTCCAGGTACGTATTTTATATTACTGCGCCCCAGACACTAACTTTTCTATGTAATCACAGTAATATGATAGATATAAATATATGGATGTTTGTTCCTCAGCCGCGTCGGAAAAGCTGAACAGATCTGGACGTCTACTCTATTTCTACGAAAACGTAATTTCGAAAAAAAACTCGCGACTTTCCTACTCTCGTTCTACTTCGTTTCGTCCGATACAACGTTGTTTGACGTTTAAATGTTCTAAACATACTCTAATTAGAGTAGGCTTAGAACATTTAGACGGACAAAACGACGGATCGAAGTAGAATCGGAGTTGGAAAATCGCGAGTTTATTTCGCGGATTTCCTACTCCGGTTCTACTTCGTTTCGGCCGATCGAACATTGTTTGACATCTAAAGGCCGATTTACATCAGACGAGCGAATGCTCATTCTATCCCCACTGTATCAAATTCATTTGGTGTAAACAAACGTAGAACATTCTTTCGTTGTTTTGTTTGCGTTCGCAAAGATTCTATGGAATATTTAATATGGAAAACGCTAAGAACGACCTTTCGTTTATACTAAAAGATCGAGAAAGAATGCTCTTGTTCCAGCTCTAGCTCTGTGTTCGTTCAGTTTAAATCGGCCTTTATCAGAGTAGGCTTAGAACATTTCAACGCGGATAAGAACATAGGAAAGTCGCGAGGTTATTACAAAATTACGTTTTTTGTAGAAAGAGAGTAGACGTTCTGCTCTTCTACCGCCTAACTCAATCGCCTTTGGCTTTCCTATTGCTGTCTCTATAATTTCAAGCGAAAAGAAAGGACAAATTTCAAAGCTAAGGCAGTTAGGCGGAGGCCCTCTCTGGTTGAAATTTGGAACACAGTTAAATTAAAAACTGGAATAATTTTGATTGCGGGAAAAAAACGGAAACGGGAATTATGCGGGTAAAATCGCGGGGTACTGAAAAATCCTGTGAATGGCGCTAGATTTAGATTTCCACATCCCACCAAAAGAATATCAAATCAAAAATCCTATTAGAACCGTCGTTAACGGGGTTAGTACCTATGTACGCACGAACCGACCGATGGCGTCGTCGGTGTCGTCAGCGTAATATATGAAGGTCCCCGTGTGCCGTGAGATTGCGACGACCGCATGAGGCACGCTCTCGTGCAGCTTCGTGTTTGCCTTAGTTTTTATTGCGATTACCGACTCGTATGTTAGTCCCTGAGCTTCATGGATGGTAAGGATGCGTGACCCGGTGCCTGAACCATAACCCTGGTTTGTCAGGGTCTCCTTCTCCTCTTGAGTGTGAACTAAAAAGAGGGTGTTTGGTTGGGTGTTGGGTATTTGCGCTCCCTTATACCTTCTCTGCTCTAGGGACTTTATGCGAGGCGCCGAGGAATACATACCCGAGTATTATATAGTCGGTTCGTGCGGCGAGCGTTGTCTGCAACACCGAAGACCATCCGAGAGTTCAATTTGCAGATGGCCATCAAGGATAGAAATGCAGTCGTGGTGGAGGCGCTGAGCCGGGAGGAGGCGACTTAGAAAATAAAATAGTCCTAGAATTAGCAAGAAAATGTTCCCTACTCTCCCCTATTTCCTTTTCTTCTCCAATCCAAGATTCATGTAACAAAAAGAAAACGATTGACAAAGGTCACGGACCCCGGAGTCTGTGGAGCTGTAAAATTTTAAATAAAAAAAAAAAAAAAAAAAAAAAAAGTACCTATGTACGTTAAAAAAAACTTTTCATATGTATATTATGTAGATTACTGTAAATTAAATATCGATCTTACTTACGTAATTAATTCTTCTTCACTTATTAAAACATTTTACAGATGCACAATACCCGATGACGAAAATAAAATTATTGGTTGTTATAGCCATTAAACTTGTTCAATAATGCTAGCCTAATTGAAGGCCAAGTAAGCTCTCCTGATTGTACTAAAAACGATTATTGGTTTAGTTATCGTTTTGTTTTAGTGCTCCATTAAATTAACGTAAACTGGATTTATTAAAAGTTCAGCAATATCATATTATTATCTTGAGTATATAACTATTTATTTTGTTTTTTTTAGTTGACTTTGTATGAATACTGAATTGACTGTGCATCTTGAGTAGTTATGAAGTAGAATTTATCTGCATATATTTTTAGTCATAGTTTTTACTTGGGAAATGTACTTAAAATGTCACATTAGTAACCAGTACCCTGATCTATTATGTGTTGAGAATTATGGCGGTGCCATACGCCACAATAGCGCGTCACTTAATAAGTAGAAGTATACATAAATATGAATTAACCGTAGCTAAGATTAATTAGAAAACGGAGCCAGTATTCGAGGGTATTGTAATGATGTTCGATAAAAACCCTTAATAATAGATAGTAGTTTATAAAACAAATTGTTCATTGAATTTGGGATGTGATTTTACCTAAATCAATTCAGTAAAAGTTAAACTTCAGTAAAAATTAGTATAGAATGGACTATCCAACAGAAAATGAATCTTTCAATTCGGACCAGTAGGTACCTAGTTCCCGAGATCCTAACGTTCAAACAAACAAACTCCTCAGCTTTATTATCTTAATATATATAAATATCCAGTCACGATGTTTGTCCGCGATGGATTCCTAAACTACTTAACCGATTTTAAATTAAATTAATATTCGTTTACGAAAAACTAATATACGTTTTCGTTACATTTTCAGCCGATGACGTCCAAATGGAAAACGCCGAAGAAATGAAAGAGGATGATGGTACAACGAATTTGTGAGAAAAAGTTGTTTTAAAGTTGGTGTACATACTTAAGAATGATTTTTATTGCCATTTTTAGGCAAGTTTTAAAATCTATTTAATATTTTATTTAAGAGAAATAAATAGAAAGACAGTAGGTACAATTTCTATAATTGTTTTATAAATGTGTACTTATTACAATAATATATTACCTATGTGTTTTTTTTTAAGTTAAGTTCGTACTTAAAGTATGAATACATGCGTACTACCTATGTTGATTACAACATTTATGTACTTACTTACACTTAAATTGTTTTAGGTACATATACCTAGATAAGATAATTTGAATCTTTTATAAGAAAATATTTTTATGTAAAGTAGTTGTAAGATATTTTATTATAGGTAAGTACTTACAATCTTTTTGACGGGTCAATACTATTTTACTTTAAGTGTTGATAAGTACTTACTTATTTTCAGAACAAGTGTCCTTAGATAAGTACTTACATATATAGTTTACAAATCCTGTTAACGTAGTATGTTTTATTAAATGTTTGTGAATAAAATAATGGGTTTCTGTTACGACAAAGGCTAGTTCGCACCTTAGTAACCTATCCTATAGAAGCCGTTGTATTTTCGGAAAAAAATAGTTCCTATTAAGAAGGATAATCCGCGTTTCGAAAACTTCGTCGATTCATCTCATCGCCCTTCACACAGTGCCTTAAGGCAAAAGTATGCAATCAGTGCGTTCTACCTGGCGTAGGTAACCTACGGAGCTGAAACATGTACCTACATACAGATCAACGATCTCAATACAAAGATGTGCCGTCCCAAACTTCAGGACGCACGGAATCATGTTATGGTTGGAAAGAGTCAGCTCACTTTTTCCGTTCTAGTCGGTTGCAGGAAGCGGTGGACGCCGGACATCTTTACCTACCTATAAAACACTATTCGTTGTCAACAACCAAAATCAGTAGAACCACAGCAAATCTCGCCGCTAGCGATTCTAGGGGTCAAGTAGATTGGTTGTTTGTAAACCACTTCCGATACACACAGATACGCAGTTTATTACAAATCTCAAGGTGCTCAGGGCACATCAATTGGTTTATATCGATGATTGATACCTACAGATTGTACACTGTCTAAGTCACTCAGCGACTGAGAAAGAATTATGCTCGGAATTTACTCTAGAGATTGTATTCGTAGCGAGATAATCTATCAGACAAATGAGATTGCCGACATAGCTCAGCGCATTAGCTAGCTAAAATGGAAAGTAAGCTAGATAGGGGAAGTCAGCTCAAAGCGGCCATAGGAGGCAAAGAGGCCATGGTCTATAACTCAGTTATATTCAATATTATCGTGACTTTGCCACTTGGGACGCATAGGCAATCTCCTTCCCCGCACCGGGTTACCGCTTTACCGTATTCGCAAGATGCGTAGAACCGTGGTGTGACGCGAATGATTTTTATCCGTACTACTAAAAAAATGCATGATAAATATTTGGTGATTTGGCCCAATCTTATTATATTTTAGTGTTTGTGATTTAATTGTATAATTGATTGAATCATTGCGAACGGCCGTGTAGCCTTGCATTATTTTCAAAGTAGAGAAAGAGTGAGTGCAATTTACGTTGAAAACAAAATGCCTGAAAAGGCAAAGCGGTCCGGGCAAAGTGGCCACTGTCATAATTCCAATATCTGAGCATTTGATTTCATCTGTTTATATTATAGGTGAGGACATTACGTAATCATAAACTGAAACCCCAAACTGTGGATTATGGACAATCAGCACTATTGATTAGATACACAAAAAAAAAATACAAAAAACGAACAAATTTTTATTAAAATCGACACCAGACCTTCGTCACCTGATCTCGGTTAATCTGAAGAAGTAGGTACTCGTAAATGTCAAAGAATGCCCTGTTTAAATTAAAACAAAATAGTGCTGGCCGCTTTGCCCATTCCCTGTGGCCGCTTTAGGCGACCACTTGGGCAAAGCGGATTTTAGTCAACTTTTCAAAAAATTTAAATGGATTTTGTTAAAACGCACATTTGAGGATTCGGCTTACATGTTATGAAAATATAATTAACTCTTTATCCATTCATCAAAAACTCTGTGAGAGAATATCGTTTGTTTTGTCATCTATTATTGAGATCAAAGTTAAGGTGTCCGCTTTGAGCTGACCTCCCCTATAGTAGGTAGGTATCTACTAGAAAACCAATAACAGTTGGGATAATATAAATGGAAAATAAATGGGTCTGAAATAGAGAATGGGGAAACATAATGTAGGACACCCTGACGTGATGGTGTAATGATTCACGGAAGAGCGCTGATACCGGTTGATAACTTACAAGACGAGGAGTGAGCGCTGAGTGGCGTATGGGAGGTTCCTATCTATGTCCAGCCGTGGACGAATATGAAGTAATGATGAATAAGGAAATTGTGACATTAATTATTCAGGACTATATACTTAAAACCTGCTGCTTCAAAATGATATCCAAGTAAGTTGACATGTTATGATATCTTTAAAAGAGGAAAACAACTTATAGCTGATAGGTAGATACGAGGTTTGAAATACCTAAAGTGTCACCTGTAAACTTACTATACTTACTTATTAACTTATTATTAATAAAATCATCAGCAGTCAGCAGTATGTTAGGTACTTTTTACCTAAGCAACTTGGTTTCTCCTTCGACTTGCCACTAAAAGCTCTATTTAAAAAAAATAGTAGGTACTTGTTTCAAAGAATCTGATTTATTTTTACTCACAACTACAATTATTAGTAGGTAAAGTATAAACACAATCAAAACAATTATGAAAGGGTCTAATATTAGGTATCTATTTTACGCATAGGGTCAATCGGTCAGTTTTACAACGTCTCGATTAGAAAAATCAAAGATGTGGGGCGTGTGGCTGAATGACTAGTATCCATGCCAAAGAATAAAAATAAAAAAGTGGGTAGCGGGGGGCGGAGGGAAAAAGTTTTGTTTTGTTTTTGAAACTTTGTAATTTTGGTAGAAGTTGTTGATATGTTGTAAACAAACAAAACTTCCTTATAATTTTAATTGACGTTGTAAATGCAGAAAGTACCGAGATTTACTAAAGCGACTTTATAGATGTAACAAACAATGTCGGTACTAATAATTGCCGTGGCATCTGAAAGTGGAGTGCCTATATTTTCAAGAAAACGAGGATCTTTTGAGAATGTAAGGTCATATTTGTAGATATTCAAACACCTATTGATTTCTATAATAAAGTTACTTGTGATTGTAATATATATATTTTTTGCCGTAACAAGACTCAAATTACCACTAGTTTGGTACAATAAGCACTCTTTAGGTACATGCATGATGTTACAGTACATTTTTTTAAAAGATAGTGACGAGAAGAGCAAGGCATTTGCCTGATGATGGTAAGCAACACGCCGTAACATAACATCAAAGTACCACTCAGCAAAGATCCCATTTCGCTGGTTAACATTGCACTGTGCTCATCAACCAGAGATGTAATATGATGATTTATCTATTGGTCCATGTAATTTCTTCTGAATTAGCAGTAGCAGCAGCAGTAGAATTACTGGGAAAGGTCCCAAACTAAAACTTTCTCAGATTGACTCCATAAGAATCTCTAGGTATATATTCCATGTTTATTTAAAGGTTCAGTTTTCAACGATTGCATCTCTGCATGGAATTAATATGTTCAGTAAATGCCACAACCTCTTGATGACAAGCACACAAGTTGACAATGGAAATATACTCTGGAAAGAATACTGTAAAAGGTTTGTCTTATTTCTGTCATTATGACTTTAACCGCAGGGTTAGGCTTCAGCAGTCCACTTTTTGTTCTCACTGCTGGGAGTTATCTCACAAGGAGATAGTCAAATCAAGTTAAAGTCAAAGTCTTGCTATTATATTTATAAAATTTATCTGGTTGACTATGGGTTGGTGGATGACACACATCATTGACAAATGGATTTTCTTGAAACATACTGTAGGCTTATGGGCCGTACTCAGATGATGTAGTAAATATTAAGAACTTTAAAGGCCCTTAGTCCAGATGACAAAAATAAAATTCAATGTATTTGTTGATGTGGCTTGACACTGTGAGCTTGCACATAAAACTTGACTAAAATTGTGCACTTTTTGTGAAGTGCCTTTGATTTCTCGCCTAGAAGAAACTGATTCACTCGTTTGAGTTTGAAAACAAGATTGATCAGGGAAAATTCTTTAAACCAACACACGCTACAAGTTAAACATTATTATTGCATAACATTATCAGGATAAGTGTAGTTCTGCCTTATTATTTTGTAGCACAAGAGTACAGAGTTAGATATTAATTTTAAAAGATCATATTCTGTCTGACATTAATATTTTTGTGTCAAATAAACTAGAATTAAAAACAGCGAAATACATATTTAATTTCTTTATTTGAAAACCTACAGAATTATAGTATATTTGTGTGTGTGTAGTGTTATAATTATATTTTTCAGTGTTACATTAGTTGGTATAGCAACTGGAGGTCTAGAATGTGACTTAGAACTACTGCTATCTTGCGTCTACGATGTTCTTGTATTATGTATTGGTAAAAAAGAGATAGAGACATTGAAAAACATTGAACAAGTGAAGCGGGATCTGAGACAGTGTTATTCTGTATTGGACTATCTATTGGAGTCTTTGGACCCAAATGCAGTGTCTAGTCCACTGCCAACATTGGTCTTGGACCTCATTCAGAGCATGCTATGTCCACAAGCACAGCATTTACAGGTAAAATCTAATTTTACTACTCCACTCTTCTTTCTTTTCTTTTTATGACCAATGACCAAAACATGTACACACTGGTAACACTTGACCTCAAGATTTGCTGCAATTTTGTGCAAGGTAAAAAATACTGATTTGGTTTGAGTTTTCCTATTGTTCATAGTCAATACATTTGGTCATAATCCCTTTATTACTTAACGTTACATGCTTTACTCATTCCTAGTAACCTGTTGCTTTCTCAATGTTGTGCTATACTGTTCTACACGTACCTCCCACCAAACAGCTCTCTATTGTTTATAATTAAAAAAAAACAACTTTTTAATCATTCGGGATTTGAACTCCTATTGTAAACATATCACAAGATTTAATCACAATCTAAATTATGTTATTCAATTACCTCAATGTTACAACCGCCGTGGTCACGAAAAAGTAATTAAGTGTAATAGTTGAGGAGCTGACAAACAAAGGCGGATCTATTTCCACAGTACTATAAATTCATGGCGATCAACGCTAGTTCCAAATCATAACATCCAAAATTGTGTTTTCAAGCAGAAACAGATATGTCTGTTTAAATTTTTACCTAACAGAGTATTATAATAATAATAATAATAAATATTGGTGGACAATTCACACACAACACCATCTGACCCCAAACTAAGCAAAGCTTGTGTGATGGCGGCCAAATAGCTGATATATTACTTATATAGTTTTAAATACATACTTATTATACATAGAAACACCTTATTATGTAAAAATTGTAACTAGAAAGTTTATCCCTTTCATTCAGTTTTCATATCTACTGTAAAATACAATTGATGGGTCAAGTCCGCTTTTGTTCGCCAGTTCCTTCAATTTAGATAGTGATCAAGTTCTGTGTTGTTTACAAAAAAAAGAAAATCTGACGTCACTAAGCCACCAAGGCATTGAGTGCTACAAGTAAAACATATTCCAGCAAGTCCTAGATCACTACGCCGAGAGTGTGACGGGGCGGTGGTCGTGCCTCATCGTGCACGGGCTGCTGGTGGCGACGAGCTCTGACTTCTGCGAGCTGGACGCGCGCGAGGCGCGGCTTCTGCTGCTGTTGGCGGGGGCGCGGGACGGCGCGCCGCTGGCAGACACACCCGTCTATCTACCATACACCAGCCCCAACGTACGTAACATACTAAACTCACACTCAGTGGCGTGTCACGGTCGCTAGACGGAGGCAAAGTGGGTCCTCAACTACGGCTGCGCCTTTAAAAGGGCCTCGCGAAACCTCTTATCTACCCTACACCAGCCCCAAAGAACGTTTCACGCTACATTCGGACGGAGTGCCTGAGCCATTGAGTCCAACAAGTAACACAAATTGCAGCAAGTCCTAGATTACTACGCCGTTCCATACCACACTCACTCAGTGTCGTGTCACAGTCGCTAGGCGTGGACAAAGAGGGCCCTCGCCTAAGTCCTTGCACTTAAAGGGGTCTCGCGAAGCCTGTTATCTACCATCTACCTTACACCAGCCCCAACATACGTTCCATACTACAGTCACACTCAGTGGCGTCGCTAGGCGTGGACAAAGAGGGCCCTCGCCTATGTCCTTGCACTTAAAGGGGTCTCGCGAAGCCTGTTATCTACCATCTACCTTACACCAGCCCCAACATACGTTCCATACTACAGTCACACTCAGTGGCGTCGCTAGGCGTGGGCAAAGAGGGCCCTCGCCTATGTCCTTGCACTTAATGGGGTCTCGCGAAGCCTGTTATCTACCATTTACCCTACACCAGCTCCAACATACGTTCCATACTAGTCACACTCAGTGGCGTCTCTAGGCGTGGGCAAAGTTCCCACTTTGCCTACCCAAGTGGGCCCTCGAGCTCTCGTCTACGGCCTCACGCTTAAAAAACCTCCCGAAGCCTCTTATCTACCCTACACCAGCCCCAACGTACGTTCAATACTGTACGGTGGCATACCTATTTATTTTTAGGCGAGTAAATTACTTTGACTTTGCCACTTCTAGACTGGATGCCGTATACGATTGCTTAAATAGCTTATAGGCTAATCCAGGACTGACAAAGAGACACGTCAAACTTTAAAACCCCGTCCTTTTGCATCGGAGTTAAAAATACTTATGATTCTGATTGCAGGTAGCGTTCCGTGCAGTGACATGCAAATTGCTGACTGACGTATACGTTCTGGTGATCTGCGGCGCCACTCCAGCCCTGTCTCAAATAGACGAGATCGTGTTACGATGCTGGGAGGGGTACGCGCAAACTATCAAGGAAGCTAAGCTGTCGTATCCGAGAAACTTCCCACCTACCCTCAATTTTGAACCTTGTGTTTTGGGGTAGGTTGCGTTAGACTTTAACTGCCGTTTTTATGAGACTAACGACAGGAATTGATTTTTGTATGTAAGACTAGCGGCCCGTTCCCGCTTCGCTGGGATATTGTCATATAAAGGTCATTAATCGATATAAAGTATCCTATCTTTCAAGTTGGATTAAACGGCACACGGTGTGTAAATTTGATAAAAATCTGTATTGAGAACCATCGCGGACAAACAACGTGACGCGTAATTTATATTTATTAAGATTATTAGTTTACTACCAGTGCCCTGCGATCCCGTTATTTTCCCGGGATAAAAATAGTCTGTTTTTATAGCATAAAGTGACGAGACGAGCATGAAATGTGCCTGATGATAAGCAACATGCCTGCCACATAACAGCACAGTGACACACAGCTGTTGGAACATGAAAAGTCCAAATCATTACCTAGCACTGCACTGCGCTCTTCACCCAGAAATCTAAGATATTATATCTCTGAGCCCTGTAATTTTTCTTGAAACATTTCCCTTCAAACCGGAACACAGTAGTGTTTACACAGTACTGCTTGGCGCTAGAATAGCTGGCAAAGGTGTGGTACTTCCCCCAGGCGGACTCTCGCAAGAGTCCTACTGCCACAGTTATGTGTTATTCCAATACCATTATCTATCCATAAACCAAATTTCATCCAATTCCCTTCAAGTAGCTTTTTGCGTGAAAGAGCAACAAACATACATCCATCCATTCTTACAAACTTTCGCGTTTATTGTAGTAGGAGGAAGTAATCGCTTTATAGCGATCAACTAGCCCGTTGATATCACATTAATTGTTTTAGGTTTTTTGTCATTTGTTTTTTTTTATATAGTTTCATGTTTCATCTACTTACCTACTAGTTTGTGAATTAATACATTACGTTAGCAATGGTAAATTGTACAATGATACGTAATATAAGACATTGTTGTGTCGTGATTTCAGTATCCTCGTGGTAAACATAGGCAGACGAAGATGTGTATTCTCGCGGCATCTGCACACGTCGAACCAGAAAAACCGAGGCGTGTCCGGAGCGCACAAAACCGACATTTTGAGAACATTCTACGTGACCAGTGCAAGAGATTTAGCACCAGAACTAACTCACGAGCCTGGTAAAGGTATGTACCTAATGTCTCTTAAAGTGAATAACCAAAAGAAAATTTGTCGTGCTCAAATTTTAAACTGAAAATCACTTTTGCTGACGTCTGCCCCTTTTTTCGCAGGGAAAAACTTATGGGTTCGCGTCCCCGGTAGGTAATGCGTATGCGTACCTAATAGTTGTATATATCTGTAGCTATACAGGTGACGTAGTGAGCAACATAAAAAAAATAAAAATAGTCTTTATTTCTACTGCAAAAATGACATAATAAATGAGTTAATATCATATTATATTTATGATAATTACTTTGTAATTTTTCAGAGTACCTACTAAATTTTTTTTTTTTTTTATACAGTATGAGTAGTTTGTGTAGTAGTCGCCTCTGCAGCGTAGGCCTGCTACATTAGGCCAATTGTCCACGTAGCTGCACGACATCCGCACGATTTCGACAATTGTCGGATGCAAGACGAATGCTTGCATCTTGCGTACAAATAATGAAGTCTGTGTCCACGAAACGACAATGACACGACAGCCGCACGTCTTGCGTTTGTTCGTAAGATGCATGCATTCGACAAAAGACGCGTGCGTGGACAGTAGGCCTTAGTGTTGTTTAAAACTAAATTCTAAGTTTTCACTTCTATCGGTAATCTCTGACTGACATTTTTTTGTTATTGTAAGTACATAATTGTAGGGTAACGGCACAGATCAGAAAATAGTTAGGTACTTCGTAACATATTAATAATACTGCTATACAAAAGTGCAAATACCTACACGATAATCACCTAAGCTGTTACTTGCAAGCAAAAATACACCTTCGCACACGCACGCAGAGTCTAGCAAGACGCTTTGACAAGCAACACACCTGCCTTATTACTATTGAAACGCCTTTGGTCCTTTGTTTTATTATAGAATTCTGATTGGGATACTGATTGTCATCACAGTGGTATTTTTATTAAGAATCACTGTTTTTTTATACTAGTGGACTAGTACACATATTACTACAAAAGAATCTTAAAAATTTAGGAATTTTTAAGATTTTCAACACTAATACCTTACAGATATCGAGGTGCTAGGATGCCTGAACGAAGTCTATTGGTGTTCCGAGTATCACAAATGCCATGCCCAGAGGTCTGGCAACCTCATCTGCTGTGTGCTGTATGCTTCCACTGTGCCTACACATACTATGAGGTAAATATGTCTAGCTTTTTTAAAATGTTATTTAAAATTATTATTTACCGTTAATGGTGACTTTCGATGAATCTATTTATATGTATCATCGATCAATTATTTAACTTTTTAGTCTTAAAATTAACGTGGTTGTTATACATATTGATTAGGTATACGGGTAACTCACGTGGAATGAGGTCGGTCAATCCGACTCGAGTTTTGGCCGCGTCCGGCGGCCTTTTTCAAGGAGAGTGTACGCGCTCGATGGCTTCCCGTTTGGCACTGAGCCATCGAGCGCGTACACTCTCCTTGAAAAAGGCCGCCGGACGCGGCCGAAACTCGAGTCGGATTGACCGACCTCATTACACGTGAGTTACCCGTTTACCTAATCAATATAATTATTTAACTTTTTTATTATAGGGAAAAAACAAGCATGATAAATGCCTGATGTTATGTTAGCAATAAGCTTGCCCATAACAGCACAGTGATAAGCAGCTATTGGAACACGAAGAGTCCAAATCATTACCTAGCACCGCACTGCGTTCCGTCACTCGGAGATATAAGGTGTTTATCTCTTAGCCCAGTAATTTCTCCGGAAACATTGCCCTTGAAACCAGAACACAATAATGTTTGCACACTACTGCTTAGCAGCAAAATAACTGGCAAAAATACTTCCCCAGGCAAACTGCCCTACCACTACTATTTAGGAATATTACTAGTCCTACTAATATTATAAACTCGAAAGTTAGTGTTTGTTAATATTTACATAAAAAGTACTGAAGGGATTTGGATGATAATTTGGTACATAAATTGATTTATCTAGAATAAGACATAAGTACGTTGATTTTGATTTATCCCTGGAAAATAACCGGATCGAGAACTACGCAGGTAAAACCGCGGGGCGGGTGTGTGTAATTAAGTGCTATACACACACGCAAAACACGAGCTATCATTAACGGCACTCGATTTTGTACTCTTACTAACCTAACTTCCGAGTGCATTTTTGAGAGCTTCAGAGATTATTAGGGTTCCGTAAAAAACGGTATCTCTGTCCGTCCGTATGTCACAGCCACTTTTTGCCGAAACTATGGAGAACTACACTTTTGAAACTTGGTAAGTTGATGTATTCTGTGAACAGAATTAAGATTATTCAAAAAAAAAAAAAATTTAGGGGTGCCCCTTAATTAGAACTAAAACTAAAAAATGATTTTTTCATCAAACCTATACGTGTGGGGTGTCTATCGATATGTCGAAATGACGTTGAGGTATCTAATATCATTTTTGTCTACACTGCATAATTGCGCGAGAGACACTTCCAAAGTGGTAAAGTGTGTCTCCCCCCCTCTAACTTCTGAAATAAGAGAATGATAAAACTAAAAATACTTGTACGTCATAAATACACTATGATTAAAACATCGATCAAAGTTACACCGAACTACAAGAACTTATTTATTATATTACTTGCTGCTACGGAACCCTTCATGGGCGAGTCCGACTCGCACTTGGCCGTTTTTTTATATTTCAATCATTGTTTCAGGTTAATAACAAGCCAGATACTACAAGACTTGGGAACAAATAAAGAAATACACTGGTGATTGAATTTTACACTAATATTTTAAACTAGTTATCAGTAACTCCGTCCATAAAATAAGAATAAAACAAATAATAAAACAAATATTTATATTCAAAATTGTTTAATTACAATCCAACTTACACCTGGTAGCAGATCATCATAGTAAATCACTATAAAGGCAGCTTTTTTATATCACCGATTACAAAACGTTCACAATTTTAGCACGGATTTAGACATTAATTTCAATGGGGTTACACATGATTCAACCACAGATTTAATTATTTAAACACTAAACAAATCATGTTAACTGACAGTTAACTTGCTAGAGGAATTAGTGTTAAATTGAATAAAATAGAGTTAATATATTCTGCCCCACAGTTTAGAAAGTTAAAAGAGCATCCACGAGGAATCTATCTTCGATTGGAAATTCCACTTCCAAATAGCGGGAGAAATGAACTTGGTACATTTTAAAAATATTGTTTGTTGCAAGCTCTGTCGAAATGAAGTAGCAGAAGAAACACTTTTGCCCACCAGTGGGGCAGTTATAGTAAATTAAAATCACTGTCTTCCTTTTTAAAAAACGAACCTTCATTTATACATTACTAGCTGACCCCGCAAACGTTGTTTGCCTTAGTGAACAACCCTTGTCACTTAGGGGTATGAAAAATAGCTAGTAGCCGATTCTCATACCTACAGAATATGCATATAAAATTTGGTTAAAATCAGTAAAGCCGTTTCGGAGGAGTAAGGAAACAAACACTGTGACACGAGAATTTTAGATATAAGATGTTGAATCTTGTGTAGCACTCTAATGAATTAAAAAAATATATGCATCATGAATAAATGAGCTGCACAATTGCTAGTTCCAATCATAATATTATTAATTCAATTAATATTTTTAAGGTGACAATCCACCTGTGATGTCAGGAGAAAATGTATTATAGAGACACACATACACAGACTGGATACACATTCATAATAGATACCCAGAGGTCTATGCTGGATTGTCAACCTTATTATTTTTACATAAGATGCATCCCGTTTAAGCAAGTTAGCTAACACACTTGTGGCACTTGACAATTTTTGAACTATGTTACTTTTATACAATGGGATATTTATTGTTTATCATTGTAATAGTCACATCTATAAAGTCGCACCATATGTAAAAACCTTTAAAAACATGATTAAATGATTATATCGCCAATTTCAATTTCTAAGTCAAAGCTGATTTGGATTTACTTGAAAACATTAGTTAAAAGATAAAAGAACTAATTGATTTCATCACACTTTCTAAGCTCACTTGGTCATTAAAAAATGTTAAATACACAGTCGATTTTACCAAAACATAAAATAAACGTCACCAAAATACACGATAAAAATCACAAGCAGTTCACAGTTCACACATTACTGCTGTAAAGTACTTCGGAGCTGTCAGTTGAAGAGTAGGTATGTATTTTTTTTTTCAATAGCTGTATGCGTAGTTCGGAACGTAATCTTTCATGTGTGAAGGCCATAAAGTTCAATATGGTCAAACATTATACCACAGAGAGCTGTTCAAAAGAAACAAATAACTCCAAGCTTTGTTACTGGAGTAGGTTCCTAGTACTTACAAAATTACAACCAACATTCGTTTGATTTGATTGAAAGGAAAACTTCTTTTGGCGCGCCACAGACAGATTTTTCGTGGGTTGTGAATTGAACTCTAGCGTCACGCTCTGGAATGATATCTATTCATTCGCAGAATTATTTTGAAACCACATTCTTAGAATGATGGTGGAGTTAAGAGTTTTAATTATTTAGAAGTAAAACTTTTTTATTGCCACTGCATTGCCATTGCATATTATTAATAAGTTTTCAGAACGCAAATAGAACTGTTAGAGGTAGTTCGCAATTTCGCCAATACGGCGCTAATGTTCTCAGGCAGGTCTTTGTACATTGAAAACGCCTCATTAACTAAACATTAGAACGTGCTCTACATAATTATCCAAAATTCAGGGTTTCAGTTCAAATTCTAATTTAGACCTTCAGGGTGCTATTTCACAATGCAAGTTGAACGATTCGGGCACGAAACGACAATCCTAGTCTATCATTCTAAACGGATAAAACAAAACCCGAGAGGTTTGATTCCGTATCGAGATCCCGATGGCGTTGTGAATGCACACTGATGATGTGGCTCGGGCTTGATTATAACCCGCCATTACGTCCGTTAATGTGTTCTAAATTGCGCTTTATTTCCATGCATTTCGTATGAAATTTGAACGCAATAGGAAGCCGCCCGTGTCATGTGCGTGCCCGACGCCATTTAAATGTGGCCTGTGTCTTACACAAGTCTTGTTTATGCCACACGGCGACACAAAATGAACACAATGTTTACACTTGTTTGTGAGATTAGACAATATTGTGCGAGCTATTCCCGAAGCTATTTGATTCGAGCCGTATCTTTTTAAATGATAATGCTTTTGACAAGTCATGTCAGGCAAGCTATCTTTTTCTTATAGAGTCTGAGTAGCTGCAAATATAAGTGTATTTTTAAATTAAGTAACGGTTTAGTCTCGTGTGATATGATCAGCCCAACTCTGATCAAATCGTCTATAGCAGCAGTACAGTTCATAGGGCTGGACCGTATCACACCCCAATCATAATAATTAATTATGACTAACTTGTTACTTAATGAAAAATGTGTAATAACCACGTAGCTATTCATTATAAAATTAGAGTTTACTTTACTCCGAATGGCTAAAAACCAAAACACATGTCTTGATCGGTATAACAGATACCGATTGAGTGATTTCGAATGTCAAGTTATATCATTAGTTCGCGTTTTGATTTAAAATTTACAGCAGAGTTAATATGGTTAATCGAATCGAATATTATAGTAGTCAAATTCGCCGACAAAAAAACAACTGTTTTTCTAATGACATGAAACAAAATGCTAATTGCCCTGTTTTCGAGTGAAATTAACATTAGACACAATCCAATCACGATCAATCCAGAACTTGAGTCCATTACGTCTAAGAATTCCATTGGTGAAATGTTTAACCATGATACTATCCATACAATATTTTTTATCTATCATTGTTAAATACGACAGTGTCGTATTGACGGTACGGTCCTGAATTGACCGAGAGAGTCACAAATACACCAAAATTATACCAAATTTAATATACTTAGTATATGATTTGGCGTAATAACTTCAGAACACAATACATAATCCTAGTTTCATCTATAGCGACTGATGTTCATAATCTATTGCTAATATAAAATCTATGAATTGTTTCTTCGTTTCACGTTTATAAAAACTACAATCTATGCTAAAGGCAGTTTGTATCAATAAATTTATTGCTATATGTACCTAGTTGGCTCTGATTATGAAAATACTGTAACATTTCTTAACCGAAACGTCTAAATTAGCGTTTATGACTAAGTCCCTGTTATCATAAAACAACGTAATAACTATAAATCACAAAATTTGGATATTACAAACGTTAAGGGGGTAAGCAAAGGCTTGGTTCCATATTATATTAGTTACTGCATTAAAAAAAATTGTCGCTCAAAGCACGGCCTCGTGACTTAGATATAAATTCACATATAGATTGAACAAGGTAAGAATCTACACATAGAATAATGTCTCAACCCAAAGAATCCCCACTACTAGGGCATGGGGTATCCCTCTAACCAAGTAAGAAGGCTTAGGCCATATTCCACCGAGCTGGCCAATTTGGGGTTTGGCAGACTTCACTTGTCTGGTAAAAGTTAAACCTCCGACAAGCACACGCTCATTTTCTCACCCTGTATCGATGGTTTGAATCCCACACGCACCACTGTCTTTTCGAAGTCATTTGCGTAAATTCGTGCGCGTAATGCGTAAAAAAATCAGTGAAGGAAAACATCTCGAGAAAACCGGCATCTACCAAGAATCTCTCGAGGTCATGCGTCATCCACCAAAGCGCACTGCCTAGTGTAGGTTAGTGGATTATGGCCTTAACTCTCTCCTTGCGAGTGAAGACTCCGAGTTGCAGCAGTAAGAACATTTAGTAGGCTGCTTATGCTACGGATTGTAATAACTGAAAGGGTGATATTTTTCTCACCATTCCAACAACTCTTACTAAGAAATGTTTTTTATTATCGCTTTGCATTTGGTCGCTATCTCGCCTGATGTTAACCGAAGATGCAGTTTAGGATGGAGGGTTACAAATTACGGTATCTAAGTGAAGAAAGAAAGGTTTTTCTCAAAGCAAAAAAAATAAATTTGGCTAGGAAATTAAAAAAATCTAAGTGACAATATTAGCATTTGTAATGTAACCTTATCTAATGTCGATTACACATTATGCGTTTGGCTAATGCGTTTGGTTTTCTATACTTGTCAATTGTTCAAAATATATGTGGTAGAGTGCTCGCAATATAACTCTGCGCGTAGCAAAATATGGAACTAATTGACAGGCCGTCAACTTCTTATTTACGTCAGTTGACAAAAGTTTGTTTACGTTTGGTGCATTTATTAATTTCCAAAATAATTAATAGCTTTTATTATGCCGAAAGTGATTAAAAGTGCTGGCCGTGGCTGGTTCTTGAAAATCAATCGTGGTTGTGAAGTAGAACGATACAATAACGGACCAAAAGTGCAGTTTTCCAAACGCAGAGCTATTTGACAACTAACATGTAGGGATGCCATAGCAATCAAATCTCCACCTATTATCGGCATATTTTAAAGCTGAGGCTTTAGGTTGAGATGCGGCTTTGGGTTTGATTGTTATATCGCCAATTTACCCGTGGGAAAAAATGTGAGTGCTTAAGTTGTTGAAGTAAGTGCTTAAGAGTTGACTGGCCTTGTGGCTTAGTGGGTAGTAGCTCTGCCCGCGAAGCCGAGGATCGCAGGTTCGATCCCCACCCAGTGCAAATATTTGTGTGATGAATTCAAATGTTTGCACTGTGTCTGGGTATTTCTATGTACAACAAGTATGTATTTAAAACTATATAAGTATTATATCAGCTATCTGGCCGAAATCACACAAGTTTAGGGGTAGTGCTTAGTTTGGGGTCAGATGGTGTTGTGTGTGAATTGTCCACCAATATTTTTTGACGTGACAACGTCTTATAATTCGATGAAGCCGGCTGCACGCCCGCAAAACATGACGTCATGTGCCGTTAACGCCGTTACCTCGCCGCCGGCGTTACCTCGCTCTAAGGCGTAGTTGAAGTTGTAACGTTCAACTAACGTCAGTAACCCGACTTTACAGGCAACCATTTTTTTTTAAAGACCGAATGTGAGAAACTAGTTATAAATGTTTTTTTTTCATAATATACAAATCAAAATAGAAAACACAGTGACACAGCAGTGAAGATCAGCTGATTGTGTCTTTCTCGCTCGGGTACACTCGGCGGTTCCATGTTCACCCGATCGACCCTTTCACCTAACAGCGGTGCGCCAAAAGAAATTTTACTTAATTTTTTTTTTCAACGTTAGCTTGGATGCTCTTTGATCCTTAACTCTGTATTCATTACTGTATTTTTATTGTAGGCGTTCCAGAACGTACTGTCACGTGGTAATGGACAACGCATTATACCACTGCACTCAGCGAAATGCGAAATAAAGCGGCTACAATGGGCAATGTAAAAGAAGAAAGCCAAAAGTGGCTTAAGAAAAATGAAATAGATTTCGACGATTGTAGGACAAATCCGCAGTTGCTCGAATAAAGAGGCACAAAAAAGACCCACAATACCAAGTAGAATAACTATTAAAGGAACATGGATTTCGATGTTGGTGTAGGTTGAAAATGACAGATTTTTTATAATGTAATAAACTATAATAAAGTTTTCCTGGTGGTAAGAGACTCAGACAGCCTGTACCAATTACCAATTATACTTGGTCATTCTGAACCAAACCAGCACTGATTACTTCGAGACATTCGTTCTTGAGCCTCAGTTGTCGTGTAGTTACTTAAATTGCTTCCCTGAAAAATCCCTTCCAAAAATCCCGTACCTGTTTTATGAAGTTGTACGTTCCCAACGAACGGGAAGGGAACCTATTAGCTTGACCTGGCAACATTAAGTACGCCACCAGTCGCGCGCAGACTTATACTGCGAGCACTATAAGTCGCTCGTTCCCGTGTCAATAAAACTACCTATGAGTAGTAGATGTTGAGTTAAAACAGGACAACGCCTAAACCCCTTTAGTATGTATAAATTTAATGGTAGAACATAGTAAAACGTTTTTCATGATTGTATGTTTTGAATGTAGAAGTCTCCTTCGGTATAACACATTCTTCTACTGATTTGGCAATACTTATGGCGAAATAATCGTCACTAAACAACACAAAACATGATGAGATAAAAGACAATACTGCTCAAGCTACATCACAGGATAAGCTACCAATTTAAAAACGTGAAACGAAATTATTTAGTAAACACTACTTAAAACTACTTAGCATTCTACACTGAGGGTTTTTGATTTTGAACTTTAGCTGCTGTATTAAATCGAAGATTTTAAGGGAGGGTCCCACTTTCATTTCCAATAGTTCTATTATTTCGTCTTTACTTAGCTGAAGCATCATTGGACCGGTTATGTGGCTGAAACTGACGCAATAAGGTTGACAATCGTTGACTGTTAGAAACTTTGCTACGTCTGTTGTGGTCCAATTTTCGACGTCCACTGAATTTAGTACGTCTAAGGGCACTGTTGTGTTGACTAGTCTAGGTATCACTTTGCTTTCGTCGGGGACTTCTGCGGGAGGTTCGGGCGAAGGGGATGCGTTCTGATCCCAGTCTTGTGATGTTTCCGTGGGTGGGTTCTGAAATAGAAACTATTGTGAGACGAGAAATAAAAACAGAATGTAGTATTTCTACAAAACTGCTACAAAGTGATATTTGCCAAGCAACTGGCAGATATGAGGATAAACAGACATCAACATCTACAACACTTCTAAACGACAGTGTGTTTACGATACTTGGGGACCGTGTCACCTCCGTCCGTGGGGAAGCACCTGTACACAGAAACCCCCCACACGTGGTCCCTGGGTGGTGCAAATCGGGTGACAAACATACCGGTGGTAGGCTTTGGCCGTGGCTGGTGACCACCCGCCAGACTGAGTCGTGCCGCCAAGCGGCCTAGCCGTGTTCCGGCATGTAGTCTGGTGACGCCGTTAGGGAAAACGGGTCAGAACAGTTGCTGCATAACTGCAAGACCAGATAGTTGCACACCAATACTTTACATCGGGAAGCTAGTCATGGAGGGTAGCGGGATCCGAGGCACGGTTTTTTGCCGCTACCGACCGCAGATAGTTGGGGGCCCAAGTAGTGAGCTAGCCACTCATGAAAGGCTGCCCCGCCATCTAGCGAAAAATCCCGGGATGCGCTATCCTGCCGGTTGGCGACCGGATGACAAGGCCAGATAGACATCCCCGGGGGGGCTCGGGCGTCCCCGCAGTCTCCAGACTAGTTTCCCATTGGTGTATTTGTGTTGTGTGCTGTGACCGTTGGTTGGCAGTGTGCAGCCTCGTTCTACTTCCGTTTTCCCACCGACAATCACTCTCAAAAACTAATATGAAAAGTAAAAACAGAAACATAGTGAAACAGCGGCTGCACTCCTTGTCTCTCAAAGTGCACCTCACTAATATTCGAGGTCTGCACTCTAATATCACCCCAGTCCACCATCACCTCGAGACTGAGCAGCCGTCACTCTTGTTTCTTACGGAGACGCAGATAGGATGTCCGTCGGACGTGGCGTACCTAACCTATCCAGGGTATACCTTGGAGCACAACTTCAAGCCGCGTGCTGGAGTGTGCCTGTACGCCCGTGACGATATCTGCTGTCGGCGTCTCCGTAATCTTGAGGACACCAGGTTCTCTGTTCTATGGGCGCTGATAGACACAGGCATCGACAAAATTGTCTATGCCTGTGTCTATCGGTCGCACAGTGGAGATCAGGAGACAACTCGGCTCACCGATTATTTGAGTGAGGCAGCGGACGCGGCTCAGCAGAAGTACCCATCAGCCCAATTAGTGTTACTGGGGGATTTCAACGGCCACCATAAGGATTGGCTGTACCCATACCGGGACACTGACCATGCTGGGCTGGAAACGAGAAAGCTGGCTTTGTCGTTAGACCTAACCCAGCTGGTCCAAGAGGCGACACGGGTACCAGACGTTGAGTCGCATACTCCCTATTGCTTAGACCTTCTGCTGACAACTGATCCAGACCGATACTCCGTGGCGGTATATTCGCCGTTAGGCAGCTCCGACCACTGTCTGGTGAAATCAGTATCCGTTTACCATCCGCCCGATCTCAGCCCCAGAGGCAACCGGCGGCTATGGAAATACAAGTCAGCAGATTGGGACGAAATGCGTTCTTTCTTTGCATCTTACCAATGGCAGCCACTGTGCTTCTCTTCTGGTGACCCGTCAGCCTGCGCGGATGCTGTGACTGATGTAATACGTACGGCTATGGAATATTTCATTCCATACTCTGACGTTTCATTATCCAGCAAAGCTCGCCCATGGTTCGGTTCTCAATGTAAAAGTGCTGAAGCATCTAAACATGAGGCCTACCTAGCCTGGGTTGATGCTCGACAGCGTAAGGCAAGGGATACACACCGCAAAAAGAAAGCGTTTAACAGGGCTGCTAAGGCATGCAAAAGGGTTCTTCAGAGGGCTCGATTTGACCACATTAGTCGAATAGGGAACAAACTAGCTTCGTATCCTGCGGGTAGCAAGGCGTTTTGGTCCCTAGCTAAATCGGTCGAATCGAACTTCTGCCGCTCTTCACTGCCTCCAATGCTGAAACCTGATGGGGCGCTGGCTCACACCGCAATGGAGAAGGCAAACTTGTTTGCATCTCAGTTTGCGGAATCTTCGCGTCTAGATGCTGGTAGTGCGATTCCTCCTACTCCACCTGGCAGTCCGACTTTGATGCCGGAAATGCATATTCGCCAAATGGAGGTTCGTAAAGTGCTACGTAATCTGGACGTGAATAAAGCCAGCGGCCCGGACGGAATTCCTGCCCTAGTGTTGAAGGCTTGTGCACCTGAGTTGTCTCCTGTACTAACGCGCCTGTATAGACTCTCTCTCCAAACTGGGCAAGTACCGAAATCGTGGAAGCTTGCTAACGTGCAACCTGTGCCCAAAAAGGGTAGTCGTGCTGACCCTGCCAACTACAGGCCCATCTCGGTCACGTCCATACTCTGCAAGACTATGGAACGTGTCTTAAACCGCAGGCTCCTGGCATACCTAGAATCTAACGACCTCCTCAGTGACCGGCAATACGGGTTTCGCCGAAACCGGTCGACTGGGGATATTCTGGCGTATGTCACTCACATCTGGAGTGAAGCTATCGAGAAACACGGGGAAGCACTTGCAGTCTCCCTGGATATCTCGAAGGCTTTTGACAGGGTTTGGCATGATGGCCTTATTAGCAAGCTTTCTAGTTATGGTTTGTCTCCAGGTTTTATTGCGTGGATATCGGACTTCTTGAGAGATCGGTCCATACGAGTTGTCATTGATGGCTGCTCGTCGGACCAAATGGGTATCAATGCCGGAGTCCCTCAAGGGTCGGTACTCTCTGCGACGCTTTTTCTGCTACATATCAACGATCTGCTGAAGCCCGGTATCTTTGGGTACGCAGATGATAGCACCGTTGTGGAGAGTTACATGTCTAGCGCGAGAGCCAGCGGTCAACAAACTAAGGTATTGAGAGAGAGTATGGTCGAGCGTTTGAACTTGGCCCTTGAGGCAGTCTCTGAATGGGGCGAAACCAATCTGGCCAAGTTTAATGAAGGAAAGACGCAGGCGTGTCTGTTCTCCGCAAAAAGGAGTCAATTTCTACAGACTCCTACTTTTCGAGGTGTATCCGTGCCGGTTACTGATCATCTTGAGCTTTTGGGTGTTACCCTGACATCTACACTCAACTTTGACTCATATATCGAGTCCAAGGCTAAATTAGCTGCAAAAAAACTAGGTGTCCTCTCAAAGGTGCGAAAGTACTTCAAGTCTGAACAATTGCTTTTATTATATAAAGCACAGATTCGCTCTTGTATGGAGTACTGTTCGCACCTTTGGGATGGATCGGCTAAGTATCAGCTTGAGGCTCTGGAATCGATCGAGAGGCGGGCTAAAAGGCTCATAGGCAATAATTCTCTTGTGCGAAAAAGACTGCAAACTCTTGAACATCGCCGGAAAATTGCTAGCTTATCGGTTTATTATCGGATACACTTCGGAGAGTGTGCATCTGATCTGCATGATCTAATACCACCTAGCCCTTTTTTCTATCGGACTTCTCGTAACTCGAAGAAGCGGCATCGTTTCATGGTTGATGTTCCAAAGACACGAACAAAGAGGTTTGACTCTACTTTTGTGATAAGAACGTCTCGACTGTGGAATGAGTTGCCTGAGTGGGTTTTTCCCGATGGTTATAATCTTGGTGTCTTCAAATCGAGAGTGAATCGGTTTCTTCTAGGTAAGCACGCTCCATCTTAGACCGCATCGTCGCTTAACATCAGGCGAGATGGTGGTCAAGTGTAAACCTATAAATGTTAAAAAAAAAAAAAAAAAAAAAAAAAAGATAAATATAAATGTGAATGAAAAAATGTATCTATAGATTTTACAATTTTATATGCACTTAATAGTTGTAAAAAACTTCACATTTTACACTTCTATTCCAAATCTACAACAAATGTCGCAACTCAGTCGGCTTCATGGAATAACAATTTAGTAGAATACATACTCGTATTATTCAGTAGGACTACATAGTAGGACGCATATTACTGTTTGTAAACGTATGTATGTGAGAGTGAGCATGCGTGCGTGTAGGCGCAAAAAATATTGTTATTTTTTGGCTTAAAACAGTTCATAGAGCAAGGAGGTAAACCATTTATCCTAGGGTAACAAGCAAGGGCAATACCAGATCGAGATAGACACAGTAATGATTGGCACTCTTCGTATTTAAACTATTCTGATGGCCTTGTAGGTACTGTTGTGTGCAGGGCCGGATTTAGAGGTGTGGGGTCCAGGCCCCGGGACAGAGCTTCGTTGGGGACGTTGAAATACGTTAAGGTTCTCCTAGTTAAGATTTCTCAAGCAAAAACCCGAACTACAAATAGTTTAAAGTTAACGTAAAAGATGTTTAAATTTGATTTTTTTCCCCCGAAGTGTCTGTTTGCCCTCCCCTAAATCCGGCCCTGGTTGTGTGCATACATAAAATATATGATTCTTATCATTTGGTGACTATCCTTGTCATCTCATCACATTGTCATAATATATTAAAATAAACCACAATGCTTTTTACATAGAGATTAATTTTAAAATCCTATTAATATTATAAATGTCAACGGTTGGATGTTTGTAGCTCAATGCCATTAGAAAGATTAAACAGATTTTATTGAAATTTGGAACACAGATAGAATAGCACATATACATTTTTATCACGAAAAAATAACAGAAACTGAAACGATGCGGGTAAAACAGCAGAGCGCTACTAGTATTTAAAATAAACGTCAATGATTCTTACGTTGAGATCAATGATAAGTAATTTTAAATACTTACTATAGGTTCCTGACTAGGCGGATTAGATTCTTCATAATGCTCTGGCGATTCGGCGGCTATTTTGTGTTCCTCGTCAACGTCCATTTTGTCTTCTTCTTCTTCTTCTTCTCTAGATGGCGACTGGGATTCCTCATCACGTTGAGAATCCATGTCGACTGGTAAGTCGCCCAACGGTGGGCAAGCTAAAACGTTCTGTTAAAAAAATGTAGACATGATTACCCTGCAAAACTAATTTTACTTGTAGTTTTTAAAGTTAATTTATACACTTGTACGTACATATGCACGTTGTCACACATACACACATGCACATACATTAATACATCAAATATCAGCGTTTTTTATAACAGTGTTTTCGTTAAATAGGTAGTATTTGCTTTGTCTTAACAGTAATAGAGAACGGTATTCATATAATATATAGAACACGTCACATTTATCAGATTTACATGATATAGTATTTGAATACGAAAACACAAAAAAAAAGTTAACAAAAATTTAATACAATGAATGAGGATAATTTGAGAAAATTTTGTAAAGTTTTCCATTCCGATTGGTGTCGAGCCGGACATACAACGTGTCATACCCACACATGCGTAAATGCATTACCCCCAGGAAAAAAAGGACTCACCATTATATCCTCTTGAGTGGGCTGATCCATTTCGTCGGTCCTTTCTTCCATTGGATCAGCAAGTTTAGGTTCCATCTCGGGATCAGTTTTGCTCAGATCCTCCCTGGGCGGCGTCTCCTCGGGTCGCGGGTCTGTGTCCGCCGACATCTCAGAGACGCTGGTCGGCGGCGAGAGGCTCTTCATGTCGCCCATGTCCGAGTTTTGGGAACTGTCCTCTGTGGTGTTTGGAGGATGGGCCACGATTTTGGTACCTGAAATAGTTGCAAATTCTTATTTAAGATCATCTGAGCTTCACTTGACTATATGACGACTGAATGAAGCAAGAGCAATGTTATGATTTGTATTATTTGTATGTAGTCACTAGGTGTTGTTATTGACCCCTGAAATATTTTTGGTGTGTTTATTAATTGGCATTCAATTTGTAATTACCTACTTATACAAAATAGTAGTAGTATATCATGTAATGTTACCTGTAGATTGAAATATATCATTACTTGAACGTATATTATGTTTATAATTACATTAGCTAAGACAGTTTGCCAGTGTCATGAGTTAATTTCCATTCATTAAGTAACAGAAACCATTTCTTATAAAACAAAAGTTGCCTTTAGTTAAGTTCTAAGTAACTAATTCTCGATACAAATGAAGAATAATAATTATACATTATATTTATAAATGTATTTTTCGTACAGTCAATTTAAAATTAACAAATAAAACCCAATATTTTCGGGCAGCCTTCTTTGTTTTAACTTTATTATGGTGTATGTATTCTACTAGTCACTAGTCAAGCCTTGTTATTTGATACCCCACACGTACACCCCACGTAGAGAGACGTACACCCCACCGGGTACATGGTGTGAGTGAGAGAGCTCGAGGCCACACTCACCCGTCCTGGTGTTGTCCTGTCGCCGGCGGCGGCGCGGCGCGCGCGGCGGCGGGCGGCGCGGCGCGCGCGCGGGCTGCAGCGGGCCCTCGAGCCGGTGCCGCACGGCGCGGCACCACCCCACCGGGTACATGTCCGTGCTGTGCGCCCACAGCCACTGGTCGTACTCCGCGCCCCAGCCGTCGAAGTGCACCTACACCGAAACGAACGGTTTACTCGCATCGGACACTGGGTCCTGTCACACTGCAACTGGTTGAGGTAATTCGCAACGAGTAGGTAACAGACTGACTCGAATATTTTTCTTATACAGTATACAGGGTTATTGGCAATCGGTCTGCAACCGTTTAACCAGTTCTGTATATTTAAACAAACAACTGTTGTCAAAGTCAAAAGTCAATACATATTCTACAAAAAAGTGTTTGTCATTTCTAGCACTGTTTAGTGTTTGTCTGTTTAGTAGCCTTGTAACCTAATCTAAATAATTTGCTACGCGAGCTGCGTGGAGTGAAATAGGCCTACAAACTAATTATCCCGTCATTTTAGTCACAGTCGTCAACTCATTTCGAAATCGGAAGCCATGCATTACTCCTGGACTCATAAAGTGTCAAAAACATCGCGATGCACTACATCTTAAAGCGAACAAAGAGCCTGATAATCTAATATGACAAGTTACCTACAGCAGCAGATATCGCAATTTTTATGGAGAACTACTACACCGCATCAAAACAACATACGATAAAACAAAAATAATTCTAAAAAGCTATGGGAGACCATTAACGCTATCTGCAATTGTACAACAGAAAAACGCTCTACGTCTGAACTAACCTCTATTTGTAGGGAACCTCTTGTCTTCATTAGTAAATAAATGCAATAAGTATTTTGCAAACATATGTAAGGACCTAGCAAATAAAAAAAATATTGAAATGGCTGTTACTGAGCCCGATCTAGCTAATTTTGGTGAAGTCAAATAAGCCCCCTATAACTTCGTTCTTTATGACGCCTACAAGTGTTTCAGAAGTAGACAAGTTAATAACTAGTCTTAAAAAGGTGGTCAATAGGAGACTTGGGGATTTCCTCCAGGCTAACAAGTTGTTGTCGGAAGGTCAGTTTGGATTTAGACGCGGCAAAAGCACGGAAGACTCGGTTTTTTTTATAAATAAAGAGTGACGTGACGAGCAGGACATGTGCCTGATGGTAAGCAACATGCCTGCCACATAACAGCATAGTGACACACAGCTATTGGAACATGAATAGTCCAAATCATTACCTAGCACCGCACTGCGCTCGTCACCCAGAGATCTAAGTTGTTAAATCTCTAAGCCCTGTGATTTCTCTGGAAACATTGCCTTTCAAACCGGAACACAGTAATGTTTGCACATTACTGCTTGGCGGTAGAATAACTGGCAAAGGTGTGGTACTTCCCCAGGCGGACTCTGCTAAGAGTCCTACCACTACAAAATACTTCTCACGAATACTGTCTCTCTTGCTGTGGATCGTAAATTGCGTTGTTTGGGGATATTCCTAGATCTCACTAAGGCTTTTGACAGCTTGTCAATTCCAATATTAGTAAAAAAAATATAATCTTTCGGTATCCGAGGTATAGCACTAAATTGGTTTTAGAGTTACATGACAAATCATACTCGTTCAGATCGCGGGTTGGCTAAACAAAAATCTACTAACTCTAAACAGTAAAAAAAACTAAAATTATGAAATTTTTCGATAATAATAAATCTATCAATGTAAATTCTGACCCTCTATCAGCGTTGCAAGTGTTCTCCTCAGCTAAGACAGCCTGTGGAGTGATCGAGAGGGTTGACAGGTTCCGGTACCTAGAGGTTGACCTGGACGAATCACTGAGCTTTAGGTATCATATCATAAATTTCTCAGCTAGAACTCGGAAACTCGTTTATTAACTCTGAAAAGCCTGAGGAATTCATGTGACCCAAAAACATTAGTCATGGTGTTATAAACTCGCTCTGCCAATCGATTCTCTCATATTGTAACCTGGCACCTCTCTCTCATGTCTCACCCCGCATGCCCCGCACGATTGCCCCGTCTAGACGGTTTCGTTGAACGACTATGATTTAATAGACTGTGGTATTAGTGTGATAAAGTTACCTTGAGTAGGTTTTCCTTTTCTTCTCCTCCAAGAAATAATGATAAAAAAAGAGAACCCAAAAAGACAAAGGTCACAGACCCTGGAGTCCCTGAAATGGATAAATTAAAAAAAAACTTGTAGGTCTAGCACGATGTGCAAGGTCACGGACCCCGAAGTCTGTGGAGTGGCTAAATTAAAAAAAAATACCTTAAGTAGGTTTAGCACGAAGCGCAAGGTCACGCACGAAGCCCGGAGTCGGTGGAGTGTCCAAATTCAATAAAAAAAAACGGAGTCTGTGGAGTGTCTAAATTAAATAAAACCGGCCAAGTGCGAGTGGGACTCCCGCACGAAGAGTTCCGTACCATTAGCAAATAAACGGCGAAAATCTCTTTGGCTTTATTCCCAATTCCGTATACACAGACTATTACAGTTTCCTTAGACAGGCTTTCATCCAAAAAGTTTTATTTAAATGTTGATTTTACCTTATGATTCTAACGACGACGTCGATAGCGCGTTTTATTTTTATTAGTGGAGCCATCTACTTTGCTTGGGACGGACTAATCGAGCAAGAAACGGTAAAAAAATCAAGTTTGTTGTATGGGAGAGCCCCCCTTAAATATTTATTTTATTTTTAGTTGTTTTAGCGGCAAAAGAAATATATCATCTTTGAAAATTTCAACTGTCTAGCTATCACCGTTCTTGAAACACAGCCTGGTGACAGACGGATGGACGGACGGACGGACAGGCAAGTATCAGTAATAGGGTCCCGTTTTTACCCTTTGGGTACGGCACCCTAAAAACGGAGTCTATAGAGTGTCTAAATTAAATAAAACATACCTTGAGTAGATCTTGCACGACGCGCGCGACTGTCGCGACGCAGACGAGGCGCGGGTCCATGAGGTCGGTGCACTCGAGCCGCATGCCCGCGACGAAGCCGTGCGCGACCACGTGACCGCGGGCCGCGAACGATGCACGCGCCGCCGCCTCGCTACCGGTCATGCACAGGTACTGCTCCCAGCTGAACATGTCTGCGCTAAAACTGAAATCACAATACATTGTTTTACCACAAGATCGTAGAACGCAAGATTTGCCCTGAACATCTTGACATTGGTAACAAACTGCGTCTGTGTGGGTAGCGTGAGTGGTTTACAGTAGGCATAAGACCAATATATATCGGAACGAATCTGAAATCCTATTTCAGTCAGAAATCGTATCGATATTCCAACATGAACAAACTGATTTTAGAAAACGTAAAACCACTGTGACGCAAACGACGTGTTTTCGGAACGATTCGGGCTTGACAATCCGAATCAAATCGCGCAAGCTCCAACACTATGATAGTTTTGCAAAATAAACTAAAACTTTGAACGCTTATGTTTTTGACAGTTTTCAATTTTCATATTCGTTCGTTATCTTTATCACTCTGCCAAACGACTACTTCATTAGAAATAGTGAGAGAGTACATAAAAATTCGCTTTATTTTATTCTAACTCAGCGATCTGTCGACGGAGTGAATAAGATAAAACGAATTGTCACGAAGCAATTCGTTTTGAAATTTGGCGGTTTTTAAGAATTACTAAAAATAAAACTACAAATCGAGGCATTAAGATCTAATTCAGATTGCAACTAACATGCTCAGTGGTTAATAATAGTAAGTTATTTGTTTTTTGTTGTTCATTTTCGGAGTGTTTTGATTTACGAATTTTGCGATTTATGTTCAGCGTTCACTTGAACTTGGAGTTGGTGACAAGCTGACAAGTACGCTCTACTGTACTTGTACAGTGCATGCTTATTAATAATAATAATATTTTGTTTTCGTGAATCCTTTTATTTTAAATAGTTTTACTTTAAATTCACGTGTGATGGTTTATAATATTTTGATTGTAATAGTTGTATTGTTAGGACTGTAAAGTGAATATAAACAAAATAAAGTGTTTTAGTGTAGTTTTCATTTTTTCAACATGTCGTGCAAACCAAGCCAGTCATTTTCTGAATGTACACATAAACCAACACGGATACACAATACAACGAGAATTCGTTCGTTTGCGTTCGTCGTTTAATATACCTACTAACTACGCTCCACCAAACGCTATTGAAATCGATTTCTAAATCTGAAGTCAGATTTGTATCGGTTTGCGTAAAAATCTGAAAACGATCATCTCTAGTTTACACACCACACGCCGTCCAATCTACTTGACCCATAGAATTGGTAGCGACGATGCTGTGGTTCTACTCATTTTGGTTGTAGACAACGATGAACACAAGACATCTATCTCGCTTGTTATAATTGTTATTATTCTCTCTCTGTCACACTGATATGCTAGTCATTTTAAAAATGTAATAGGTATGTAATGAATATTTTTTTTTAATAAAGAGTGATGAGACGAGCAGGACATGTCCTGCTCATCTGCTCCTGATGGTAATCAACATGCCTGCCACGTAACAGCACAGTGACACGCAGCTATTGGAAAATGTAGAGTCCATTGACTGCATTGCGCTCGTCACCTAGAGATCTAAGATATAATATCGCTAAGCCCTTTCTCTGGAAACCTTCAAACTCTTTATCACTAGTACTGAATGTTCTACTGTGCTTCTAAATTCTATGTGGACAAAGCTATAAATACTAGTTTCAAGGAATATGAACAGCTTACCCAGCCGGGGGAATGAGTGGTATGTTGTTGGCCGTGGCGAATCCTATGGGGAAGATGCACGGCGACCGCTGGTGATAGCAGAACCAGTCGGCGCCGGACGCGTCGGCCGGGTAGCAATCGATCCTGATCATCATGTAGCCTGGGGGAACGAAGCCAATTCATTCATCATCATTTATTAGTAAAACGAATTCGAAATCAAATAAATTAAAAAAAACAAGTTTAGACCACACGATTATGATAAAACTTCTTTATAAAAGATAAAAAGGAGCCTATGTGTTCTTCCAGACTATAATCTGTCTATGTTCTAAATTTCAAACCGATCCGTTTATTCGTTACGACGTGATTGAGAAACAATCATCCAAACATTGACATTTATGATAAAAAAGTAGGATTCATTTTCTACAAATATTTAGATTTATTATGGGTTTTCAGTGATAAATTTATATTTATGAATAGATATACCTTTTTATTGTATGTTAATACATTTCATTGATATAATACCACTTAGTCCTTTTTTCTATCGTACTGCTAGAATCGAAAAAGCGATATTGTTTCATGGGTGACGTTCCTATGACTAAAACGACGAGGTTTGACTCCAATTTTGTGATAACAGAAAGAACAAATTGTGCATTGAGACCGAAATGAATTTGAAAAATCAGATGTAAAAAAGATAGGGATTGCCATTTTTTTAATTTGGCCATATAAGTGAAAACTTATAAGGGGCTGTCCATTAATCACGTGAGGTTCAAAAGGGGGGGGGGAGGGGTTCGGCAAATATCACGAAATATCACAAGGGGTGGGGGGGGTATAGTAAGATATCACATGTATTTATTTTTTCGTCAAACGCGTGATTTTTAAATCGAAAATCGACGTGTAGTGTCACCTTGACTCCCCGTTAAGGTAACAAACGAAGTGCTCGCGCATTAAAATAGGATTAGATTATATTTTATACCGGAATTTAAAAAAAAAAATTATAAAAAAATTAAGATTATTTGTAGGTTATAAAAATACACGTGGTTAGTTTTAAACCTCACCACGTATCACCAAGGGGGAGGTAGGGGTTAAAAAATATAAAAAAACATCACGTGATTAATGGACAGCCCCTAACTTACAATTTGATAGCTCACTTAACGTAGATCTTTGCTAAAACCGTAGAGGCTGCTATAAATAATAAAAGAAAATAAATATTTCGGCAAACGTTAGGTAACGATGACGCGAGTTCCATGACTTTTGTTCACAAAAAAGTGCTCAAAGCGCCTAAAGAAATATTCACTTCATAAAACTTTGTTATTAACTTCCAGAAAGGAACAGAGAAACAGAAACACTTTACTATGTACACCAAAAATGAAATGACAGAAAATGACTTCTATATAGTGCCATAAACGGCGGCATTATCGCTTACAGCGATTTCTTGCAGGAAACCATTAATAGCGAAAATATACCATTTAAAGCGAAAATTTTTGAAGTCTTGCTTAAACTCCTGTTCTTTACCTTCATTTAAAATCTGCATGACGGTTGCTGCGCAAACAGCTGATAAGTTCAACGGATCGATCGCTTCTAACTTCATTCCTTCGGCAAACAATGGAGGTTCATTGCTGGGGTACTTGTAAAACATTTCTGGTGTTGTATCATTGGGGAGCAATCGACCTGAAAATAAATGTTTACTTCAATTCACATCAATATAATGAATATAAGCATTTACATTATTGCTATACTTACAAAAACTGTGTTAGTGGTATACACGACATCAGAGTAGCAGTAGCACAGAGAGCCTTGAAAATGCTTGGCATTAAACTCCAAGATCGTATCCGAAATACCGAGATTAGACGAAGAACGAAGGTTCGTGACGACGGAAGTACGGTAATACAGCTAAAGTAGAGTTGGGTTGGACACGTTGCTAGACGCGGTGATAACAGTTGGAGTAAGGTTGTGAACGAGTGATGGGCGAGGCAAGGTAAGCGGAGTGTAGGACGTCCAGCTGCAAGATAGGACGACGATATCGTATCTATCGCGGTTCGAACCTGGACTCGATTGGCACAAAACCGAGGAAGATGGCATGATAAAAGAGAGGCATATACCATATACCCAGCTATGGGATAAAGCAGACTGTGGATGATGATGTCAGTGTTAAGAAATATGTTTGGGCTGAACTGTGTGAAGTTACTTCAGGTAGGTAAAATCAAAACAATGAAAAAAATGGCAGTCATAAGGACTGCAGAAGTGAAAACTAATAACTCTGAATTTGATAGCTCACTTTGGAAACTACGCGGGTGTAACCGGAGGGCGTGGTCACGACCATGGCCATCTAGATCATCCGAGTTTACCCGAAGATTTCTTTCATTCACGAACGTGACTTTAGAGCTCAATTCACAGCCCACGGAAAATCTGTATGAGGTGCGGCCAAAAGAAGTTTTCACTTCAATCATACGAACGTGTTTCGTTTACAGGTATTGTATGAGCTCTTATTGAGGTTTTTGTGACACATTTGACTTTGTTGGAAAGGTGAATTAGTTAACTTACCAGCAGCGACTCTATGGCAGTAACTCTGTGGAGCGTCCAAAGGATGGCCGATCCTGAACGCCCAGCCAACCGGGTGGATCAACGGGGAGTCTTCATGGCACCAGAAACCGTTGTCTTCGGGAGAGCTGTCGTAATACTTCACATGGAGCCGTTTACCGATAATTTCCGATATTGACGCTACCTGGAATATTGATTTAATTATAATTATTTATTCAAGACTAAACTTGGCACTCGAAATTTCTGTCATTAGTCGTAGATCTATGTATATTAATAGATCCGAGTATATGAAAGACAATAGTGCAAATGGATATGAAAGAATGTTTTATGACGATTCCGTAGATAGATCGAACTGGACAGGTAAAAGTTGGAAGGCTTACTCAAACACCGTGCGACATGTCACCAAATTATTAATATTTTAAAAGTGAACGTTTGGATGTTTGTTGCTCAATCACGCCGAGCTGTAGTGGTAGGACTCTTGGCAGAGTCCGCCTGGGGAAGGACCACACCTTTGCCAGTTATTCTACCGCCAAGCAGTAATGTGCAAACATTACTGTGTTCCGGTTTGAAGGGCAATGTTTCCAGAGAAATTACAGGGCTTAGAGATATAACAACTTAGATCTCTGGGTGACGAGCGCAGTGCAGTGCTAGGTAATGATTTGGACTGTTCATGTTCCAATAGTTGCGTGTCACTGTGTTGTTATGTGGCAGGTATGTTGCTTAGGTATGAATTTATCTTAAGGGTGGTGAAGAGATATTTAAATGATATTACCTTAACTTGAGATATTCTATTCTTATCAACCACCTCCATGACATTACCAACAGAGAAACGAGACACGAGACTGTCGTTCAGCTTTGTGTAAAAATTCGCTGGTAGCGTTCTCGCACCTGTCAACTGTTTCACTAAAAACCTGAAATAAAACAATTTATTTCAATAGATAACTAAAAAAAACAAATTTGCCAGTCACTTTAAAAAAATTGTGCTCTTTTTTTTTCTTTGGTTTCACACACAAGAAAATACAGAGATACAATGCTTAGACGTTTCGAGTGACGTCACTTCATTGTACGACTTTTACGAAGAAGATGTGACGTCACAATACGCCACTCGGGAAGTTTGATAATCCATATCTTTATCGATCTTTGATAATTAATTTTTAAAAACAAAAACACGTGACCCATATTTTTCCTTACGACAATACCTGACGTGCCGGACTAATAAAATAAATAAATATAATGGTATGAATTTTGAATTGAATGGTATGAATTTTTGACCCAGTCATCATCCGAATTAATAAAACATCTTTTTTTTTCAGACAAAATGTCGTCTTACTATCGTATATTTTGTTTTTGGAAAAACACATCGATAACATTTGTGTAAACTGTAAAATTTTGCCGTGGCTCAAGAGTTTTTTCGTAAGAGAAGTTAATAGTAACACTACTAACAGTAGGAACGTTCTCATCATCATCATCATCTGCAGCCTGCAGACGTCCACTGCTGGACATAGGCCTCCCCCAATGATTTCTACAATGATCGGTTTTATGCCGCCTCCATCCACCGAGGTTCCGCGACCGAGACAATATCATCGGTCCATCGTGTGGCCGGCCGTCCTAAACTGCGTCTGCCGGTTCGTGGTCGCCATTCGAGAATCTTTACTCCCCAGCGGTTATCGGTTCTGCGAGCTATTTGCCCTGCCCATTGCCACTTCTACTTGCTAATTTTAAGAGCTATGTAGGTGACCTTCGTTCATCTGCGGATTTCCTCGTTGCGGATTTTGTCACGCAGTGAAATTCTGAGCATAGCTCTCTCCATTGCCCGTTGCGCAACTTTGAGCTTGTACATCATGCCAAGAGTTAGCTACCACGTCTCAGTGCCATAGTAATCACTAATCACTGGCAATACACACTGGTTGTAAACTATGGTCTAGAGTCTCTGTGGTATTTCTGACGAGAAGATATGACGCAATTTCAAGGAACGTTCTAGTGCACCACAAATATGGTTCGGCACAAACTATATTCGAGCATGTGGACGGTGAACATTCCTCTTTTTATCACGTTATTAATTTTCAGGTTTTCTTTCCTGAGCTTTACATTGAGCCACTTTACTGAAATAATGTAAATATTTTTGAAAATTTGCACTCGATAATGTATTATTATTATTTAATTGTACGATAAATTTGAGACATACTATTATGTCCGATCTAAAACGCTGCGCCGCCCAAACTCTGCGTTGCGACGCCCTGTTTAAAGTGAAGACACGATAAATAAGGCCAACTTTACTTACTTCTTCCAATCCGTATATTTGTCTTCGATACTACGCGGTGGTATGAGCGGTTTGCCGCGCGTGGCACACCATCCCACGGGGTGGACCTCGGAACAACACAGGTTCACCCAGAAATCCTTAGAATCGTCGCTTCCGAACCCTTCGTATCGCAATAGACCCATATAACCTTTTACCTGTTGATCATTTACAATTCTGTCAATCTTTTGGGTACACCAATAAGGGTTAACAGTACATTATATGACACTTTTTTTCTACGGCCAAGTAGTAGTGTGCTAATATTACTGTGGTCCAGTTTGAAAGGCAATATTTACAGATAAATCATGGTACAATAAAATAAATTACCTAAATATAGAAAAATGGATCTTCAATGTTCATAAATTTTTAATCAATGCACCTAATTGGATGATTCTTTGTTTTATGTATTTGTTATTGTCGGGACAAAGTTTGTATAGCAGAAAATGTTGACGAAAAAAAAATGGTTGTATGAAGTTCAGTCAGTTTGTAATATTTTGACTTTTAGTTAGTGCAATAGGTACAGTGCTCACTTAGCACTTAGAACATTTGGTTTCTTTATGTCAAAATAGCTGCATTGAACTGTGCTGTTTATAGTCAGGCATGTTGTCCTGCTTGTTAACTATTTCAAATGAATTGGAAAAATCAGAATATTTCAAATCTTCACAACTGCTTACCTTCAAAACTGTAGCTACCCAAAAATAGTCGCTCAACTTAGTTTCCCCATTTTCACAATCAGTGTTCCGGACTTCCACTTTCATTCCTTCAAAAGTAGTATCCCACATTTCGTGCAACGGTGCATGTTTGAATAAGCTAACAGGAGCGGCTAGGAAGTCACAGCCAAAGAGTTCATCTTTCCATTCGTAGCTATTTGCAATGTGATTTGATGACTGTTTTATTGGCCCGGCCTGAAGAAAAAAAATACAGACTATAGTGCTTATGTAATACTTGAACGGCCTCTTAGCCAGCTATTTTACTAACCAATACTACCAAGTAGCAAAGCGCCAGCATCCTGTGTTTTTAAGGGGTAATGTTAAATTGAGAAATTACAATCCATAGAGATTTATCATCTTAAATCTCTGGGTGATAAAGTCAGTGCAGTGCTCAGTACTGTAATGATTTAGACTCATCATGTTCAATAGCTGCAATAGTGACATTGTGCTGTTATGGGCGGATGTGTTGCTTACCATCAGGCACTTGTCCTGCTCTTCCAGTCACTCTATACTATAAAAAAATTCACTCAAATTGAACACTCTTTTAAAGGAACCTATAGCAGTTGTATCTCTACTGCCTCCTTTCAAATCTTTCATTGCTTCTTTTGCAACATACCTGCAAGTCATCATAAGTGGCCTGCCACTGTGCCAGTTGAGGCAAAGGCTCCAATGGTATCAGGCCAGCCATGTGCTCAGCACCTTCCATGAGTTTGTATCGCCAGCTACAGTGTCTCTTGCGTGAATGACTGGCGTGACATCTTAAAGAACAGAACTTATTGTTGCGAGGATAGAACTGACCCCGGCGACCGATGCGGCCACACAGCTCACATATTGCTGAAACCATCACATGGCTATTATATTGATATCCAATATAGCAGTGGTTAAATAAAAAAAAATTGTTACAACTCATTAATTAATAATTTGCATAATGCTGCTAACATAGAACGGTAAACGAAAACATAGTGAGGAAACTGACATGTACCTAGAATTTTTCGAGGTCATGTGTCATCTTCCAACCCGCACTGGGCCAGCATGGTGGATTAGGACCTTGACTCTCTCCTTGCAAGGAAAATTTCTGAGTCCCAGTTGTGGGAACATTTAGTGGGCCGCTTATGCTTATGCATTAATTAAAGTTATAATCTTAATTTATCATCATTCAATTACTTAACAATACTTTAATAAACAAATGAATAAAATGGCAATTTGCAAATAAAAAAATAACATAATAATTCACAAAGATATAAAATCAAAATATTAATTTATTGGTATCCTGAATTATCAAATTCTTTTAAGAACCAAACCTACAAGATAAGGACAATCCAAACTAATAAAATATTATACAGGTGAATGCTGATTTTACTATTAGTATTATCTTTATCTATATTTATAAAAGCGAAAGGTCACTCATCAAGGAATGTCAGAAACTACAAAAGCTAAGAGTCTGAAATTTTGCATGAAGGTCCCTTTTAGCACGTAGGCGCTCGCTGAGATGGAGTTTTGCAAAATTCAACCCCTAAGAGGGTGAAACAAGGGATGAACAGTTGTATGAAAAATTATTGTTTTTAAGGTTATAAGCATGAAATCCACTTCACCGATTTTGATGAATTTTGACATGCAGATAGACTAGATCCCAAGAAAGGACATAGGCTACTTTTTATTACGGAAAAAGGGTTGAAGTTGAAATGGTTGAGGTTGTAGGATAAAAGTTTACATGAAAGTTCATGAATGTTGAAGATAAAACCGTTAAATCTTGAAACTTTGACTTTTGACACTTGAAATCCATATTATAATAAATGTGAAAGTAACTTTGTCTGTCTGTTACGCTTTAACTTCTAAGCCACTGAACCGATTTTGATGAAATGGTTTAAAACATTTTGAGACGTACTTCTTAGCATTCCATGGATTCACCGTGCGGGTGCCGGGTCCATCGTGTGGCAGAGAGAGAAATCTCGAATAGACCCCAAGACTTGTGACTCGGGCTGTAGGTTTAAAAGGGGCCCCTTACATTGACGTACGTCAACACTCACCTTCACTACTCGTATTTCTCTCCCTGCCCAGCCAAATCCGATATGATCCTACTAGTGCAGCTTTAGATACTCGTTCTAGTATAGAACTTACTGCACTTCTGGACAATCCAAGGTCTTTAAGCAGGTTATAGAGAGATTTTGCTGGTATACCTCTCGCTCCTACTTCTACAGCGTATAAATTAACTACATAGCCATTTTTTGTTAATTCATTTTGTAGGTCGTAATACTTATTTTGTTTCATCACGTGGTCTTTAGGTATATTAGTTTCCCACGGTACGGTAAGTTCTACCAGGACTATGCGTTTCGTAGCCCTAAAAACGCCGTAAAAGCCGTTTTTAGTAAACGTAAATTTGTATGAATACACAACTACTGTCTCAGTTACCTTAATATTTATTTTGCACGGACGAAGTCGCAGGTAAAAGCTAGTTTTTAATATTAATGAGCAATGGTGGCCTAGAAGCTAGAACTGAATAATCAATTATCTTATTTCTTTAAGTTTTTCCACCTATTTCATTTACAAGAAATGGTACCCTAAGGCCACATCAGTAGAGCAGTATTTTTAGGACATAATATGTTGTGTGTGAA
The DNA here is from genome assembly GCA_963693475.1 of Ectropis crepuscularia. Classification (NCBI taxonomy): domain Eukaryota; kingdom Metazoa; phylum Arthropoda; class Insecta; order Lepidoptera; family Geometridae; genus Ectropis; species Ectropis crepuscularia. Next base: position 21,126,225 of record OY856342.1, read on the forward strand.
TTGTCCACGAATATTTATTTATTATTATTTATTTATTTATGTCATGTTAAGCATCAGATGACTACCATTTAACTTTTTTTTCTGAATATGACTCAAGATTGTTTAAGTTTAATGTAATTTCTATCCTAAGTTATGTGGACACCTGAGAAATTGTAGTTGTATTATATAACTAGCGGTCCCTCGACTTTACCCGTGATACATAATATTCTATAGCACTCGGAGATCACTTTCGTATCCAATGGTATTCTTTCACCATTGGATATTAATGTGATCCCTGAGTGCTATAGAATATTATGTATGTATATACATATTTTTAAATCAGTCTAGTAGTTCCTGAGATTTGCCTATTCAAACAAAAAACGTCTTCAGTTTTATTATATACATATAATCTGAGCATGACAAATCCTGGCACATCATTTCAAGTTTACACCTGAAATTCCTCATTATAGAAACATACTTGCAGAAAAAGTATTCTGTGTAGCAAAGTGTCTCCACTTTGCTGACACAGAGAAAAGATAACTAAGTCCATCTTATCTGCATTGCATACCTATAATTGGGATTATTTGTGAACCTTATCAAGCACCAAGAGCTACATACATATTATAACAGCGAAGCTATACATATAATAGCGAAGACAGTATTTCAGGAGTTACACAAGAATATAAGCAACTTTGAGTGGTGCATTGTAGTTTATGCAGCAAATGGGTCTTTCCCAAACAAAATGTATAATTTTGAATACTGCTAAATGCATTTTTAACATAAACTGTAATGAACTATTGTAACTTTACAGTTAGGATTATGATCAAATTACCTGATTAACTTTACTAATTCTTGTGTAAATCATTAATTATGATACACATGAAAACCAATCCTGTAATGTGTTAATACTTGTTTTAACAATTTGTTCTTAAAAAGGAATAACTTTTTTAAGGCTAAAGTAAACCAACTGTAAACTGTTTAGTTTAACAACTAAATGCAGGGCATAAGTACTGTTAGCAACGTATGAGATCTAAGCCAAACCGCAAAGTACGAAGCCAGAATATTTCGATTTTACCCTCGAGTATCAGCGGATGAAAACTTTGAAATGCACTTACCAAAACTATCCTTGGCTAATGGAACTATCGTTAAATCATCTACGATATTTGTTTCGTTCACTATATCTGCAGAATCATGCGTGTTTACAACATTTGCAGCATGGTAAAAAGCCATGTTTCACAAGGAGTCTTCACGTAATTATTGTATACGACAACCGTAAACAGTTCAATACACATGTCTACTGCAAATGAATTCAGGGCATAATGGTGATATTATTTATTTGTTACTGAAATTTAGCACCTTTGGAGCACTTAGTATTTGTACTAAATTGGCAGATTAAATCAAATCAGAAGATCAGAACGAATAAGTCATAAGCAGTCAAGTTTTCAGTAGCAGCCAGAGAAAAATATTTACTTTTATTATTACTTTGGCAAAGAATGGCAGACACCGGAAAATCTGACAGACCAAAACTGATGGCCACTGGCCAGCCAGTTGCCAGTTGTCAGGGTAAAAAAAAGAATCGATTTCGCAAAAGTCGACTTTTTCAATCTTGAGAATCGATATTGATTATCTGGTTCAAAAAATGTTGTAAATCAATGCTTTGTAATTAGGCCTCATTCTCACGCGAATTTAATAAGCGTTGCGTTAAAACTCGGTGTTAACGCTTTTATACCGTTCAAACTATACGACAACAACTAAAAAAATCATCGGGATATTCAATCTTCAATTCTTCATACAATATCACAAACCGCCCTTTTGCCAGTGTTTATTGACAGAGTTTTCCGAATAAGCGATTCTAAATCCATTCGGTTGCATCCGACATGGAATCTCATCTCTCGGTATTTGTCTTATCTGTTTAGCATGACAGAGACAGGGATTGTCATTCCGATTCCGCACCATTCGGAATCACATTTAGAATCGCTACCCAGGGTAGCGATTCTGAAACCATTCGGTTGCATCCGACACGGAATCTCATCTCTCGGTCTTTGTCGTGCTAAACAGATAAGACAAAGACCGAGAGATGAGATTCCGTGTCGGATGATACCGAATGGTTTCAGAATCGCTACCCTGGGAAGAGTCACCACAGACTAAGTAGAGAGATACGTCAGGACGTCTACTCTATTTCTACGAAAACGTAAATTCGAAAAAAAACTCGCGTCTTTCCTGCTCTTGTTCTACTTCGTTTCGTCCGATACCCGATACAACATTGTTTGACGTTTAAATGTTCAAAGCATACTCTAATTAGAGAAGGCTTAGAACATTTAAATGGATGAAACGACGCTGCGATCGCAGTAGAATCGGAGTTGGAAAGTCGCGAGTTTATTTCGAAATTACGTTTTCGTTGAATTAGAGTAGACGTCCAGGACCATTTTTTCGGTAAGTGATTCTCCCTGAGTAGCTCTCTAACGACTTCGATAGTTCGATACACTCTTTTACTGTAACTTTGGTGACACGAGATTGGATTGGAGTTTGGTGGTGTCATAGGGACTACCGATAGAAGTGAAAACTCATTACTCAGAATTTGAGTGCGTTTCAATTTGCTCACTTTAACTCAACTCAACTACGCGGGTGAAACCGGAAGGCATGGCCATGACCATGGTCATCTAGATTATCCCAGTTTACCGGAAGTTTAGTTTTTATAGTATGCGAAGAGTCCAAATTATTACCTAGCACTGCACTGCGCTCGTCACCCTGAGATCTAAGATGTTATATCTCTAAGCTCTATAATTTCTCTGGAAACATTTCCCTTCAAACCGGAACACGGTAATGTTTGCACATTACTGCTTGGCGGTAGAATAACTGGCAAAGGTGCGGTGCTTCCCCAGGTGGACTCTGCCCAGAGTCCTACCACTACTAAATTCTTTCATTTACGAACGTGACGCTGCAGCTCAATTACGGAAAATTTGAATGTGGTGCGCCAAAAGAAGTTTTCGCTTCAAATATATATGCCTGCATGATAATAATTTCTATTTTTTTTTTCAATTTATTTTCATTTAGGTTTACACAATATACACTACTGAGCACTACAAGATGACCGGAATCTTTCCCAAAAGGCTGTGAGTTCCACCCACAGATTAGATACCCTATTGATCGGTGATGATATGACTATACTATTTATATACTATACTATTGATATTTACTACTATTTATTATTTACTACTACCTACTATCACAACTCACCATCGGGGGCGCTGGACTAGGTCCAATACCGCGCTTGTGATAAGCCGAATATCCGTGTGTCGTGCTGCACTACTTTCCACGAATGATTAGACAAAACGAGACAGAGTTACACAAACTTCAAAGGACAGAGCAGGATGCAAAGAAGGACATCAACGGATTCCTGTTGTGCTGAACTGAGCAATCGTGCTACTAAACGGCAAAGGAGGAAAGTCGTAGGATCAGTCAAGAAGTGGATTATTGTATTTGGTTCCACCACTCCACCCTAAAAATCAGAATCAGAATAATTTATTGCAAAAACTGTGTACAAAGGTGATATTATATATGCACTGCGCTCGTCACCCAGAGATCTAAGTTGTTATATCTCTAAGCCCTGTAATTTCTCTGGAAACATTGCCCTTCAAACCGGAACACAGTAATGTTTGCACATTTTGCTGCTGCACATAATTCACATAAATAACTTTGACAGGCCATAACTCAGCTCCGATATGACTTAGAGCAAATCTGATTGCACAGATAGCATCAGGGTATTTTATTGTTACAAGAAAGTGATAACAGAACTTTGGCGGCTAAAAAAAAACGACGCCCCGAGCAAATGTACCCAAACCCTTTAAAATGGGAAGAACACATTTCTGCAATTGTGATTCTGCAGTTGAAAGCAAACTCTTCTCTTTACGTCATTCGTGGATCCTTTCAATCACGTAGGATTTCTTTGTAGGTTTCTATGTAGGATGATAGAAGGGTATAAATATAAAGTATAATAATAAGATTCAGCACTATGCCGTCATTTGTAAGCTGTCCAAATGAGTGCAGTCGACAGCCCCGTATCTTCGATATTTTTTAGGCGGGGCAAAATTTGGAAAATGCCGCCCCCACCCACTTGTCTTTTGAAGTGAAAACTTCTTTTGGCGCGCCTAGACAGATTTTTCGTGGGCTGTGAATTGAATTCTAGCGTCACGCTCGGGTATGATAAGAAATTTTCGGGTAAGCTCGGGACCATAGCCATTGGCCGTCTAGAAATGCGTCAGCCAATGGGAAACGCTGAAAGGGCGTGGCCTAGCCATCATGGCATGGCCATCTAGAAATGCGTCAGCCAATGAGAGATGCTGACGCATTTCTAGATGGTCATGCCATAATGACCAGGCCACATTCTCCGGTTACACTCGTGTCGTTTCCAAAGTAAGCTATCAAATTCTGAGTTCGTTTTCACTTCTATCGGCAGTTCCTAGGATTGCCAATTTTTTTTCTTTCTTTTCTTTGAGGGGGGGGGAGTCAACAATGCATCTCATGATCACTATGCAGGCCAGCCCGCGAACCGAACCCCCGCATTCGACTCTAATGGCGCTCTGGTAATGATAAATGTTGGTGGACGGGGGGGCGGGGCCTTAGATGGCTGTCCCGGTCAAGCCATGCATCAAGCGCCCTAAAGAAAAACACTACACTTTGGGGACGTTGACATACACCCCCAAAGCAAGCAAAGCTTGAAAGCTTGTAACTACTATGAAAGCCAAACAACTGATATCTCTCACGCACGCTGCTAATGATAACCGCGGTTCCACCTCTGCCGTCTGGAAGACTTAGGAAGTTTACTTTACCGATTAGACTATCAGCTGAGTAACCTTCCCCAGTCTTCTAGCCCCTTACCCCTGACTACACACATTGCTCAAACAGAGACAGTAGCGCGTGTAGAAGCCCTCTCTCCTGGCCAGGGCTATAAGGTTATCACACTACAAGATTTTGTTCATAAAACAATATAAGTACTTTTTGAATCAGTTCAAATAAATTAATGAATGGGTTCTTAGCATGATGAGGCAAAATAAACACCTGCAAGATGTTGGCTACGGTTGGTGAAGGTTTTTTTTAGTATAGAGTGGCAAAACGAACAGGACTGACACAGGTATGACTGATATGCCTGCCCAGAACAGCAGTGACACAGTTGCTATTGGAACACGAAGAGTCCAAATCATTACCTACACTACACTGCGCTCGTCACTCGATGATGTAAAGTGGTGTATCTCTTAGCCCAGTAATTTCACTGGAAACATTGCCCTTAAACCTGAACACAGTAATGTTCGTACACTTCTGCCTCAGAGCAAAATAACTGCCTAGTACTTCCCCAGGCGGACTCTGCAAACAGCCCTAAAATGACCACTACCAAACTGAAATGAGCCAAATATGGCACAGACTCAGCCAGCTCGTTCCTTTCTGTTATTTTGGCTTGTGTTCTATTGTGGCCATCGGGCCGGCCCGCGCCGCCACACGCGCCCGCTTACCTTACTCTAGCCAAACACTAGGTATCACCGTTCTTGAGATACCTACAGCCTTGTGCCTTGTGACAGACGGACGGACGCACGGACGGACGGACAGCCAAGTCTCAGTAATAGGGTTCCGTTTTTATCCCTTGGGTACGCAACGCTAAAAATGGAAACTTCCTTATTGCTGCTTCCCTGATAAACATCAAGTGATCGTGCAAAGATAATGTAAATACTACGTGATCGTGCTTCACTAACGAGTGGAACCCATGCAACAAAATACATGGCTGATAAAGAATCATTACCTACATTTGTACATTTATTTTATTTAAATATTAAATATAAATAAATATTGGTGGACAATTCACACACAACACCATCTGACCCCAAACTAAGCAAAGCTTGTGTGATGGCGGCCAAATAGCTGATATAAACTTATATAGTTTTAAATACATACTTATTATACATAGAAACACCCAGACACAGTGCAAACATTTGAATTCATCACACAAATATTTGCACTGGGTGGGAATCGAACCGCCTGAAAAATATTGAAGATACGGGGCTGTCGACTGTACTCATTTGGACAGCTTACAAATGACGGCATAGTGCTGAATCTTATTACTTTATATTTATACCCTTCTATCATCCTACATAGAAACCTACAAAGAAATCCTACGTGATTCCAAGGATCCACGAATGACGTAAAGAGAAGAGTTTGCTTTCAGCATCTCCCATTGGCTGACGCATTTCTAGACGGCCAATGGCTATGGTCCCGAGTTTACCCGCTATCAATTTTGTAATTTCGATCTGTACGGGGGTGAAATTGGGGTTGAAATGGGGGATGAATGTCAATATGAAAGTTCCCAACCGTTGAAAATTAAACCATGAAACTCTGTATATAGACACTTGACACGAAGAAAAATATTGTTGGTTCTAGCAATTTTGTAACTTCTAACTGTACGGAGGTGAAATGGGGGATGAATGTCAATATAAAAGTTACCAATTGTTTAGGATAAAACCATGAAGGCAGACGAATGTTGGTTCTAGCAATTTTGAACTGTACGGGGGTGAAATTGGGGTTGAAATGGGAAATGAATGTCAACATGAAAGTTCCCAATTGGTTAAGATAAAATTACAAAACTATTTGTTCTTTGTTTTATATAGGCACTTGACACGAAGCCAAGAAATATTTGTTCTAACAATTTTGTAATTTCGAACTGTATGGGGATAAAATTGGAGTTCAAATGGGGGACAAATGTCTCTTACATTTTCACACCTAAACAACTGAACCGATTTTGATGAAATTGTATGATTTTTGAAGTGAAAACTTCTTTAGGCGCGCTATAGACAGAATTTTCGTGGGCTGTGAAATGGATTCATCAATCGTCACGCTTGGATATGATAAGAACTCTGATATGGATATGGATATGGATACGGAACTTGGATATGATAAGGACTGTTCGTAACTCAAAGAAGCGGCACCGTTTCATGGTTGATGTTCCAAAGACACGGACTAAGAGGTTTGACTCTACTTTTGTTATAAGAACATCTAGGCTGTGTAATGAGTTGCCAGAGTGGGTTTTCCCTGATAGTTATGACCTACCTAAAAGGTAGGTACCAGGGCAACAGGAACATTAAAGAGTTTCGATTACCTACCTCCAACAGCCCAGCGTTTATCTCTAGATACCAGGACAACAGAAATATAAAAGAGTTGCGTTTGCCCCTAGGTACCAGTACCAGGGCAACAGAAACAGTAAAGAGTTGCAATATTTTGTACAACTTCGTTCCATCAGAATGTCCCTTGACAAGTATTTTGAAGTGAAAACTTCTTTTGGCGCGCAGACGCGCTTTTAGACTGATTTTTCGTGGGGTGTGAATTGAATTCTAGCGTCACGCTCGGGTATGATAAGAAATCCTCGGGTAAACTCGGGGCCACTGCCATTGGCCATCTAGAAATGCGTCAGCCAATTGGAAATGCTGAAAGGGCGTGGCCTAACCATCACGGCATGACCATCTAGAAATGCGTGAGCCAATGGGAAATGCTAACGCAGTTCTAGATGGCCATGCCATGATGGTCAGGCCACGCCTTCCGGTATACCCGTGTAGTTTCCAAAGTAAGCTATCAAATTCTGAGTTATAAGTTTTCACTTCTATCTGCAGTTCCTATGACTGCCAATTCTTTTTTTTATTATAAGCTGTTTTGACGTGACAACGTCTTATAAATTGGTTTGCCGGGTGACACTTCAAGAAACTGCGTTACGCTCCGCTCACGTTATGCGCTCACAATGAGAGCGAGTGAGAGGGACGCGTGCCTTTCACTTTTTATGTCTGTCTCTCTCGCTCTTAGGCGGGCTAACCATGCCTGAGTCGCCGATTCGCTTAGGCGCCCGCATACAAGTTTACACGTTGCCAGTTAATTGTAAAACGATTGTGTAGTGATAATGTGAAGGTAGTTTATTTTAGTAAAATTATTTTACCACTCAAAGTCGTTGTCACGTAAAACTTTCGCCCGTATACCGACTTTACAGGCAACCAATTTTTTAGTAACCGTAAATGTGTCTGTGTATAAAAATAGGTACTACCGGAGTTACATTAGTATTAGTTTATTAGTTATTAATTTCGCGCGGACGAAGTAGCGGGTAACAGCTAGTACCTTCATAAATTTGACTATACAGCGCATTTATTTTTAACTAGCTGACCTGGCGAACTTTGTTCTGCCTTAGAGAGGATAAATGAGCAGACTTTTGATTTTATCAAGTAATTTTTTTTATTTGGATAATTAATATTTATTGTGGCCTCGTGGCTTAGTTGGTAGTAGCTCTGCCTGCGAAGCCGAGGGTCGTGGGTTCGATTCCCACCCAGTGCAAATATTTGTGTGATGAATTCAAATGTTTGCACTGTGTCCAGGGAAACACCCAGGTGTTTCTATGTATAATAAGTACATAATTAAAACTATATAAGTATTGTATCAGCTATCTGGCCGCCATCACACAAGCTTTGCTTAGTTTGGGGTCAGATGGTGTTGTGTGTGAATTGTCCACAAATATTTATATTTATTAATTAAATCACTTGACCGTAACTGGAAGCTTTATATTGAGACCTGTTTGTTTTCGCCTGGTGACGCCACTTAATTTGTATAAAAAAGTATGCCTTATGTTTTGTATGTAGACGCCAATGTGACTTACAGCCTAGCGAAACTTAATGCATTAAACTCGTTTCGTAAAAATGTATGAAACTTTACCAGACAATTTCCTAGTTCGAAATGCTAGTTGAATTTCCTTGTCGTATCAATTCTAAAACAAAATTTACCATAAATGTTTGTCAAGAGATACGCGACAATGAAAAATCGAAATGCCAGGTTGAACCAATAGCTGGGACTAGTAACTTGGGTATCGTCTTTTCAAAATCTTTATTGCTTTTTTTAACAAAAATAGTTTTTATCCCTTTTTTTCCTTATTATCCATTTTTTAATAATGTTTTAAGCGCCAAAGACTTAATATGTGGCACTATAGAGGTATTCTCGAATATCTTAATTTATATTATGTACACGTGGAGATTTATGAAGTGAAAACTTATTTAGGCGCACCACACATTGATTTTTCGTGGGCTTTGAATTGAGCTCAATCTTCACGCTTAAAAATGAAATAAATCTTTGGGAAAACTCGGAAACTCGTCAACATTTCTAGGTGACCATGTTTAGAAGCATGGGCATCTTGTCTCTTAGTCTAGATGGTCATTCTTAGAAGACTTATTTAGACGACAATGCTTTGAATATTTATTCCAGCCACCTCCGGTTTCACCCCCGTTGTTTCCTGTTAGTGAGCTATCAAATTCCAAGTTATAAAGGTTTCACTTCTAACTGCAGTCCCTATGGCTGCCATTTTTTTGTGTTATCAAATACTATTTCATTCAAACTTATTGTGATTTCGTTTTATTTAATGTCAAAATTACAATTAAGTTAGTATTGTTTATTCTCTCACACATTTTTATAATTGCTTTTCCTGTCGCTTTCATACATTATTTAGTTTTGAAACTCTTTATTTTTTAAATTTTTAAATAAATAAATAAACATTATGTAAATACATTTAACAGGTGAATTATTGTAATAAACACAATATTTTTTGTTGTTTTTTAACCAAAAGTTTTTCATTTCAACTCGAGTCTTAGTTTAAGTCTGATGTTGTACTATTGTTGTATTACTTATGAATGTCTAACGTTGGACTCAAATGTAGACTCTATCCTTTTTTTGGACATTAAATGTTCAATTAATACTGAGCCTACTTTTTGGTCAAAATTTTATTATCGATATCGATAAAATGCGAAATAGATAAACTGCACTACACTACAACACTAAACAATCTGTGAGGTTGGTACTCATGTAGCATGTAGTTTTTGACATCCGTTGCCGTACGATTGGTATTGAACAGCCATGTAAATTGCTCAAAAAATTTTGTTCCTAGTGCCGCCTCTTACGTAGTATTTACATTCTCTTTGGTGACTTATATAAAATAAAAGTAAACTTAGTAGGACCAAAAATAATTTTTATTAATAATAATGTTTCCTCTGTGTATCCATTTTATAGCGTAATAATACTATGATCAATGTAACATTATATATATATTTATATTATAGTAAACAATTTATAATGATATTAAGGATAGCAGTAATCAGTCTAATCATTAACAGGTACAAATGATTGAGTAACATTTAGATGCGATTCGCTTCTGATTATTTCACGTTTATAGAACTTCTGAAATGTATTAACGGATTGCCAATTACCACGCACCAAGATGTCGTCAATCGAATTATTTTCCAGACAACTTTTGGAGGCTACTGCTGAACGAATGCTCCCTGGGGCATCAACAGTACCGGATCTTTAAGAACCGTTTTCACCCAACGTGCTATCGCAGTGCGTGAAGCTGGCTTTACAGTACCCCTGATTGTGATAAAAAGACTATTTGAATTTGCATGTGTACGCCTTTCATTCATCAGCGATATTGTTCTTTCTAACCAAAATATTGGATCAAGGTTTTGATGGTCTCGGTTTTGTAGAAGTTTCCATACCGATTGCCTATAAAATTACTATTGTCAGTCTTAGAACCAAACAGAGGCCAAAATATAATATTGTCATTGGATCTCAAACAATGCTCAGAATCAACACATAGCAGTGTAAGATCATGGATCCGTCTCCCAGAACAGAGTAGTAAAAGAGTTGCAGTATGCACGTTTGGAAAATATTATTAGGGTCCATTACAGAATTAGCCAGAAATGAGCACAACTTGCTTACATCCCAAATCGGTGTTTTGGGTCTAGTTACATTTTTTAAAACAATTGATTTTAGTATGTGCTTTACGAGTACATGTGAGCTTAAGGAACTGGATGTCTCAGCATTACATAAGGTGGAAATAACAGATTTATGCAAGAGTATTGTGTTATATGACAGTTTATAAACTAGGAATAAATCTGACAGAAACTGAGCCAGCTGTGAGCCTGTAGGATTTTCTGGGTTAAAGCGCTTGCTCGTAGCCCAAGCAATCCATCTCTTCCAGGCAACTTCGTAAGTTCTTAAAGTAGACTTACGCCATGAGTTTTTGAGTAAGGATACTTGATCGGGATTCCAACCTTCTATCGCTTTGGACCACCCCCACGCGACATTTCCTCGACTTTCAGCGTATGTAGTCCCGTTGACGTGTCTGCCAGATGCTTCCAGAGTTTGTTCCGTATTATTAGTGTTTTGAACGCTCGGGCTTTGGTGGTACAGGGAATATGGCTGTGCTCGGAGTGCATAAAGTATGGCAAGCATCTGCTTTTGGTTGTAGTGCAGGTGCTTCTCCTGCGCTGACCACTTGCTCGAATAATATTGGTCGTTCAATTGTGCTCCCCACGTTAGAGTGGAAGCGACTGTCGCTAGGTAATTCTGCACTGGAGGGTAATGTATTGGTATGGCTTACAGGCAGTTCCGAGGCCACTAATCCAGTTCTTTGAGAACATCTTGTTGCAGAAATTACGTTTTTAGTGACTGGTCTGGTAATGAATTCATGAACATCAGTAAATGACGATGATTGAGGCAATCTCGAAGCACCATAGAATTCGCGAAATTCAGATTCCCAACTATATTCCGTGGATCCTTCAGAGTTAGCTTTTCTTGGCAAAGAGCTCTAATAATTTTCCATATTAGGAGGGTAGACTTTTCCATTGGTAAAGTTTTGACATTTGGTATGCGGTACATGTCTAATAAGTAGAAAGGTTCGTTCTTCGCGCATTTGTTTAGCATTTTCTGAATGAATAATGAACGGGCTGATCCGTTGGCTTTTTGCTACAAGACACTAGGGGAAGGCAAACCGCGGCGACAGTAGCGCCGTTATTAGAATGCCTTGCATTTGCATATTTTGGGTGACAACAGACGTTTCCTCTGAGCGAGGAGTCGGTGTCTGGCTTCTGGCTACCTTTGACCATACAAGTAGAGGTTTTCGATAAAAGAGTATGCGATCCCCTTGAATAAGTTTTAAAATGACTGTAAGTGCTCCCATGTCTTGTCTTTGATAATAAATAAGCGCTATTTGACCGGCTTGGAATTGATTCTAGTCATTGTTTATGTGGATAGCGTTTGCCTTTGGCATTGCTTGAACCATTTGCTGATCCTTGATAATATACACGTTTTGGCCGCGAGCCTCTGTGGTGACAAGAACCTCTCTGATTGGTTTGGTTGGACTGAAAGCTTGACCGCCGAGGGCTTGGAAAGTAGTTTGCATGGTTATGTCCACCCTGCGAGGGTGAGTAGTCTTGGGCATGCATTTGTAACCCTGGTTCCGTACCATGATATTGAGTTCCATGCGATGGAAATACTGGTCTTTGTCCTTTATTTGTCCGAGTTTGTTTTACTCGACCATGATCGTCAACTTTTGAGGGGCAAAAAGCTTTGCGGACCCCACCGGTTCTTTCCAATGTGGCAGTGAATTTGTTAGAGTCAAACAGATAAGTCGCTGATGGAGGTATTTTATTTAACGTCGCTTTTACCAAAGGTTCACGAACACGACTTGTTATGGATTCGCGTCGCATCTCAATACTCTCTGCTCTATGACCGCAAGCTAATTGTAATAGGTCTGATAAAATCTTATGAAAATTCCCCTTTAGAAATAATTCTTCAATCTTACCACTAATACTATCAGAATCTACCTCATTATTTTTGACCCAGTTAAGAAATTTACTAATACCCTCCTCCAGAGACTCTTTTTACCCGACTGCGCGACGCAAAGGAGTGGTAATGTGTTTAACAGTCTATGTATGTATGTATTTATGTATGTATGTTTGTATGTTCCTTTGAAGCACTATACAGACCAAACGCCTGGGCCGATTTTTATGATTCACACGTCAATCGATTCCTCTTAATTTGGACAGTGACACTAAAGACATGTCATTAGCGTAAGTCCAATATGGCGGATTCAGGACGCCATATTGTCCAAATTAAAAAAAATTAAATCACTAAAATATGTCAAGAGGGGTATCGTTGCATAGATATTTTAAAATAATGTTTAGCATTCTCTCAATGTTTTTCGATTTGACTGACCGTTTAGGATGTATATCGATTTAAAGTTGAGTAACAACCATTCTCACATTTATAGGTTTTTAGGTAGCAGAAAACTTCGTATAACTAACTGTACGTGTGAATGTGGATGGACATTATATACTAATGTATCTAGTAGGCATCGATATAAATCAATAGATGTGCCCTGAGGACCTTGAAATTGGTAATAAACTGCGTCTCTGTATCTATCGTAAGTGGTTTACAAACAACCAATCTACTTGACCCCTATAATCGCTAGCGGCGAGATTTACTGTGGTTTTACTTATTTTGGTTGTTGACACCAAATAATGATAGGTAAAAACGTCCGGCGTCCACCGCGTCCTGCAACCGACAAGAACGGAAAGAGTGAGCCCACTCTTCCCAACGTTGACATGATTGCGTGCGCCGTGAAGTTTGGGATGGGGCCCATCTTGGGTTCTACGATCTATGCTAGAGTTGTTGACACCGAATAATGATAGGTAAAAACGTCCGGCGTCCACCGCGTCCTGCAACCGACTAGAACGGAAAGAGTGAGCTCACTCTTCCCAACGTTGACATGATTGCGTGCGCCGTGAAGTTTGGGATGGGGCCCATCTTGGGTTCTACGATCTATGCTAGTAGGTATATTGGACTACCTTTTTTTCGTACGTGCAGGAAATGAATTTACGCATACCCTACTGCCCCGCCCGGGAGACACAGCCGGGCTATGTTGCACTCTATATCATGTATGGATATGGTACCCCTATTTACTAATAAATCTCCATGGGGTTTCAACTCTGCCGCTGATAAAGGGAACACGGAACCGCTCTCGCATTGCTCCGCCTCGGTCGCCCCGATTTAGTTCTCAAACGATTTAGTAGGTACTCAACGTCAATCGAAAACCTATACTAACACAAAACTATAAATATGAATTACAAGCAAGAGAAAATCCTACATATTATATCAGTAGAAACGAAGACATTTGGTCAGCAACCAAAAGATGCATATTATTATGTTGAGCATATTAACATTCACAACATTGTTCATAACTAAAAAGTATAAAATAAAAAAATATAATTTAAAAACTCAAAAACCCGACTGCGTAAAAAGTGAACCAAACTACGTACTCTCATACTAAAAAAAACTGAAAAGAATAAAACAAGCATTTAGATTTATGGTGGTCTAGAATTCTATAATATGTTATTGTATAAATACTATTGAGATATATACAATATTTTCTAAAAAAGAACATTACAACTGAACAGTCGGGATCCATTGAACAATTACATTGTATGTCGAATAATAATGGATCCCGACTCTTCAGTTGTAATGTTCTTTTATTAGAAAATATTGTATATATTTCAATAGTATTTATACAATAACATATTATAGAATTCTAGACCACCAGAAATCTAAATGCTTGTTTTATTCTTTTCAGTTTTTTTTAGGATGCGAGTACGTAGTTTGGTTCACTTTTTACGCAGTAAGGTTTTTGAGTTTTTAAATATTTTTTTTTTTGTTTTAATATACAGTATGTAATGGCCGCATAAGATTTGTCCGCGTAAGCAAGATTACGTAAGGTGTCATACATTTTCACCTCTTCGTTTGTTTCCAAGTCTATGAAACCTGGAGTATGATTATATAGCTTTTGTGTTTCAGCATATCTAACTTTTGACCAGGAAGTGTTGCTGAATTGTTGAATATTGTTCAACAACTTTAAATAGTTATCGGGAGTTCTAGGAATAGATGGCTCCTTTAACTTTGTACTAATATCAAAGCTTAAATTTGGATTATGATATTCACTACCAGAATTGTTCGACTTCGCGTCGTCACAAATTTCATCATTTGCATAAAGTGATAATGTATCATGGCAGTCATCATTCTGAGGATTAACAGTAAAAATATGTTTGCGGAGCTCACCCATTTCCTTGACCAACTTGTCAATAGCCTGATCATAATGCCTTGGGCGCTTGTTCCGCTTGTGACGCCGTGAGCCGTGAGGTACGATGCTTTTTGTCTGAACCAGACGAGCTGGATGAGCTACTCGAGCTATTACTGGAACTGCTAAGGCTGCGCTTACGCGTTCTCTCACTCGGCTCCGGCATATTTAGCTCTTTCAAAGTATTCTCATTCATTGCTAGAAACAGACACTATATTAATAACACATAATAAATAGATGTTACCCCGGAAGGTACGAAATCTATAAACGAACGGCAAAGCCGTTAAAAACAGTCAAACTATTCAATAAATGTGGGTACTCACGTGTTAAAGATGTCTTTACCACACTTTATTCGCAGTAACTTTATTTTACTTGTATTTTATTATTAATATATTTATAATAAAAAAATACTATAGAGATACAAATATATAATATGCAACTTGAGCAGAAGAGGAATAGCTGCGCACAAGTTGCTTCGACGAAAATTTTAACGCCAATGATTTAAGATAGCGAGGCACAAAGCTAGTAACTCGCAATCACCAGGTGGCGCCACTGGACCGGAAACAAAACATTAAAAAAGTACTAATTTGGGTACAAATTCGACGGAAACGGATATGCTATCTCAATATAAAGCTTCCAGTTACGGTCAAGTGATTTAATTATATATTATTGTCTACTAAAATAGTAACTAATAGATAATTTCATCTACTTGTGCCGTAGAAAATAATGTAGTAAATATAACATCAAATAAATAATTACTATTTTGCGAAAACATGTGGGTACAATATATGTATTTTGAAGTCTAAACTTCTTTTGGCGCGCCAAAGACAGATTTTTCGTGGGCTGTCAATTGAATTCTAGCGTCACGCTCGGGAATGATAAGAAATCTTCGAGTAAACTCGGGACCATAGCCATTGGCCATCTAGAAATGTCTCAGCCTTTCCCATTGGCCATTTAAAAATGCCTCAGCATTTCTAGATGGCCACGCTCATAGCCACGCCCTCCGATTTCACACGCGTAGTTTGCAAAGTAAGCAATCAAATTCTGAGTTATAAGTTACCAATTCTATCGGCAGTGCCTATGACTGCCAATTTTTTTTCATGAATTCTGAATTGTACATTTATTTATTTCCTTTAAAATGTACCCTGATGCAAATTTAGCGCTACTATAATTTAATGCATTTGGGCGGGAATTTTTTCATGTACACATATGAAACTCCTTACCTCAATCGGTCAACTCTCCATATTTTCAAGTCATTTTGTTATTGTTAAAACCATGGCTAAATAAACTTAAAGTTAAACTTAGGTTAAAAACAGTAAAATGGAATACAAGTGAAAAACCGAAATACCATAATCGTAAGTGATTCTAGCGATCAATAAGTTTATTTGACGGCAACAGAATTGACTGAAACTGAAAATGCGCAAAGCGTTTAGTAATTTCCTCGCTAGGGGGGGGGATGAAAAATTACGTATTGCACTCGAGTGCAAAGATTTTTCACCTTGTGCCCTTTTGCCTTTTGATTCCCTTGCTACGCTCAGGGTAGCGATTCTGAAACCATTCTGTTGCATCCGACACGGAATCTCATCTCTCGGTCTTTGTCTTATCTGTTTAGCATGACAAAGACCGAGAGATGACATTCCATGTCGGATGCAACCGAATGGTTTCAGAATCGCTACCCTGAGCGTAGCAAGGGAATCAAAAGGCAAAAGGGCACAAGGTGAAAAATCTTTGCACTCGAGTGCAACACGTAATTTTTCATCCCCCCCCCCTAGCGAGGAAATTACTAAACGCTTTGCGCATTTTCAGTTTCAGTCAATTCTGTTGCCGTCAAATAAACTTCTTGATTGCTAGAATCACTTATGATTATGGTATTTCGGTTTTTCACTTGTATTCCATTTTACTGTTTTTAACCTGGATTCTACCCAGGATTCTAATTTTTGAATCCCTTGCTACGCTCGTGATTCAACTTTAGAATCCTTCGCTTGCTCGGTCATCAAAATTGAGCACGCGGTTAAAAAGCCACTTTGCACTCTTGTACAACAAATAACTATTTATAAACGTCCTTGGTATGACACTATTACAGTATCAAAGTACCATTCCAGCTAGAAACCCCGAGAATTCAGTTTCTTTAATTATGATTTACTATATATAAAATATGATTGACTCAACTTTGTGTATAAATACTTAATTGTGTTGAATTGTGTAAAAGTGAATTAAAATGCAATGTCTCTTTATTAATGAGCTACAAATAGTAGGTCGAATGATCCGAATCCCACGAGCACTGTTGGAAAATAGCGGGGCTAGCACGGGCAGTGCTGCCAGTCGGGTCTTGTCAGAAATAACCAAAATTTTTTAAAAAAGTAACCTTTTGGCATAAAAAGTAACCTTTCATATTTTTTTTACTAAAAGTTGATAGAATAGAATGTTAGTTCTATTGACTTACAGAAACATGCATTTAGCACTTCATTTCAGTATTTGAGCACTTGCCCGCATTTTGTGTTTTATTCATATTGATCCTAGGCGTACGTAACAAAATTGATGGGTTAAAGTCGTCACAGATGTAAATAGAGCTTTAATATTAAGTACATATTTTCGTGACGTCAGCAACATATACCACAATATATTCATATTATTTCATATTAATAAAGCAAGACATATTTTGAATGTAGGTAATAGCATGTTTCAACATTGCAAGCACGTCACGAGTCATTTCTTATTTATAACCCCTGACGAAAAACCGACGGGATGTTATACATCAACATCAACAGCCCACTAATCGTTCCCACTGCTGGGACTCGGGGCCTTCTCTCGCAAGGAGAGAGTTAAGGCCATAATCCACCACGCTGGCCCAGTGCGGGTTGGCGGATGACACATGACTTCGAAAGATTCTAGGTACATGTCGGTTTCCTCACGATGTTTTCCTTCACCGTTTTAAGTTAGCGGCATTACGCACATGACTTCGAAAAGACAGTGGTGCGTGTGGGGTTTGAACCCGGGGTCTCCGGATCGGCAGCCGCCGTTCTCCCGACTAGACCACCGTAACTTATGTTATAAGTTTGACGTAACTGTATTACCATGGACCACCGAAAGTACTCGTCAAAGCGAATAAAACGAACCCAAACGCGATGGTGCTATGTCATTTAATTACAAAATTCCTTTAGCCATGCTCTATCGTCAGACCCTGGTTTCCATCTTACACCAAGTTACTCATCAAGACAAATAAAACGATCCCAGATTTGATTTCGGGGATTTCGTCGATTCATTACAAAGTTCCTATGACCTGTCTAGATGCATCGTCGGAACTTGGTTATATCGGGATAGATAAAAGTAATATGTAAAAGCTTGTAAAACAAATCGTGAGTGTGCTCGGACAATCTGGAAACATGCTGTACATTCACAATATATCTTGCTATACCATAATTTATATTAATATGCCTTAATATATATATATAACGGTATATTGTGGTGGCGTCACAAAATATATATTATTGATGCGTGTGTTGACACTCGAACATATGTATAGAAAGTATACGGAATTATGTCCAGCTATCACATATAAAACTATGTATTATAGTTACGTCTTTGATGGCCTTAAAGATCTGCGGTTTTAGTTCTACTGTTATCGAAGCATACCAACATGAAAAATTCTAAAACGACCGTTCCATTCCACGTTACTTTTATGTTTAAAATCAAAAGTTAATGCTACAAATTCAGAAAAATCACCTAATAGTAACCTTTTCATTGAAGTAACCTAAAAGTAACCAAAGCAGTTTAAAAATCACCTAAAAGGTTACAAAAGTAACCTTCTGGCAACACTGAGCACGGGAGATAGTGAGTCACTATTGCATAATAATAATGATATATGAACTATTATTCCGAATTTCCCCTAACGACCAGTGCAGTGATAGGGGAATCCAGTTATACATGTATACTTTTTTTTTTAATAATTTATTCTTGGCCATGGATACTAGTCCTTCAGCCGGGGGAATGCAGTGTTTCTGTGGTGTTGCCAGTACATAGTGTTTTATGTATATGTACTAAAATTTAACGTATTTTAGTTACAACACTAGATGTTCTGTTTAAAACATAAATTTGAAAAGATATGGAAGGAAAGTATCATAACTAAGAATTGATGGACTCATCAATGATGGATTGTACATTATGTACATGTGAACTCGCATAAACAGTCTAGTAGACATGAACGATACAAAATATAGGTTTTATTTAAGCAAGAATAATTCCATATTATTTTAACCGAGATCAACTAGGACGAGGTTATCAATTCACAGGGCCTGACCTTAGGTGCAAGGTGTACCTGTTCCAGTTTCTGACCATCAGCTTTTGACCGTTACTTTGACAATTATGCTCAACTTTGATTCTCTCATCAAGCCCAAGGCTAAGTTAGCTGCCAAACAACTAGATGCCCTCCCAAAGGTGCGAAGATACTTCAAGTCTGAACAGTTGCTCATGTTGTACCAAGCAGAGATTCATTCTTGTATGGAACACCCCGAACACCGTTCGCATCCTTGCGATGGCTCGGCTAATTACCAGCTTGAGCCCTTGGACGCGATCGAGACGTCTCTCGGCCAAATAAGGTCTCATAGTCAATGACACCAAAATCTTGAACACTACCATATCTATATTATCTATTCGATGACACTACAGCAAAATTGCTAACTTATCGGGTTTTTAAATGGATACACTTCAGAGAGTGTGTAATTGATCTGCACGATCTAATACCACCTTGCTTTTTGCTATCGGACTACTCGTAGCTCAAAAAAGCCACATCGCTTCATGGTTGACGTTTCAAGGACTCTAACGAAGATGTTTGACTTTACTTTATAATAAATACGTTTTTATTAGCTTTGGGTTGCGTTGCCTGAGTGGGTTTTCCCCGGTGGTTACAGTCAGTGGTTACAGTAAAAATATGTACCTATTAGTACTTTTTAGGCCGACCTAGCAGGAGCGCGTCTTCATAGTTAGCCTAGAGCGGTTGGAACAGTTCCAACCGTGGCTTTTTTGAGCTACGAGTAGTCCGATAGCAAAAAGCAAGGTGGTATTAGATCGTGCAGATCAATTACACACTCTCTGAAGTGTATCCATTTAAAAACCCGATAAGCTAGCAAGACGTCAATTCGGCCAGTAGCGGCCAGTAGTTGTCAATTCGGCCGGTATTTTTGAAGTGAAAACTTATTTTGGACACACTGAAACAGACAGATTTTTCGTGGGCTGTGAATTGAATTCCAGCGCCACACTATAGAATGTTAAGAAATCTTCGGGTAAACCATGGCCATTGGCAATCTAGAAATGCGTCTGCATGGCAATGCTCATAGCCACACCCTCCGGTTTCTGTGGTTTTGGAGTTGTTCCCATGTCATTATATAGAACAAGATCAAATTTTTTTCGACTTTTATTCGAAATAAACTTTCTTAAGTTAAGTTACGGTGGTCTAGTCGGGAGATCGGCGGCTGCCGATCCGGAGACCCCGGGTTCAAACCCCACACGCACCACTGTCTTTTCGAAGTCATGTGCGTAATGCCGCTAACTTAAAACGGTGAAGGAAAACATCGTGAGGAAACCAACATGTACCTAGAATCTTTCGAAGTCATGTGTCATCCGCCAACCACACTGGGCCAGCGCGGTGGATTATGGCCTTAACTCTCTCCTTGCGAGAGAAGGCCCCGAGTCCCAGTAGTGGGAACGTTTAGTGGGCTGTTGATGATTGAAACTTTCTTAAACAGACAAAACATATAGATGCGCAGAGGTCAAAGTTCTGGTCACAATGAGTCTTTGTTTGCCCATGCGTCGATTGATATTGCTCGAAATCGCCTTAATGTGGCAGAATTCAGAAGTAAAACGTTACAACTCTTGGGTATAGGTACTGAATCATGTATCATAACACGGTTGCAAGTATGATGTTTATTGAAGCTGCTGTACGTGTACGTGAAGGTAAAGGGTATAATTTGGGTGCTATTTATTCTAGAATATGTAAAAGACGAGGCGGTTCTTTAATATTATATAGGAAATTATTATTATTTGCAATATTCTGAACTTATTAAGTCAATTACGTGTGTGGTTCAGAAATAGAGTCATTCAAAATATGTGTTATTTGTAGACATACCTACTCGTAGAACTATAAAATCTCACCTAGAAATTTTTTTTAGAAAACTCGAAACAACTTTGACAAATAAACGATTTTGTAGGATTATAGCCAGTACGGGGGATTTAAATATTAATACTATGAACGACTCACCTACAAGCAGTCGATTTCGAAGCTTATTGCCTAATTTTGGAGTTGTATTACATATAAAGCATCCAACTAGGTGTGAAAATTGCATAATGAAAAATTGGCAGTCATAGAAACTGCCGATAAAGTGAAAACTTACAACTCAGAATTTGATAGCTTACTTTGGAAACCACACGGCTGAAACCGAAGGGCGTGGCCTGGCCATCATGGCATGTCCATCTAGACATGCGTCAGCATTTCCCATTGGCTCATGCATTTCTAGATGGCCATGCCATTATAGCCAGGCTACGCCCCTTTAGCATTTCCCATTGGCTAACACATTTCTATATGCCCAATGGCCATAATCCCGAGTTTACCCGAAGATTTCTTATCATACCCGAGCGTGACGCTAGAATTCAATTAACAGCCCACGAAAAATCTGTCTAGGCGCGCATAAAGAAGTTTTCACTTCAACAAAAGTATTTAGCAACGTTGAAAACGTAACAGCGAAAATTCTCAATTTTTATCTCCCGGACCATGACATTGCTCAACTTGCAAATTTTCATAATTTTTAAATAACTAACCAACGCGGTTACCCTCAACCCTCAACAAACATAACGTTGATATTTTTAAAGAAGCAATATGTAAGTCATCTTTCTCTGAAGATTACGACTACCAATTAGCAAATGACGCATGTAATTAATTTCATGACGTCTTACTGTTATTTTATAAATTACTACCCGCCCCGGATTCTTACGGGTGCAATGCTGATTGACTGATAAATCAACGCGCCGCCCAAACCGTAAGGCTAGAAACTTGAAATTTCGCACACATATTCTTCTTATAACGAAGGCCCACTAAGGGAGGGATTTTTCGAAATTCGATGAAACGTTTTATTCCTTAGACATATTATGAATTTTTTTTCAAAATTCTACCCCTAAGTGGCTGAAATAGGGAATGAAGATTGATAAACTAACCGTTCTGGTTAGGTTATGTCACTGACTTTAGACAACCGCCCCGATTAGGGTCCACTATGGAGGTCGCCGGCTCGCTTTGCTTGCCACTAGGGCATGGATACCGGTATTCGGTACTACTGAAAAACCGGTAATACCGGACTATTTAAGGCAATTCTGAAAACCGGTATTGAAATTCCAAATACCGGTTTTTCGGTATTTTGAATAAAAAATTAAATTAATGAATAAAACCCATAAGGCGACTCTAGATGACATTCTCAACATTGTCAACACTTTTAATAGAGAGACAGAGACGAACTTCTTAGCATTCCATGGATTCACCCAGGGCCGCCGTAACGCAGCGTGCAAGGCGTGCGCCGCACGCGGGCGGCACGGCCAGGGGTGCGGCAAATCGAGCGACTAATAACGTAATTCAAAATTAAAATTATCAAAAACTATTTAACACCTACATTGATCCAGCAAAAGCTAAATTATTTAGCTCTACCTACAGTTTCAACTTCCTACTACTTCGTTAACCCGCTACTTCGTTCGCGTGCACAGGTGTTGTGGGCGTATTAGTAGGACATAAAAGCATTTCGATAGGAGTCCACGCAGGAAAAACGAACACTGATTTTTGCTTTTTTCTTACAAAAAAAAAGTATTTTTAAGACTTATTTATACTTTTTTAAATTATTTTTTGTAGTCCTAACCGGACTACAAAAACAAAATGGATCAAATAACAAAAACTTCACCAGAGCCAAATTTGCGTGCTAAATCCAAACAGCCGTACAATTAACAGCCTAGCCCATGTACTAACAATTCAGTTGACCCAGTGACCAGGCCAGTTTTAACACTATCAGCGCCCTAGGCGAGATTTCTAACGGCGTCCCTTTCCTGATGAACGCGTGGGAGGAAGGGGCGCTGCGCCGCAAGTCCAGGCGCCCCTTTATATCCGGCGCTCTGGGCGGTCGTCCTAATGCGCTCTACCCTAACGCCGTTACTGATATTTGACACTTGCCTAGCCTGTTCATTTAATTTAGTTCCACTGTCTCCCATCTGGTGCAGAAACTCCCTAATCTGTCAAAATGGCGACGGGAAATAACAAATTTGATGTTGAATTTTTCAAAATTACCTTTTGACGTGATAACGTCTTATAATTCGATGAAGCCGGCTGCACACCCACAAAACATGACGTCATGTAGCGTTACCGTCGGTCGTTACCGTCGGTCGTTACCTCGCCGCATGTTTGTTACAGTTGTATTAATTATTTCGACCAGTAGTTCAAGCGGGGATGTAGCTCAGTGGTAGAGCGTTCGCTTTGCATGTGAAATGCCCCGGGTTCGATCCCCGGCATCTAAAAGCTTTTTTGCAGTTTTTTGCATTGTTTTGATTGAAAATGACTAAATTCTACTGATTACTTTTTACATACAAATCTATTAAACAAATGAAATTAAAATTTTCTTTTGAAAAATGCTACCATTCCATCAGTATTTTCTTAAGACGTTGTCACGTTCTATCGTCAGTAAACCGACTTTACAGACAAACATTTTTTTTGTACGTGGAGGAAATGCATTTGCGTATATCCACCTGGGGAGACGGTCTGTTACGTCGGATTCCACACCATGGGTGGACATGGTGTCACTACCGACTATAGCCTCCACAGGGTTCCGTTTGCCGCTGACGGCGGGAACACGGGACTATTCTAGCATTCTTTCGCGAAAATGCGGCTTGCACGTCTCGGGGCCCTCCTATGGAGCACAACCCATCAGTGACGTACATGAGCCCAGGATACCCAGGATACCGTGACCACCTCCGGGACCAACCAGTAAGTGGGTGCCAGACGACTCCGCGTCTGGACACCTTAGGTCTGACACCATGCAGCTCCACCGTGTTTGCCATGTAACGCGGTTGCCCCCGTCAAGGCCGCGGTGGGCAGCGAGAGCGGCGCACCGTAAGCCGCAATACCAACGGTGATCTTCTGCTGCGGCATCCACCCCAAAGCCGCGATATTTCAACGTCCCCAACGAAGCCCCGGCCTGGGGCATTCACACCTCTAAAACCGGCCATCTAAAGTTGTACGGCATATGCGTATGATACGCGTACACCGTACAACTTACATGGCCGCATTGTCGTTGGCTTGGAGGCAAAGCCTAGACGAGCGGGGCCACGTCGAGATTTTTAGCTTCACTATGGATGACCAAGCCACGGCTACTGAGCCTCCCACCTCGGGTTAATATAATGCGGGAAAACCCTACGGGAGGGTTTCAAAATACAACATAACCTAATTTAAGGGGTCCGAGTCGCGGAGTCACGTCTTGCATTCGACCAACGACCCTGGCCTACCACCGGTGACCTTGTGGGCCTGTTTTGCTAGACGCACATCACCGAATTTAGCTCTAGTGATGCGCTGAAAACCAGCCGCGCGTCACTGGTCCATCACCGATATACTTGAACCCAGGATACGCCGTTATCACCTAGGGGACCTACCAATAAGTGAGTGCCAGACCCCCCACGCCTGGACACCCCTACGCCCCCGCGCCGGTTCAGCTCTGTGGCCGCTTACCAGTTTTCAGTTGCATCGGAGGACAGGAACAGCGGTGCACCGCAATACTGACATTCCTCTTCCTCTGCAGCCCCACCGCGTTCGCCGTCTAACGGTGGTGACCCGGTCAAGGCCGTGAAAGCGGAGCATTGTAATACTGACTCCCGCTGCGGCCTCCACCCCACAGCCGCGATGCCCACCCCTCAACATTGTGGCCTACCTCAGTTGCACCGATGCCCATACACCGTGCATCGTATCCGCATCGCACCGCATCGTATCTCTCAAACGTCGATTTTGGGCGTTTTTTTTCGTTAGAAAGTCACTTTACTGTGGTGGTTTTCCCAGGTTTGGTAAATATTGATTCAAGATGGCCACTTCCACTATATGGGTATCAAATGAAAGGGCTCGACTAGTAGAATACTCTACAAATTTCAAATTCAAAGTAATCGAGAGATTTTTTTAAAAATTATGTTCTTGTTATGAACAAAACTAAGAGTAAGTAGTAAGTAGCCTTGGGGCGGCATAATCGGTATTGCACGCGGGCGACGAAACAGCCAGCGGCGTCACTTCATTCACCGTGCGAGTGCCGGGTCCAGCGTGTGGCAGAGAGAGAAATCTCGAATAGACCCCAAGGCTTATGACTCGGGCGTAGGTTTAAAAGGGGCCCCTTTTGGTGACGTACGTCAACACTCACCTTCACTACTCGTATTTCTCTCCCTGCCCAGCCAAATCCAATATGATCCTACTAGTGCAGCTTTAGATACTCGTTCTAGTATAGAACTTACTGCACTTCTGGACAAGCCACGGAAAAGCCAAGTACATTGTACGTATTGTATAAATATATATCAAATACCTATTTTAGCAGTTATTGCTACAGGTTAAGGTTCAATTAATCATGCAACACTGTTCTGACGTGTTTTGGTGGAATAGTGAAACAGACTAGGTAGAGAGAGAGAAATGAACTGGTTTATGGTTTATGAGTTATTGTTTATGGTTTAGTTTGTTTTGTGGAAGTGTGGAGTGATCTGTGGTGTGGAGTGTAGAACAAAAACAAACAGCAAAGGAGCAGGAGTTGCAGCAAGTTGCAGGAGCAAGGAGCAAAGCAAAGCAAGAAGGCGAGGACGCAAGACGCAAGAACACGCAAGGAGTTAGGAGATCAATTATTGCGAGATTTTAGTTCATCAAGTGGTAGGTACTAATCAACTTATTTATTCGAAGCCCTTATCACGCGAACGCGAACTTCAGTGCGGTCTCATAACTAACACGTAAGTGTTCCAATACTTATTATATATATTTACCTAGTGTTATATTTTATATTGTACAATAACAGTACAGTGTACAGTAACTACAGTAAAAAGTCCTAGTCCTAGTATCCAGTATCCCACTGACTTTCATATATCATCATCCCGTCTTGTAAAATCCACATTGCATAACATTTAGTGAGTTTTTAAAATTTTGACATAGGTACCTATATCTATACACTTGAAGCTCTATTACCCCAAAACCAAGGACGTCGGACAGAACCCATCCAGCCATCCTGCGACAAGCCTGAGGCACTCAAATGACCTAAAATGGCGGCGGATATTCATGTGTGGAATGAATTCTGGACTACCACGTTAACCAAATTTACACCACAAAAAACAAGTACCTAATCAATAAAACTAGGGAGTGACACATTTAGCTAGGGATGTAGGGATTGATGATAGTTCTGCCAACATTACCAAAAAGTTGGAGTTGGATAGGTGGTAAACAGATATGTATTACATTCTCTATTCTCTTTGGTAAACAGTTTCTATAAAAGAGCTAGACTGCTGTGGATTTCTAAAAATAGTGCTAAATTTATTGATTGTGAAAATTTGTCCCACAATTTTTTTCGAAATTGTTTTATAACCGGTCCATGACACTTATCTGTGTGTCTGCTGCTCTGCTGTCATCACTTAAATCACTTTGTTCTCTCGCCATTGAAGTGGATGGTAACAACCCTTGAAGTTTTTACTCAGCTTCTCTGAAATCTCTGGTGTACATATTTTTCTTTCTTATTTTTTTAAAGAATATGTACCTATAGGGCATATCAAATTTGTAGCATGTTTCTTATTTAGTGCTAGATTAGGTGCTAGGTGCTGAATGTTATATTTCAGTGCTTTATTTATGAAAATAGTGTGAAATCTATTACCTAAAGTTCTAAGTTGCCAAGGCTGTGCTGATGTACTGTAATATAAGATTAGGAAATTTTAATGTAATAAAATAAGACTCATACTCAGGCATAGCTTTATTATTTATTTTATTTATTGATCATTATTGAATAACTGGCGAGCTGCATTTGCTGATGTGCTTATATCTCGGTGTTGAAATAACAATTAATAGGTAATTGTCTGTTAAAATTATATTGTCTTTCGCTATCCATTTGTCCAGTTTGTTCTTAAAAGACTTGAATGATTTTGCTGAAATAACATCCTCTGGCAACTTATTCCAGTTGTAAACCACTTTGTTGCTGGGGATGTGATGTGCAATGTTTGTCAGTGATGGTGCACGGGACAACTGGGACAACTCTTCTCTACTATTTCTCTTATGCTCCTTTAATCTGTACAGTAGGTTTCTGATGGCTATAAAATCCGTTCAGTATTTTAGTGTTTAAATTTTACGATCCCCGCAACCGTCTCTTTTCCAATGTTGTGATTGCACGGCTTTTAACCTATATGTGTAAGATTTATGTCGAAGGGCAAATGACAATTTCATCACTTTGTACATTTTCAAGTAAATCAATAACTTGTTCGAAGTAGGGACTCCAGATTTGGTAACCACATTCTAGTAGCAGCCTCACAAAAGTTTTATATATTTTAAGGAATAGTTTTACAATCATAGAATGATAAGGAACCACAAATGACATGATTGCTTTCTTTACCATAATTGCAGAAATATTTATGTTCTTCCCATTTTAAATTTGATGTAAATATAACAATGTGGTCTTTTTGCTGATTCACTGAAGATAAAGCAATACCATTGAAATAATAGATAATTAGTGGGTAGTTAGGAATGCATTTTATATAGTATCATTATTAGTAACTTACAAAAGGTTACTTTGCAATAGAACAAATTGTAGTTGTAGCAAAAATTATTTAAGATACCACAAAAAAAATGAAACAATTTCAAAGTTCACGTGGGAGGGAGCATTCAGTGCCCCCAAAGGCACACCGCTGGCACACTGAGTTCTCATCTCGGACCCTTACTGGTGCTCGAAGCGCACAGCACCCTTCAGAAATTACTTTAGATTGTTATAAAACTAAGAGCCCAGTAATGTTTCAAGTCATTCCAGTCCCTCTCCAACGTACTCCAACATACTTGAAAGGTGAGGTCGTTGTTCGATGTTTGCCCTTCCCCGTCCAGGATTAGTCATCACACAACAAGATTGAACTGAGAAAAGTTTGTTTTGTGTTGCCCATGTTGTACCAAGTGAAGGTTTCCGATACTTACACACCAGTGTTCCTATACTAAGGTAGCTGGAATCTGTGTCATACATAGAGCTATTTCAGTACATATTCAAAATCTGTGTATAGGGCGTTTTCATTGTAATAATTGTAATGTATTAATGTATACCCCTCTTGTCACAGTTTGGAACAGTTACTTTTTGTAACAGTTGTTTGGAACAGTTAGTTTAACAGTAGTAACATTTTTGTTGCGCAACAAACATGGACAGATAGTAGTAACATTTGTTCCGAAACACTGAACTTACTGTCACAAAATGTCCCATGACAAGAGGGGAGAGGGGAATGTTAGTGAACATGCCCATTATTTATGGGAACTTGAAGAATTCAATACATTTTTTTTTATAATTAACACAAAATACAAATTCAATGAAATTAAACCTTTTACTGAAGGGTATCATATTATGAAACCTATACAGATAAAGAGAGAGTACGAGAAAAATCTTTATCAAGCCCCAGTTGTCCTACACACTATCACTGACAAACACTGCACATCACATCCTCAGCAACAGAGTAGTTTACAATTGAATCAGTTTGCCTGTGATGTTATTACAGCAAAATAATAAAATTCTTTCAAGGACAACTGGACAAATGTATATTGTACATATAGTGAAAGACTATATTAGTTTAACATACAATTACCATAATTTGTTATTTCAACATTGAAAGATATAGGCATATCAGCAAATGCTGCTCACCTATTACTAGTAGAGATGTTATAACACTAATCACAAATTAATGTTTGGTGTCAATTTTATGATAGTTTGTATTAATAGAATATCTAAAATCAAATATTTATACTTTAATATTTCTTAGTAAATTTATTAGAAACGATTTTAAATGCTATATTTATAATCTGTTGCCACATGACTGCAAACACCAATATGAGTTTATTACACAATTGCGAAACAAGTTATTATAGTTTGCAAACTTAGCGACAACGATTTTGATTGTTTGTATTTAAGTAAAAATAAGAAAACACATAAACTGGACACACAGTCATGAATTGCAACCAATGTTTTGTTGTTAGTGATGTCATGGTCGTCTGGTGATAGTTGTGTATTTTCTCATCAAAAATACTTTTTTTTTTTTATTGGGAAACAAGCAATCTTCGTCAATCGTCAATCTTCAAAATAAAAGCAATTCCGAAAAATTGTTAACATGCGTCAATCTTCAAAATAAAAGCAATTCCGAAAAATTGTTAACATCACTATTCAATAAATTTTAAATTGTAGGTTACAAATCTATATTAAGTTCATTTTATCGAGCAATATAGCAGAATCAAAATTGTTGTTTTTGTTGTTATATTAAATTTTAAATTATGCCTGTTACAGATTTACACATAGACAACTATGGGCAGAGGTGAGTTACTGAAAGTTACTTTTTGTGATCTATTTTGGCTCATCAAATAAAAATTGTAATAATTTTATTTAAGTAACCTGTACTTTGAGGTGTTCTACTGTAAGGTTACATGTCATGTTTTCTCTAGCATTTTTTTATGATGGTCCTCTTTTGTATTCTGCAAATACAGAATTCCTGACACAATGACGAGGTTACCACGTTGAGGATTAGTGTCTCAAATTAGAGGACCCAATTATCATTGGGCCAGTATCTGCCAATAAGACTGGCAGCCAGCACTGGCTTGGTATTTGCCTAGTGTAAACAGTTTTTCAAGCCAAGCCAGCGCTGGCTGCCAACGCTGGCGAGAATAGAGCGCCAGTCTATTTTTCTAGCCAGTGACCTCGGCCCGCAAACCCCTCGAACCCCGCGCCAGCCCCTCGAACCCCGCGCCAGCGCTGCGGACACGTGTAGACGCATCTCGCCACTCGCCAGTTCTTTTTCAACAAACTTTACCGCCAATATTTTTTTTTTAACTTCAAACGTGTGCACACCCGAAGAAAAATTCGTGAATGAATGGCCTAGTCTAAACAACAGGGGCCAGGCCAACGCTGGCTTGTCTGCAGGACTGGCGCCAGCATAACTGGCTTCGTATTAACTCTGCTCAACCCCGACAATGAGGTTCGCCTCGAGACTGGCTTCTGACCTCAATCACTAGGGAATGAGGAAGATCAAAGTGAAATCCAGAATAGACTAGTTCTATGTTTAGTAGTCATGTTCAGTAATCTATGAATTAATTAAAAACTAAGTAGAACACATGTGAATAAAGATATCAAGAGGATATTATTTACAAGTTACAGATACCAATCTGTTTCTAATCATCATAAAACCACAGTAAATTAAGATGATGACAATACCATTATAATTTTCAAGACTTATGAAACATATTTGGTGTGCTGTATTGGAACACAATACACAGACAATATTTTAAACGTGAAATGTTTATGTCAAAGAGATGTCTGCGCCTGAGACAGGTGTGCTCGCTAATTTGGTATTGTTTACTAAGCGTGATAGTTAGGGCAGCTTTGAGGCACTCCCAAAAAGCTTAAATTGTTTCAATTAAACAGCAACTGAATAAATTTGCATAAATTCGCAGGAAAGAAAAAGGGGCAAAAGGGGGGAGATGGAGGGGATAAGGCAGAAGAAGTTCCTTCAGTCTCCACATTGTCCATTTCGGAGGAAACTCCGTCAACATCTCAGGCTGTGGAAGAAGAAGACGGCCTTGGCTTAGGAAGTCGGAAGAAGAATAAGAAGCAAAGACAATTGGAACTGAAGGCAGCTGCGGAGGCTGCTCGAGGAGATGCCCAGCCTAGTCTACCTGAAAGATCTAAAGAGCCTGAACCAAAACCTGAGATTAAGCCTGAGCCAGAAGTTAAGAAAGAAGAGCCTAAGAAACAAGAAGAAGAATCTGACGGTCCTTAATTTCTTTTTCTTAATTATTTTTTTGTATAGAGTGATAAGATGAGCAGGACATTTGTCTGATGGTAAGCAACATGCCTGGCTATAATAGCACAGTGACATGCAGCTATTAGAACATGAAGAGTCCAAATCATTGGACTGCGTAGCACTGCATTTTGCTGGTCACTCAGATAGATAAGATGATCCATCTCTAATCTCTATGCTCTGTAATTTGTGCTTCTATTCCTGTAATCACTGCCCTTGTATCCGGAACACAGTGATGTTTTCACATTACTGCTTGGCAGTAGAATAATTGACAAAATTGACATCCCCAGGCGGACTCTGCAAAGAGTACTACTACCGCTACAGAATTATCCTATTAATATTATTAATGTCAAAGTTTTGATGTTTTCTCAATCTTTCTCTGTTCAAGCTCAAAAGCCCTTTGTGGCTTCACATGTTATACATAACAGACATTGTAAACACCATGCTACATCCTATTTTGCTTGGCCAGTGACATAATAGTTTTTTTTTTTTTTTTTTAATTTTTACTTATTCCTGCTGAGTTCTCAGTGGCTTAGTTCTGAAGTTTGAATGCTCAATATGATATGGCATAGTCAAGCAGTGATGGTGATGTTAAAGGTTCAATAGTATTTTTAGTACTTAATATGTTTTAGTTATGTTTGTTTCTTCAAAGACATTATGATGCCTTAGAATTCTGGAAATTTCTGAGTCTTTCATTGTGGAAGAACTTCATAATACTTTGTATTGAATATGTAATAATGGTTCTATTTTTATTTAGAAAGTAATAGCACATCAAGATACAGTATCCAAGATAGGTTTTTAATGTTTTGAAATTTAAAAAATGTTCGTGTTTCAATAGCTGCGTGTCACTGTGTTGTTATGGGCAGGCTTGTTGCTTACCATCAGGCATATGTCCAGCTCATTTTGTCACTTGTATGCTATTTAAAAAAAACTCAAATGAACTGAATGAATGCTAAAATTATTTTATTTTATTATGATTAGGTGGACTAGGGTTGGGTGGCGGTGGCGGCAAAAAGAGGCCAAGAAAAAAGAAGTCGTTAGCTGCAGCTGAGGCTGAAACAAAGACCCAGGGACCAACTGATTCTGGTTTACCCTCAGTGCCAGAACAAACGGGTCCAAAACCAGCACAGCCTGGCCCGAAACCTGCACTTGCACCTCAGGCAGGATGGGCCCAACAAGGTCCTTCTCCAGGTAATCTATACTAATCTATATATATAAAAGCGAAAGGTCACTCATCACCGAATCTCAGAAACTACAAATGCTAGGAGTCTCAAATTTTGCATGGAGGTCCCTTTTAGCATATAGACGCTCGCTAAGACGGAGTTTTGCGAAATTCAACCCCTAAGAGGGTGAAACACGGGATGGGCGGTTGTATGAAAAATGCGTCATTTTCAAAGTTATTAGCATGAAATCAACTGAACCGATTTTAATGAAATTTGGTACACCGATAGATTGGACCCCAAAAAAGGACATAATACACTTTTTATTACAGAAATAAAAGGGTTGAAGGGGTGGTAATGGGGGATGAAAGTTTAAATGGAAGTGCGTAATTGTTGCAAATAAAACCATGGAACATCACATCTAGACACTTGATGCAAATCAAATAAATGTTTGTTCTAGCAATTTTGTAATTTCGACCTGTACGGGGAGGAAATAGAGATTGAAAGTTTGTATGAAAGTTCGTCATTGTTGAAGATAAAACCATGAAATTTGGCAACTAGACACTTGATATAATTCTGAGGTTATACTAATACTAGCTGTTACCCGCGACTTCGTCCGCATGAAATAAATACTAAGGTAACTCAGGTATACCCAGACACATTTACGGTTACTAAAAACAGCGTATAATAAAACAATTGTAAACAATTTCATCAAAATCGGTTCAGTTGTTTAGATTTGAAAGCGTAAGAGACATTCGGCTCCCATTTCAATTCCAATTTCATCCCCATACAGTTCAAAATTACAAAATTGGTAGAACAAATATATCTTCCCAACCGTTGAAGATAAAAGCATGAAACTCTTAATATATACACTTGACACGAAGCAAACGAATGTTTAATCAATCGATTTCGTAATTTTGAACTGTACGGGTGTGAAATTGGGGTTGAAATGGGGGATGAATGTCAATTTGGAAGTACCCAACCGTGGAAGATAAAACCATGAAACTTTGTATATATAGACACTTGACACGAAGCAAACGAATGTTTATTCTATCAATTTCGTAATTTCGAACTGTACAGGGGTGAAATTGGGGTTGAAATGGAGGATGAATGTCAATATGGCAGTTCCCAACCATTAAAAATAAAGCCATGAAACTCTGTATACAGGCACTTGACACAAAGCAAACGAATGTTTATTCTATCAATTTCGTAATTTCGAACTGTACGGGGGTGAAATTGGGGTTGAAATGGGGGATGAATGTCAATATGATAGTTTCCAACCGTTGAAGATAAAACCATGAAACTCTGTGTATAGATACTTGACACGAAGCAAACGAATATTTGTTCTACCAATTTTGTAATTTTGAACTGTACGGGGGTGAAATTGGGGTTGAAATGGGGGATGAATGTCAATATGAAAGTTCCCAACCATTGAAGATAAAACCATGCAACTCTGTATATAGGCACTTGAAACAAAGCAAACGAATGTTTGTTCTAGCAATTTTGTAATTTCAAACTGAACGGGGGTGAAATTTTGGTTGAAATGGGGGATGAATGTCATATGGAAGTTCCCAACCGTTGAAAATAAAACCATGAAACTCCTACGCTTTCAGATCTAAACAACTGAACCGATTTTGATGAAATTGTATACAATTATTTTAAGACGCTGACAATAGCCAAATGGCACTTTTTTCAACACCAATTTAGCAAAATGTGTATGGTTTGAGATAATGAGTAAAATATATGTTATTCTTGAACATATTTATGAGTGACCCGAGGTCATAAATACAAGATTTGGTAAAAAAATCACGATAGAAAAAAATCGTAAAAAAACCTCTAAAAATTAGTTTTAGACTTAGATATCAGTGTAATTAGGAGACGGACTCTAGTAATTTTTTAAATTATGACGTATTATATTTTGACAAAGGATATTGCTGGTTTATATTTTGGGTTAATTAAAAACTCACACTTATTTAATTGTTTTTAAAAAGTCGAAACGTATCGCATCTTCCTTCTCTTTCACTCTTATAAGATCTGACAGTGTCGGAAGAGACGTCTTGCTACACGGACGCACGTCGCTCTTTGCTCCGTTCGCCGTTCAATGTTCAATAAATAAAAATGATTAATTCTTACAAACGTTAATAGAGTTCATATGGTCTAAAAATTTGACATCCTGGTAATCAGGAAGTTTGGCTCAACGGTTAGAGAGCAACGTACGTTAGCGGAAGACGGATGTAACACTGAGATCGAACCTCACCACTGTGAAATCTTTTTGCATGTTTTTTTTCAAAACGATGTTGTTAGATTCTTTCTCCGATTAAAGCTTTTTTTTATATTTATTAAAATTTAGTTTCACCTGTCCCGAAGCCACAGATTAGAAAATAGTTACTACGAAACCGGACGCTTATTATCAAATCTTGCAAAAAGTTGAAATCTCGCATTATAGTTACGTGTGTAAATTTTATTGCAAACAATGGTATGAAAATTAAATGATGCTGATCTGATGATGGAGCCGGAAAGTTGCCATAGGAACTCAGGAATTAAAAGACGTAGCCCCACCGAGTTTGGACTTATTTTCTTTGTCTTGACGAGTACTTTAGTGATAGATGGTAACCAGGGTCTGATGATGGAGCAGGAAGGTGGTCTTAGGAACTCAGTAATTAAACGACATAGCTCCACCGAGTTTGGACTCGTTTTCTTTGTCTTGACGAGTACTTCAGTGCTAGATGGTAACCAAGGTCTGATGATGGAGCTGGAAGGTGGTCATAGGAACTCAACAATTAAACGACATAGCTCCACCGAGTTTGGACTCGTTTTCTTTGTCATGACGAGTACTTTAGTGCTAGATGGTAACCAAGGTCTGATGATGGAGCTGGAAGGTGGTCATAGGAACTCAGTAATTAAACGACATATCCCCACCGAGTTTGGACTCGTTTTCTTTGTCTTGACGAGTACTTCAGTGCTAGATGGTAACCAAGGTCTGATGATGGAGCTGGAAGGTGGTCATAGGAACTCAACAATTAAACGACATAGCTCCACCGAGTTTGGACTCGTTTTCTTTGTCATGACGAGTACTTTAGTGATAGATGGTAACCAAGGTCTGATGATGGAGCTGGAAGGTGGTCATAGGAACTCAGTAATTAAACGACATATCCCCACCGAATTTGGGCTCTTTAGATTTGTCTTGAGGAGTACTTTGAGGCTGGACGGTAGCCAGGGTCTGATGATGGAGCCGGAAGGTGTTCATAGAAACTCAGTAATTAAACGACATAGCCCCACCGAGTTTGGACTCGTTTTCTTTGTCTTGACGAGGATGCTTTGGTGCTAGATTGTTACCAGGGTCTGATGATGGAGCCGGAAGATGGTTAAAGGATGCCAGTAATTAAATGAGTACATTGGTGTTAAAGTCCAAGTCGCTGTTAAAGTCTACGTTATGGCTCATCTATTCGGGAGAACGGTAACTGCCGATTCGGAGCCCACGCGCACCACTCGATGCCAGCGTGTAATGCCGCTAACATATAAACGATGAAAGAAAACATCGTGAGGAAACCGACATGTACCTAGTACATGTACCTAGTGTTTTCACCTCATGTGATATTTACCAACCCACACTTGGCCTGCGAGGTGGGTTATAACCTAGCCCCAGCCTAGATCTCTCCTTGCGAATGAATGCTTCGAGTCCCAGCAATGAGAACAAATAGTGGGTTGTTTACGCAGATTGTAACTGGGTCTGATGATTAAGCTGGAAGATGGCACTACGTAGTTTAATTTTACAAGAGACGTCATTTGTTTAATACATTTTTTTTTTGTAGATTTGGCGATGAATTGAAAATTCGCTGCCTTGAGACTAAAGAGCCACAACTCAAAATTCAGTTATTTTATTTTTCAACTTTTCTACTTCTGACGATTTTCTATCATTCTCTTTGTATTTTAATCGGCTATTACCTGATTATTTCTACATTGTGTTAAAATTAATAATCATACGAATAAAATTAATATAAATGTGTGAAAGTGGGGTTTCTATAAAATAACCATATTTTATGCCGTTTTCATAGATATTGGTACGGAATCCTTCATTCGACTTGCACTTGGCTTATTTTATACACATTTGATATATTATTTAATGTTTCATCTAAACTTACCGTATAATTAGTCTCTTACCCCTCGAAAACCCATCAACCCTACTAAGCTTCGTGGAATCGATGCGAATGTGAAAAAATTGATGTAAATTTTAAGTGCGCTGTCGCACCCATTGCTGCTTCCGTGTAATCTTAGTTGAGTTGTTCCCCTCACAACACACGGTAGTATTTCTTATGTGGGAGGCTTGTGAGAGCCAGACCAGCAACCATGACTAGTCAAATCGACGAAGTTTAGAATTAAGGACACTTTTTTACTATTGTATTTCTAATATTTTGAGTTTGTTTTTTAGTTTTATAGTATAAAAGTATTTTTTTAAGATTATTTTGTTATTATTAGGAGATAAAAGTTGAGATAAAAAAATATCCAGAGAATGAGAAGGCCACATCGAGGATGATCTAGCTTGTTGATCAATTAGTGAGGATAAGGTTTATCACCTCTAACTCAAAACGTCCAGATGAATAACCATACATCTCCATCAATTGAAGCTCAGATACCAGGTACTTCGGCATAGGAGCCCTATGAGTTGATAATTATATTATCGCGCAACATCCTTCGCGGATAAGTTAATCACAAATAGTCATTGCTAAAGCCAAATTCACAAAACAGAACAGCTGTATGAAACATTATTAATAAACTATACTAAAATACTAAACATTGTGCACATTACACCTGGACCTACTCGCATGTGCAAAGATAAATTATATTATTTAAGTTGCTTATTAGTTTTATTACATATGATTTGAAAAATCTAAATGTCACCTATACTTACTAATGTTGAGGACCTATGCAATAAAATATAAAAAATACAAAAATGGTACACCCACTTAGAAATCAACAGATAATTCTTGAGGCTGAGAGAAAGAAGCTGCAGCTCATTATATCGCAGAAAATAAGAGAAGTTCGTATCATATATCGGTCAGCAAAACGAAACATGACAAAAACAGTTTCTACAAGTACAAAAAATAACACAAACTTGATATGAGTCACAAATGCCTAAGTTTATGTTATTTTATTTTAAAATAAACTTTTTTTGAAAACGTATTTTTTCCGTATTTTACTTTGTCATAATGAATGTAGCATAATAAATATATAGTGTCAGAATGTAAATTTTGCTTAATCGTTTATATAAATATTAATGCAGTCGAAAAAGATTGCTAATCCTTGAAACTATCCAAATCAATCAATATCCAGAAAGAAGGCTACAGCCATAATCTACATAAAAAATAATAAATACATTGTTTAGCAACATTTTAAAGCTGATTTTGTGCGAGTTACGATGGTTATAAAAAATGACACGCTTCCCGTGTCATACGCCTTAAAACAAAAACTTGATTGACACGGATGCCGTGTTTTCCGCAACGAATCGGTTAAGTCGATATACAGATAATAGTTTAATATGACACAATCATAACAAATCATAGATGAAATGATTGCATACAATGGAACCGAATGTCATCTAAAAGTCACTTTACTGAGAAATTACATTGTTCATTTATAAGGGACTTGGGGATAAACGTGGACATTGACTGTCACTGACATCATAAATTATACATGATGGCTTCTAGCAGTTGATATCAGAATAGTATCTTTTGGTAGTAGCAAAAAGACTATTTACTCGTATTTCCCATAAGTAATGCTAACGTTGACGTGGTTATTTTTAAACAAAACTACAACATTTTGTACCATCGGTGAGCCAAAATCGTTATTGGATGATGCCATCGATTTCCGAGGTGTCAACTAGGGTCTTAAGAATGTTTTTTCATCAACCAAAACCACATATCACAATTTAATAAATAAGAAACACGTGACACAACTAAAAATAAACAAACAGCTGATAACAACGCATTTTGTATTTTTTTTATTATATATTTTAGTATATTTAAGACTGGCAACATATAATTGGTTGAGATTTTTTTTTTTTTGACAAAATCAAATTATCAAGAATATTTTGTCCACGGATAGCCCATTTTGAACAATGCCCTTTCATAATATTTTTTTTTCAAATTAAGAATAAATATGACTTACAACAAATCTGATTGCAAAAAAAAAACACACCAATTAACCCAAACCCCTCTATATAATACGAATTTGCACTCATTTAGGATATGTATGTATACTGAATGTAATAATTATTTGTTACTTTGACTTTCACAAAGCCTTTTTACAAATGCTGTTGTAATTTACGAAACTCCTTTACAAATGCAATGACCATTTCTACATTGTTATTTGACATTTTAAAACCAACTTTTTGCATGATATAAATTCCAAATCTTTTCCATTGCAATTTATAAATGTTTCATTTTACACACGTTCCGCATGGTTTAAATTTAAAAAAATATATTTACTTTTGTAATAAAAATAATTTTGTAAAATTTTGTTTGTGGACCTTTTGTTACAAAGCAGCGAAATGGTGTTGTTTCTAAAACTTGTTCTTCGTGTTGTAATGAGCAATAGTTGTGGATTATTAACTTGCGGGCTCGTCTATCGATGATGATGATAACTATTATGTTTGTATAATACGCGTATTTAATATAGTCGACAACGTGCATAGCGCTGCGCGTTGAAAACACTAGTTCTTGTCCGATCACCGAAATTAAGCAACGCCAGGCGTGGTCAGTACTTGGATGGGTGACCGCCTGGGAACACCACGTAATGTTGGCTTTTTGCTGTAGCTACTTTTATGCAATTAATGTTTTGTGTCGAATGAATCTATTTGACTTCAAATAGATGATTGAGTAGCGCTTATAATAATTAAATTAACTTATTTTTTGCTTTCGAGTGCCTATTTGTGATTTTGAAGTCGGTTTAATTTTCTGTGGAAAAAGAATTTACTCGTATTGTAATTGTAGACCGTACATTCATTAAAATCACTAGACAAAATAGGCGAAAAATCTCATTATGACTGTAACCGGTGGAAAGTTAATTATTATTTATAGGCTTTACTCATAGAATTTCGATAATGTTCTTCACAATTTGAAAACGTGCAAAAAGATATTGAAATAACAAAAAGTTATGTTAAATTAA
The DNA here is from genome assembly GCA_963693475.1 of Ectropis crepuscularia. Classification (NCBI taxonomy): domain Eukaryota; kingdom Metazoa; phylum Arthropoda; class Insecta; order Lepidoptera; family Geometridae; genus Ectropis; species Ectropis crepuscularia. The sequence continues at coordinate 21,165,543 of OY856342.1, forward strand.
TTACAAAAAAATATAAAAGCGCCATCTATGAGCTTCGCGCGGTAGCTTTTTGTTTCCATCAATTCTCGCGGCGCTGTCTTATCGAAGTATTACTACTTCGATGAGAGAGGCGTGGCTTAATTTCGAATTCGTGAATTTCAGTTAGCTATTGCCAGCGTCTTAATATAAGCTGTTTTTAGTAACCGTAAATGTGTTTGGCGATATACAAATAGATACTGCCTGAGTTACCTTAGTATTTATTTCGCGCGGGCGAAGTCGCGGGTAACAGCTAGTAGATTATAAATATGGAAGTAACTTTGTATCTTTGTCTAGTACGCTTTAGCGCCTAAACCACTAAACCGATTTTGATGAAGTTTTAAGCACAGATACAAAAAAGGACAAGGGGGCTTTTCAACACAAAAAAAGAGTTGAAAGGGTGGAAATTATGAATGAAAGTTTACATGGAAATTCGTCAATATTGATGATAAAACCGACGATATTAGAAACTATGGATTTTAGGTCAGCGTTAAAAAACGGCCCCACTCAACAACAGACAAAACGCCACAAGTCAGCTAACTTTATGTCAGTCGTTGTATGACTTAGCACCTTAGCGGCCGCATTGCGTACTTCCGTATGATGGCGTTTTGCATCGTAATATCCTGCAAAACTTATAACAAAAAAGAGAGATGGTAAATATTATTTTCAGTAAGTACATCATTATTCTGTCAATTTAGGGGCGTTAATACTCGAAAAAGCAATTTATAAACAATTCTTCAGTTTACTTCAATTCCAAGTACCTACGTAAGAGTCCAATAGGGATTGCTATCCGGAAAAACGAATTTCATATTCCGGTTGATCTGGCAAAAGGTGTTATCTCGAACGAAGGGATCGATTTTAGTTATGAAGTGAACATTTCTTTGGGCTCACCACGCAAAGGTTTTTCGTGGGCTGTGAATGAAGCATCGTCGCGCCTGTAAGTGAATTTATTCACAACGCAATCGAGATGATCTTGATACGAAATTAAAATTATCAATCTTTGTCTTATCCGTTTAGAAATATAGATACAAGAATTGACAATCCGAATTTCAATCGCTCGGATTGGGTAATAATAATATGAGTACTGGGTAGCGATTCTAAATCCATTCGGTTGCATCCGACCCAGAATCTCATCTCTCGGTCTTTGTCTTATCTATTTAGCATGACAGAGCCGAGACAAGGATTGTCATTCCGATTCCGAACCATTCGGAATCGCATTTAGAATCGCTACCCTAATTCTAAACGCAATCCGAATGGCTAAAATTAAGAATGATAATAATTAATCATTGTTTCTCTCATTCTAAACCGGTAAGACAAATACATAGAGGTTTTATTCCGTGTTGATATTAATTCGACTGGGTTCAGAATCCCTACGCTGGTGTTCACGTATTTTAAATTTAAAAGCAAACAATATTAACTATGCGATCAAAATTGATATAGTCGTGATTTTTAATTTTTATATATGTACTAGCTGACCCCGCAAACGTTGTTTTGCCTTAGTGAACAACCCTTGTCACTTAGGGGTATGAAAAATAGCTAGTAGCCGATTCTCATACCTACAGAATATGCATATAAAATTTGGTTAAAACCAGGAAAGCCGTTTCGGAGGAGTAAGGAAACAAACACTGTGACACGAGAATTTTATATATAAGATAAGATATAAAAGCGAAAGGTCACTCATCATGAAATCTCCGAAACTACAAATGATAAGAGTCTGAAATTTTGCATAGAAGTGCCTTTTAGTACGTAAGCGCTCGCTAAGACGGGGTTTTGCGAAATTCAACCCTAAGAGGGTAAAATAGGGGACTAAAGTTTTACTTAAAAGTTAAAAGCACAAGGCGAACCCTTAGGGCCAGAAACTTAAAATTTAGTTTCATCCCTCCTGTAATGTAGGCATTCTATTAATGAAGAATTTGTCAAATTGAAAAGTTAAAAATAGGGGATAAAAGTTTGTACACTTTTTATTTGTTGTACATATAGGGGATACAAATTTCATAAATCGCTTAGGCCTTACTACAACGACTTACAAAACGCGAGCGAAGCCGCGGGCAAAAAAGCTAGTGTATTTTTAGAAAGCTATAAAGAGTTTATTAATGTTTTAAAGCGTCAGTCTCAGGAACTACTAAACCGAAAAATTCAAAAATTCTTACACTGCTGGAAATATACATAATCCCTGAGTAATATTTATGCAACACGGGCAAAAAACTAGGGAGGCGGAGTCGGCGTATTCAATATACAAATCTCAAAAAAAAAAAAAAAAAGGTACATATATCCGAACTAGAGTAATTTAGCCTTATTAATTAATTGTTCTATGATCTTAGTGTAGAGACATCTGCGGAATGTACGGTGTTGAACGTTCGGTTGCAGCTCACAGTGCTGTGTTTTTCAAGTTTCATGTCACATTAGAAGAAACTACGTCACGTTTAGCCTTAGAGTATTTCACCAAAAATTCCATGTATTTTTCATAGCAAGCAACACTCATAACGCTACCGAAACGACGACGCCACGTAGTGCGGAAGACACCGCGTTCTGATCATTTGGTTTGTCATACCAAAGGAATATTACGACCGAAACTTCAGCCGGTGAACTTTCGGCGCCGAACCTTCGGCAGGTGTGTCGCTAGGTCGTTACACTAAGTTTAACAGATCTGTCGAACTTAAAAGTAGATTTGATTGTGTTGTGTGTGAATTGTCCACCAATATGTTTCTATCTACAGGATTAGGGCAGAGTACATCTGCAATGGGACCAGGCCCACAATCATCTGCAGGGTCGTGGGCTGGGCGTGCGCCCGCGCAACCAGGACAAGGCCGCGGCGCTCCACCATCCGGCCCTGGCTATAGTCAAGGAGGTCCCCCGCAAGGATACCCATCTCAGCCAGCCCAGCCAGCCCAGCCTACCAGGGCTCCAACAGCCTCGTCCACTCAAGTGGCTCGCCCAACCCTGTCCAGAGGAGATCTGAGCTGTCGGTACAAGATACCTGATAAAGTATTGGGCCGTAACGTAAGGCACATACCCACGAACGTAATAACAAATTATCTGCCAATGGTATTCAAGCCTATTAAGGTGGTAAGTAGTTTTTTTTAACATTCCAATTCTTTGCTGTAAGTTCTAGCAGTAGATATGCTTTTATATTGCGTTCTATAATTTTTACATTTTTTTTTAAAACTATTTCCGTGTAAACAAACAAAGTGATATCGAAATTTCTATATCCAGGATGGCTGAGTATCCAATTGACTTTAGAGATTTGCGTCTTCTGCCCTCGGCCGTAGTTCGGAATCCAGTAGGTGTTGTCTAAGGCCAACTAAGGTCTCTTAAAAGAAATATCCAATCGAGTGCCAACAAACCCCATTAAAGTGAGCGATAATATCATATCCTTTTCTGTAATCAAGTGTTTTTTTTTTTCAGTATCGTTATGATGTTATTATAAAGCCAGATAAACCAAAAAAAATGTTACCTACCGCTTTTAAAATGGCCGTAAAAAAACAATACCCCGATAATCTTTACATAGCATTCGACCAGGCAAAGAATTGCTATACTCTTGTCCCTCTCAAGGATGTTCCTAGTGGTGGGAGCTCAAGACAATCTATCACAGTAAGTGAGAATACCTAGTAAATTTTAAATATTATCACCTATTCGGTATCCGTGCATGACTAAAACACTAATTAGTCCGTCAGTTAGATTTTATTGTTTTATTTTACAAACAAAAAATTACGAAGATACAGTGCTTAGAAGTTTCGCGTGACATCACGTCAAAATTTTTTTTTATATAGACGTGATGTGACCCCCCCCACTCCGGAAGTTTGGTGATCTAAATCTTTTGTTGATTTGTTTATAATTTTACAAAACAAAAAAGACGTGTCTACCTGACGAACTACTTAGAATACTATTTTTCATCTGAATTGTGATAAATTCTGTAATGGCATAAACTGTAATGAAGTTTTAATCTTTTTAGATCGATATAGCGGACCCCAACGGTCGCAACATAACCTTTGAGGTGTCATTCAAAGCGACTGGTGTTGTGGATTTGGGAAAACTAAAGCAGTAAGCACTTTATATATTATATACTGGCATCGCCCCGCGGTTTTATCCGCGTTGTTGTTATTTTCCCGGGATAAATGTTATGTGTTCTTCCTGACTATAATCTGTGTTCCAAATTTCACCCCGATCTGTTCATACGGTACGACGTGCTGGAGCAACAAACATTAAAACATTGACATTTATAATTATCTTTATTTATAACTAGCGACCCGCCCCGGCTTCGCACAGTAGGATGTAGTAAGCTTGAGTTTTGAGTGTTTAATAAGATTTTTCTTAAGAACGAGAATAACGTTATGTGCTATTCAATACTATTTGTTTGCTTTTAGACAGAATGCATAACACTTGTTACAGGCACATGGAATCTGGTGGCAGCTCTCTAAACACGCCCTGCGAAGAGATCCAGTGCATTGATGTTATCCTACGACAGGGCACACTAGAATCGTATGTCAAGGTAATTTTATATTCCCGCATATACTTTGTCTTATAATATAACACGCTATTGCCAAGAAATGGTCAATTGAAATGGGATTGGGCTGGACATGTTTGCCAAATGCCGGAACACAAAATAGGCAAAAATCACCACTGCTTGAGGTCCAACATATTATGTTTGCCAAATGCCGGAACACAAATGGGCAAAAATCACCACTGCTTGAGGACCAACATCTAAACGACCTCCGGCGGGTATATCGGTTAATTAAATCTGCTTTAGCAAACTATTGCTGTCTCTGTCATTTTTTTAAAGAAAACAAAATGGAGAGCAATGTCAAAGCTAATACAGTTTTAGTTAGGCGATTAACTCTTGGGTCGACCCAGACGGAGGTGGCGTGACGAATTAGAATGCCACGATAGAAAATGGGTCACCAAAGCCGTAAATTGAGCTATCTGGAAACAGGGCATTTGCCCAGCTGTGCCACAATCTAGGCTAGTCATAATGCCAAGAAGCCTTCCTTATCTAATAAGCTGGTTTTTAGGATTACGTATAAAAATCGGATCCTCATGAACTGATTTATGGAACGATTTGAGTTAATTTTGAGTCCGACAGTTAATTACGGATAAGCGGTTTTTTTTTTCCATCTGGTTACTTCTGAGATTCTATTCCATGGGCTCTCATGATGTGCCAGTCGGACCTATCGACGCTTTTATCCTCCGACCAATATCCAGTGTTGTAGTGGTAGGACTCTGCCGAATCCGCCTCAGGAAGTACCAGTTATTCGACCGCCAAGCGATAATGTGAAAATATCACTGTGTTTGTGGCAGGCATGTTGCTTACCATCAGGCACATGGCCTGCGCGTCTCGTTACTCTATTCTATATAAAAACAAAACTGTGTTGTGGTTTGAAGGGCAATGTTTCCAGTGAAATTACAGGGCATAGTTATAAAACATCTGGGTGACGAGCGCAGTGAAGTGGTAGGTAATGATCTAATTATTCGGACTTTTCATGTTACAATAGCTGTGTGTCAGTGTTGTTATGGCCAGGCATGTTACTTACTATCAGGTGCATGTCTTGATCGTCACGTAAATAAAAAAAAATTAAAAATATAAGAGACATTTCCACTTGGTCCATTTCTTATAGTTCCATATTTAATTTTTTAGCTCTTTTGACACTGAGACCGAAATCTATCTCTTAATTGATAATTATTTATCTTGGAATCTATTTTTAACCCTGACCAAAAAAGGGGTGTTATAAGTTTGACGTCAATGTCTGTGTATCTGTCTGTTGCACCGTAGAGCTCAAACGGATGGACCGATTTCGATGCGTTTTTTTTATTTGAAGATTAATTTCCGTGCGGTGGTTCTTAGCTATGTTTGGTTAATATCGATTCAAGATGGGCGCCTGCACAAAATGGCGGTCAAAATATTTCTTCACAACCTACCTCAATATGGGTATCAAATGAAAAGGTTTGATAGTAGAATGTTGTACAGAATACAAATCTGAGGTAGTCGGGGGTAAATCAATTTTTTTATTTTGTTCTTGTTTAGCTCTATTGACACTGAGATCAAAATCTATCTTTAATTTTAAGAATAATTTATCGTGAAATCTATTTTTGTAGTGTGGACGTCAGTTCTTCAAGCGTCCCAAGAATCCTCTCGACTTGTCCGGTGGCCTGGAAATGTGGACCGGCTTGTTCCAGTCGGCCATCTTCACTTCACACGCTTTCATCAACATCGACGGTTTGATCTCAGTTTTTATTTTTAAAATAAGTGTAGTATTTAGTATGTTTCGGGGGTGATACCAAAAAAACATTCAGACATGTTAAAAACCTGTGTTTCATAAATTTCAGTAAACTTTAGTTTACAAAAAAATTGTTTGTTTAATATGACTATTGGCAAGTTCTGTTGAATATTGAGATAACTCACAACTCACAATGCACCATATCGGCTGGCGATCTGTCAGCTGACGATGTCGGGTAACTCTGCCGACACGCGAATCAACTGAGCGAGGCACGATAGTTCACGAAATTCCGTAATTCCAAAAAGTTTCCGCGTACGGAACTGAGAGCTGTTGCAGTTGTCTGCTTTCATCGGCGTTATCAAATTAGCCGATAACGTCAGAAATGAAACCATAACAGAAAGCAGGAGAGTTAAGCGGTAGACCTGACGGTGTAAAAGTGCTTAGTTGACAGTTCTTTATTTTAGAATTTAACTATAATTAATTAGAAAAATAAGTTCTAAGTATTAAAACTAAGTGGTTGTTACTTTTTTTTTTATTAATTCACGGGTAACACACGTATGGTTAGTGCCAAACGAGCAGCGGTCTCCTTGAAAAAGGCCGCCAAATGCGACTGAAACTTAACGTAGTACGTAGCCTACTTATACGACTCTGCTCCCACCCGAAAAATAAAATATCACTCAAATATGGGCTTTATGGCATGCCTGTTAAGATATAGATTACATTGGCAACATAAATTAACAGACGGCCGGACTGGACTGAACATATCACACGAGTTATCCGTGAATTAATTTAAACTTATTAATTCATATTATTAATAATTTATCCAAACGATCGTGTGTTCATTATGATGTTGACTGAAGTTGTAATTTTCCAGTGGTCCACAAGGGTTTCCCGATGCATCAAAGTATGATAGATGCGATTACAAGGAGTTTTAAACTAGCTACGGATCGCAAAATTGAAGACCAAAGAGGACGTGACGTAGAGAATTTCATGTCTTTCATAAAAGGATTGAGGGTAAAGATCTACTAATACTATAAACAATCGGTGTATTTATATTCGAAACTGAGATCTCAGGACCTACATATTCGCAACCATATAACCAATGACATCATTGGTTGTCATTTCACACCGTCTGACCCCAAACTAAGCAAATCTTGTGCGCTATGGAAGCCAGATAGCTGATATAATACTTATAAATATAGTTGTATACATACTTATTATACATAGAACACACCCAGATACAGTAGAAATATTAAATTTGTATTCATCACACAAATATTTGTACTGGGTGGGAATCGAACCCACAAACCAGGCTTTCTACCAATTAAGCCACGAGGCCAGTCACATCATTACTGTTACATTATGTTGAAAAGCTTACAATGTGAATGTGCAGTCATCAAGTACCTATATGATATTGATTTTGAATTCTTAAATATATGAAATATTTAAGAATTCAAGAAGAAATTGTTTATTAACGCTTAGGCCCCTAGCACACGGCGTATTTTAAACGCACCGACGACGCGCGTATACGCGCTTCAAACGAGATTCGAACGCAACCTTGTAACCTAAGCAGGTACGCGGTGCCAGCCTCGAATTTTGGAGGGGTTCACCAGAACATAGCCTCAGATTTGGGGGGGGGGGGGGGACACACACGAGTAGAAATACGATAATCGAGTAAAAAGACTACTATTAGCGCCCCACGATTTTACCCGCGTAGATTGCGCTCCAGTTGTTTTCTCGCGTTAAAAGTAGTCTATGTAGGTACTATAAGATATTTTGATTTTTGTAGATTTTTAATTTAACTAATACGATTTTGGTCATGTCCCCTGTGACCCCCCCCCCCCTTCGGACTTCGCATGAACCTAAGCAGATGGAGTGATCGTGAACCGCGCGTCTACGACGTGTATACGCGTAAACAGCGATACAAACGCGCTGTAGTCGCTCGTAGTCTCCTCGTTTTGATCAAAGTCAACGTTCTTTATTCATAAATGTACAATTTACACGTCAAATATGAATGAAAAAAAAAAAACATAGGAAATAGCATACAAATTGTATACATTTTCTAATTATCATTTCACCGTACGATAACAATTACCGTACAGATAGGTGTCAAACTATATAAATATATTTATAACATATTTGCTCGTAAAGGGTCTCTTATTGGACCAATTTCTGTATCGTAATGTATCTTATTACGTACTTGTGCTGTAATGTGTAATGTAAAACGCACGGTTTCAAAATGCTCCGTCCACAGACTTGGTAGAGATATGCTCCGTCTAAAACGAACGGTACCTTTTAAATCTTAGTAAAGAGTTTTTATGTCAGAAAAGTGTGGTCAACATTTTATGAATAAAATTAACTTTGAGAGGTAAAATATAATAAAGAATTATTTAATTCGTTAATTTAATTAATTTTGACCATAAATTACTTTATTTTTTCTGTAACAAAACACAAAAATATTAATTTACTTTAATACTAATGGCATACCGGCTGGTTCTGTGCCGTCGTTTAAAAAAAAGGCGCCGATACGCGCGCATTGCTAATCTGTGGTCCATAGTGATTACTTACTCTGTGCTGTGATCTGTGATCAAGTAAATATTATTCCGCGCCTTTTTTTTCGCTGTATTGTTTTTATTTGAAAATGTCGTCAGAGTTTTGTTTATTTCCTCGCAAATATGTTATAAAACGTCGTATGACATACGTGCGCCTTGATAATTACAGCCTCTGCTAAATTATAGCTCTCGCCTTCGGCTCGAGCTAGCAATAAAGCCTCGGCTGTAATTATCAACTTACCGCACTTATATCACAATGTACTATTATTTGTTACAGCTATGTATTGCAATGAACAATTTAATTTTTTTACCATTTTATCATAACTTTACCATTACTCAAATACTCCTCGTCATCATCATTTTCATCGTCGTCATTCATCAAATACTCCTTGTCAGTTGTACAATGACGCCCATCCTCCACCCTTTTGTACGAGTTTCGAACGCGTCTCACGCGCGCGTTTGTATCGCGTTTTACGCCCTTTTGAATATATACAAACGCAAAAATCGGTATCTACAGAGCAAATACTCCGTCTTCTTAACACCTGAAAGGGAAAGTGCGATAAGTTTCGCAGTTTCCGTTCCAAAGCGTTTGCGGGTCCTGTCTCCTTACATATATGTACTAACCATACGCAATAATTTCGGAGGCACTATGTTTTGTCCTTTGTCTTTAATGTTCCTTTAACGAATACGTTCAAATCAACAGTCGGTAGGCAGCAGAAGTATCTTTTAAGTAAACGCATTTCATTGTACGGATAGATCTCATCATATCTTAATGTTAACTGAGATAACAATTAATCTCAAATCTCTAATTGACAAAAAAATGAGGGCAACATAGATAGATAAATTGTTTATTACACTGAAGTAAAACAAAAACTTCTTAAGAAAAAACGTAAAAATATAGGAACAATTGGCGGCAATCCATAAAAGCTTAAACATAGGAATTTAGTAATAAAACTTGTATTATTCCAGGTGATCGCCACTTTAGTGGGCCCCCCTAATGATGGCCAGACGCGAGAATTCATCTGTAACGGTCTGGTGGAAACCCCCTCTAGACTGACGTTCACGTCCGAGAAAGATGGGAAGAATGTAGTTATGTCTGTTGCGGACTACTTCGCTAAAGTCAAAGGATATAGGTAAGGAAGTTACACTTGATCCGTTAACGTAATAACGCTTTAAAAACTTTTTAGGCATACTCATCCGCCGGGGGTAGACGGTCGGGTTATGTCGGACTCGACACCACAATAGTCCAGGATCCCTGATCTATGGAATCTTTGCAATTGATTATTATCAAGCTAATTTTGCGTGCATAGATTCATTTTAATGAGATATTCAACAATTTCCTGTAAGAAACTCGATTGTGGTAGCTAACAGTGATAGATAGGCAAAATTAGCTTGATACCTTGATGACAGTAATCAATTGCAAAAATTGTACCAGGGATCCCGGGCTAAAACTGGTGCCCCTACCATCTCAAACTTACCTCCACGGGTTTCCACATTTGTCTCTTACGGCGGGAACGCGGGAATGCTCTCACATTTTTCGGCTCTTGAATCGGCTGCGGCTTACCAGTTTTTGGCAACAAAAAGTGGGTGGCAGAGCTTTGGTCCCCCACGATGGGTCGGGTCTATGGTTCCGCTGCCTATCAGTATCAACTAGACGCGAAGATTTTTTTTTGGTTCGCACTTGACCACCATCTTGTCTGATGTTAAGCGACGATGCGATCTACGATGGAGCGTGCTTACCTAGAAGAAACTATTGCGGTGTGAGCCACCGTCCCATCAGGTTTCACAAAGGTAGTCAGGGTCGACGAAAGTTCGCTTCAACCAATTTAGCCAGGGACCAAAACGCTTTACTACCCGTAGAATATGAAGCTAGTTGGCTCCATATTCCACTAAAATGCTCAAAGCGAGCTTTAATCGATTGTCTATGGTCTTATTAGGAATAACGGTAGTACACAATTGTATTAGATAGCTTAAAACTCTATCATTATTAAGATACAATTAATTACATACAAATTAATGTTTAATAACAAAATCTGTAAGTTCTGATTACGGTGCCTTACGTGCATTACGTAAACGGTGTAATGCATTTTGGACTCGATGAAATTCATTCCAAACTATCAGTTCTATGGAATCCTCAGTGTGTTGTAGTCTGACTTGCTAATAACCGTATTTTTAGAATGTATTTACGTGTTAATGCATTTGTTTATTTTCCTTTTAATTACAGGATCAGGTATCCAAACCTGAATTGTATGTGGGTTGGCCCCAGCAATAAGAACATTTACTACCCGATGGAGCTACTTCAAGTCTCTTACGGACAGGTAAGATTTATTTTAGTAAGATTATTTGTTAACTTATGTAGTTAAGTTAAATACAAGAGCCCACGGTTTCATTCGCGTAGCTCCCGGGGGTCTACCGCCTAACGAAAAACGCTTTGACGCTTTGATATTGCTGTCTCTTTTCTTCTCGCTTGAAATGAAAGAGACGGCAATGTCAAAGCGTCAAAGCGTTTTTTCATTAATTGGTAGACCCCCCGGTCTTTTTAATAATTTCCCGGGATAAAAAATAGACTATGTGCTATTCAAGACCATTGTCTATCTATGTACCAAATAACATTCAAATCCCTTCAGTAGTTATTGTGTGAAAGAGTTATAAACATTAAACATACATTCTTACGAACTGCTGTGTTTATAATATTAGTAGGATTTTAGACGAGCAACATAAACTGATGTGGTTATGTTAAATAGCGTCAAACAATTGTGTTATTCCCGCGAGGTGGCTTAGTGGCTTAGTAAGCTTCCGATGAGATCGTAGGATCGAATCACGTGTATTGAGTATTTTTATTGTGTACTAGATGTCCGCCCCGGCTTCGCCCGTGGTACATATACAGGCTGACTGTTTGAACACTTTAGATATTCAAGGATATGGTGAATCATAGTCACATGAAGGGCTTCATCATCATCAACAGCCCACTAAACGTTCCCACTGCTGGGACTCGGGGCCTTCTCTCGCAAGGAGAGAGTTAAGGCCATAATCCACCACGCTGGCCCAGTGCGGGTTGGCGGATAGTGCGGGTTGGCGGAGGGCTTAAAAATATATAATTATAAAAATACAAATAAATTACAAAGAAAACCTTCATTACATTAATGTGCGAATACACGGAAATTATGGACAACACAGTGCCTATCGGTCGCCAGCTCAGCTGTACATTACTATGCAGTATTCTGTGTAACACGAGTGAATCCTCGGCGCCGCCGCCGGCCGAGCGCTCTAGCACAGAATAAGTAATAGCTAGTATCAGCGAACGGGGTTAACGACCGTAGGTACGTCAAGACAAGACGGAACTTTTGGCGCAGCTGTTTAATTTTGAGCTGGTGACCCAACTTATTTTTATTGACGGATAATTAAAGTTATATTAGTCAAATATTAAGCACCTATTTTTTTTACGTAAATAGAAAGAGAATCGAATACTGAACACGCTATATCAATATGTAAAGTGTTTAACCAGTCAGCCTGTATAGCCTATAGCAGGGATCACGTACATATCCAACAGTAAAATAATTTTCGAAATCCGTTCAGTAATTCCTGAGAATATCGTGTTCTACTATAATCTATATACAGATACAATACTATTAAATATCGCGTTTTATACTAAATCACTGATTAATGTAGCAATCGTCGTTTGTAAACGAAAGTAAATTATCATTTGAAATTTTTTTCAGGCTCGGAACAGACAGCTCAATGAATTCCAACTATCTAACATGGTGAGAGAGGCGGCTGCCCCACCAGTCGAGAGGAAACGCAAGATAGAAGAGGCCGCGGCTTGTGTGAGTACCACAAAAAAAAACCCAATAAAAATAGACATTAATTATACAATATTTTCTTACAGCTATAAATAGGTGTATATTCATTTTATTAGCCTGAACTAGAACCTGTATTTCAGGCGAGAAAAAATGCCTATTTTACCGAAGAGTTAAATTTAGGTTTAAAATAAAACTAAATCATTTACTAATATCAATAAAATCGTAGTACATAGTTTATACGTTACTGGCTATCTAAAATTATTGTTTTAATTTACCACGATCTCAAAACAATCAGTGTATTAAAGTGAAGCTCTGGGATGTACAGTTGAACCTCGATTTACAGAACAAATAGGCATAAAGGCTAAAAAAAAATTGATTATTAAACAATATTGTACACATGTTTTTTCTTTTGTTTCACAAATAGTACAAACTTGACAACTTTGATTTATCCCCGACTATCTTGGATTTGAAATTTGTACAATATTTTACTAGTCAATTCATTTCATTTGATACCCATATTGAGGCTGTGAAAACATTGTAATGTTCTTTATCTGTCTTTGAGCTGTTTGTAACAGCCTTACTTATTTTCAGATGAATTATTCGACTAACGCATTTTTCAAGAAGTTTGGCCTTGAAATACAGAAAGATTTCCTACAAGTCAAGGCTAAAATCCTGACCGCGCCGAACTTGGACTGCGGAGAAAGAAACACTGTGCAACCTAGGTTTGTACCTTTTTAAATTGACCCAAGACTTCGTCCGCCAATGATACATACATATATCTATCTATCTTATACATATCATATGTATAAATGGCAAAGGTGATTGACTAATAGATCAACACACAGCCCAAACCATTGAGCTAGAAACTTAAAATTTCGCACATGTATTCTTATGACGTAAGCACTCGCTAAGGAAGAATTTTTCAAAAGTTTCCCTAAAGGGGTGAAATAGGGGATGTCAGTTTGTATAAAACGTTTTATTCCTTGAACATATTTGCATGAAATTTCGAATGAGTTTAGTACGGCCAAAATAATGAGTTTAATAGAGAGTTTAATTGAGAGAGAAAGATACCAACCCCCAAAGAGGTGAAATGAGGGAAGAAAGTTTGTATTAAACTTTTGATTTGTTACATATTATGTGATAGATTAGCATGAAATTTCGCAAGAATGGTGTAAGGTCAAAATAATAAGTTATGCGATACAGCTTCTTCCAAAATTCGACCCCTGGAAGGTTTAAATAGTGGATGAAAATTTATATAAATGCACAGTAGGATACAAAGTAGGAATCTATGAAAAAAAATCTAACAGAACACGAGCGAAGCCGCGGGCATTAGCTAGTATTTACATATGTTTTATCCCGAGAACTACGCGAGTACAAAAGCGGGTTTCTGCTACAAAATAAAGAAGTTAGATAAAACAATAACATAATAGTAGATTATGGTACGAGCATGGACGTATAAAAAAGTCGGACGTAGTCTTGCTAAAACAAAAACTGTGTCCATAGTGTCGGTCACATAATATGCACGTGTGTGCTGTCCCAAACAGGCTGACACGCACACATACATACATCAGTGGGTTATTACACGCGCAAACTTGTGTATATGTGTGCGTGTCAGCTTATCAGTGATAACCTGACAACGCACACGTGCAAATGTGGCGATTCTAGTGACACAGTTTTTGTTCTAGCGAGACTACGTCCTACTTTTTTTATACGTCTATGGCTACGAGTGGAAGAGTGTAATATCTGGTGATTACCGCTGAGGCGCCATTAAGGCCTGAGCCGAAGGCGAGGGCCTTAGCAGAGCCGAATACGGTATTCTTCAATACACACGTGTATCATACGACGTTTTTCAACATACTTGAGAATAAAATATAATAATAATAAATAATTTATTTGAAACAAAAATAACTACATTTGAAAAAAATTAAAACACACGGATTATCTTATCAATTAAATAACACATAATATGCAATTTAAATTTAACATCAGGCGAGATGGCGTTCAAGTGTGTACCTATAAAAGTTAAAAAAAAAAAAAAACAATATTCGTGAAGACTATTATAATTATGTAGATGTTCAACCGATTAACTCTGGACATTCAGACACTAGTCATCGCTGTAGGATACCCTGTGTTGCAATGACTAGTGCTCTTCCGATACAATTATTGCAGTTGGATGTATAAACTAATATTTGGGTAGCCATGAACCAGAATCAAGTACTCAAAGAAATTAAGAAGAAAAAACAACTAGTACAACTACATGTTTGTGTGTGGCAGTAGGGGATGTGTGTTTGTGTGTGCATGAGTGGGTTGTGTGAGTGGGCTTGATTTTGGGAAGTTGTGTGTGTGTGTTCGCGTGCGCACTTCTAAGGAGTGTTTATGTGAATGCTGCGAAAGTGTGGGCCACAAGTTATGTCTAATTGTACAATGTTGAATCACTAGTGGAAAACACCATCGAAAATAGTCATTCAAATTAGCTAACAATTCTTACTATATCCTCAGTATCTCTATATTCGAGGCTATTGAGGTAAGTTTTTATTTTATTTCTGCAGATGTGTTTGGAGTTGTTGATTATGTTAAGTTTTCTATTAAGTTTTGCGTAGATAACAGTAATAACAATAATAAATCATTTCAAAAGTTAGAAACAACTATGGATTTTTCCTTTTGGCGGGAAAAAATAATCAGGTGAAATATTAGGCGCGCGCAACTAAACAATGAGATTTTTTTACTTTAGTAACAGTAATGAAAAAGTCACAGTTTGATTATAGGTGTCATTACATGCCTGTTTGCGGTGAAAGACGCGCTTTATTCTATTTATATTTCAAACAATTATTATTGTCATTATTAGTTTTTGCCTATCTTGTTTTGCATAGATTACCCCAATGTAATTCGAGCTCTGAAATGTCTGATAAAGTGCCCACGGTACAGGCCCAGAGTCTAGTGTGGGGCCATTGTATAAATGCGTTAAATGTACAAAATAAAGTGTTAAAAGTGTTAAATTGAGTCGTTGAGTAAGTTAAGAGAATGTTGTATTGTAATGCAGGCGAGGCCAGTGGAACGCGAACCGCCTGGCGAAACCGGAGGCTCTGTCCGCGTGGGCCTTTTACGCTCTGGAATGCGACTCTCGCGCTAGCAACTTTGAAACCATTAGAAATTTGGTGAGTATCCTTAATCTTTCGTAAGACACAACTTTCATCTTTGGAAAACATTGCTAACTTCGGCTGGCCACTAGGCCAGTTAGGCTAGTATGCTTAGTTGGTAGTAAGTCTGCCTGCGAAGCCGTGGGGACGTAGGTTCGATTCCCGGCCAGTATAAATGAATAAATATAATGTTTATTTCAAATGAAATTAATGGCCAAAACTAAAATGTATAAAAAAAAACACTTGTTTAAAATATTTTGAACTGTTTGTTTTATAAATATAAAAAAAAAAAACTTTTTCCAACCCTGGGTACATTGTGGTATACATCAGATGCACGTTTTTCGGAATTAGCCATCGATCAATCGTGTATTTTAATTCTTCAAAAATCTAAATCAATAAATTACCTTTTATTATAACCACAGTAACATGCATTCACACAGTTTTGGCAGACAAACAATATTTAGGCAAAATCAGACACAGTAAATTTTTGTTAAAAGTCCCATAATTAACTGCTCTTTGGCATTAGAACTAGTTAAAGACTGTATTATGGGTGTAAACATTTTTTGATTTGATTTGTAATATTTTTGGTCATGATTGTTTCATCAAAGCACTTGTTTTGTATTATTATTTCCAGTTGATGGACACTGGCCACCACTTAGGCATGACTGTCTCCGAGCCCATGCTATTCGAGTTTAACGTGAAATTGAAGGATCTCCGGAATAATCTCTTCCACGCGGTTGAGAAAGGAATTCGCTTCGTGTTTATCATCGTCGGTACGAGGGGACGTGATTTTTACCATAAAGTAAGTTATATATTTATATGTTAGTATAGAATAGTGATATTAAAATGAGAACATCTTTCTAACACACACTATTTGAAAAAAGCGAAGGAACCATCGAATTTGGCTCTCACCACTCAACAAATATGGTTTTGAAGTATTTTATGAACAAGGGAATTATTTCTTATACGCCTTTCTGCACGTTTCTCGATTTAGTCCGGTAGACGAAATGAAAAGATAGGGAATACTATTAAATCTGATCCATCCCAGAGATGCGAACAGTACTCCACTCAAGATCGAATCTCTGCTTGGTGTAAAGAGTGCATCTGTTCAGACGTGAAAAAAAATATCTTCACACCGTCGACAGGTGGAGACGCCCGTTTTTTGGCAGCTAATTTAGCCTTGGACTTGAAAGAATCACCCAAAGTAGAGCGCAGATTATAAGGTGACGACCAAGAGCACGAAGACGACGATGGTTAGTTGCCGCGATAGAGGTACCCCGAAAAATAGAAATTTGCAGGAATTTACTTTTTTTGCGATACACAGCCATAAGACTTTCAGTAGCTAGAGCGCAAAAAAGATTGACGACAAACAAAAGACAAATTAACTTTGTAAAAGAAGGCTCAACTTCAAACTCCTGGTAAACGGCCTTCAACTCCTTACTCAATCCTGGGTACAGCACCTGATTGGACTATTTTAATGGACACGTATGAAAAGGACCATAAAATCCCACAGGATGTGGGTGTTTCGTCATGCAGACCAGACATTTTCCTTTTTTCTAGAGCTACGAAACGCATAGTCCTTATAGAACTTACCGTACCTTGGGAAACTAATATAACTAAAGACCACGCGATGACTCAAAATAAGTATTCTAAAATAAATAGTCTAAACGAATTAACAAAAAATGCCTATGTAGTTAATTTATACGCTCTAGAAGTAGGAGCGAGAGGTATACCAGCAAAATCTCTCTAAAACCTGCTGAAAGACCTTGGCTTGTCCAGAAGTGCAGTAAGTTCTATACTAGTACGAGTATCTAAAGCTGCACTAGTAGGTTAATATCGGATTTGGCTGGGCAGGGAGAGAAACACGAGTAGTGAAGGTGAGTGTTGATGTACGTCAATATAAGGGGCCCCTTTTAAACCTACAGCCCGAGTCACAAGTCTTGGGGTCTATTCGAGATTTCTCTCTCTGCCACACGATGGACCCGGCACCCGCACGGTGAATCCATGGAATGCTAAGAAGTTCGTCTCGTCTCTGTTGCGTATTTTTGTGTGGTCAGATATGCATCGCCCCAATTGGACACTCTCTCTTAAATTAAAAACAAAAAATATATAGTGACAGCATAAATGCCCGAAATATAGATGCGGCATAGAAAAAATATAGATGCCCGATGATATTCTCTCTCAGTCACTGGGTTTGTTATCCACTTGTGCTGGGTATATAATCCTCTATATAAAATTCTATTGTCACAATGCTAGTTACCTTACTCCTCCGAAACGGCTTTACTGATTTGTACCAAATTTTATAAGCATATTCAGTAGGTCTGAGAATCGGCTACTATCTATTTTTCATACCCCTAAGTGATAAGGGCTGTTCACCCCTAAAGTTTTTTTTTAATTTTTGGTCTATGTTTTTTGTTTTTATATTTTTATAATGTGGCTTTAAAAAATACATACAACCCTAAATTTTTATTATATTAACCTCTATTTTTTAATTGCCATTTTAGTAATTTAATCATTTTTCATCCTGCTCGATAACTGATCAATTATCGTATTTTTTGTAAACTCACTCTATTTCGATTAAAATTTCCCGGAGCTTATGGCAAATCTAAAATTGTTTTATGAAAATAAACATTTATTTTTATTATCGAAGTTAGGGTTGCCGTAGATGGTTTAGATTCACAAACCAGCCCGGCAGATGGCGCTGCAGTTGGTATCTAGGTTATTATCCGAGCGAAGCCGGAACGGGCCGCTAGTAATCCTCTATAATGACGCTATCATGCGTACCAAAATACAAAGGGCTAGCAGATCATTGATATGTACCAAAAAAGCGTGTCATAGATATTCATCAGGCCATTAGACGCTTGTCTTGCTTGTTCCTTCACTATATTTTGATTTTGCAGTGAAGACTTCTTTTGGTCCACCACATACAGATTTTCCGAAGGCTGTGAATTGAGCTCAAACGTCACGTTCGGAAGTGAATGGAATCTTCTCTGACTCGGATGATCGAGATGGCCGTGGTCATGGCCACGCCCTCCAATTTCAACCCCGTAGTTAGTTTCCAAAGTGAGCTATCAAATTCTGAGTTATTACTTTTCATTTCTATCGGCAGTCCCTATTACTGCTACTATTTTTTTTCTTTTTAAATTAAGTTAAGAGTTAATTTATCTATATATAGATATCCTACCTGCCTTAATATAAAAAAAAATCCGGTGTCATGATGTTTGTTGCCAGTAAGTACTTCACTAAGGCAACCGATATTCCTGAAAGCAGGCATTTTGTGGAATCTGGTCCAACTTGAGAGATGGATAGTTTTCTTTTCGATTACCTACTGGTTTTTATATGACAATATCCGAGCATAGCCGGAACGGGCCGCTACGCCGCTAGTATATATAATATATACTGTAATACATAAAAGTTTTAAAAAAAAATAACAACTTTATTTCCGAAGATGGGTAGGTACAACAAGAGCTTCACTGTTTACATTGAGAACTCCGTAATCAACGTTACGGCATGCAAATATTAAGTTGTCTATGACAATTTCACAACACTACAGTTGACTAATATTATATGTCTTATTTTGTTTAGGTGAAACAGATGGCTGAACGAGACGTAGGCATATTGACGCAGTGTATCAAAGAAAATACCGCATCCCGACGCATTAACCCGCAAACCATCAAGAATATTCTATTGAAGGTGATATGAGTAATAAATACAGTGAAAACTGGTTTTTTAGGTGGTGTTTTAGGGTTTTTTCGATGTTTACCTCTGTAATCAGATTGGGACATGCTCTGACACATTTGTTTAGAAACATTTGATCCAAATGTAAATATAACGTCAGCATCAGAAACATTATAATTTCTATCCACAGAAATCTAAATAATAAGGTACTAGAAGTCGCATGACCGCGTGACATTGTAGCCGCACAGGTGACTTGTAGGCCACCAGTGCTCGAGTTGTAGTTTAGTCTTCTTCGAACCGGCCGGCGTGAATCATCTTTAAAACTTGTGTTATGCAGCATAAACAACTGTGGAAGTTCTTCCACAACTTGCAATTATACCAATAATGAGATTATATTTCACTGATAGGTATTTTATTTTATTTTAATTGTATTTTTTACTAAAATAAACGGAGCCCAATGATTCACTATGATAGTTATTCATTTTTGGTGTTATCGTCGTTTTGCATACTATTGCTGCGTACATTAATTAACATCTAGAGTGGTACAAGCATAAACAGCAATGTAATGTAAAATTAAAGAAATCGTCATAACCTCTAATCTTCCATGGTACAACCGCAGGTAGCGATCGTGAGCTAGTGCTGTGACGGCTCAATTTTACTTGGCCAAAATTAAACGATGAAAATTGTATTTTAAATTTTACCTTTTTTATCGATAAAAAAATTGTACACAGTTAACACCCGTATACGTAAAATCTTTTAATTCGCGGTAAACATTACTTCACAATTCATAAATTATTAACAAAAGTATGTACATTCTAGTTATAACGCGCGATTGTTCATCCGTGCAAAATAAATATTAAGGTAACAGAGGCAGTATTTAGCTATTGTAAGCATTTATTTTTAAGACTTTATTAGTTTTCATACAAAATCAGCGAACAACACGGAAGGGAGTAGGCATACACAGCGTCAACCTCTGTCAAAGTGCAAGTCCGCGGAGTTTGATAATATACCGTGGCGTGGAATACACTGAGGGCGGGGCTAGATTTGTGAATGGTGCTTTATTTTTTATGTGTTAGTGATTTGGCTGCTTGAGTATGGTCGGCAATGGATCGGTACAGGTACAGGTATGTTTTGTATGTAATATTGCGGCTTTGCGCTAGTGTGCAACTTTCCCCTTCCGTGCTTGCGCGGAAGATCGAGTTACGCGATGTACAAAATATACAACAACCTTTGTTCTTCAACTATACCTAAGCCCATATGGTGTCAGAATTACATAGTTCAGTTTTCGAAACAATAGTATACCCCGTGTGACTCACTTATTTTATAAGCATATTGACTTTGTTGTTGTGTAATACACCTAATTAATGAAATCAATAATTACCTTTATCGAATGTTAAAATTGGACCGTAGTTTGAAATATCGATATGTTTTAATTTTTGTCAAGCACTAGCGTATATGTGAAAAATTGTTTATTTTTCAATGTATTAGTAGGTTCACTGATAAGCGTTTATGGATGTGTGTAGTGCAATCACAGACCTAGTTTGTTAATGTGCAGCTGTTCGTGTGTGAGTGAATTTGTATTGGAATAGTACGCGCATGTAGTAGGGTAGGTAGGGGTAGGGGAAATGTGGCGACAAGCGTTTTGCAAGTAATTTGAGAGTTATGCCATTTCTATTACCTTATTATTTAGATTTCTGTGTTTCTATCAGATTATGATTTTCGAAAGTCGCGTGATGAACTGTGTAGGGAGAATAACATCAGCGGGGCATGTATAAATAATACAACTACATATTATTTTAAACCTGCCTAATTCTTTAAGAAAGATTGGACGATGGAAGCACAGGATCAGATTAAGTGGAAGGAATTGGGGGAGACCTTGCCCAGCAGTGGGACAACTGAGGTTACATAAAAAATAAAAAAAATGGGAAAATTAGATTGATGGATATGTTCAATGAATGTTACAAAACTTTAGGTCCCTTGAGATCCCAATTAACCAGGTTTCACTGTATAAGCAATTATAAATTACAATGTGTACTTTTATATCGTACCATGCATGATTAGATTTAACTGAACTGGTCTATATTTAAACCCCGACGTAAAAACGACGGGGTGTTATAAGTTTGACTTGTCTATGTGTGTCTGTCTGTGGCTGACTAATTTGTTTTTTGTTCTAAAGTCAGGTGTGTTCTTAGCAATGTTTGTTGCATATCAGTCCAAGATCGCTGTCGCTTCAAACATGATCATAAACAGCCCACTAAATGTTCCCACTGCTAGGACTCGGGCCTTCTCTCGTAAGAGAGTCAAGGCCATAATCCACCACGCTGGCACAGTGCGGATTGGCGGATGACACATGACTTCGAAAGATTCTAGGTACATGTCGGTTTCCTCACGATATTTTCATTCACCGTTATAAGTTAGCGCCATTACTTCACATGACTTCGAAAAGACAGTGCGTGGTTTTGAACACGGGGTCTCCGGATCGGCAGTCGCCGTTCTCCCGACTAGACCAGCCGTAACTTGATATACAAAACTTGACGTATACAAAATTGTCAAAAGCCGTCAATACTGTACATTAAGTACTTAAACTATGATAAATGTCAAATCCAAGATGGTCGCCACCACAAAATGCGAAATTATATTTATTTTTTCACAATTCCCTCAATATAAAATATCAAGTGATAGGGCTTGACTAGTTAATTATTATGACACATTATTTCAAATCCAAGATGGTCGGGGCTCGAGGCTTACTCAAAATGTTGTTCTTGTCTTAAGGTGAACTCGAAACTGATGGGTATCAACCAAGTTCTGGATTCTCGTTCGATGCCGGAGTGCCTCAAAGGCGGTGACGTCATGATCGTGGGCGCTGACGTCACTCATCCCTCGCCAGATCAGGTAAGGGGGCATTCAAGTATTATGTTACGCAATTTTTAAAGACTTATTTGATTTAAAGTTAGTAGAATACTGTACAAGATATTTTAAAAAGTTGACCCATACAAACTGGCCTCTGCGGGAGGCATGCAAGACTGGGAATACAATTTGCTCATAATAGCTTATAAACAAGTTATAGAAGGTGAGAGTGTAAAGCAAAGAGATTATTCATCCCATATCTCCGGGTGACGAATGCTGGGGAGTGATTTCGGTTCTTAAATGTTCAAATAGTGGTAGGACAGAGTCCGTCTGGGGAAGTACCACACAGTTATTGTACCGCCAAGCAGTAATGTGCAAATATCACTGTGTACCGATTTGAAGGGCAATGTTGCCAGATAAACTACATGGCATAGAGATAAAATATCTTATATCCCGGTGAGGAGCGCAGTGCAGTGCTAGGTTGGTAATGATTTGGAATCTTCATGTTCCAATAGCTGCATGTTACTGTGCTGTTTTGGGCAGGCGTGTTGCTTACCATTAGGCACATGTCCTGCTCGTCTTGTCACTATACTATTAAAAACTACTACAAAAACGTATTTTTTAAATAATTGTGTTTATGAATTTGCAGACGAGCATTCCGAGTATCGCGGCTGTGACGGCTTCAATGGACTCCAAATGTTTCACGTACAATATTGAGCTCAGTATCCAGACACCAAAGGTATACAACAATATACAATAATATAACCTGAAAAAGTTGTTATTTATTATTGTAACATAACTGTAGTGGTTAGACATATGGTATTGCTTATTGCTATTTTTATTAATTTTCCATACCTTGAGTTTCATTGTCGAAGTTTTACTCGCATAGTAAGTAGTGGTAGGACTCTTGGCAGAGTCCGCCTGGGGAAGGACCACACCTTTGCCATATATTCTAACGCCAAGCAGTAATGTGCAAACATTACTGTGTTCCGGTCTGAAGGGCAATGTTTCCAGTAAAATTACAGGGCTTAGAGATATAACAACTTAGATCTCTGGGTGACGAGCGCAGTGCAGTGCTAGGTAATGATTTGGAATCTTCATATTCCAATAGCTGCGTGTCACTGTGTTGTTATGTGGCAGGCATGTTGCTTACCATCAGGCACATGACCTGCTCGTCTTGTCACTCTATATTAAAAAAACAATATATATATAGTTTCCGGTATAAAAGGGGATATTCGGGATAAAAAGCAACCTACGTGCTATTCTAGGTTTTATTCTAGCTGTTTTCCAAATATCGACCCCATCAGTCGCGGCAACAAACATCCAAACATTGACATTTATAATTTTAGTAGGTTAAATATAGTGGTAAAAAAAGTGGAAGGTCTCAATGAAACC
The DNA here is from genome assembly GCA_963693475.1 of Ectropis crepuscularia. Taxonomy (NCBI): domain Eukaryota; kingdom Metazoa; phylum Arthropoda; class Insecta; order Lepidoptera; family Geometridae; genus Ectropis; species Ectropis crepuscularia. The sequence continues at coordinate 21,189,179 of OY856342.1, forward strand.
CAAGTTTAAAAATGAAAAAAAGCTACCTATTAAGCGACGCCTTATAATGTAGATGATCTTATTAAAGATAATAATGTATGGAAGAGAAATGTGTCGAAATTAGAATATAATAATAAAATATTGGAATTAAGAATAGAACCTATTATTTATTTCAGAAAGAGATGATTGTGGAGTTTGCAGACATGATGTACGACCACCTCAAGTTGTGGGTTGGGAAGCACCGTATATTGCCGCGAAAAATATACGTTTTCAGAGACGGCGTGTCTGAAGGACAGTTTGCTGAGGTATTTATCTATCAAAACAATGCCTTTTTGAAGTGAAAAATTCTTTTGAAAACATACAGATTTTCCGTGGACTATGAATCTACCTCAAGCGTCACGTTCGTAAATGAAAAAAAAAATCGGGTAAGCTCGGATGATCTAAATGTCCATGGTCTTTTCTTAGTTTGTGATTATTTCTGTCTAACTAACGTAACAAGCACTGTACATAAAATCTAACACCACTAAAATTGTTTTGTAGTGGTAGTAAGTAGGCAGAGTCCGCCTGGGCTAGTACCGCACATTTGCCAGTTATTCTACCGCCAAGCAGTTATGTGCAAATAAAACTATGTTCCGGTTGGAAAGGCAATTTCCGGAGAAATTGCAGGCGTAAGAGATATAATATCTTAGATCCCTGGGTGACAAGCGGAGTGCTGTGCTAGGTAATGATTTGGACTCGTCATGCTCCAATAGCTGCGTGTCACTGCTGTTTTGTGCCAGGCATATTGCTTACCATCAGGTACATGTCCTGTACAAGGCTCTACAGACGAACCCTTTTATCAGAGGAAGTCACGTAGAAATGACGTAAAAGTGGGTGGGACCTGATAAATTTATCAGGTCCAACCCACTTTTACTCAATTCCCTGTCTCCAAAAAATGGGTCTATATGAGGTGGCATAACATTTTTTGTCCTATTTTAGGTAGGCATAACGTTTTTAGGACTAATGATAATTTACCATAACAACTAAACGCATAACTGTCTTCGCATAATGTTAACTAGCATAACCATATATAACATAACGATAACTTAGCATAATGTTTAAACGCATAGCCATATATAGCATACAGATAACTTAGTATAATGTTTCGACGCATAACTATAAATAGCATAATGGTTAAAGGCACACATTGAGAAAAGCATAACAATACTTACACATACTGATCAACGGCATAAACTTCAAACGCCTAACTAAAAAACAAGTGTAAAGAGCGGACATAAATAAAATACGTGGGTGTGTGAAATGCGGGTGGGTACTTCGACAACAATATTTATTATTCGTAATGTAGGTATCTACTAATTTAATGGAATATCTATGCAGGACTATGCAGTAGTATAACAATTTTTGTACCAATTTATGTAGTGTAACGTTTTTAGGACTTAAAAACCTACATACACCTAAGACATATGGTGCACTTTTTGACTCCGGGTGGGCTCCCGCCAGAAGCTCTTCGGTCAGCCCTGAGTGTTGCTTCTCCATACTCGGCCTGCACTCCACTACGGAGGTCGCCGGCTCGCTTCGCTCGCCACCTCCCCCCTTCGCTACGCTTGGCCTCGCATGGATCGCTCCACTCAGGACCTCCCTTGAGCTTCTGGCTCCCGCATTTTTTAAATACACTCTAGGGGTAGTAGCGACAAAACTAGGTGGAGTCGGGGTGCTCCGAGTCGGATCTGGACCCTATATAACTTGGTTATATATTACGTAGCACAACAAATAATTAAAAAATGCCTAAATGCGTCTGAGCAACAGTCGAATTGAATGTAGCACAATAGATTTTTATGATTAAATCACATAACGCCAAAAAACGATTATGCAAAAGTTACATTATGACACTATATGTTATGCTACATTCATTATGACAAAGTAAATTAGTAAAAAAAATTATGCGATTTAAACGGCACCTTAAAAAAAATAGAACAAATAAAAAAATGTTTAAAAACTATTATGCGTCTCATCAATAGTCGAATAAAATGTAGTACAATAGATTGTTATGCTTAAAACACATGACGCCAAAAAATGATTATGCGAAAGTTGCATTATGACACTATACATTATGCTACATTCATTATGACAAAGTAAATTAGGAACAAAAAGTTATGCGTTCTAATAGGCTCCCTCCAAAAAATCAGACCGAATAATTGCCAACCGTATGATTTAAATCGTATTTCTACGACTTTTTGGCTATGGTACAATATACGTTCGAGTAATCGAAATCGTACATAAAATATTCTCTTAATTATCCGACTGAAAGAAGGGTTATGGTTTTTGTGCGTATCTTATATGTTTGTAAATTTCTTTATTCCCACGTATCTTCTAAACGGCTGGATCACAATTAAGGTATCGTTAGATTTGTTTCAATCACTCAAGTGTCCTTAGATATCATATGTGCCAAAATAACACGAGAATAAGGTTAATTCCCTGACCTTCACCATAAGGTATCTTTTTGTGTTTAGAAGACAGTGGTAAGACTTTTTGCCAGAATTTGTCTGGGGAAGTACCTTATCTTTGCCAGTTATTCTACCGCTAAGCAGTAAAGTGCAAACATAACTATGTTCCGGTTTGTAGGGCAATGTTCCCAGTAAAATTACCGGGCATAGAGATAAAACATCTCATATCTCTACGTGACGAGCGCAGTGCAGTGCTAGATAATAATTTGGACTCTTCATGTACCAATAGCTGCGTATCACTGTGTTGTAATGTGGCAGTCATGTTGCTTACATGTCTTTCTCTTATTGTCACTCTATACTATAACAAAGGCGTGGGTGTGTTTTATTTTTAATCGTTGAAATGATTTAAGTTAGGTCTATTTTATTGTAGAAATTAAATGAAACCAGAGCGTAGCGATTCTAAACCCTCCGACACGGAATCTCACATCTCGTTCTTTGTTTTATCTGGTTAGAATGACAAAGACAAGGATTATCCGCCGTTCGGATTGCGTCTAAAACCACTACTCAGTACTACTTTTATCTGCAATATAAATTCGAGATCCATCACCATCGATGAATATCGATCATCCCTGATCCAGACGGTACTTAGTTCATCTTTATATTTCCTTCATTTCATTTACATTCACAGCCCATGAAAATTCTGTGCACGTGCGCAAAAGAAGTTTTCACTTCAAAAAACATCTCAAATGATTTCGTCTGTAAGTTAATTAATTATGTCTTCAACCTTTTCTCAGAAGTAAGTCCCATGGCAACACCTATGTTTTTTGTTCTGAGTAGGGCGTAACTAGGGTATGTAATATCGGAAGATTATCAATTCTGGAACTGAGTCACGATTCTATTCTGTTCCGGAATTCCATGTCGGAATTCCGGAACAGCTTCCAGAACAACAGAAAAGTAAAGTTGATTATTATCTATTTATATATTTATTTACTATTTATATTTATATATACTTTTTATTTTTAAAATTAATACAACATTCTAAAGTTCTACAACAGTGGGCGGCAAATCATTACCTAGCACTGCACTGCGCTCGTCACTTTCAAGCCAAATGAATTACTCCACTGAATGATTTATTTATTGAATCTTTAATAACTTATTGTGTGTATGTGTATCTATACATCATGGCTGCGTTTAAACAAAAGTTAGTGGTCAAAATACCGACATTGGAGTAACGATATTAAAGTGTTTCAATTTCGAAATTGAAATATCGAAAAAGTTTCTCCAAGATTTCGGAATTCCGGAATACATGCCCTAGTTTTGAAAGTTTTTAGTCTATCGAAACTTAAACTTACTAGTACTTAAATAAATGTATGAAATTTACCAGGTCCATGTCTTCTATCTCTTTCAATAATCTGTTAGGTTGGTATTTATCTTGTTTTCACGAAGATAACCGTTTCCACGAAGTCGTTGCCATACGGTTGGTATTGAACAGACAATTAACTGCTCTTGTTAGTTTGTACTGAGTGCCGACTTCTACGTAGTAATTATATTCTCTTTGTTCTGATCAACGACCGGTCCGTTGCACGGTCGGAATCGTACTGACTGGTATGTACGTGTGTAGAGTAATGCTGATTTCTATTCCCTACCGCTTCTATGTAACTTCCTCTGATAAAAGGATTCGTCTGTAGAGCCTTTTCGTCTCGTCAATACGATTAAAAAAACACTTTTTTAGTGGAACATAAGTTTTAGTTCTGGTCATAAAAATATATATATTTGATTTTAGGTGATGAACAGCGAGCTGTCAGCAGTCCACAAGGCATATCAACGGTTCAATACGCCCAACAAGCCTGAAGTATTGTTTCTGCTTGTACAGAAACGCCACCATACGAGGTAATATGTGTATTTCATTGTGATGTACGATGTACACAACATGTAAAACGTCAATATGTGTGCATAAGTTTGAGTTCTAAAGAAAAGTTTTAGAGCTTGAAAAATGCCAACAAAAAAGGATATGTTCCCAGTTGCCCCCGCGGCAATGGCCACCGGAGGCAAATGGGGATAAAAATTCCCTGTACATTGCTTTCTCCATCGTTAAGAATAAAAGGATGCAACTTATGAAAATAAATGAGGAAACTTATCCTAAAAGTCCGCAACAGCACATAGCTAACTTTTATATTTAAGTCTTAAAAGTAGATTTTTACATTAAAGAGTACTTACAAGTAAAAATAAAATTTTTACTACCCAGCAAAGTGGGCACTGGTTAGCTAGTCATATTATATTCTTAGAAATACAAAATAATAAACATGTTTTCTATAATATGTATGTTGTTCGCTTTAGCATAAGCACTGACGAAGTGACGAACTCTTCAATAAAGCGAGGTGTTCAGAAGATGAAAAAGAAACTAGTATCTAGTATTTTTAGGGTTCCGTAAAATGTAAAAACGGAACCCTTATAGATTGGTCATGTCTGTCTGTCTGTCCGTCCGTATGTACTTTTTGCCTAAACTATGAGAACTACACTGTTGATACTTGGTAAGTAGATGTATTCTGTAAACCGCATTAAGATTTTTACAAAAAAAAAGAAAAAAAAGAAAAATTAGGGTTGCCCCCCATATATAAGTAAGTACTGAAACTCAAAAATTTTTAAAAAAATATTAAAACTTCAATCAAAGTTACAACGAATTAAAAAAAACTATGTGTACTATGTATATTATGTTACTTGCTGCAACGGAACCCTTCATGGGCGAGTCCAACTCGCACTTGGCCATTTTATTTTTATATGTAAAGTAAGTTTAGTATGAATTTACAATGAGTACCTATGTCATTATTTTACAGATTTTTCACATCGCCACGATGCGAAAACGTAGAGCCTGGAACTGTCGTCGACACGCATATAGTACACCCTAAAGAACTCGATTTTTACCTGGTAAGTGAACCCACAGAAAACAAGCGGTAGAAATTACAAAATAGGGCACATTTGTAGTACTTATCTAAACGATTGGGATGATGACTGGATCAAATTAGCTGTAATGTGAAAACATCACTGTGTTCCGGTTCCCAGAGAAATTACAGGGCTTAGAGATATAATATCTTAGATCTCTAGGTGACGAGTGCAGTGCTATGCAGTGGTAGGTAATGATTTGGACTCTTCATGTTCCAATACTTGCGTGTCACTGTGCTGTTATGTGGCAGGCATGTTGTTTACCATCAGACACATGTCCTGCTCGTCTCGTCACTCTATAGACTCTATCCTATATATAAAATTATCGTGTCCCAATGTTAGTTACCTTATACTCCTCCGAAACGGCTTTACTGATTTATACCATGTTTTATATGCATATTCAGTAGAGGTCTGAGCATCGGCTACTATCTATTTTTCATACCCCTAAGTGATAAGGGTTGTTCACCCTACATTTTTTTTTAAATTTTAGGACATTTTTTTTTGTTTTTATTTTTTTATAATGTGGCATTAAAAATACATACAACCCTAAACTTTTACCCTTTTATAACCAAGCCCTATTTTTTAATAGCCATTTTAGTAATTTTTAGTAATCATTTTTCATCCCGCTCGATAACTGATCAATTATCGTCTCGTTTGTAAATGTTTTTCACTCTATTTCAATTAAAATTTCCCGGAGTTTATGGCAAATCTAAAATTCTTTTATAAAAATAAACATATATTTTTATTATTAAAGTTTAGGGTTGCCATGTATGGTTTAGATTCACAAACCAGCCCGGCAGATGGCGCTGCAGTTGGTATCTAGGTTATTATCCGAGCGAAGCCGGAACGGGCCGTTAGTACTATATAAAAAAAAACCTACGATATATATGACTTACAGACTGTATTTGTAATTTGTATAAAAGCTGTGTTACATTACGTTCTTATAAACTTGACCTAGTTTTTGAACGTAAAATAGAAGCGTAGTCTATGATATTCTTATTATTTTTTACATTCGAAATTCGAACTCGGCGGCAATGGCGGCCATTGTTTACTTATGTGAGTCATCAGTAGGCATGCGTAAAACATCACCTCAAAATGAAATGCAACATCACGCATCACGTTCAAGAAAGTAATATCACTCGGTAGCTCGGTACCATCACACTAAAAAATACTTGGGATATTTCACAGATATGCAATAAATGAATGAATAGCATTTTGTTTCACGCTGCGTTGGCAACTTTACGTATTTTACCGTACATCTATCTACCTACGTAATTTAGACTTTCTACGAATTTGGGACTCAAAATCTATGTAATATATTTTTAAAATTTTGATATTTCCAACAAACCAAGAATTAATACGCTGAATAAACATAATCTCCATTACGTTTGAGTTTTTACGTTAAGTTGCGTTACTTACTGTGTACTTAAATAAAACAGTTTTTTTCAATATCATGAAACAAGATTTCTTAATATTACTTTAAATAGGAAGTAAGTACGTAGATCCACAAACTTTTCTGCGTATTTTTCTACCCTCGTATACGCTTTTTTTTTTAAATTCAGTTGGCAGCACTGCATATACTGTCGATTTGACTTTTGGCGCGGCTGAAAGCGCGGATTTAAAACAGATCATTTTGGCACCATCGAGTGTAAACAATAGGGTACCGGACAGTAGTCACAAAAAAATCTGAAGTTAAGTTAGAGAGTACATTTATGAAGTGAAATAACCATTTAATGAAAATTTACACGAAGGAATACTGATTTATAATTTTAATTCAATTAATAAAGTTTAATATTTCTAATATTTTTCATCTGTTGGCCGCCGTAAACGAAACACCAATCACAGCGCGTGACGTCAACTGTGTCTAAATAACAGTATTTTGTATAGTGTATTTGCGAATTTTACGATTCTTTGCCGTTTTTAAAGTATTTAAAACTATTAGAATTGAGGAATAGTAATTAAAACAACACGTTTTAACTATGGAAGCAGGTTATTTGAAAGCTGACTGCCGAAATCTCCCAAGAGTGGATATGTTCATGGTTGGAAATTTTTTTGCCACAAATTCTGACTTCTGTGCTGCTGAATTTAGAAATGTTAAAACAACTTCCGTTTGTAAATCTGAAAGAAATGGACAGTTCATTATTTTTCATCAGTAAAAATAGGTATACCGACCTACACAAGTTCAATATTGAATTAATACTAACTAATAGGCAAAGTGGTGTTTTCATTTTCGTTACTACTGCTCAATTTACTATCTTCTAGGGCTTCTTGTATTAGGGCCAATCTTTGCCTTTTCATAGCAGCGGGTCGAGGCATACTAGTTGATGGGAAACTACTTTTTCTATTAGTTTGAAATTGAAATATTGATGGAAGACATCCTGGTTTCATCATAATTTTATTTACATAACCCATAATTCGGTATCTCATGTAATTTTCCATGTCATTCGGTAGCTAAAACAAAAAATCCAAATTAAGTAAGTACATACTTACATAATTAATAGCATCTAATATTCCACCGCCTTTAATATGAAGTGTTCGCAGTGTTAGGTACCTATTTACCGTAATGTAAATTTGTGTACTTACATCAAAGTGATCCTCGCAGAAGTAAATCGGTGAAATTACAGACATTCCATCGAAATTTCGTCTTGCTAGTTTCCACCATTTTTTTCGTATATCTGCTTTTCGTGGCACATCAATGAATAATTTAGCTGGTGTGGTTTTACTGTTATTACTACACTGAGGAACTACACAACAACGATATCTTATGTGATCCATTATAACATTAAAGAAAGAAAACAAAAACAACAGTTTCCACTGAATAACTGTGTTTATTTACACAGATTGAAACACGTATGACGTCACACGCTCTGAGATCACGTGACATACCGTTTACGCGGCAATTTAAAACAATTATTTTTTACACACTATTTTAAGTACTTAAAAAGTTATATTTGTTTAAAATAAAAAACTGTAGGGCTATATTTAGCCATTAAGATTAATTTTAAGCACTTTTTGAAAAGTTGTCCGATACCCTATTAAAGATTTACATTTCAAAAAAGAAAAAATGAACCGTATGGTAATAGAGATATGTTTTAAATAAAAAAAAAACAACATTAAGAAAGAGATAGATTGAACGAGTGATGCTACTCCGACCGAGACCGAGGTAGGAGGTAGTGAATAATATTACACCGAAAAGAAGTAATGTGTGATCTGTAGTGTGATGTTCAAAACTTAACGCGTAATGTGTTGCATTCACTTGAAAAGTGAATGCAACATATTACCTATGTGATATTACACGCATTACTTACATATGTCTAGTCATCAGTGCTTGGGTGTTTTTTTTATTTATGCCGATATCCGTGGGTTTATATCACGTAAGTAACTGTATTTTGGAATAAAATAGTGTATGGTGCTAAAATGAAACTAATTAGATAAATGTTTTCAAAAACATCGCCGTAATTATAGTGTAAATACTTCAAGAAAAAGTTAGAAAAAAATGAATCAGATTTTTACCGACTTGGTCCATTTATTACGTTATAATATGTTACGATGTTTGTTAGCAAATATAGTAAAAATACTATGACGACTAATTAGAACTCATTTACATAACGAAAAGATACTTTTCTTGATGGTATGGTAATTTCAATAGGAAAATCAAAATTCCCGCGCGGCGAACTGCGTAGATTGAAAATGTAAGACAATTTGATCTTTATTTGTATGATGGTAAAGTCGTGGTCTATGCGGATTTCCATTGTTGTGTTATGGTATCGGGTTACATTACAAGTGTTTTTATGGGGCAAGATTAGTCATATCTTATGGTTTTTTATCACATTGAGATAAGAGAGGTCCTTATTCTTTGGGTTCCATTTGGGTACTCATTTTATTTTTTGTATCGACCCACAAAATGGTTTTCAAAGTTTGAACATATGAAACAAATAAAATACTCAATGATAAGTTTATTTTGATGCCTGAGAGATAGGAGATTATATCCATTAGTACATCGTTCACAGACACATAAAATATGGTTTCGTTGTTGAGTAATGATTTTTCGTGTGACGTCGTGACGCCGACGGCGGGCGCCTCATTCATAGAAGTTTCATAGAATTTCATAGAAGTTAAATATTGTTTTATCGTTCGCCAGGTGTCTCACCAGGCCATCAAGGGCACGGCTCGCCCGACGCGCTACCACGCGGTCTGCAACGACGGGAACATCCCTCACGATGAAGTCGAACAGCTGACGTATTACCTGTGCCATCTTTACTCTCGCTGTATGCGAGCCGTATCATATCCGACGCCGACGTACTACGCGCATCTCGCTTGCTTCCGAGCCCGCTCACTCACCTAGTAAGTATTGTTTTTTAATTTTTTATTGTTTAAAGTGACGAGACGAACACGACATTTGTGCCTGATGGTGCATGATGGGGCCATGGCCATTGGCAATCTAGAAATGCGTTGGAACATCCCACACGACGAGGTGGAACAGCTGACGTATCACTTGTGCCATCTCTACTCTCGCTGTATGCGAGCCGTATCGTATCCGACGCTGACGTACTACGCGCATCTCGCCTGCGTCCGAGCGCGCTCACTAACATAGTAAGTATTTTTTGGGAAATGGAATAAGGGTTTTTAATCCTTACGTAAAAGCCACTGGGTATCGTTTTTGACGTGTCTGTATTTGAGGCGTGTGTGTGTATATCTGGGTGTGTGTCAGTCAGTGGCATCATCGCTCCCGAAACGAGTTTGTTTTTTTTGGTTGGAAGGATCTTCTTCTTCGTGTCGATAACGTTATTTTGTTTGTAAACCTAACTTACTTTATCTATGTTTCCTACTATCTAAGGAATTTTTGTTGAAAGGATAATTAGTCGGGAGTGCGTGAGTGAGTGAGTCTTAGCTATGTTTGATGAAAATCAGACCAAGCTGGCTGCCACCACAAAATGGCGGACTATTATTTTTCACAACAACCTCAATATAGGTGCCCAATGAAAAGGCTCGACTAGTCAAATACTATTACACTACCTCTATTATAAATTACAAATCCAAGATGGCCGCCACCACATCGTGGAGAATTCGTTTTTTTTTCCAAACTCATGATATCAAATGAATAAAATCTCTTTACTACTACAACATTATACCTAAGTACACTATGGAAAATTAATTAAGAAGAATTAATTAATAAGTACATCGTTTGTCCGTAAATCTGATCTATTTATATATTTTTTTTCTAAAGCATCTGAGGCTAAAATCCTTCATCAACACCGTGTTGCGATCTTTAATTGCCATCTTGAAGTTGTAATCCTTGATTCCGTTCTTTGGTGTTGTAGATATTCCGTTAACAGTGGAATTAGTTTGTTATTGCAATAGCGATAACGTTCATAACATGAAGATCCATTACATCTATACTAATATTATAAAGCTAGAGAGTTTGTTTGTTTGAACGCTAGGATCTCGGGAACTACTGGTCCGAATTGAAAGATTATTTTATTTTTCCTTTGGATAGCCCATTAATCGAGGAAGGATATAGGCTATGTAGCATGACGCTAATATAAGAGCGGAGCATCAATGAAAAATGTAACAAAAACAGGAAAAAATATTCCCTATGAGAGATTTCGCTGCGCGCGCTGACGTGCGCTGAATTCTGTGACAGCATCTGTCTATCTTTTAAGGTTGCGTCATAACCTAAGCTAACCAAATTAGTTCTAAATCTGAGTTGGTACGACCAATTTTCAATAGGTGGCGTAGCAACGCGCGCAGGGTTCAGCTAGTTTTTTTATAAAATTGATTGACGGGACGACCAAAACACGCGCTTGATGGTAAGCGACACGCTAGCCCATAACAGCGCCATACCACGTAGCTAGAACATGAAAAAAACAAAATCGTTGAGCTTTGCATTGCACTGCGCTTCTCTGTCAGCCTTGACTTATCTCTTTGTATAAATTCTTTTAAGGAACTATGTAATGTTGCTTGGCGGTAGAAACATATCTATATTTATATAAATGTATCTTCGAAATGTATGTACGCTTATAACTTTTGAATGACTGCACCAAATTGGTGATTCTTTGTTTTGTGTATTAATTAGTTTACAAGGTTTGAACAATAGAAAGTTTAGAAAATGTTGACGAAACAATATACGGTGGCACGACGTTCGCCGGGTCATCTAGAACATTTTAATAATACTGGTATGATAACAATTTCTTTCTATTTCCAGTGGTCAAGTTTTCGACAATGCCGCTCTCGAGCTCCGGCCTCAACGACTCCGCGTTCTCGACAAAATGCTTCAATTCAGTCGAATGTTCTTCGTTTAAATATTAGTCGTAACTCTTATATGTGTAATACAGTACCCGGACTTCATAGATTTTCACTAAAATAACGTATGCTTATCTTTAATTCATAAATATATTCACGGGTTATTCGGACTAACCCGATTAAAAGTTCAACCGCATTTAGCGGTCTATTGAAGACGAGCAAAGTGACCGTTTAGCACTCGTTTGTCTTGTCCGTGAGCTTCATTTTTTAAAGATATATTTGTTAAACAAAATTAAAATGGCTTCATTTCACGTTCCCTACATTTTTAGTAGATCTCTTAAGATCTGTTAATTACTTGTGTTTTCTTCAAGTGCTAAGCACCATCACAATTTTAAAATTATAATTAATCAAAATATAAAAATATAAACGGTTTATATTATAAAAATATAAACGGGGATATTCGGACTACCAGTACTAAGTTCATAGAACCTTGTTATGCTTATTAGTATCAATGTTTACTGGGTTGGCTACCCTAAGTGGTGTCGAGTCTAACATATCCCGTCGTTTTCCAGATTTGTGGGTTTTGTTAGACGTACAAAATCAGGCGATCCATTTTATCAATCCATATATCTGTTGATTATTTCTTAGTGATTTCAACATTGATTAAAAAAAAAGTTGCTAACAATAATGAGCGTTCCCCTATCAACTTAGTATAGGTAATCTGTTTAATCCTTTATAGCTGGGTATTGTAATTAAATATAATGAATGTTTAAATGTGTATAAAAAATCAAATAAAAAAAGAAAAAAAAAATGTTTTTATATTTAGTGGCACGTTGAAATATTCAATGCGGCATATATTTCCATCGATTATGTAAACTTAAAAATCGTCTTTTTAATTTTATGGTGCGCTTTGATGGAACTTTCGGATAAAGACAGGGACTTTTTGAGGTTACACAGAATACGTCTATTAAGATTTTAATAATTATTAAAAAATTCTAAAATAAAGATTGTAATATATTGTAAACACATTGTCGAATCCATACTACATTTAAATACGTTTACTTGTTATTTTTCAGGTGAACTCATTTATTTACATTTATTATTACATTCCTAAAGTTCAACGTTAATCATTTATATTCAAATATGGAATAATATTAGTAGCATCCTACTTATATTATAAATGCGATACTTTGATGTTTTTTGCTCAATCACGTCGGAACATCTCAACGGATCGGGTTGAAATTGAGAACATAGTTAGATTATATCGTTTATATACCATACGTTTTTCATCACGAAATTCGTTTAACCCGTCCAGGGCATGACGTGTAAACAAATGCATGTACCAAAGTGCCACGCTTCCCGCCAAAAATTTTTTTTTGAGGTTGGGAAGATTCTAAATTGGATAAATTTTGATGTATTCGTTAATTATATTGTACAAAATATACATCACTGCAATGGTCTTGAACCGCTTTATCATTTTTACGATTAATAGAGATAATTACACTTACCGGAATTTAGTATTTCTGTGTTGAATATGATGTTTACAAATTTTTGGTCGTCACCTCGCACAATTCGCATGATTTAGGGCTCTTTACGATGTAATTATTACACTCACAACACATTCACGACAAAGAAGGACCTTTTATGCACCCATTTTAGTAACACTTTCACCACAAAACGAAAATCTAATCAAGAAAAAGATTTAATTATCACGAAACAAAACGATCCGCCATTGCGTTACACAGCCGCTACACCGGCACTGCCGGCAAACAAAAGCACTCAGTTGACGAAAAAATAGTTTACGTTAGTTTTTATTGCTGTAAACTCGACACTATCTGGTATGAAAGTGTTCATATATATATTATACGTTAGTTTCCAAGCGATATGGAACACTACAATCGCTATATCGAGTATTATTTATCTAAATAACCTGCATGACGGACAATTTCGTACGCTTGACAAAAGTTTTCACATTTTATTTCGAAATATAAGCATCTATCACTAAAAAAAACACTGTTAGTACCTTACACATATATATTTCAGTAGATTACAGCACATTTACTCATCGTTTACGGTTTCCTGCCATTTTCGGAGACAAATAATCTGAAGCACTTGCACTCGAAAAATTGCAAAATGGCGGATCTAAAAATTTATGTTGACGAAATTTCTTTGATAATTATTTTTTTGTAATGTTTGTACACTTGGACTGGAAACAGCCAATAGAAATCGAGATTGTTATCTTGGCAATCGATTCGTGTAACGAAAACAAAGGATTGTCTATAGGCGACAGAGACAAAAAATAACAAATGAACGGCGCTCGCTTAGTATCACCCGTTAGATACTAAAGCGCTCGGGGGATTTGTTCCTTAGTATCACCCGTTAGATACTAAAGCGCTCCGGGGGTTAAGTACATTAAAATTCTGATTGTTTAAAGTCAAGAATAAATAAATTCGTGCATGTTAGCTAGGAAGATGGAAATTATAGAAGAAAACATTCTGGTATGTTTTCTTCCATAATTATTGCTTATCTACTAAAATATTACATTACTAGCCATCCCTATTTTTTGGATTGTGTTGGCGACATTGGTTTGTTGAAGTTTTAGTTTGGCTTGTTAAGTTGGTATTAATTATTAAACCATTTCATGTGTTTTTTTGCATTGTTTCATTTTTTACTATGGAACCCCGTCTCTTATAACGTAGTGATTATTTTGTGATCAAATGTTTCATAGCTAGGAACAGTTTGTATTGGAAAATTAAATAATCGATTATAGTGTTTTCTGTTACTTATTATTTATGTTTCTCACCGCTTAAACCGTACCCTGGACTCCTACAAGTAATTCAAAACCAAAATTAGCCCAAGCAGTCCAGCCGTTCTCGTGATCCTGCGTTACTAAAGAATTACAATGTTTAACTGTGTTCTAAATTTCAACGTGATTGAACAACATACATACAAATTTTCGCATTTGTAATAATATCAGTAGGACGACTAAATCAACTTCTCTTTCGACTTAGAACATGTAATCTGTGGAACCCTAAATAATCACATTTAATTTTGATACGATGTTTGATTCTAGTTTTTTTTGGAATTTGCGTTTAAAGTATAGTAAATGACTCCTTAATTAGAAAATATAATATATCATTGTATCTTTAACCGGTCAAATTTTATTTAATGTTCCTATAAATTGTTCGGTTCTATTATGTCGCCATTTTCTTTCCTAGTTATAAGAATGTCTTTTGTAAAAAAAAAATAGTAAACAATTCACTTTTTTTTTAAATAATCCAGCTTCCCTACCATTTTGTTTTTAGTGTAAAGTTGACACATTGAATGTTATATTTTTAAAAGGTTAAACATTGCAGATTGACCATCGAACACCTCTTTTTCGATTTGATGTATCAGATAAAGATAATTACTAATTGTGAAATTTGCTCACAACGGTATCCGGTATCTATTGATGTTCACTTATTTATACTTGTGAATCTCGATTAAATACTACTACAATAATATTTATAGTAAACATATTTTATACAAGTCATTTATCTAAAATAGATTTGTGTGACTTGTATAGTCTATTTTCTAATTGGTATAAGTACATAATATATAAATCCTGCCTATTCAAGGGTTTTTCTATGAAAATATTATATGCTTCTTAACCAACATTATGGTGTGATAGAGATTACGGAATAGTATGTACTATTCCGTAATTTTATGAGGGGACATTTTGAATCACTATGAATGTTAGAGTAGTAACGACATATAGAGAGTGAAATAAGACTTGTTTTTTGTCAATGCGCGACTCAGCTTTGGACCTGTTTGTAAGACTTATTATTTGGAGTAATGGAACTCAAAAATATTCTGAGTAGTTATTTTTTGATACCTTGGAACATCGAAATAACGGTACTTTTATGTAAACATGCAGTGTAGTGCCAATCAAATTTATTGTAATTCAATGAGACGATTTAATGATGCAAAAATAGTAGACCTGTCAAAAATAGTTCTCTATTTCGCCATAGGTAGAGCGATTATTTATTTTATAAAATATAATTAAACATTGGCGCCACGGTTGGCGAAATGGTGAACTATCTTTGAGAGATCTATTTGCACACTGAAAACTTGTTGTTTGATAAAAAAATTATGTTTTGCCGTTAAAATGCGTAACAGCGCATTGCTGTCTCTATTATAATACCTACGTTGTATCATTAGGTTTTATATATCTATCAAAAACAAAAAGCAACCCTCAGAATAAGACTTACTGCTGTATAAATTTTATTTAAACGGAGTTATTTTTATTTTTGACTGCTTCAATTCCCTTGAAGGGCTATATTTTAGTCTGTAGTGTTTATTATCTTGATGTTAGAATCTAAAATTATGAATAATGATCGTGGATCAGTTGGTAGTGAGTGTTTTCTGAGCTATCATACATCATGGGTTTGATTCCGGACCATGACAAATGTTAGGTAAATACTAGGGATGGGCCGAAATTCGTTTTACATTCGGTTTAACCGAATTTCGGCAGCTTGAGCCGAACTTCGTCATTCGGCCGAATTTCGGTTAAAATGCCGAACATTCTGCACTAAATATACTTGCACTATCATAATAGAAATTAATGAAAAAATATATCTGTAGTAACAGTGAAATAAAATAAGTTTGATATACTCATAGTAATTTATTTGAATTAGAAAAACTAATCATTCTATACTATACGTGATAAACAAAAAAATTAGATTGGTATTTTTAACTACCAGCCTCAAAAATCTTTGGTTACTTAATCAAACAAAACACAAAATTAAACCGCTCTTCTTACTAACCAAACCAGCCCTAGAAACCTTTCTTTCTTAATCAAAAAACAAATTTTTACTGCTTTTCTCAACAAGTCTTAGAAATATCTCTTACTTAATCAAAACATAAAATCTAAACTACTTTTCTAAACAATAATAATAACATTAATAACCAACCATTAGAAATCTCTCTTACCTAGTCAAAACACACAATGAAACTGGAAGATCTTAATAATGAGTTTTAAAAATCTTTGCATAGGTAGGTAATTAATAAAAATACTAAATTATATTGGTCTCCTTAATAGTTGGTCTAAAAAAAATCTTAACAAGATCTGTAACTAACAAAAATTAAATAAACTTTGCATTCTTCTGACACACATTTTAATAAGGTTCATTCGTAAATCGAATTAGAAAAAAAGAATACTTCTATCTAGCGTACATCAGCAATTAGGTAAATTTTTCATTTTGGCAACATTTAGGAATCATTTATTATTTAATATTTTGGACTATTATTAAACGGTATTTCTCTCTAATATAGACTAGTTAGTAAAAATAGACAGCTATTCATAATTGAAATTAACCAGAGGTTAATTATGGTGCAAAAACACTAAAGACTCGGCGTTTTCTGGCAGAAGCCGGTTTCGTTTTTGTTTATACACATTTCCTGCCTCTGAGAAAAGTCGCAACACGAAAAGTCATAACACGAAAAAAACGGGCGAAATTGAACCGAAGTTCGGCCGAACTTCGGCCGAATTTTGCATATTTACCGAATGTTCGGCCGAAGTTCGTATTCGGTTCAAACCACATTCGGCCCATCCCTAGCTAAATACTGATGTTTGTACTATGTAATATGAAGTATGTATTTAAAGTATTATATTAGGCATCTGATTTCCACAGTTACAAGCCTTGTTTAGTTTGGAGCAAAATAGTTTTGTGAAAAACGTACATAGTCGTGTAGCTATAAAGGCTCTTGCACATCACTAAATTATTCGACTGCAGAAAACCAACCTACTTGTAATTATTATACGGTTTTATTTACCTTGACTTGTTTAGTTGGTCAAATTTGATAAAATTAATATTATACTTTTTTACTGATGGGTCTGAAATTTGGCATACACTTTTAGTTACGATGACAATGAATTACATCGTTGTGTAGCCTTTAAGAACATTAGTTACTGTCTTTGATTCAAACAAATCTTTGATTTTTCTTTCTTTTAAATAAAACCGTATATAACAGAAAGTTTGGTTTTTTGAGTATTATATATTGGGTATCTATTTACATGAATTAACTCTTTCAGATACATTTTGTAATAATATTTTAGAAAAACCCTGTTAGTATTTATTCATTAAAATTAAATTAAAATAAGTGACATTCTTTATGTATTCAGGTAAAATGTATTTTCAGAGTGTTTTAAAAATTAATTAAACTTCACATATTGGAAAACAACTTGTGATGTTTTTTTATTGAGTCTGAAACCTTTCTTTAGGTACAAGATCGCGCTGAGACCGCGACACGAGACCGCGGCAGAAGACCGCGACAGAAGACCGCGACAAGAGACCGCGACAGACACTAGACATAGCATTGTATGGGCGCCAGTTCGCGCCAAGACCGCGACACGTCTCGGGCTCATGTCGCGATCGCGGCGCGAACTGGCACCCCCCAATATACAAACCTATAATGTCAAGTGCCTGTCGCGGTCTCAGTGCGAACCTGGACGTCTACTCTCTTTCTACGAAAACGTAATGGCGAAAAAAAACTCGCGACTTTCCTTCTCCGGTTCTACTTCGTTTCCTCCGATAGAACATTGTTTGACGTTTAAATGTTCTAAGCTTACTCTAATTAGAGTAGGCTTAGATGATTTAAACGGACAAAACGACGGATCGAAGTAGAATCAATCGGAGAAGGAAAGTCGCGAGCTTATTACGAAATTACGTTTTCGTAGAGAGTAGACGTCCTACACCTTTAAACATGTATTTCATGTAGGTACTCTTATTGTAATTTGGCCCTATTTTCGCCTTTCGCCTTTTCTTCGGCTATGGTTGAAATTTAAGGCTGGCAAGATGTCGTGTGGGGACACGAGATATTTTCCGATATTTAGTAAAAATTGCTAAACCTGCGCTTTTTTTTTTACTTTTATTAGTTTACACTTAACCGCCATCTCGCCTGATGTTAAGCGACGAGGCGGTCTACGATGGAGCCTAACTAAAACTGGTTTGGATTTAGGTACTGTTTCTCTCTGTTTAAATTCAATTGAAAATATAGAGAAAGCAATTTCAGATGTAGATGTAGTAGACTGAATGTAAACGAAATATTTTTGTAGTAATAGAGTTTATTTAAACTCCCAAAACTAAGGAGAATTTGTTGTCGGGTGACCCTCATTGATCACCCACGCTCTCTTGACAATGTCATCCGAGTGCCAATAGATCCTTGTAGCACTATACCACTAGTCTACAGGACTACCTGGTATAGTGCTACAAGGATCTATTGGCGCTTGGATGTTGGATGACATTGAGCAATGAGGGATACCCGACAACAAAATCTCCTTAGTTTTGAGGGAGTCTAAATTGTGTCTTGCGGATAAATACGACACTTCCGCTATATATTGTTCTTTTAGTCTCACATATTTTTCAGTTCACATCTCTTTCAAACCTGCCGTAAGGACCTTCGTTCCAAAAAGTAAACTTTATAACCTTCTGAAACATATTTTCTCCTGCAATTAATGTAAATCCAAATAATCTCTATCACCACAAAAATATTTGAATTAAAAGAAGAATTAAAAAAAAAGTATATGTACAGACAAGATTAAATTTGAATTCAAAATATGTTTGACCTCGACGAAATGGTTCTACTACTCTACACTACATACTAAGCTTTCAAATGAAGAGACATCCGGTAACATGTTAAATTACACTCTGCGATGGAGTTCGCTTCAGTGAATGTAGGCAAAAGAAAAAGAAAACCAAATATACCAAAATAACCAAGAAAAAGCTAGCCTTTAATACCTATTATGGCCTTACCTGGAAACTTACTGGAAACTCGGGAGAGATTACCAATTGTGATTTAAAAAAATGGGGTTTTATGTGTTATCTCGTTACCTATACCGAAGTAACTATTTTCTGATCTGTGCCTATACCATAAGCAGCCCACTAAATGTTCCCACTACTGGGACTCGGGGCCTTCTCTCCCAAGGAGGTAGTCACCTCGTTACCTATAATTGTTCCTAAGCCTCATATACACGAATAAATATTTTTGCCCTATTGTACGAGATTTTTATTAACTGCGTTTTAGAAAAACTGGCCCACGGCCCGCGGACTTACCCTATAGGTTTTTAGGGTAGCACATAATAACTAATATTCTGAGAGCTGGTAGCAAAATTTAGGTAGGTATTTGAGGCAAGCTGAAAACTTGTCACATAGTTCTATTATATCCCTACACGGAGGTGTGCCGATCTGGCTGGTGAGCAGCGGGGCAGAACGAATCCCTCAATAGGTGGCCTAACCTGGTAGGTAGATAGGCCCTCCAAAATTATCTCTCTTTTAGAGAAACCCTATTTTTTAGTTATAAATAACACCCTATTTAGATTCCTGATAGCCTCAAACCCATTTCATCAAGTGTGAACGGTTCACGAAAGTAAAGCGAATGGTTCGCATATGGCTAAACTCTTTGTCGTATGAGGATACTGAAAACTTTATCACTCGAATACGTTCAGTGTTGTGAGTGGTCACCATTGTAATCTGGCACTGTATGGGGCCTCAGTCAGTTTGTGATTGAAAACAGTCTAGCACACGTTTGATCTCGACTTAGTTGTACTTTTTATCGTCTACCTTCACTTCCTTTTTACGAACTCACCCACATACTCACACACGCACACATATACACCCTCTCACACACACATACACACCCTCTCACACTAACACACATCCTCCCTCACACTACACTATATCTACTTCTGGAACTGGGATTAGACCAAAATTAACATTTTTGATACCCTGTGTTTACTGGTTTTTGCTTTCGTTCTCTGGCTGCCACAGCACGGGCCACCGAGCCTAGTGTGGGGCCGTAGGCTAAGTCTGGGAACATGTTATGTATTTTCATGTAAATCTAATTAAGCATTTTTGTAATCTGTTCCGATTGATGTTTCTAGGTAATAAAGATTTGTATTTGTATTTATTTTTATAATGTTTGCAAAACATATTTGCACGCGCGTTGCAATGTTAAAACCCCGGCTAAATCGTTACCTTTAAAACTGCATATTGCCTCAAACACATTCACTGAATAAAAAAATGGTTGTCTGTAAAGTCGGTTTACTGACGATACTAGTTGAACGTGACAACGTCTAGTATTTGTGTTAAGCGCCATCTAGGTAAAACATTCTGAAGCTTTTTGAAAAACTGTTCAAAGCGCCATCTCTGGGTACATCATTGTACTAGCACAAGTTCTTAACTTCATATCGTCGCTTTTCTAAAACATGGACAGACTCCTTGAACGTAATACACATTTCACTCACTAGATGGTGCGAAAAGTAATAAGGCGAGGTAACGGCGGTAAATATTATCTAATCTATGGCGGTAACGTTACATGACGTCATGTTTTGCGCGCGTGCAGCCGGCTTCATCGAATTATAAGACGTTATCACGTCAAAAAAATGTATGGATCTATTTTGCCCCTACCTCCGTGTTAGGTTATATTAGGAGAGTTATGTGACAAGTTTTCAGCTTGCCTCATATACCTGCCCAACATTTGCTAGTAGCTCTCGGAATATATCGTAGCGCATCGGCGCGGAGTTAACGTGATTATTCTAAGACATTTACCTAATAGTTATTTGTTATACAAGAGTGCAAAGTGGCTTTTTAACCGCGTGCTCAATTTTGATGACCGAGCAAGCGAAGGATTCTAAAGTTGAATCACGAGCGTAGCGAGTGATTCAAAAATTAGAATCCTGAGCGTAGCAAGGGAATCAAAAGGGCACAAGGTGAAAAATCTTTGCACTCGAGTGCAACACGTAATTTTTCATCCCACCTTAGCGAGGAAATTACTAAACGCTTTGCGCATTTTTAGTTTCAGTCAATTCTGTTGGCGTCAAATCAACTTCTTGGTCGCTAGAATCACTTAGTATTATGGTATTTCAGTTTTTCACTTGTATTCAATTTGACTGTTTTTAACCTAAGTTTTAAACTTTAAGTTTATTTAGCCATGGTTTTAACAATAACAATATGACGTGAAAATATGGAGAGTTGCCGATTGAGGTAAGGAGTTTCATGTGTACTTACATGAAAAAGTGTCCGCCCAAATGCATTAAATTATAGTAGCGCTAAATTTGCATCAAGGTACATTTTAAAGGAAATTAATAAATAAATAAATAAATAAATAAATATTGGTGGACAATTCACACACAACACCATCTGACCCCAAACTAAGCAATGCTTGTGTGATGGCGGCCAGATAGCTGATATAATACTTATATAGTTTTAAATACATACTTATTATACATAGAAACACCCAGACACAGTGCAAACATTTGAATTCATCACACAAATATTTGCACTGGGTGGGGATCGAACCCACGACCCTCGGCTTCGCAGGCAGAGCTACTACCCACTAAGCCACAAGGGCAGTCAAATAAACGTACTATTCAGAATTCATGAAAAAAATTGGCAGTCATAGGCACTGCCGATAGATAGTGGTAACATATAACTCAGAATTTGATTTTTACTTTGGAAACTACGCGTGTGAAACCAGAGGGCGTGGCTATGAGCATGGCCATCTAGAAATGCTGACACATTTTTAAATGGCCAATGGGAAAGGCTGAGGCATTTCTAGATGGCCATTGGCTATGGTCACGAGTTTACCCGAAGACTTCTTATCATTCCCGAGCGTGACGCTAGAATTAAATTGACAGCCCACGAAAAATCTGTCTTTGGCGCGCCAAAAGAAGTTTTGACTTCAAAATATATTGTACCTAAGTACATGTTTTCTCAAAATAGTAATTATTTATTTGATGTTAAATTTACTACATTATTTTGTACTGTACAAGTAGTTGAAATTATCTATTAGTTACTATTTTAGTAGTCAATAATATTTAATTATTTAACTCGGCAACTTCAATTCGATTACAATTGATTCATTCATAGCATTTCAAAATGTTTTGCCATTTGAAATAACATTATTTACCTCTATCCTCCTTACGTGAAAAGAAAATTGCGCGCAAAGCATTTAAAAAAAAGTACACCAAAGAGGTTCCGAGTATGAGTTTTTAACAAATTAAAAATAAATGTATGATGAATTCGACACCAAGGAGGTAGAAATAAATAGGTTAAATTATGTTTTGAATTCAAAACCTCAGTACACACGATGTTCTAAATTCAAATTTACTTTAACCTCTAGAGGGTAAAAACGACTTTTGCGCCCTGATATCGAGGAGCAAAAGTACTCTTTCCGAGCTGGTGGGATGAAAATGATCTTGTACAAATAAATCTTCAAAAATGATACTTATGTCACCTGCGACAGGGTTTATACGAATAGCAAAAGTATGTTTGTGTGTCACGATCATTATGTGCGTGCTTATAGTCACGTAGGCTAAAGTTATCGTGTAGGTAGGTACCTACCTGTACGATAAAGTACCTACTCAAATGTCCTCTCAAACCTACTCAAACTGTACCTAGTCAAATTCCTGGGAGGAAATGAGCATAGTCAAACAATACACGGTGTCGTTTAAAGGAACAATAGTAAAGTTATAGGGGTACCTAAATTCGTAGGTCTACATTAGGTACCTACTTAAGTGGTCTTTTTCGAAAACGAAATCCGTCCATCAAACAAATTGTAGAACTACCATAACAAACAGGCATCGTGTTTTGTTTCCAAATAGGTACTTTGACAGTAAAACACATGTTTTACTCAAATTCTGTTTTTAGGGTTCCGTACCCAAAGGGTAAAAACAGAACCCTATTACTGAGACTTGCCTGTCCGTCCGTCCGTCCGTCACCAGGTTGTATCTCAAGAACGGCGATAGCTAGACAGTTGACATTTTCACAGATGATGTTTTTCTATTGCCGCTATACCTACCTACAAATACTAAACATAAAATAAATATTTAACGGGGGCTCCCATACAACAAACTTGATTGTTTACAGTTTCTTGCTCGATTAGTCCGTTCCAAGCAAACTAGATGGCGCCACTAGTACACTAAAACGCGCTATCGACCTCGTCGTGAAAATCGTGAGGTAAAATCAAAATTGTAATAAAACTTTTTGGATGAAAGCCTGTCTGTGGAAACTGCGATGGTTTATGTATACGGAATTCAAATAAAGCCAGAGGTTTTCGCCATTTATTTGCTACCTAATGGTACGGAATCCTTCGTGCGGGAGTCCCACTCGCACTTGGCCACTTTTTTTAGTCTTATGGTCCATATTGTGTAGAATACAGAGAGAGTGAGCCTGATTAGTGATGGTAGGACTCTTGGCAGAGTCCGCCTGGGGAAGTACCACACCTTTGCCAGTTATTCTACCGCCACGCAGTAGTGCGCAAACATTACTGTGTTCCGGTTTGAAGGTCAATGTTTTTTTATAGTATAGCACAGTGACCAGACGAGCAGGACATGTGCCTGCAAGCACAATGCAAGCAAAATGCCTGCCACATAACAGCACAGTAACATGCATCTATTAGAACGTGAAGAGTCCAAATCATTACCTAGAACTGCACTGCTCTCGTCACCCAGAAATATAAGATGCTTTATCTCTATGCCCTGTAATTTCACTGGAAACATTGCTCTTCAAACCGGAGCACAGTGATATTTGTAGGTACATTACTGCTTGGCGGCAGAATAACTGGCAAAGGTGTGGTACTTCCCCTTGCTGACTCTGCCTAGTGCCTACCACTCCCGAAGTTATACTGGTAAATAGGGATAATACCTCATCTAGTTGTGAAATAACATTATATTTATTCTTTGGTATGAGAAATTAACTCATAAAAACTGAGACCGATTGTACAGATGGCCGTCATTAAAAAATTACCGGGTCTGTTAAACAAATCGGACCTTATATATACTTACATGGCTGATACACATTACTTAGTAACGTGCCCCTACGTAGGAGTGAACATAAATTACCTCTTATTATGTCTGGTAACCTCGCCTTTATCTCTATCGATTACGGAAGAACCTGTCTCAGGAGCTGTGTCGATCACAAAATATGACCAGTAGGCTTTTTAAAATAGAATTTAATTTATCATGTCTCACACTTCCGTCTCCACATGGCAAATGTAAATTTATTAGCACTTGTAAAAATTTTAACCAAGTTTTTTTTGCAATATGATTGATGTGATTGGTTTTCGGAAGGTTGCTCAAGGAAGTTGTATTAGTTCTCTGGAATGAGATACTTCTACGGAGCAGTAGTTTTTTTTATTTTGAAGCCGAGGGAAATATCACTATGAATACCTACAATCATCAGTATGAATACCTACATTTTGTCTATGTAGGTATGCATTTTTTGTCCACTGCAATAGAGTTTTGACATGGCACACCACTCCACTCCACCCTCAGCTATTTTTTTCTTAAGCGAAGCTTCACGCCTTCACCGTTTCACCGCCATTTCGCCAGATATAAAGCAACGATGCGATCTAAGGTCTAAGAACATCGAAGAACCTAGATCTAGAACAAGAACCTTCACTTAGGAGAAATCGATTCACTCTCGATTTGAAGACACAAAGATTGTAACCATCGGGGAAAACCCACTCAGGCAACGTATTCCACAGTCTAGACGTTCTTATCACAAAAGTAGAGTCAAATCGCTTCGTTCGTGTCTTTGGAACATCAACCATGAAACGATCTCGCTTTTTCGAGCTACGAGCATTCCGATAGAAAAAAAAAATTAGCAGTCATAGGAACTGCCGATAGAAGTGAAAACTTATAACTTAGAATTTGATAGCTTACCTTGGAAACTACACGGGTGTAACCGGAGGGCGTGGCCTCGCCATCATGGCATGGCCATCTAGAAATGCGTCAGCATTTCCCATTGGCTGACGCATTTCTAGATGCCCAATCGCCAAAGTCCCGAGTTTACCCGAAGATTTCTTATCATACCCGAGCGTGACGGTAGAATTCAATTTACACCCCACGAAAAATTTGTCTAGGCGCGCCTAAAGAAGTTTTCAATAGGACAGGGTGGTATTAGATCATGCAAATCAGTCGCACACTCTCCGAAGTGTATCCGATAAATAACCGATAGGCTAGTATCGATTTTGGAAAAGATCCACTCGGGCGCCATATACCTTTCCTTACCTGTGCGTACAATTGTATATAAGTAACAAACGTCAATAAAACCGTTTTGAGTTTTTGGAACGGCAACAATAAGCTGGTGTTCCTTCGGCAAGTTTAGGGATGTCTGATAAAAAAAATATTTGCAGTCATAGGAACTGCCGATATAAGTGAAAAGTTATACCTAACTCAGGAGGCATGGCCATGACCATGGCCATCTAGAAATTTCGCAGGGATTTTTCGGGGATGATTGCCCCCTTAGATTGGTCTATCTTATTGGAAAAAGCTTCAAAATAGTTGTCTGACGAACATATTTACAAATGCAGCATGAGAATTTAAGTGAAGTTAAGTTATTATTTTGGAGTTGTTAAGCAAAACGGCCGACGGAAAGTGTCTGGGAGTATTGGGACCTTGTTTTTAAGGATATTTCCTATAACATACGTGAAAATCACTTAGAAAATACGTGAAGTAAGTAATGTTTGTATGTATCTTCATTACCCTATATCTCAAAATTGGCCTTCTAAGGAAGTTAGCGAGTAAGCATGCGTTCTTAGTACTTACTAACTCTACTCAATCGTCCACATTTCATTCATCAGAAAACAGGTGGCGTCTGGCAGCTCTGGGATCTTGGACTATAACCATTATAGGGTGTGCGATAGATATATAGGTAGACATCAACAAAATACTGATAACGATATTAAAACATATTTCCCTAGTCAAGGACAAAATTAATATTTTGGAGTTGAGCCCGATCGCGATGCTATTTACAAGTTATGTAAAATAAATGTGTGTGTAAAAGACCGCACAGCAGAAGTGAACATTAAAATAAGAAATAACTACCTATTAAAAACTACCTACTTATTTAATACTTACTTTTAATAATTCAAAATAAAAATGATTAAGTACCTACATGTTATTTGAATAGAAAGTACAGCGACACGACAGTAACCGCAGAACACAGATTAAATACCCTGTTGATCGGCGATGAAACGAATCTCGCCTACATTCACAACTCACCAGCGGGGCAGGACGAGGTACAATACCGCGCTGTGATTAGCCGAATATCCGTTTGACGTTTATTTAAGTACATCAATTTAAATTTTGTTATTTCATGAAATGGTGGGTTTGATTGCATTCAAAGTTTATTTTCTTCGTTTTAGAGCATTTTAACCTTTTGACCGCCAGGACTAAATTGCATTTCCGTGCCCTGGACGCCAAGGGTACGAAATAAGTAAAAATTAAAAAAAAAAATTGTGCTGTCACCATTTGATCTATCTAACACACAATGTTTTGGTATTGTCCGTTTTTTTGTCAACATATAGACGCCGTTGGCGCACAGGGCTCACTCGCGCTTGTCAAGTATAGGTGACTCTGGCGGTCAAAAGGTTAGAAGTTTGTTTTTAATTATTATTTTTTAATTAATGTTTAATTTATGGTTTATTGTCTTTGTCGTAGACAGATAGAGAGATCTGTAGTGGTAGGACACTTGGCAGAATCCGCCTGGGGAAGTACCACACCTTTGCCAGTTATTCTACCATCCAGCAGTAATGTGCAAACAATACTGAGTTCCGGTTTGAACGGCAATGTTTGCAGATAAATTACAGGGCTTGAGATATAATATCTTAGATAGATGGGTGACGAGCGCAGAGCAGTACTAGATAATGATTTGGACTCTTCGTATTCCAATAGCTGAGTGTCACTATGCTATTATGTGGCAGGATTATTGCTTACCATCAGGCACATGTCCTGCTCGTCTCGTCACTCTATACTATAAAACAAAGATAGCACCGGCTAACTATCTTTCTCGCTCATTTCTCGGCGGTCCCGACTTCACCCGAACGAGTATTTCATTTGCGAACGTGACGATGAGCTTCCTTCACAGCCCACGAAAAATTCTGCTTATTGGGCGCCAAAAGAAGTTTTCACTTCATTAAAAATATTATTATCTACACATAAATTCAATATAGCAAACACAGCGACACGACAGTGGAGAGCAGGAGCTGACTTTATCTTTCTCGCTTGGGTACACTCGGCGGTCCAGAGTGTATCCGAGCCTTTCACTTCTGAGCGTGACGACCAGCCCCATTCACAGCCTTTGAAAAGATCTGTGTGCGGTGCGCCAAAATAAATTTTCACTTCAAAAATGTAAGTCGGTAACCTCTAAAACAATTTAGAACTAAAATAAGTAAAAAGCCATCGACTGTCTACACTAAGAACAAAGCATCACATAGGTACCTAATTTATTCATCTATTATAAGCTTTAAACTTTAGAGGCTATGACGGTAGATTTGCACAGACTATGTGAGACGTGAGACTCGTCAAACTTATAACAAAACCTCTTTACACGTTCGTGTTAAAAATAGACCAGACTGCTTAGAACTTGATTGCCAGTGCATTGATAAAAGTGATTAGATTGTCACCACTTATTAATCACTTAGCCTGCCAATTTTGCTTAGGACAAAAACCGTTTAATGATCAAATTAGCGAGATATCTTGTGCCAATTAATAGGTTAGCCCCAAGTAGCATAATACTTAATTTTATGCAGTTCATTAGCCGCTAGCAGAGGTCAGTTGGTCTCAGTACCAGGAAGTCAGCAAGGTCTGAACCCGTCATCCTTCCTTCCGTACGATTAGCCTATTCTTTACACATGAAATGTTTCTAGAAACCGTTCAATTAATGGTTTGTAACTTAGTTTAAGTATAGTATCGATTGTTTGAAATAAAAACTTCCGTTTGATATATGATAAAGTAAGTGGGTCGATATCTTGTACAAATTATGTATTAGTATTGACTGGACCATAAGTAGCCCCAATGATTTTATCTAAGGATTTTTTCCGTAATTACGTACGTATCATTTGGATGTATTTTTCCACTTCATTCGTAATTTCATTCCACAGGAACAATTATTTTTTGGGAGTAAAATTGCTTTGCGCTATATCTACGCTGTCATATCAAATCAATGCATACTTATCTATGTAGTATTTTTATGTTAACTTAAAATAAATTATGTTCAATCATATTCAGACCATTTCGAACATTGTAGACTTTACTCTACTGATCTATGATGCTGAAACCTGTAGACGTAGAGTATGTACGAAAATACTTTATGAGTGGTGCCTAAGTGTTGGTAATAGATTTCGGGATAAAGTAGGTACGGAATGATAGCTTACGTAGTAAATGATGATCTGTAGGTAAATTAAAACTTATCAAATATGTATGTCGACCGTCAGCATAAAATATTAAATTCGCGAACTGAGTAAAAATGTAACTAATAGACTATCTAACTAATAGAATATTTAACTAAAAGTCTATTGGGATTTAACTAAATATGATGGTTACTTACGTTATTTGCGATGAATAAACGAAGAGTAAATTTTCATCCTTCTGCTTTCAAGGATGAAAATACCTTCCGACTTATTCCCCTACCTACCTAATATATGTACCTATATACGAAAAAAAAACATTAAATCAGTCGAGCCATTTCAAAGAAGTACGACCATAAGGACCGTGACACGATTTGAAGATAAATATACCGAATCTATTCCAGGACCAATCTCTAAGAATTAAGTACTTAGATAGTTACCTTA
Organism: Ectropis crepuscularia; assembly: GCA_963693475.1. Classification (NCBI taxonomy): domain Eukaryota; kingdom Metazoa; phylum Arthropoda; class Insecta; order Lepidoptera; family Geometridae; genus Ectropis; species Ectropis crepuscularia. The sequence goes on from OY856342.1 coordinate 21,218,398, forward strand.
CGTAGGTATGTTCATCTCAAAATGACTAAACTATATCTATTTGTAGTTAAGTTTTAAATAAGTTATGAAACATACATTTATGCTTACGCCTATATTTAGTGAATTGCCTCTTAACCTTTTAATATTAATTTTATTTTGTTTCAAGGCTTAAATTATATTTTCGTATTTTTAACAAAACTAGTCACGGTCATGGCTGTTAGCAAAATATGCATAGTCATTGTATACCTAATCAAAATGCGGAATAAAGAGATAAGTATGAACTTGGTTCTTCTTGCAATTTAATCAGATTTGGGTGTAAACTTCTGGCTATAATTTTCCTAAATACTTGATATGTCGAAATGACAGCCACTTAGATGTAGGTATACAAGTATTTTTGTAAATAATGATGAATTATTGTTCGAACAATTGTGGCAAAATAAGCACCTATTGATCGTCCTTTGAGAACGGCTCGACCGATTTGACTCATGTTTTTTAGCTAGGTAAGAATTTAAAATTTATTGAGAAAACTGTAAATAAGAATAGTTTTGAATACGATTTTTTAGCGCTGTGATTGTAAAAGAGTGTCAAACAGGCGAATTGAGGTGATTTAATGATCACCTTAAAACCACCTTAAACGTGAGTTGCGTGTAGGTATCTTTAAATATAATAAAAAAAAATCGTGTCATGATGTTTGTGTTTGTACCCTTCCAAAACACCTAGACTATTTTTAGTAAAAATTTTAATGGGTGTTTCTTAGGTATGAGAATGGATGGTAAATACTCATAATTTCTCAGCCTCCTTTTTTCCTTATAGTCCCCACTCCCAAGTCTTATATTCAGGGGCTTATTATTTTTGTATGAATTACTTATATCGTACCTAAATAATAATTTAACCATCAGCGCCGTTCATTGGCTTTATATTTGTATATTTTTTTATTAAATTTGTACCTATTGGATTAGGAGGACTGTTTCTTCTAGGTAAGCACGTTCCATCGTAGATCGCGTCGTCGCTTAACATCAGACGAGATGGTGGTCACGTGCGAACCTATCTTATATATAAAATTCTCGTGTCACAGTGTTTGTTTCCTTACTCCTCCGAAACGGCTTTACTGATTGTAACCAAAATTTATATGCATATTCAGTAGGTCTGAGAATCGGCTACTAGCTATTTTTCATACCTTTATTTATATGGCAAAACAACGTTTGCGGGGTCAGCTAGTATTAGATAAAAAAAGAAGAAAATAGAGAAAAAATAATTTAATATTTTTTATGTTGAATATTATCAATATTATTTTGTTGAGCCGATCAGTAACGATTGGAACTCCGCTAGTAATGACTAGACATCGTCTTGCTATTTTCTAAGCCTCCCCCCGGCTCAGAGCCACGACTGCATTTCTATCCTTTACCTACTGTCTTTAAGTTTTAAATCAAATGATATCATACATGTACTTGGCATATATACAAGCAGATGCATCGAGAAAATGTACAGCCTCATACATAATTAATGACCTATCAAACTGTTACGTAAACAAATAATACGAGGATGACATTCGGGCAAGGCTGCATAACTAGAAATAAATATTCACTGTTTTAGCAGCTAATTTTGTTTGTCATTTAAAAAATCTTCAAGCAGAGGTAAATTCTTTAGGATGGTTTGAAATAAATGCAACAAAATTTCAGATACCTACATTTTTTATCGTCGAACATTACACTTCATGAACATCTAGATGTGTGCTTTCAATTACCAGATAAATTCTTAAAAAAAACATACTAATAATTTTAGATACTTTACAATAGTCAAAGATTCGAATTTTCTTAATTTATGTTACTTAAATTTCGAGTGTATGCAGCGAGCAGCCCAACTCCCGCAAAATTTCGAGGGCTGGCAGCAATTTTAGGTAGATGTTTCAGGCCAGCTGAAAATCTATCACGTAACTCTCATATTAATCCCCAACACGGAACTGTAGGCTGGCTAGACTTTAGACACAAATAGGCCGTTGCAGACATTATATGCGTAAATGGGTCCTGTCCCATTCCTATCCTATCCTATTTAACGAAGTAGTGCGGCTTTGGAGTTAATCCTCAGACTATGGATCATCTTCTATTTTGCCTTAATACATGTACAATATACACTGACCACTTTGTTCGAATCAAACCATGTTACAGTTCCTGTACCTAGTCTATTTTTTATTGTTTAGACTGAAAAAAGGGAGAAAAAAGATAATTAAATATACACATAACAAAATACATAAAAAAATTACTTAAAAAACAAGGAAAAAAGTTTTAGATGTAGAATTAGTTCGAAATTAAATCGCTGATATGACAAGAAGAAGACTGTTCGAAGGTGGAATGGGGTTTCTCGTTCACATGTCTCTTTTGATAACGTTGTTTGACGAAATTTCGAGTCTCAACTCGGATAGTGTACTTCATACCGAAACTCACTCAAGAAGTAGGCATATTCTGAAAGTCAAACAGATCTACGTATCTTGCAGATATAATTTACATTATCTTTATCTTGCAGTAGGCACTCAGAGGAGGACCACGATAAGTACTCTAAATCAGGTATCTTCAGCTCTACCGTTCTCTACAGCTCTACATGAGACAACTCTTTATTCTTCTCTCTTTCATGTCATGGAAGGCATCAACGCAAAAGTAGGAGAACAGGATAGCAGCGAATCTAAAATAGTTTCACATGGATTTGGAAGCAGAAATGAAAGAGATCATCTTTTGGTCAACTTTCTGAAAAAAAAGAGGCTTTTCTTAATGAACCATTTATTTAAGTAGAAGGCTCACAGGAAATGGAATAAGATGAGCCCAGACCAGGTGAAAGAAATGTTTGCCAGTTATTCTACCGCTGAGCAGTAATGTGCAAACATTACTGTGTTCCGGTTTGAAAGGCAATGTTTCCAGAGAAATTACAGGGCTAAGAGATTTAACATCTTAGATCTCTGGGTGACGAGCGCAATGCAGTGCTAGGCAATGATTTGGACTCTTCATGTTCCGATTGCTGCGTTTCACTGTGTTGAATTACGTTTAAAATGTTTACCACCCCCCTACTCCCTCCCCTTATTTTCCTCTTCTTCTCCTAATCCAAGATCTATGTAAATAAAAAAAGATTATTGTAATGACAAAGGTCACGGACCCCGGAGTCTGTGGAGTATTTAAATTAAAATAAATAAAAAACTGTGCTGTTATCTGGCAGGCATGTTGCTTACCATCAGGCACATGGCATGCTCGTCTCAACACTCTTCATTAAAAAAAAGAGATCAAATTCATCATGACAGACAAAAAACATAAATTCAGAGTCAAGGTGCATAACAAATTTTACACTGAAAGAAACTATAGAATCATTCGAGACTCTCTCAATAGGGGCTGTAAGCTAGAGAGGTATCGTCTGGTGAAGTAAAAACTGAAATTATATTTGTTGTATTATAAACCTTAAATATCTATTTAACACATACATCTCTTAGGATTCTCCTATAATCTTACACTTTCTCGTTAAAGCCAGTAATTGCAAGATATAAGGATAATTATTAGAGATCAATGTGCTTAGTTTATAAGCTGCCACGTAGGTACCTACCTACAGATACCAAGTCTAAACTCTCTGATGAGATATTACAATTTGTTTACAACAAATTAGGAAGACATGTACCCTATGGTAAGCAAAACGGCTGACAAGTGACAACACAGTGCCACAAATCTAATTGAATATGAACTCCAAATCACTGCCTAGCTCTGTACTCGTCACCTGGATATGTTGAGGTTGTTTATTTCTTTGCCCTTTCATTTCCTTAGATATATTATCCTTCAAGCGGGAGTTCAGTTGAAGAAGACATAATGTCCGTGCATTACTGCTTGGGGCGTTATATCTACAAACTCCCATCACAAATAATGCTATTCTAATCTAATCTATATATATAAAAGCGAAAGCTCTCATCAAGGAATCTCAGAAACTACAAACGCTAGGAATCTGAAATTTTGCATGTAAGTTCCTTTTAGCACGTAGGCGCTCGCTAAGACGGGGTTTTGCGAAATTCAACCCCTAAGGGGGTGAAACAAGGGATGAACGGTTGTATGAAAATTCGTCATTTTCAAAGTTATCAAATTTTGTGTCTAGACACTTGACACGAAGCAATTAAATGTTTGTTCCATCAATTTTGTAATTTCGAACTGTACGGGGGTGAAATTGGGGTTGAAATGGGGGATTATGGGTATACAACTAGTTACTGCCTGAGTTACCTTAGTATTGATTATGTGCGGACGAAGTCGCGGGTAACAGCTAGTTTTCTATAAAGTTGCGTGTACGCAACGCTAACTGAGATGATAGTCTTCGTGCTTCGACTACTTTATTTACTTTGTTGATAGATTTCCCCGCTGGGGTCATTGAAAGTGACTCAGAACACTTAATTTGTATAAATACCTCACTTTGTTAGCAGTACACGTAGTATTGCACCACATTATCAGATCCGGTAAATAAAGGAGTGCATCAAATAGACTTATTTTGCACAACCGACATTACGTACGCGAAGCCTTCACCTTGCCGATCGTCGGAATCAACCGTGACGCGAAGAAAAACGGCTATTACTTAATAATTCGATTATTGAGGCCAAGTTCACCGGTTGCTATGCCCGACTGAGCCGCTTTAGTTAACAATCGATTGCGTGGTTATGTGTCGAATATCAGTAATTCTTAATCCGTTATTCGGATATGACACAAACTAACTCCCAGATAGCTACAGCAACGAATATTATCCCTGGCATTATCGCCTCTCTAATACTTACAAACATGTTTTCTTTCCTAAATTTGAAACTTTTCCACCACGCTCTGTTTATACAGGGTTATTGGTAATCAGCCTGCATCCTTTTAAGGGGATGTTAGGTACATCCAATACGTCAACTTTTGTTCTACATTTTTAAAAAAAATATATTTTTTTTTTTTACAAAATAAATAAAAAGTGCATTTGCACGGTCTAAAAGTATCGAACTCTTCGTAACGAGAGCGCGTACGCTCTTTAACGCGCAAAAAATGATGTACCGAAGTGAATAAACACTAAAAAGTCGCTAAACAGTACAAAAAAGGGCAACAAATACAATTTTTTTTTGGGTAATCTATTAAGTTTTAACGAAAGTTGTAGAACAAAAGTTGTTTGTTTAAATATACAGAACATGCCCTTAAAGCCTTGAAGCTTTTATTCTGGGCAAAAAAAAACTCTCAAAAATATTGTCAATTATATTTCCTACGACAAAGAAATAATGAAATCGCCTACTACCTACTAATAGCGAAAGTGATATATTATAGCTGAGTGAAATCAGACCATTCAAAGTTTTATTATGCCTACAAAGTAAAAGAATTCAATATTTGAATACAGCCTAGACTAAAAGAAGTTACATAAATCCATTATTGCATTTCTGGTTAAATGACTAAGCTTAGAGAGAATTCTAAATCAATAAAAATTTTATCATTTAAATTAGTCACGTGATATTACGTTTGATATTATGTTATGACATGATGTTATGATAATTTATGTTATAAAAATATATTCCGCAATTTTGGGCGCCAAAATAAAAGACCATTCTACTTCTTATTGTCTCTTATAGGTACTTTTTAGGGTTCCGTAAAACGTAAAAACGGAACCCTTATAGATTCGTCATGTCTGTCTGTCTGTCTGTCTGTCTGTCTGTCTGTCTGTCTGTCCGTCCGTATGTCACAGCCACTTTTTGCCGAAACTATGAGGACTACACTGTTGAAACTTGGTAAGTAGATGTATTCTGTGAACCGCATTAAGATTTGAACAAAAAAATTAAAAAAAAAGAAAAATTAGGGTTGTCCCCCATACTGAGAACTGAAGTTCAAAATTTTTTTTTCATCAATCCTACACGTGTGTGGTGTCTATCGATAGGTCTTCAAAAATGATCTTAAGGTTTCTAAAATCATTTTCGTCTACACTGAATAACTTGCGCGAGAGACACTTCCAAAGTGGTAAAATGTGTCCCCCCCCCCCTCTAACTTCTAAAGTAAGAGAATGAAAAATCTAAAAAAAATATATGATGTACATTACCATGTAAACTACCAACGAAAATTAGTTTGAACTCGATCCGATGAGTAGTTTTTTTTAGTTCGTCATAAATAATACACTATTATTGAAACTTCGATCAAAGTTACAACGAACTACAAGAACTATGTGTACTATGTATATTATGTTACTTGCTGCAACGGAACCCTTCATGGGCGAGTCCAACTCGCACTTGGCCACTTTATTTTAACCATAATAAGCTTGCTGTTTGTTAATGTGCCATCTACAATTGAGCTATTGTCTAATGTTTAAAATAAGTAGTTTGTGGATATATTACACATAACACTATTTAAGAATCAAGTCACGCTTTAAATGCCATTTCTGTAATACATAGACAGATATACATCTGTATTCTTCACAAAAAAAAAATGTCCCAGTTGGGAATCGAACCAACAATTTTACCCGCGTGGTTCTCGTTACCGATTTTTTCAGCCGTTGCTATGTTATTGAGCAACAAGAACGTTCAAATTTCCAAACTTTGGCATTTACTATAATATTAGTAGGATCTTGATCTTGCTCTGGATCTTGAACTTTGAATTTTTCATGATATACTTATTATTCCGTAACTAAAACCCATTGACATTCTATAATTCAACCAAAGATGTCGATTTGCATAGTAAAAAAAATATTCGAAATCTATGATTTCAACTCGATCTGTTCAGGCGGTTCAGGCGTTCAGACGTGAAGTGAAGTTATTATATTACTAGGAAGTAGAATTATAGTATTGTATTCCGTTGAGACGTTGACGATTAATTTATTTGTGATCACAGTAAAAATTTGATGCACTCGGTGCCTATTTTTTGTGACAACTACTGAACCATCCACAAAGGCTGGTGAGATCATTGAACCGTTTGCCAGAGAATTAGGTCAGTGTCAAGATATTTATACTTAGCAAAAACCACAATACCGAACTAGAAACCATGAAATTTTGGAGCTAAGTTGAATTAGTATAGAAATGTTCAAGATGGTGACGTCAACTTACCTACTTGGCACCTACATAACCATTCGTTGTTGATTAAGATTGTAATTTCATTGTATTACTGTTTAAAGAAACGAGCAAGATATATTCCAGATGGTAAGAAACAGGCCAGGCCATAACATCAGCCATTTGAAGATTTGAACATGCATAGCCGAATGTTCCATAGTGTTTCGGTTAGAAAGGAAATGATTTCTAAGAAATTACATAGTTTTTCATATACATATACATTACATTTGGTCGTGATCTATTATTTGCGAGTCTTATCTTAGTTTTTCCCTTTGGGTTTTCCCAAAACGCGCTGTCAGTATCATTTGAAACTAGGCATAGCCGAAGGCGTTTTAGGAGGCAACTGAACTTCAGCGACAATTTCTGTTAACGGGTGTCCTTACGGAAAGTAAGCCGTATCTTCAATAAATAGCCTACCTGTAATTGTAATAAAGTCTACTAACAATAACAACAAAATAAAAGCCTGTAATTCTACATTCAACAATTTAACTACATGTATTTCTCACTACAGTTTGAGCGTGTGTTGTGGCTAATTGTATACCAACCTAATATTATTATGTAGTATCAAAGAGATTTGCTCAAAATTTTAAAAAAAACTCCGTATTCGAAACAGTAGACTTATGACGAAATATACTGAAAATTTTGGAAGAAATTGAGTCGGTATAGAAAGTCATGATTTAATTGATGACGTCAATCAACACAAAGATTGTCCCAAGTTTTTTTGGAATATGGGGTTTAATAATATTATATCAAAAACTCACTTTAAATTAGTCGTATTTTAATTTTATTTAGTGTGAAGTCAGACAGGAAAATCTCAAGCACTGTACTTTGAGGTCTAACCCTACCGGTCCGTCTGACTGTTGACCATGACCCATGACCTACGACAAAGTTCGTTGACTTCACTTCCACTTTTCAGACATCTGAGTGTGGCGAAATTATGAGCTCTAAAATTGATTTTCGCTTCGCTTTGTTTAGCTTTCAAGCGACCTAGAACTAGAATATTTAGCCAATGTCTAGTTTATTCGTATTTGGGCTAAATTTAATGTGGTAAGCGGATAAAATTCTTAATTTAATTAAGTTTATTCGGTGATTGGGCTAATATGGCTATACGTTATAGGGCAAGGTTTTCTTTGTTTCTGAAATGAAATTTTATCATGCTATACTTATAATATTGAAAATGCGAAAGTTTGGAAGCTTAGATCTTTATTGCTCAGTCACGTCAGAACATCGGAACAGATTGGGTTGAAACTTAGAACACAGTTAGATCATAACGAGAACGAGGACTGCGCGGTGAAACTGTAGAGCACTTCTAATTTACTAAATAATATAAAAGGTTGTTTGATAGTATTAGTAGTATTTTCGGCAGGTTTTTTTTATTTTAAATAATGAGTGACGACACGAGCAGGACATGTGCCTGATGGTAAGCAACATGCCTGCCACATAACAGCACAGTGTCACGCAGCTATTGGAACATGAAGAGTCCAAATCATTACCTAGCACTGCACTGCGCTTGTCACCCAGAGATCTAAGATGTTATATATCAAAGCCCTGTAATTTCTCTGGAAACTTTGCCCTTCATACCGGAACACAGTAATGTTTGCACATTACTGCTTGGCGGTAGAATAACAGGCAAAGGTGTGGTACTTCCCCAGGCGGACTCTGCTAAGAGTCCTACCACTACTAAAATTTGAGGTATCTGTAAATTTGAGGTAGTCGTTTAAAAGTCTATTCCTACTCATTCGTTCGTTTTCAACTGACTTCAGTATACCTATAGTAGTGACTTAATGCCCGAGCTACACGAGGCTAGTTTTTTAAACTAGGAAAGCAAATTACTGTTAGCAAGCTAGTAGGTTCTAGCTTCGTTGCGTAGCGTTGTCTACACGAAGCTAGAAGTACTAGCTTGCTAGGTTGCTAACACTAGCTTGCTATCTTTAGGCTGGGTTGCATTTTGATTAGTGCGAGTGCGAGTATGAGTGTGATTGCGAGTGCGAGTGAGTAATCACGACTGATTACTATGCACTCGCAAAAATCAATCGGTGTCCACACGTTTATGCTACTAATCACTCAACACTTGCACTACTCACTCGCACTCGAACTAATCAAAATGAAAACAGGCCTTTAGCTTGTAAAACTATATAGCCTCGTGTAGTTCGGGCACTACTGATAATGACGTCCTACGCTATACTTAACGGTAGCTTGAACCTCTGAGCATTTTAAGCGTAAATGTCCAGGTTGTCATCACCACTGCCTAACATCGTGTGGGAACCAGAATATTTCAAGAAAGACAGATTTCTTTCTTAATTACTTCTACTTTACTCTACTTATTACTTTTACTCCTATTTACTCTCTGTTTGTGCACCCGTCTTCCTTTATTTGTAATCATTTTCCATACCACGGTTGCCTGGAAGAGATCGCTTTTAGCGATAAAGCCGCCAATTGTTACTAATGTTCTTTTTTTTTAAGTTGTTGTTTCTTAGATATTGTTTTTTTTTTGTTTATTTAGTGCAATAAAGAGTTTATCTATATATCTATCTACTTTTACTTCCATCCTATAAGTATTTGGTCGTGCGTAACGTATTATGTCCTTGACTCTCCTAGTGCGAAATCTCGAGTCCCAGAAGTGGGAACATTATGTAGGCTCTGGGCTGTGTATGTGACCATTAATATGGTCACATACACAACCCATTAGGTCTCTACATTAGATCTCTCAAGCCCGTCCACTCTAAGGATAAGCAGTTCAGAGTTATTTTTAACCAAGGATCGGTCTGAGAAGCGTATCATAGGGTATTTTATGTTTACGAAATTCCCCTTAGGATGTTGCAAAACAGGACGACAACAGAGTTACGTCCTGAGAGTAATCCTACTAATATTATAAGCAAGTAGCGATCCGTGGATTCCGTGGTTTTACCCGAGTTGTTGTAGTTCCTGTAATATTCCAGCTATAAAAAACCTATGTGCAATCCTAGATTATACCTTGTGTTGTACATTTCAAACCTATCCGTTTCGTGATTGAGCAACAAACATCAAAGCTATCGCATTTACAAGATGAGTAGTATAAATATATGGAAGTTATGTTTTTTGTACCTCAATCATATTCTAAGAACTGAACGGATAAGTGTGAAATTGAAACTTATCTAGTTTAAAACAGCACATAGACTACTTAAAAATTATTATAATGGGAACGAAAATTACGCTGGTAAAACCAAAAGGCGTTCCGTCTATCAAATATTGGAAAGGTAACTGTGCTGTCGTCTTATTTTGCAACACCCTAACGGGCGTTTTGTAAACAATATCCTATGATATCTACGCTTCAATTTTGTACCGAAAAAAACAGAGCTGCTACTCTGAGTAGCTGAGTCTCAGTAGTGAGTCTGAGTAGTAGCTGAGTAGTTAGTTAGTAGGTAGGGCTAGTCTTTTTTTCTAAATTCTGTGCCAACAAAGACGCTCACAGATGTTAGTAGTTCATTAATTTTCTTCTTTTTGAGGTATTTCTGTTTATGTGGCAATATAGAGGTATCTGTGCGTCTACCTAGCAATCTTACTATTCTACTTCCCACTATCCGACTTACCTATATACTTAATGCGAAAGTATCTCTGTATGTTATATGTATGTACATATATTAATTTGATACATATATAGTCTGGAATAATACATAAGCTACTTTATATCCCAGGAAAATAACGGGATGGGGAAAAAAGCGAGTGTGATCGCGGGATATTACTAGTTATTAGTATTATCTCTATAATTTAAGAAAACATGTTTGAAGCAGTTTTATTTATTGGTATTTTTCCAATACTACTTCAAAGTTACACAGGATTTACATAAATAATTATTAATGAGTTATGGTCAGTTGCATTATCCAATTTTGGGCCGTTAGTATGCAAATTGTGTTTTGTGATTCTAACACGGTGTGAAGTAACTTCATTATTAATCTGGTGTACTTATGCTTGATAAATAAATAATAGTTATTTGTTGTACAAGTAAAAAAAAGTTCTAGCTACATGTTTTCTCAAAATAGTAATTAATTGATGTTATATTTACTAGGTACATTATTTTGTAATCCAATTAAGTTAAAATAAATAAGTTAAAATTTCCTATTAGTGACTATCAATAACATTTATTCGTTTAACTCGACATACTTCAATTTGTTTACAATTGATTAATTCATAGCATTTTTAGGGTTCCGTAAAACGTAAAAACGGAACCCTTATAGATTCGTCATGTCTGCCTGTCTGTCTGTTTTTTTTTATCGCGTATAGGTCCGCGTTTGACCACCAACTCGCCTGATGGTAAGCGACGGTGTGGTCGAAGATGACGCACGTTGACCTAGAAAGTACCGCCTGTCTGTCCGTCCGTATGACATACGGACGGACAGACAGACAGACATGACGAATCTATAAGGGTTTTTACGTTTTACGGAACCCTAAAAAGTAGGTAGTTATGCCAAGGAGGTTCCGAGTCTGAGTTTTTAACAAATAAAAAATATGTACGACGGATTCGGCACCAAGGAGATGGAAATAAATAGGTTTAGTTATGTTTTGAATTCAAAAAATTTAGTGCACACGATGTTCCAAATTGAAATTTACTTTACCCTCTAGACCTCTAGAGGACGACTTTTGCGCCCTGATATCGAGGAGCGTAAGTAGGTACTCTTTCCGAGGTGGCTATTACTAAAAAAACACAAACGAGGTCCTACAGCAAAGCCTGTAGGTACTATAGGAGTTGATATAATCTTTTTAAATGTACACCATAATTTTATAATATCAAAATTTGCATGTTTGTTACTCAAACTTCTTGTTCAAAATTATTTCTTCTCAGCCTACCTCAATATGGGTATCAAATGAAAGGGCTTGAATAGTAAAATACTATACACTATGACAAATTTCCAATCCAAGATGACCATCACCACAAAATGGCAAAATACATTTCTTTTTTCACTACTCCCTCAATATGGGTATCAAATGAACTGAATGAAGGGCTTGACTAGTAGAATGTTGTACAGATTACAAATCCGAGGTAGTCGGGGGTAAATCTAAATTTTTAATTATGTTCTTGTTCTTATTGAAATATTTCGTTAAAATTGTCATAAGTAGGATAGTATTGTCTTTAACTGAGCAAATCTACCGCAAAATGAGCCATGAGCCATGAGCCAAATGATGGAATTATATTATTTATTAAATACCTACTTGTATGTGTAAGATACGACATACGAACGTAAAAAAAAAAAATTGGCAGTCATAGGAACTGCCGATAGAAGTGAAAACTTATAACTCAGAATTTGATAGCTTACTTTGGAAACAACGCGGGTGAAACCGGAGGGTGTGGCCTGGGCATCATGGCATGACCATCTAGAAATGCAGTCCCGGTACAGTCAGCAGTTCCCATTGGCTAACGCATTTTAGTTACGTTTTAAATTATGGGGCAAAATCAGAAAAACCAACAAATGTTGGTTAAAAAGGTTAGTTTCTTTTGGCCTTTCGTTTTATACGTTAGGGGAATGTTCCTTAGGCAACTGCCATAAGTTCCTTATTAAAAAAATAGGCTAATTAAGGCTTTGCGTCGTCTGCCCTAGCCCAAATTTCTGTATACAGTCATTTTACTTGCTCTATTAATAGGCTATTTGACGTAGGTTCCAAAAAAAAAAACAAGTGTTTAAAATTAATAATTACGCTGTCAATATTTATTTTATCGTTCTGTCAATAATGGTCGTCAAATCTCGCTGGTTGACCAAAATTGTGCACTAAAAGGATATTTAAAAGTGCCACTCACTGACATTGCCCTGTATTCGCCTGAGGGTATTGCCTTCGGTTTACCGACGCGGAAGCAATCGCAGGCTTTGGACGGGTTATCCAGTTTCAATGCACTCGTTTTTGGCATTGCGGGTCTATGAAAACCGTATTGACGCAATGATAACACGAATTCTTATAAAAATACAGGTTTGTGTGTGAGCATTGTTCCTCCTTCTTCTTAAATATTACATTTCATCTTCTAAAATATCTATGTGAGTCAAACATAGCCAAATGTGTTACAAATTAATAACTTTATTTTAACCTATTTTGAAGAAGAAATTACCTGTAGTTCCTTGATATCAACACACCTGCAAACAAAAACACCACAATATTACCGTGACAACACGGCTAGTAGAAATCGAAAATCTATGTTTTACAAGATAGAATAAAGTGCCGGTGGGTTGATACAAAATGTCCTCAAAAGACATCTTTTTTTACTAGATTCCAGTTTCCTTATGAAGTTTCTCCGTACACAGGTTGAAATAATTAGATGACAGCCAGAGTACGAAACCCTGACTTCATTCGTTTGGAAATATGAAAATCTGGACACAGGGCTTCCACGCCTTTGCCACCAAGGGCAAGTGCAACGACACCAAAATACCTATAATATTGAACGGTATTATTACCTCAATAATTAACACCTATATTTTTCGTCATTGCTGCGCCGTTTACGTAGTTAATGAGGTCGTATTAATAATTGTGTGATTGGAATATGACAAAAGAATTAAAATTAATCTAAGGTTGGATTGTTATCTTCTGAGGGTCAAAATTAAGGTTGATAGAATTTACGTTTTTTTGATATTCAAGCATTCATATTAAAGCATTCGTAAATTAATTTAAGACTTGGAAATAAGTTTTGAAATGCCAATAAAGGGTTTTATGTAACCTGTAACTCGTATTACTGTAACCCAATTAAGAAAAAAGAGCTAAAAATAGCGAAGACGAGAAATATTAGTTGATACGACATGCAACACAATTAATTGTGAAAATAATAATACCTAAAGATGCTGTTCCAAGGTTAAAAATGTCTAGTAGGTATTAGATTTTTGTTTTCAATATAATCTTTGCGCACGGTAGCTATCTCGGTGTTAAGCGACGATGCGGTCCATTATGGAGCTTGCTAGACTTGAAGATAACCAGGTTTTATCAGTCTGGAAATACTCACTCAGGCAAGCAATGCTTTCCAAAGACCTTATTACGAAACTGAAGTCAATCCTCTTCGTTCAAGTCCTTGGTCCCACTATGAAATGACCAGGTATCTCAGAAAGTTTTGCGAAAAAAAGTGTTTATGTATAAGACACTGGCCACTTGTTATTATGTTGAAAACTTCGATTATTTCAAAGTAAAAATACATCTGTTCGGGTTTCAAATTTCCCTCCGCATTTTTTTGAGAGCCAATTCAAATTTTTTTGTTTCATAAAAATGTATCTGCTTCGAGAACATTTTCGTGCTATGATTTTTTACGATTTCAAATGTGGCTTAAAACCTCACGAGTTTACTCGATCGACTTCGAATTGGTTTTATGAATGAAAGACCGTCAAAAGCAACTATCTGCCGCTGGTATAGCGCATTTAAACGCGGTCGTTTTACTTTGGGGGATGAATAAATGAGTGGTCGTCCTACGACGGCTGTCACCGAAGAAAGTGTGCTGGCAAAAAAAAAAAATATTCAAGAAAACAAGCATTACGTACGAAAAGGTTCAGCATACTCTGCAGATTGGCTCAGGAAGTGTTCACAAGATTTTGCACGAGCACCTTCGCGTAAGGAGGATAGTTTCCCGCTGGCACCCAGCACAACCTCACCGAAGCTCAGAAGCAGGCCCGTGTGGATTGGTGCCGTGATATGATACAAAAATTTGATGTAGGCTCGTCACGGCGCGTTTACGACATTATGACAGGTGACGAATCCTGGATTTATCAATAAGATCCAGAAACAAAGCGTCATTCGACAGTTTGGCTGTTTCAAAATGAACCAACACCTACGAAAGTGAAGCGATCGAGAAGCGCAAGGAAAAATTTTATCGCTAGTTTCTTCACTTTGACGGGGTACTTAATTTCAATTCCACTTCGAGGCCAAAGCAGTATCAACGCCAAATGGTACAGCATAAAATGCTTGCCAGAAGCCGGCCGAACACTGGGCTCCGCGGGGTCCTTCTTCACCACGACAACGCGCCCGCGCACTCTGCTATCAAAACGAGGGACTTTCTGGACTCCACACCGGTCAGAGTCTTGGGGCACCCTCTTTACAGTCCTGATTGGCTCCGTGTGACTTCTTTTTATTCCCTAAAATTAAAAATCAGCTCAAAGGGATACAGTTTTCATCGCCGGAAGACGCGCTAACAGCGTTTGAGAAGGCCGTGGAAGAGGTGTCTGAGGTGGACTGGAAAAAATGTTTTGAAAATTGGTTCAGACGCATGAAACTTTGTATAGAGGCTGGTGGAGAGTTCTTTGAAAAGATTTAGTACAAATATTTTTTTCATACAAGTTAGTTTTTAGTTTCTCAGTGTCCCACGTAGTGTTGCTTGTTTGAGCGACGAGCATTCCAATAAAAGTTCTATGGAGGTTACAGGTTAGATCATGTCCGAACAGCCGAACACATCCACATATTTTCTGCAAAAGAAAACGATAAATTTAAAAAGTACTACGATTCTTTAATTATCACCGAACTAATCACAGTTATGTAATGAATATAAAACCAGTTATTTATTTTCAATCTCGTAACTGGACTCGTCGTAGTTTTTTTCGATATGACGCGCTTGAACTTGAACAATAGATGTTTTTTTAGGCCTCGCTATTTTTTTGTCACTTTTGTAGCAAATACCATAGAATAGCTAATATGTTAATAAACTATATATGAACTTCGCTCGTATTAATTAGCGGACAAAAAAATGTAAACACAAAAAATATTTTTTCTAAGTTTCATCTTCAAAATATCTAATTTGTTGAAAATTATGTTTTTTAATTCTATATCAGCATCATACTTCTTTGATACTTTGGAAACGGATGTAAAGAGATAGTTAAATTAGACTTAGACAAGGATTTTGTTTTGCTTCGTATCTACATACTAGCTGAACCGTGCGCACGTTGCTACGCCATCTATCGAAAATGGGTCGTGCCAATTCAAATTTAGAACAAATTTGGTTATTAGGAAATAAACGGCGAAAACATCTTTGACTTTACTCCGAATTCCGTATAGATGTAGACTATCGCAGTTTCCGCAGACAGACTTTCAAAAAGTCTTACTAAAATTTTGAAGCTTATGATTCTAACGATGAATTCGATAGCGCGTTTTATTTTTCTAGTGGCGCCATCTAGTTTGCTTAGGACGGACTAATCGAGCAAGAAACAGTAAAAAACAAATTTGTTGTTGTATGGGAACAAATATTAATTAAATTAAATTTTTAGTATTAGTTGTTATAGCGGTTATAGAAATACATCATCTGTGAAAATTTCAACTGTCTAGCTATCACCGTTCTTGAGATACAGCCTGGTGACAGACGGACGGACGGACGGGCGGACAGCTAAGTCTCAGCAATAGGGTAGACGATTACATACAGGCTTGTTACATATCGTCATTGGCATCCAATACCGCGAATGCCACAATCTGGTATTTTTACTAAGGGACAAAAAAAGTGTGTTCAAAAAGACAGCTACGCTAACCTGACGTATTCACGGGTCTGATGACACAAAATTATGTTGCCTATTTTGGTTCTCTCGACTAATAAAGGAGCATGCGTACTTTTGGTCAACTTTTTAATTCAGGTAAATGTTTTTGAAGGTTTGGTATAGAATTGTATGGAAGTTAACATTTGGTAAAAAAAATGAATTCGTAGGTTTCTTGGCGTAAAGTCCTATGTGTAAGAAGTTGACGCATTCTATCAAAATGATTCGGCAACCTTAAGAGTTAATTTGCGTATGACATTTTCTTTTATACTTAATAGCTTTAATGTAACCCACGGTTTTGGAATCTCGTAGCCTCGTAGAAAAGCCTCGTATTGTAATGATATATGTCTATAATACTTATCTAGTAGGTGTCATAAGGACACATATTTTTTTATCAATAATAAACAGGAACCGTTTTATAGTCGTGCCAGTTTATTCATAATCGGTGCCAGCGGTGTTTGAATCTTTAGACGGAGGTCAAGAAAGTAGGTCCTACTGCCAAGCAGTTATGTGCAAACGTTTTTGTATTCCTGTTTGAGGAATAATGTTTTTTGAGAAATTCCAGGTTTTGAGATGAATCGTCCTATGGTTCTGGATGACGATCAAACCACCCAGCAAAGACGTATAGTTTTTGCTGAAATAGCTACGTGGACCTGTGCTGTAATACTCTGGCCAAGCGTATTGCTTATCATCATGTCTTGCTTGTCCGTCGTTGTTGCTTCAACGGTGACAGAAAACGCTGTGAAGAAATAAACGCGTTTGCTTATGCCATACTTGAACGACGAAGACATCGTTAGGTAAACCTGACTTTAAGCACCGATACGGTATACTTAATTAAATATTTTGTAGATTTTCAAATCAATAAATATAAATATGATTTAGTTACTGGCGGAGTTCCTGTTCCTGTTGTCAAAAAGTAACATAACAAAAAGTATTCCAGAGTATTCCAGACCATAATCTAACTGTGCTCCAAATTTCAACCCGATCAGTTCAGACGTTCTGACATGATTGGGCAACAAACATCAAACCATCCAATCTTTATGCATTTTTTTAAAATAAAGAGTGATGAGACGAACTGGACGTGTACCTGATGGTAAGCAACATGCCTGCCACATAACAGCACAGTGACGCGCAGCTATTGGAACATGAAGAGTCAAAATCATTACCTAGCACTGCACTGCGCTGGTCACCCAGAGTCCAGAGATCTAAGATGTTATATCTCTAAGCCCTGTAATTTCTCTGGAAACACTGCTCTTCAAACTTGAAAAACTAGCTTCGTGTAACCTGATAGTAGGATATTGATAAATAATTATTTACTATTCAGCGTGGTAATGCCGTCCACATGCTGGACATGTTTCCGACCGGTAATGGGTTTCAATATCTGGATTGTCTCAATTATTTTTTTCCAAGTGTAGGTAAGTACCTACCTAGTTTATTTATACGGCTCGCCAGTTTTTTTTACTTGAACTTGGCTTGCCACACTACATTGTGTCTAGATATTAATGTAAGTAGTTTCATATTTCAAATTACTTAATACAGATGTAATACAATCTGTCATTTTCCACGCACATTTTGCTAAAATTCTTACATTTTCATTGCTGATTCTTGAAATATCTGTCTTAAGGTACAAAAAAGCAGATACAATCTACATTTTTCCTAATTTTTACTCTGAGATATTTTTTTAAATTTATTTATTTGGATTTTTTAAATATTTTTATTCGAGGTAAAATTTATTGATTTGTTCAAAGATAACTGACATTTACACTTCAAAATTAAACATTAATGCGTAAGGTCAAATTAAGTATAATATTTAAATGTATTATAATGAATGCATCAAAGATGTTCTGTCCGGTTCAATCCTAATTTTATCATAGTTAAGATTGAGATAAGAGCTAGTAAATCATTTAACATTTTCTTTTTTTTCAGGGGTTTTTTGATAAGTATGTTATCACTATTTTTTCCGCTTCTTGTAGCGGAAAAACGCAACCACGCTAAGCAAATAAGCCAAGTCAAGCAATTGGTAAAAAGACCTTGATACATTGATCGTTTTTTTTTCTATTTAGCTCCAAAAGCAAAGATCACTTGATGAGATGAATTGAGGCTTTAGTTCTATTCAAAAGGTTGAATAGAACTAAAGCCGAAAAACTGGTGGAACACTATTTAGCTTTATACACATTTCTCATTACAGAAACAAGAAGTGTAGGTACAAGGTGTCAAAGAAAGGAGAAATCCAGTTATCACTCTCAAAAATCTATAATGATAACTTTTTCCGAGGAACCCATTTAGACAATAATTATTATATATATTACTAGCAGCGCCCCGCGGTGTTACCCGCGTAGTTCCCGTTCCCGTTGTTCCCGTTGTTTTTTCGGGATAAAAAGTATATGTGTTCTTCCAGATTATAATCTATCTGTTCCAAATTTCAGCCCGATCCGTTCATACGTGATTGAGCAACAAACATCCATACATTGACATATTATATAATATTAGTAGGATAAACATTATACGGGACTTGTCACGTCTTCTCGTGACCAGGACGGTTGTAACGCTGCCGAAACGTCGAGGTAATTAAATAATAATTAAGATCGTGATCAAGTGTAATGTTTATTGTTTTTATTGTTTATTGCACATATACAACATCTTTAAAATATTTGTACATACCCTGCATTAAGGGTATTGCAAACAGTAGTTTCACTTAAATCTAGGTAATTTACGACAATCTCAGTTATATTAAAAATTATTATCAATTTTGTTTCTATTACATTGTGTGTACTTATGATGATTATTATAATAACTGAACATTAAATATTAGACTTATATACAACACTCTTAATATTAGCTATATAAATTCTGGTAAATTATGAGGGGTTCCCGCATTGCCGAGGCGGGGGTGCTCAATAGTCGTGGCCTGGTTGGCCACGGTAAAACGAAGAGGAAACCGCGGTGAGCGCGGTGAGGCAGAAGAGCTTGCCAGGGCTTTGGGCTCCAAGCCGATAGCAAATTCAAATTCAAATCTTTAAGTTGCACGGCGCAAGCGGCGCTGGCGCGGCGCGGCGCGGCGACCAGGGGAGCCACGATGCTTGGCGATAGGCATCGTGGCAGTAGTAGAGGAGAGACCGTGGCTTGAAAGGAGTGCTGGTATTATTACGGTGCGCCGTTCTCCCTGCCCGCCGCGGCCTTTTTTTACCCGACTGAAAGAAGGGTTATGTTTTTCGCGCGTATCTTGTATGTTTTGTAAATTTCTTTATTCCCACGTATCTTCCAAACGGCTGCACGGATTTTGACGATTCAGATATCGTTACATTTGTCTCAATTACCCAAGTGCCCTTAGATAGGTATTAAATAAAAAAAATCAATATAGCCGATTTTTGAGGCAAAATTGTGAGTAGTTGAAAAAATAAATGTTATCTAGCATATCGAGTAGGGTATCAAAATACAGAGAATTTAAAGAGCATTACAAATATGTAAATATGTTGTGTAGTTAACTGCCATTTGGAATAATTTCAAGCATTTTAATTCAACCAACAGTGTTTTTCTTACGTGTTGTTTTTTAGTCGGGTTTTATAATTTTTTAAATTTTTTTTTTTAATAAATAATGACGCGACGACCAGGACATGTGGCGGATGGTAAGGAAGATGCCTGCCACACAACAGCCAAGTGACACGCAGCTATTGGAACATGAAGAGATGATATTGTATTACATATTTTTTATAACAGACGGACTAATTAGTTTTTTTGGCACCATGCCTATTCTAAATTACTTATTTTTTTCCAAAAAAAATACGCCTTTAATTTAAAATCAAATTTAGACGAGCTATGACAACGTCTACGTCGTCCAGATACATTTTTCGCCGATTTCAATAAAATTTATATAAGACCACATCTGAATATTTCCTACCAAAAAAAAAGAATTATTTTGATAATTACATTCACAATTAGAGAAGCTATCGCGTAACATATAATACATATAAATAAAGTGGCCAAGTGCGAGTTGGACTCGCCCATGAAGGGTTCCGTTGCAGCAAGTAACATAAATACATAGTACACATAAGTAGTTCTTGTAGTTCGTTGTAACTTTGATCGAAGTTTTAATAGTAGTATTAATGACGTACTAAAAAAAAACTACTCATCAGATCGAGTTCACACCAATTTTCGTTGGTAGTTTGCATGGTAATGTACATCATATAACTTTTTAGTTTTTTCATTCTCTTACTTTAGAAGTTAGAGGGGACACACACACATTTTACCACTTTGGAAGTGTCTCTCGCGCAAACTATTCAGTGTAGACAAAAATGATTTAAGAAACCTCAACATCATTTTTAAAGACC
Organism: Ectropis crepuscularia; assembly: GCA_963693475.1. Classification (NCBI taxonomy): domain Eukaryota; kingdom Metazoa; phylum Arthropoda; class Insecta; order Lepidoptera; family Geometridae; genus Ectropis; species Ectropis crepuscularia. The sequence continues at coordinate 21,239,214 of OY856342.1, forward strand.
TATCGATAGACAGGTGTAGGATTGATGAAAAAAAAATTTTTGAGTGTTAGTTCTCAGTGTGGGGGGCAACCCTAATTTTTCATTTTAGCTTTTGTAAAAAATTTAATGCGGTTCACAGAATACATCTACTTACCAAGTTTCAACAGTGTAGTTCTCATAGTTTCGGCAAAAAGTGGCTGTGACATACGGACGGACGGACAGACAGACAGACAGACAGACATGACGAATCTATAAGGGTTCCGTTTTTACGTTTTACGGAACCCTAAAAACATACAACCGAATTGAGACCTCCGCCTTTTTTAAGTGGCTGATGCAAAAATTCACGTACCTACACACATGGTATGGTCAGTAAAGACCAAATTTAAATACATTTTTGATGTGTTTACTCTTACTTATGAAAAAATGTAACATTGCTTGCTACTCGACGATCAAAACTATTAATGTTCAAATAGCTGCGTGACTCTGTGCTGTTATTGGTAAGCATGTTGGTAATCAGACACATGTCATAATCAAAAACTCTTCATACGTGATTTATCACAAATTCAAGCAATATATTTATAATAGAAATATTACTAAAAGTGTACATAAAAAACTCTGATCAAACTCGACCTACTTGAATTTGTAAATATGTGTATGTATATTGGTGGACATTTTATACACACAATGCGTTATATTAGGTCCTTACATATGAAATTGGTGTTTTGTCATACTGGCCACTTTGATCTCAAATGCCTCCTCTTTGGTTAGGAATTCCAATTTCAAGTCTATGCAGCTATTTACTCATGCTTTTGTGTTTTGAAAACCGTAATTCATTTGTTTTTTCCTCTATTGATTTTTTGTAAGTTTTTTAGTTGAGTAATTTTTTAAATTCAATTTAGCTTGGAGCAGGATATAGCTGATTCGCCAGGGTTCAGCCATTTGCGAAAAGTATTTCCAACTATTATAATATACAGGATCCACTTTTCATCATATCGATCAGATTATGATCTAACGCGTGAGATTATAATCTGACGGTATTTACAATTTTATGGTGTTACACATGTGAGTTTACATATAAGTGTGTCCGTTGTCCATTAAGTATATATGAAATGAAAAATGAAATATGACATTTTTATACTGCGAATGCATCGCGAGCAGTGAATCTCTCGCAAGCGATGCCCGGATTGTCGCCCGCCATACTGGAAATAAATGGTCGTGGCTTTCAAATTTCACTTACTTAGCTGAAAAAAAAGAGGAAGCAACACCGAAACTATAACTGTTTTTGTTACATGATCAAAGAACCCGTCCGAATCCGAAACGTATGTTAGTTATCGTTCTTCTCGGCCGTTTTTGGGAATGAACACAGTATCTCAGTCGCAAGGATCCTTTCCGAGGACATGAGCCTTTAATACATACACTAGGTATATCCTAACAAAATATTATCGACTATATTACAAAAGTTTTATATCTTTGTGCTTTTTCTGATATCAAGACTTCGAAAATGTCTAAACTGATTTGCCTTGGCAAAAAAATTTACTGCATTTTGGATCGTGAAGGCCTTGTTTGAAATAAGCTTACTGTTATTATTTCCAATTAGCTCATCGCATTCCACTTTGTAGGGTAATGTTTCAAATAAATTATAGATCGAAATAATAAGCACATTTTATAACATCTTTTGATCAAAAACACCATAAATTAAAATATAATTATAAATATGGTTAAGATTAAATGGCTCAAAATTTTGCCGATTTCTGTTTCTATGGTTATCGATTTTTACAATAAAATATGAGAAATTGAGAATACACAGCTAGTAAAATATTAAGTTATTTCCAATGTAACAAATGTTTTTCATCTTTAATGTTTCTGTCGATTCTGTTTTTATTATTAGCATGAGCAGCCCGCTAAGTATTCCCACAGCTGGGACTCGGGACCTTTCTTCAGAAGGAGAGCCAACAACAACCAAGGCCACAAATCACCATGCTGGCCAAGTGTTACCAATATTTATTTTTAAAAACTAGATGCAGAAAAACGTAGGTAACTAATGTTTAGTTACGTTTTTTAATATAAATTGTGTATTTTTTTTTATTTAATAATTATTCACCAACCAACTTGGTGACTAATATATTTATTACAATCTAGCTTAATTCGGAAAGTCTAGGCTAATGAGTAATTTTATTATGACTTAGTTTGCTAAATAATAATAATTGTAAGATTGTGTCCATAAGCACTTTTCTTATTGTCTCTATTAAGGCGAAGTCACATCGTTCATGTGTACTTTGTATATATTGTATATGTCACCATAAAATTGTAAAAACCGTCAGATTATAATCTAACGACGTTAGATTACAAAATAACCCAACCTACCGTTAGATTTTATTCTCACGCGTTATATTGTAAACTGACGTTGATTGCAATTACATAACAATGTAAACTCTGCAAATACAATTGATTGGTTATATTTGAAATAGAATTACAGGTTTTTTTTTAATTAGCCTGAGTTGTCCCACCTGCTGGGCAAAGGTCTCCCCCAATTCCCTCCACTTTATCCGGTCCTGGGTAGCGATTCTGAAACCATTCGGTTGCATCCGACACGGAATCTCATCTATCGGTCTTTGTCATGCTAAACAGATAAGACAAAGACCGAGAGATGAGATTCCGTGTCGGATGCAACCGAATGGTTTCAGAATCGCTACCCTGAGCTACCATCGTCCAATCATTTTTAATCAAAAAAATAATCAAAAAATAAATAATTAAAAAAAAACACACACACTAACGTTAATAATATAGTAAAAATAGACGTGCTCTTTACCTATGACTAGCGGACTGTCCCGGCTTCGCCCGTGGCATATTATATTATATATAATCTAAGTATAGCACTCAGGAATCACGTACAAAAACAACGGTGAAAGAATTTTATAGATAGAACGCTCTTCTGAATAAAACAAGCTTCAATGACATTTTGATGAGACATTTACTCAAACTAATCATCCAGGACATCCTAATATTTAATATACCTACTCAAAATTCTTGCTAAATCAGCTATCTGGCCCCCATCTTACAAGCTTTGCTTAGTTTGGGGTCAGATGGTGTTGTGTGAATTGTCCACCAATATAAAAAAAAAAATATATATACTTATGAGATTTTGAACTATAATATTTTTATAAATATTGACCTATTTTTTTTAATACCACATTTAACTAAATTATCAAAATATAGAACAAATCAATTTTCAAAAAGGATTAATTAAGTATCGAGGCACTAACAAAACACGTGGTCATACTTCCCGCGTTTCGGAGGTCGCGCGGTGTCCTATATAACGAGAACACAACGATAAAGCGTTTACAACAAGAATCGCTCGCACGCCGTCGCCACCAACCTCCGTACGTAAAAACAATTAAAAAAAAAATGAAGCAAGGTCGCAAAGTTGTGAAATTCCATTTTTCATAAATTACTAGACGTGATCTAATCGAATTTTAACTGTGTGCTGCGCGGCATTGGCTGTAATTGTTTACCAGCTTACCAGTTCACCAAACGTTGCAGGAGTTTCCAGTCAGTCTGCGCGAACGCATCAACGGACCAAGTGCGCGCAACCCGCTTGCTGTGATAGTGACAGTGCCCATAGATAACACGCCACAATGAACCACTACGTGAAAATCGTAAGTTTTGATTTTTTGGAATTAGAACATTATTAGTTGCCAGTTGTAATAAAAAAAAAGAACTTTCTGTCACATGAAATTCAAAACAAAAAAATTACGTACGATTTTGTAAAGTTACAGCGTCGTTAGAGCGTTTTTGGTAATTACTAGGTTCATTATTAATAACAAAAGAAAACGAATAAACCTGACGCAAACCAAAATTCAGAATCTAATGTAAATGCTAAACTTTGTCTAATTAACAATACATTATACTTTTACGACTATGCTATTTCTGTTGTATTACAGTAAATAAAATTATTCTCCAGTGAAATAGCTAACCAACCAGGATTTTATCTGATTCATTCCAAAAATATAATTAAATAAAGATTTTCAATCTACATTTATAAATAAATGTGTACTTACGATAGAAAGTAAGAATGATTTTTATCGATGCGTTTAAAAACTCGCCAATGAGACAACAAAAATAAGCACTTACGTAAGTTGAGCCGAGCCATAACATACGTGATTATTATGTAGAAAATGATAAAACTAATTTTACCGCCGTATTTCTAACACACTCCACGCCAATTTGAGATAAAATTAAGTAAAATTGGTGGAAACATTTTTGAAATTTGTGACGGCAAATTTGACAAAAATATAAAAGTGGTTCATCATCAACAGCCCACTAAATGTTCCCACTGCTGGGACTCAGGGTCTTCCCTCACAAGGAGAGAGTTAAGGCCATAAACCACCACGCTGGCCTGTGGATGAAAAAATGTGAAAAAATTAGAAATGAGTTGATGATAAAGGTGGTTAAGTTACCTAAGTATTTTTTTTTCTTTTCTACGTATTAAAAAAAAAATAACGAATCTAAACTTTGTGTAACTGTGCCCTAGGCCAAGCCAAACGATGAGTGTTCTGAAATCCTTTATTTTAGTTCAGACTGTTTAGATTTTCAAGACTCAAGCCCATTTCTTTCTGTTTTATTAAGTACAAGACGAGTTCCCTCCAAAATTATTTTACAAACTGCTAGGTATAACTACTTTAAACAAGCTATTTCAAAAGAGTGTCAAGTTCAAATTGAAATAAATTAACTTAACTGGTACGATTCTGTAGAATTAGTAACAGTAGTAACGTAGCAGTAAAATTATGTATTTATTTTGTTATCTTCCATCATCCAAAACTTTCAAGACGAACAATTTTTGTCTCGTTTAGTTTGTTTTGTTCATATTTTTATTAATTATAAATTTATAATTAGGTACTTACATGTAAAAAAAGGATGAATATAAATTAATAAATTCACAATGACAAATATTCGAAATGTCAAATAGTCATTTGACATTTTGAATTGAAATCTAATTAAACTGTAATTAAATTGGACTACCTATAAGTAGAATATCTATGAAATCGAAAGGAAATTAGTAATATTGTAATTGATGCATTGTCATAACTTAAATAATTAATCAAATTGTAATTTAATCCTTCCACCGCATTACTCACATTATTATATTTGACAACGTTGTCGGTTGAGACGGATTTCCTATAGTAAATCAATATCAACAAATAGCTACGAATTATCTATTCTACGAGATAATTCGCATGCCCGGGTTGACCTTTCAAATTAGGTGTTGAGTCAATTTGGCTAGCATAACGTTATTAGACAAAAATCCAATAAAACTGATGCAGCAGGGAGACGAACAAAGGCACGACTTATTTCCAATTAGTACTTAATTGGAATATTTCATAATCATAAAATAGTAATTGCTCAATTTGAAATCTATACAAAACGTATAGTGCATTTTGAAACGCAGAGGGATGCGCATGTTTACAATACTATAACGGGCAAGCATGTCGCAGAATACTTAGATAATATTAGATAAAATGAACACTCCTCACCCTCTGGCAATCGTGGTTTCGTCACCTCTCAGACCGTAATAAGTACTCGAGAAACATTCAAGGGTTGTTATCGAACGACAATTTTGTATGGAAATACTGGAAATACGATCATGGGGAGTTGTTGTGCTGGTTATGGTTATGTGGAAGACTCCAACTCACACCAACACGCGATGGTCCCTGCCCTCTTTTAATGACGCAAACATTGTATGTGAGCCCTCGTTTGTATTTTGCCATGGGTTCTCCGCGACGTACAAAGTAGGTACCTGACGGAAGCTTAGTGAACATATTGACGAATAACTGCTAAATAACAACTAGAGGTGTATTTCTCAAAAAATAATTTCAGGTTATTTATTCTTTGTTTAGTACACGAATCTATTTAGTAATGACTTTTACAAAAACTACTCTTAAAAGGTCACATCACAAGACAACGGCCAGCATAGTTACAAAAAACAGCGGGAGCGAACCGCATCATACTGCAATCGTATGATACATAACATAAAAATTGCTATAGGTACTTTTAGAACCGCTTTATATTATATTTCACGAATGTAGACCTTAACGTCTAAAGTGGCAGCTACAAAATTTATAAGACAAAATTGAGAGCAGTCCAGTCCTTTTTGCTATGAAAGGCATTTTAGTTACAATCGCAAGACTGTTTTATACTATACGATATTTCAAAAGCAATAAAGCAACGTTCTGTAATAGCGTAACGATGCATTGAATCAGAGTGTACCCAATATTTAGACTATAGGTACCTGCTACAGGGTGTGCGACTAAAATATATACACTTTCTAATACATCGTAATAAAAGAAAACATCAAGAATCTCTGATTATAGTTAAAGGCACAGAAATCTAAATAATAAGGTAATAGAAATGGCATAACTCTCAAATTACTTGCAAAACGCTTGTCGCCACATTTCCCCTACCCCCGCGATCACTACTACATGCGCGTAGTATTCAAATAGAGCTCCACTCACACATCAATAGCTGCACATTATCAACCTGGGTCTGTGATTGCACCACACACATCCATAAACGCTTATCAGTGAACCTACTAATACATTGAAAAATTAACAATTTTTCACATATACGCTAGTGCTTGACAAAAATTAAAACATATCGATATTTCAAAGTACGGTCCAATTTTAACATTCGATAAAGGTTATTATTGATTTCATTAATTAGGCGTATTACACTACAACAAAGTCAATATGCCTACCTATAAAATAAGTGAGTCACATGGGGTATACTATTGTTTCGAAAACTGAACTATGTAATTCTGACACCACATGGGCTTAGGTATAGTTGAAGAACAAAGGTTGTTGTATATTTTGTACATCGAGCAACTCGATCTTCCGCGCAAGCACGGAAGGGAAGTAGCCTTTGCTAAAAATTATTGTTCAAATCTTTCTGTCATTTCTTGCGGGAGGGGAAAGTTGCACACTAGCGTAAAGCCGCACTATTACATACAAAACATACCTGTACCGATCCATTGCCGACCTTACTCACACAGCCAAATCACTAACACATAAAAAATAAAGCACCATTCACAAATCTAGCCCCGCCCTCAGTGTATTCCACGCCACAGTATATTATCAAACTCCATGGTCCACGCGGACTTGTACTTTGACAGAGGGGAAACGCTGTGTATGCCTACTCCCTTCCGTGTTGCTCGCTGATTTTGTATGAAAACTAATAAAGTCTTAAAAATAAAAGCTTACAATAGATAAATACTGCCTCAGTTATCTTAATATTTATTTTGCACGGACGAACAATCGCGCGTTATAGCCAGTATGTATATACTTTTGTTAATAATTAATGAATTATAAAGTAATGTTTACCGCGAATTAAAAGATTGTACGTACGGGTGTAATGTTAATTACGTACAATTTTTTTTATCGATTTATTATGTTACTTTATCGATAAAACTATGTAAAATTTAAAACAAAATTTTCATCGTTTATTTTTGGGAAAGTAAAATTGGGCCGTCACAGCACTAACTCACAATCGCTACCTGCGGTTGTACCATGGAAGATTAGAGGTTATGATGATATCTTTAATTTTACATTACATTGCTGTTTATGCTTGTACCACTTTAGATGTTAATTAATGTATGCAGCAATGGTATGCAAAATGACGATCACACCAAAAATTTATAACTATCATAGTGAATCATTGGGCTCCGTTTATTTTATTAAAAAATACAATTAAAATAAAATAAAATAGCTATCAGTGAAATGTAATCTCATTATTGGTATAATTGCAAGTTGTGGAAGAACTTCCACAGTTGTTTATGCTGCATAACACAAGTTTTTAAAGATGATTCACGCCTGCCGGTTCGAACAAGACTAAACTACAATTCGAGCACTGGTGGCCTACAAGTCACCTGTGCGGCGACAATGTCACGCGGTCATGCGACTTCTAGTACCTTATTATTTACCTTATTATTTAGATTTCTGTGGTTAAAGGCCTACGTAATATTACAAAAAAAAAAAACGTATAAAATTGATTCATTTGTTCATAAACGCTGGCACAAAGGTTTATTGACTTACAGTCAGACACCTCAAACGTACCCTTTTTTACCCTCATAATTTTGCTCAGTCCATCGTAATTACACATTCGAAAATTACTGAGTTAAAACAAGTATGCTTCTGTTACTCTCTGTGTTTGTAAAATAAATTAAGATTGAAATTGACGCCGAATACTCGTATATTCCTCAGTGAATCTAGTTTAAAATAAGATAGGTGATAGGTTTAGGGACCTTATCTGCAGGGTTAAGCTTTTCAAATAGTGTGAGATTTTTATTAATAGTGAGCCCTTTCAGGTTTGAAATTGATTCCATTTTAAAACTAGCAGGATTGTTATTAATTTCTATTCCTAATTAGTACAAAAAAAACGATAACATAATTACGTCATTCAAGTAACTATGACCCATTTTTCGTAGAAAGCGTCTAAGATATACAAAACCTTTTAATGTAAAACTTGTCATTGCGTGCTTCATATTCGAACACTGATGTGTTCGAATATGAAGCACGTAATATATACGAAATATGAAGGATACTTACAAACGGCTGAGTTGGCGGTTAAATGTAATCCTATTCACCTTAAAATAAATCTTTCGTTTTATAATACTGGATACAAACACCCTTTATTTGGAACATCTCGTAAATCTACTCGAAATACTGGTATCAATAAAGTAAGTGGGACACCGGCGTTGTCTTACTAGGAACTACGTATTAAAATAGCCCAACGTTGGGAATAGTAAGATGAGGCAATGGTTAATTTATTCCAGATTCTGCAACTATTTCAGTTCTAGACTTTGTTACCTACAGCGTTAAACGTTCTCACAACTAAATCAATTTCTAAGTGTATTTCGCTCGCCATTTGTAAGACGTTAAAAAGTACCTATTTGAAATTAGGTAGAGCATGCATAAACGCTTATATTTGGCATACTCGAAGTGTACACGGAGACATTACTTACAACAAGATATAATCATGTATTTGGGTATGCTTGATTACTAAGTACACAATAATTAAAATTACGACCTTCATAAATACTGATGAGGTGTAATTTGAGCTGAAAATTATTCGCTTAAACGATCCGCGAAGTGGCTTGTTAGCTCACAAAATCAATTATTTACTATCCTATGCATTTACTGTCCATTGTCTCTGAAATTCTACCTATTTTTGTATGAAACATGCGCTGAAATTATATTTCATCGAATGGTTGGTTAAATTTCTGTGATCAACGGATGATGATTATAGCGCGTAGCTATTCACTAACAAATTACAAAACATGGTGCCTTTGTAGTAAAGAACAATTTTGGTTATCAAAAAAGGACAACTTTTTCCATACAACATACGTACATATATAGGTTTGATAGATATTCTACCTTTATAGCGCTCGAAACCGCATCTTGTTCAAAAAGTTTAATTAAATTCGACCACAGAAACTAATATTCATAAACCAATAAAATTAAATTCTCAGATATTTTGTTTGATTAAAATAGCCTAATAAAGTTATATAAGTGTGAAATAGCCAGTCAGATACTAAACCAATTTTGCTAAGAACTTACTCTATTTGATAAATTTGAGTTCGATTCTCCAACCGACAGTTAACCGGTACACATCTTTATTATCTGATTTTATTTTACTGCACCACTATTACATAACAATATTGGCTCGTTTGGTAAAATCATCTCCGTGTCTGACAATTAATTATTATTAATCGTGAATCAAATACGCCGAATACCGAAGTGGGTTAGCTAAAACAATGAAGTATTTGATTAATTACGGCCAAGGGTGCGTTGGAACAAAGATAGTTTCTCATGATAATCGGTAGTTTTTGCGGTTTCGCTGCGTTCGCCTGATGAACATCGGTTAAGCTCGTGACCGAGATATGTAAAAACCGACCTTCGTGTCTTCACGGATAATGGGTGAACGACCTATTTTGCAATACTGCTTACCAATACCGGGTTTTTGCTTATCAAGTTCCGGAGACTACTTATTCAGTGATTATGATCGATCCGTATGATTTTGACCTTGCATAGAGCACAGAAATCACGATTTACGTAAGATAATTTTACGCTATCGTGAGGTATTATATTTAGACTTAATTTAGTTTACAAAAAACTAAAGATTTTATCTGGAGATTTGGGATAAAAACTAAACAAATTATTAGTCGTGTCGGTCTAATGTAGTGCGACGAAAATAACTTAATGATAGGGTTAGCAAAGATATTAAGTGCAGTGTTGTAACGCTGTAAGAATGATATTATGTAACACAGAAAGCGCATTTGTAAAATGCCCTGAATTATATGTATAAGTTGTAGAAAGCCAGATCCGCATCGTTTCTCTCGTTTTTTCACGACGGATTTGCATACAAATAAACTGATGACACAAATTATTATTACGGTACAGTGTAGACTGGTTTCGAAAATATAATATTCCTTAAAAAAAAACGAAATACGCCAATGATGTTGTTGGATTCGTAAAATATATCACATTTTTAATTTTGGTGCGTAAAAGGTTAAGATTAGCGGTTATAATAAATCGCTTTGGCTGCCAAAGCAGAAGGAAAATTCATGAGTCAGTCGGCTGTGAGTCTACTCACTAAGCCGTAGGTCGTGGGTTCGATTCCCCAGTGTGATGAATACCGATGTTTGTTCTTGGTGTCTTCAATCTTCATGTATCATATTTATGTATTTAAAATTATATATGTCTTATAACAACTATCTGGCTTCTATCGTAAACGTTTATTTAGTTTAAGCCTGTTAGAAAAATACCGATCAATATTTATAAAATGTGTACTTAAAAATATGATACTTTAACATACATTTTGGGCTACTATGGCTACTTGCTTTGCTACGGCCAAGCAGATGCAACAATTACGTAAATACCATCGTATGAATGACTTTCATTACTTCAATATAATTTAATAACTCCCAGTCATGCTAGAATGTGCCTCTTATAACTGTCAGAGAAATTGGATTCGAACAAAAGTACGTGTTGACATTTAACCATCATTATCAATGAGGAAGCAAACAATTTCTTGCTAAAAACTACGTAGGTAGGTACCGGCTGGAAAGTCCAGTGGCAAACGGAGTTAAATATTTTACGCTTTGTAATTAAGTCATACAAATATTGTGTCAAGTTACTAAGTTTACAAAAGAGAAAAAGAAAGTAAATATTTTTGAGAAATTGTAATGAGTTCAAAAGAGTTTGCTTTGATATATTTGTCGGCAGCTAATTTGGGAAGAAACTAAAAAGAACCCAATAAAGCTCATTGTAGAAATTGTAAGTTGATTTCATATTCTATTACTGTTTTTTCTTACAGACTATTAAAAAAAAATGGATTCTTAAATATTTCTTTCGTCAGTAAAAAGTTCAGATTTTAGCACGAACTTGGAATTTCCTACGTTGAGTGGGGAAACCCTTCTGGCAATAATGGTTAACGTAAAAAATATAATTGTAGGACCGACGATATAGCGGGAACTGAGAAAAATCTCTGTCTAGTACAGGAATTGGGATAATGACTGTCAGGTAGATTATGGAAAGATATAGGAAACATATTTTTTGTTTTCTCAAATTTTATTAACAATCCACGAAGATATAGATCATCATGGCTGGCCTCGTGGCTTAGTTGGTAGTAGCTCTGCCTGCGAAGCCGAGGGTCGTGGGTTCGATTCCCACCCACTGCAAATATTTGTGTGATGAATTCAAATGTTTGCACTGTGTCTGGGTGTTTCTATGTATCATAAGTATGTATTTAAAACTATATAAGTATTTCATCAGCTATCTGGCCGCCATCATACAAGCTTTGCTTAGTTTGGGGTCAGATGGTGTTGTGTGTGAATTGTCCACCAATATTAAAAAAAATATATTTAAAATTTATCAAACTTTCGGTTTGGAGGTTGTGACGTGATCTTTTCGCTTCGTAAAAATAGTACAATGAAGTGACGTCACTCGAAATTTCTAAGCACGATATCTTCGTATATTTTTGTTTGTCAAGCAAAAGGAAAAAATACGCGTACACGTATTTTTTTATAATCTAAATGACGGTTTATTTTTTAAGTCATCATGCCTGTTGCTACCATTGTATCTAACAACGGTAAGAGGATCACACAGAGTCGAAAACGAAATCAAAAACACTTTATTGACCTGGATTGACCATAAGAATACAGTTATACAACAGTGAGGTATAAACAACTAATAAAAACATCAGAACTACGTCAACAAATCACCAAAAATTGCTGACGCGTTACTCGAATAAGCTCGCAATTTAGTAACTTCAAGTTCGCTTGGCGTCTCAAACGTCGAAAATTTCTGTATCAATCTGATTTTACTCAAAAATTAGCATGGTTTTTGACTAGCATAAGTCTAGAGTTTTTTTTTTTTTTTTTACCTATGATAGGTTCGCACTTGACCACCATCTCGCCTGATGTTAAGCGACGATGCGATCTACGATGGAACGTGCTTACCTAGAAGAAACCGATTCACTCTCGATTTGAAGACACCCAGATTGTAACCATCGGGAAAAACCCACTCAGGCAACGCATTCCACAACCTAGACGTTCTTATCACAAACGTGGAGTCAAATCTCTTCGTTCGTGTTTTTGGAACATCAACCATGAAACGATGTCGCTTTTTTGAGATACGCGAATTCCGATAGAAGAAAGGGCAAGGTGGTATTAAATCATATAGATCAGTTGCACACTCTCCGAAGTGTATCCGATAAAAAACCGATAAGCTAGCAATCTTGCGGCGATGATCGAGACTTTGAAGTCTTTTACGCACAAGAGTGTCATTGCCTATGAGCCTTTTGGCACGTCTCTCAATCGATTCCAGAGTCTCCAGCTGATACTTAGCCGATCCATCCCAAAGGTGCGAACAGTACTCCATACAGGATCTAATCTGTGCTTTGTACAACGTGAGCAACTGCTCAGAGTTGAAGTATCTTCGCACCCTTGAGAGAACACCCAGTTTTTTGGCGGCTAATTTAGCCTTAGACTCAATATACGTGCCAAAGTTGAGCGTCGATGACAAAGAAACGCCCAAAAGCTCGAGATGGTCAGTAACCGGCACGGATACGCCTCGAAAAGTAGGAGCCAGTTCGAATGGACTCCTTTTAGCGGAGAATAAACATGCCTGTGTTTTTCCTTCGTTAAACTTGGCCAAATTGGCATCGCCCCATGTAGAGACTGCCTCAAGGGCCAAGTTCAAACGCTCGACCATACTTTCTCTCAGTAGCTGAGTTTGTTGTCCACTAGCTCTTGCGCTGGATATATAACTCTCTACTACGATGCTATCATCTGCGTACCCAACGATACCGGGCTTCAACAGATCATTGATATGTAGTAGGAAGAGCGTCGCAGAGAGTACCGACCCCTGAGGAACTCCGGCATTGATAGCCATTTGATCCGACGAGCAGCCATCAATGACGACTCGTATGGATCGATCCCTCAAGAAGTCCGATATCCACGCAATAAACCCAGGTGACAAACCATAGCCCGAAAGCTTGCTTATAAGGCCATCATGCCAAACCCTGTCGAAAGCCTTCGAGATATCCAGGGAGACTGCAAGTGCTTCCCCGTGTTTCTCGATAGCTTCACTCCAGATGTGGATGACATACGCTAGAATGTCCCCGGTGGACCGGTTCCGGCGAAACCCGTATTGCCGGTCACTGAGGAGGTCGTTCGATTCTAGGTATGCCAGGAGCCTGTGGTTTAAGACACGTTCCATAGTCTTACAGAGTATGGACGTGACTGAGATGGGCCTGTAGTTGACAGGGTCAGTACGACTGCCTTTTTTGGGCACAGGTTGCACGTTAGCAAGCTTCCATGACTTCGGCACTTGCCCAGTTTGGAGAGAAAGTCTAAACAGGCGTGTTAGTACTGGAGACAACTCGGGTGCACAAACCCTCAGTACTATGGCTGGAATTCCATCCGGGCCACTGGCTTTATTCACATCTAGATTGCGCAGCACTTTACGAACCTCCTTCTGGCGAATATGTATATCAGACATTACAGTCGGACTGCCAGGTGGAGTTGGGGGTATCGCACTACCAGCATCTAGACGTGAAGATTCCGCAAACTGAGACGCAAACAAGTTTGCCTTCTCTATAGCGGTGTGAGCCAGCGTCCCATCAGGTTTAAGCATTGGAGGTAGTGAGGGGCGGCAGAAGTTCGATTCGACTGATTTAGCTAGGGACCAAAACGCTTTGCTGCCCGTAGGGTATGAAGCTAGTTTGTTCCCTATTCGACTAATATGGTCAAATCGAGCCCTCTGTAGAACCTTTTTGCATGCCTTAGCAGCCTTGTTAAACGCTTTCTTCTTCTGGTGTGTGTCCTTTGCCTTACGTTGTCGAGCATCAACCCAAGCTAGGTAAGCCTCATGCTTAAATGCTTCAGCATTTTTACACTGAGGACCAAACCAAGGGCGAGCTTTGCTGGATACTGGAACGTCAGAGTATGGTATAAAATATTCCATAGCCGTTTGGATCACTTCAGTCACAGCATCCGCGCAAGTTGAAGGATCACCAGAAGAAAAGCACAATGACTGCCATGGGTAAGACGCAAAAAAAGAACGCATCTCATCCCAATCTGCTAACTTGTATCGCCACAACCGCCGGTTGCCTCTAGGGCTTGGATCGGGCGGATGGTACATTGATACTGACTTCACCAGACAGTGGTCGGAGCTGCCTAACGGCGAAGATACCGCCACAGAATATCGGTCTGGATCAGTTGTCAGCAGAAGGTCTAAACAATAAGGAGTATGCGACTCAACGTCAGGTACCCGAGTGGCCCCTTGGACCAGCTGGGTCAGGTCTAACGACAAAGCTAGCTTTCTCGTTTCCTGTCCAGCGTGGTCAGTGTCCCGGTATGGGAACAGCCAATCTTTGTGATGGCCGTTAAAATCCCCCAGCAACACTAGTTGGGCTGATGGGTACTTTTGCTGAGCCGCATCCGCCGCCTCACTCAAATATTCCATGAGCCTAGTTGTCTCCAGATCCCCACTGTGCGACCGATAGACACAGGCATACACAATTTTGTCTATGCCTGTGTCTATCAGCGCCCAAAGAACAGAGAATCTGGTGTCCTCAAGGTTACGGAGACGCCGACAGCAAATATCGTCACGGGCGTACAGGCACACTCCAGCACGTGGCTTAAAGTTGTGCTCCAGCGTGTACCCAGGATATGTTAGGTACGCCACGTCCGACGGACGCCCTATCTGCGTCTCCGTAAGAAAAAACAGTGATGGCTGCTCAGTCTCCAGATGGTGGTGGACTGCTGTGATATTTGAGTGCAGGCCTCGGATGTTCTCGAGGTGCACTTTAAGAATCAAGGAGTGCAGCCGCATATGAACTCTATTTCTGTTTTTAACTTTTTCCATTGTTGTTTGAGGGTGAATTACGGTGGGAAAACGGAAGTAGAACGAGGCTACATACTGCTGACCAACGGCCACAACACACAACACGAATACATCTATGGGAAACTAGCCTGGAGACTGCGGGGACGCCCGAGCCCCCCCGAGGATGTCTATCTGGCCTTGATATCCGGTCGCCAACCGGCAGGATAGCGCATCCCGGGATTTTTCGCTAGATGGCGGGGCAGCCTTTCATGAGGGGCTAGCTCACTACTTGGGCCCCCTACTGTCTGCGGTCGGTCGCGGTAACCGTGCCTCGGATCCCGCTACCCTCCACGACTAGCTTTCCGACGCAAAGTATTGTTGTGTGGCATCCGGTCTTGCAGTTATGCAGCAACTGTTCTGACCCGTCTTCCCAAATGGCGTCATCAGACAACATGGCCGGAACACGACTAGGTCGCTTGGCGGCATGACTTAAGTCTGATGGGTGGTCACCAACCACGGCCGAGGCCTACCACCGGTATTTTTGTCAGCTGTTTAGCACCACACAGGGACCACGTGTGAGGTTTCTATTTACAGGTGCTTTCTCACGGACGAAGCTGACACAGTCCCCGTCTAGAGTTTGGAATGCGTCAGTTTGTTTTCTTTTAGTATGCTTTGGATGAAATCCATCTACCGAATTGATTTATTTACTTTCAAACCACAAAATTAAAGGAAAATAACAATGATGCTAGACAAACGACAAAAAAAATCGTAAAGCAACATAATTTAGTGGATGACTTGACACAATTTAAAGTCATTTACTGTTATTTCGTCACATAGTCCTTGAATTAGTCAAATGACTCTTGTAGTAGGTTAACTATTTGTTGATGTCTCTAGCAGTTCCATGTAACTAAACCTTTATATAGTCATTATTTAATATGCGTTTAGTAAATTTACATTTTATGTTTAAGTATATATATCAAAATGATTTATTTATGTTCTTATTAGCATTTTTAACGTTATTCAACGAATACGAGTACAAAGTAATGATTAATTTTTGATGATCATCTGTCGGGCTTGTTAATTAATCGCTTTTTACCAAACATTTTCTCAAGGCTTACGCCAAGAATTTGCAAATTTTTGAGTGCTTAAAAATCGAAATGAAATATATTTACTCAAAGACACAGGACAAAGCTTACCTAAGCCAAGTTTTATAGGTGCTACAGCGGTGAGAGTCTTCGAATTCAAATCATAGAAGTTGTAATACTCTTCTAGACTTACTTCAACGTTAATAATCCCTTAGAGTTATTATTCAATAAGTTGCCACGAAAGATTGGTGCAAAATACGTCTATTTTTGCTCATCTGCTTTTGAAACTAATTAGTTTCTTTAGTTTAGTAGATTATTGTCTTCATAATATCCATGTTGTTTGATCTTGTGTATAAGTACTATAGATCTACGGAACTAGTTTAACTTCCTCCATCACAAGATCTTGACATGTTTCTTGATACTCCTAACTAGTTTCAGGCCTTGACGACAGCTCAATAATTGTGAATACCCAAAATTCCTCCGGATGAACTTCCTCTTCGGAGGCCTTATAGAGTCAAGGTGAATTTGAACGCACGTCAATAGTGATGTGACACGGATATCGATGTTTCAAAACTGGATTAGTGGACTCGGACTGATTCGTGACTCAGACCGGAACTGCATGGATCAAGGATAAGTCCTGAGTTGATCGGTCATAAAGCTTTGTTGTTGTTGTATGAGATAAAGTTTTTAATACGCTTTCATTAAATTAGACGTGGATTGTATCAGGTCTCATTTCCATAGCACCAGCTTTCCATAGCACTAGTTTGGGGCTAGATGGGGTTGTGTGGAAAGTGCGGAGCAATTTATATTTATATTCATTAATACATATACAAGATATTGGTATTATTATACTTTTAACTTATCAGAAAAATTAAAGCTGAGTGTAAAGAAAGTTAAATTATTCCTGATTTGCTATGATTTATAAACACACATATATATATATATATTAATAGGTACCAATCCTAATATTTGTTTCGCTTATTTGAAGGCTACAATCAGGCTGCATCAAACCTTATCACTATTAATATTAGTAGCGTCTACTGAAAATTGATTTTGTCAGTAATCTCTAGTCAGACCAACTGAAAAAAAACAGTCTAAGCAAAGCGTATTCAACTATTCAAAATTATAGAGCGGCTATAAAAATCTACCAGACACCCTATAATTCTATTTTATGATAATCTCAACGCTAGACAAACTTTGGGCAGCCAGGTGAACGTTGTCGCTAAGGTCGTAGAGGTCATTAGCATTGTGTTACATTGTTTCAATACTAAAATTAACTTTGGTTGAATCATTTGCAATTTTGGTGACTTTGACCCAAGTTTAGTCATACTTAAATATCAGATCATTGAGTCACGTAGTATAATCGCATCACTATTGTGCCTAGTAGAACCTTGTCATTGTGTGTTTACATAATAGTTGACCTCGTCTTGCGAATTCATGAAATTCGTCTTTAGATATGTCGTGCGCCCTTTATGTTTGATGATATCTAATTTACTTTAATGGTAGTTTTAAGTTTTGCGGTACCATTTTGCCACATTGTATCACCGTAGAATGAGTGATATAAAACTTTTACAACTTCTTTGTGATGGCCTCCGCAGGAATATAGCATGTACACCTTTATGGGATTACTTTTGTCGACATACACTCACTACTAATTGAACATTTCTAAATTTTTTCAATGTCAACGTTAAGGATTTCCTTTGTAATTAAAATAATAATCTATCAGATTCGCAACCTCTGAATATTGGAGATACAAAATTATTAATATTTATAATAATAATACCCTGTTTCACTAATTGTTTTATATTAGCATTTTAATAACGCGGTAGTGATTTTGGAGGTTGTTTCCGGTGGATCGACTAATGTTTTGGCGTAAATATAGCAGGTTTATTTTTTATTGCAAAATTAGCATAATATTTGCACATTTAATGATGTTATTGAATGATGACGGGGTGATCGTGTTGAATTTATGAATTGGTATATCATATACATTACACAATACTTACGAGTAGGTACACAAATAATTGCGTAATAATCATTTTCTATGGACAGACAGGAAACCGCCTAGTCTTCTTCAGTTGCCTTTCTAGATTCGTTAAGAGGGCGCCTAGTGCCAGAAAACGAAAAAAGGACATTTTCGACGCCGCTCACTGAAGTAAAGAAACTAAAAACTATGACAAAAAAAATATTGACGTGTGGGTACAATTAAGAAGAAGCACAATAACCGAATAGAATTTTAAAAATAGATCAGAGTTTTTTACAATAAAAAAATAAAAATGACACCGAAAAAACCCGTTTTAATTCGAGTACTCGAAATTATTAGCGATGACCCCACATTATTTTTGGTAATAAAATTTCCAAATGTACGTTCTAGTAAAGTAACCGAACACTTTTTTAAATTTATGTTTAATTATTGAGTAATTTAATAAAACTTGGTCAAAAATGGACTCCTGATTTAATATTGATTTTTCCTCCAAACTGTGTCATGCTATTCTCGACTTTATGTATATCGCATTAAGAAACGCATCGCGCGGGTGAAAACTGATTTTTCCTTGGCATTAGGCGCACTCTTAATGGGCATTCCTATTTTGTGCAAGTACTGAACGCGCCAGAAATATAGTAGGTATGTATGTGCGTTGAATAAACACATGGACCATTAAGCGTGTCGATATGACTTTATCTTCCGTGTCTGCTATACCTGAGGAGATGTTGCTAATTTGTAAATTCTTTGTAGCTTTGTTGCGGTATTCCAAACATTAACTCAAAGCGTACGTGACCCATTAAATTAGGCTATTTTTTAAGTGCAGTCAAAACGGTGAATAAACTTTCGACGTTTGTGTCCTCAAACAAATTCAAAGAAACAAAAATTTGTTGTCGCATTTTGGTAATGTTGACTAAATTACGAACACGAATTCCAATTCTGTTTTATGAATACAATAATTTTCGGACCAATATGGTAGTTTCAATATTGATTGTTAAATTTCGGTTTTAGGTGCAAGGTATCACGTAAATATTTGCTAATATTCGACAAAGAAAAAATACCGTGCTTACCAAAAACGAGCAAGATCTAGTTTAGTGATGAACATAATGGTTATTGAGACTGTAGTTTTATTATCAACCAATAATTATTATGCAATAGTTTAGCGAAATTATAACGATTTGTTTGATTATCGTCCAGATACTTAATGGCCATCACTGGCGTATCCATTGGTTTATTAGTCCATTCGTAGTACGAGCAAAATGTGTGTGTACTATTACTATACTGTGTATAAGTATAAGTGGTATAACGGAGAGAGTAGTCGGGTTACATTATAAAGCAGTTTTTCTCGATAAAACTCTCGTGTTGTCGTAAATTTGATTTTATTATTGGATCCGCAATTAAATTTCTGGTTTCGGTTTCATTACAACATCATTGAGCGAAAATTACTTCTTCGACTTTTAATTAATTAATTTATGAGTAAATTTGATGTGAAGATTTTGATAAAGATACTGCAATGGACTTAATCATAGGGTTAGTTCTTATCTTATTGATATGAATTTGTGAATTAGTTTGCGATAAACACACTCAGACTCAGAATTCGTATGGTCTATTATGTAATTAAAGTTTTCCAACTAGCTGTTGCCGGATTAGATCGAATCATAAGTCTAAGTAAAATTGTGATGTACGCGTGTTACTAAGTGAAAAATACAAATATTTCAACGTTTGCATCAGTCGAGTCCTCCGCGATAGTGGATGTTACTGGTGAATGATCAATGTCTTGTTCACCTTGTCTCGGCTGCCTCTCTATCACGATATAATTTATCTATCGTTATCTATCCTAACACTTATTATAAAAAACAGCGTTAATATTATATCCTTGTTTATATGGTTGAGATAATATTATATCGGATCGGAGACATGAAAAAGAATGTATATGTAGAAAATTCCATGCTCCGAAATTGATATTATTATTATTAACACAAATTGTTCCACACGATCGCAGTCCATTATATTATCTCGACCTACTAGATTCTTTTCGCGTTGTGTTTAAAAAAGACGCCGCCTAAGTAAATTTGTTTTTTTTGCGGGATAAAAAGTAAGACTGTCGGTGTATGCGTAATTCTAGCCTAAAATCTACCATCGTATCGTCCTAAATTTCACCCAGATCTGTTTATTTCTGACGAAGTCGGCCACGAAATACAAAACAATATAAAATACATTTTACAAAATTTCACATTCGTTAAATTAGTAGTGTTAGTAGGATTAAACGACACTGACCCGGATCATTTCAAAATGCAGCCATTAAACATCTGTGATATATAATATTGTCGCATACCAATCAAATTATCATAAGGTGATTTTCCGACAGACATAAGGCCGATTGTCACCCTTCAAAAACGAATAAAATTCTATCTTAGAACGTGTTCATTAAATTCGAAGGTTCCGTAGTGTTTTTTTATTTTGTGTTTTTATATTGGAAGAAACTATTTTTGAGTTAAATTGATCGATCCAAACATTAACAAATTCTTAGAAAATGTATTTACTTGAAATAAATATAAAATATACATACAAACATACATATATGAAAAATAAGCGGTTTGCTAGAATACAGTGAGACTACAAAGGCAACTTAAAGACGGAAGTAAAAAATATCAGTGCAGCTTGCGCATGTACAGGGTCTTATGACTTTGGAATATGTACTTGTGTTATTATCTACTGATATAAAAGTATCATATGGCATTTGTTAACAGATTTTTAGTGTCTCAAATTATAATTTTAATTGTTTAAAATGTTTGCATTAAAATTTACGTTTTGATCAAAGGAGCCAAGAAACTATTTGATATAATTTACTGTGGTATATTACACTTTCCAAATTGATTCAAAGAATTACAAAGGTATGCATAGTTTAGCAATAACTTATTTATCACTCATGGAGCTTCCGGTTAAATGTAGCTTTAATATGACAGGTTTTGCCGCTATGGCTTACAGTTTCAAATGAAACTAAGCACTTTGTGATTTACATAAATAGTAACAATTTAAATGAATCAAACTCGAAACTAACGTCACTTTAGGAAATTATCGCAATTAATATTTGAGACGCTTTTCAATTTTGTTTTATAGTTGTAGTGGTGGTCTCTTTGCGGAGCCCACCGGGGGAAATGTTGCCACTTATTCTACTGCCAAATATTGTGCAAGCCGTACTTTGTAAATAGGGTTATTGACAAGATAAATGTAATATTGAATATAGGTATATCAGATAAAACATGTTATCCGGGTGGACAAACGTATTGTATAACTAGGCATTTTAACTCTTTATGTTCAAATATCACGGTAACACTGCTTACCATCAACCGAGCATCTGGCTCGTCCTTTCGCTCTCGTGGTTGATAACTAGTCTCCAAGTCCTTTAAAGTTTTGATGGTTTATGCATTACAAAATGTGTTAAAGAGAAAACAAAAAATTTGTGTCTTTTTGAGTTTGTTTGACGTCAAACATCCAACATTTCTAAACCGATTTAATTGAAGGTACTCAAAAGTTTTAAAGATTCTTGAATCACTTTAAGTATAAGTAAATGTTTGGACACCAGTGGTTGGAATTTATACAGGGCATATAATAAAATTGAATGTAAACCCATGAAAATTGCATAACAAAACCAAGCCTCTTCAAACTCTTTTTCCATACGCGTCCAAGACTCAATAAGAATTAGCACAAAACACAAACGTGATCTGACTAAAGAAGAAAAAGTGACGCTAAAAATAACGTCAAAGTGCAACAATTATCACTAAAACGATTGTGTATTTAACACGTCCTTCGGTCGTAATTGTTTAAAACAGCATAACAGTTCACTCAACGGAAAGTCGATGTTTTTACATAACAATACGCAAATTCGGGGTCGCCACGGCCTTGTCCATACTCGCAGACAATTTTATAATCGACTGATTCCGTTATCGCATTCAGAATCTTGGGTGTAACTGCTGCTAGGCCTATTATTAATTATGTAGTTATAGCTTGCATTCGTCAGTACAAATAGCTTAATAGAAAAAGTAGAATCGTTTTCATCAGAGTAGGTTAATATTATCTCCGTGTTCCAAAATGTAGTTAAATGTAAAAAAATTAAAAAAAAATTTGGTCACTCAAACTTTTGACAGCTTTTTGGGTCGCGTAAACTATGAGATTATGTTCGATATACGGTAGTTAGTCACGTATTTCCTTTAGTTTAAGTATGTATCTACATTATATCTTAGTGTCATTATGGGTTATTGATATCTTATCAAGGAAACAAAATAGTTATTTTTAAAACTTCCTTGTACATTTAATTGTTTATTACGTTTAAGGATCAAGAATGCAACCAAAACACGTTTGCGTGCGCATAGTATATGTGGATATTGGCTATAATATATATTTTTTTGTAAAAAGAACCGTGGGATTTGGCCTCAGATGACCTTAGCAGCCTACTTAACTTTCTGCTATAGTAGAAGGCACAACAAAATGTATATTATTCATTTATAATTATATGAATAATATACATTTTGTTTATATTACATATAGGTAATTATTAAACATCTTTATTATATTTAAAGTAGGTACTAAATACACAATTCCAATATTTTGACTAAATTTTGTCTAAGTTCACTACGACGTCACAAATTACTTTCCCAAATTATTTTTGCACAAACATTTGAGAGATTATTGCAACTTTAGTCTTGGGAGTAGTGTCGGGACATCCATCAGCAGGATGAGTCGACGATATCAATTTTATCGCTGGTCAAAAGTGGACTCGTTTTGCACAGGACCGAGGAAGATATCATAATACAAATGATGCCTATACTTTTTCAGTGGGAAAAAGAAGACTGTAAATAATGATGATTACGTCTTGTGTAAATATCCGCTGGTTTACTATACATGCTGTTTTCTAATGTAGGCGCGGCTATAGAAGCTGCGTGGTCAATGATACAAACACAATTATACTCAACCTTCAGTAACTGGGTGACCCAATTGCAATTTTAAACAACTTTGCCTTCCTAGACTAGCCCACGTTACTTCTGTAGGTAATCATCATTTGTAATAGTTGTGATAATTGGCTCTTTGCTCACAATGACTAAAGTATAAATTGACTGTTTAATACATTGGGTTTAAATTTTAAAGACACCCGTCCGGAAACACAGACCAAGTAGAGCGTTTCACTGTAGCAGTGGAAGTAATTAATGTGGATTTAAAATACTTTATCGAATTTTCGGAATATTCACCAGTTGGACGCGAGATCAGGATCTACCACCTCTCGTGAAAATGTACAATCGAACGTTTTTGTCACTGGGCTATCACGGCTTTACACGGCAGTAGTATACATAGATGCTTTGAGGGTACCGTATGGCACCGTATCAAGTTATGGGCCCTAAAGTGTTCTCTTCGGAAAATAATACTAATCTCTCGTAATACTCTCGTAGATTTGGACATTCCTTGTTTTTGTTAACCTTCTTTAGTCTGTAATAAACAATTACTAAGCGATTATGTTTGACTAGGAACTTAATTAGTTACAGATAAAAATCTAACTTTCGGGCCTAGTAAGGTCTTGTGTAATTCGCAGTTTTAATTAGTGAAACCTTGACCGATGCCTACAAATTATTTAAGGATTGTATTTTTATTTGCAATTGGTTTTTGGTCAAAACTAATTATATTTACTTCATGTAATATGATATGTTATTGTAATATTAAAAATAAGAACTTTCAGGTACACATTTGTTGAGGATTTTCTTTTAACAATACCTGACATCTCGTCTGGTGTTAACCGACAATACGGTATACGGTTAAGCTAGTTTAGCTAGAAGAAACCGATGCGGTGATATAAAAAAGGGACAAGGATTTATTAAATAATGCAGATCTGTAGTAAACTCTCCGAAATGTATCCGATAAAAAAATTAATGCCAGTAACTTCAAGACTTTTAAGTCTTTTTCGAAATGGCTGTCATTGCCTATGAGCCTTTTGACACGTTTTTCAATCGGATTTTGCCTCCAGCTTGATAACATCTCTATGGTATATATTTTAATGCATTCTTCGATGAATATACTTCGTTATAGGAATTACTTTTTAGTCCGATATACACAGCATTTCAGGGTAAAGAGTACAATTCAGAAGTAGCTTGATTTTCATTCTTTCAATCTTTAGCAACGTTAACCCGAATTGTTTAAAAATAAAGAGAAACTTTGCTACGATGCATACCTAATTACTCGTTGCACCCCGAGATTAAATCTCTGACAGGATTTCCGTTTCGCGTGATACGATCTACCCAGGTGTTTTATCACGCAACATTTTAATGGCTAAGCCGCATCAGTAGATTCAAATTAAGCTATTATCTCTAAATTGGTACTTTAAACGGTTGTGTCAAGGTGAAGGGATCAAATAAGTTAAATTTATCAACAGGCGTATATTATTTTAGAGGTACTTACTATACGAGTATTAATTACTAAACTAAACTTAGGATTACTTAATAAAATTGAACACTTTTTACACAATCCCATCATATCCTGTCCTTAGCTTAGAAACCACATAACTGATATAATACGTCTATAATTTTAAATATGTACTTTCTTCTGAAACAAAGTAACACACTGAATACAGAATAATCCATGGGTTTCAAGTATTTAGTCAAGGCTTACTCGAACCAATAAGCTGTACATTTTGAGCAAGTCAAATCGATCTTGCAAGATCCGATATTCGTGATGGCGTATAAACTCAAAGAGATAAATTGATCTTCTGGAGTTTTGTAATACGGTAGTTAGTCTCGGCTGTGTAGGTCGTCGATAAGGTGTTATATAAAAGGGTCAATCTTGCTAATGGGAGTTATTTTGCAAATCAGTATTTTAAAGGACAGAGCTGAACTACACTACTTCCATAAATATTGTCACAAAGCTATATACCGACACAGGTATAGAGAGAGATAATCAAAATGATCAAGTTTCCTACCAGTCTAAGGCATGCCCAACATGCTGGCATCATTACTACGCGGATTTTCAATGCTAATACGTTGAGCCAAATAAACTCCAGCATTTTGATCACGCACCGCATCGACCTAGCGTTGGGAAAGATTTTTGTAAATAAGATGAGCTTTCGGCTTCCACGGGTCCAATTTCACAACGCGAAACAATTCAAATATGTAACCTCTTCCGAAGGTTTCAAATTTTCGCCGTTTTAGACAACTCAGCAGAATTAGACGCCGTACCAGCCCTACTATGTGTATAGTTTTATTGACGTGTGTGAAGGTTATAATCAATAAAGTTAACTAAATTTGAAAAAAAAACAAAATCAGTATCTATAAAATGTTCAAACATAAATTTCATAAAAAGTTGTTAAGTTAAAGATCCCTACAAAAAAAAACTAAACAATGTTTGAATCATTACAAATGAGTACTTAGGTACGTTAAAACACACAATGTTTTGTCACAATTATAAGACAAACACCATGTCATTGTTTTGTCCTCTTAACCTCGTGCATTGTTTGTCCTCTAGTGTCTAATAGTTAACATATAGGCGTTAACTATTACGGTAGTACGAGTAGTGTTTTAAGCTTTACAGATGTAGAACCGGTAAACAGCATTCAAGCTTGAAATTAGATTTTTTATTTATGAAGATACCTGTAGCAGTTGGCCTCAGATATTATTTATTTTATCGAAAATACGTTTGCACTTGACCACTACCTCTCCTGATGTTAAGCGACAATGCGGCCCATGATGGAGCGCACCAACATACATGCGCATACACATGATATGTAGTAGATAATAGTCTAGAATAACACATATGTAGGCTATTTTTTATCCCGAGAAAATAATGGGATCGGAAACAACACGGGTAAAACCGCGAGAGCTGCTAGAGTACATATAAAAATAGGTAAGTATACTTGTCTTTCTAAATTGGATGCTCTGCCTAACGATTTTAAATTTCAGCAATTTGTCAGTTACTCAAGAGAAAAGTGA
The DNA here is from genome assembly GCA_963693475.1 of Ectropis crepuscularia. NCBI lineage: Eukaryota > Metazoa > Arthropoda > Insecta > Lepidoptera > Geometridae > Ectropis > Ectropis crepuscularia. The sequence continues at coordinate 21,265,606 of OY856342.1, forward strand.
TAACTTTACACATTTCTTTAGGTTGAATAATTGCCGAAAACGTGGTTAAGCACAAACTTTAGGCGTGCAGATAAAATGTAAACTGGCGCAAAGGGCTCGCGATCTTGGCATAGATACCTCTACGCGTGCTCGATTCGGTTTCGAAACTACATTTTCTCATTTGTAGGCCCTGGTGGCCCTTCTGTGGAGTAAACTACGTGACATAAAGTACTGTTGCTATGTGTAGGGCTTGTGGTGTTGTGGGCACAAGATCTTGGCAGTCTTGGCACAATAGCCGTTGTCCTGCGCCTGAGTTGAGCCACAGTTTCGCAACGGTGCGTTCACACTTGATTTGGTTTCACTGCGGCCAGCGCGTGAGGAATTCTTCTAAGTGGGGTTACTATGCAAACGTATGTTTAGGTTTTGCTCCTATTTCACTTTACATACATTCTTTATTAATGTATAGTAGTGGGGCGAGCAAGTATGTGTCTGGTAGTATGGAACACGCTTGCTCATAACAGCACAGTGTCACGCAGTTATTTGAACGTGCAGAGTTCAAATAACGCTCGTGACTTGGAGATAAAAAATATTCATCTCTTTGCCTCATAATTTATCTAGAAATATGCACATTATATCTTTACAGGGAATAATTTGTAAAAGTTTAGTGAGTCCCCAAGCGAACTCTGCCAATGTTTAACGTTTTGGCGCTAGCTGTAAGTTTGTGAGTGACTAATATAAATAAATAAATAAGGTGGCTTCTAGTACACATGCAAATCATGGTCTCAAAAAAGTTCCTACTATGCCGTAACATTAATTAATACTTTAATCTTTCGTTTCAACAGAAGATACATGTGTTTAACAATTAACAGTTTTTTTACTTGTAAAATGCTCAAAACTCCACTGTACTTTGGGAGGAGTGTCTGATTGACCTCCATACAGATATGTCATTATTCTTAGCAATTATAATGAATATTGTCCCTCCATAATTGTATATACCTACAGTAAGCCACATATTTCTCAGTACTTAGAACAATGTCGCAACCATTATACGACAACCTAACCGTGAAGCCACAGGTATGCACTAACGTTGGTCATTCACGTGGTCAATTGACTATAATATATCAAGCAATCTTATAGCGTAACCCGACCGCATGAAGTTCACATTATAGAGTCCTGTGTCTTTAGTAATTTGATAGTATATACATTATTACATACATTTTAATAACCTCAGTAATTTGCTCAGTATTTCGCACTTGATCACAGCATCATTGAATAGTTTTGAATACATGTAAATTTTATTTAAAACTTAGGGTACAAAACAAGACAAAAAACTAAGCGTTCACATGATTCGAAGAAAGATTTTTTTTTATTTAGTAGACATTTGTCGTTACGTTTCTTTAAAAAAAAAATTATGTCTGTTTCAGCAACCCCAATTTATGTGTTCTCTTTTATTGGGAATCGGTTTTTTTTCGGACAAGGGCTTTTGCGCAAAAGCCAAAATTTACTATCTCGAAAGATTTCTTTCTTGGAACTTGCTGCATCCCAAACTCTAATATCTGCACTATGAAAAGTGTACAGAGGCGCAGGCTGGGCTTGAGATTACGACCGTACGATTGTGAGTGGGGTGTTATTGCCACTAGACCACCACGTCTTTATCCATTTATATTTCTGGCTAGTTTCTAGATTTTTTGGTTTGAATAGTTGTTTTTTTATTTTTTTTAACGTATATATATATGTCTATGCACGACTTGAATTTTAAAATAGAGTATTCTAGATGAACCTTGTTTGTTTTCGGGATAATAAGTAGCCTATGTGCTATTGCAGACTCTAATTCGGATTCGTTCAGTTCGTAAAAAATTAGGCCAACGTTTAAATCAACCAGACTTTCACATGCTTAAAATTAGTAACATACGTGGCTTAAAGTAACCAATAAATTCGATACCGAAGAGAGTTCTGAATGCAGGGCTCTTAACAGTCTGAATGCGTAGGTATGTTGCAAACGACCTTGCCAGGATAAATGGAAATGAGATGATACTCTTTAAGTTAGAATTGTTAAGTACTCGATTGGCTAACAAAACCTTGCGGGACGAGGTTAGTGCAGGGGCTATCATAGATGTGTAGAATTTATCACCGGACTACTTCGACTACGATTAGAATGATAATACATCTATGTGCTATCACTATTGTGTTTAGAGGTCTCACTCGCGTCTGTTAAATGGCCACTTATGAGACTCCTAATGATTCCTAGTCTACTTTACCTTTGTCCTTTTACTGCCGTCTTCCAAATATTTTCTCAAGACTTATAAGCAATTTTAAATGTTTTGTGAAATTGAAATTATCGACTCCGACGTTTGTACATTAAAACGCATTTTAGACATAAATTGAGCTTGAATCTATTAAATACCCATCTATTTCGGCAGTTAGTGTGGATTTCTCGTGGAGTTGAATTTTACAATAGCCAGATATTATAAATATGTTCAAATGATGCTTCAATAGATAAGTTTTAATCATAGTAGCCTATTTTCTAAGATGACCGATTTCACAAATATCGTAGGCATCCTGATCTTTGATGAATGATCTTTAGGTATTTTGCCAAATAGAGTTACTTCCAAGAAAGATAAAAACTGGCATGTTTCATGGTAGTTCCAGGTGTTTATTCTAGGGGTCAACATTGTGGGTTTTTCTGAAATAGTATGTTAATTTGAACAAAGGCTTCCGGATAACGTTTTAGTTTACTGTTTCAAAGTACTTGAAGTACCTACTAAGCCTTTGAGTCCTAAACTAGTTATCTAGCCATGTGACTATCTAACCGAATATCCTTGATGCAAATTGTTCACTGATTACGTTTAAACTTTCACTAGAATATGGGCCACAATGGAGTATTAACTAAACTGTTCACTTACCTAAAAAACAAAAAAAATAATTTAGATCTAAGATTAAATGTACCATTTTGACTAAAACAAGGTTTAGGTTCAGGATTTGATGTACGATACAAAGGGTTCATCTGGTATAATTATTTTTAACACTGTTCTGTATAAGATCAAACCAGACAACAAAAATAGCCAATCTGGTCCATATAATTGTGACCGTTGGATCAAAGTGTCCAGAATAACTTTTTTTTTCAGTGTTGGTACCATTGGTAGTAAAAGTTGATAATAATACTGAGTACAAACATAGCATTCGGCATTGAACAGTTATTGAGTTTTTGTGCTTATATACTGTATACAGAGTACAATAAATATGACGAAATGAGTTCTTAAATAATAAATCTTGTTTCGAAAACACTTCTAATCTCTAGAGAGACATTAAAAGTATTTTATTGCATTCATTATTTCTTCTACTTTACGTAGTAAAGTCTCGACTTTACTACGCAATGTAAAACTTAGGCTCTAGAGCCTAGTTTTACATTACAATTCAAAGACCGACACGTAGAATAACGTATCGGTCGACAACAATAACATATCGATAGTTTAAACTGTACAGAGATGCATATCAACTATTGATATTTTAAACAAATTCAAATTAGGTGTGCCGATTAAAAAAAAAGATCAATCCCCAAGTTAGATTATTAAAAACTGTAGTTCACATTTTTTTCTTTTGTTTCACAAATCAAAAATGACGAAGATTTTGTGCTTAGAAGTTTTATGTTTGAAGTGCTTAGATGTTTCATGATGTCACTTTATGGTACGATTGTTACGATGAAGTGAAGTTGCAACTCCCACTCCGGAAGTTTGAAATTTTTGACGATTTTTAATAATTTGATAGAACATAAAACACGTGTCTCATAGTTCATAAAACATGTTTCTATAATCTAGACGACGGATAAATTAGAATGGTATATTTTTGTAAATCCATATCGTCGTACCGCTTTTAGAAAATTAAATACGGAGGTGTGGAGAGATAAGCGGCCAAGAATGTAGGAAGTAGATTTTGACATACCAATAAACTAAAGCAAATTATTTATCATAATGTTGTAAGCTCGTTTACTAACCGAAAAGCCGTTTGTATCCCAAAGCGAATGACGTTGCATACTAACCTACATATTTGGTCAGACGGGCGTTCAAATCGTTGGATTTCAACAGGCCTTATCAGACTAGTCGCTCACTGTGTATAGAGAAGTGGTATTATTAATTACAATATCAGCTTAATAAACATAAGGCCTATGTTTTGAAATTTTATGTTATTAAAAATACACCTCATAGGTACCTACCAATATTTTACTCAAGCACCTTGAGTTTTTATGACATAACAAATGACAAAAATGTGTTTTTCAATTCGGCTTAAGTCAAAATTAGACTATTTTCTGGCTCCAGTTAGTTCAACAAAATTTTGGATTACGGGGATAAGTTCTCAATGTTTAGAATAAAGCAATATTACAACAATGTATCTTATCACAACCCAACCCCTGACCTAGGCTACTTTGAATGTGCGTTGACGCTAACGTGCCTTTGCGCGCAATCATGGATCTTGATAAACCTTTGAAGCATTTGACCGCATTTCTATATTTGTGCATGTGGGACTAGGGTTTAACATGCTCCAGTTGTCTATTCAAAATGCTGACTTTTATACTCTGTTCTGATAAACTTATTTTACTATTTACTTTAGATACATTTACATATCAGGTATATTCGAATACTATCATGCATGTTTATATACGTAGACTTGTTTGTTTTCGGAAATAATTAAATTAATATTTATTAATAAGTAATTTCTTAAATAAGCATAAGCAATCCACTAAATAAAATTTCACGCGACAGGGATTCAGGCATCCTCTCACTAGAAAAGAGTCAAGGCCCGAATTTACTGCGCGTGCCCAGTCTGGGTTGGCGGATGACGCTTGGCCACGAAAGATTTTAAGAACATTCAGATTTCCTCACGATATTTTTTCACCGTTAAAGCTTTCACCGTCAGTGGTCAGTGGTCATAACAATCACAATGCGAGGTAGTGATTGGAAATCTTTTTAAAAACCCTGTATGGTATATTGCATATATTATAAATAACAGTCACAGGGTTCCTCTTACGGCTAAAACCCGATTTAACAATCTCTTTACGCTATTTTGTTGAAAAAATACTGAAATCTATTTGTGAATATTATAACACCATCTGAAGATATCATCCAATTGATTGATTAATAAAACAATTGAAGCCATAACATAACCGCTCGATAAGCCGCTCGTCTGTATAAATCGCACGTGTTCACATTATCAGTGTAGCGACTGCATACCGAGAGTTCATGTACGCAGGCCTTACTTGAGGTCACATATCAAGTTCACACACTTGTTTCGGACCAAACCTGTTGCACGAGACACGTATGCGTCTTACGTAAGCAAAGCTGCTACGTTTCCGCGGTTTCCCTTCTACTTTTGCATTGATAAAGCTCGCTTTCAAAACCAATTGTAGACAATTCATTGCTGCATTTGTTGCTATGCAAATATAGATCATACGTGACGGGGATACAATTGGTTTGCGCAACCAAGGTCGCGGAAGACCGACCGCTGCGTGCAATTTACTTGTGAATAGACCAATTGATAATTTCGATCGATTAAACACAAATATAACGTGTTACTTAATTATGTAACTCAGTCTGATTAAAAGGTTCTTTGTTCTAGAGATAAATATTAAAGATATACTTTATAATACTCCTTGTATATCATTAGTTAAGTGATGTTGGAGCGTTTTCGGCTCCATTTAATATTGATAATATCTAGGATAATTAGATATGTATCGTTTGAATGTGTTATGGCTATTTATTGTGGGGTAACTATGTAAGCAGATAATTATCTGTGCTCCACATATTTTGCGCATTCATTGCGATGATGGCTGTCTGATGTAAATTATATTCGACTTGGTAAATCTTCCGAAAGATTATAATTATTATGTTACATGTTATGTCATCTTGTAAGGCACCATACCATACGTAATTATTCAGTGTATTCGTTTTAATTTATTATATCAGTGTTGCTTCTTGAATTCGTAACAGAAAATGTAATTGATGTTCGTTGTTAATAATACAAAATTACAATTTACCATAAAGCTCAAAGGATAAAACACACTCTGTCAGAACCTTTAGGTGCATCATAAGCTATATTTAAAAAATATGTAACTTTGCAAAATAATAATATGTAGGTACGTACACAGGTACACACCATATTTGTGTACAGTTCTTGAGCTGTTATTAGATTTCTCTGTGGTGCGTTACTAGTAGGTATATATTATTTTTTTAAATGAATTTTAGGTAGAGATCCGTCACTTCTTATATTATTATTTTTATATTATAACGATATTTTGCCAACCACCTCTTGAATTTTGCACGGTACAATATAAATAAATAAATATATGTTTTCATTACTGTGTTCCGGTTTGAAGGGCAATGTTACCAGAGAAATTACAGGGCTTAGAAGTATAACAACTTAAATCTCTGGGTGGCGAGCGCAGTGCAGTGCTAGGTAATGATTTGTATTCTTCATGTTCCAATAGCTGCATGTCACTGTGCTGTTATGTGGCAGGCATGTTGCTTACCATCAGGCACATGTCCTGCTCGTCTCGTCACTCTTTATTTAAAAAAAAAACTTTTTTTTAATCTATGTATCTTTTGTCAACAGGCTCTCGTGCTGTGCGCGTGCGTCGCGTTAACATCATCACAGTTCTACGGTTTCTCAGACTTTGCCACGAGTTTCGGTGCGCCGAGCTACAGCGCCTTCGCGGCTGCGCAGAGAGATCCCCGGGCCAACCCAGGTACTTTAATATTTAACAGTTTTACGTCGATTACTTTGATCTCATTTTGAAGGGGGGCAAAGGAAACGTAGATAATATAACATTTGGCTTGTAATTATCCTACACACTTGTTTTGCGCTAATACAGGCTGTTGGTCAGTCGGGTCTCTTATGTTGTACAATGTTAGTACAGTAGAAACTCTAATATATTACACACAATTAACACCTACAAGTGCGGTATATATCTATTGTAGTGTAGTCTGTAGTTGTAGAGCTTTTTTAATAACCACTTTAGAATGTAAATAAGTACTAACACCATGAATATCAAAAAGTCGCAATCCACAAATTCACTATTTCGCAAAATTTTCGATTTTGAACGATAAATGATTTACCTAAAACTTAGACTTATGCTTAAATTATCACCTAACCTTTTGCAATTATAATATTTATAATCACAATTTGATTGTTAATCATATAAAAGCTATAAATAGTGGTTACGTTGCCTAAAATAGCAAAGAAATTAACGTTAAAGTAATAAGGAAGACATAACATTGCAACAGACAATTTTACATACGGTCGATGACCGTACCATCCAACCGTATGTTAGGTCGAACATGTTTGCCCGTAGGGCACTTGCTCTTGAATTAACTTCATTTAGATGTTTAGACTCACACCGATGTTATTAAAAAATATATAAGATACGTAAAAAATTCAGACAGAGCCAATTATTATACTCCGTCTTTACCTATAAGTTAGGCTAACGCCTTGATGCTTCAGTTCTCATTTTAATTTCTTTTAGACAGGCGATATACTTTAATAGTGCACACTAAACATAATCGTAGATATATAAAACAAACTAGAGATCTCACGAGTTAGTGGCTTAAATCACCAGACTGTGGAAGCAAGGTTTGATGTAGAGCGCGTTCATCTAGAAGGTCCTCATTCCTTATCTCCGCGAAGGACTAGAAACAGTACTTAAACCTTAAATGTCTAGTTTTTGTTGCTTTGATGAATGGTTTTGTTATAATGCTTTGTATTAGTAGAATGAGCTTGCGGTGTCGAATTTGTGGACTATAAAGTAAACGTATATCATTTCAGTTCTATCTTAAAAATATTTTTTTTCCAAAAACTATTCTAAAGTGTGTTAGATCTGTATCGTAGCAACAGTTTTGTTACCCCATGTACCTTATTAACGTAAGGTGAGTCTAGTAGAGTACGTAGTAGGGGTTTGTTTCAAGAAGAGAACACAGTTAAATACAACTGAAGTCTCCATATTCAATATATCATTATTCTTGCTGTTATATCGAAAATATTTCACAGGATTTAATCATGATCCAAACTATTATTTAATTACCTCCCGATGCAGTCTTATCGTAACCACGGCCGTTACGGTTGTAAAGCTGCCAAAAAGTCAGGAAGTAAGTGGAGAAACTCCGTTGAGCAAATTTAGACTCAATCAACAGGAATTTAGACTTAAGTTAGCGTTCCACCAGTGGGCCCACGCCAAGTAAAAGGTTATTAAATAATGATTTGAGTCGCGATTAATTCCCGCGCAAGCTTTTCAATGTGAGTACAAATCTCAAAAGATTAAAAACTAAACCAAACCCACGCCATTGTTTTCGGTCAACGTTTTCCGAGGAAAAAACTGGTGTAAATGCATACATAATTATATTTAAATATAACAAAAGGGCACAACAATAGATAATTCAAAGGAAGTCTCCACATTAAATGAAATACACCATTTAAGATTGGAATTTTAATCATTCCCATTCAATGTCACAAAAACAATGTCACTGTTTTCCCTCAGTGTTTTATTACAATGCTGTTTTACGATTATTTGGCTAGAACATTAGTTTTGCTAGAAGGTTGCGAACGGACGATGTTATCGCCGGTAAGAGTTACGAAAACGAATGTCTTGAGAATGTACGTAAAAGGCATAATTTAGGCATAACTTTACAAACAATACGTGACAAAATTGTTCATATTTAGATGACCAAGATGATTATTATTTTATGACGGCACATATAAACAATTACACATTAGCATTTAAAGTGCGTTTTGTGGTTTAATTACATTATATTGGAATATTATCTAACATTCAATGTAAACTTAAGTTCAAGGTTTTCATTTGTGGGTACCATAAATGTATGTACATTAACTAGTAGGATCCTAACCAACAATTCTTAACCTAAATATTATATCAGTTTCAGCTTTTGTGATAGGTATTATAAATACGAGTATGAGAAGGTGGATGTGTCTGTGTTACTCAATCACACAGTACCTAGGTATCAACTGAACGACCAAGCTGACAATTCCAATATAAGGATTACAATCTCGAATAACATAGGTATAAGCTACTTTTCATCCCGAAAATAATAAATATTTCCATAGATATTGCCTGTATTAGTCGGGCGAAGTCGCGGGCCCGTACCACTCTGGTTATACAACAAAGTTTACATGTTTCAGGGCTGGACTTGATTATATATTTTTATACTACGGACTTTAGTAAAAAAAAAGTAATAACTCAAAAACAGATGCAATTTTCTAGTTTGTAGCTTTTCATTTGCTTTTTCTTCGTTGGTCTAAAACCGACCATCAGCCTTGTCTTAATGATAATTCGGTATTACACACCAAGATTTCCAGAACATAAACGGTTAAGTGATCTGTTATTGATTCATATCCGCAGTCCGTGACAGGATATAATTATTTTACATTCAATATGGCATTTTGCGTATTTGCTTTAATTGAAAGTAGACCCGCCATCATTGATCGCATTTCGTAAGTGTTTTCAGCTATATAAACCACATTGTCGATCCGATGAATTAGTTTTTGTTTTAAAGTACTCCTTTTATAGATCTATTATTATTTATCGGTTTATACTATAGTACTAGCCCCATGGTTTTACCCGGGTTGTCCCCTTTCGAATTTCGATTTTGAAATCGTTTCATTGTTTTTCATCGAATATCAAATTGGCTTTAAATTTCTTAACCCTCGAATTTGATATAAAATATTGCATCCACTACGACAAGACAAAATTACACTAATAATACAAACACGAAAGTATGTTTGTGTAACGGCTGAACGGATTTTGATGAACTAAATTACATAGTAACATTAACAGGATTAACACATAGGCTACTTTTATGCCGTTAAAATTAGCGATTGTCAAACCACAGGTTGCACTGCGAGGTGCAGTTTGTATCTGATTATCAAACAGATAATAAGATTAATGAATGCTTATCACGGAATGTTAGCCAAACTATCAGTTTACGTAGAACATTATTTTTTATGCATCAACATCATTTATACCCAAAGGTATGTTTCCAGTAATTCGGTTCCGAAGCTAATTGCAATCTACGTAGATACCTTAGCGTATTTTGCATACAGTCTTATCAAGCAAAGTGTCGCTCGGGTGATCAGTTAGATCGAGTTTGACACACCTTATCTGCGAGTCGTTTACGTTCATTTAGTAACAAGTCTTTAAGTATTGCTTTACTGGTATTAGTGCATTTTTCTTTGATAAGTAGATTCGTACAAAAGTTAAAGCTAAATAAGCTAAACTAAGTAGAAGTGAATTCATTTGTACAGATCGACTCTAAGTTGATGGCATTTTGTGATGATGTATGGTATTCAAAACAGTAAAAGATAAGTTAAAATAAATATGGTTGATAAACGTTCTGAGTTTAGTAATACAAATTAAGTTGATGTAGTTACAAGATACATGCAGTTAGTTTTTTTTAATGGGTAGAGACTCTGTTTACCTACAAAAACTAAAATAACACTGAGCACTACATATTTATTAACTACATACACCAAGTACATCTGAATTATCTATAGACCAATAAAGTTTAGGAAAGCGTGCCCAGCATGCTGGCGGCATTACCGCGCTAAATGCCAAATAAACGGCAACTTTTTGGTCACGCGTCGATTCGACCAAGCTATAGGGAAGATTTTTGAAAGTGAGACGTGCTCCCGTCTCCTTAGTTACTCGAAGATATGTAATGAATAAAAGATGTAAAATATATAGTTGAAATATGATTTCGAACCGACGCAATTATCTGTGATCAGCTGCGGAGGTGCACTGACCTTTAGGTTTGCATCTATTTCAGAGATCTCATTTGTAAAACATTCAATTTTTATCATTGTTTCAACTTCACCGACTTTTATTCCCTTAATTTCGAGTAAAAGCTATGCAGCTTATCACATGCGAAGATGTGATTTTAACTGCCGTTTTCAGGACAACTGCGCTAGGTTTCCATGAGCTAGAAACTATTGCATTTTTAAGTAAAGTTAAATAAATCAATTTTGAGTTTATTGATTGTATTTTTATTAGTATGCTTCAGAAAACGAGAGTAAGTAACTTGCGTATTCTAAACCGAACATATACGAATACGATTACGATTTAGTGAAGTAAACATTAACTTCCGTTAAAACACTGGCTCATTTCAATCTACGTAGGGTTGGGTCATATATAGTCATTTAATGTTTTAGAATGACTGAGTGAATTTTGATGGGTTTATTTCGTTCTGAAAACGCACCGGTCATAGTTTTTGTAAAATTTGATAGCTTTTTGTCTTAGTAAAAGCATGAGCAATATGGCGCTACGCCAATAACAATTCACTTTATTTTCGATTTCTTCAAGAATATGTCAACTTTTGTGTTAGTCACTTTAACTTGATGTTACGAAATGTACTATTTCATGACAGTGAACATAAGATATTATGCTTTGTTCTTGTTCGCTCAAAGGCTACAAACTGGACCTTTAGCTACAAATGTCTTGGTCAAATTGAAACAATACAGCTTTTATTACTAATCCAACAACAGTGTTAAGTTTGCAACAACGTATGCAGTAGAAGTACATTGTTTATTTTTTGTGCTTAGTGATTGTAGTATCTTGCATGTTAGCTTTTGTCAATATTATTAAGTTTTGTAATAGAGGTGACTATTGATCTATTTTTAACAGTACCTACCCTGATAGATAGAGCTGATAGAGCTATTGGTAAATTAAAATGTTACTTGAATTTATGGAGTCAGTATTGGTTTATAGATAGAAACTATATAATATAGATAGAATTGTTTTTTTTTTTTTCAAAAGACTTCATAAATTTTCACCTCTGCATGTTTTATTTGATAACTGCTATATAATTTATTTACTAACTAGTATCAATGAGATATACACGATCAAAATAAACTATCAAATACAGTGACTACAAAAATATTGCCAACCAAACCCACCCACAAAAAGTACAGTTGAAATAGTATACAAATCTTCCACAAAATCGCTTAGACGTGAAAAAAGGTAAATATTTTTCTTCACAGTTAAAGTGGTCATAAAAACACGTGCCCTAGGATTTTTTTCATAATAGGTATAGTTTTTGAACTCAAAGAGTACAAGTTATTACCTAGAACTGCACTGAATCCGAAGAGGTATACCTATTTATGATATTTTATCTAATTGTCATTCAATTTATCTGAAAATCTTGCCCAAACCAGGAAGCAGTACTTCTCCAGGCGGACACAGCAAAGAGTCCTACCACTACAAAAGACATTGAAAGGAAGTGTGGTTTGAATCTACCTGAAACTTATGACAACGTTACGGATGTTCTTGCAACTATGCTATGTACCAAATAACATGAGAATAAGGTTCATTCCCTGACATACTCTAGAATATCGCAAAATATTACTTGTATCGCTAATTCTACCGTATACCATACAAACTATGTCTAATGATATCGCTAGAGTTTCGTGGTGCGAGGCGGCCTCACAATTAATGAATTTTGTGATATCGTGGTGAAAGTCAGGGAATGAACCTTATTCTCGTGTTATTTGGCACATAGAATAGGCAAACGGTTACTACAAAACTAAACTCTGTAAATCCAAATTTTAAATTCAATTACCAGCAGTTACAAATCTAGCCGGCCCACTCACTGTGATGAAAGTTATCTCTACCGTTTATTTATTGCCCGAATGTGAAGCAAGCTTAATTGCTCCAATACAAAGTTTGTACAAACCTTAGTTAAATGTGAATTAGTAGGCAAGGAAATTGACGATAAATCATTGCATTTCCGGCAGGACAAACAACTAATGAGTAACAGTGAAATCTATGTTACTGTGACTGTCTTGTACTCAGAGGTCTGACGTCTTATTTGTGGATTGATTCTTTTAAAAAAGGCTTTATCTGGTTCAGTCAGTCCGTAATAAAAATATGCTGTTTTTTTATCTGTCGTAAATCACGTCCTATATTCTTAACATCAGGCGAAATAGCAGTCGTGACTAAATCAAAAAAATTGCTCGGGGTTATTAATAAAAAAAACCAAACAGATAATTTTTAATATTCTGGAATCTAGGCTTTGTAATGAACATATTAATTACGTGATATTGACCGTGGGTATATGGTTCATCAGTTTACTCGTAAACGAAGTGCATGACACTGCATCAAAATATCGGGGACTCGGATCCTATAACGACGGTAAGTGTTCCATCACTAAAAATAGTAGTGCAATGAATTACCGTTTAAAACAATCAATCTTATAACTTTATATTTCGAACGGAGTGAAAAAAAATCCAAAGCACTTTTCATAATTACTTCAACTATAAAATTCTACATCTGATAAATCTATTGTCAATGGCGTAATTTAAATTTAATGTCTAAATTTGTGTTTAAATCAAATTAAATTTAATATTCATAGATATTCCCCAATTTCAAACATTTAATTTGCGTTGCTCATCAATTTGTGTCAACATCTTCGATAAATTGATGATGTAGACATCGGGAGGGTATTATTTGGAAAATAATGTAAATTACAACTAAAGTTTGCTTACCGAGTCCCAAGCCAGTTTCACATTAATTCAGAGCCTAAAGATTTATTAATCTTCCTCGGTCAATATTATAGTCTTTGTTGGCTGAGTCGTGCGGGTTCGATTATCGCAGAGAGATGTAACTTAATTGGTATTCGTTACGAAATTAATGAATTAACTTTCATATTACATACAAAGCTTGATCATATGATTTTTAAGAAACCAATACTATTACATTATACATGTGAGAGTTTGGAATTTGCTTCCCACTTGTTTGACACTTCGGAAAAACTGAACGATTCTTAGTGAATTTTTTTCACTCAGGTAGATTATAGTTTGAAATAGCACATAAGCATTGTATCTCGAGATTATTCATAGTTCTAAAAGAAATAGTCCTGTACCAAATTCGACATGGACAAAGTCACTGTCAGTTACTAGTCAAACTTAAAAAATATAAATGTGTCCTCAGCTGCGTATCTGAGTCCCTTGGGATTAAAAAGCTCTGGGACGTAATAAGTCTGAATTTGATAAAATATAAATTGATTCACATACCAAATAATCGGTCTTGAAAACTAAATTGGTTTAGTCTTTTTCATGGTGTTGCAAGCAATTATTCATCTTCATCAATCCATCTACGATAATTACGGTCAGTGAGGGATTAGCGAAACCTACAATTAACTTAACCGATGACTGCTATGCTCTAGTTGCCAGCTCCATGACATTGAGATGGTGAATCTGAGCTGTGTTGGCAACACTGACGTTTACAATTAAATTAATCACTATTAAGCAGCTGTAGTTAAATAACGGGCTGCTAAGTGTTTTTGTATTTGCGTACAATAAAATGACAACTAATCTTTAAAAAAACTAGATACATATTTACTTCACAGTAATTATTTTGCACACAGGCAGATAAAATAACATAGTCCTTAAATACTACCTAAAAACACTACGCCGGGTTACTAAAGCATTGACAACGTCCTATTTGTTGTAAATATCTATTAGTGGTTAGTTTTTACCATCAAGTTGTGCGTCTGTTGGTTTTTCAATCTATATATTAAAAATAATTACTAGGTATAGACCAGATAGTTTAAGGTCAAAATATCAATGAGAAAGCTACCATATACAGATAGATATACTCGTATGTAGCGAAAATCAAAACTATCGCAATCGCATCGTTTAGCAAAGTCTTATCTTCGAATGACCGCAAATATATTAGGTTGAGCACGGTTGCCTAGACTACTGATTGTATTAATTACCAGATGCTATCTCAGGTGTTGTGAAATTGCTATAACTCCGCTTGTTATACACGAGGGCTAATTGCATTTTTTTCATGCTGATGCTTATCTGAATTAGTAAACATTAGTTTGTTGTGCTGTCTCGGAATATTAAAATATCACCTAGACTAAGTTCTTAAGGTGTTTTTCTGGGTAGTTGGTTTTTAAAATGAATGTTGCTGGTAAAATGTAAAACACAAGTAATTTATTCAAAACTGAACTAGTAATCTGACTTAATGAGATTAATTCAAAGGTATAAATACTAACTACACAAATACTAACAACAATTAAAAAATGTTTCTATTGATCATTTCTTACGTAGGTATTGTATTTCGACTGGCCTCGTGGCTTAGTTGGTAGTAGCTCTGCCTGCGATGCCGAGGGTTGTGGGTTCGATTCCCACCCAGTGCAAATATTTGTGTGATGAATTCAAATGTTTTCACTGTGTCTGGGTGTTCCTATGTATGATAAGTATGTATTTAAAACTATACAAGTATTATATCAGCTATCTGGCCGCCATCATACAAGCTTTGCTTAGTTTGGGGTCAGATGGTGTTGTGTGTGAATTGTCCACCAATATTTATTTATTTAACATAGACAAGGTACTTATTTATGGCTTCATGAAAGATGCTTTGCTAGATATAAAACAACTGTTTCACTATAATGTCTGTTTGTAATAGAAATAATCAGCTGAAATATACAATCATGCTAATCATATATGTTGTTATAGATCTCATCATATATTTCATCGCCCAAAACTGTTCATAGTGCCTAAAATTTGATACATCCTTTTGTTCTTTGTAAACCTTTTTATTTATTAGTATTTATTATATTATTGTTATAGTTTAGTATTTATTTATTATATTTATCAGCCTAGTATTTATTAAAACTCGGTACGTATTTTTTTTTGTATTCACTGATGAAATGTCCATAAATACAAACAGATACACTAAAAAATAGACACAGTATGAATAGGTCTAACACTAGTTTTAGAATGAGCATTCAGAACCATTTTTCAAGGCTCAAAATAAAACAACTATAAACGTTAAAGTTATATAAATTATGGGATATAAATAGTGTTACGAAATGTTCCATAACCTTGCTTGCAACGGTCACATCAGAGTGAAGGGGCTAAATGCCGTAATGTGTCTTTTTGTTATATTTTTTGTTGACATAATACTCAGCTTTATAATAATCAGAACCGGTCACGGAGTGAATGGAAGATGCTGTTTGATAAATCATAGTCTAATTATCTAATGGAAGTGATCTACGACTATTATGCATTGTCTGCTCACTTTACATAAACTAAGTTTCTACGAATGAAATACGTCAGAAGTAGGTGCTACAAAGTTTATTTTACTACGAATTTATTTTTGTGAGAGTAGTGACGTTTTGCAATATTACAATCTATCTTTTACATTTTATAATAGTACTTCCTCGCGGTTTCATACCCGTAGCTGTCATTCCCAAAATTTGACCACAAAGAAAAACATTTTTTTGGGATCAAAAGGTAGTCAATGTGATATTCCAGTCTATAATTTTACTCTGTTCGAAAATTGACACTCCAGTGATCCAACGTGATTGAGGAACACCTTTAACGTTCATAATATCAGTATATGTCGCAATTTTATGACTCTTTGTTATTTCGAAATTAACGAAGATGTTAAAATAGATTTTTTATACCTGAAAATTTTACAAAACCTATGGGATCTCAAAGCGCAGGAAATGTAATTAGCGCAGATAGTGTTCGTCCTGGATTTTGATAATCTATAAATTGTAATCTGTAAATAAATTGTTAAAATGCATAAATATAATTTTGATAATATAATTGTACGTATTTATAATTTCGTTTTATCGAAGCTATGTATGTAACATACATATATTTTGTTCGTCAAGAGTGGATTTCACAATTATGGATAAATATTTTTTTTATCAAAAAGGGTATCTGTATTATTTGTCGGTAATTAATTTATCCGAAGGGATGCTGTCAGGGTGACAGTTGTTGCGCCACATCCGCCATTCTTGCTCAGCGGGCCGTGATTTGGTCATTACTGCTTGTCGAACCCTTGCGACTCCCTTTTGAATAAAGTTGCTCCTAACATGTTTGTGACGATTACTTGACAGTTATAATAAAAACAGTTTTTTACTTAGTACGTAAGCTTGATTCCGTTTGTAACTGTAGTAGAGTCGCAGTATTATTTTTCGAGTAAATGGTTTGTTTTAAGGATTGGAATAGCCGATATCATCAGATAGCCTGTTTATAACCTTTTGATAAATACGATACCTACATTTTTTAGTCGAACCAATTAAAACCTTCCGATAAAGAGTACCCCTACAATTTTTAAGCCGAACAAATCGGATTAAGAAGTACTTTTGAAAAGGTTAATTTAATTCTCGTTAAGTATTTTTTTTTTAAATAAAGAGTGACGAGACGAGCAGGACATGTGCCTGATGGTAAGCAACATGCTTGCCACATAACAGCACAGTGAGACGCAGCTATTGGAACATGAAGAGTTCAAATCATTACCTAGCACTGCACTGCGCTCGTCACCCAGAGATCAAAGTTGTTATATCTCTAAGCCCTGTAATTTCTCTGGAAACATTGTCCTTCAAACCGGAACACAGTAATGTTTGCACATTACTGTTTGGCGGTAGAATAACTGACAAAGGTGTGGTACTTCCCCAGGCGGACTCTGCCAAGAGTCCTACCACTACTATATTTTTATAGTTATTATAGTAAAGCGTTATTTTTTCTACATTTATCAACTGATTCTAATAAAGATGACGATAGTCGTAAATTAAATGGAAGATAATAAATGTCGGTAAGAAAAGTTACATGACTTGCTCCTATGTTAGTCCATTATAATTGCGAAAGACTAAAAGGCACACGCAGGATATTCATGTGAACTAGACAATGGGCAATTTAACGACCTTACATAGTTTATTTTTTGCCTCACTTCTATTTTCCTTTCCGCGTTAATTATATCAATCTTGTCAACTCGGAAATGACATGTCAACAAAGTTTCCAATTCAACTTGCGAAATCACAATGGACTGTAACAAAGTAATAACTGCACTTTGTGGTTCAACAAGAACATATACATTTATCGACTTGAAAAGTTCTCTATAAACTAATCTAGGACACAATCTATAAACTTTCTATGAATCTACTATTTTAAATACACTTTTAAATGATAAAATAGAAAAAGATTCCGAATTTTGCAATTTCCTTCTTTTGTTTTTTTTATGTTTTATTTCTCGAAGCGGCGAAATATTTCGCGATAGGTAATCGACACATACAGAGCTTACTTCAAATATTCTACTTCCACAGAAATACTTACTATTTCAAATCATATCTTGAATTAGGCCATTAGAGCGTGAAGAAGTGACATAGGCACATATTTCGCCATCTTTTATTATGTTATCGTTATATTTGGTTGGTACAAAATTGGTATATTTCATTATTTTTTTCTCATCTCCCACTTTTTCATTCTCTCAAAATTCTGGCCATTACGTCACAATAAAACCTTGTTAGTGTTTCTTAATCCATTTAACAATGTGATTGTTTTAACAGCCAGTTTGATTAATCGGTTGCCGTTTCCAGAACCACATCAATTTGACTGTTGCCCATTACCGTTGCTCTAAGATTAATAAGCTATCAGAATTGAAACGAAGAACTATCAAATTAATTCGTTCACTGTTATCGTGTTTGTTTGTATAATAATCTACTTTGCCATTGAGTAAACGAAATGTGCATTTATTACAAAGGGACACCCACAGATGACATTACAGTGCTGCAAAGGGTGCGAAAATTAAAAACCTAATGTCTTTAATATAAATTTAAAGGTTGAAATATACCAATACAGTTTAAAACAATCTGTCTCGATCGTTTGTGGCAAAAAACAGGATGTATACCCAGCAAAAAAAACTTAGTAGAATATTTTTCCAATTTACTAGACATTGACATAGGTTGCGTTTTTAAAAGCACCACAAAGCATAAAGTAAATTTTTAGTTAGGTGGGTTTTGAGTTTGAATTTCATATCCATATTTTTATTTGTTGATTCGTTTAGTTTAATTAATTTACGCAAAGTAGGTAAATGCTTCTTCTTAATTTCATTGTTATGATTTTATCGAACTATTTAGTCAAACAGTGGAAAATACCTTAAAGTGGTATTTAATACAAGATGGCCTTCTAACCAGTGAAGCTGTCCATTCGATTTGATGTGAATACTCAAGCAAAGCTTTACATAGTTGTATGTATATGAGTCTAATGAACATGGGTAAGACTTTACTGACCATAAGTTTACTGTCTCAAATATAAAAAATAAACTCACTCTTTTGTAAATTGAGATTACACGGGTAATCAAACTTAATTTGACGTTATGACTTTCATGATGGTAAATATCGTTTTGGATTAAATCGAAACACTTCGTTTTTCAGTGGTGCCTATAGTAGTAACCCTAAATACAGATATACAACGTAACATATAACACACCATATACAATAATTTATATCCACCATAAATCCAGAATATCTTAATTACAAAATTTCAATTATTTCAAATCCGATAACAATTATTCCAATAAAATTTCTAGATAATGATAAGACGGAAAAAAAACATTTGTTTTATTTCTCAAATATGCACTAATTATCTTTTCTAGATATGAAAGGTGGCAAATTAATAAATTACCAGTCCAACAAATAATATTTATTAAAAAATAAAACAAAGCTTAGAACAAGTAGTAGACATGTCACGGAACCCAATTCCCATTACGTACGTTACGAAATTCTCAGTTGACCATTATCTGTCATTATAGACCCACTAATTCAAATAGTAAATGCCTACTAAATATCCTTGAATGTTGTATGGCGCAATTATGGCTCACTTAAACCTCTAAATAAATAGCTCTGTAACATCTTATTTGACTAGTCATAATGATCCTACCAATTTTATTATTTGAGTAGTGAACACAGATACTGAAATTAAAGATCGGAAACCTCAACCGTCTCAATTATAAAAATTAAATCCAGAAGCTTTTTAAATCCAAAATATGCTTGAGTTTGATCGCCACCTCGCCTAAAAGCGACTATGTGATCTAAGATGGAGCATGCTTACCACAAATAATCTATTTTATTCGATTCGATCCTGGGAAGAACTAAACGAGCAGCATATTCTATTGTTAGCTGAACTTATTACGAAAGTTCCACTCTTCGAAACATCTACCGTAAACCCGAGTCACTTTTTCGAGTTTCGAGGAATGATCTGATAGAAAAAAGGTGTAAGTGGTAAAGGCCTTAGTGGTAGGTGGTAGATATTGAAGTTTAGATGCACACGCTCTGAAATGTATTCGATGAAAAACTGATAAGAAAGCAATTTTGTTAGTTTCGCGGTCATAAATTACCTAAATTAATAATAATACACTAGTCCCACGCTTATAAAGTAGAATACATAACAAAAATATGGCACGGTCGAAAATAGTATGAACTAAAATTTTGTCATTTTGATATTGATTTACTCTCGAATTTAAGAAATCAAGATTATAACCATCGCGAAAACTCCACTCAGGTAACGCGTTCCAAAGCCTAGACGTTCTTATCATAAATGTAGAGTCAAATCTCTTCATCCGAGCCTTTGGAACGTCAGCCTTGAGACGATGTCGCTTTTTCGAGCTACGAGCAGTCCGATGGAAAAAAGAGCAAGTGGAATTAGATCATGCTGTAGATATCAGTTGCATACCCTTTGTAATTTATCCAATACAAAAACGACCAGCTGGTCAATCCTAATAGTGCGAATAGGGTACTCCTTACAATATGTACTTGAACAAATGTTTGGAATGCGTTCCCAAGTGCGACAAATCGAACTGCATAACTCTATGTAACCACATCACATACCAAACTATTGCATTCGTAAAGTACTTTTGAACCATTGTCATTAGTGGTCACCCACTTCACTAAGGCCAACGAAAGCTATACGGTCATATTTCATAATATTTAATGTTTGCAAATTGTGACACTAATGCATGTAGTTTCTTATTAAGCGATAATTACAGTCATATCATGAGTTTTATTTGTATTCGCAATCAATCGATAAATTATCATTAAGCATTTTATTTGTATTTATAATAGGTGCACATTCACTTGACAATGGAATTTGTTTGACTATGTGTTGCAAATTTTTAAACAGTTAAAAAAACTCAATTAGTGGTATATTATTTTTATATCATTGCAATCTGACCCCTTTTCGCAAACATCTAATACGTGTATCATCATCACCCACAGTTTTTTCTATCCCTCTACTGGGTAGGCTTCTCTCTTACTCTGCCATCTGCCTTGGTCCTGAGCCAATAGAGTCCAGACTTGACCCGCGACAGTTACAATATCATCGAGCCCTCAGGCTGATAGATGTCCGATGCGTTATACACACAGAAATCTAAATAATAAGGTAATAGAAATGGCATAACTCTCAAATTACTTGCAAAACGCTTGTCGCCACATTTCTCCTACCCCCGCGATCACTACTACATGCGCGTAGTATTCAAATAGAGCTCCACTCACACAGCAATAGCTGCACATTATCAACCTGGGTCTGTGATTGCACCACACACATCCATAAACGCTTATCAGTGAACCTACTAATACATTGAAAAATTAACAATTTTTCACATATACGCTAGTGCTTGACAAAAATTAAAACATATCGATATTTCAAAGTACGGTCCAATTTTAACATTCGATAAAGGTTATTATTGATTTCATTAATTAGGTGTATTACACTACAACAAATTCAATATGCCTACCTATAAAATAAGTGAGTCACATGGGGTATACTATTGTTTCGAAAACTGAACTATGTAATTCTGACACCACATGGGCTTAGGTATAGTTGAAGAACAAATGTTGTTGTATATTTTGTACATCGAGCAACTCGATCTTCCGCGCAAGTACGGAAGGGAAGTAGCCTTTGTTAAAAATTATTGTTCAAATCTTTCTGTCATTTCTTGCGGGAGGGAAAAGTTGCACACTAGCGCTGCGTAAAGCCGCACTATTACATACAAAACATAGGGTACCTGTACCGATCCATTCCCGACCATACTCACACAGCCAAATCACTAACACATAAAAAATAAAGCACCATTCACAAATCTAGCCCCGCCCTCAGTGTATTCCACGCCACAGTATATTATCAAACTCCATGGTCCACGCGGACTTGTACTTTGACAGAGGGGAAACGCTGTGTATCCCTACTCCCTTTCGTGTTGCTCGCTGATTTTATATGAAAACTAATAAAGTCTTAAAAATAAAAGCTTACAATAGATAAATACTGCCTTAGTTATCTTAATATTTATTTTGCAAGGACGAACAATCGCGCGTTATAGCCAGTATGTATATACTTTTGTTAATAATTAATGAATTATGAAGTAATGTTTACCGCGAATTAAAAGATTGTACGTACGGGTGTAATGTTAATTGCGTACAATTTTTTTATCGATTTATTATGTTACTTTATCGATAAAACTATGTAAAATTTAAAAATAAAATTTTCATCGTTTATTTTTGGGAAAGTAAAATTGGACCGTCACAGCACTAACTCACAATCGCTACCTGCGGTTGTACCATGGAAGATTAGAGGTTATGACGATTTCTTTAATTTTACATTACATTGCTGTTTATGCTTGTACCACTTTAGATGTTAATTAATGTATGCAGCAATGGTATGCAAAATGACGATCACACCAAAAATTTATAACTATCATAGTGAATCATTGGGCTCCGTTTATTTTATTAAAAAATACAATTAAAATAAAATAAAATACCTATCGGTGAAATGTAATCTCATTATTGGTATAATTGCAAGTTGTGGAAGAACTTCCACAGTTGTTTATGCTGCATAACACAAGTTTTTAAAGATGATTCACGCCTGCCGGTTCGAACAAGACTAAACTACAATTCGAGCACTGGTGGCCTACAAGTCACCTGTGCGGCGACAATGTCACGCGGTCATGCGACTTCTAGTACCTTATTATTTAGATTTCTGTGGTTATACATATATATATCTCTTTCACTCCTTATATAACTTCAAAAATATTTATAAAACGGTTTTTTTCCGCTGATTTAGATATTGACTGACCTCGTGGCTTAGTTGGTAGTAGCACTGCCTGCGAAGCCGAGGGTCGTGGGTTCGATCCCCACCCAGTGCAAATATTTGTGTGATGAATTCAAATGCTTGCACTGTGTCTGGGTGTGTCTATGTATAATAAGTATGTATTTAAAACTATATAAGTATTATATCAGCTATCTGGCCGCCATCACACAAGCTTTGCTTAGTTTGGGGTCAGATGGTGTTGTGTGTGAATTGTCCACCAATATTTATTTATTTATTTATTTATTTAGATAAATTGTATTATTTTATTATATATTATACCAAACACTACTACTACAATTACGGAAGCCAGATAAATAAAACATTGAACTTATTATGATCAATAAGTGTATGTGTATGTATTAACATAACCCTAAAGGATTTATTTACTCACTAGCAGCACCCCGCGGTTTCACTTGCGTAGTTCCCGATCCCGTTATTTTCCCGGGATAAAAAGTAGCCTAATTTTGTGCTTCTTCTCTATATAAACCACTAGTAACACCCCATGGTTTTACCAGCATAGCTATACTACTAATTTCCCGAGATAAATATAGCCTATGTGTTATTCCAGACCATTATCTATCTATGTGCCAAATTTCAACCAAATCCCAAAAGGAGTTTTTACGTGAAAGAGTAACAAACATCCATCCGTCCATCCATACGTACAAACTTTCGCGTTTATATAGTACTAGTAAGTACCCGCGGTGTTACCCGCGAAGTTCCCGTTCCCGTTGTTCCCGTTATTTTTTCGGGATAAAAAGTAGCCTATGTGTATTCTAGACTATAATCTATCTGTGTTCCAAATTTCAGCCCGATCCGTTCATAGGTTAAGACGCGATTGAGCAACAAACATCCATACATCCATACATTGACATTTATAATATTAGCAGGAAGTAGGATTACCTTTAAGGCCTGTTTTCATTTTGATTAGTACGCGTGCGAGTGAGTAGTGCAGGTGTTGAGTGATTGGTAGCAAACACGTGTGGACACCGATTGATTATTGCGAGTGCATAGTAATCAGTCACTCGCACTCGCAATCGTACTCGCACTCACACTCGCAATAATCAAAATGCAAACCGGCCTTTAGGGTATTGACTAAATAAATTGTGTTAAATATAAATCATAAAATAATAAGCACAAAACACACAGTTGCTTAACCGAAAAGTAAATTGAATTACAATAACCAAACGGAGACATCAAACCGAAACGATCGTTTATATAACACGGCAGTATAATAATCCATATTAATATGGCACTAACAATGTCTCGCCAACAAAGTTATTGAAAATTACTCTGCTGACCTTTTACAAATCTCGCAAATATAACGGTGCAGAAATAATGTGTTTTCGTGATTGGGTTATATTAAATCTATAATTGGTTCGCGTGCCTTGAATCTTAATAAAACTGGTAGCTTAGATGATCCTCAAATAACTGTTATGTAATATTGTATAATGATTACAAACCGTGAAGGTACATCAGCATATCGTGTGAGCACTAAGTGCTCTTCGGGATTTGTTACTTTTGCTAGTACTTACCTTTAATTGTTTATTAAAGGTACTGGCAGTACTAACAGATCAATGGAGCTCTACATTTTGAATGGGTTCTTTGCTAGCAAAAACAATACATAATGAGAACAACGTTACGTTACAAACATAACTAAAGCGTTTTAGTTATGTTTGTATACTACAAATAATATAAATGCGATAGTTTGTGAGAATGTAAGGATGTGTGGATATGGTGTGTGTGTGTGACTGTGTTACGCAAAAACTTGAGAAATTAATAGTACCGGGAACTATGCCGGTAAGACCGTGGTTTATATAGAGAAGGAGTACAGATTTTTTTTTTTATGTATGCCAAAATAATACAGTGATCAATAAAAAATAAGGTTTAATTTCGACCCCAGGCCAACTACTAGTAGGTACATATTAACCCGCTCAGGTACGAATTAAAAAATAAATCATTAATTTTGCCTGATACAGAAAGTTTAATTGCCGGATATCGACTGAGATAAAATCTTTTATCTCGATAATTTTGATCGTACGTCACTATTGTCAAGCTGCTGACAATTTCTTATTGACTGGCTCAGATAATAAGTTAATATTTGGCACACTATCATAATGGACTAAGAGCCCATGAACCCCCGACCTTCGTTATTTTATAAAAGCTGAACGTTTGTCAGAGTATGCTCCCAACACAGTTAAGAACGATGGCCCATGATGAAGTTTGGATCATCCTGGCTTTGGCAGATAAACGGTACTAAAAGTGTACCGATCTAAATTTGTCAAATTATAAAGTCTGATATTTTGGTAATACCTTCAGAATATTATTAAAAATCACACCAATAATTGCCAGACACTTAACATCGTGGTAAACACTTGCCAGACACCCATGTTGTGTTAATGTCCATGCAATTATAATTCTACTTGCGTCTTAATATGCGCGCTGATTTTTATACATAATACTTGGGTAACAATTAGCAGCCTAATTATCATAAGCAGCCCACTAAAAGTTCCCACTGCTGGGACTGGGGAACTTAGTATCGTTTATCTGCCAAAGCCAGGATGACCCAAACTTCATAATGGTCCATCGCTCTTACCTGTGGTAGGAGCACGCGCTGACAAGTTTTCAGCTTTTATAAAATAACGAAGGTCTGGGGTTCACGGGCTCTTGATCTATAAGCGATTAAAAACTACGAGAAAAATGGCGGAGGGAATATAGACCCATTATAGTCACGTTTCTGTGGTTTTGCTTGTTATAATGACAGACAGGCACGACAAGTTTCGTTCGTTTGCTTTTATATAGTTCAAGATCAATCGAAATTGTTTACCTCTGTCGTGGGATTCTTTGTCTTATTGTCGAACGCGCGTGTAAATGTATTGTATTAAATCATATTATTCAATTCTGTGTCAATGACTTCATTGAATTCTGTGTCAATGTTCTTAGTCATTTTACTAGGTTACAGTAAAACGTGTTTTGACAGTAGTTTAATTTTAAATGTTTTTTAATTTTAGTTTAATATCACAGATTACAGAAATAAAACACAGATGGAACCTTCGTGAACAACACTGTGAAGCCCGTAATTAGTCATGTTGACTTAAAATTGTCAAATCAACGTTCCAAATTACTTGTATAATGTTGTCAGTCTTAAGAAAAAAATCCCACTATTGTTGTCTTAGCTTGGGAAATCTTCACGTATAATAAACACATCAATTGATATTTTAAAATATTAATATTATTACACCGATTATGCAAGGGTTTCTTGTTACTACTATTTCCATTCTATGAAGAAAAGAATTTTGATTTTGCATGCAACTAGAAATTAACTTGAATCGCAAATAATAAAATTAGTGTAATTTACTCGCTTAGGTAGGTTAAACAAAAATTAAAACAACCATCTTTACCACCAAACTATTTTTGACAAAATGCATATAGGCTACCTGTATGTTATAGATCCAAACAACAAACAAAAAAAAACTAACCAAATAATCATTTTAACAGTTCACTTATTATTCACCTTTTTTTTGACAAAACAAGACTTTAAAATCAAGTAGCCGTATAATATTAAAAAACTTAACAATTTAAAAATATTTCATTTTACAAACAACGTTATGCAAAATATTAACTTCAAAAATATCTTCCTTCAACAAATGTTTTATTTTATAAGCCATCATTTTATTACCAATTATATTGCCACCGTTTCACTTAGATAATATATCGAATGACATTACAATACAATACAAAACACTTTATTGGCACCATAAACAAAGTTGACAAGAAGCAACACATATAATAACAGAACAAAATGGACACAAAAGGCGATCTTGTCGCTAAAAGCGATCTCTTCCATATAACTTTTTAATTCATGAGGAAACAAAATTTGTATTATTTTGGGCAGTGGTGCCACTAACGAAATAAATAAATACACAAACAAATTTTATGATGTAGTAATTACTTTGTTATTTGTAGGTACATTTTGATGTCATAAATTATTCATTTTACAAATTTAACATTTACCAAAATTAAATTTGAAATTATATTAAATTGAATAATACAATGCCCATCAATAATTTGGTCTACGAGTATCAAAAAAAATATAACATCTATATTTTACCCTAAATTCAGGGAAAATAATATCCATTTAGTATCGCCACACTAACCTATTTTCGTTGAGGTGTTGTGTTCCATTCATCACCAAAATGAAATCGCCTAAATTATATAAATAACAGTAAAAATATTCAAATTTTCCTATGAAATTATATTCCTCTTTCCTTTTTTTGTTTTTGGGAACATTGTTTGCAATGTTTGAAGACACAAGACGGCATATTTTAAAACAAAACTTAAAATCACACGGGACTCCCGTACAACACGGAAGTCCGTTTCATACTGACTGGAGTTTGTATTTGCTTCGGCGTTTGTATTTCCTTTGTCTGCTTCAGTAGCTCTGTTCTGCGCACTCCATCTGGTTTTATTTCTGTAATCTGTGTTTAATATACTCTTTGATATCTTTAAATGACGAAGACAATCCGTTGGAATACTTTGGTTTGGAGTGATCCCCGTAAATCTAAATTCAGTTTCATAATCTATGATGTCACAGACTAGTCTATATTCTATATTTATAAAAATAAATTGCTGTTCGTGGGTCTCCTAAAACTCGGTAACGGCTGGGCCGATTTGGCTGATTTTGGTTTTGAAATGTTTGTCGTAGCTAACGGAAGGTTTAAACGTTGAGAAAATATTGAAAACTTGCGAAGAAGATAGTAAAAACAACAATTTCATTTTCTCATGAAAACTGTTCTACACCATTTCCAGTCAAACATTTGACGTTACCAATGAAACTTTTTTTTTTCGAGTTTTAATCAAGGAGTCTTTGTTAACTTTATAGTTTTAATCAAAAAGTTATAACAATAAGAGAACTTATATAAGTTTTTGAAGTGAACACTTCTTTTGGCGCGCCTAGACAGATTTTCGTGGGCTGCATATTTAATTCTAGCGTCACGCTCGGGTATGATTTGGTAGTTCGTTTATTTTAGTTTAGTTAGTAGTTTATTTGGTATCAGTATTGCACCCGTGTAAAGCCGGGGCGGATCGCTAGTTACATTATATTAGAGAGGTACTCGCATAATATTTATCGAATAGTGTCCTGCTAGGGTTACCATTCACTTTTTTCCAACTAGTCCTAATAATTTCTTTTACTGGTCGTACAGGTCCGGTACTCTTCCCCCCGTCTCCCAGCGGAGACCCCGGCCAGACCAGCGGTGTGAGGGTCGGCGCTTCTGGCTTCGGATTCGTGCCCCCCGGCGGCCAAGGTAACTACGGACGATAAGACTAGTCAATGTAGTTAGAACTAATACACCGCATGGTGCGACATGACCCTAATTTTGTATATAAATTGTAGATAAATTAGCAAATTGTACAATTGATTTATAACGTTAATTGAATTACACTGTATCAAAAAACTGCTTACTCGTAGAGACTCTACAAATTAAAAAAAAATGTATAAATTTTGTAAAAGCACATTATGTAAAAGCATAGTTATTGTAGAAACAACACATTTTGGATATCTTTTTTAACCACCATGATTAAACCATGTTGCACTATGTATAAATAAAAAGTTGATAGGTATGTTATTCTATCCATAAACGAAATTAAAGAAAAAAATATTCGAAAATATAACCATTTTTTTTCCTACAAATATATCTAGTTTCTCCGCTTTTTTGTATCTTTATAATTAAGTACTATTTACTCTATGATATTCTTAATCGTATGTGTACAGGAAATAAATATTTTGATATCATTTTATTATAAAAACTCTAAATAACGTTAAAACATAACCTGTAAAGTGGTTATATTTTCCAATGGTTTTTTACATTGATAAGAATAACATATCTAACACATTAGGACTCTTATTAATAAACGTAGCAGCTTTGTAATAATTCCCTTTTATGTCTCTTTCTCTACAAAAAAAAAAACAAATGTATTCGAAAGAAACAAAAGATTGAACTATTATTGAAGCCACGGTTATTAATATTGAGTAAAGTATTAAATTATTTTGTTAAATATTGCTCGTAGTTGCAGTTTTTGCATGGGTTGTAGTTGCATGGATTTCCCTGTAGTAAGAATTCCCCGGTAATGGATTTAACCCGTTTAATTAGAAATGGGACACTATCCATATCTTGGTGGATAAATATTAAGTTATTTTGTAGTTTTTGAAACAACCTTAGCAGACTAACGTTTTCGAATCGCCACAATTAGACAAAAACAATGTAATTTCTTTTTAATAGTGGCAATTCAAAACCGTTAGTGTGCAGAGGTTGTAATGCATTGCCATGTAAATGTGTATGTTTTTTAATATGTTGTGAATGAAGCTGTAAATAAGGCCCATGTTATTTATGAAGTAATAAATAAATTACAAATATTTTTTGTTTGTTTTTTCTTTTTTATAAATTCCTTAAGTTCAAAAAATACTTATGTCAAATTATGTTAAAAATGTTTTAGTCAAACTAATTATAGTCGCTTAACAGTACAATACTGTAGAAGATTTTGTTCGAGTTTCAGGAGAAACAACAAACCGCTACACCGATTTCCGTAAAATTTATATGGAACACCTCTGAAGGATGGGCAACCAAACAAAAAAAATAACCATCAAAATTCATTCACAATTGGCTATTGTGTAACATACATACAAAACATACGAATTGAGAACCTCAAGTCGAAGTCAGTTTAACATGAATTAGCTCTCAGCATAAAAGAACATACAACGAGACATTGCGGAACACTATTTGAACCGTACGGTGCTATAATTATTTCGTATACTTACTATGATTAGATTTTTTTTGTAACGCATTTTATGATAAGAGCCTATGACAAAATTTCGTATGAAAGTTTGTTAGTTAAGCGATAGTAATAATTTTATTAACTGGATGTAGTATCTACTTTTAAATACAAAACGAGCTTATGTTTACTTTGCCTTACCAAGTGTAATATGTATATGGTGTAGACAAAATCTAAGGTGTAACACGCTTGGCCAGAATATTCAGTCCTTATATTCTAAAAATGATTAGAATACATTCAAAATTTACAGAAATTAGTAACGATTTTTGAGTTATGGTGATTGAGTGTAATTTTCAACCGAGTACCTCATCATACATTTAATATCAATTTATCTTCAAAATAACTTGGTTTTGCAAATAACTGGATATTACGAAAAAAAATATAATTAACCATCTGAACTGTTCATGAAAAACTGTGAATAGAAATCCTGGTCGACTAAACCCGATTGTACCTCTATAGTGCACGTTTTCCTTACCCAGGTAGGTGGTAAGTATTACTAATTACACTTCGTCACAGCGTTCAAGATTGTAATTGTTTGGTTTTTACAATGACGCACCAAAACCCTAATAATTTTTGCTTGGGTAGTGGTTCTAATACGGGATGGCCATTGACTACCAATAACGCCATGCTTAAATATAAGTTAACTCATAAAGTTCGCGATCTGAACTCATTTTATAAGACTTCCAGGACTTTCAGATTCTTCATTAAAAAAATCAACAACATCAACAGCCCACTAAACGTTCCCACTGCTGGGACTCGGGGCCTTCACTCGCAAGGAGAGAGTTAAGGCCATAATCCACCACGCTGGCCCAGTACGGGTTGGCGGATGACACATGACTTCGAAAGATTCTAGGTACATGTCGGTTTCCTCACGATGTTTTCCTTCACCGTTTTAAGTTAGCGGCATTACGCACATGACTTCGAAAAGACAGTGGTGCGTGTGGGGTTTGAACCCGTGGTCTCCGGATCGGCAGTCGCCGTTCTCCCGACCAGCCGTAACTTTAAACATTAAAAAAATAACAATTTAATTTTTTTATCTATGTGTAATTTTTTTCCTTGTATCTGTCACAGTAAAATTGTAAATACCATCGGATTGTATGTTATCTAATGTTGTTATTATTATAAACTTACCTACCGTAGGATTTTAATCGGATGCTTTTTGTGTTACTTCTTCTTTTTTTTCGTCATGGCTTCCATTCGGTAATGTTACCGCAATTTTGCCAGCGTCCAACGTTTGAACATTGAGAGTGTCTTTGTTCTATATTATGACGGTGTTATAATTTGATGGTTACATATTTATATATCTGGGATATGCCAATCTAACTACTATCTCTCATTAATTTGACAAATTAATTATCATTCATATGTACAACATGTATTACATTTGATGCGTTATTATTGACATGAAATTATATCCAGATTGAAAGGTCGATTGTTCGACTGTTCGTTTGTTACTGTTTATAAGTGTTCTTACAGCACTGCATTATAACTATGTGTACAAAGCGCGAAAAGAAATTGTAAATCGTCGTAGGGCGCCCAAAATACAGGCTTTGCCTAGTTTGGGGCCCGTTGTACTTCATACCATCTGTAAACTTGTTATGCTATGCAGTTTGTTAATACTACTGTACTTTTTTGGAAACAATAAATATTTATCTTATCTTATCTTTTTCGTCATGGCTTCCATTCGGTAATGTTACCGCAATTTTGCCAGCGTCCAACATTTGAACATTGAGAGTGTCTTTGTTCTATATTATGACGGTGTTACAATTTGATGGTTACATATTTATATATCTGGGATATGCCAATCTAACTACTATCTCTCATTAATTTGACAAATTAATTATCATTCATATGTACGATTGAAATAGCAATTATATTGTACGCTAACAGACATGGATCGATATCCAGAGCGGTCATTATGCCATCTACTTCTGTTTTGGCGGTCTCTAACTGCTTCCGTGCTGCATCCCTGCACTGCCTGATAGACTTTTAGGCTTAGATTTTGGTACCATATTATGACAAGCAATCAACCAATCAATCTTTTTCATAAGTAACTCGCTAATCCTTACTAAATTATCATAGTACATTATGATATACCTAAGCGCGGTAAGTTGAAAATTACAGCCAAGGTGATTTTGCTAACTCGAGCCGTAGGCGAGAGCTACAAGAAAATAGAGGGTGTAATTATCAAAGTGCACGTATGTCATACTTTTATGTATGTCGACTTTTTATAACATATTTGCGAGGAAATAAATAAAATCGACGTTTTCAATCAAAAGCACTAGGCATAGCGAAAAAATAAAGCGCCCGGAATAATTTTTACTCGTTCACAAATTTGGGAAGAGCGCGCATCTGCGCTTTTTTTTAAAGCAAAGGCACAAAACCAGCCACTATTACTAAAGAAGTAAATTAATATTTTTGTGTTTTGTTACAGATACACTGTTGTAATTTATGGTTAAAATTAATTAAATTAAAGAATTAAATGTTAATTTTTATATTTAATCTTACAAAGTTAACTTTTTTCATAAAATATGACCACTTTTCTGACATAAAAACTCTTTGATAAGCTTTAAAAAAGTACCGTTCGTTTTAGACGGAACATTTTGATAAACCGTACGTTTTACATTACTTTACCGCACAAGAACGTAACGAGATACATTACGATATTGAAATTGGTGAAATAAAATACCCTTTACGAGCAAATGTGTTCTAAATAATAAAATTATCACTATGTATCTTTGTCTGTCTGTTACTATTAGCGCCGTAACTATTGAACTAATAAAGTAAAGAAATAGTCTAGAGCCTGCGAAAGAACAATAGCTACTTTTTAGTGCACTTATTCGTAAGCGATGAAAATGTGTATCGTCGTGCCTGAAACTAATCATTTAGGTTTTTCCTTAGATATGAGGACCGCTCTGGATACCGATCAAAAGCAAACAAGTTACTTGTAAGTTATCATAATATACTTAGACTAAAAACAATTTTGCAAAAATCTTTCAGTATACTTCGTAAGAAAAACTTTACAGTCGAGTTACATTCGTCCAGCAACGCAAAGTTTTTAGTCAAATAGTTTGCAATACCTACTAGTAAATAATTCGTACGGCTTGAAACCGCAGAATTTACACTCTGCGGTTTAGGTTATTAAACCATTCAATACAAATTAAATACCTACAAAAAAAACAGGCTAACTAAGGCAATTATAATCGAGTTTGCTATTATGTAGGTACTATATTGTAGGTATTTCAACAATAGCATACGCTTGATTCACATATTATGTTGCATAAATCCTCTGTTAGCCCTTTGGTACTATGCCCATTTATTTTAAAGGGTTAATGACTGCTGTGCTCAAATGGCCTCTACGGCCTTTCACACTTTGGTCTAGGGCTGAAGGCGCAGGCCCTTAACCTAAACCTACTAATTATGTATACTCACTCATACGTAACGGCACTACAACACTACGTGTTTACTTTGATTTATCATTAATCTAAGATAAAAACATACCTACGAATGTCTAAGGTCAACAGTACAACAAACTGTACCAAATTAAAATAGTTTTGAATGTCCGAAAGTCGTGATCTGGTCGACAACAGCTGACAAAAGGAAAGAATATAAATAAAGTCCAACAGGGAAACGATCGCGTACTTTCTGATCCGGTAAGCGAAGGTCAAGTGCCAGACACACGAACATGAATGAAATGAACCGATTTTGTGGTTTTAGATTCGTTTATCGATACTAATATTGTAGAGAAAAGTAAAAAGTTAATTATTTCCAAGTTACAGACTGAATACATATACATATTTAAAAGGATCGTCGCTTAACATAAAGCAAGTTTCCTGTCACAGGCAAAACTATTAAAAAAACAGTAGGTAACACATTAGTTGCAGTAGAGTATTTATAAATATGTAAATGAGAAATTTTAAAGTGTTATTTTTTTTGTTTGAAGTACTACTTTTTAGGGTGTTTCTATGTATAATAAGTTTGTATTTACAACTATATATCAGCTCTCTGGCCACCATATTACAGCTTTGCTTAGTTTGGGGTCAGATGGTGCTGTTTGTGAATTGTCCACCACCACGAATAATATTTTAAGGGATTATACTACCATACTATTGATGTTGGTCTCAGATCGGCTCAATTGCCTAATTAAATGTAGGTTAACACATTAAATGCAGGGATTTATTAACTAAATATATTTAAGTACGTACCCATGACAGTTAACCTCAAACGGCTTCTAATGTTTAGCGAAATTTTAGCTACTGCAGACGGCGCAGGGCTAACGCTTAAAACTCTACTTACACACATAATCTAGATGCGGCAATCTCCGGTATTACTCGACCTGTTTGAAAAGACAAATGTATAGACAGACATTAATAAAAGCGACTTTGTTATGTACCTGCATTTAAAATTACTTAAAAGTAATACAGCAGTGAATTGTACTTAGAACCTTAAAGCAATACACTTATACCTTCTAGAAAAATACGTTTAGATAATAGAGATATACGTTTATAGTTTATAAATAAATATGCATTTTGTTGGACATTCTTCACGCAATCCGAATACAAAGGTATCATATCTGGCTCCCGTGCGAGATATGATACCTTTGTAGTCGTAAATACATAAAAAATATATATAGCAACAATTAAGGATAGTCGAAGCGACGACCTTATAGGGTACAACAAAATACAACAAAAAACAGTAATAACTATGAAAATTATTACGAAATTATTCATTAAACGAAAAAATTACAGCTCACACAATTAATAATTACGCGATACATACGAACTTATTACAGCTCTATCTCTCTCTTTCACACACAAACACACCCTCAGACACACACACACACCCTTACATACACACACACACCATCCCTCACACACACACATACACACACACACACACACACACACTATATATATTTTTTTTTAATTTAACCTCTATTGTCCTACTGATGGGCAAAGGTCTCCCCCAATTCTCTCTACTTAGTCCGGTCCTGAGCTTCCATCGCCCAATCTTTATTAAACGCTCCGAGCTCGTCTTTCCAGCGCGTTGGAGGACGGCCCTGGGATCGACTAGCCGATAGTGCCCACTCTGTAGCAACTATGGCCCACTTATCGGGGTGCATTCTGCTTACATATAATTAGGAATTTAAGTGTAAGGTATCGGAATCTAATTCTTGGATGTCATATCTTGGATGATTCATCAAAAGTTATGCAAAAGGTATTGTGTTAAACCGAAATAACATGGTAGCTTTAAAATTAAGAAAAAAGGCGAGGGTACCATTGCGAATGTCGGGACATTCCATTGTTTTGAGAATTTTGTAAAAAAATGTCAAAAATATTTTAGAAATTAAATAGTATCGAACAAATTTTATTTTATAATCTTGAATATTTTTTTGCTGTAATACCCGGTTTACATTATTCCAGTCCAGCGACCGAATCCAGCGCTGGATTGCTTACTGGAATAATGTAAACCGGCACTGGAAAGCATTGACACTGGATTGATGCTCTCCAGTGCCGGTTTCCATTTTTCCAGTAAGCAATCCAGCGCTGGATTCGGTCGCTGGACTGGAATAATGTAAACCGGGTATTAAATCACCAAATAAAATCAACATCTTTATACATTTTGTCCAGTTCTAATGACATTTTTGTTTGGAAGAGCAGTTTTTATATTTTCAGGGTTAGTAATACACAAATATTATATTAGTGGATGTTTCTCACAAATTATTATTTAGCCCCAAACTATGCAAAGGCGATCAACTACTTGGCACTTAGATAATTAAATTGTATAATTGTTTGGACAATACTTATTTATAAACGTGGATAGCAACTCAGCTCCAAGCCCTTTATTGTTTGCTACACAAGAGGTGTCTTATTTTTAAATCGAATATAACATCTCGAAATTAAGTTATATGAGGTACTAGCAGCGCCCCGCGAAGTTCTCGTTCCCGTTGTTTTCTGGGATAAAAAGCCTATGTGTTCTTCCAGAATATAATCTATCTGAGTTCCAAATTTCAACCAGATCCGTTCATACGCTAGGACGTGATTGAGCAACAAACATCCAAACGTCAAAATTTCCAAACATCCATACATTGACATTAACCTATCACTATTTTCTACGTAGATTTAACCTGTTGTGTTAAGTTTTCAAAAATGTATGACGAATAGTGAATCGGTTATAATAATAGTCCAAGATCCCAGAGATGCCAGACGTGACCTATTTTCTGATGAATGAAATGTGGACGATTGAGTAGAGTTAGTAAGTACTAAGAACAGATGTTTACTCGCTAACTTGCTTAGACGGCCAATTTTGAGATATAGGGATGATTGGCCCCTTAGATTGGTTTCTCTTATTGGAAAAATCTTTAAAATTGTTGTCTGACGAACATATTTACAAATGGAGTATGAGAATTTAAGTGAAGTTAAGTTATTTTGGAGTTATTAAGCAAAACGGCGTCCGGAAAGTGTCTGGGAGTATTGGGATCTTGCTTTTAAGGATATTGCCTACAACATACGTGAAAATCACTTATTAGAAAATACGTGAAGTAAGTAATGTTTGTATGTACCTTCATTACCCCATGTCTCAAAATTGGCCGTCTAAACAAGTTAGTGAGTAAGCATGTGTTCTTAGTGCTTTCTAACTCTTTTCAATCGTCCACATTTCATTCATCAGAAAATAGGGACGTCTGGCAGCTCTGGGAGACGTCACCTATTGTCTGGGGGCTCTGGTCTTACTCTATAAGCGCGATTCTTTCAGTATTAGGTACTGGTGTAACCACGTAGCCCGTAGCATACTTAGTACTTACTTATTAGGTTCAATTAGCATAGCTTTTTGTTAATGAATATGAATAACATGATATCGTAAAAAGTTTAAAAACCATAAATTATAGCCTACTTAAATTCATTTCAACGTACTTATAGATTAAACTATTCAGTTCCTCATTCTTGTTAAATCAATTCGTGTTCCACTGCATTAGATAAATAATTGTGACGGATTTGCCTGAGGGCATTATGAACCAGTAACCATCAATTAAATTCAGTTAATAAATAGGTCTGATCAGGAAATAAAATATAACCACACCGTATACGGTTACAAGTCAATTGACTCCCACCAGTGCATGTTTACAAATAGCACCAAGTTACGTTAAAAGGGTGTACCATGGCGCACGAGAAGCGCTTTACTGCCCATAATAATATATTTTTATAGAATGAGGAAGTTTCATACGATTAAGCCCTGATAGCCTAGAAAGCCGTAACGGGCAATTGGCAAAAGCATCCTAATGTACAACCCTGAGTTTGTAGACTCGAATCCTACTTGTACTTCTGAGTATTTTTGGACATTATTTATTGTTGGTATTGCTGCGCCGACCGAACTGAAAAAAATAAGATACTTAAACCGTAAGAAAAATATATAACGGAAGTGACGTGTAATTTTTTCCCATCCCAAGAAGGGACGTGTACATAATTCTATGATTTGCCTCATTCCTTCTGTTGTTTAATTCTACTTAAAAATGAGTTGAGATGCAAGTGAAACAAAAAGAGTTTGTGCTGCTTACTTCTGTATTATTTATGGTTAGTTATAAAGAACATGGCAGTTTTGTGTACGGGGGAATAAATATATTACTTGCTGTTATGGGCAGGCATGTCGCTTACCATCAGGCACATGTCCTGCTCATCTCGTCACTCTATCCTAAAAAAAATAACATTAGTAGAGTACAGATAAAAGTACAGCAAATTGCAGTGGCATATGATAAAACACTTTCGTTTCCATTTATCCTTCCTGCGTCACCGTGTATTGAAAAATGTTGACTCACACTAGGGCAATGTCAATGTTAACTCAACCGCTATTAGTCTCGCTGAGGTGTCGATATCGTGTTGAAATCAGTACCAAACTTGATATATGTTTATTGGTTTAAATTTATTTTGGTAGGTTACGGATGTTTCTTGCTCAACCAAAGAGGAAGAACTGAACGAATACAGCTGAAGTTTAGAACGTAGGTAGATAGACTTTAGTCTCGAATAGCAATCAATGTAACAACAGGGTATCCCCAAGAAAAAAACAAAGGATTTAGGATTTTTTAACTCTATTTAAACAAAGTTGCGGACAGAAAACAGTGAGAACATAAAGCAGTTGGTAACATCACACATAGAATGAAAATTTTAATAATTCAAAGTAGACCTTTTTAATCGTGTTTGTCAGTTTCTCGATGACTTCATTTCGTATTTTTGGGGTTCTGTGTTAACCCGTCCAGCCAAACATTGCATTTGTATCAACAGAGTTGTAATTAAGAAGCTCAGGGGGAAACTATTCCTATATTATACTGTAACATTTATACCTAGACTCATTGCATTAGTATTGAGTTTTTCTTCATCATCCTATCTTAAGGCCTGTTTTCATTTTGGTTAGTACGCGTGCGAGCGAGTAGTGCAGGTGTTGAGTGATTGGTAGTAAACACGTGTGGACACCGATTGATTATTGCGAGTGCATAGTAATCAGTCACTCGCACTCGCAATCGCACTCACACTCGCAATAATCAAAATGCAAACCGGCCTTTAGTTCACTGCTAGACATAGGCCTCACCCATGGCTCGCATCTCAGCCCTATCCTTGGCTATACGTCTTCATCCACTACCTGCTATCTTCCGTATGTCCTCACTCCGTCTAATCTCAGAGTGTCCTACACTACGCTCGCCGATTCGTGGTCTCCACTCAAGAACACGTCTACTCCAAACGGTTATCGGTTCTGCGACAGATATGACCGGCCTATTGCCACTTCATTGAGTTTTTAATCTACTTCAAACTGAAATTTAAAACTTCGATTACAGTTTTGTACAAAACCTAGGCTACTTGCATCCCGAAAAATGCACATTCCTTTAGGGAACAGTCGATTTGTGAATCGTAATTGCGAGCATATATTGATGATATGTACTCACCTTTAGAAAATACCATGAGCCCCTGTTTCATCCTAGCTCCGTCCTACCCGACTGTTCATAATCTCGCTGCCCCAAACCACGGTCAAATGCACTCAAATTAAAGAATTGACATAATCACGGCCCTGTCGGACCTTTTGGGCGGCGAGCATCGACGCAAACGTTTTAATTTAATAAAAGAGTTTGGACTTTCAAAATTAATTGGACCTCGCTTTTGGACCATGATATTGATCTTATGCATATTTATATGTTTGCTAAAATATTGGGGCTGTCGTGAGTTTCAATTAATGAATATGTACCTCGGCTTAACATTTTATTATTCATATGAACAAATGGTATCATTTCGGTAACGGGAACCCATAATATTTCCCCCGACCAAAAAGCACTCAACGGAGGTAAAGAATTTTTTACTTCAAAAATAAAGCTATCAAGACTGTATCTTTTTAGAGTGCCAGCACATAAACAGTCCACTAGATATTCCCACTGCTGGCACTCGAAGTCTTCTCTCAAGGAAAGCCAAGGCAATCCACCACGCTGGCCCAGTGCGGGTTGGTGGATGACACACGCCCTCGAAAGATTTTAGGTACATGACGGTTTCCTCACGATGTTTTCCGTCACCGTTTTTAAGTTGGCGGCATTACGCACATTACTTCGAAAATACAATGGCGCGCGAGGGATGTTCCGGATGGATCGCCGTTCTCCGGACTCTAGACCAGTCGGTAACTTGAGAGTGACAACGCGACAACAATATTCATGGAGCATCCATAGCTGTTCTCGTCTACTATCAGTCAGACCGTCTGTCTACTTGTAGTTTATCACTCTTTGTACCATAAATAACATAGATTAACAAAAAAAATTTAGGTATATCTTATTTACTATACCTATCCACTCTTTTTACACAACACCGTCTAGCTCCAAAGTAAGCAAAGCTGAAATAATTTTACAACCCTTCTATTTTATATAATCAAGACTTTGTACCAGACAATATCTCAAAGATATTGTGTAAACTGTGAGAAGAAACGGATGTTAGGCGGCAAACTTTCCTGCAAGTTGGCAACCTAAGACAGTTTCATAAGCTTTTTCTGACAGCTAAGACATCGAATTCTCTTTTATGAAAATACCTACATTTTTAGGGTTCCATAAAACGTAAAAACGGAACCCTTATAGATTCGTCATGTCTGTCTGTCTGTCTGTCTGTCTGTCCGTCCGTATGTCACAGCCACTTTTTGCCGAAACTATGAGAACTACAC
Source organism: Ectropis crepuscularia (assembly GCA_963693475.1). Taxonomy (NCBI): domain Eukaryota; kingdom Metazoa; phylum Arthropoda; class Insecta; order Lepidoptera; family Geometridae; genus Ectropis; species Ectropis crepuscularia. The sequence goes on from OY856342.1 coordinate 21,305,518, forward strand.
TGTTGAAACTTGGTAAGTAGATGTATTCTGTGAACCGCATTAGGATTTTTACAAAAGTTAAAAAAAAAAAAAAAATTAGGGTTGCCCTCCATACTGAGACCTGAAGCTCAAAAATTTTTTTTTCATCATACCTACACGTGTTGGGTGTCTATCGATAGGTCTTTAAAAATGATGTTGAGGTTTCTAATATAATTTTTGTCCACACTGAATAATTTGCGCGAGAGACGCTTCCAAAGTGGTAAAATGTGTGTCCCCCCCCTCTAACTTCTAAAGTAAGAGAATGAAAAATCTTAAAAAAATATATGATGTACATTACCATGTAAACTACCAAAGAAAATTAGTTTGAACTCGATCTGATGAGTAGTTTTTTTTTAGTACGTCATAAATACACTATTATTAAAACTTCGATCAAAGTTACAACGAACTACAAGAACTATGTGTACTATGTATATTATGTTACTTGCTGCAACGGAACCCTTCATGGGCGAGTCCAACTTGCACTTGGCTACTTTATTCTTTTACTGTTTAGTACAAAATTTAAAATAAATGTTTAAGAATATTTAGGAGCTAGCGACAGCGGTATGTATTTCTAGGTAGGTATGTACGAAGCGTCTAATCTTAAGAGCCTTGTAATCTACTACAATTATGAAGCTAAAGAGGTTTTTTTGTTTGAACGGAATAATCTCAAGAACTACTGGATCGATTTCAAAAATTATTTCACCGTTGGATATGTACAAATGATCCTTGAATGCTATAGGTTAGGTTATAGGTCTATATTATTAGATATGTATCATGGTTGAAGCCGGGGCGGACCGCTAGTTATCGATACAGTTTAATTAATTATAAACTAAAGTCTTTGACCAGTGAGTGTTGACAGTGATGACATATGGAACAGAGACGTAGTCGCTTACTATGGGGCTCGTAAAAGCTCAAAGTTACCCAAAGGGCAATGGAAAGAGCCATGCTCGGAGTTTCCCTGCGTGATAGATTCAGAAATGAGGAAATCCGCAGGAGAACCAAAGTAACCGACATAGCTCACCGAGTTGCCAAACTTAAGTGGCAATGGGGGGCACATAGGTCGCAGAACTGACGGCCGTTGGTGCGGAAAAGTTCTCGAGTGGCGACCACGTACCGGAAAACGCAGCGTTGGCAGGCCTCCCACAAGATGGACCGACGATCTGGTGAAGGTCGCCGGGAATTGTTGGATGCGGGCGGCGCAAGACCGGTCTTTGTGGAGATAATTGGGGGAGGCCTTCGTCCAGCAGTGGACGTCCTTCGGCTGATATGATGATGATGAATTCCAAAATAAAACCATGAAGCCATCTTTCTTGATATTACGATACGATAAACCGTGTTAACCACGTGCTAACCAAGAAAAAACCAGGCAGTACATTCCATAGAACAATCGCCCTCACGCAAAACAAATATGCACAGAAGGAACTAAAGTGAGAAGGAGTGGACAGAATGAGATTATTAACCGACCTGAGACCTGAGGGTAGAAAGAGTGTCACAAAGAAATATGAAACAAGAGGGAAGGTAGATGGATGACATGATTATATATTTATGTATATATGTGTAAGAAGTCATGGGCAGATAAAATACATTTATATTGCTTGATTTAATGACGCGCTAGGAATGAAATTACGAATAAACTTACCAACTTTTAATTGATCGTTAACAAAATGCTTTCAACACTTTACCTAAATAACAAGTTTCCTTGAGCTTACAAGACAGCATGAGTAGGTACATTTTCTTCTTAATGAACAGGGTCTTCGTCTGAGCTTGGTTTGCATTTTGTATGACTTCATCTTTGTGAAAATTTGGTTTACAAGATGTAGCGTTTATAACAGTCAGAACATATTCATTAGTATTGAAAAAACCTACAGGAATAAGAGTGTATGTAATGAAAATGTACAGAACGATAGTTGAAGGAGATTATTTTGAAAGGCAAATCAGAAGTATTGGATAATGTAATGTAATATTGGCTAATCCTGAATCCATTGATACTTTATAAAAACTAATAATGTTTACCTCAGACAATAATTTTACTATGGTTTTTAGGGTTCCTTATAACGGAACCCTTATAGATTCGTCATCTCTGTCTGTCTGTCCGTCCGTATGTCACAGCCACATTTTTCCGAAACTAGAAAAACTATACTATTGAAACTTAGTAAGTAGATGTATATGAAGAACCGCATTAAGATTTTACACAAAATATTAAAAAATACTATAAATTTTGGGGGTGCCGTGGAACTGAAACTTAAACAAACCATTTGTTCATGAAACCCATACGTGTGGAGTATCTATGAATAGGTCCTTAAAAATGATGTTGAGGTTTATAAAATCATTTTTTTATACACTAAATAATTTGCGCGAGAGACACTTCCAAAGTGGTAAAATGTCCCCCCCCTTTAACTTCTAAAGAGAATAATAAAACTAAAATATACATATGTAATATATGATGTAGGTACATTACCATGCAAACTTCCATCGAACATTGGTTTGAACTCGATCTAGTAACTAGTTTTTTTAGTACGTCATAAGTACACCATTATTAAAACATCGATCAAACTTAAAACTAACTACAAACACTTATTTATGTTACTTGCTGCTACGGAACCCTTCATGGGCGAGTCCGACTCGCACTTGACTGCTTTTGTTGTATTGACTTACAAGACGATATAGTCGCAATAAGACAAAACACTTTGATAAAATAAAAATGAAAACAAATGAGTTACGTAATTGAACTGCAATGAATCCTTCAAATTCGCGTAGATATGGGCACACGTATTGGTTACCATCGTCGTATAGTCTCGTCACTGTTTAAATTAAAAAAAAAAAACTAAGTACCTTTACATCCTTATAAATTTGATCATTGCTTTTAGGTAAGCAAGCTACTACTGCGGTTGTTCATTAAAGTAGTATGATTAATTGAAGGATATTATATGTTTTCTAATTTTCTAAATAGATATACATAAATATATGTACTAACATAATAGTAAATTTAAAGCTATGGAAACGCCTGGCCAAAAACGAATAGCATTGTCTTTCACGTTGATGATCAGAAAATATTGACAGGCGTTTGAAAACGCATAACGTAAATTGTGTCTTCGCAAACATTCAGCATAGCTTTATAATTATATTTATAATGATGCAAAATACCTAATGTTTATAAATGATTTATGTTAGTGTTTCGTCAATTTACAGTTTCACTTAATGCTATAAATAGAGTTCAATTTACCGTGTAAGGGTAAGGAATCGGCGAGTGGCGCGTATTATCTTGCCACTTTACCCCCTTACTTCCTGCTACCATAATTTCCTAAAAAAAAGTGATTTACGTGTTATTCTATATTTTTATCTGTACAAAATTTCATCCATATGCATTGAGTAGTTTTTATTGTTAACTCTGAGACGCGAGACGGCAGTCAAGTAGTACAAAAAGCACTATAAAAGTTTAAAAAAACTGAGTATATCGCTCTCGCTCCGCCCGTGACCGCGTGCACCGTCTGAGCGGAAGTGACGCGTCGCGGCACAGCGGCGCCGCGCCGGAACCGACTGAAGGGTTGCACCGTCACAAATCAAGTTATGAGAAACGCCACAAAAGGAAACTTTGTGCATTTCCGAACCGGCGAGCGTGAAATCCGACACACCGGTGGAACCACCCAAAAACACACCCTATCAAACATTACATAAGACTCCAAATCGAACTTTGTGGTTTGAAACTCTTCATAACTTCACATGAGTGACTCATCCCGGTCATATTGAAAATGTTTTCGGATTAAATTGTTGACTTTGTGAAATAATAAAGGTCTTTGTTCAGAGAGATGAGAAATAAAAGTGCGCTGGATTTATAACGTTACAGTGACTCGGACATGCTGTAGTAATTGCTATTTGAGAGAAAACGTTATTAACTCTAGATGATTAAATCCTTAAAATGAAATGTAATCGTAGATTGCATTAATCAAAATGTATCCCACATTCCGGTTTCACCAGTCTTACCCATGTAGATCAGTCTATCCATACAGAGTGTCTGATAAAAGTCAGTAAAAGGGGGCAATTAAATATTGTGAATTAACAGACACAGTAGCGCAAAAATAGACTAAATTAATTAAACAAATAAAAAACAAATATTAATTATAACCCTTATTCATTTACAGGTCCGGCGGTTCCAAGATTCTACTACAGACGATTCTACGCAAGAAGATAGAAATACGGAACCCTAAAAATTAGCTGAAATATCTAGACAGTTCCAGATAAGCAGGCAGTGCTTATAAATAGAAATTGTTTAATGAAAATTGTGAAGTACTTTAACCAAACCATTGACATTGTTTCACTCCTTTTGAATTAATTTTATTAAAAGGACAGTCAAAAAATGCTTTAAATTACAAACATAATTTAATCACTTGGTTGTACAAATCATATACGCGGCCTACAACCGAAATAAGCCAGGTTTTCCGTTGATGGTCCTTTTAAACTTTGTATATATATTTATATATATATATATATATATACTGTTGCAGAAAATAATAGTACCTACTACTTCACTCCTGTATAGAAAAACTCATTTCATTTCAATAGTAACCACGAATTTGAACAACTTCTTCAATATGTTTTTTTACAAATGGACTGCGATATTTAAATAAAAAAAAATGCTGTTCAAAAATTACCCCAGACGTTTTTAAACCATAACAAGTTATTCCATAGACCCATTTTTTATATGAATTCATAGGGAGTAAAGCAATGTCGTAAATTTAATTTAAAACATGTATATTTGTAAAATGAGTGCCTTTTTATTTAATATTTAATTTTGTACAAAATATTAAAAAACTGTGATAATGGTGTAAAACATGTAAGCTATGGATGATACTGAAATACTAACTACAGTTGGGCAAAAACAATAGTTTAGCGTTTGGTATAGATAGCTTCGTCACTATCACATTATACACTTTTGACATTACATAAATATATATTTTAACGCTATAATACGCGATAGTTCCACTACACAATTGTGAATCGTTTTGATAGTTATTTTTTTGTTTGATAGATCATAAGTTCAGTGGTGATCCCATATAAATTTTATCGAAATCGGCGCGGGTTCTGGAACAACAAAAAACCAAAAGTATTTGTGAAATTTAGTCGAATATCTGCATTTAATTTTTGAAATTGAAGTCGGTTTTTGTTTTTTCATTGAAAATAAATTATGATTAAAATTTTGATATTCACATATAAAATGATCACTTCTATTTGATGACTTTATTGATAAGCTGTAAATTAAAAAAAAAATGGTTGTCTGTAAAGTCGGTTTACTGACGATAGTTGAACGTGACAACGTCTAGTATTTGTGTTAAGCGCCATCTAGGTAAAACGTTCTGAAGCTTTTTGAAAAGCTGTTCAAAGCGCCGTCTCTGGCTACATCATTGTACTAGCACAAGTTCTTAACTTCATATTGTCGCTTTTCTGAAACATGGACAGACTCCTTGAACGTAATACACATTTCACTCACTAGATGGTGCGAAAAGTAATAAGGCGAGGTAACGGCGGTAAATATTATCTAATCTATGGCGGTAACGTTACATGACGTCATGTTTTGCGGGCGTGCAGCCGGCTTCATCGAATTATAAGACGTTATCACGTCAAAAAAGCTGTAGATTTATGGTATGCACCAAAAATCACCAAACTCTTGAGGATTCATTTCAAATAATTAGAGTATTGTAAGTACTCATAAGTGTTTGTACTTGCTACTGCACTTGAGCGAGTACGGTTGAAGCCATTAGCTTTCCGAGTGTGCGTCTGACAGCTTGAAGAGGAGGAGGAAGACTTTCTCGTTCTCGAAGTTTAGTTCACTACAGTAACAAATGACTGCAAGCTTTTAGTTTAAAGGGGTTTGACGTATATTATACGTCAATTACGTGACGTATATTATAAGCCCGTAATGACGTAAACACGTAATGACGTATGATATACGACAAAACCAAAGAAAAAGCAGCTTTTTCTATTCTAAAGATTTTTAACCAAGTTCAAACAGAACAAGGTTACATGACCTCAGAAGGCCCCAATTGCCATTCGGAATTGATATACCTAATATGCTATTTGACTAATAGGTATTCACCAATTAATCATGGGTTCGATTCACAAATAGGACCAGATATTTACGTGAATACAAATATTTGTTGTGTATCTTTGTGTTTCTATGTATCGTAGGTGTGTACTTGCCATCGTATCTGCTATCCGGGTCTCATAATATCTAGCATTGATTAGTTGGCACTAAAAATGGTGTTAAGTGAGGAATGGTCATCAAATGTTTTTCTATTTATGTTTGAAATAAAGGAATACGTTCAAAGTAAATACATAAATTTCTAAAAAAATCTATTTGATTTTCGGGACAAGCTATCTATGGTATCATCCAATAGCAACGGTTACCAAGCAATAATGTACCTATTTTATTATTTTTGTATGACTGCTCTGTATGTTGGATGAAATACGAGTAAATGAAATCAGATTTGTATTAACTGTAAAGAAGCAATGATTCTGTAAATAATATTAATACAGTGAATAAAACTGTTTTTTATTTTTTTAAATTACCCAATAGAAATATACCTAAATATGTATATACCTCAGCATAAATTTATCTAGGAACCAAAGTTAAATGATGTGGGAATCAACGTAATTTTTTTACATTGTAAAGGGTAGACTTAACCCTTTACAATCTTAAAAAATGACTGCCACTTCTTTCACAAAGTCGGACAAAGTCAGTATTTTGAAGTGTGTGTTCTTCTGATTTAGTGGAAGATCCGAAGTCTTTCTTCTTAGTCTGTGATCCGAAGTGTTCATATATTAAATCGACCTTCACCTATCTTCTTACTGAATGATAATAATACTTTGTAAGTAATTTGATTTGTTAAAAATATATGGTTAACTAAAAAAAATCCTGGCTAGACTATAAATTATACACTTTACAATTATTTATTTGTACCAATGAGTTTAACGAAAAAAATTGAAACCAACCGTAACTACAAAGCCCGATGAAAATGCATACGTAGGGTGCCATGCCTATATTTTTCTCGGTCTGTTGGTTTGCCAGGTATAAACGGGTATTTGCTTCTACTTACATTCACCTACATGTTTTTGTAAATTTCACATAAAAAGCGCAAAGCAAAGCACGTTTTGTTGCCCGTGTTGATACATATGATATAGGGTTACCCGCAAAAAGTAAGTTCTAATTGTCATGTTATAATAAAAATTAAGCCTGGCCAGATTTTTTTCAGACTACTCATTTTTTTATCATTCTTAAAATACAAAATAATTTAGTAAATACTATTCATCCATTCAACAGGCAGGTGTTTTTTTCGGATCTTTAAATATTTTATTGCGGCGTAAATTACGCACTATGTTCACATTACTTATTAGTTGATTTGCCTTCGCTAGGCTTGCCTTTTTAATGTTGTTTATATTGCAGTACTAGTTCCACCTAGAGAAGTACTACACTGAAGACGTTAAAGTCACGGAGAAATGAATAATTCGACGTTAAGCGGTTTTATACTCTATGCCTGATAGCATGAAGGGCGAAACAGGAATATTTAGGTGATCAAGAAAATATCATTTAAGTATTGTTGCTGTTTAATATTTTATATGTAAGTAGGTATATCAGATACGTCTAAGTGTCTAAGTATGGATAACGAAAAAAATATGTTTTTTTCAGGTTTGTTACAGTAAAAATGATTTATTTTATTTTATTTGTAATGACATTATCTCCCGTTATTCATACTAGGACTACTAGATGCGGATGTGGTAATGGTATTGCATGTGCAAACTTTGCGAGCGATGGTGAAGAAAGATCTCTGGTTGGTTTCTTCTGCCATCATCGGAACTGTAGCACAACTTCTTACGCTACTTAAAAGATATATCTCAAAGATAATTTTAGATTAGTGATGGGAATTAATCCAGTTTGTACATGCTTGTAGTGTAAGTGGCAAGTCTGTGTGGTCCAATGAGAATATTAACATTAATTACGGAATATTTACCACATATTTAGGGTGTACATATTGGAGCCTCTGAAATATATCCCATAATTAATGATATTATTGTATTGAACCTTAATAATATCAGAATAAGATCCAATGACAGTCTGTTTTAGGATGCAGCAGCGCCTGCGGCTGCAGCACCACCACCGGCAGCTGAAAATAAAAGCAATTTCAAACAGAATTTAAGATTATTAAGAGTATCGGTTTGATGTTATTTTCAACTATGTCGTAGTCTTTTACTTGTTATATCATATGTTTATCTATTTAATTGCGCATATACACCAATATTTGAAATACTTGTACAAATATACGTATTAAGGGTGTAGGAACAGTGTTTTTTTCTTAAATCTAATCTCAATTATGTACATATGTCCAAAAGCGTTACAATTTAGTTTTAATGTTTAGTTCGTATTATGTACATTGTATGTAGAGGTGTTTTTATATTATTCGGCCAAGCTACATACCAGCGGCCGCGGCTGCACTCGAACCTCCACCTCCTCTGCCGCCTCCGCTTCCACCTCCGCTACCGCCTCCGTTGCCGCCCCCTCTGCCGCCTCCGCTTCCACCTCCGCTACCGCCTCCGCTGCCGCCTCCGCTACCCCCTCCATTTCCACCTCCGCTACCCCCTCCATTTCCACCTCCGCTACCCCCTCCATTTCCACCCCCGCTACCACCTCCATGTCCACCTCCACTACCGCCAGGGGCTAGAGTAAAAAGAATAAACGTATTAATAGACACAAAGACAAATAATATGGCAGTTAGATTGTAAAAAAATATTGTACACGTGTTTTTTCTTTTGTTTCATAAACAAAATATAACGAAGATTGCTTGCATTGCACGCTTAGAAAGTTCCGAGTGACGTCACTGGCTTGTACGATTTTTACGAAACCGTAACGTCACAAATCCCCATGACGTAACAACCTGTGCGTCTGTATTGTTAAAAATAATATAATAAAATTTTACGCCAGTATGTAAACGGCCGCCACAAGAAAACATTTCCAATACGCATGATTCAGCAGATGATTTCGTTTCATTTGCCGTTAATACTTCAGGGCCGTGGAGCGCGGTGGCGCAGAAATTAGTTTTGAATCTAGGATACCGTTTGAGGGAAAAGAGGGATTCGAGGGACCCTCGAATGACTTGGTTCTTGACCCAGAAGATCTCATTGATTACCTACTGATTTGATAAAGGACGAATGCAGCGAGTGTTTTGGGCACTTTCGGCCAGCGGTCAGACTTTTGACCTAACGTTTTTTAACGTTTTATTGTTTATAGTGTAACATTTGACTGGTTATAGTAATAATTTGTAGCTGGTTATTTAAGCATTCGTCTTGTAAATAAATGTTTTGTTACTTCTACAATGTTATTATACATCTGTTTGTGAATACATTCATAAAATACAAGTACTGAAAACTGAAAGTGCTCTACATTTTAAGATATTTTCTTAAATCTAAGTACGATAAACGATGTTTCATGTGCAGATCGCCTTCAGTGAAAAGGCCGTCAACTCTCCTAATCATTATCAATTATCAAGTTTATTGTTATTATTTCTGTTTATCCTTTTTTACTTTTGTGTATCATTAAAGTGTATAAATATACAATATACATATACCATGACTAACAGAAAAACCAAGAGTGAACCATACTATACATACAAAATACAAATTCTGAGGCTATAATTTTTTTTTTTTACTAAAGAGTGACGAGACGAGCTGTACATGTGCCTGATGGTAAGCAACATGCCTGCCACATAACAGCACAGTGACACGCAGCTATTGGAACATGAAGAGAGCCAAAATCATTACCTAGCACCGCACTGCGCTCGTCACCCAGAGATCTAAGTTGTTATATCTCTAAGCCCTGTAATTTCTCTGGATACATTGCCCTTCCAACCGGAACACAGTAATGTTTGCACATTACTGCTTGGCGGTAGAATAATTGACAAAGGTGTGGTATTTCCCGAGACATGTACCTATATTAAGGACCAGAATCTGTATTAATCTATGTAAACATTACTTACCTCCGGCGTTGGCAGTGTTAGTAGTTTGTTTTGAAGAACTTACTGTAACAAAAAAATAACCTTTTGTCTCATATGAAAATCTAAAACATGAGAAAGTAAGAACTTTGTGAAAACGAATCTCATTTTCCAGGTTGTTTGGTGTGAATTGTCCACCAACATTTTATTTTATTATTGTTTGTTACTCGAGTAACTAATCTTTTTCACTAAAAATAAAAAAAGTTGTGCACTTACATATGTTAGCAAATACGCCAACTGGCAACGCGTTTATCCCGCTGGCTGTGGCAGATTCTGCAAAATATTCATTAAGTATAGTTACAAATAACATTTTTGACGTGACAACGTCTTATAGTTCGATGAAGCCGGCTGCACGCCCGCAAAACATGACGTCATGTGCCGTTAACGCCGTTACCTCGCCGCCGGCGTTACCTCGCTCTAAGGCGTAGTTGAAGTTGTCACGTTCAACTAACGTCAGTAACCCGACTTTACAGACAACCATTTTTTTTCTGGATCAGTGAAATAACAGGGAATAGAGGTAAAACATCTGTTATCTGTGGGTGAAGAGCGCAGTGTAGTGCTTGGCTATGATTTGGACTCTTCATGTTCCAATAGATGTGTGTCACTGATTTATTATGGGCAGGCATGCTGCTAACCATCAGGCACCATTTGTCCTGCTCGTCCCTTCAGTCTATAGGTACTATAAAAATCTATAAGGGTTCCGTTTTTACGTTTTACGGAACCCTAAAAACAGTCACTAGATGGCATTGCTATACCTAACTTAAAACACGGAAACGTAATACTTTTTTAATTTTGCAATTTTAACTGAACGGGTAAATCATTAGTATAGGTAGATAGGTGCTTAGTTAAGTATCTGACTTCCATACTCCAAAATTTTCCAAAATTAAAAAAAAACATTTTTCGAAAATGTATCTGAAAAATTACACTGCCGTTTGATTTTACTCAAAGATATGACACCTTTTTGATAGCTTAAGCGTTGAGTAAATAAGAAATTGGGCGGTAAAAATAGTAAAGATAAATTAATAAAAATATATTCACGGGCAGTATTTTGCGCTGTCGCCATCTGCGTAACTGAAAAAAAATGAACACATAGTATTATTATTGTTTATGATATTTCGTGGTAAGCTTCTAATTTTCTAAAAAGTGTGAGTTTAAAAAGTCATCCGCTAGACTTCCCCCGGTTCAACCGGGGAATATTTCAAGTACATAAGTACTGATTTTTTAGTAAAATTCGAAGAGATACAGACTACAATAACAAACGGCAAAGAAATAAAGAGCTTGTGCCATAAAAATCTGTGTCAGCATCGGCATCGGTTCATTATGTGTCGTAGTAGCAGGCTAAACTTTACACATCAAAAAGTTCAACGTAGGTTTAGTCATTCTTATTTGTATCTTACATAATTGCTAAAAAGATACAAAATTACAATGTTTAAATTTAGCAAAATGTGAAAGACATTTTTGGAAAAGAAAATGTTCAAAATAAATTGGCTATGTAATTTTAGTCACTACAGAAAATTTTGTGTCAATGTATTTTTTGTTGGGTTTATTTATGTGCGTAATTTAAAAAAAAAACCTTTTGCACTCATTCACCATTTATACCATAAATAAGTATGGGTATTGGGTAATTTGATACTCCCTCTCCGAGTATTTTCGTAAAAAGGGATACATAGTTTTTGCTTCACGTCTAAACCCTTAACCACCTAACGGCGGTCACAGTGACTCCAGCGGTTTTTATTTTTTGGATTATTCCGTTACTATGCGAGCTATGCGTCTGTAAGTTCATCTACTTTACCCCCGTGCTCCCCAGTACGTAGTGTGCGCTCGATCGTTTCACACGTTTGCGCGTTCAAGAGCTACAGGTAATTATATTTTGTTTGCGGTCATGGTGACCGCCGTTAGGTGTTTACGTAATTTTTAATAAAAACATTTCGTTTAGTTTTTATGGCTTTATTATGTCTGATGAACGACTAAACCGAAACATCTTGGAATGGTTAGAACAAATTTCTGATTCAGACACGGAAAATGAAAGAAATGAGCCAGAATTGCCAAACGAAGACTGCAGCGACATCGAAAATATCCCAGTAGATCATTTTATCAGAGACGAGTGTCAGTCTGACTCAGATATAAAAGATAATGATCCAGAGTGTCAAGACGAAGATGGAATCAACATTGCTGATTGCATCCGTATCCATAAGGTTGAAGCAACTGGCTGAAAATCTTGTAAAATCTCATTTGAAACGACGTATGAACAAGCCCGGTTTGCATGGAGAACTTTAATGCGGTATTCGCCGCGTACTGAAGATGGAACAAGAGTCAAGCATTTCCTCAACTGATCGAAAGGTTTGAAATCAAGAAGAGTTGCTGAACTTGTGATGCTGAAAAACCGCAAAACATTTTACATGTGTTTTCCAATGTAAGAAACACATTTGCGTTGAGTGTTCGCAAAAGATATGCGTAAACTGTCGTTAAAATTGAAACTGTATACCCATTGCAATTTTATAAAATAAGTGATTTGATTTTGTCATTAATAGTTTTATATAGTAGTTTATACATTAAACTACCAAAAAATTGGAAGATTTGATTAGATTTTACAAATACTTACTTGTTAGATCTCAGATTTTTATAGTGCGTAGATTTTGTACTAAAATGTTCAAGTTAATTATAAACATTGATTATTTATATGTATTTCTATTATTTTTCAAAGTTTTTTAACGTCAATATGTTAACAAAACAATAAAGATTACGATCTGTTTTTCATTTATATCATTTTACATATTAAAAAAAAAATTAAAACAGAAAATAATAAGCGGTCACCATGACCGCCGTTAGGTGGTAGTGTAACTCAAAAACACGTTAGGTGGCTAAGGGTTAATATATAGATTCTCACCAAGCCCATTACTGCAGATGAATATAGCAAGAACCAAAAATGGAGTTGTCCACATTTCTAAGGTAGAACTAGATGGTGTTGATTTGAATTAAATAAATTTCTTTGTACTCTCCTTTAAATACTAAAATTGTCACGATTTAATGTTTTATTCGTGATTTTGTAATCTTAAAACTTATTTAATGAGCCGTAATGTTGATTTAATACCTAAAAACGATCACGATTGTATGTAGTGATAGATTAGAAGTAGGTATATAAATGAAAATACAGGGTTACTCAGAAATCTCACTGAACTGAAAGGGCCATAATTATGCATAGTTATAACAACATCATAAGTAAGTAACCTACTTTATGTTCCCACTGCTGGGACTCGAGGCGTTACTGCTTTGACTCTTTTCTGTGAGAGGAAAGAGTCAAAGCAATTATTCAAAAAACTTGTCAACAGCGCGTTGGTAGATGAAACATGCCCCCACAAGATGTCTTCCTTGAAGTACACCCGTTTTCCTACGCTGCTTAACTTCACCGTTTGTGCTATTGGTGCCACTGGCGATGATGATAACCTCGTATATTGGCACTTGGGCAAATATTTCGAGGAGCAAGCGGTATTCAAACCATCCTAGCTTACGATTTTGACAGCGGACGTTCTAGCCACTAACCCATCTCCGCGGTATAAACATATTGTTATAAAAAATCCATTCTGAAATGTCAATATTTAATTAAATATTAACTGATTTTACCAGTACCAGATATTATCAGTCTGTACGTTTTGAATGCTAGTGAACTTGATCATCTTGATTATTTAGAAATAATCTACCTATATCAACTTTCATCAGTTTTGGGTAGTTCAGTTTTTTTTAGTGGAAGTATAAAATTCTGTTTGTAGTGTAAGAAGATATATGATTCTTTAATTTTTTTGAAAAAAAAATCTGTCCAGTGTTTAAAATAAATAAGAATCAAGCAAAACACACTTCCATTTTGGCTGAGTTCACGTGTTTTGCGTAACCCTGTACATAAATAAATAACAGATAACTTATTATATTGTGATGTTCTAAACTGTTATCCAAAGCATGCACACACAACTTAACTAGAATATTGAGGCAGTCTCTAAATTAAATACATACATATAATAAATCAATAACTTTAACTTAACTCATACCTACATGCAACTAAAACTATAATAAAACTAAAATATGTAAACGCAACGAAGAAATACTTTATAATTTGAATACTTTATAATAATGAAAATCAACTTTAGGGAACATATGAAGTAAATACTATCTTCCAAAGTTTTTTTTTTTTTATTTTTTTTTTATATTTAAAATTGCTACTCCACAGACTCCGGGGTCCGTGACTTTTGTCATTTAAAATCTTATTTATTTTTACATGTTTCTTGGATAATCAGAAGAAGAGGAAAATAAGGGGGGAGGGAGTTGGGAACATTTTAAACCTAATACTAGTTAGTGCTCGTCTGTTGAGCCGATCACTACCGGTTGGGATTCCGCTAGTAATCGACTCGACGTCGATTCTTTGCCTTATTGCCATTTGCCAAAGCCGCCTCCTCCCGGCCGAGAGCCTCCACTACGGCTGCATTTCTGTCCCTGATGGCCATCTGTAGGTTGAACTCTCGGATGGTCTTCGGTGATGCAGCCAACGCTCGCCGCACGAACCGACCGATGGCGTCGTCGGTGTCGTCAGCGTAGTACGTGAAGGTCCCCGTGTGCCGTGAGATTGCAACAACCGCATGGGGCACGCTCTCGTGCAGCTTCATGTTTGCCTTTGTTTTTATTGCGATTACCGACTCATATGTCAGTCCCTGAGCTTCATGGATGGTGAGGATACGTGACCCTGTGCCTGACCCATAACCCTGGTTTGTCAGGGTCTCTTTCTCCTCTTGAGTGTGAACTAAGAAGAGGGTGTTTGGTAGGGTGTTGGGTATTTGGGCTCCCTTGTACCTTTTCTGCTCTAGGGACTTTATACGGGATGCTGAGGAGTACATACCTGAGTATATTTCCCTCAGCGCATATGCGACATCCATCGGATTGCGATGTGTGCAGAGCAACTCCTGGCTGATCTTTGTTACCAGGTTTGGGCGGTGATACCTCATTTCGAAGAGATTTTCCCTGTCGATATAAGGCAACTGATTGACGTCTCCGATGAGGACAATTTCACCAACATCAGACAGCCTTGAAGCCATCACAATGGCTCCAAAATGGTTCATGAGAGCTTCGTCCACCATGAGGCGACTGAAGCTTTCTCTTCCGAAACCATTTACCAGAGCAGAAGCCATGGTTCGCACTCTGGTTTTGACCAGGTTTCCGATACGGTGCGATAGCTTTTCTCTTAGATCTTTTGCTGCCTCAGTTGTTGTAGTGATGATGGCGTCCTTGTCCACATCAAAGTGTCTAATTGCCCATGTTGTCTTTCCACATCCTGGAACTCCGTTGACCCACTGTATTCGCGGTACCTCCCAGGTTTCCCAACCCGCTTTGACGTTTGAGTTCCCTTCGATGGTTTTGGCCATCTCAAGGATCCTATCGTCCAGCATAATCTTGGTGCATCGGGCGGTAACTACGATTGGGTCGTTTGGTGGTGTCGCATAAACTGGCATTCCCGCGCGCTCTGTCTCTTTCTCGTTCAGTGTCACGAAGCCATTTTCTACACTGTAAGCTGCCATATACTTTCCTGTCATGGTTCCCTTGATGACCCGGGAAGTGACATTATTGTAAATGGCTGCTTCGGCCTCCTCGAGTTTCGCCTTTAAGAGGCTTTCACTTCCTAGCCTATAAGACTGCATGATGTTTTCGCAGGTCTTGAGGTTGACTTGTCTTGTCGCTCTCAGTGTGGCTAGGAATTCGATGAAGGCGTTACGTGCATGACTCCGCGGCTCCGAAGCCATGACATAGCGGGGCGGTTCAACCTGTCCCATGTCGGCTCTCGTTCGGCTCGTTTGTTGCTGTGAAGCTACGTTGGGGGTCCTTGACGTCAAGGGGGGTGATGAGTGGGATGAGATTCGGAGTATGCTCCTTGCTGCTGCATTGAAGGCAGTCACGAAGGTCGTGTTGGTGCCTCGGCTGCCGCTTTGATTGGCTGCGGCTTTTTCCGTGGCTGCCCTCTGCTGTGCTCTTTCGGAGCCGGTTTGGATGGTCGAACTAGGAACAGGATGTCCCCAGCTGTCAGTTGCATGTGTTTGGTCGTGTGAAGGGGCTCTGAGGAAGCTCAGATTTTCTCCCCTGTCTTCATATACGACTACCTCATGATGTTTAGAGGCCTCAATGCAACCCAGCCGGTCTGCGACTCGCGCTCTTGAGTATTCGATTGCCATCGCATCCACGCTTATCACCCGGGGTGTTTCACCTGCATTTCTGCTCAGATGTTCGAGCAGCGCACTTGCCTGTGTGAAAGGGGTCCGACCTTCCGAGTACTCTATTAGTGCAATCGTTTTGTTTTTCGATCGCACCAACCGAAATCGGTGGCCGTCCACCTCGCACACTGGCATGGCGTCATATGTTTTCCGCTTCATTGTGACTTTTGCGGTACTCCCATTGAGCAGGCAAGACAATCCAGGTGACAAACGGGCTCGTTTCCGTTCCCAGGCAAAGCAAAAGCTTATTCCGAATCTTTCTTTGTTGCTGTCCATGAAAAGAGCCACTCCGCGGATACGGATCCCTGCCTCTCCTCGGTCTGCGTTCTCCAGTAGTTGTTGGATGGAGGTACTTTTCGAGGAACTATTGAGAGGTTGGGCGGGAACCACATTCCGCGTGGCCTCCACGGGCAGCGTGTCAGGGTGTGGTGGCGAGGGGAGGCGTGTATTTGATATTGTGGAGTTTCTCTTGGCCGCTATGCGGAATGAGCTCTCCATGAAGGACAGGAGCCGTGTTCTGTTGTCTGGATCTGCTAAGATGTTATGGAGATCCGAGACAACCAGCTTCCTGTCGATCATAGATTCGAGTTCATGTCTTGCGACCATGAATCGGGGACAATCGATTAGCACGTGCCAGACCGTTTCGGGTTGGTCGGGGTCACACTCGCATGCAGGACCGCTCTTGAGCTTAAATCTGTACAGGTATTCTGCTATTCCTCCGTGTCCCGTCAACGCTTGTACTTGGAAGGGAGTCAATTTTATGGTTCTCAACATTCGATATGCGCTTGCTATATCGGGGAGGAACGTCTGGGTGACTTTTCCAGTGTCCGAGGTCTCATATCGATCTTGCCATTTCTTGACCGATTCTTCGCGGATTTTGCGTTTGACGTAGGACAAAGGGATCCCCTCGTAATCCCTGGGTGATTCCGTGAGAGCTGCCAATTTGGCTAGTTCGTCAGCTCTTTCATTGCCAACGGTGCCCACATGCGCTCTCACCCAGAAAAGACGAAGAGATCTCCCTTCAGCATTTATCTGTCCAATGTTTTCCTTTATGCACTTTGCCAGGGGGTGACTCGTTTTCGGGTTACTTAGCAGTTCGAGTGAAGATCTGGAGTCACTCAGGACATTGACTTCTGGGTCCTTGCTTTCTAACGCCATTTGAGTTGCCCGGCAAAGAGCATAGAGTTCCGATTGAAAGACTGTGCATTCGGAGTGGAGCTTGAAGGTCGAGTTCTTGACCTCTTTGCCGTTCTCCCACCATGTTAGAGCAGCTCCAACTTTACCTTCAACCTTACTGCCATCAGTATAAATTTGAGGTCCTTCTGGAAGATTGGAGGTGTCTTCTAGGAGCTCGTATTCTACGGGTACCAGCGTGGACGGATGGGATTGGTCCAAGTAGTTAACGTTCCGTTCGAGTTCCACTTCTGGTGGGAGGTAGTCTTGGGAGAGGTTCTTTTTTACTCTGTACAAATTAGCTGCTTCCTGTATCCTCAGATCCAGGGGGAGCAAACCGGAGAGTGCAAGTGCTGATTTCAGGGAGACAGTACGGTATGACTTACAGATTTTCTGGGCAAAACCTCTTTGGATTGCGTTCAAGTGAGACTTGTTTTCCTCGAGGTCTGCCGCTTGTGCCCATACACTTGAGGCATACATGATTATAGGTTCCGCCACAGCGACGTATATAGTTCTCGTGATTTCGCCATTCAATCCCCAGGTCACCTTCGCTGCACATGCTAGCTGTCTATAAATGTTCGCCACTTTTTTACATTGGGCGGTCACATGTGCTTTAAAGTTGAGCCGTCGGTCGATTAGTAGGCCTAGCAGTTTGACTTCCTCGACCAGATCAAGCCGGACGCCGGACATGACTATGTTTGGAGGTTCGTACTTCAACTTTTTTGTAAAAAGCATTGCGTTGGTTTTATGCGCTGCAAAGTTGAGTTTGTTAATTTTACCCCATTCCACTGTCATACTGTCTTCCAAAGTTTATTTTTAAATTTATACATTTTGTTATGAAATACATCAACTGTGTCGTGGTATTTTTTATGAATTTCGTTATATTGACGACACATTCTCACTATAGGGTTATAAAATGACGTATTATTGGTGTAAACCTGCAACGAAAAAATCCTAGCATGATAGTCGCGGGCTCTAGGGGTGATGTTTATGTTGATACTGGAGAGAAGCGTAGGCGAGTCTATATGAGCATGCACAATCTTAAAGAGGCAAACAAATTAATTATAAGCACGTCTAGATTCGAGAGTTTGCATTTTAAATTTAGCAAGTTTGTTGGGATAAGATTGCAATTGGCGCTGCAGCCTCTGCCTGTAGCACAGTATGGTTAAGCACTTGCTCTGTACTCGTTCTATACGCCTCTTATGCACTTCGTAATGTGGTGACCATACAACAGAATTATATTCTAGAACACTCCGTACATAAATTATTTGTCTTTGAAAATTATAAGAATCCCCTTTAATGTAAAAATTAATATAAATTAATAATAAAATAAAACTTTACACTCTCAACAAATATTAACGAAATTTGAAACCAATAGAGTTGAATTTAATTGTGGGTAGGCCAACATTCTGAGTATATGAAGATATTGTTGTACACAATTTTAGATTATTGTTTATATTGTTGATATTTCAAAAACAGCTACACCAGTTTCGTCATTTTTTTTTATAAATATGGAAAAATAATAATCCAAATCCGTTCAGGTGTCTTTCAGTTGTCGGTGGACAAACATAAAAAAAAAATCTGACATACTAAGAACCTCTCCATTTTTTAAATCGGTTAAAATATCTCAAACCTTTAATATAACTAATGACTTGACTGAATTTTATGAAATTTTATGCTCATATTCGGTTCCGTAAAAGGGACCTCCTATTTTGACGTGGAACAAATGCATTTACGCATACCATTACACCTAAAAAAGCCGGTTGGGTTATGGCGGCCTCGGCACATCAAGTGGTGCCCGTAACGACTTCCACGGGGGTTCATTTTTGCCATCCGAATACGGGAACGCTTTCAAATTATTATCCGAACGTGCTGCGGCCTGGACACCGTTGGTCCCCCGCGACGGGTCAGATTTTCAGCCCCATCGCCTACCACCATCCAGAAGTAGAGGAGAAGAAAAGTGTCTGTACAGACACTCCTCTTTTCCTGCTACTCCACTGCGTCTCCCATCATAGTGAACATACAAGCCCGCGGCGGGCAGGCAGAGTGGCTCTCCGCAATATCGGCTCCCTCCTCTCTCACTGCTTTCTTACCGCCGCGCCGTTTCTTCTCCGCATCCGCAATGTCCCCTACTAATGGTCTAAAAGCCCGTGAACCCCAGATTTTCGTAATTTTACCAAAACTGAAACTTTGTCAGCCAAGCCAAATGAATTATTTGAAAGAAGTTCTTTCCCAATCATAACACCATTAGATAGCTTACGTTTTAACTAAAAAAAACACACATAATCACAATTAAAAGCATAAGCAACAAAGTGAAGATTTTATGGTATGGCGGTTTAAAGGGAAATGTTGCCATAGAGACTACAGGTAAATAAATAGCTGCGTTATATTTCACTATTATACGTAGCCGTGTTGCTTACCATCAGGGCTTCATCATCATCATCAGCCGCAAGACGTCCACTCTGAACATAGGCCTTCCCCCTAGATTTCCACAACGAACGGTCCTGCGCAACCTGCAACCAGCGGTTTCCAGCAACCTTTGTGAGGTCATTTGTCCATCTAATGGGATGCCGTCCAACACTGCGTCTTCCGGTTCGTAGTCGCCACTCGAGAACCTTTCTTCCTAAATCGGTTGTCAGTTCTGCGAGCAATGTGGCCTGCCCATTGCCACTTCAGCCTGCTTACTCTTTGAGTTATGTCGGCCACTTTCGTTCTTTTGCGAATATCCCCATTACGGATTCTGTCGCGCAAAGAGACTCCGAGCATAGCTCTCTCCATGGCTCGCTGTGTGACTTTGAGCTTTGTTATGAGGCCCACAGTTAAGGACCACGTTTCAGTTCCATAAGCCATCAGCTTGAAAACATCTTCCAGCATGGCAGTGAACAGTTTCGGAGATATAACATCTCCCTGTCTCACGCCTTTCTGTAGCTGAAAACATATCCAGCTACAGAAAGGCACCGATCCTGTTGTTATGGACCCGCGTTCCGGTCCCGATGTTCGATGTAGTGGACTGTATTAAAAGGCTCGATGTTCAAGTTCAAAGTTCAGGTTCTTTATTTCTCGTTCTCGTACAATGGTTGCATACATAATAACGCTTATGATCTATATTTATACTAATTTACAGGGTCTAGTCTAGTACAGAGGTGCCGTAGTGAGCTCGCGCGGCGCCGACCAATCAGAGGCCGCGCAGCGCCGTCGCTCCGTCTCGCTCGCACGTCGCTCCGTCCTGCTCGGCCGCGGAGAGGTCCGCCGTCCGCAACATCCTCCCCTCGGCGTAGCTTGCGCAGCCCTCTTGAAGTTTTTCCAGGACGGCGAGCTTGTAGGCCGGGCGACGAAAGACCCCCATCTTCGTCTGGATGTCGACGATGCGCACGCCGCCGTCGGGCCCGGGATAAGTTTTCTGAACGATTCCCATCGGCCATACGTTCCGGGGCAGCGTGCGGTCCACCAACACGACGACATCTCCGTTTTCAATGTTCTTGTTCTTATTCGCAGCTTCGCCTCGCGGAGTCAGCGTGGGCAAGTACTCGCGCACCCACCGCCGCCAGAAGCTGTCCGCGAGCGCTTGACTCGCGCGCCACGCTCGCCGGTCCGCCTCGTCGCATGGGCCGGTAGCGGGCAGGCCACCTGACGACCCCAATAGGAAATGATTGGGGGTGAGCGCCTCGGGGTCACGCGCGTCCACGCTCACGTGTGTTAGCGGGCGCGCGTTCACGGCGTACTCGGCCTCCGCCAATACGGTGCGCAGTACCTCTTCCGTCGGCGCCTTCTCGTGTAGTATCGCCGTTAGCGCCGCCTTAACGGAGCGCACTAGACGCTCCCACGCGCCGCCCTGTCTTGGCGCGCCGGGTGCGATATATTTCCAGCGCATGCGGTGCCGCAGGCCCTCCTCTCGTAGAAGCGGAGCCCACTCCTCGTAGGCGGCCCTCAGCTCGCGGTCCGCCCCGCGGAACGCGGTAGCGTTATCGGACCACATCTCGCGCGGCCATCCGCGCCGCGCCGCCATCCGCCGTAGGGCCATAATCGCCGCGCAGGAGCTCAGGGACGCCACTTCTTCCAGGTGCACGGCTCGCGTCGTCAGGCAGGTGAAGAGCGCTACCCAGCGCTTCTCGCGTCTTCGACCAATTTTCACGGTTAGAGGTCCGAAGTAATCGCAGGCGCTGTAGGAGAACGCCCGCTGAAACGGCTCGAGGCGGGCTCGTGGTAGGTCCCCTTTGGTCGGCGCGTTCGGTTTCGCTCGCTTTACGCGACAGAATTGACATCGGTATTCCGCCGCTCGTACCGCCGGTCGTAGGTGAATGACCCAGTACCGCTGCCGTAGGTCGTTCGTTACACGTTCTCTGCTTCCGTGCCCGGCGGCGCAGTGCGCTTGATGTACTATAAGCTTCGTAAGCGCGTGCCGCCCGTCTAAGATGATCGGTCGCTTAGCTTCGACGGGCGCATCCGCGGCATTTATTCGTCCGCGTAACCGTAGTAGCCCCCCTTCAAGCGTCGGGTCGAGCTTATACAGCCGGCTCGCTTTAGGTATCGGGCGAGCGGCTTGTAACAGCTGTATCTCGGCGGCGAAGCTCTCTCGCTGCGCTCGTTGTAACAATAACTTCTCCGCGCGTTCTATGTGCTCTAGTTCGAGGCGCGTCGCTCGGCGCCGGCATATATCGATGAATGCCAGCGCGCGCCCCACAGCGCGAACTAGTACCTCGTACCGCGAGTGACGTTCCGGCGCGGGCATCCAGGCGTAGTTCGGCTCGCTGTCTTCGGCGACATGTAAAACCTCTTCCGCGTCTTCGCTTGTGGACTGCGCCGCCGGCCACTGTGTCTCGGGCCGATATAGAAAGCTCGGCCCGCGAAACCAGCGGTCCTCCGATGTGATATCGGCGGTCGCGAATCTCGTCGCGTCGTCGGCGGCGTTCTCCGAGGTAGGTACCCAGCGCCACTGAGTCTTATCTGTCGCTTCCGAAATCTCGCCAAGTCGATGCGCGACGAATGGTGTGTAACGTCGCCGATCGTTGCGTATCCACTGCAGGACGGTGGTCGAGTCCGTCCAGTAGATCGTGCGACTCACGTTTAATCTGTGCTCGCTCAGTATAGCCGCGGCCAGGCGCGTACCTATAACGGCCGCCTGTAGTTCAAGGCGCGGAATGCTCTGAGTTCGTCGCGGCGCCACCTTCGCTTTTCCCGCGACTTGCGTTACAGTAATTACACCGTCGGCTCGGATCGCTCTCCAGTAAGCGACTGTCGCATAGGCCTCTTCGCTCGCGTCGCACATAACGTGTAGTTCGATGTGTTTACACGTTTCTAACTCGTAGCTGCGTCGGAGGCGTAGATTCTCGATGTTAGGTAACTGCTGTAACCATGAAGTGAAGCGCTCTGCGTGTTCGTCGGGAATCGGTTCGTCCCATGTTATCGATTCTCTCCACAAGGCTTGTAGTACGATCCGTCCGCGGATCGTGTAGTTCGTCGCTAGGCCGATGGGGTCAAACAGCGACATTACCGCGCTTAACGTCTCGCGCTTGGTCGGCGCGCGAGCTTGAGCGCGCACTTGGTCAGGCACACGATGCATTCCGGTGTTGAAGCCCATCTCGTCTCGCTCGGCGTTCCAACAGAGCCCGAGTATTTTATTGCTCGCGGCTCCCCCCAGTCGAGTGGGCGCGTTCGCTCGTAGTGCGTCCGGAACATCGCTTATAGCGGCTGGCGTGTTTGAACTCCAACCTCGCAGCGTGAAGCCGGCCTTAGCGTGTACTTGTCGTACCTCCTCTATGGTCTGGCGGGCTTCGATCGTGTCGTCGTAACTATCGACGTAGTCGTCCATATAATGGCTATGCGTTATGGCCATATGCGCTCGGGGATGGGTGTGCGCGTGCGCGCGTGCGTTGTGGTCGCGCACGCTATGCGCGAGGAAGGGTGAGCTAGCCGCGCCGAAGATTAAGCTCGTCATCTTGTATGCGCGCGGCGGGCCCTCTCGGTCGTTTCCTCGCCATAGAAACTGCTGTGCGGGTTGATCTTCGGGCCGCACCTTTATTCGTAAAAACATCTCTTGTATATCGGCGGTCACGGCGATAGGTTTTTCTCGAAAGCGGAAGATGACCCCCGGCAGGGACAGCAGCAGGTCGGGCCCCTCCAGTAGTCGGTCGTTCAAACAGACTTGGTTGCTTCGGTGCGCCGCGTCGAATACTAGGCGTCGCTTGTCGGGTTTGTTCGGGTTTCTCACTGCGAAATGCGGTAGGTACCAGCTGACGGCACTTAGAGACTCGGTGCCGTCGCATGGCGTCGCGTAACCCTTTTCCAACAAGTTTTCTATCTGCGCGTTATATTCCGCCGCGAAGCTCGGGTCTCGATCCATCTTCTTTTCGATACCTCTCAGTCGAAATAACGCCGCGCTGTAGCTCGCGGGCATAGTGACGTCATCGCCGCGCCACGGTAGGCCCACCTCATATGCGCCGTCGATCTTCTTTATCGTGTTCTCGAATATTCTCACAGCTCGCTTATCCGCTTCGCTTATTCGGGGCTTCAGTGATACGCCCAGAGATTCGATCTTGAAGTGGCTCTCGACGAGTTCGTGCAGTTGTCGATCGTGCGTCTCGCTCTCTCGTATGCGCGGGTCGGGTGCGTACACGTGCAAGACGCTCTCGTTTCTGTATATGAAGTTACGCGGCGCAGTTCCATGTACCACCCAGCCCAGCTGAGTTCGAGATGCGGCTGGTTCGTTCGCCGCGCCGATGCGTAGCTCCCGTGACACGATGAGCTCCCAGTAGTCGGCGCCCACGAGTATGAGCGGGCGCGCTCGTTCGTAGCATAGCTCGTTCCCGATGTCTTGCAGGTGTCGATGTCGGAGGAGCGATCGCGGCGCAGTTTGTTCTCGTAACTGCAAGTCGCGGATCGTTCGCGCTTTCACTGTGTATAGCGCTGTCTCGCTCTCGCCCCTCAGTTGTACGGTCACGAGTTTGCTATCTCTCTCTCGCTGGCTCATGTTCACGCCGTTCATCTTTAAAGTTTGGCTGGGACCGTCGGCGCCGATGCATGCTGCCAACTTCTGGTCGATCAATGTGATGGTGGCGCCCTCATCGAGTAAAGCGTATGTCGACACTTCACCCTTAGGGCCGGAGACCACGACGGGACAAACTTTCAGTAGTACTTCTCGCTGATCGGTAGCGTTCGTAGTAGCGACCGATAGTACTACGCCGTTGTGAGCGGGCTTCGATGGCACAGTGGTTAGCGAGGCCGGCTCATATGTCGCGACTTTGGGTTCTTCGTGCAAAGTCGCGTGATGTGGTCGGTGACACTTGTTGACGCCGCACGCCTTTTCCTTGCAGTGTAACCGCCGGTGTTTCTTGGTTATACACTTGAAACATAAACCTTTTTCTTTGACAAGGTTCCATCTCTGCGCGTAGTTCAGGGCGCGATATTCCGGGCACTGCGGTAGCCCGTGTTGATTTCCGCACTTCGGACAGCGGTCGAGTTGCTCAGCACCTTCTTCTTGATCGGTGTTGTATACGGCAGGCTTCTTTCTCGCGACGAGTGTGACGTTCGGCTTCGTCTCGTTCCTGCCGGCCGCCGCGCACGTAAACTGTGGTTCGTACGCGTAGCGCAACGCTATCTTCGCTTCGTGCATTAAGAAGCGCGACAGTGTAACTATGTCAGGCTCTTTCATGTCTTCATGCGCGTGCGCGTACTCGTACCACTTATTGCGTAGCGTCGGAGTGAGTTTCGACAATATCTCTCGCGTTAGTTGTTGATCGTACAGGCAGCCCCGGCGATCCATACTTTGAAGCGCGGACACGGTGTTCTGTACTTTGACGGCAAGTTTATTGAGCTCTCTCGCCGTCAAGCCCAGCTTCGGGAGTCGCTTAATGTCTTCCGTGACCTTATCAATGATCGTCTCGGGCGATCCGAAGCTCTGTTCTAATGTTTCCATAATGCGGTCGGGCGTGGCGTCGGTCATGAGGTGAGCGGACACGGCTTCTAGCGCATCCCCGGTTAGCGCTGCTTGTAGGCGAAGAACGTTCTCGACGGGCGGGATCTTAAACAGCGCCGTCGACTCCCTCATTGCTGCCTTGAAGCGTAGCCACTCGGTCGGGTTGCCGCTGAACTTCGGTAGGTCGCCGTTGTACCGACGCTGCGGCCTAGACATGCGGTCTAGGGCTTCCGCGATCTGCGTTCCGTAACCACGTGCGCGACCCGGAGTTAACGACCGGTCCCGTTGTTCACGTTTTCTTGTTTCATGTTCGGCGGGCCGCGGTAGTTCGTGCCGCTCCCCCCGTGTAGCGGTGCCGTGGACCCACTCGTGGACCCGCTGGCGTTGTTCTTCGACGTTAATCGCCGGCTCGTCGCGCACGCTTCCCTCGGCGTCGACTAGCGCGATTTGAGCGGCGAGTCTGCGTTTGATGAGGTCCGCTTCGATCTCGAGCTCCTTTCGTTTGATGGCGGCGAGCTTCTCGGCAGCTTCCAACTCAGCCAGTCGCACTTGCAGCGTAGAGTTCGTGGTACGCCGCGATCGGTGCGAAAGGTTGGAGTGCTGCGGTGAGACAGCCCGCTCCGGCCCTCGAGCGTTCGCTGTTGTGGCTGCGGCTAGGAGTGTACCGCCCGGCGCGGTCGTTTGGCCGAGGGTACACGTTTCCCCCGCGGGCATCGACGGTGACGCCGGCGGGAGCGTTTGCAGCCTCCGCAACCTTTCTTGCTCAACACGTCGGAGTTCTTCAGCGCTCATCCTCTCTGTTTCAGATCTTGTGATGACCATTGGTGACGAAGTCTTCGACGACGGACTGGTTCGTTCTTCAATCCGGCCGAGAAGGACCAAATGTTATGGACCCGCGTTCCGGTCCCGATGTTCGATGTAGTGGACTGTATTAAAAGGCTCGATGTTCAAGTTCAAAGTTCAGGTTCTTTATTTCTCGTTCTCGTACAATGGTTGCATACATAATAACGCTTATGATCTATATTTATACTAATTTACAGGGTCTAGTCTAGTACAGAGGTGCCGTAGTGAGCTCGCGCGGCGCCGACCAATCAGAGGCCGCGCAGCGCCGTCGCTCCGTCTCGCTCGCACGTCGCTCCGTCCTGCTCGGCCGCGGAGAGGTCCGCCGTCCGCAACACCTGTAATCGGACAGACATTGTGGCTTTGCTGTAGATACACTTCAACACTTCGATATAGCGATAGTCGATGCGGCATCGTTGGAGAGACTGAAGCACTGCCAGGTCTCGATGGAATCGAAGGCTTTCTCTTAGTCCACATACGCTATACATAGTGGCCGATTATACTCCTCGGTTTTCTGAATAACCTGCCGAAGCGTATGGATGTGGTCTATGGTACTATACAGCATACAGCCTTTTCGGAAACCGGCTTGTTCGGGTGGCTGGAAGTTGTCAAATCTGCGTGTGAGATGATTCGTGATTACCCTCGAAAACAGCTTATAAACGTGGATCAGATGTGAGATGGGTCTGTAGTTCTTCAATAAGGTGTTGTCACCTTTTTTTAAGAAGAGCACCACCACACTTTTTCTCCACGCTTCTGGCGTATTACCCACACGTATGACAGAGTCGAACAGCTTCTGGAGGACTTTAAGTATCGGTTTTCCACCCGCTCTCAGCAGTTCAGTCGTAATACTGTCGTCGCCAGGTGCCTTGTTGTTTGTAAGTTGTTTGAGGGCCATCCTAATCTCATACAGGCTGACTTCCGGGATATCTTCGGTAAAATCTCGGGTCAGCTTGGCTCTGGGGTCTTTTGCCAAGCTAATGACAGGTTGTGCTTGCGTAGGCTAATCCAGGTCCATTTTCTTTGTGGCTGTTTCTTGAAAAAGGAGTTCATCATAAAGAGGCTCTCCTTTTCCAAGAAATCAGCTAGACGTTGCCTTCTTGGGTTCCGCTGCATATATCCGAATTGTCTTACTCTCAACTCATCACTGCCACGTTTGCCCAGTTTCACGTTAAAGTCTCCCATCACAACTGTGAAATGTGTTGGCGAGACATGTATGGCTTTTGCGATGTCCTCAGACATGGTCTCAACTTCTTCGTCGGGATGTGTCAAGGTCGGTCCGTACACCTGTATGACCTTCAATGAATACCGGTCGGTAATTTTATATACAAGGTATACAACCCTGCTTGACACACTCTCGATCATTATCACGTTGTTGACGAGATACTTGTGGACGATAAACCTGACACCCCCTTGGGATTGTTGATCTCTCCCTCCCGGTAGTAAAATAAGTTACCGGATTTGAGGGTTATCCTATCCTGGCTACGGACTTCGGATAACCCTATGATATCCCAGCGCAACTTGCCCACTTCTTCTTCCAGCTCCACGATCTTTTCGTCAGCCGTCAGCGTTCGTGCGTTCTACGTTGCCAGGTCGCGTCGTTGGGTTTGGTGGCGGGGCGTCTGCCGAAAATTCTTGGCACCTCATGCTCCGCTGGAACCAAGGCAGCCACCAACTCCTGGAATATCGGAGCCGCCGAGTATCTATTAAAGATCTCCCATGCAATCCGAGCACGAAGCTTCCACGAATTCTTGGTCCATACGCCGGTATATGTCCGATAGGTTGCTGTAGCCTAGCTGCCGTAGCCAGGCTGTAAACGTTTTCGTACAGTGCATTTCGACCTGCCGAAAATGCATAATATGAGTCTATAGTTCGCTATGAATACGCAGTTAAGGTTTTTTTTATTTTTAATTTCAATGATTGCTTAATCACGACTGTTCTGCAAATGTTGTGAAGTCTTTAGGGGAATTTATCTATTCTAAGACAAAATGTAGAGCTTGTTACTTGATGATAAATATAAAGTTATAGTATTTTTTTTTTACTCTGGGCAGATCCTTTATTAACAAAACTAAAATACAGTGAGAACTACACTACGCTACATACCTAACAACTACTTACACTAAGCATACCTGAATTATCCATAGACCAATGAAGGTCTACAGATAATCAAGATGTTCAAGCCCACTACCAATCGGAAGCGTACCCAGCATACTGGCGGCATTGCCACGCTGAATGGCAATACTTATACGTTGGGCCAAATAAACGCCAGCATTTTGGTCACGCGTCGCGTCGACCAAGCGCTCGGAAAGGCTTTTGAAAACGCGTCGCGTCGACCAAGCGCTCGGAAAGGCTTTTGAAGATGAGGTGCCGGGAGGCCCCCACGGAATCAATGTCTCAACCCCAAAGGGCTCAAATATGTAACCTCTTCCGAGCGTTGCATATTTGCGCCGTTTGAGTCGCTCAGCTGAATTAGCCGCTGCACCAGCCCTACAATGTGTCTCTGGAAGATGTGATGGTGCCAGAGTATCGACGCAAGTGTTGACGTCCCAAACTAGGGGCCGACCCAACTTCCAAGGCACAACAGTCATGCCGTCAGGTCTTTTGCCATCGTCACGCGCAAGCCCACTCGGTTCGAGTATTGCTGGGACATTGGCGGTGGAAAAAGCCCGGCGTATGACGTCGTTCAGGCCGACGTGGCGGCCAATACGACCCACGCTTTTCGAGCAAGAGAGACCGTGGTGACCGAGTTGGTCGATGGCAGTACCACAATGGCAGCGATGGGCATCATAGCATCTCGCACCCAAGCGCAAGCTAACAGCTAGACGAAATGCAGTTGGATCTAATAGGCTACCGGTATTGAAAGATGCCAAAGCTTGTAACCAAAGGCCCGATTCCCACACAGACACAGCCACGATACGAGCACGATCCGCGATACTAGGACACGTATCGAGAAGTTCCGTGCTAGATCGCAGATCGGTCGATCCCACTGTCTCTGAGATGACAGACATCTGGGGAAATCGTTGTTTGGACAAGCCAGCCTCCAAGCATTCTTAGCCTCGCACAAATTAGCTACTACTACATCAGAATATTCCGAATAGCCTTAAGAGGGTGCGAGAATTTTGTCTATTAGATTTTGAGTACTATGAACTGAGGACAAGAATGCCGGTAAAGCTACTCTTGAAATTTGGCGGACCCCTAGGCCTCGCAACCGTATGGGTAGTAAGGCTTGTGACCATGCAGGCCCTCCCACTCAGATCCACATTCAACACCGATATTAGAGATTCCTTTACGACATTGTCTAAGCTCCCAAGGAGCTCACCATGTTTCCACAGTGGACTACATCATAAAGCGTACATAAACTTCGTAACAAAGAGACATTGCCGAATAATTATAACGCCATATGGGCGTTTACTTTGAGTAGCCTATCGGAGGGTCTCGTGAAATTTTGAATTTTTTCCTCGACAAAAGGTGGTAACGACTCATCTAAAATCGGTGAACCCAGGGGGCGCAGGGAACATTAAATTTGTCAATTTCTGTATTATCGAATCTTTATCTGGACATGTGTCGCAAACGAAAAGTTCGCATTTCGAAAAATTTAGTTCTAAACCAATCAGACGTAAACCGTCTATGAGTTTTTGTAAATCAGTTAGAACAGTACACATCGCCCCCCAAAGTTCCGTCGTCCAAGTACCAAACGTTTAGTTTGGACTGGAGACGTTGAATGATGGGGTGAATAGCCAAGGCGAAGGTCGCAGGGCCGAAGGAATCACCCTGTTGACAGCCGACGGAGGATAATATATGATTGTTTTGATAAGTCAATTTTGTGGGCTCGCCATAACATTGCCAAAGAAAATTGTACAGGTCAGGAATTTTATCCTTCACTTGGGCCAACAGGGCTCCTCGATCAACCGATTTAAAGGCGTTTTTGACGTCCACCTTTAAAAGCATCTCTCCCCAATTTTGGTAAAGAAAGGTCCGGACAGAATGAACGGCTGCCTCACATCCAGCCCGCGAACCAAAACCGAGTTGTATTGGTTGGAAAAGGGAGCTCAAAAGCGCAACCTTTTTCCTACAACCCACCTTGCCAGCAAGGCGACGATATGTGGTGCCGACAGCAATTGGCCTGATCCCACCATCTTTTTTGGAAAGTGCGCACAAATTGGCGCCGTACAAAACTTCGACAATGTCACTACTGACTCGACCAGATAACATGAGGTTAACTAAAGAGGTTAGATCTCTGAAGAGGGACTCTGCTACCTCACCAGAGCTAAAAGATAGATCTTTTAGATGTTGAGGTGTCAGGCCATCTAGGCCTCCAGCTGAGCCACTCAAGAAAGATGTAATCGCAGCCGAAACCTCTTGCGATGTGGCCTATTGGACGTCATCTGATTGTGGTGGAACAGGGAGGTGGAGATTAGCTGTTGCGGGTGGATGTTTGTCACGAAGTGACTGAATGGTGTGTGGTGTGTTTGGCGCAATGGTGTCACTGGAAAACAAAATACGATGGCGACATCAAAGGCGCTGCACGCCTTTGATGTCGCCATCGCTAATTTTGTTCTCTATAATCTTAATTATAGCCGAATCATCAGACAGACAGTCTGACATCAAAGGCGCTGCACGCCTTTGATGTCGCCATCGCTAATTTTGTTCTCTATAATCTTAATTATAGCCGAATCATCACTACTTTTAGAATTTTGGTTAGTCCGCTGCTTAGGCGAATTAAAACTACTCAAATCTAAAGGGTTTTCCACGGATGCAGTGTACTTTACGCAGTTCTCCTTTACCCTAGTGGTAAGGGACTTTTTGTTCGACGGTTCTAAAGGTACATAAAGCACACTGTATGGGAAAGTCAGTAAATCTTCCCAGGCATCTTTCGAATTTTGCGAAAGAACACTTGTGATAACTAATGATAAACTTTGAGCCACCAAAATACGAGCACCACGCGCGGTGCGCTTTAGGACCGGAAATGAATTGTTGAGTGAGCTCAACACTTCCCAAAAAGGTTGGGAAGGCGTAGCAGTGCTCACGGAGCTGCCACTTGTGGTCAGCCACCCGTAATCGGAGCCGAAAGCGGAATTTGTAATTTTTTGTGGGATTTAGCCCGATGAATTTTGACCCCTTTTTGGCCTCTGAAATATCGGGAACATTCTTCGCACTGTATCTTGGATTCCAGAGACACCAGATTAGTCAACGCATTACGTCCAACCGGGGTGGACGCCATACTATAACTAAAACTAAAATATAAAAAAAAAGTGTGTGCTTAAGACCACACGGCAGAAGTGAAAACTTCATTATCTGATTTTTGTATTAGGTAGGTATAATGCCCGGTTTACATTATTGCAGTCCAGCGATCGAATCCAGTGCTGGAATGCTTACTGAAAAAATGTAAACAGGTACTGGAAAGCATGAAACAAGCCAGAAATTAAGGTTAATTTTTATTTTCCCACTAGGCCATAAAGATCATAGTAAGCTCAAGACAAAATTTGATTTGGTGTTTGTATGTTAAGTTGTTGAAATATTTTAATGGAGTAATGAAAGCTAAATTCGTTTTTGGAGGGATAAATATACTAAACTCAGGAACACAAGAGCGAAGAGCAATTAGTTGACTATATTATTATGTTTATATATAAACATATATATTTAAACACTGAATATTTACTATTTAATTTATTTATTAAGCCCAGATCAATTCACAACATGATGTTTGCTCTAATTACTAGTTTAATACAATAACTACATACTTAAAAATAACTACTTAGTTTAGTTAAGTAGCTCTACTAAATGTTTATTATGTTTACAAAGTATTCTGAGTTATAAGTTTTCAATTCAATATAATTTGCAAAACATGGGTTGTACAATGTTTATATTGTTACATAATGTTGATAAAGGTCCGCCATGATTTAACCTTATGGCAAGCAAATATATGTTATAAGTTTATCTTTTAAAATTCACATTACAGAATTGATTATATAAAATGACAAAAACAATAAAAAGTCAAATTTACATGTCTAAGGTCGTTATGTTCCCGCGAACCTCCGTAAGTTGCTGACCTAGCGTCTACGCCTACGCAGAATCGTGCGACATCACGCCATGCCACCCAGAAATGCAGACTTGCGTCTGGGATAGATAATAAGTTTTCTTTAAGGCTCATAGTTCTAAGTTACATCAGTCTAAATATACTCTTTGACTCGTATAGTCGTAGTTTGTTAGTTAGTTTTAATTTTAATTTTAATTAAATTAGTTTTTAAAAACAGTTTCACGCGTTCCCGAAAGTTAACTGGCGCAGCCGGTAGGATTACCAGCCGCTGCTATCGCGACCACGTAGAATTCGTGACTAGTGCTTGAACAGTGTTAGTGCCTTCGCGATTGGCAGTGACAGCGGCTTTCCCTAGAATCGGAAGAAGGCCGCAGGGTAATCCTCGAACCAAAGAAATTTGTTAACCGGAGCCGGACGGAGATGGGCATGTAAGTTTTAGTGAATATAATACTCACTGGAGTAAAATCCTCCGCTTCTTCCCATCCTATCCATGAAATACTGTTTAGTTTAAGTTGTAGGTGTAACCAGGTGACTAAAACTGCACAGGTCCTCTACATAGGTTATAAGATAATTTTAACGGTGACTAGTATTGCACCAGTAAGTGAGTAAGTAAGTGAGTAACTAAGTATATCATAACATAATTTAAACGGTGACTAGAATTGCACCAGTACTTAAGTAAGTAATTAAGTAAGTATATAAGTTATATAACAGCACAAAATGACGGAGCTTAACGAGATAGCACCGCCCTTATTGCGCGACATGCTGAAGCTCATACCAGAATTCAACGGCGACACTAAGATGCTCGCATTTTTTTAAGAAAATGCGAGTATGTCATTAGGCAATTCCAAGGCGTTGCTCAACGCAATGAATACATAATGCAGTCGATAACCAGTAGAGTCGCAGGTAGAGCCGCCGCCCTTATTAGTGAAAGGGGTGATTTTGAAAGTTATGACGATTTCAAAACACTATTAATTCAGCATTTTGGAGATCATAGAAGCGAAGAGTGTGTGGCCATAGAGTTGGAGTCATTAAAAATTAAATCTAACGAGTCATACCTAGATTTCTGTAGCCGCATTCAAGATGTAAGAGCCATTTTAATTTCCAAAATTAACACTAATGTCACTAATTCTAACGAAGTTAAACATGCTAAGGCCATCATCCATAATAATACAGCTCTCAATGTTTTCCTATATAATTTGCCGGAACACCTAGTGAGAATAGTAAGACTAAAGAGCCCTACTAGTTTAGAAGAGGCCCTAAAAACTGTGATGGATGAAGTTAATTTCCACGAGCAGTATTTAATGAGGTCCAGGTTGCTTCACAACCAGGCACCCAAACCACCCATGCTGGATCCGAAGCCTCAAGCCCTTCAGGCAATAATGCAACCCCCAAATAGTAACTTCCGACCCCCGTATTTTGGAGTCAGACCGAATGCTATACAACCAATGCTAGCTAGGCCGCTAGTGTCGCAAAATCAATCCGGGTACAAACCACCTGCACCACAACAGCAGTTTGGGTATAGGCCTCCGGCCCAACAACCCCTAGGCTTTAGACCACAGCCCGGTCAATTTGGTTATAAGCCAGCGGTTCAGCAGCAATTTGGCTATAAGCATCCTGCCCAACAACAGATGGGCTACAGACCCCCAGTATAACATCAGTTCGGATTTAGACCACAGCCGGGACAATTCGGATATAGAGCGCCGCAGCCTCAAGGCTATCGTCCTCCGCAACCGTTTCTCAGCGATGTGACGATGAGAACTGCCGCGCAACCAGTGTCAAGACTACCCATAAACGAGATAGTAACCGAGGAATGGGGAACAACAGACGACCCGTACGAGTACGAATACAGCGACAACAACTACCAGGAAGAGCAGAATTACTTTTATCCCGATCCAACCCGAGAGTGTCAACAACCTATTATGGAAGGGCAAGAACCAGCACAGGAAAATGATAATATAAGGGAAGAAACAAATTTGGAAAATTTTCGTGTAGAAGTGACCCACAGATTCCCGAGGTAATCGAACTAAATTATGATGCCGCGCTCAAACTACCCTATATAAAAATCACGGAAATAGATGGCAAATTCATGTTAGACTCTGGTAGTAGCAGGTGTTTTATCAGCCCAACAAAAGCAGATATGTACTATGCCCAGTACAAAAGATACGAACCATTTCAGGTAACAAGCACGCACGCGTCTAGCTCTCATACAGAGGTAGTCGACATACCACTGTTTAAGGCCTTCAGCCAGGACATGTATCACAAATTCTTCATCTATGACGTCGACCCCAAGTATGACGGAGTTATTGGCTGGGATTTGTTAGTGAAACTAAAGGCTAAAATAGACCTGAACGACAAAACTTTAAAAACACAACATGCCAATATCCCAATTTGGAACGACCAGGAATACTTATTTAACCTCAAAGCGCGCACCGAAACTCGTGTAGAGCTGCCTGTAGATCTTGAAAATGGTGACGCTATTCTAAATTTTTTGGAATTCGACTCAAAAATCCGAATGCCTACAGCCCTAGTTAAATGTGAAAATTATTATGCGACCACCGTTATACAAAATACGTCGGACGCCGATATAACTATAAAAATAACGAAACCTTTTAAAGTCCAAAAACTCACAGATGAAAATAACATATGTGAAATTAACACGGCAGACTTGACAGACATAGAAGTTGACCAAATACTTACCCAAAATTTGTCAAAATTACGACTTAATCACTTAACACCGGAAGAACAAAAAGCTATACTAGAACTGTGTACTGGATATAAGGACATACTCTATAGTGAAGAATTACCCTTAACTTTCACGAACCAGGTCAAACACCACATAAGGACGACTAGCGACAATCCTATTTATATCAAGCCATATAGACAAGCCCCGGCCCAAGCGGAAGAAATCAGGAACCAAGTTGAAAAGCTGCTCAAGGATAATGTGATACAAGAGTCACATTCACCATGGAGTGCCCCGGTGCATTTAGTCCCGAAGAAATCGGACGCCTCTGGCCAGGTGAAATATCGCATGGTAATAGACTATAGGCGACTAAATGAAATCACAACTGACGACCGATTCCCACTCCCCAATATTTGCGACCTGTTTGACAAACTAGGTAAAAGCAACTATTTCACGACACTAGACCTCGCGTCTGGGTACCACCAGAGAGAAATAGCAGAAGAAGATAGACAGAAAACTGCCTTCTCCACACAAAACGGGCATTACGAATTTCTCAGAATGCCATTTGGTCTCAAGACAGCTCCGGCAACTTTTCAGCGAGCAATGAACAATGTATTAAGAGGCTTACAGGGTATCCATTGCCTTGTGTACCTTGACGATATACTCATCTACTCCAACGGACTCCGTGAACACCTAGAGAAATTACGCGCTATCTTCGACAGACTTAGACATACCAATCTCAAGGTCCAATTAGACAAATCGGAATTTCTTTGCAAGGAAGTCCAATATTTAGGACATACGCTGACGAAAGACGGGCTCAGACCAAACAACGACAAGATACAAGTAGTATTAGACTACCCGATCCCTGAAACACAGACTGAAATTAAACGATTCTTAGGCTTCATAGGATACTATAGAAGATTCATAAAAGATTTTTCAAAAATTACTCAACCGCTAACTGCTTGTTTAAGAAAAGGCAAAACCGTAGAGAAGACAGAAAAATATATAGAAGCCTTCCAGAAGTGTAAAGAGCTGTTAGTTAATGCACCTATACTACAGTATCCGGACATGAGTAAGCCATTTATATTAACCACCGATGCTTCTGAGGTAGCTTTAGGAGCAGTACTTTCTCAAGGGACTATAGGCTCTGACTTACCAATCGCTTACGCCAGCAGAACCCTAAGCGAAACAGAAAGGAGATACAGTGCCATAAAGAGAGAATTACTGGCTATAATATGGGCTACTAAACACTTCCGACCGTACCTCTACGGTAGAAAATTTGACATTGTTACCGATCACAAACCTCTACTTTGGCTGTACCAACTTAAAGAGCCAGGGAGCAAGCTAACACGATGGCGACTTCGCCTTCAAGAGTACGATTTCAACATAAAACACAAAAATGGCCAACTGAATGCTAACGCGGACGCCCTTTCCCGACTTAGGTTGAATGCACTAACTACCGCCGAAGACAACGACAACAGATCAATGATTGTAAACCCCGAAGAACAAGACCACTCAGATACCATATCAATATCAGATTCGGAGAGAACAGCAACCGACAGCCCCGTTACAATTTCAGACACCGACACTATAGACCAAATCTTGAGAAAGGAGCCTGACTTATTAGTACCTTCAGACACAAGCTCAAGCGCAACAGAAACAATACATTCCGGTAAAGATTTAGAGTCACTAGGCATACCAATTCTAGAAGAAGCCGTAGATACTAAACCAAACCAAATACTTGTGTTCCATAAATTTACTAACGACCTCCAAGTAACCGACATCTCCACGAAGCATCAGAAAATATTAGAAGTTTTCCTTCCTCACGGTAAACCAGACCTCATATGTGAATTTTTAAAGAAATATATTAGACCAAAAATAAAATACTTCATTTATTTTGAAACAACACAACACCGTCGGGAATTCAGTAACGTAGTAATCACCCTTTTCAAGCAAGGTTCAATTAATTTCTACGAATGTACTGAGCGAGTAATCAACGTTGAAGATGAAGCAGAACAAAAACTGATTATACAAAAATTACACGAAGGCAAAACTTGCCACCGTGGAATCACCGAAACTGTGAAAAGAATTAAGCGAAATTATTACTGGCCAGATATGCTCGACACGGTCTCAGCCGTCATCAATGCTTGTGACAAATGTAGGACAACCAAATATGACAGGAAACCAATAAAACCAGTACTCCAACTAACAGACACTCAAGATGCGCCCTTTCAGGAAGTATTTATGGACATCTTTTCACTAGAATCAAAACACTATTTAACCATAGTGGACGCATTTAGTAAATTAGGCCAAGCACTGGAAGTACCATCTCGATCTACACCAGAGGTAGTGAGAGCTCTTATTAAATATTTCAGTTTTTATGGCATTCCACGCAAAGTAAGTTGTGACCCGGGTTCTGAGTTTAATAACGAACTTCTCAGAGAACTTACAGATTTATACAAAATAAAACTGCATATAACAACACCAAATAATCCAAATTCCGTTGGCATAGTAGAACGTTTTCACTCTACTATAATAGAAATCTACAGAATAGCCAAATATGAAGTGAAATACACAGACGCGACAAATAGGATGACTTATGCAATAATGGCATACAACAACACTATACATAGTGCCACAGATTTAACCCCATTTGAAATAGAATTCGGACACACAGAGCTTAACTCTATATTTGACGTGGAATTCGACAAAGCATACAAACAACAGCTATTAAAAGACCACCGAAAACGAACTCAAGAATTGTACAGACACATAGCGGCAAAAATGAAAAGTAAGAAAGAAACGGTGAGAGAAAAACGTGGTGGCGAGAAAGGACCACAGTTCAAAGAGGGTCAAGCTCTATACGCAAAGGCGGTCAACAAACGACAATCTAAAGATAAGCCAAAATACCAAAAGGCAATAGTATGTGGTGAGGTGGAACGTAATGTACTACCTATAAAAGTCCGAGATAGAGAAACTAAAGTCCCAGTTAAAAATGTGAAACGCCCTCCGCAGGTGGCGCCCCCTCCTGGCGGTGGTGATATGGATGATCCAAATCCAAGGGATCCTGAGTCAAGGCCTACAACTTCAAGAAATAAATAAAAACCCAGGTCTCCTTCCAGTTAAACAAGGCCGTGCATTTGTACAGTACGACAGCTGGTCTATTATAAAAACAATAGATTTGAAGGGCATAGCATCCGACCTACAGTTCAATTCGCAACAATACTCTAAATTTTGTATCAAACTATCGTCTTCTAAAAATGCTTCCTCTCTTGTCAATAACTTAAAAGACTTCCAGTCCCAAATAAACTACATCCGCGACGAGGCTGTAGAGAAATTAGGGCAACTAATGCCAACTAAGCGGGTAAAACGTGGCCTTATTAACCCTCTAGGTTCTTTAATTAAAGTAGTGACAGGAAATCTAGACAATGACGACGCTATCCATTTTGAACAACTGATAACGGACACAAAAACCCGTGAGCAAGCTATTTCTAGTAAAATTACTATTATTTCTGAAATGCTGGATCACATAGTAAACTCATCTAAAATTGCAAACGAAAATACAAAAATACTGAATGACAGAGTTAACAAAATAGAACAATTTATAAAATCTAGAGACAATGACGACTTTGTAATATTCCACATTATAAATGTATTCAATCTTTTTATAAGTAACTTCCGCTCTATTTCGACAAAACTCAGCGATGTACAGACGGCTTTAGCCCTCAGCAAGGTTTCAGTACTACACAAAACTGTAATAGACTCTGTAGAAATCCTAAAACTATTGAAAGATATAAGTACATACGGCAACCTCATGTATCCAGTAAATGACCAGAATCTAATTAATTTAGAGGAAACATTTTCTATCAAAACTTACCTTAAGGATAGTAGCATAAGATTTATTATCGATGTACCACTTGTAGAACAGGAATGCTATGTATATTATAAATTGTACCCACTACCCATGCTCAACCATTCTACTACCGATACCTTCACCATTATTCCTCAATATCCTTATTTACTCCAGGACGAGAAAAGATATCGCCCAATTGCCCAAAAATGCAAAGAGATAACTGCCAAGGAATATTTGTGCTCCGAAAACGACATTGCCCCCTACTCCAGAGAAACATGTGTTGAACAATTGATGCAGTACCAACAACACCCCTCAAAATGTGTTGCACAACGAATCATTACAGAAGATTTAAAAGTCCAGAGAGTTTCAGACAACAGTTGGATTATATTCTCCAAATATAAAAAGCTACTTACCCAAAAATGCGACGATGACGTCACTCAAGAGCCATTGAGAGGAACATACCTCGTTACAATCCAAAAACCATGTGATGTCATAATAGATGCCCTTCGATTGCGAGCGAACCGTTTCCGTGAGTTGGGAAACTCTTACAGCCAATTACCCATTGTGAACTTACCGGCCCTACCAGAGAATACCACAGAGGAAGCCGAACCTATAGACCTGCAAGATATCAACCTAGATGAAGTGCAGCACCTCAACTACCTTTTAAAAAAGAGTGTGAAAAGTGTTCCAAATTTAAGTGAAGTGAAAAGCCTTGGCATAGCCACAAGTGTTCTCTATATAGTGTTACCGTCATGCTTGGCGTACCTCATTTGGAAAAAGTTTGTACCGCTTGTTCGAAAATTATGTAAAAATAATACTAACGTAAACGACCCCGAAAATGTAAACCCAAATCCAATTTTATTACATACTTAAGTTAAGCATAAGCTCGTTGCCTCTACTCACCTTTTCAAGTATTGGAATTGCGTATTGTAGAGACAACACTAGTAATAAGTTAGAGTATAGTACATATATGTAGTAACATAAATAGGGTAAGGAAAATATAGAAGCGAAGTTATATGGAAAATCCTTTTCCAATAACTTCGAGTCTGAGGGGGAAGGCGTTATGTTCCCGCGAACCTCCGTAAGTTGCTGACCTAGCGTCTACGCCTACGCAGAATCGTGCGACATCACGCCATGCCACCCAGAAATGCAGACTTGCGTCTGGGATAGATAATAAGTTTTCTTTAAGGCTCATAGTTCTAAGTTACATCAGTCTAAATATACTCTTTGACTCGTATAGTCGTAGTTGGTTTTAATTTTAATTTTAATTAAATTAGTTTTTAAAAACAGTTTCACGCGTTCCCGAAAGTTAACTAGGTAGACATGCACGGGGGCCACGCGAAGGTCTTTTTAAAAACAATTTTTAAAAGGTTATAAATGAATTTATTAATTAAGACCTTACTCTAGGACGCTTGAACAAAGAATGACTTAAACCTAAAGCTTATTCTAAAAGGAAGGCTGGGAGCCAGACGCTAATTCAGCAGTCTGCACTGCGTCCGGCCGCTATAGGTGGCCGTCTTCTAAGAATGATTGGCTTTATGCTGACGGCACAATCATGGTGTGTGTAGAGCGGTAGGGCTGTGCTCCCAACATAACTCCTCCCTCCTCAAGATCGAGATTACCTGAGGGATGA
Source organism: Ectropis crepuscularia (assembly GCA_963693475.1). Classification (NCBI taxonomy): domain Eukaryota; kingdom Metazoa; phylum Arthropoda; class Insecta; order Lepidoptera; family Geometridae; genus Ectropis; species Ectropis crepuscularia. The sequence goes on from OY856342.1 coordinate 21,345,943, forward strand.
GGGCGATCTCGAACCTGACCCCTAAATTTAAAATACATTTTCTTAACTTTACTCTTAAACGCTAACAATACAAGGCCGGTTATGGCAAGTACACATAAAATGAGGTTACTTAAACTAACACTCTTGTGAACTAAAACACTGGGGTTTTCACTATCACTAAAACTTCTACTTTTCTGCAATAATAAATTCAGGAACTGAGTGTCGCCGAGGTCGATCCCTTCTAAATTAACAGGTCGTTTCTGCATATCTGTACTGGTCGTTCTTATTTGGGGCAAATTGATCACGGGAAATCTGGTGTAAATTAAGCCTCTTCCTTGAGTTTGGTGTCTTCTTAAAGTTATTTGTTTTATCTTCACTGTACAACTGTCGTCAATGGTAAGAAGATAGGTTCCGGAGACAACTTCTTGTTCTATCTCGTCGCCACAATATTTGGTGAGTAAGGTCTCCCTCTTTGAGTAGAGGATCCAGCGGTTTGGTTGTATCAGGTCGGCTCTTACGTCATCAATGGTGACAGGAACTGGGTGACAGTTTGAGATGTTGGTAGAAAATTTCATGAGTTCTGCAGTGCAGTGGTCTTCGATCAGTTGCGTGACGTCATTTTCAAAGCACAGGAACCGGGCTTCGTCGACTTCACGGCACGGCTGGGAGAGCGGCGTAGCTTTCAACCCTTTCACTAGGATAAAGGGGTATTTCGGAAGGATAAGGGAGGTTACGCCGTTAGTGTTGTTGTAGATAGGTAAGGGAACCAGTTTGAAATAATTATACGTCTCATTTGTTACCAGAGGAATGTGCATAATGAGTTTTATCTGATTTTGCTTTACATAGGCTTTGATTTCTATACATTGCTCTATTTTGACTATAGTCTCTGCGTTTACAGGGAATACCAACTTGTCGGTTATTTCAATTCTGTGAAGTAGTTCTATGAGTTCGTCTGTATCTATAACAGACTGATGTAACAGGTTAACTTTAGCAAAGGCAATAGAAGTTTCAATCTCATTGAGTCTCAGATAAAGAATTTGAAAGTTATGTATAAAAGCGTCATATAAGTGAATTAGTTTGTTGCTGAACTGCGAAAGTCTAGACTCATTAAGGGTCCGGCTGATGTCTTGTATACGTTGTTCGATTTGTATAAAGTTGCCTTTGGTAGAGTTAGCAATTTTTGAAAATGTACCCAACATTTCGGAAACGACGATCATTTTTCTGTCTAAATTATTTTGTTTTAATTCTATTTCTTGGATGAACTTCTCATACATTACAGCGTCATCGTTATCTAGATTACCAGTTATTGCTTTTACGAGAGAACCAAGAGGGTTAATTAAGCCGCGTTTAAATCTTACTGACGGGGTTAGTTGTTTAAACTTGTTGGCAGTTATGTTTATAATGTAGTCGGTTTGTGTCTCTATTTCTTTAAAGTCACTGTCTAAAGTTGCAAACTCAAAACAGTTGCTGACCATTTGTCGTAAATGAGTGAAGCCATTTATATTTTGTTCTAATTCCTCTAGTAAATACCTTAAGTCTAAAATTTTGATTATAGTCCAGGAGTCGTGACTGACGAGGGCTTGGCCTTCCTTGATGGGTAAAAGGCCAGGGTTCCTTTCAACCTTCTGCAGGTGAAGGGCTCCGGCATGGGTCACCAGAAGTAACAATCTGTGGAGGGCGTTTTATGTCTTCAATAGGCACTGTAGTATCTCGGTCGCGGAGATTGACTGGTACGACGTTTCTAACTATGGGTGAGCCAGTCAGTGACCTGGGCCTTCTCATGTCGTAGTGTATCTTTCGCTTTAACAATTTTATGTGTGAGGTATTTCTATGGGTGTCGTTTACGTTTAACATGTTCCTTAACTCATTGTTGGGTAAAGTGGCTGTCGAAATCTAAGCGGAATGCGCTGCTTTACTCAGTGTGCCTAAACTTCTTCAAATGAGGTAAAGTCTGTATTCGTGTGTATGGTGTGCTTGAGTGACATTATGGGGTACGTCATCACAGATGTAGCGTCAGTTCTCTATTGATCTTATTTGGTAATTCTCAAAGATTTTTTACCTCAAGATTTATAGAGTTCATGATGACTAAGTGCTTCTCGTTATTTCAATTACAATTCAATTTCAATTCAATTTTCAATTCAATACTCAAAAAGTATTGCCATAAAGAAAATATTCCACTAGATATGGGTAGTGCAGCGATAGTCTGATGAATTCACCCCGTGTTCTGTGCATTCTAAAATTACATTTTAAAAAGAGGTTTTATGTAATATAACTAAAATAGGAGGTACTTAAATAAATAATCAAAAACAGGGCAATAAAACATTTATTTCAAATGGTACTTTACATTCAACCTTATAAGAATGTAGTTTGCCTGTCATATTTATATCATAGTAGCAGCTCGCCCAGGCTTCCCACGGGGCAACTCGGAACTTAGGTATAGAACATTTCAATGTTAGTAGACCTTGTTGTAGTAGACAGGCTACTATTATTTAGATGTTGTGGTAATTCAGAATGATTGATAGAATATATTGAATCAAAGTATTTGATAATCTGTACTACATGAAAAATATTGCTTTATTATTCACACAATATTTTATCCTCTTCTTCGGAACGGCACATCTGCGAAATAATAATTAATTTGAAAACATAAAACAATCCAAATTATTACCAGAAATCTAGTGATACATTCAAGTTGCATAATTATTTCTGTAAAATGTGTATAAATAATCTTTTATTTTGAAAGCTTAGAGCTTCATATCTACTCGCACAATTGATAGGTCTCTTGTGTGAGTGGGTATGAAGTAGGTGTAGTGAGTAGGGTTTATACCTACTAAAAGCATCATGTTATCTTGTTAGCGAGATGAGATAGTGTAAGTTAATGGGAGTTTGATGCAATTCCTACTCCAGAAAACAAGAGTTGGAATGGCAGTGGGAGTAGAAACAGAAATTGAAGCGTCATGGCCATCTAGACTAGATATGTATAGGTAATGGTAACCATGGTAACACGCCATGACCATCTAAAAATGTTTACGCATTTGTGGCCATAGCTCCAAGTTCACCCGAAAATTTATTTAATTCCCAAGCACGAGCTCAATTCACGGCTCACGAAAAATCTGTATGTAGTGCGCCAAAGGAAGTTTTCACTTAAAAAACTTACAAATGCGAATCCGCAGGCAAAATCTAGTACCTATTATTAGTAAACTGTCAGTAAATAAACTGTCATTTATGTACCGACTTGTATATTTCATGGGTAAATTTGTAAGAAATAACTGGTCACACTTTTTTGTTTGTTTTGTTATTTAGGTTATGTTTACATTTTACATATTTTGCAAATTTTGGATTAGATACTGCCGTTATTGTATAAAGTTAATTCACGTAGATATCTAGAAGGCATTAATATGAATTTCTATCAAGTCGTCATAATAAATATTGTCTACTTACGTGTAAAACGAGATTCCATTGATTTTTCTTTTGCAGAGGCTATTGCAGCTTATAACACTACACAACGCACATTGTTTAACACAAATATCACCGATCTTTTAACAGTCTTTCACAAACAAGCTTTGAATCTTCTTTAAATACACACAATATTTAATAAAACAGAAAAAATCCGAGTCTGAGCTTTGAACAGACTTTTGTTTGGCAACGCGGTGTCATATTTGTAATTTAGCCAGAGAAAAAGCCGGCCACGGTGATAAGGACGGAAAATCAGTATCTCTTTCTCTTTTTTTCACTAGTGATAGATAATTAGACTATCTCATTTCCGCAAGTCTTGACGTCACTTATTGTGCCCCCCTGGTAATTCTATAACTCTCTCTGATAGTAGAGTATTATCGGTCAACTACTCCTACAGAGTTGGGGTTATGAGGAGTGAAGGTAAATTCTGTAAAAAGATTTCTTTAAGTACAGCATTGTTATTTAACAGAGCAATTCAGTCCCAGGGTCTGAGCTTATTCGGCTGGGTGTTCCGTTAAGAGAAAAGTATTTTATTAGGGGTTAAATTACTTAGGGGGGTAGATTTGGTGCTAATTTGGTTGTTCTTCTTCATCCTCCACTTAGACTACTACTCAATGAATTTGACAGTTCCCTTCTGAAAGAGGAATATGGTGGCATCAGATATGTGTTTTCTATGTAACGGGTATTCGCAATAAAATAAATATTTTAACTAAGACTGAGTTAGACAGGGCAAGTGGTATTTATCGTCAACGGTAATTTTGTTAAGGCGTCGCTAGGTAAATACCATTCTGTAGGTATTTCTTTTTGCCAGATGCGTCAAGCTTTTCAGGCACTAGGTGTACTGGTGCGCTCCAAAGGGGAGTGGGAGTCAGCTATTACATGGTCGGCTACGTGTTTACATGTTTCTATATCTCCTGATTGACTACAGGGGTGTCGGTAAGGTCGGATGTAAATTGAGTTCTCGTTTGTAGTGCAGATGTTGTGGTTAACTTGGTTTGTAATTTACAAACACACAGGGGTAGTTTTTCGCAATAAAATATGTGGCGGTACTCGTAACAGAGTTTTGAAATACTCTCTCGTTGCCAGCGTGGCCTAATCGTACTTTTCTTAAATTTTCTTTCAGTAACTCAGTAAGTCGTCCGTTGTGTTGACGTATTTATTGAATTTGTTTCGAGGTCTTCGATATCACATTTGGAGAGTGAAAGAGGTCTATTGAGCTTTGAGCTTAATAATAAGTAGCATTTTCATTAGACGCATTTTGAATTACTGTATATGTGAAATATTTGTCATACTTGACAAGGGCTGTGGGCATTCGGACGCCGTGCTTAAGTTGGACGAGGCCTAAAATTGCGTCACCATTTTTAAGTTAGTCGGGACTCTAATTCTTCTTTTAGTTCTTTTAGACCGGCGCGGTATCTCCACTTCGGACGGAAGGCCGTACAAAATGTGTATGCAAGCATTTTGTGTCTGTAATACTTTTCTGCGCATATCTAAGTTTGCTCCTACTTTTAACAAAAGGTCAGATCCAATAAGACCGTCATATCGTCCATCTACGTCATAGCTCTAAAACTTCTGACGTAACCTGTTTTTAAATGTCTTTTGTAGTGGAATAATAGTTAAAGTTACATCACGTAAACTCTGAGCCTATGAGGCTGATGACCTTGAATGGTTCCTATAATTTGAAGTCGCTGAAGAGTTGACTCCTATTAAAAAGCCACTGCCCACTATGTCGATGGCTAATTTTTATTCAGGGGTTGTAATGGATAGTCTTAACGTGTTATTATAGAGGTATAATAATTTGAACTAATTATTGTTAGCCGTATCTGTAGAGGTACTTTCTTGGGAATTTTTCAGTTGCTCAGGTGTGTCTGGGTACAATTTTTCTAGATGTGTAATAGTCTGGGTAATTTACATCTCGGGAGTTTACTACGTCATAGTACTGGTAATTAAAGTCAGGCGAGTTTTCCGGGTCTAGGGCGTTATAATCATAAAACAGTTCATCCGTCGTCATGTTTTGCCTAACTGGTGGGGCGGTACGCATCGTGACATCATCGTTATGTGTCTTGGTTACTTGTGATTGCTGCTGTTTTGGTAAATCTAATGTATGCTGTTGTTGGGGAATACCGAATTTAAAACCGCCATGTTGAAATGGTGGACGTTGTGTTGGCATATGGGCTTGCCCAAAGTTTCTTTGGGGTGCATTTTTGGTTATCCCGAAACGGTACCCTTGTGTGGGTGGTTGACCTAGGTTTGGTCTAAAGCCTGTGATTTGTGGTATACCAAATTTGAAATCTTCTTGGGGATTACCAAAACTAAAGTTACTGTTGGTGACAGGGTTAATTACTGGTTTCGGTGGTACCTGTAAAGGCTGAAGGCCGGTCGTTTGGGGCTGTGTGCTTTTATTCAGTTTATTTTTGGCGTCATACTGGAATTTGAAGTTGACTTCTTCAGTCACTATACTGAGTGCGTTTTCAAGGGTAGAGCATCCCTTCAACCGTACTATTCTGATCATATCCTCCGGTAGGTTGTACAAAAATACATTTAATGCGGTGTTGTTATATACAATCATTTTGGCTGCTTTGATACCTTCGTCGCTTAACCGTATCACTTTTGCAAAAAGTGAGCTCCTGACATTTTGAACCCGATGACAAAACTGTATGTATGTTTCGCTGCTTTTAATTTTAAGTGATTCTAGTTCGATAGCAATGCATTCCTCTGAACGAGGGTCTCCAAAATGTTGAGTAAGTATCTCTTTTAAATCTTCATAGGTACAGATGTTAAGGTGATCGCTAAGCAAATATGCTGCTTTACCACAAAGTCTACTAGAGATGGCGTGGAAAAGGTATAAATTTTGGGCAAGATTGCCTGCAATTTGGCTGCAATTTATAACATATTCGCACTTATTTAAAAATAGATTTAAGAGGTTCTCATCGCCGTCATATCTGGGAATGATGTCAACTAACTCTTTGGGGATGATTTTAATTTCCATTTTAGAACCGTATTACTAACTCTAACACTATTTCATACAAGTTCAGCTTAATTTAATTACAACAATTTTAAGTGCTTAAGGTGCCAATCTTTGTGCACGATATTAGCCTATAAAGTCACCAATTAATGCGCAACTACTTATTCTAAAAATCACCAATTTTTGTGCGATTATTTACTGTAAAAATCACCGATTTCAGTGTGATTGTTTAACCTAAAAATCACCGATTTAAGTGTGATTGTTTAAAACTATAAATTGCCTATATTAGTGCAATTGTGTAACCTAGGGAATTGCCAATGGGTGTGAAATTATCTAACCTAATCCAGACAATTACACTTATCCTATTTGCCTATTTTTGTGCAAATCAAAATCAGATAAACGTAATATTTAAATCTGGTTAAAATGGGTGGAAAAGACACGGGAAATGAAAGCAGGAGGTGAAAAGGTACTCACAGTATGCCCGCTCCCATGTCCTCCTGGTGATTCAGCGCCAAGGTCCTCGGAGTGCGCGCCTCCGCGGGGAGTCTTATTTGTAAGGTTCGGGTTTCCACCGCCGCGTAGAGTCGGGTTTAGCGCGAGCGCCTCGACCGCGATGTCGAAGTTTGGAAATCACGGAAGAAAACTCGCGAAAACTTGGTGAAAATCCGGCACGGCTGCGCCAGACATGCACGGGGGCCACGCGAAGGTCTTTTTAAAAACAATTTTTAAAAGGTTATAAATGAATTTATTAATTAAGACCTTACTCTAGGACGCTTGAACAAAGAATGACTTAAACCTAAAGCTTATTCTAAAAGGAAGGCTGGGAGCCAGACGCTAATTCAGCAGTCTGCACTGCGTCCGGCCGCTATAGGTGGCCGTCTTCTAAGAATGATTGGCTTTATGCTGACGGCACAATCATGGTGTGTGTAGAGCGGTAGGGCTGTGCTCCCAACATAACTAGGTACACAATATTTGGGTCAATAAATAATACCAATATTAGTTATAGACTACAGGCCCGTGAACAAAATTTACGGGTCAAATGAACCACCAGGAGACCCATGTAGGATGATAGAAGGGTATAAAGTAATAAGATTCAGCACTATGCCATCACTTGTATGCTGTCCAACTGAGTACAATCCCAGAGGGGGATTGCAAACCTCGATCAGTTCTCCGAGTCACATGATTTTTGTACAGCGTTGCAAAATAATGGATTAGAAGAGGTTTTGGAACTGTATGGAACCAATGCTGTACATAATCAAATGACCATATTTACACTGTAAATAGTCAGCACATCATAATTTTTTCCAACAAACTAATAATTCAAAATCTAAAATTTATATTTTTTATAGTTTCCATACCTCTTCTAATCTATTATTCAATAGATTTACTGTCACTCACGTTACTGTCTGTACCATAGTATTGTGTCCTTGATTAATAAATAATAGTTTATGGATTTCCCACCAAGATAAATCAACAGATGTGCCCTGAGCACCTTGAAATTGGTAATGAAACTGCGTCTCTGCGTGTATCATAAGTGGTTTGTAAACAACCAATCTAGGTACTTGACCCCTATAATCGCTAGCGGCGAGATTTGCTGTGGTTCTACTTTACGTATTTTGGTTGTTGACAACGAATAATGATAGGTAAAAACGTCCAGTGCAGCCGACTAGAACGGAAAGAGTGAGCTCACTCTTCGGAACGTTGACATGATTGCGTGCGCCCTGGCCGATCTATGGGATTTCCAATGTGTTGTCCAATGTTGTCCCAGAATATGTCTTCTCGTGTCGTTATCGTGAATGAATTTTATTTATATCAGGTTAGATTCTCTTAGTACCTATAGTGCATTCCAATAAGCTGTGTAGAAAACCAAAACAAACCAAAACAAAGGTGATACCATAACATAAACATCGTTTAATCTTAGTATTTTTATGAAATAGCCTTAAAATATTTTCACAAATAGAATTCGACTTTATTGCGATCTTAAATACCATATACTTAGATTTGTATTGATCAAATAATTCTATACTATCTTATTTTAAAAGTTATATAAAGTAATGGTAGGATGATAGAAATATGATTTTAAGTACTAGCAATTTGATCTGTGTTTCTCAAACTGTCAATGTTGCATTCAAGACATTTATACTTCTTTTCATCAAATTATTCTTATTAAGTACGCGCCTATTTTTCTAACATACCCATATTGCCCATCATGCCCATATTGTGAAAATGCCCATTTCCATTATATTCCAGTATGGATTAATTTTACTCTATTTATTTTTGTCATTAATTTAGAATTTTTAATTATAATGTAATTTGATTTTAATATAATGTATTATTTGATTTTTATTGTAATGGGATTTTAAATTGACGTCTACTTTTTTTTAAATTATTGACTTGTATTGGTAATATTTGAATACCTTGAATATGACATGCAACTACTCGTTATCAATAAAAGAGTAAGAGTATGACTAAAGAACTCCGAGAAAAAGGTTTCTTGTGTCGTAACGAGTTGAGAGAAAATCGCAAACCTCTAAATACGTGTTCCACATTACGCTGTTTACTATCAAAAGCATGTATAGTTTTCACTCTAAAATGACATACATTTTGTGTTATTTTGATCGAAACTTTTGTATGTGTTTACAGAATATTACGTCATAGTGTAATGATCAGTTTTGGGTAGTACGAGGACAATTCGAACGAGATATTTTTTTTATAAATAAATACTGGTGGACAATTTACACACAATACCATCTGACCCCAAACTAAGCAAAGCTTGTGTGATGGCGGCCAGATAGCTGATATAATACTTATATAGTTTGAAATAAATTTTTATTATACATAGAAACACCCAGACACAGTGCAAACATTTGAATTCATCACACAAATATTTGCACTGGATGGGAATCGAACCCACGACCCTCGGCTTCGCAGGTAGAGCTACTACCAACTAAGCCACGAGGCCAGTCTTATTTAATTATTGTTAAAAATAAAAGGAACGGTTTCACATAAGGAAACATCTAAATTACTTTTCTTCTAGTGTTACATTCTTCTCCGAACTCAAATGCTTTGCCTTTCCTTTTTTTACGTGGGGGAAATAAATGTACGTATGCCCGCCATATTCTCATTATGAAATGAGAGGAAATCTCCATCTACCCTCATTTGGGCTTCAAAAATTGCACGGTGACTAACACTACACACAAGACTAACCATATCACCAGGTTTCTCCAAACTAAGTGCGCTATGCACACATTTATTTATTAGAGGATTTCGCGACGCCGATAACCGTAAACTGGTTAGTTTTCGGTTATTGACATCGTGGTCATCGCGTCGTAGTTGAAATATATACCTATGTTTTTTATTTTCCAATGCTTCCCGAACCATTCTTGCGTAGTAATGACATTCGGTAGATAGAACCTTCGGGTCGTGGATCTCGATCCAATGACCAGTTTTAGCATCAATCAAATGTTCAGCAATTGCAGATTCTTGTGCCTGACGATTTTTTACAGCGGCAATGTGTTGATTGTTCCAAGTCCCAGCAGCAGTGGGAACATTTATTTGGGTGTTTATGATATGCATACATATATATTTAGCCTTTTTATGCGGCGAAAATTTAAAAGGGCAAGCAATGAAAGGTACTACAAACTATCTTGTAAAACAATGGTTGAGAAATGCTGGTCTGTCATATTTTGAGTGACATCGATTTGTTTACCTTTTATTCACAGAGATTTGGAATGAGGTATAGGCCCCGTGTTTGTTTTGAATGCATTTGTCGAAACTGCAAATCGCTCCCGTAGAATGCAGTTTTCGTGTGTGATATGTCACTTAATTTCGGGATTCTCGTCGCCACTTTTATAGGTACATTGAGTTGGGTCGAGTATGATTATTTGTATGTAAACACAGAACATTCACTTTTTACTATTTTATCCAAATTTTATGAGAATATTAAATTAATTTTGTTTACAATAAAAACAATTGTTTGTTTGCTTTGACGTTGACGTTTGAATTTGAAGCACGCCGGCAGTGTTGCCACTTCGATTTTGAGCTTGTCGCCAAATAGTGTTAAAAAGTCGCCGGTTTTGATTGAATTAATAAGGGAATAAACATGAGAACACAGTTAGATACAGTCTGGAAGAACACATATGCTACTTTTTATCGCGGGAATTTAGCTGCTAGTAGAAATATAAAAGGGCACTGATCTGAGTACCTACAATATTAAATAATTTACATTAAAAGGAACAACTTAAGGTAAAAATTTACACTAATAACACGTAAGATTTAAACGAAAATGCAAATTATTTAATAGAATGGTAATAATGTAATTGGGAAAGTCCCGGCTATAATGTGCGTAAATTTATCTGTATGTATAGAAATTGGAAGTAGAGTTTATGGTAGACTTCCATGTTGTTTGTTTGAGAGATTGAGTTAATTTCCTTATAAATATGATCTGATTCCCAATGACCTTGTGTTTTTCCTTCTCCAACCTTCTTCACTACACTAGTATATTCCCCTTTGTCGGTAACACGTCGTCTAAATCCGCTAAAAGGTTTAATAAATTCGCCAGTTTCAGCGACATAGTCGCTAAGGTGTCAACACTGGTAGCCGGTAGCGAGCAGCGAGAGAGAGAGAGAGTAGGTATCTATTGTCCCATGTCCACCTCTAACAATTATCTTTCTCGGTCTGGCACGTTTGTTGACCACATTATCTTTCTCGCTCTAGCATCCCGAGCTTACCCGGAATTTCTTATCATATCCGAGCGTGATGATCACGTGATCATGAATCCATTTCACAGCCCACGAAAATTCTGCCTATAACGCGCCTAAAGAAGTTTTCACTTCAATATCTTAGTGACTAAAAGACGGCCGCAAGACAGCGAGACGTCAGGCGATGACGTTGCCTGAGCGCGCAGGCTCGCCGGATGGCGTCGTCATGGAAACATAAAACCACAACTAAGCGGTAATCTGTCAAAATATATGAAAATTATAAGCGCTATGAAAAACTAATATCTGGTCTATCCCCAGTTCTACAAACAATACCTTGCAAAAATCCCTAAGTATACTTGCGGCTGGTATAAAGAAACCAGCTCAAAAACGAAGAATAGCTGAAAGCTGTATTCCTTCCTCTAAGGCTGAAAGAAAATATTTGGCGAAAATTTGCCAACTTGCGTTGACAAGTGTTTTTTTATTTTATTTATTATTGCCTAGTATTTGTTGATTTGTCAATCCTAAGAGGTTCTGCGACGTATACTTCATTAATAATTAAATGTCCATTATCAAGTCCTACAAAATAGTTAATACCTTTATACAATATATAAATTGTTTTTGTTTATTTAGCGTAGTTTCCATTCCCGTTTTTCCGCTATAAATTCTAATCCAATCCGTTTAGCTGTGATTGGAACGTCAAAGATTTCGCACTTTTAATAATAGTAATAATATTGGCTCATGAGGTTACCGCCATGTGGGATGTTGATTCGAAGATCATAGTCCCAATAGTCGTGTCGGCAAATGGTAGACGGTTGAATCAAGGGTCAGATGCACGATTGCACGCGGCAGATGCATAAAATAATAAACCTAATACAGATGAATGATTCTCGTAATATTAAAAATGCGAAAGTTTCTCTGCTTGGTTGTTTGTTGCACGATCACGTCAGAACGTCTGAATGAACAGGTGTGAACATAGACTTATGTATAAGGATCTGGCCAAAGGTGGGACAAAATGGCACAACCGCGTTGGACCTAAAATTGCATTTTTATGGCCATGCGACATGCGACTCAGCAGGCCTACTACGAAGTCCGATAAACGATAAATCGGTCGAACTTATGGACTTTTCCTACCTCGAAAGACAATCTGTCGGTTGATAGGATCGGCCGTTTCGTTCGATTCGACCCTCATCCGACCTAAGTTTATAACTTCCGACCGAGATGTATCGATCTGACTGTTTTTCGTGGTAGGCTACAATCCGATTTAGCTGTCGGTCGGATCCGATCAGTCGGAGTTTGTTTTCATAGTAGACCTGAAGTTCACAGCGGTCAGTGGGCGGGAAGGAGTGAACGAGTTTTTGCTGGCCTTTAAAATACCATAAAATGTTCAGTAAGCCAAGACCTTCCTTTGAAGTCATTGGGTGTGAATCTGTGAATGCATCTTACAAAAAAATATGTTTAAACTGTCCCAGCCAACTAGTTTATCCAGCCAACCTAGGCTGTTTACTAAACACCGTCGTTTAACTAGCAGCCTGAAAGATGTTCAGCCGTATCGTTTGTTACAGCTAAACTGGCTATCTAACGCTTAGGCAATTGGGATGACGACAGGGTCAAAAATATACCATTTTAATTAGTTCGTTAGTTAGATTATGGAAAAATATGGGACATGTATTTTTTGTTTTATCAAATTACTAAAATTTTACAAAGATCACCAAACTTCAGGAGTGGATGGTTGTGACGTCACACTATAGTAAAAAAATTACCATATCGTGGCGTGACTCGAAACTTCTAAGCACTGTATCTTCATTGTTTTTTGTTTGTCAAACATAAGAAAAAATATGTATACCTATACCATCCTATACCTAAATGACGGACTAATTACTTTTTTAGTCGTCTCGCCTACTCGTAGTAAGTGTAGAGTGAACATGTGACAGAAATAAATAAGATTCAATACATGACATAAGAATTAATACTTTAAAACGTATTTATCTAGGTAATCTATCTAGATTAGGCTAATTATTTTTAGAAAAGTAATTTTGTAGAAGAGTTAAAACATCAAATGTGTTGTTCGTCAACGCCATTTTGAGAGTTTGGGGAGATCCGGCACTATAGGTGTAAGAAAGTAGAAATAAATTGAAATTAACAGACTAGGCAAGTGATTAAATGTCAACGATCCAAGCTATTTGCCTGGCTGTTTGATCAAAAGGCTGAAATCATTCAGGGCACTAGTTAAACGGTACCATTTAATAAAGAAGCCAAGCTGCGATTGGGTAAAAATAAAACAACGTGTATTTGATGAAACAATGTTTTTATTAATTATTGACTGATCAATTGTTAGGCATACAAATATAATATAATAATTGTTCATAGAACGACAATTTGGCTGAATAGAGAAAAACTAATAAGATGACAATTTTTTAAGACACAGGTCTGCGTTTTATCTCCAACTCACTTAATGTTATCATACTGTCTACAAGCACGACCATAAATAATATAGTACGTTTGCGCGACTGTGCGTTCAAAGGCAATAATGAAGGCACAGGACACCTAGTTACTTACGTTAATTTGTAGATGATTTCTTGAACGACATCGGAGTTAGTAATTTACTAAAATTGTAGATGGTATGAAGATTGATTGGTAACTTACGAGTGAAACACAATAAATAACGTAATAGCTGAACTACGTACGCTCGTAAAACCACGAATTCCGGAAGTGGTAGTTAACAAAATTAAAGATTTACACATTACAATAATAATAAGATAAAATAATAAGATATAACATTGGCTGTTTTATTTTTTATTTTCAAAAAGTTAATGTATTCTTGTCATGAGAATGAAGGACAAGACGAGCAAACAGGCGTCTAATATTAGGCGAGAAGATAGGACGTGGCAGCACATTGCCAACGGTTTTGGAATAGCAGTTCAAAACTCTGCTTGGAATTACATTGTACTCGTCACTCGGGAACATAGTTGGGTAATGTACCAATCTAGGCACAGTCACCTCCACCATCAGACCCATCTGAAAAGAAAACACAAAAATAAACGATCTAGTGGTAATGCTAGAATTCGGCCCGCTTCTTTCTGGCAGTGGGATTGTGCACTTGATTGTTAAGCAGAGAAAAAAAACACTGCTCTAAATATTATAATATAAAGGTTAAATATTTTTACGACGGCTTTTCATTAGATCCTTCGTTCTTCGACCTTTATAAAAGCTGAAAGTGCTTTGTCAGCGCACGCTTGTCAAGCACGTGTAACGACTGAGGTCTACTGTGAAGTTTGAGACGCCGTGGTTTTAGCACTATACTAGTATGTATCTACATACTGACAAACTTGGAGAATCCAGTGATCATAAGTGAAACTAACAACATTAATCAGAACGCGACGGTAGCGCCATTTTTCAACGCTCATACATATCTTTCCATTACAGAGCAAAGGAACTCATTTCCTCTTCTACTTTTTGCGATCCAGACAGCCCAGCCCTACAATCTTCTTTAAAAATGTTGAGTTCAGTGCGCCATCTATTTATGAGTTTCGAGTTGTGGGACCCAATTAGTTGTTGACTTGAAGTCAGAGTGGATTTTCAGAGCTCATTTGCCATTCGATATACATAGCTAACGCAGTCTCACTTGAGAATGTCTGCTTTTCGAAAACTGGAATTGGACTGGTTCTCTAAAATGTTTTAAGGAAAAAATAAAAATGCCTTACCACCGCTATTCACTGTGTTGCTAGTTTGCTCTGAAGAACTCACTGTAAAAGTTATAAATTAGATTAAACAATTAATTTGAAGATTCACTTAATATATTTTTCAACACAAGTGTGTTCATAAAGTGGCTCTAATTTCACCGCAATTAGGTATGTAATGAGACCTGTATCAAACTGTGACTTTTTAATTACTATTATTTAAAAGTGATCTTTTTTGTATCGAAATTTATTAAAGAACAAAAGATCGTGTTCAATAGGACAAATAAATTAACATATCTATCGCATGCTCATTGCAATTTCGTATTTAAATAGAAAATTCAACTTGTACGTTTAATTAGCAAAACTTTCACTCAGAGATCAGACTTTGGCTTACTCTGTGATATAGAAAACTTTAAAGGTGCAAGTTTACGTGTCGCGGTCTCGGCGCGAACTAGCGCCCATACAATTCCATAATGTCAAGTGCCTGTCGTGGTCTCCGGTCGAGGTCTCCTGTCGCGGTCTCGTGTCGCGGTCTCCGCGTGAACTGATTAGACTTTAATTCCTCATTTCTCATCGCAAAAACACTACCCCGCGCAAAATAATAAAAAAAACGTGTATTCTTAACACCGCACGGTAGAAGTGAAAGCTAAAAGAAGAATTAAACATTATTTTATTTACAAGTGTGTTGAAAAACGTCGTATGATAGGTACACGTGTGTATTGGTGATTACGGCTGAGGTGCTATTGAACATTATTAAAGCTGAAGATAATAATCATCACTACACACGTGCATCATACGACGTTTTTTAACACATTTGTAAATAAAATAACAAGACAAAACTATTTCAACAGTGAAAACGAGTTGTGAAAAATATTTCGTTGTAGCGGGAAAAAAATATCAGTGTTTTATATGCGCGCGTATCTAACAATGGCGATTGGCCATAGACTAAAGGTATGAGGTTTTTTCATGCTTTTATACATGTACTCACAAACATTTGCAACTACATCGATAGGAAGAACGTTCACACCAGTTGCTTCAGCAGATTCTGAAAATTGTTAAAAAGTGTAATAAGTAAAAAATTCAGTGTTACTCTTAAGGGGGTATAAATATACCAACTAATACTTTAGGGAAGCTGCGGATAACGCCGCGGGGAGCAGTTAGGTATTACAAATGAAAATGTAAAAAAATAATAGGAAAAAACATTTTCGAAATTCTATGCAGACAAAGTCGCAATCAGATGTTAGTATAAACTAAAACTGATAACCCACATGCGCTCAAATTATTCCAAGATTTCAATTAAATTTTTAATCGAATGCTTAAGAATTAGACAGAAGAAAGTTTGCGTTACGGAATTAGATAATAAACAATAAAAATATTTACGCAAAGTATTCCCTTGGGCGGCTGCCATATCTGGACCTGAGAAAAAATAAAAGTGTGATTGTAACTTTTTTTCTATTTTGTCAGTCCATCCATCTACATAAATAAATAATAAATATATATTGGTGGACAATTCACACACAACACCATTTGACCCCGAACTAAGCAAAGCTTGTAATATGGCGGCCAAATAGCTGATATAATATACACTGATACACTGATATAATAAACACCTAGACACAACAGACAGTGCAAACATTTGAATTTATCAAATATTTGCACTGGGTTGGAATCGAACCCACGACCCTCGGCTTCGCAGGCAGAGTTACTGCCCACTAAGCCACGAGGCCAGTCAGATTTGTACGTTACTTACACCATCTGTATCGAAGGCATTACTGCCCAGTTGATGATGGCTGAAGGTGTAGCCACAGTGGGGTCAGTATTGCCACGTTTGTTTTCATAATTATATTTATATCTATTTGTAAATAATTTTGTGAATGTTAAGCAGATATTAGAAACCGTTAAAGCCTATATCAAAGAAAAAGTAAAATTTAATTTGGGTAGCTAATCTCCCTATTTTCCGATTAAAAAACCACACAACTGTTTATGGTCTTATTGTTTGTGTTAAAACTGTTCTCGCAAGGGCAAGGAAGAGTTGACAAAATAGAGACAAACACAACAAAAAATAATTGCAAAAAATAAGTATATTGAATGAAAAAGAAAATGTGTTACCGAAGCCATTACTGCAAAGAACTACCGCAAGAACGAAGAATGGAGTTGACCACATTTTCCACGGTACAGTTAGACTCAGTTGGTAAAGTTTTAAACTGATAAGTAGCTCTTTTTGTTCCGTTTTATATACAGGAAAATGTCATATTATTTTAGTACATTGAAATTACAAGCTCACGATTTTTACATTAAAATAATATCTACTTAATAAAATATTACTACAAGCACGGCATTTGTGACTAATGTAACGGATTACCTACTTAGACCGTTTTGGTATTTTACTCCATAGGTTTTGTTTTTAACAGATTGTGGAGGAAAAGAAAGTCTATGTCGGAGATTCGCCAGGGCTTCCATGTTCAGACTCCATCAGAATAAAAACTCAAAGTAAATGAGATAGTTTTATTTCTCGCCGTTGGTATCGAAGTGACCCTCTTTTACAAAATCACCCGCTTTTATATCATTCTTACAATACACGACATAACTATAGCAAATACAAATTGTTTTACAACAAAATATGAAATACTTTCATAACAAGTACAGAAATATAGTCTAATATTCCAAACAAATAGTTTAATGAATAAACAACTATTAATGATTTAATTTACCTAAAATGCATTGTTAATTTAATATTATCAAATGTTACCACTAAATACATGGCGCCACTAACAAGCATGAAACAACAACAAGTTTATTTATGCTTAAACATATTAAATACTATACACATAATATATATACATAATTACAATAGAAAACATGTTTAAATATTTACAGAGTATGTTAGATATCTAATCTAATAATGTCATCCAACAAAAATATCAAAATAGTCGATACTAGTAAATAATCAATACAACATCTATTTAATTCTAAAGAAGGCTTTGTATTTACTAATACCCATTTGGACATCAATATAACGAGATTTAAATATTTTTGTTAAAGTATAATGAAATAAAAACAATATTAGATAATTACTGGCAATACATAACAATTTGCGCCCATATCTACGTTGCGTTTTCACTGCTGGGACTTGAGCTCTGACTCACCATAGCTAAGTTTTTGTAGTGGTAGGACTCTTAGCAGAGTCCGCCTGGGGAAGTACCACACCTTTGCCAGTTATTCTACCGCCAAGCAGTAATGTGCAAACATTACTGTGTTCCGGTTTGAAGGGCAATATTTCCAGAGAAATTACAGGGCTTAGAGATATAACAACTTAGATCTCTGGGTGACGAGCGCAGTGCAGTGCTAGGTAATGATTTGGACTCTTCATGTTCCAATAGCAGCGTGTCACTGTGCTGTTATGTGACTGGCATGTTGCTTACCATCAGGCACATGATCTGCTCCTCTCGTCACTCTTTATTAAAAAAATAAAATGTTGATTAATACACATGTCCTTCAAAGATGTCTTTTTTGATACCTACGTGTCTGTTTACTAGCGACATTTTCCTTCATTGATAGTAATGACAAACTTACACTTAAAAAAAAATTCAGAAGATCACAACCTACAATCTTCACAGCTTGTGAAATCAGAATTAATTCTAGCTTCCAAGCCACTGTAGCTTCGGTTTAAATAGTTTGCTTGCAAAAACAAAACAAAAAGGAGCGAGTCTTTCAGTAGTGGCTTTTTATGGTGGCTACTACTCAACCTGGGAGTTCCAATTTTATGTCGTAAATAAAAATTTGCCGATTGGAGGTGCTACGAGATCTGGATGCGAATATAACCAATGGGCCGGACGGTATTCCTGCTCTAGTATAAAATATATTTACGCATGATCACTATGCAAGGACGAGGGGGGGTATGTCAGGCTTGACACTATGGACTGACATGGTGTCCCTACCAACTAAAACCTTACAAATTTGTCAAGCATGGCCTGGGGTCAGAGTTGCGGGGTGATAATTCACACTCTCAACAACGACCCTGACTCACTTGGTGGGGCCTGCCTCGCGCGTGACGTCCTAACCCCCGTGTATAGTATTTATGCCAGAAATACCGACTTGGGGCCCATAGCAAGTCTAAACATTATTATTTTGCGTTTATACCGATTTTAATATTTTACCCCCTAATTGCAAACAAGGTACCGAAAAGAAATCACTTACGTAGGGTTCCCGGCGTCGTCCAAAGCCCTGTTTGGTTATTAGGAATGTAGGGAACGGAACACGGGAATAAGGAAACCAAACCAGACAGTAGTTCCGTAGACTTCCCGTTCCAGAACAAGCAACGGTCCGGCGTTGTAGAAGCGGCCAATCCAGCAGCCACTTCACAAAATAGTCCAGCACTAATCCAGTAGTAACACACTTAACGTTCATAATGTGTTCCCGCACAATAACACTTTTATCCAGAAAAGCAAACCAGATTAGAAACAAAAAAAAGGAGTGGCTCGAACGTACCGGCGAAACGAGACAACGTCACTTGACAGCCTGCTGTCAAAACATAGATCCGCTATATTTCGATGGCCGATATAATGTTGCCCGATTATACGGAACAAAACCCCCGACCAATTGAACTCCAGCTCAATTTTAGAAACCAGTATTTAGTAGTAGTATCCGGACCCCAAATTAAACGAAATTCCCAACTTTGACCCGAAAGTGGAAATCAAACCAAAAAAAAACACTTTACCAAAAATAGTAATAAAATAAAATTAAATTTTAACCTTGAAAACACGTATATCTAATAAAGAGGCAAGCGGGCCAGAGAGGACACCGCGCGCTGAAGTCTGGAACCAGAAACCAGAATCTCCGCCACGCGGGGTGTGCCATCAGTACCAGATATCAATTTTAAAATACGTCCCCTACGCCAAAGTAGGGGGGCCAAATTTGCCTCCTTTAATAATACTAAGTCCCCTTCCCGAGGGGCCTCCGTCCTATCTGTCCATTTTACCCGTTGTTGCAACAGATGCAAGTACTCGGCCGACCAGCGCCTCCAGAAGTCTTGACTTATTTGCTGCAATAACTGAAAACGGGACAGGCGTCCGGGGCGCTCATCCTTCCAGGGATACTCCGGCAACGCGGTTAAAGGCTGACCGATCAAGAAGTGACCCGGCGTCAAGACTTCTAGATCGTTAGGGTCAGGCGAGATTGGACAGAGAGGACGGGAATTAAGCACTGCCTCCACGCGGCATAGTACCGTGACTAACTCTTCCCAAGTTAACACGGTCTCCCCGATGACACGGCGGAGATGGGTTTTAGCAGACTTCACCGCAGCCTCAAAAATTCCTCCCCAGTGAGGACAGGCCGGCACACTAAATTGCCAGCTGATTCCCCGCTGGGCGAGAGCCAGACTTAAACTATTATTACCAGAATTTAAAAAATTATTAACTTCGCGTAAATAATTCGCCGCCCCTCGATAATTTGTGCCATTGTCCGAACGTATTAAAGAGGGTACTCCTCTTCGCGCTACAAAGCGATCCAGCGCCGCGACAAAGGCCTCCGTAGACAGCGCAGAGACCAGCTCCAGGTGGACTGCTTTGGTGGCCAAACACACAAAGACGCACAGGTAGGCTTTAACGACCTTGACGTTACGCAACGTCGATGACTTGACCGAGAAGGGCCCAGCGAAGTCCGTTCCGACCCCGTCGAACGGCCTCGAGGGAGAAATCCTATCCGGAGGAAGATCTCCCATCATGGGCTGCATGGTAGACGCCTTGAGCCTATAACAAGGGACACATCTAAACAGCACCTTTCGGACCGCCCTGCGAGCCGACAAGATCCAGAATTCACGCTGCAACACAGCGAGAAGCGCGCCACATCCAGCGTGCGCGTTACCGATATGCCGATCGGTGATCAGCAGGTCCACCAGAGGACCTCCTTTCGGTAGCAACAGGGGGTGCCTGCTGCCGTACGGCAGGTTGGCTTTCCGGAGCCGACCTCCTACGCGCAGAAGACCATCCTGATCTGTGAAAGGGTTCAACTTGGCGACCGCACCCTTCAAGCGAGCGCGTCCGCAGCGCAGAGCCTCAAGTTCCGTCGGAAACCTCTCACCCTGCACCAGCCGAATGAGGTGCAGCAAGGAACTCCGACGCTCCTCCACAGTGGCGATCTGGTCACTCCTCCTCTGACGAGGGTGACGACAGTTGTGGATGAAGCGTTTAATCCAGCTAGTTACCCCCAACAACTTATCCAGCTTGCTGTAACGACCCGTCAACCAGTCAGGGTCTGGGGGCACTTCCGCCACAATTGCATGCACGCGGACTCCGGGCAGCTCCGCTCGCTCCGAGTCCGCGCCGAGAACTGGCCAGGAAGCTTCTGGCTCCCGCAGCCAGTCCGGACCCCACCATAAGGGGTGATCAACTAGCTCCGGCGCGGAACAGCCGCGCGAAGCACAGTCAGCGGGGTTCAACTCACCCGGGACATGTCTCCAAACCATGTCCAGTCCAATGTTTTGGATTTGGGAAACCCGATTTCCCACAAAAGTCTCCAAGGTGTGAGGGGCTGCTCGTAACCAGGCAAGCACGACCTGACTGTCTGACCACGCATAGACATTCCGGATGTCTATCGAGGTGGACAGTTCCTGATACACGTGCTTAAGCAGCCGAGCAAGTAATGTGGCTCCGCTCAATTCCAATTTCGGAATAGTGAGTCGTGTCCTGATAGGAGCTACCTTGCTCTTCCCCAATAAGAGCGTGAGATTGACGTGGCCTCCAGCGTCAACTGTACGTAAGTACACAGATGCGGCATAACCCAGCTCGGACGCATCACAGAACCCGTGCAGGCTGATCTGGCTACAGCCTGGTGGCAGAATGCGCCGGGGCAACGCCACTCGATTGACCGTTTCGAGGTCAGATATCAAACGAAGCCAAATGTTAAGCGAGTCTCCGACCAGGGGGTCGTCCCATGAGACCTTCAGAGTCCAAAGTCGCTGTAACAGACACTTGGCTGCGAACAAAACCGGACTGATCCAACCGTTTGGATCAAACATCCTGGCGATGGTGGACAAAACCGTCCGTTTTGTCCACGCGCGTGTGGCTTCCAGTGCCACCCGAAAGGTGAAGATGTCAGCAACCGGCTGATACTGCATGCCCAGAACCGCAATCCCGTGCGGATCGTCACCTTCCTCGAAGAGCCCCGGATCCTGCTGGTGATCGTCCGGGATACCAGCCAGGACGTTGGGGTCGTTAGAGAGCCATTTCCGAAGCTCATAGCCTCCAGATGCGAGAAGCTCTGTAAGCTCATCCCGGAGCAACAGAGCTTCCTCCACCGTCTGCGCACCAGTGCAAACGTCGTCCACGTACAGGTCGCGTTCCAGAACTGCGGCTGCACGTGGGTACCGAGCCCGTTCTTGCTCCGCCAACTCCAGCAGTGAGCGGATCGCAATGAAGGGGCTTGATCTCAACCCATAGGTGTTGGTCTGTTGGTGTTCAACTCATACACCATCATAGGGTCCTGAGGACTTTCCCGCCAGAGGATCAACTGGAACCTCCTGTCCTCGGGGTGTATGACCGTTTGTCGGAACATCATACGGATGTCCGCTCCCAACACCACCTGATGCCTACGGAAATTCCGGATGATGTCTACAATATCCCGATGTAACTTCGGTCCAGCGTGGAGGCACTGGTTCAGTGACACTCCTGTCGAAGTCGGAGCGGATCCATCGAACACCGTCCTGAGTTTGCCTGTCGACGCTTTCAAAACAGCGTGATGAGGCAAAAAGTAGTGGTCCATGGTCGACCAGTCGTCGCGAGCCGGAGACATGTGGCCCAGTGCCTCATACTCCCTCATGAACTCGATGTACTTTTCCCGAAGTACAGGATCTCGAGCCATGCGTCGCTCCATGGACCTGAGCCTTTTCTCGGCCAATGATCGAGACTGGCCCAGACGCGGGGGGTTATCCCGGAAAGGCAGCCTAGTCTCCAATCGCCCAGAAACCATTCTCCGAGTGTGAGCCTGATAAAAGTTCTCACACTCCACGTGCTCGGGATCCAGCCGAGACACGGTAGGCGGCTCTTCGATCTCCCAGAACCTCTGCATGATCTGAGCGAGGGCCGTTCCCGTAAAAGAAGCCTGATTCGACTGCTGCCACTCATCCACCATTCCCAAAATGGCGTTCCCGTAGATGGTGGGCAGCGCCATCAGCGAAGACTGATCCAGCAGTCTAGGCTTGCCGTTCATGATGTAACCCAGTACATCAGAACCCAACAAAAGGTCTACCGGACCCGCCATCCCGAAGCGGGGATCCGCCAACCTGAGACCCTTAGTACAGGACAAAAGATCCGGATCTATGTCCGCCTGAGGAAGCCAACCGACAACCGAATCCATGACGGTGGCCCTGACCGCAATCCTTTCCGAATAGGAATGTACGGACGAGAAGGAGAGGCGGGTCTGTCCAGCCAACCGCACCTCTGTGTTCCCGACTCCTCGCAACGGAGTCGGTGACGGAAACCTAGCCAGGCCCAGGCGATGAGCAACCCGGGTTGTTAAAATGCACCCCTGGGACCCTGTGTCCAAGAGCGCTCGTATCCGGACGTAGTCGCCTCTTGGACCCCAAACCCTTAACCAGAGGGTGGGCAGCAGGACCATCGGTTGATCCTGTGCCAAGGGAACGGAGGCTAGTCAATTCCTCCGAGGCCCGTCCGAACCCGTCGGACTACCGGGCCCAGCCCAGTATGGCTGCCGAGTGCAAAGGGCCATCGGAGGGGGGGCATATCCAGCTGCCCTGCCGTACCTAAAGTAGGGCGGGTGGTGATCCAGCCTCGGATGTTCATGGAGGGGAGGCGTGTACGCCCTCCATTCTATTGGTCGCGGATCCAGCGGCGGAGAAGGATAACGCTGGGGAGGTGGCCCCCGTGGTGACTCCGGTATCACCCCTCCACCTCTCCAGTTCGCCCGCGTCCGCGCGGGCTGTGAGGTCGGTGACCGAGCCACGTGTAGGACGCCCCTTGTTGGGCTGCCCGGTGCTGCCGGGAGTTGGGGTGGAGGGGGTGTGCTCCACGCTGTAGCCACTTCATTGTTGTACAATGCGTGGCTCTGCGTGGGAGCGCCCCCGCCCGTGGAGGGCCCCCTCCCTGAGGGCTGTCGACCAGCACCATCGCTCCTGACGCACAAGAGTTGGTGGTGTGGTCCCCCACACCCAGGACACGGCCGTGCCGTGGGGCAGTCATTGAACAAATGACCCCCCAGGCACCCGTAGCACCGACGCAACCTCCGAACGATGCCTCGTCGGTCGGAAGTCGTCCTCGCAAGCAGGGCCGGACACTGCACCAGCGCGTTAAGCTGGCCACAGTTCGGGCACTCCTGCTCCGACGCACTCGTCACCGTCGCCGTCCGCTTTACCCCACCCAGAGTGCGGGGATTGGTAGGTCGCGGTCCTGTTCTGGCAGGGCCACGAGCTGACGCGGCGGGCTGCGCCTCCTGAGGCGCCGACTCTGCCATCCTCGCCTCCCACTCCAGGACCCGAAGTAGCTCCTCAAACGTGGGGAAGACCTTCGGGTCTGCGTGAAGGCCCCTTTCCCGCTCGAACCGGGCGCGCAACTCCAGCGGCACCTTGCCCAGCAGGATGTGGACCAGCAGAAACGACCAGTGTTCCACTGGCAGTCCCAAGCTGCGCAAGGCGTTGTACGCCACCTTCACGAGCGTGAGGATTAGCGGCCTCAACTGAGACCTCTCAGTCACCTTCGGCAGCCCCAGTATTTGGGACACGTGAGCGTCGGCGAGGAGCCGAGGGTTTTGGAACCTCGTATCCAGCAACTCCATCGCCGTGCCGAAGTTGTCGTCGTCCAGCTCCAGGTGCTGGATCAGGGAGAGTGCCTCATCCTCCAGTGACGTGCGGAGATAGGCCAGCTTCTCCGCCCTCTTCAAGTCCGTGCGTGAATCCACGAGAGAGGCGAACATACTCCGGAAGCCGCTCCACTCCCGCAGGTTCCCTGTAAACCTGGGCAAGTCCAGAGTGGGAAGGCGTCCCACTACACCCGAGCCCGCATCCCTGATGACGGGTCCCGAGCTCGCCCTTCCCTGACGAGACCTCTCCAGCTGGCGAACCCTTTCGGAGACCTCGTCGTACACATCCAGGATGCGCCGCATGTCCGCGTCAATCCTCTCCATCTGGTCCTCAGGTGGAGGCGGCCTTGCATCCCGCAGCGATCCTGTGCTCCTCTCAGCGATCTCCAGGCGCCTGTCGAGGTGTTCTGCCCTGTTTAATAGCGCCTCCTCCCGGTCTCTCCTGCCGACCAATCCTTGCAAGGATTCAAACCACCGGAGCTGGTTGGCCAAATCCGAAGCCATTTTAAATTTAAATTTAAAATTAACCTAAAGTTCGGACAATGTCACAACAAATATATCCGCAACCTATTAAACCGGATACCACTTAATACTAATTTCCCGACAGTTTGGGGAGAAATTATAAACTGGGAACCCCCAAATATCTGGCCTACCCGATATATTTTCCCAGAAAACTAAAACCAAAAAAGGGGTATTTACGGCTAACCGCGCTCTGTCTACCAAAAAATGTATAGTATTTATGCCAGAAATACCGACTTGGGGCCCATAGCAAGTCTAAACATTATTATTTTGCGTTTATACCGATTTTAATATTTTACCCCCTAATTGCAAACAAGGTACCGAAAAGAAATCACTTACGTAGGGTTCCCGGCGTCGTCCAAAGCCCTGTTTGGTTATTAGGAATGTAGGGAACGGAACACGGGAATAAGGAAACCAAACCAGACAGTAGTTCCGTAGACTTCCCGTTCCAGAACAAGCAACGGTCCGGCGTTGTAGAAGCGGCCAATCCAGCAGCCACTTCACAAAATAGTCCAGCACTAATCCAGTAGTAACACACTTAACGTTAATAATGTGTTCCCGCACAATAACACTTTTATCCAGAAAAGCAAACCAGATTAGAAACAAAAAAAAGGAGTGGCTCGAACGTACCGGCGAAACGAGACAACGTCACTTGACAGCCGGCTGTCAAAACATAGATCCGCTATATTTCGATGGCCGATATAATGTTGCCCGATTATACGGAACACCCCGCATTTGGCTCCAGTGATGCTCTGGAAATCAGAGTTGCGCCACCTTCTTGGGAAGGCCTTAGGTAGGGAGCTGGATGGAACAAAACGTCTGACGCCGCAGGTCCATCAGTGTAGACGGAATTCAAGCTAGGTTCTCCTCCGTGTCTCAGTGTCGAGCATCTTGGCTAAGACGGCCTTGAAAAACCCTCATTTGGATGTCTTGCGGATTTTATTTGGCAGATAAGAATATCAGCCTGAATTTGTTGCCTACAACAAATTCAGGCACGGTACGAGAGTATGATCGAGCATCTGCACTTGACCTTTGAAGCAGTCTCTGTATACTAAGGCCAGTCTTGTAAAGTTTAAGGAGGGCAAGCGATTCTGTTGTCTCCTTTGGGATGAGTCGGCTAATTACCAGCTAAGTCGGCTTTATATAATCTGATACCACTTTGCCCTTTTTTCTATAAGACTGATCGAAATCTTTTCATGCTTGACGTTCCAAAGACCTGAACGAAGATGTTTGACCCTTCTTTTGCGCGACGATGCGATCCACAATGGAGCGTGCTTGCCTAGAAGAAACCGATTCACTCTCGATTTGAAGACGCCAAGATTGTAACCATCGGAGAAAACCCACTCAGGCAACGCATTCTATAAGCTAGAAATTCTTATTACAAACGTGGAGTCAAACCTATTCGTTTGTGTCTTTGAAAGATGAACCATGAAACGATGTCGCAGTGAACTAACGCATTGTATGATCTCGAGAAACGTTGACAAATCAACAATTATAAAAACCAATACAAATAAATATACAAATCTGTTTTGCTGTTCTTAGGTAAGATATCATGATACATAATACTAAGAGATAATGAATCACATAATTCTCCCTTATATCAAGAAGAAAAAAAACGACCCCAAACTGAGCAAAGCTTGTATTAGGTTGGGGAAAAAGTTTCTTCACATTTTTTAAGAAAATTCAAAACATTATTTAGTATAGTTTATTTACATTTAATTATATATAGGTACCATTTTGTTCGATAACTTTTTACCATCTTGTATGTAGGGGCATGATCCTATTGCTATAGAAATTTTGGGGCTTCTGATCCAAATACCGCGACAAGTGGTTTTGGCAGTCCTATCGTGATGTTAACCTGACACTACCTAAAGAATTCTGAAAAGACCGAAACAGGTGGAAATCTGAATGTGCAAGGTCAGGCATATACGGCGGATACATTAACACCTTCCAGCCAAACTATCTTAATTTTTGCTGAGTGACTAAAGATGTGTGAGGTCTAGCGTTATCATGATGAAAAACCACACCCCTTCTGTTGATTAAATCCGGCCGCTTTCTCTCAATTTCTTGTTTTAATCTTATCAATTGTTCGCAGTAGAGTTCAGAATCGATGGTGCTGCCAGTTGGTAACAGCTTATAATGAATAAGGCCCTTCCAATCCCACTACACACACAGCATCACCTTGTTGTGAGTTAACCCAGGTTTCGCCACAGTCTGTGAAGCCTGACCGGTATTTGACCACGAGCTTTTTCGCACGTTCTTGTTGTACGTAATCGACTTTTCATAAACAGTTATCAGCTTCTTCAAAAATGGTTCGGTTTCATTACGTCGTAATAAAGAATCACAAATATAAGTAAACATTGGTGGAAAATTTACACACAACACCATCTGCCCCCAAACTAAGCAAAGCTTGTACTATGGTGGCCAGATAGCTGATATAATACTTGTATAGTTTTTAAATACATACTTATTATACACTAGCTGAACGCGCGCGCGTTGCTACGCCATCTATCGAAAATTGGTCGTACCAATTCAAATTTTGAACAAATTCGGTTACTTTAGTTTCTATTGACGCAGCCTTTAAAATATGACACATGCTGTCACGCAACGAAAGCTCTCAAAAAGCAATATTTTTTTCCGTTTTTGTTACATTTTTCATTGACGCTCCGCTCCTGTTGATTGTAGCGTAATGTTAAATAGTCTATAGCCTTCCTCGATAAATGGACTATCTTACAAAGAAAGAATCTTTCAATTCGGACCAGTAGTTCCAGAGATCCTTGCGTTCAAACAAACAAACAAACATACAAACAAACAAACTCTTCAGCTTTATAATATTAGTATAGATATGGATAGAAACACCTAGACACAGTGCAAACAGTTGAATTCATCACACAAATATTTGCACTGGGTGGGAATCGAACCCACACCCCCGGCTTCGCACGCAGAGCTACTACTCACTAAGCTACGAGGCCATGAGTACACGGTTCATTAGGTTTCTTTCAGTGAAATCGTGAGGTACCCAAATATCAAGCTTTTTTGTGCTACTCTCACAGACACTGTACTAGGTCCGTAAACATCACAAACTTAAGTTTTTCAAAGAGAGTACACGTGCCTCATCGTTGCTTTGCAGTGCCAAACGAGCATTGGTGACGAAGTTGCAGTCTCCTTGAAAAAGGCCGCCGGGTGCGGCTGAAACCTAAGTCTGACTGGATCGGCCATAGCACGCGTGAGGTACTCGTGAATGAATTAAAAATACATCTTCACACACTATTTCATTTAGCTATTTAACTTTGACTTGCCTTGTGGCTAAGTGGTTAGTAGCTCTGACTGCGAAGCCGAGGGTCGTGGGTTCGATCCCCACCCCGTGCAAATATTTGTGTGATGAATTCAAATGTTTGCACTGTGTCTGGGTGTTTCTATGTATAATAAGTATGTATTTAAAACTATATAAGTATTATATCAGCTATCTGGCCGCCATCACACAAGCTTTGCTTAGTTTGGGGTCAGACGGTGTTGTGTGTGAATTGTCCACCAAAAAAAAAAAAAAAAACTATATACGCGTAATTCCCTTCTTTACACTTACGTTTTGTCACGATAAAAAGAAACCAATGTGTTAGTCCAGACGTAAATATAATATATCTCTGTACCAAAATTCATCCAGACCCATTTTGAAGTTCTTGCATAACAGAGTAACAACAGTAACACACACATCCATGTTGTGTTACTTATTGTCAACTTTGTTTGTGGTGCCAATAAAGTGTTTTTGTATTGTATTGTATTGTATTGTATCCATACAAACTTGATAACACGCCATCATACTCGTTATTCATTTATAATATTAATAGGCTAAGAATGCGTCATACACGAGTGTAACATAAAATAAGAGATTGGGAAAAAACTTAAAAATAAAACAATGTAAGTATATTTTTTATGAATGACAGTTTAATTTACTGACTAATTTCTGTCCCCGAAAAGGCCCCGAGAGAAGGCCCCGAGGCCCAGCATTGGGAACATTTAGGGCGCTGTTTATGTATACTGTATGTATGAATTCAATATACATTTGTATAGATTGAAAAATTATTTGCATGCAGAAAATGTGCTAAAAGGAATAGAATGACTATTTTTAACGTATGTAGCTCTGATTTTGACCAACTACCTGCTTGATATTACCATATAATACAGTTCATAACATAACATACAGTTAGGTACAAACACCACATCTTCTTTGCTGTTTGCAGGAAAGATAAGATGTTACTAAACATTTTAAAAGTTGACCCATACAAACTGGCCTCTGCGCACTCGCATGCAATATCTCTGGCAAAATAATTTGTTTAGGTCTGAATTTATACAAGTCATAAATTCTGCATGGCATTACATTCCGCTCGCCACTCGGGGACATAGATTGGTATACCAATGATATACCAATCTAGCGACCTGAAAACAAAAACACGAAACTAAATGATCCAGTAATATTGCCAGCATTCGGTACGCTTCGGTCCGATAAGTCAAGCACTCAATTTCTCTACCGGAACGAATTTGTTAATGCAGAGAACAACAGGAACAAAATAAAAAATTTAGATTTACGGCCAATTGTTTTGGACAATACTGTACAAATTTCAAGTAGTAGTAGTAGTAGTAGTAATTGTAAGTGAGGATGTGTGTGAGGGTGGCTCAAAGTTGCTACAGCATTTGAAATACATAATATGTAACTCAATTCTACTTGAATGGTTCCTTTTTGAGTAAGTTAGATTGTTTTTTTATTAAGAACTTATGATTTCTTACCACCGCTGTTCGCAGTGGTGCTATGTTGATCTGAAGAACTCACTGCAAAAGATACGCAGTTGATTAAATAAGATTTTTTCTTTAAGACTAGATGGAGTTACAATATAATATGATTGAAAGGAGGTCGTGGGTGGCATAGTAAGCTGAGCCTGCTGAGCATCGGGCTGAGTGGCTAACTATGGGAGACGCCTGTTTCCAGCAGTGTACTAAGATGGTCCGATGATGAATGTGGCCTTAATATATTTAAATAACAACTATTAATAGGTCAATTAATTAGTGTACCTTTATTGAAATCGAATATGCCTTACTGCAATAAACACATAACAAGTTAACAGTTTTAGTTAACACAAATCAATTCGTCATAAAATGACAAACTTCAATTCTCTATTTTATTTA
Source organism: Ectropis crepuscularia (assembly GCA_963693475.1). Taxonomy (NCBI): domain Eukaryota; kingdom Metazoa; phylum Arthropoda; class Insecta; order Lepidoptera; family Geometridae; genus Ectropis; species Ectropis crepuscularia. The sequence continues at coordinate 21,376,227 of OY856342.1, forward strand.
TTTATTTGAGGTATACATCGCCACATAATATGTTTATAAGTAAGATACACATTAAGTAAAAATGCACTACAAATAATGTTACACATTATACCCTGTATTTAGGGTGTTGCGAATAGTATAGTATATAATATTAAGTGTTAATAGCTACGTACTAATTAAATAAATCTTATAACTATTATTTTCGTGATGTTGAAACGTCTAGCAAGAAAAGTAGTGCGATAGGTCGTAAAATTACATCCAAATTTATTTATTTCTAGTTTATTGTATAGGCTTGTGAATTATAATTTCAATACTCACAAATGTTTGCAAACAGGCCGAGAGGTATAACATTCAATCCGTTTGCTACAGCAGATTCTGAAAATTTGTTACGGAATTTAAATTTAATAAGTAAATCATTTGGGTTAAAACAGAGAGACGAACTTCTTAGCATTCCATGGATTCACCGTGCGGGTGCCGGGTCCATCATGTGGCAGAGAAAGAGAGAGAGAGAGAAATCCCGAGTAGCCCCAAGACTTGTGACTCTGGCGTAGGTTTAAAAGGGGCCCCTTTGACGTACGTCAACACTCACCTTCACTACTCGTATTTCTCTCCCTGCCCAGCCAAATCCGATATGATCCTACTAGTGCAGCTTTAGATACTCATTCTAATATAGAACTTACTGCACTTCTGGCCAAGCCAAGGTCTTTCAGCAGGTTATAGAAAGATTTTGCTGGTATACCTCTCGCTCCTACTTCTACAGCGTATAAATTAACTACATAGCCATTTTTTGTTAATTTGTTTTGAAGGTCGTAATACTTATCTTGTTTCATCGCGTGGTCTTTAGGTACATTAGTTTCCCACGGTACGATAAGTTCTACAAGGACTATGCGTTTCGTAGCTCTAAAAAAAGGAAAACGTCCGGTTTAGATGACGAAGCACCCACATCCTCTGGGATTTTATAGTGCTTATCATACGTGTCCATTAAAATAGTCCAATCGGGTGCTGTACCCAGGATTGAATAACGCTTGTTCTTGGAGTTTGAAGTTGAGCCCTCTTTTACAAAGTTAATTTGTCTTTTGTTTGTCGTCAATCCTTTTTGGGGTCTAGCTACTGAAAGGCTTCACGTATGATTTGAAGTACTCTGTCATGCCGCTGTGAGTAATGACCCCTATTAAGGAGCTCCTTGCATTCCACCAATATGTGTCTTGCTGTACAACTGTACATATCACCTCTCCATAAGTATAGCAACATTTTTCAGAGGCTTTTCCCCACCTTACTAAGTTACTCTGGTCAGGCAGGGTCATATTATAAATGCGAAAGTTACGATCTTTTTAGGATGTTTGTTGCTTAATCAAGTCGTAACAATAAAACAGGCCATACTGAAATTTGGGACTTAGATACCTAAGATTAAATTACAGTTTAGAAAAGCACCTTGGCTGCTTTTAATTCCAAAAAGGCAACAACCTTTTTCTAAATTCTATGTAAACAAAGCCGCGATCGGATGCTAGTATGAACTAAAAAATACAATATTGCGATCAACAGCTTATTCTAATGATATTTTTTATAGATTGCGTAAGATACATAAGAGAACACATAATGAGAATATTTACGCGCTTCATTCCCTTGAGCAGCCGCCATATCTGGACCTGAGGAAAAATAAAAGTGTTTTTATGGCTTTCTTTGTCTATTTTGTCGCTTCATCTATTTGTACGGCAATGTTGGCACATGCACATGGCGTTACTAAGGGCTCCCACACAAAACCGCGATACGATGCCGCATCGGAGGAACTTGCGATGCGAATTGCTGCAATCCGAATTCGTGCGGCAAACCGTTGGTTAGGGTAACCATACCTTCAACGGTAGTCAGCCGTGTTGGCCGTGGTTTTCGGAAGCCTAACATGGATTGCAAAAAGATTGTTATACTGCTGTTATTGTTAAGCAGATATGAAAGAAAAAAAGATTTTGGTTTCATACACATGTTACGATTATGAATGCTGATGGGAACTATTAGATTTTACTCGCAAGTATTATGGATTGAGAATAAAAGAAGATATATTTATTATTATTTTTATTATTTTAGAATGAGCATATCTTCATTTGAAGAGCGTATTTCTCTTCTTCTGTCTCAGAGCTGACTAAAACGGTGGTGACACCATTATGACCAGTATGAAGTAATATCGGAGGAATGCGCGATGCGAATCAAATCGGAAGTTCTTGCGATGCATTCGTGCGAATTCCTACATATTTCCGATGCGATGCGAATTCGTGGTTTTGTGCGTCATCAGCGGGCTCCCGATGATGGCCGAAAGTACCTATAGCGTAGCGTAGCGAGTTCTTCACAGTTGAGTCAGTATCGCAGTCCTTGATGGCTATGGTGAATTGTGATAATGACTGCATCAAAAATACCTATACCATTCTAATTAGTCCTTCAGGTAAATTACGATAAAATATGGGACACGTATTTTTTGTTTTCGACAAAAAAATTGCCAAAAATGTACTTCCGGAGTGGGGAGCTGACGTCACTTCTACATAAAAATTTTATATACACATGTCGTCACTCGAAACTTCTAATGACTGCGTCTTCGTCATTTTTCGTTTGCGATTCAAAAGAAAAATGACGTGTACAATATTTTTTAATAATGTAAAGAAAGGACTAATTCGTTTTTTTTCTCACCTTGTCTATTACATTCTTCTTAGCTCTGATGAACAGCCTTACTATAATGACTTGTACAGCGCTTTACTTTAGTAACGCATTATGTTATATCTATTTTAGAACTGAACCCCTTAAATTAAGAAAATCTTTGTAGTCTTGTAGAAAGCGCAGAAAAATCAATTTTATTAAAATATCTATACCTCGTCCTAAATTTCAGTGAATTTTCGTGAAATACGAATTGGTTTTCCAAATACACCTATTTTTATCTGTCTATAAAAAGTGTCATACATTTTAAGTGGATATTAGGCATCGTAGTAACCTATAACCATGGACGTACAAAAAAGGTCGGACGGAGTCTCGCTAAAACAAAAACTGTGTCACTAGAGTCGGCCACATTTGCACGTGTGCGTTGTCAGGTTGTCACTGATAGGCTGACACGCACACATATACACAAGTAGCGCGTGTAATGACTCACTGATGTGTGCGTGTCAGCCTGTATGTGACAGCGCACACGTGTATATTATGTGGCCGGCTCGATGGACACAATTTTTGTTTTAGCGAGACTACGTCCGACTTTTTTATACGTCCATGCCTATAACACATACATAATATTATAATAAGGTGTAATTATAAATTATTATTTTTTTTCGGGGACCATCAAATCACCTTATTTTCTGATTAAATAACTACACAACTTTTTATGGGCTAGATATGTTGCTCTACTATTCTCAATCAAACTGTTTATGCAAGGGCTGGAAAGAGATGGCAAAACCGAGACATATCGAACTAATTTTTGTTCAATATGTCTTGGTTTTGCCAAAATATTTATGTTTTATGAAAAAGAAAATGTTTTACCGAATCCACTACTGCAAAGAACTATCGCAAGAACGAAGAATGGGGTTGACCACATTATTCTGGGTACAATTAAACTCAGTTAAGTTTTAAATAATGAATACCTTTAGTTAGTTGTTCTCCATTATATACAGGAAAATTGAATTTTACATTCAAACATCGAAATTACAAGATCACGATTTGAAATTTCCTTAATAAAGTTTAACTACAGTCACGACACTTGACGTGGCTAATGTTAGAATTATACTGTTTTGGTATTTTAGTCCGAAGGTTTTTTGTTTTAACAGATTTTAAAGGAGAAGGAGCCTCTACGCAGCAATCTTACAGCTGATATTTGAGCCCCCGCTCATGAGGTCATTTTGCATCAAAATTAAGTGTGGGTTGGTGAATGACACAAACATGTCTCCGAATGATTTCTCATATTTATGTTTCTTAACAACATTTTCCTTCGTTGTTAAAATCAGTATTAATGTCAAACTTACACTTGGTTCAATTTTCAGATACGCAAACGAGATCACAATTTACAGCGTCAGGCTTGTGAATTCGGGATCAGTTTTCGCCTCAAAGTTACTGCAGCTTTGCTTTGAATGGTATGCTTGTAAAAAATGAAACAAAATTTAGCCTCTCGGTAGTCGCAGCGTCTTTCCATTCTATACAAGGCCAGAACGCAAAGGTATGAAACTAATCACGTATAGATTGGAAATACGTTTTTTACTAAATTATTCCAAACCATACAAGACCAGTACGCAAATACTCGAGTATACTTTGTAGTAACGTATAGGTATTATGTTGTTCCAAAATATACAGCGCCAGTACGCATACGGACTAATCGTGTATGTTTTGGAATAGGCGTACAAAACTCTAAAATTACAATTTGTACGTGAGCAGTTGCATGCTCGCCATTTTGATTTATTGACCTAGCTCTTAATTCATTTATTGTAGATGTTGGTTTCCCAGATCCGCCTCGGAGCACCCCGACTCCACCTAGTCTTGTCGCTGCTACCCCTAGAGTGTATATAAAAAATGCGGGAGCCAGAAGCTCAAGGGAGGTCCTGAGTGGAGCGAGCCATACGAGGCCTAGCGAAGCGAGTCGGCGACCTCCGTAGTGGAGCTCAGGCCGAGTATGGAGAAGCGACACTCAGGGCTGACCGCAGAGCTTCTGGCGGGAGCCTACCCAGAGTCAAATCTCAGTGATAGCCCCTCATCGGATCGACAACATACACAATCGGTACGGAAAAATCTTGTATGCATTGTAATAACAGATTTAAACAACATTACAATGCATCCACGTTACAAACTATACACGATCAGTACGCAAAACTCTTGTATGGTTTGTAATTACAGATTTTAAAATGACATTACAACATATACGCCAGCAGTTTCCTATGGCTGCGTTCTGGCGTTGTATAGAATGGAAATACGCGTAGTCGCATATGATATGTAACATCTAATGTGTTTTTTATAACTGTCCAGCTGATTCGTTCTCCTTTCATATTTTTTTTCTCTTTTTTTATGTAAGTCGACAGCGTGGTATTAATTTAACGCATAAACAGTCAATCGAACTTCTGCCGCCCTTCACTGCCTCCAATGATAAAACTAGATGAGACGCTGAGACACACGGCAATGATGGAACTGTTTGTATCGTCGTTTGCGGAATATTTGTGTCTTGATGCAGGTAGCATGACTCCTCTCACTTTACCTGGCAATTCGATTCGTAATATCCCGTTTACATTATTCCAGTCCAGCGGTCGAATCCAGCGCTGGATCGCTTACTGGAATAATGTAAACCGGCACTGGAATGCATTGGCACTGGATTGATGCTCTCCAGTGCCGGTTTCCATTATTCCAGTAAGCAATCCAGCGCTGGATTCGACCGCTGGACTGGAATAATGTAAACGGGATATTATGTCAGAAATACATATGCTTGTGCACCTGAGTTGTCTCCTGTACTGACGCGCCTATTTAGATTCTCTATCCAAACTAGGAGAATACTAAGGTCGTGGAAAATTTCTTACGTGCGACCTAAAAAGTGCCCAAAAAAGGTAGTCGTACTGACCCTATCAAGTACAGACCCATCTCGGTCACGTTCATACTCTACAAGACAATGGAACGTGTCTTAACCCATTAGACGTACGCACCTACTATGTACTTAGAATTCAACGACCTCTTCAGTGACCGACAGGGTTTCACTGTGTAACTGGTGTACCGGGGATAGTTTAGCGTACATCAGTTACATCTTTTTTTAAATTTGAATTTTGCAACTCCACAGACTCCGGGCTCCGTGACCTTTGTCATTTGTTTTTTTTACATGAATCTTGGATTAGAGAAGAAAAGGAAATAGGGGGATAGTAGGGGACATTTTTATTCTAGTTCTAGGACTATTTTATTTTCTATGTCTCCTCTTCCCGGCCCAGCGCCTCTACCACGACTGCATTTCTGTCTTTGTTAGCCATCTGCAAATTGAACTCTCGGATGGTCTTCGGTGTTGCAGCCGCCGACGCTTGCCGTACGAACCAACCGATGGCGTCGTCGGTGTCGTCAGCGTAGTATGTGAAGTAGTGTGCCGTGAGATTGCGACGACCTCATGGGGCACGCTCTCGTGCAACTTATGTTTGCCTTAGTTTTGATTGCATACTAGTCGGTAATACCGACTCGTATGTCACTCGTGTCCTTGAGCTGCGTGGATGGTTAGGATGCGTGACCCGGTGCCTGACCCATAACCCTGGTTTGTCAGGGTCTCCTTCTCTTCTTGAGTGTGAACTAAAAAGAGGGTATTTGGTTGGGTGTTGGGTATTTGCGTTCCCTTATACCTTCTTTGCTCTAGGGACCTTATACAGGGCGCTAGAGTAGTAAATTTCCCTCAGCGCATATGCGACGTCCATTGGGTTTCGATGTGTGCAGAGCAACTCTTGGCTGATCTTTATTACCAGGTTCGGGCGGTGATACCTCGTCAGTTACATCTAGAGTGAAAATATCGAAAAACCCGGGAAAGCCCTTGTTCCTCCCGGGAGATCCCGAAGGCTTTCGACATGTTTTGGCTCGATGATCTTATAAGCAAAATTTCTGGGTGTGGATTGTCTCCTGGTTTTCGAGCTGGTTTTGAGCAACTGGTAATTGGTGGCTGCTTGTCTGATCAAATGGTTATCAATGCACGTTTCCTTCAAGGGTCGATGCTCGCTGCGGCACTATTTTTGGTAAATATCAACGATCTGTGGAAACTCGGTATCTTTAAATATGTAGATGACAGTACTATTGTAGACAGTTACATATCTAGAACGAGAGCTAGCGGACGCATGATACCCCCTTAAAACCCCTTGATTCCCTTGAGGCTGTCTCTATTAGAGGCGATGCCGACTTAGCCCATTTTGATTAAGGAACAACGTAGACGTATCTGTTCTCCACAAAAAAGAGCCAATTTCAACTGACTCTTACTTTTCGAGGTGTATCCGTGCCGGTTTCTGTCACTCTTGAGCTTTTGGGCGTTACTTTGACATTTACGCTCAACTTTGGGTCTTATATCAAGTCTAAGGCTAAATTAGCTACGAAAAAACTAGGTGTCTTCTCCAAAGTGCGAAGGTACTTCAAGTTTTGTTGTTGAAGTCAACAACTAAACCATGAATTATAATAGTTATTGAACTTGGCTCTTATTTTACATTTATGTTTTTGCGGTTTTTTTTAATTGTAAAAACTCCGTCCCATAATTCTTTGAATACGTAGAGCAGAGGGTCAACTGCCTAACTAAAACTGTCTTATAATATATAGCTTTGATATTGATTGCTCTCTTTTTTCTTTTGGTTTGAATTTACAGACAGCAATAGCTAAGCCAATGTCAATGTTGTAAATGTCAATCTAGTTAGGTGGTAGAAAGGCAGGCCTCTCAAAGAGGTTTGTATTAATTATGTCAGCTTTAATTCTACGCATTCTATGTCATTTTATCTCACTTGCAAACAGCAAAACAGATTTTTGTTGTATTTAAAGATAAACATAATTTTATGATATTTGTTGATGTATCAATGTTTCCCGAGAGATTCCACGCCATATGCTGCGTTAATAGTGAAAGTTACACAAAATTAACGTAGCGCAGAATTGTTCCTCATTTCAAGTTCCAAAAAATCAGAATAGCGTTTACTTACATAACATAATATAAATACATAAATAGCCCACTGCTGGGACTCAGGGCCTTCTCTCGCAACGAGAGAGTCAAGGCCATAATCCACCACGCTGGCCCAGTGCGGCTTGGTGGGTTCTAGGGACATGTCGGTTTCCTCACAATGTTTCCATCACCGTTTTAAGTTAGCGGGATTACACACATGACTTCGAAAAGACATTGGTGCGCGTGGTTTTGAACGCGGTGTCTCCGGATTGGCAGTCGCCGTTCTCCCGACTAGACCAGCCGTAACTTCATTTTAGCATTTACTTATTTCGTAGGTATTAAATATGTTTGTAAGCAAACTAATTTTATTAACTAGATCTTTGCCTGAAAATTAACGCAGTTGTAATTTTTTTTTAAATTATAATTACTACGTTAAAATTAATACAATCACACTGAAAACTTACGAAAAGGCCGCTGAGAGCGGCTGATAATTAAGTCAGACTGGACCGGCTTATGATTTTTATTATTTGATTGAGCAAATGGTAAATTGGTACTTATAATTAATATTATAAATAAGTGTAGAGCGACAATTTCTTTGCTTAGAAAATGGACTAAAACAAATTACAATCACTATTTTTAACTCAATTAGGACTGTATTTGAGCACCAGCTTGCTTGATGTTACCATACAATACAGTTCATTACATATTAAAAAGTTCACCACCAGGACCATACAGTACCACTGTATCGAAGTAGCCGATGATAGAGGTAGGGCCTAGTTACTGTAATTTTTATAATAATTTTATAAACGAGAACGGATAAGTAATTCACTAAAATAATTATAGGAGGCATGAAAATTTACCAGAGAAATGAACTTTTTCAATTGATTACATACTTTATTCGAGTAAAATACAAAAAAAATATTGAACTATGATGCTCACAGAACCCAGAAATTCTGTAGTGGCAGAGATGATCGTAGACAATTAAGTAAAGATTATTTGAGATTTTAAAAACCTATTGTTCTTAACTATGACATTATTATTTCCAGAAAGGTAATGTGTTTTTGTTATGAAACTGAGGGACGAGACGAACCGGAGCCGATGTTAGGCGTCAAGTTTGAACGTGACAGCACATTGCCAAACAGTTTTTTGAATTGCAGTTAAAAACTCTGCATGGCATTACATTCCGCTCGTCGCTCGAAGGCATTTGTTGGTAATTTACCAATCTAGCGACCTGAAAATAAAAACACAAAAATAAATGATCTAGTAATATAGCATTCGGCATGTCTCGTTCCGGTAAAAGAATTGAGTAGGTAGTTAACGCAGAGTAAAAAAATATAAGCGCTCCAAATATTATATTACGACATTTAGTCGTTTGGCTGTTCATACATGTAGTGAGAATCTATTTTAGTTGTTTGTTTGGCTATAGTAGATCCAACCGTTTATCCTCTTTTTGACAGCACCAATAGAACGTAACTGCGTCATGTTACGCGAAAGTTCACTTTTAAATGCGAGGTTTTAAAAATATGACAACTGCTTAAATTTGCTCCTTGATCCCGTATAATAATCATCTTTCACAAAATGAGTCCATAAGTGCAGTAGTTTTTTTATAAATTCAATAAAATAACAAACGTTTTTAAAAAATTACGTTCTATGGCTATCAACATAGTGATGTTACGAAGTTACGATTGAGATATCGATATTGTTTATGAACTATTTTTACACGGGTGTTTTCCGTTCTCGGCACATAATATCGGATTTATTTTTATGTAAAACCGTTATATTGATGCGCCTCAGGAAAATATACAGCATTATTTGAAGACGTGTTTATCTCCTGGTGTATATCCAAAAAAGAACAAGGTTATGATGACTGAAACATTTGAATACTTATTAATCCCCTAATACTAATTAATTTCCCCGAGTTCTAGTGGTGGGAACGAGCCAGAAGGCTGGGTATGGGTATCTTTCGCCATTTATGGCATATCCTGGGGTTTGTGCTAGACATAACATAGTATTTACTCATGGTATTTCGGTTGCCTGGAAGAGATCGCTATTAGCGATAATGACGCCACTTGGTTCACTAGATCTAGGATAAGTCCCTGTTGTTTAAGTATTATATTGTGGATAATAAAGAGTTTCTATCTTTTTAAAGTCTTTTATAATATTAGTTGGCTAGTAGAGAGCCACCACTTTAAAATTCATTGTTGTATAGTTCAAATGTATAGTATGTATTTGTATAGTTTGAAATGGATATTTTGAATCCGTTAATTATTTATCTTCTAGTTTGCTTTCTATTCTCTCTCACTTCGTCTAATGCTGGCTTTCATTAGACTCAGTATCTGTTTTCTCTTACAAGTACAGAGTTTTTGTCGTCTAACATAACCACAAATAAAACAATTGTTCATTTTAATACAATTCATTAATTTATAATGTTTTTAGCAGAATAACTGAATTTAAGCTTCTTCTAACTCAAAACGTATGAACATAAGAAAAAAATATTAAACGAAAGTTGTAGGAAATAAACTAGTCTTTAAAAAAGGTCTGATGCGTTTTATTGATTAATCTAATATTTCAAGAGTTATCGGCTGCAATAGAAAAACTGGTTAATTAAATGGGCCATAAATCGTAAACGCTACATGTCACAGAAAAGTTTTCCGGCCACAAAAGATGCAAAATATTATTTTCTACAATAACGACCTCAACAATTTTTGCCCTAAAGTTTATAGTTTCCGAGATATTAGCCAAGCTCGCAGCAATGTTTTACTTTTAAAAATTCGGCAACCGGACTTTGGGACTGATTTTTCGCAGGCAACCCGACAAAATGTCATGTTCTTATTTGCCAAAATAATCTTTAATTTTATTTAATTTCAATTTAATAACCAGACCGTTGCAAAATGCTAGTATCGATGTACCTGTTTATACTTGGTCACAACACTATAACTGACAAATTAGATCTGCCAAAAAGAAAATAAATGGTTGGATTCACTATAAGGACTCCCACACAAAACTGCGAAGCGATGCGATGCAATGAGACGCCGTATAGGAGGAACTTGCGATGACGAATTGCTCCGATGCGGCGTCGCTTCGCATCTCTTCAAATTGCTGCAAACTGAATTAGAATTAGATTGGTTGTATGAAATGTTTAAAAACAAACTAGAGTTTCTTACCGCCATTTGCAGTAGTGCTAGTTTGCTCTGAAGAACTCACTGCAAAAGATATACATTTGATTAAAACAGGAATATTTTAGGAATCCTAAAACTAGATGCAGTGACGATATACAGAAAACAAGAGGTAGTAGGTAGTTGAAAACGTAAAGCGGAGGATCGGATTGACTGATGAGCTTTATGAGAGGCATATGTTCAGAAAGAAGTGTACTAAAATAAGGTGATGATGATAAAATTGGATGATAAATAATAATAATAATATATAGTAAGAGACTTTCGCTAGACGGTTGGATTAAGGGTCAGATGCAGAAGGCGGTCATCCTCGACACAGCGCGCATCGTCAGGAGGTTCCTCACTCTGCAGCCCTAACCACCGGTAGCTTGGGCCCTGCCCCGCTGCTGGCGGCTATCTAGATTTAAGTTTTTATAATGTTTTTATGTTATTTTATATAAATATTGTAAAAACTTAGATTTAAGAAAAGAAATAAATACGTGAATATATAGTAATAATAAATATAAATAGGTAAATTTTTCAGTATACCTGTATTGAAACCGATATGTCTTACTGCAATAAACACATGATAGGTTATTATAAATTGTAAGAATATTTATCACTTCTTCGTAAAATGGTATCAATTCTCTCTAGGAAGACGAATGGAATGATAGGCTACATTTATTTAGTATTTATTAAGTATAATAAAGAGATACAATAGAAACAAGATATGTGCCTGGTGGTAAGTAACACACCTACCCTTAGCAGTGACACACAGCTATTGGAACATGAAAAGTCCAAATCATTACCAAGCACTGCATATTGTTATATTTAAAAATAATAATTTAAAAAGTTGTTTTCATTTTAACATTGTTGCCTATTGGTTACTAATTAACTTAAATAATTATATTTGTTAAGTAGGTACACATATACTTACGTGATGTGTAGTTTAGTGCAATTAAAAGTTTATCTTAATCTGTCTATTATTTGTGTAGGTACATTTCTCAAAGTAATGTGGTTGTATGCTTATTAACATTTTATTGTTGTTCATGTACATATACTTACAAACGTTTGCAAATACGCCGATAGGTACAGCGTTCACTCCGTCTGTTTTAGCGGTTTCTGAAAATAGTTACAGTAAGTTAAGTATCATTAGTAAATTATTATTTTTGTAAATGTGATTGTCAACTTCTGACAACTGACTTCAATTTTGCTTGACGTTAAGAAAGACGGTACGCTGTACGAAACTCGCATACCTACAAGAATTTGATTTACTCCTAATTAGCATGACCCACTGACCACCTATTGTTGACTAGATTTCCGCCCCGGCTTCGGCCGTGATATATATAATAACCTATAGAATTCAGGGATTCCGCACAGATTTCGGTAAAGAAATTTTGAAAATCGGTTCAGTAATTCCTGAGAATATCGCGTTCAAACAAAAAACCTATTCAGCTACCTGCTACGCCACCTATCGAAATTAACGCTTAGCGAACTAAGCGTAAACGCTTAGCGAGTATCAGAGAGCAACTAGCGGTCATTTCTCTACGGTGCTGATCTGAAAGATGCGAGTAACCGCTCGCCTCACTCGCACACTGCCGGCGAGCACTCGCTTCACTAGTTTGTCGCCGAGCGACAAGAGCTATGAAAGATAATACTCGCTCAGCGATACTCGCTACTCGTTACTCGTTCATCGTTGCCGGTGAGTGAGACAACTGCCTAAGATTGCGTCATTATAAACTTAGCGAGTATCGGTGAGCGAGAATCGCTGAGTGAGTATCGCTGAGCGAGTATCGCTGAGCGAGTATCGCTGAGCGAGTGTTCTTTCACAGCTCTTGTCGCTCAGCGACACACTAGTGAAGCGAGTGCTCGCCGGCAGTGTGAACAATCAGCGATTAACTATTTGCTTTTTTAATAAAAAAAATTAATAAAAGTGATGCATGTATGCATCTCTTTTATTTACACGGAATTTGTATCTATTGTACGCTTTTTGAGCGAGAAAATAGTCGATACTTATTCGTTTTCTCGTCAACGCACGGTACGAAAGCTCTCAAAAAGGTATGTTTTTTCCCGATTTTGTTACATTTCTCATTCATGCTCCGCTCCTATTGATAGTAGCGTAACGTATAGCCTATAGCATTCCTCGATAAATCGACTATCTAACAGAAAAATAATCTTTAAATTTGGACCAGTGGTTCCCGAGATCCTAGCGTTCAAAGATTCAAACAAACAAGCTCTTTAGCTTTATAATATTAGTATGAAAATTACCATCATTACAATGCCACATGTTCTGAAATTGTTTGCACTTGATACTAATATAATATACGCAAGAGTTTGTATGTTTTTTTATCAATCACGTCGGAACGTCTGAATGGATCGGGATGAAATTTGAAACACAGTTAAATTATATTCTGGAATAGCACATACGTATATTACTTTTATATTACTTATTATCATAGGAAAATAACGGGGACAAGAACCGGAAAAAACCGCGGGTTAGTATTTTTTATAAATGCGGAAGGTTGGATGTTTCGATGTTTGTTGCTCAATCACATTATTAGAACATAAAACAGATCAGTGTACAATTTGAAACTAAGAGACATACCTATATAATAACAGTGTACGTAAGTTACTTAAAAATAAAAGTGACGAGGCGAGCAGGACATGTGCCTGATGGTAAGCAACATACCTGCCACATAACACCACAGCGACACGCAACTATTGGAACATGAAGAGTCCAAACGATTACCTAGCACTGCACTGCACTCGTCACCCAGAGATCTCTAAGATGTTATATCTCTGAGCACTATAATTTCTCTGGAAACATTGCCCTTCAAACACGAGCACATTCATGTTTGCACATTACTGCCTGGCGGTAGAATGACTGGCAAAGGTGTGGTACTTCCCCATGCGGACTCAGCCAGCAGTCCTACCACTACAACTACTACTACAATACTTTCTATTCCGAAGAATGCACAGTTCGTGAGGAAACATTCTGTGCGCACATAGTTACGTTCATTTACATTGTATTGTGTTGTTCATTTGAATTAAAACTACAATTCCAAATATTACGTAAAGATCCTATTGATATTTTATATTGAAACTGTAAAAATTTGGTAATAATATAATTAAAATACTTACGCAAAGCATTGCCTTGAGCAGCCGCCATTTCTGGACCTGAGAAATAACACAAGGGTAATATGATTAGTAATGGTGCGGACTCATATGCGTCCTACGGCGAATATTCGTGTTGGCGCGATTAGTGTGGCCGGGTACATCGTGTTATCGCAATGTATGCGCAACAAGACGATGAAGCATCGGAGAGCTCTTGGTAAACTGGCGCGAATCATAGGGATTTGTCGCGGCAATATTCGCTTGACTTACGTCAATTCAAAATCTAAATTCATTTATTTCGGGTAAGGTTCCCCATAAATTATACAATTCATACAATCAATTTCAAACGGAAACACAAAAGGAATGTAAGAAGACTTAAGTATTGGAAAGCTTTACTAGCTTTTCTGATCGTATTTTTTTAACACGCTTTTGTTAACTTCACTTGTAGGTAACTAACTACGAGTATGTATGAAAATCTTGGAATCTTAATTTGACCCACTTCCCGGTCTTTGATTAGGATTAAATTTTACACACGCTCTGAATTCTGATGACAATACATGACTTAAAAAGGAAACGTCATTACAAATCCAATATGGCGCCCTTCCCAAGATGGCGGACTGGATATTTGAAATCCACCCGCATGATATGGGTATCAAATGAAAGGGTTTGCTGTCAGAAATACGAAAAAAATAGTCACATGACTTAAATTCAATATGGCGGACGTCCAAGATGGTGGACAGGCTATTTGAAATGCTTTTGTAATTTTTAGTGCGTGCTAAAAGCATGTTTTTTCGTTTTTTAAACTATTATTGGTAATTAATGGTACGACCTTTTGTAGCAGTATTTCAAAGCCAGATGTTGACATACGTAAAAATCCAGGAAATTCCATGCCACTCTCTGCGGCTAAGTAAGATAACTTACATACTTTCCATTCCTGTGCTGTACATGAGAAAAACAAAGTGAAATTATAATTATTGGGTAGCGGTGGACTGTAACTAGCTGGTGAATATAGGAAATGAGAGAGGCGCATAATGATAGTAAAAATATTAAAATTATTTAAAACATTTACAAAATTAAACCAAAACGCTCCTTAACCAAGGTAACTAAAGCAATAACTGAAGTCACAGGAAAAATAGAATATAAAATACAATTAAAAATAGAAAAAGAAAATGTTCCAGCCAATCGTCAACAATTATTATACACTCACGGCTATCTTCTTGCGCCTGCGGTAAGAAGAGATTACTTTCCAGAATACTTACATCGTTCGGTTTCTATGAATAGTAGTCATCCACCATCTCATCATTCTTCTCTTTTTCATATTATTTCGTAAATGATACTCGCTCAATTTTAATAAATGACAGTTTACTGATATATGATGCAAAGCCACTATTTCCTTCATTTTTAAATTACTGCCTACTACGTCTCGACGCACAACAATCTGAACAACCCTATTCGGCACAATGCCTTTGATTATTGACTTGTCTAGATGACGCGTTACGCTGTAATTGCGACAAAAGTACGAGGCCAGGTTTCAAACACAAGTTTAACAATTGTCTGTCACTGTCCCTGCTATTACTGTTCTTATGTCAATGGTATGCGTGCTAAGTGATACAAGCTCCCCCAAGTATTTCCTGTTAAAGTGGGTAAAAATATATTTCGATTTATAGAGACCTATAATTCGTTCAATTCAGTGTTCAATTCACTTAAATTAGATATATCTCAAGATATCAATGCTATAAAATTAAAACATGACTATTGTAGAGAATGATTTATTCTCTAAATTCCATTATAAGATTTTTTTAACAAATAAAGACAACAAAAAAACAACGGAAACCATGAGTTTTGTGTAGATACTTGCAGCGCCCCGCGGCTTTACCTGCGTAGTTTTCGTAATGTTAATGTTTGGATGTTTGTTACTAAATCACGTTGTAACGTCTCGACGGATTGGGCTGACATTTGGAACATAGATTAATATTGAGGATGACGGGAACGGCAACTACGCGGCTAAAAACTTGGAGCACTGCCCCTAATATTCTAAGTGTGAATGTTTGTTCTTCCATTACGTTGTAACGTCTGAACGGATCGGACTGAAAAGACATTGTTCATTTATAAGGGACTTTGGGCTAAACGTGGACATTGACTGTCCTTGATATCATATATTAAACTTGATAGCTTCTAGCAGTTGATATCAGAATATTATCTTTTTGTTTGTAGTAGCAGAAAGACTACTTACTCATATTTCCCATAAGTAATGCGAACGTTGACAACATTTTGTACCATCGGAGGGCCAAAATTGTTATTGGATGACTTTTTCTATCGATTTTCAGAAATCAATATTATTCGAGAAAAAAATCGACATCATTCAAAGCTGGCAATCAAGTTTGAGAAGTCGGAAATAAACATTAAAATACTTTTGTAATTAACTTTTAGTTTATTAATTTGGGTATTAAAATAATGCATTAATTAGTCATAAAAATAATTTATAAACTTTTTGCCAAAATCAAATTATCAAGAACATTTTGTCCACAGATAGTCCATTTTGAACAATGTCCTTTGAAAAATAGATAGTGTATGGCTTGGAACAAAACATAGGCTTAGGCATAGACACATCTTTTAGCAGGCAATATTTTTGTCCCGAAAAAATAACAGGAACGGAATCAATGCGGGTAAAATTGCAGGGCACTGCTAGTTCTAATATTAATAGGATGCCAATCTTTGTATATTTTGATGTTTGTTTCTCAATCTGTTCATAAAATATGAACGGATCTGACTGAAATTTTAAACCGACAGAACGAACTTAACTTAACTTACCTATATTTCTGATGTTTCTACGCGGAGCGGTCTATCTAGACAAGTAAATAATCAAAGCACAATACATCGCACCAATTTGACATGAATCTTAGCCTGCTAATGTAGACACCAACATCGTCTTAGCCAGAATACGATGTTTTTGTTGCGCCAACACGTTACGAATATTCGCCTCATAGGTGGGGCCGCAGCATTAGGGTATAATGATTGCCTATTTTGTCACTCCATGTACGAGTATGTTACTGTCACCCTCAGCGCCCATAGTAGGCAAACTGTGAGCGACCAACTGAGTGAGTTGCAAATTTGTGGTGAACTGAAATTTGAGTTAGCTGCAAACTCAGATCAATACGAAAATAGTTTTTTTTTTAAAGAATAGGTAGAATAGCTGGCTGGTTTTAGAGAAACCCTTTACATAATATTATCCAAATCGGTATGGCGGTTTTTAACAGCACAGTGGCACGCAGTCATTGGCACATGAAGAATCCCAATCATTATTACCTAGCACTGCACTACACTGCGGTTCTCAACCAAAGACAAAAGATGTGTTATCTCTATGGCCTACAACTGCCCTGGAAACTACAGTAACGACTCTCAAATATCCTTATTTTATGTCCTAAATGTCCTTTTTTATGACAAAAAATCTTCTCATTGAAGCTTTTCATGCTAGAGCTGTCAAAACAGGGACAAATACAATAAAAAAAATATTAAAAAAACATTTACATAATATCATGAAATAGTAAATGTCTTACCGAATCCAGTACTACAAAGAACTAGCGCAAGCACGAAGAACGAAGTTGACCACATTTTCCTGGGTAGTATTAGACTCAGCAAAGTTTTAAACTGATGCCTTCAGTTGGTTGTTCTGCTTTATGTAAGGGAAAATTGAATTTTATTTTCAGGCTTTGAAATTATTAGATCACGATTTTTTATTGTAATAATAAAATAATCTAGTTATTAAACTTTTATAACATAATCACGACAGTTGAGGTGTCGAATGAAACGAATTACTTAGATGCTCTTTTGGGTGTTTTAGGCTGAGACTCCACCAAAGCGGAGACGAGAAGAGACGTTTTTCAGCTCGGGTGACTTCACCGAAGCTGTGCCTTACGCCGCGCGTCATCGCCTGCGTACATTTCTCGTTTCCGCTGCGCGTCGGCGGTGGCGGGGCACAGCTCACATCTCCGCTTTCATCGCGCCATACAAATATAATACATCTCCCAGTATAGTCGTCAATATCCCTAAAATACCTTTTTTCCAATCAACTTCGCCATTCATGGATTATTCAATTTTACTATAAGTACCCATTTCAATCACGGAAAAATCACGAACTTTTCCGACAAACTAATAATTAAAAACTTAACATTTATAATTTTTGTAGTTTCAATACCTCTCCTAATTCATTATTTCGCAATGCCGTACAAAAATCATGCGACAAGGAGAAATGGTCGAGGGTTGCAACCCTGTTGCTCTTCGACTGTACTCGGTTGGACAGCTTACAAGTGACGGCATATTGCTGAATCTTATTACTTTATACCCTTCTATCATCCTACATAGGTCTCCTGGTGGTTCATTTACTACGTATATTTTGTTCACGGGCCTGTTGTCTAGTAGTAGGATGTGCGTGTTAGATGCTTTTTGGATGAGTGAAATCTTGTCAGTTCGCATCACTTAAAAGTCCAAGTTGTACATTTTCACTTCTATCAACATTTCCTATTTTTCTTTTTTGCATTTGTTTTCACGTGTACCGTAAGAAGTGTCTATCTATCTAAATATTTTAGTAAAACTGTTGTAAACATAACTAAATGATTTTTCATAGAAATAGACATCCTACTGGCTTGTAAGTTGTAACCGTCGCTTATAAACATCTGCTAGCTTTTAGCTGCGCTAGATATTTTTAGTGTACGAATAACTTTTAGTAAGTTCATTGTTTAAAACTTTTGACCAACTGCGATCGCCAACCCGCTTGCCGATTACGTGGCGTGGCGTGGCGATTACGAGAAACCCCCTCGAAACATGACCGACGATCTGGTGAAAGTCGCTGGAAATCGTTGGATTTGGGCGGCGCCAGACCAGCCTTTGTGGAGATCTTTGGGGGAGGCCTTCGTCTAGCAGTGGAGGTCCTTCGGCTGATAGGATTATGATGAAGTTCAGTGTAGCCAGTTTTTAGAGCCAGTTCACACAATTTACCCTAATTCTCTATGCCAGGTCAATGTATAGTATAAGCAGTCCACTTTACATTCTACTGCTGGTACATGATATGCCTATAGCACTCAGGGATGACGTACATATCCTACAGTGTTAAAGTTTCTTCAGCTTCTAAAAAACAAAAGCTTCGCTTCGCTGAGTGAGACATTTATTAGAAAATATTGACTTAAAATTGAGTTTAGGGGATGATTGCCCCTTTAGATTGGTCTTATTGTAAAAAGCAACAAAATAGTTGTCTGACGAACATATTTACGAATGGAGCATGAGAATTTAAGCGAAGTTAAATTATTATGTTGGAGTTGTTAAGCAAAACGGCTGACGGAAAGTGTCTGGGAGTATTGGAACCTTGTTTTTAAGGATGTTGCCTACAACATACGTGAAAATCACTTATTAGAAAATACGTGAAGTAAGTAATGTTTGTATGTACCTTCATTACCCCATATCTCAAAATTGGCCGTCTAAGCAAGTTAGCGAGTAAGCATGTGTTCTTAGTACTTACTAACTCTACTCAATCGTCCACATTTCATTCATCAGAAAATAGGTGACGTCTGGGAGCTCTGGGATCTCGGACTATTAGCAGTTGCTTACGAAGCAGAAATACTTCTAAAAACGCAGTCAAATACACAATCACGAAATGTTGTTGTTGCTACCGTATCATTGCGACCTCAACGCTATTGAGCTTGTTTGGAGTCAAGCAAAGGGTAAGGCAAAAATAACAAGCAAAAATATAGGAATACCAAGATCTGAAATGCAAAATTGAATAAAATAATGTTTTCTATCCATAACTGCTGATGACTGGAAGAAGTATCACTGATCATATACTAAATGAGAAATATCAGTACAAATTAAGGACCTATTATTGAAAATGAACTTGAACCTTTCATAAAACATTTTGAGGACAGTAGCAGTAGCAGCGAAGAAGGCCGTGAAGCTGATTCAATATTATCAAGTGTAGAGTTTTAAAGGCTCTGGGCCGGGAGAAGGCGGCTTAGACAAATTATGAAGTTTAATCGATTACTAGTGGAATCCCAATCGGTAGTGATCGGCTCAACAGACGAGCACCAGAATAAGGTTTAAAGTGTTCCCAACTCCCCCTTATTTTCCTCTTCTTCTCCTAATCCATGAAATATGTTAAAAAAAAACAATTTAACAGACAAAGATCACGGACCCCGGTGTCTGTGGCTAAGTTAAATAAAAAAGAGTTTTTGGAATCCGATTTCAACTGTAACTCATAGCTCTATTGTACTATATTTGTACGGCTCAATTACGAATAGTGGCAAGTGCTTATCAATTAAAGTCCTTGACTGTACATAAAATAATGGATTATTTGAAAATAATAAATAGGCAGAATTAAAAGTACTCTTTTATTTAATATTCTTCATAATACATTCGACATAATATATTCTTCATAATACAGCAGTTGCTATCAACAAAATAAAGATTTTAGGTACAACTCGAAAAAAATGTACTTGGTGAATAAACTAGTATAGAATATAATAGTATCAATTCCGTTTAAGCAATATATAGCCAGAGTTCAGCTCTTGATTTTTTAAAATTCCCGCCTTTTTTCTTGGACAGCTTTCGTTGGCCAGACTCTACCGCTGAGCCTTGATAAGTGATGGTAGTTTCGAATGGACTCACCCAATATGACTCACTACGACTTCGCTTTTCTTGGGCGAACCCGGTTTTTTTATTTATTTAATTTAAACACCCCACAGACTCCGGGGTCCGTGACCTTTGTCATTATGATAATCTTTTTTTATTTACATAGTTCTTGGATTAGGAGAAGAAGAGGAAAATAAGGGGGGAGGGTGGAGAGTAGGGGGGGGCAGTAGGGGGGGGGGGGGAACATTTTAAACCTAATTCTAGTACTAGTCAGTCCGATTTGGCCAATGACAATTGACAGGGCGAGGTGGGCCCCATTGACTGGCGAGGTGGCCAATGACAATTGACAGGGCGAGGTGGCCCCCATTGATTGACGAGGTGGCCAATGACAATTGACAGGGCGAGGTGGCCCCCATTGACTGGCGAGGTGGCCAATGAAAATTGACAGGGCGAGGTGGCCAATGACAATTGACAGAGCGATGTGACCCATCGACTAGCGAGTAGGCCATTGACAAGTAAGGTAACCCCTGGCTGAAGACTGATAGTTGATTGACTAATGATGGGGGACAGTAGGGGGGGAACATTTTAAACCTAATTCTAGTACTAGTTAGTCCGATTTGGCCAATGACAATTGACAGGGCGAGGTGGGCCCCATTGACAGGCGAGGTGGCCAATGACAATTGACAGGGCGAGGTGGCCCCCATTGATTGACAAGGTGGCCAATGACAATTGACAGGGCGAGGTGGCCCCCATTGACTGGCGAGGTGGCCAATGAAAATTGAAAGGGCGAGGTGGCCAATGACAATTGACAGAGCGATGTGACCCATCGACTAGCGAGTAGGCCATTGACAGGTAAGGTAACCCGAACCCGTAACTGATAGTTGATTGACTAATGATGTGCCCTTAGAAAAGGCGAGGTGGTAATTTATACGTTGTAAATAATCTAAAATGTACAGAGTTATAAACTGCAAGGTGGTCTTTTTTGTTGTTTAGGTCAACCTTGAAATGTGTTACGCCATAAACTGTGCGGTAGCTGTTTTAGCCATACAACCCTAACTTAGTATACAAAATGGACTCTGCCAGATTCAGACTCTTATTACTGATTTGATATCCCCTGCGATTAGGTCGTTATGCTGAAGATGAACGATAAACTGTAGTTTACTCGTTTTTAATTTGGTCAGGAGTGGCGGAACTCTACTAAATAATTGTTGTTTCTTTTCAGCAGATTACAATGATGTGCGGCCTTCAACATCACACGAGGACGTGTAATTAATGTCAGGACGGCCGTGTCGGAGGAAGCTATATGTCACGGGTTGATTGTTGTTTTCATAGCACATAATATTATATTGTTCACAATTTACATCCTTTTAAAAATCCTGATTTATTGTTATTTGATTTGTTATTTCATGTTTGATTTTAAAAGCTTAGGTATTAAATTAATTAAAGTCATGAATTGTAAAGCACGTAACAACCAATCAGAGCAGAAGACAACTCTCGCAGTGTTTTGTGCTCGCATACTACCATCATGACGCCCACGAAACCAGCAGCAAACCACGATATCGACGAGAATAGTGTTTCTCCGATATATTTATATACCGTGATATTACAATTCATGCGTTAGATTGTAGTCTGACGGGTTAACAACTTTACGGTGACATAAACAATATACACCATTTATGTAATCCCACAGAAATCTAAATAATAATTAGATTTCTGTGTGTAATCCAAATGGCGACTAGCCTCTGGCTCATTTCTATATATATATATATACTAATATTAGAAAATATCGAGAGTAGCACCACAGTATCAAGCAAAGCTCATATACAGGGTTAATTGTCTTTGGTATAAACAAAAACTACGATGGACTGTGGTACCAAAGAGCAGTTCAAGCTCGATTCAAGTTCAATTTAAATATCGGTTCTATTTTGCGTTAGCGTGGTCATTGTGATTGTTGAGTTCCTTGAGATATTTTTACTTACGGTTGTAACTATGGCAGACTTTGTGTAAGTAGTGAAATAGTATTCATAACTTAAACAATAATACATTAATAAATAAATACTGGTGGACAATTCACACACAACACTATTTGACCCCAAACTAAGCAGAGCTGTGGTTTAGACAGGATAAAAAAAAGTCTGAAGTAAAATTCATATTTATTGAAAAGTCACACAAAAAGTTAAAAAATGTTTAATTAAAAATATTTTTTTAATAAATATTGGTGAACAAATCACACA
Organism: Ectropis crepuscularia; assembly: GCA_963693475.1. Taxonomy (NCBI): domain Eukaryota; kingdom Metazoa; phylum Arthropoda; class Insecta; order Lepidoptera; family Geometridae; genus Ectropis; species Ectropis crepuscularia. The sequence goes on from OY856342.1 coordinate 21,398,921, forward strand.
CATCAATTTCAGGTTATCCAGAACCAGTTGTAGATTGAGCGCAGGCCTGGACGTGGTACATGAAACGAAAAAGAAAAGAAAAATAGAAAGAAAACAGTCATGTTTGATGCAGGCAATCATATTAGGCAGCTGATGAATTTCAAATGAAGCGAGTGCAAATAGAGCTCTCAAGATAATTTTAAATTACGCCAAAAATAGCGCTATGGTTTTTTTATTAGCCCCATGTCACTTACGTCAATATTGTCTATGGATCAGTGTTGCCAGAATGTAGAAAATAAAAATCTACTACTTGGTATTTAATGCGGTAAATTGAATCTGTCACATTCAAAACCTGCCCCTTTCATAGCTCTTTCCCCCTACGACTTAACTCTACGAAACGCTGCTTTTCTGTACAATCGTAGGTCAGAACCTATGGCCGTATTTTTATTGTCGTAACTATAAGTTATAGAGAATCAGCCATTTGATAGCTTCGGAATATATTCTGAGTTATACTAAAAACTATACAATGAATGGCTAGAGCTAGTACTTACAGAGCCAGCGCAAGCAATTGATGCCCCATCTGAGGAGACTGACGAAAATGTCCCAGCATCGGGGTCTGAAGAACGTTGAAATGCGGGTATAGTAAAATTGAATAAACCAGGAATGGCGAAGTTAATTGGGAAAAAAGGGAATATTTTAGGGATATTGGCCATTATATTACTATCTGAAAATAAAGAAACGGTTCGTTTTATTGTAGTTCAATGTTAGTGTTTGCTGAGCTACTCCTCAAGGATGATCTTAAACTACATTAACCTCATACAATAGACTATGATTAAACAAGTCTAGCACGTTTACAATTGGTTAGCAATTGGGAATGGAATCTGAAGTTTATTTTGCTAAACGATTGACACGATTTAGCAACAAACATCCAAACCGTCACATTTATGATATCAGTGGGATATTATATTTCTAATAAATGACAGAATTAAAAAAAATGCTTCATTTCATACGCACCTAAGTAAACATACCTGATGCAGTTCCGAAATTTATTATTATCTCAGTAACCAATGTCCCCGAGCTCCCTGAAGATGAGGAACAAGTGCTTGATGAAGAGAATCCCCCAGCTGAGATTGTGTTACTGGTGATACGTGATGGTGTAACTACAGTCTGACCATTTGGCCGCACTAAAGTTATTTCTGTAAAAAACATGAAAAGTTCTTGAATCAGAGTAGTCGACACTTCGTTGCAACGACATACCTACGTGATGTAATCTGGTAACAAATAATAATTAATGTGCGCAGATGAAACTATTATACACAAGTTATAAATTCAATTTTAACTAGACGGGTCACTTTCTTGTTTCTTGTGATTCAGTAGTTTGCACGAGCACAATTTTATTCCACAAGGCCGAGTAATACGGCTGAAACGTATATCGGACTGGACTGACTATATGAAACGTGATTACCCAGTTAGTTAATGTAAAATGTGCGACAATCACGATAGTCTTCATTATTTTACAATAGTACAGTCGAGGTAGACATAAAACTAGCCTGAAATAGAAAAAATTCCGGGGAGCGATTTTTTTTTATGAAACGTCGGGGAGGGTTGTTGGAAGTATAAATCTCGATTTTCTAACTAATCCCGGTAGAGGGTTCGCCACCATCTTGTTTTTAAGTTTTTGTGAAATAACTCGTTAATTTTCTAGTTTAGAGCGAAAATGATGGTTACTAAAGTTGTTGGAAATTTAATTTCTCACAAGTTTGCTTCATATAGTTTTTACGCTAGGATCAATATTTGCAGAGTTATACTATCAAGTTTATCAAAAAAATCGTAATGGGTGCAATTTTATTTCTTCAACTTTGGTTCTCGCACATTTTTTACTTATTTTATTTTTAGTATTTGTTGTTACAGAGGAGTATAGAAATACATCATCTGTGAAAATTTCAACTGTCTAGCTATCACCGTTCTTGAGATACAGTCTGGTGACAGACGGACGGACGGACGGACGGATGGACAGCCAAGTCTCAGTAATAGCTCCGTTTTTACCCTTTGGGAACGGAACCCTAAAAAGTGCGAGAACCGAAGTTGATGAAAATAAAATTCCACTCATTACGATTTTTTTGATAAATAAACTTGATAGTATAACTCTGCAAATATTGATCTTAGCGTAAAACCTATATGAAGCAAACTTGTGAGAAATTAAATTTCCAACAATTTTGGTGACCATCGTTTTTGCTCTAAAGTTGAAAATGAACGAGTTATTTCACAAAAACTTTAAAACAAGATGGCGGCGAACCCTCTACTGATATTAGTTAGAAAATCGAGATTTATACTTCCAACAACCCTCCCCGACGTTTCATAAAAAAAAATCGCTCCCCGGAATTTTTTCTATTTCAATGTCTGCCTCGACCGTGCTACAAGTTTCAGAAACAAATTAGAAACGTATGCAAATGATTAGGTACAGACCAACTAAAAACACAGAAAGCCGCCTTAAAACAGAACCTGACATAAACTCATATGTTAGGTACATAAACCCATTATGTTTCTTGGATGCGTTTAATATCACAAACGTTGCAAATACATAATATTAATATGTCAATCATTTAGTCTGTGTCCCCAGAAGGTGTGAGCTGTGAGCGGCCGACTGAGATGTCTAGTACGCGCCCTTCCATGTATTTGAAATAGAATGTCCACAGTTTGCTAGTTTTGAACTCAAAATACGCAGTTTGCGCAAAACTAGGAACCAGTGGACAGTGGACACTCCATTTGAAATACATATTATGCATATGAAAGGGTGTACTAGACCGATACGCCGCTAACAGTTTGCCTACAAGGGTCACAGCATTCGACTTAACTCAAAAGTTTGACAAACTGAGTATATGTTTAGATTACGGCGACTAGTAGTACTTACGAGAAACGGATCGACTAATTTGAATTGACATCTGGTTGTCTGTCGTTGTTATTACTACCCCTGGAGTAGAAGCGCAGCTTGTAGTGTCTTGTGAGTCGACACCTGGAACTTGAAACGGATTCTTTGTAAAACTGAGACTATAAGAAAATAAATAAATGAGAATAAAATTGGAGCGTATTCCACACAGTGCTATCGAGTTCTAAATAAAACCAAGGTTTGTATTTTTTACTAGATAAAGGATTGCTTTTAAACATCTACAACGACAGAGAAACATAGAAACAAACAGAAATACGCAAATGTTGATATTTATAATGTGCTGTCAGTTATTCTACCTCCAAGTAGTAATGTACAAACATTACTGTGTTCCGGTTAGAAGGGCAATGTTTCCAGTGAATTACAGATATAATATCTTAGATCTCTGGGTGACGAGCGCAGTGCAGTGCTAAGTAATGATTTGGACTTTCTTGTTCCAATAGTTGCGTGTCACTGTGCTGCCCTGCTCGTCTCGTCACTCTTAGCTACAAAAAAAAAATAGTTGGGAGAAGGATAGTAGATAGTAGAATATTATACGAAAATCATCATTATTATAGCAACGAATATTAATAAAAGTGATTAATATTTTGTAAGTTACCAGTCCCAGTCAGTGCAAGGCAAAATATCGATAAATATAAAATAAAAAAATTTCCTCGGAGCATTTTGTTTCTTTACACTGTCCGTCAAGTTACATTGAATCACTTAAACTAATAACTTACAGAATTTCATGGAGGTCGTGTATCGTGATTTAACTGTAATTTTGATCGTGTTTCTTAAAATTAACTTATTAAAAATTCACGATTACGATCGTTAATTCTGTAAAGGTAAAATACAAACCTCATTAATTATATGCCCGATTATACAACTGGCATTACCCCGTGATTTTACCCATGCAGTTTCCGTTCCCGTCATTTTCACGTAATAAAAATATACAGGGTTATTGGTAATCAGCCTGCATCCTTTTAAGGGGATGTTAAGTACATTCAATACGTCAACTTTAGTTGTACAGTTTAAAAAAAAAAATGTTTCTTTTTCTTTTACAAAATAAATAAAAAGTGCATTTGCACGGTCTAAAAGTATCGAACAAGTCGTAACGAGAGCGCGTACGCTCTTTAACGCCCAAAAAATGATGTACCGAAGTGAATAAACACTAAAAAGTCGCTAAACAGTACAAAAAAGGGCAACAAATACAATTTTTTTTGGGTTATCTATTAAGTTTTAACGAAAGTTGTAGAACAAAAGTTGTTTGTTTAAATATACAGAACATGCCCTTAAACGGATGCAGGCTGATTACCAGTAACCCTGTATACATTTCATTTCATTTTCATCGTTATTTTAAACTGCGTTCTAGTTTTCAACCCGATCCGTTGAAACGTTCCGATGTGGTTATCCGATACCGACTACCTCTTGCCAACAAGCTAATGACTTGTTTATATGCAATTCAGGAAATTTTCCTACTTTTGAAACTATCCTAATAATTGACCTCACACTCACATCTGGCTCTGTCTTTAATAGTATTGGCGATTGGAGAGTATACTTTAAGGCTTGTCCGTCGTTCCAACATAACGCCCTAGATTTTACCATCAACCATGGTGATAATATTTGACCTCAAAACACCACAAATAATTCCACATTTCGCTTTAATAGTAGTAAAGCCATTGGCCTGCCTTTAAAGAATCTCTGCACACACAAATCGTGAATTCAGATATCATGGACATTGATTGACCCGACTACTGCTACAGCAATAGAACTTCAAGCTGTCATCAAGAAACTCACAGACATCATTCATGAGGCTTGCCACGTTTCAGTGCCTATCAAAGGATAAGGCGGAAAATCCCCCAAAGCTCCCTGGTGGACCGAGAGACTCGAGACCCTCAAAAAGGAAGTGATTGCCGTTCACCGCAAATTCCACGCTGCGAAGCGCTGCGGGTCTTGCCTTGATCCTATTCTCCAACGGCAACATTCTGGCAAAGATGAATATGCTCGGAAGCTAAAGGCGGAATCAACGAGACATTTTAGAGAGTTCTGTGAGTTACAGACTAAGGAAAACGTCTGGTCACCAATAGACTTTTGAAAAAAGCTTCGCCTCGGCGTCCTCCCGTAACGTTGAGAACCGAAGCTGGTTTTACTACGAGTATCAGAAAAACCGCTAGATCTTTTCTAAATAACTTCTACCCTGACGATTGTCCAGACACTGAGTCCAAACATCACAGTTTGAGAGCAAATAGTGAGGTATACCCTAACACTCAAAAATACTCCATTCACTCCTGCAGAAATTAATGAGATCCTGATGAATATGAACCCCAAAAAAGCCCCTGGTATTGACAACCTAACGGCAGATACATGTCTTGAGGTTTTCTATAATTACCCTAATCTCATCTCCAACATTATGAACCGATGTTTTGAGCTACACCACTTCCCCAAATTCTAGAAGGTGGCATATGTGAAGGTAATTCCTAAACCAGGGAGAGATGATTACACGTCTCTAGGATCATTCCGACCAATCGGGCTGTTGCCGGTGTTCGGTAAGCTGCTGAAGAAGCTGTTTATTAATAGGGTAATTTATCGGGCAACAAAAAATAGAAAAATGAGCGAGAGACAACTCGGTTTCAAGGAGCAGAAGGGCACATCGGACGCAATCAACTCAGCATTGGAAGTGATACGTTTACTCAAATCACGCAAAAAACGGGTGGTGGCGGTCTCACTAGATATAAAGGCTGCATTTGACAACGCTTGGTGGCCAGCTCTCTTCCATCGGTTAAGACTCTTGGACGGTCCCAGCAGCATCTTTGGGCTTATACTCAATTACGTCCAGGATCGCGAGGTTATACAAGAGTACTAGACTATGCGGGAGAGCGAATGACCAAGACAATGTCAAAGGGATGCATCCAAAGATCTACGTGTGGCCCTGTGTTATGGAACATAATACTTGATGAGTTACTCGAGAGACAACTACCACCAAGTTAGCACATTCAGGCATTTGCTGACGATGTGTTACTGGTAGCAAAAAATATCACAGATTTTGAGTTGTCTGCCAATCAGGCCCTTGACGTCATCACTGACTGGGGCAATGGTGTCAAGTTGTCCTTTGGCCTCTTCAAAACACAGGTTGCCTTTACGCCAAAGGCCAACGCAGCACGGCTATCCATGAACGGCAGCAACCTCACCTCACCACACCACCTTGCACGAAGTCAAGCTCTTGGGAGTTATCATAGAAGAAAAACTAAAATTCCGGAATCATGTGCGTCACATTCTTGGAAAGGCAACAAGAATCTTTAACAAGCTGTGCCTTTACTCCCGGCCTACCTGGGGAGCCCATCTTAAGAATGTGCGCACAATTTACAAACAGGTAATCGAACCTATTGTGACATACGCGGCTGGCGTCTGGGGAGAGTTTGCTAAGATACAGCATGTCAAGCGAGCCTTGTTCAGCATGCAGCGAGGCTTGCAGCATGCAGCACTAAAGGCCATTAAGGCCTTCAAAACTGTCTCCACTACGGCGGCTCTCGCGCTGGCGCAGTTTGTGCCATTAGACCTAAAAATCTTGGAGGTGCACTGCGTCGAGAGAGCCAAAGTGTTTTAATAGATCAATAAAAAATGTTCATTTAAATAATATGTATTTATTTCATAATAACTCTTAATCCCGTCACCTTTTTGCTTCATTCACTGAGGGTTTTATTCACTTCAGATGTATAATCATTGCTATTCAGAGTGATAATGTCGCCAGCTAGCTGAACATGCTTCTGTCGGGGTTTAATTAGCTTGATTATTTAAGTCTTCATCGGATAATTACATTACTTAATGCTCAACATTTAAAGAAAAAAAACACTATACAAGTAGAGTAAGATGTATTCCGCCACTGTTTGTATTTATATGTTTAACTTATATGTTACATTTTTGCTTTTTTTTGTAACACTTTTTTACCGACTATACTTTTATTTCATTAGTGACGTTATTCTTAAACAAGCCAAATCAAAATTGTATACACTTTCATTTTTAGCTTTATTTCTTCCAATAAATATTCTGGCTAAAATAATTGTACTAATGAGTCAATAATTTAACCATTAGCTAAACTGATCGCTTATAAATACGACTTGTTTTGACAACCCAAGTCCACCGGTCCGGTTTTTATGCGTTGAAACTGAAAATTCAGAGAGTCATCATCATCATCAATATAAAATTAATAAAAAAACAATACACACACTACTATGTATTAAACACACACGCTTTATTCAAATAAATACTCCTGTGTTTGTTGTTGAAGTCTGCGGTCTTATTCAGAATTGATTAGTTTCACTTTGTGGTCGAATATCGACCACTTGGCGACCACGAGTAAATAAAAAGTCACAAAGAGGCCCTTTTGAGCTTGACTTAACTTAGACTTAGGACTTTCTGTCACAAGGTGTGAGTCACGGAAAATGGTCTTGACAGTTCTAATCCATCGCGCTGGCTAAAATATGTGGTTTGATGATGGATGGCGCGGATTATTGACGTGAACTCTTCGTTTGGCGTACCACATACAGATTTTTCGTAGGCTGTGAATTGAATTCTAGCGTCACGCTCAGAAATGATAAGAAATGTTCGGGTAAACTCGGGATCATGGCCATTGGGCATCTAGAAATGCGTCAGAATTTCCGTGATAGATGGCCATGTTCATGGCCACGCCCTCCGGTTTCACCCGCGTAGTTTTCAAAGTGAGTTATTAAATTCTGAGTTAAAAGCTTTCACTTCTATCGGCAGCCCTTATGACTGCCATTTTTTTTTTATTCTCCTTGATCTTGCGTTTGACTTTATGTTGCCAAATAGTACCTACAGCAGAAGTTAAAAATCTAAGGTACTTAATATGCTAGCCAGCACAGCAGATACTTATTCCCTCTTCGCTTAAAAGTTCCCATATTTTCGCTTGATCGACGATATCACTCGTAACTCAGTTATTAACAAAAATAAGATAGTTTCACAGCTTTCTTATTTTTAAAAGCCCTTTTTCGGTTGGGTTCAGATTTTATCTAGTACGTAGTGAACTTTTACGATCTGTAGAAGACGTAGGTCATCTTATAGGCTTCAAATTAAGGTTTCATGTTGTAGTTATTTCAGGAAAAAGCAATATACTTACATTTATAACTTTAATCACTACAGGTACATGGAAGATTATCAATACCTCTTCTGTTTGTTACTGCAAAAACAAAGAAAAAAAATTAGGAGACTCTAAACTTGCAACGTTGCTTATTTACATTACTGAAATTGAATTTGACTGAATATATTTTTTATTTTAAAATGATACTTTGTATAGGCTTGTACAATGACCTTAACAACCTGAACAAAATTAAACTACTTCGGATTTGAAATCTGTAGGTACAACTTTCTACTAGTCAAGACCTTTTATTTGATACTCATATTGAGGTAGGTTTGTAAAGAAATATTTTGACCGCCATTTTGTGGAGGCGGCTAACTTGAATCGATATTAATCAAACATAGCTAAAAATTACCGCACGGAAATTAATCTTAGAAAAAAAACCGCATCGAAATCGGTCTATCCGTTTGAATTCTATGGTGCAGACCCACACGCAGACAGAACCTTTTTTCATAACTCTCTTGCACAGTTGATATGATTTTTTATTGTTATTCGCTCTTGTATGGAGTACTGTTCGCACCTTTGGGATGGATCGGCTAAGTATCAGCTGATTCTCTGGAATCGATCGAGAGGCGTGGTAAAAGGCTCATAGGCAATAACACTCTTGTGCGAAAAAGACTGCAAAGTCTTGAACACCGCCGAAAAATTGCTAGCTTATCGGTCTATTATCGGATACACTTCGGAGAGTGTGCATCTGATCTACATGATCCACCACCTAGCCCTTTTATCTATCGGACTTCTCGTAACTCGAAGAAGCGGCATCGTTTCATGGTTGATGTTCCAAAGACACGAACGAAGAGGTTTGACTCTACTTTTGTGATAAGAACGTCTAGACTGTGGAATGAGTTGCCTGAGTGGGTTTTTCCCGATGGTTATAATCTTGGTGTCTTCAAGTCGAGAAGGAATCGGTTTCTTCTAGGTAAGCTCCATCTTAGACCGCATTGTCGTTTAACATCAGGCGAGATGGTGGTCAAGTGTAAACCTATAAATGTTAAAAAAAAAAATATTTACAAGTCTGTTGAAAAACGTCGTATGATACACGTGTATATTGATGATTACCGTCTTCGGCGCTCTTAATGGCGCCTCCACGGTAATCATCAACATTACACACTTGCAGTATAATCTACTGTTGTTTAATGATTCTTACCAAGGGATTTTATGAACTCTATAATGTATAGTGCTGTGTTGATTTCGGCGCTTATGATTTCTTCAACTACACCTTCGATTGTTGGTGGACTATTAATGAATTTAGTATAATTTGTCCAAAAAAAGCAAACTATATCAGGGCATCGCTGTTTTACTGAAACAGAAGCAGATTTTGAAATTCAATAACATCATCAATTATACCCAAATTTAATAAAATGTGAATTATAACATTATAACAAAGTACCTACCTAGATATTGTAATAATTCCATTGTAAGAATTCCTACTAAATTACCTCAAATATTAAAAATGCGAAAGTTGGGATGTTTGTCGCTCAATCACGTCGGACCACCTAAACGGATCAGATTGAAATTTGGAACGCAGGTGGACATAGGCTACTTTTCGTTCCGGGAAAACAATGGGAACGGGAAATACGCAGGTGAAACCGCGAGGCGCTGCTAGTCTATTTATAATCTGCCACAAATCTGCAATGTGATTCGACACTTTGGTATTCCTATTCAAGTTTTGTGAACACAAATATATTTATACACTAGCAACCAAGGGCGGTTCCAAGGGAAATTTAAATTCAATAACATCATCAGTTAGGCCTACTGTCCACGCACGCGTCTTTTGTCGAATGCATGCATCCTACGAACAAACGCAAGACGTGCGGCTGTCGTGTCGTTGTCGTTTCGTGGACACAGACTTCATTATTTGTACGCAAGATGCAAGCATTCGTCATGCATCCGACAATTATCGAAATCGTGCGGATGTCGTGCAGCTACGTGGACAATTGGCCTTAGTTATACACAAATTTTATAAAACTTTAAATAGTAACTTATAAGAAAGTTGATAATGTAATACCTAATTCTATGGTAAAAAAATACTAATAAATATTATAAATCCCGCCACTTGTGGTGCTAGTTCATAAGTGTTACACTGGATTTTTTTTTATTTGTTGTCTCACATCAAAGGGTTTTCTAGCTATCTATCTATCTAAATGCGAAAGATTGGATGTTTGTTCAGTAAGCAACCGCTGAAATTATACAACGAAGTATAGTATATAATATAAACGTAGATATAATATATGTGTAAACAAACAAGTGATTGCATTAGAAATAATTTCGGATGCGCTGGATGTTGTCTGAATCTACAAAAAATATAATTATGTTCAAGGTCTAAGCGAGCCATAATTATTAAATTCTCGGGTCAAGTAAAATTTGTATAAAAAAAAATTCGATGTTCGGTGTCAAACGCATTAAAAAAGTCAGAATTTAGCCTAGGCTAGAGAACTCGTGGAGTGATTTTCAACCGCGCTTGCCACGGCAGCGGAACTGCGGCAGCCACGCAAGCGTAAAACGCGTCATAATTTGTGCTTTCAATTTTTACATGGATATCTGCAATCTACAGAAGCTGCGGGACTGCAACCGCGGCGGGTGCGGCTGAAAATCGTAGGACGAGTTATACGGCAGCTAATATATATTATATATAAATGAATGTTTATCTGTATGTCCTTTATATAATCGTAAACTATGCATTTGATCATGACTGTGATGATCTCTAGCAAAAATTGTTGTACAGAAAGTGCCTGAGTACGTGGCATAGCAACGCGCGCAAGGTACCTCCAGCTAGTAATAAATATATATTGTTGAACATTTTACACACTACACCATCTAATTAAACTAAACTAAGTAACGCTTGTACTATGGAAACCAAATACCTGATACCTATATCATACAACTACATATATGCATATATATGTAAATGCATAATTAACGCCTAAGAAACTGTGTATACTATACGTACCGGGAGTCGAGATAGGTTCATTTTCTGAAGATGTAGTGTTAGTGTCTGAAATGAAAAACATAACTAAATGCAGTCAAAACTGTCGATTGTTTAATCGACAAAAATGTTTCAGAATTATGATTCCAGCATAATATGGTTTTAACAAGATAATATTATGCCTTCTTTAGTATAAGTCAAAGTGACATCGATGCCTAGTTGATATTCGTAAGACTCGAACAAAGAGTTTGACTCTATTTCGGAATAAGAACGTTTAGACGTTACAACTTTAGCGTTTTTATTGTCTGGCCACCAGACCGATTACAATTATTCTATAATCGCTTAGAAAGAAAGTTTCAGATTTTACAGATTACAAAGTTACACTCAGTCATTGCGTGAACTTAGAACGTCGCTTGTTTTTTGGATAATTTATATGCATACTAGCGGCCCGTTCCGGCTTCGCTCGGATAATAACCTAGATACCAACTGCAGCGCCATCTGCCGGGCTGGTTTGTGAATCTAAACCATCCATGGCAACCCTAAACTTTAATAATAACAATAAATGTTTTTTTTATAAAACAAGTTTAGATTTGCCATAAGCTCCGGGAAATTTAAACGATGGACATTAATATTTAAAAGAAAAACATTTACAAAAAAGACGATAATTGATCAGTTATCGAGCGGGATGAAAAATGATAAAATTACTAAAATGGCTATTAAAAAATAGAGGTTGGTGATAAAAGGGTAAATATTTAGGGTTGTATGTATTTTTAATGCCACATTATAAAAAATAAACACAACAAAAACGACCATAAATTAAAAAAAAATTGGGGGTGAACAACCCTTATCACTTAGGGGTATGAAAAATAGATAGTAGCCGATTCTCAGACCTATTGAATATGCATATAAAATTTGGTAAAAATCAGTTCAGCCGTTTCGGAGGAGTAAGGTAACTAAGGTAAGGTAAGGTAACACTGTGGCACGAGAATTTTATGTATAAGATTTCGCATTTTTACAGTTTTATAAATTGTGCTTGTAGACATAGTCATTTACCTACTATGTACACTAGTATCTGTTATTTATTACGGGATATTTACCATGGCTAAATAGTGGAGCGAGACCGCAATATTTAAACGCAGTTTCATGCACCATTTTTATGGAAAAAAACTTTATATCCTAATTATCCCACCTACCAAAAACACAAAAAAAGAAACCTACAAATTTACACGATATTTTTAAATATAAGGTGAGTGTTGACGTACGTCAATATAAGGGGCCCCTTTTAAACCTACGCCCGAGTCACAAGTCTTGGGGTCTATTCGAAATTTCTCTCTCTGCCACACGATGGACCCGGCACCCGCACGGTGAATCCATGGAATGCTAAGAAGTACGTCTCTTAAATAATACATGCATCTACAACCTTAGCCAGTAAGTTAATATTATTTAACCGACTGGCATTTAAGCGTCATCTCCGAACCAATTTGACTTAAGGCGATCAATTCACCATTTGGTACTTTATGCTTGGGTAAAATACCTAATGTTATTGTTGTGTTGATTTTGTTAAGGGTACAGGACGTTTACTCTCTTTCTACGAAAACGTATATTAATATAATATCGTAGTAATTTCGAAATAACGCGACTTTCCAACTCCGATTCTACTTCGATCCGTCGTTTTGTCCATTTAAATGTTCTAAGACTAGTCTAATTAGAGTATGCTTAGTACAATAAAACGTCAAAAATGTTGTATCGGACGAAACGAAGTAGAACGAGAGTAGGAAAGCCGCGAGTTTTTTTTCGAAATTACGGTTTCGTAGAATCAGAGTAGACGTCCTGGTTGTGTTCCGCAGTTTCTTTTGTACAGATATTATATTTACAAATACAAAAAAAACCTCACGAGACCGCTGCTTTTCGCGGTTTCGCAGCTGCCGTCCAGTTTCCAGCCCTAGGGCGGGCCAGTCGCTCCTTCCATACTGCCACCATAGAACGACGGGCGCGTTGTTTCAAAACTTGGATTTCTCGTGTCGTCAATCGTTGTCCTCGATTACGAAGATCCATGCGCCAGGTGTTCATGTCCGCATGGACTTCCGCCTCCAAGTCCCATGGAAGCGAGCCGGCCAACAGGCATGCCGCTTCGCCGGAAACCGTTCGGTATCCCCGTATCACCCCAATGGCCATTGCCCTCTGCGGCCGTCTTAAAAGGGTAGCAGTTCGGTTGTTTAGGGCATCCGCCCAAACAGACGCCCCATACAATGCCATTGACCGAACGACTCCGAGATAGAGACGGCGACTGCCGGTCTTGGGACCACCCAGATTAGACAGCAGGCGCTTGAGAGCACCCGCTGTGCCCATCAATCGGGATACCAGTACCGCAAAATGCTCTAAAAAGTTCCACCTCGGATCGAGGTGTAGTCCAAGATATTTTATCGTGGACTTCACCTCGATACGCACCCCCCGGATAGTGATATGGGATCCTCTCGGAGGAGCCTTCCGAGGTCCGTGGAATACAATGACTTCAGACTTTTGTTGCCCCACCCGGAGTCTCAACATTTCTATCTTTGCCACCGTCGCTTCCACTGACTCTGTAACAAGGCTGGCAGCCTCCTCCAAACTTGTGGTTCAACCTAAGCCAACCGACCACAGAGCGCGTGGGCGCCGCGGGCGTAAATCGCGTTGTAAATTTTGCATAAATATCTGCATTCTACAGAAGCTGCGGGCCCGCAACCGCGGCGGACGCCGCTGAAAATTGCTCCAATATCACCGGGCGACAAGCGCAGTGACCAGCAATGCAGTGATTTGAATGCTACTCGTTCAAATAGCTGCGTAAAATTGTGCTATCATGAGTAGTCGTGTTGCTTACCATTAGTTGCACGTTTTTGTCGTCCCGCCACTCTATCCCACTAATATTATAAATTTCAAAGTATGGATATTTGAATATTTGGATGTTAACAGATCAGACTGATATTCGGAATACTGTTAGAATATAGTCTGGAAGAACACATAAGCTACTTTTTATCCCGGGAAAATAACGGGAACCGGAACTACGCGAGTAAAACCGCGGGACACTGCTAGTATTAAATAAAAACACGGTTTCTAATCGCAGAAATGAAAGATGAAGAGATAAGATTGACATTATTATTTGTGGGATAGTTACTAATGGGAGAATGCGTTTATGAGAAATTCCGATATTGATCGATGCACCATATTTACGGATAAACAAAAGGTCTACTCATTAATATAAACGTATCGTATACCTAGTAAAAGGCTATTAAATAAATAGGTCAAAGAAAAATAGATCATATTTAAAAATAAAATCTACATTACCCATCGGTGGAGTACTTTGTGATATTATTCCTAGAGGTAAAATAAATACGATTCCGGTTAAAATAAGGCGTTTAAATTGTTTTGATTCCATTGCGAAGTAATTGGGCTGAATATAATGTATGGTTAATTTGAGCTTTATTGTTCAACACACACAAAAAAACAGTGATTCTTTGCGACAACTTTATCTCTGCATCGCCATTAATTTCTAATGACATAATCGTGTGTTCTATTTAATGTACTTCGTAAAAATAAATATTAGATGGTCATAATAATTATTTAATGTATACAACGTGTTTTAAACAACTCATTATGATCATAACATCAAAGTATGCATAAAAATACACTAAAACTACATGCGCAATCTTTGATATCTCACAACGTTATATAAAACAAGAATGAAATAAATTACAGGTTCAATTTCATTATCGAAAATAGAGTTCCCTTAAAAAATTTAAATATATAAATCTTAAATATAGATTTTCCGGAATTACTTTAATACTAATATAGCATAAAGATAGATATAAGATAACTTACCATAATGATTAAATACATAACCATATAAATATATCATAAAGAAAACTTAGAATAATGTTTAAATTGCACATATTGAGAAAAGCAGACGGTACACTTAAGAAGTATGGTGCACTTTTTGACTCCGGATGAGCTCCCGCCAGAAGCTCTGCGGTCAGCCCTGAGTGTCGCTTCTCCATACTTGGCCTGCGCTCCACTACGGAGGTTACCGACTCGCTTCGCTCACCACCTCCCCCCTTTGCTACGCTTGGTCTCGCATGGCTCGTTCCACTCAGGACCTCCCTTCAGCTTCTGGCTCCCGCATTTTTAAAATACACTCTAGGGGTAGTAGCGACAAGACTAGGTGGAGTCGGGGTGCTCCGAGTCGGATCTAGATCTTATGTAACCTGGGTCTATATTTAGTAGCACGACAAATAATTAAAAAATGCCTAAAGACTATTATGGGTCTCAACAAATAAACATAGTCGAATTGAATGTAGTACAATAGATTGTTATGCTTTAAACACATTATGCCAAAAAACTTTTAACTTCACAAGTAACGTTATGACACTACATTTTATGCTACATTCATTATGACAAAGTAAATTAGGAAAAAATGCGTTTTAAATGGCACCTGGTTAAAATGCAACACACACATGTTGCTCGATTCGTCAGTAACATACAATAATATCGATTAAAAAATCCGAAACTTATTGGGGGTAAAAAAAACCATTTTCCTGTAACATTTATGCATCCAAAAAATAGTTTTCATTATAATAATGAAACAAAAACATTAAACAAACGAAGATATACATATTGATAGAAAGTTAACCAAATATTCCTAATGGAACATTTTTTTAGTGGACACTGAAAACAATCTTAAGCTCAGATACATTGTGTTTTATTCAAATGACTCTATCCACATCCTTTTCAATAACACGTTACAGATAATATCCTGTGTCAGTATCTGCAGAAAATGCCACTTTATCGACTCATTTCGCCGTAGACATCTTGTTTTTATGGGCGCAATGAGCCAGACTGTTCCAATATTCAGCCATTTTGAATTCAACTTCCTGAGATTTTGCTTTGGTTGGCAACTCATATGTTTCACAAATGGCTTTTCGTGTGAAATAGGCTTTATAGCAAGTAGGATAGACTTATATGTCGTAATTATTGCGGTAACGTAACGTAACTTTTATATTTATTTATTAATGTAATTAGAAAAACAAATACAACAACAATAAAACTTATGATGTAATTTCAAACATAATTTTATAACAATAATACCTATGTTAATAAGTATTTACCTAAACCGCTATTTCGCCTAATGTTAAAGCTACGATGCGGTCCATGATGGGGCGCTATTCTAGAAAAAACCGATTCAATCTAGATTGAATCGGATCGGAATCGGATTGAAAGAAAGTGAAGACACAAACATTATTGGACAAAATTATGGTTAAACACGAAGCGGTAACATCACCGTGAAAGAGCTTTCCGTTTACATCTATTTCGTTATTTGCAACTGTGTGCTCATAATATCTGGTTAAATACCTAGAGTATTTTTGTCTAATGTTGAAATAACCTTATTTTTATCTAAAATAATTTAGAATCACTTCCTACATCTCTGAATGATTACATGGTACTCTTTTGCAGCCTAACGCACATATGTATTACTTTAATAAAGCATTTAAATTAGCTTAAGAATAAGCAGTGCGTAGGACATTGAAGAATTGGTAAGACAAACTGCAAATCTGAAAATATATAAAATTATTACACTTTTGGTTACATCTCTAAACAAAATAAATATAATAAAAGTTCATAAAATGAGTTTTTACGGAAGATTGCTATATCATCTGTTGACACCGGTGCACTTGAAATATTTTCTGAACCTCTTTGACTTGTTATCTTTGTGTAGTACTTTCAAATTTAAAAGTTATCTTACCCTGCCAAAAGTGCTAAAGTTCATTATCAAAAATCCTTTGGCACCCAGTGTTAGAGGCTTCTGAGTACGGATTAAGAATACAAGCAGCATTCGTTTAGTTTCTTGGTCTGCATAGAACCAGTTTGAAAAATATATAGCTTTTTCCAAATTCTTGCTCTAAAAAAATATTTAAAAATTAAAAATTTAGCTCTAAAGAACTAAAATGTGTAAAACTGATTCAAGTCAAATTTGTATAAAAACATTACTGATACAAACAAGTCTAAATCAATTAATTATCTTGGTGATGTTTACTTTTAACCACAAAAACTGATGTATACATACGTGATCAGATAGTAGTTGACCCATAATACATTGCAGAAATACTTCAAATAACAATGAAAAAAAGAATGAAAAGTATCTCAAACTCTTATATAAATCATCCACCACCTGCAAGGAAACACGAAGTTCAATAAAAACGTTATGTTCATATTTCAATTAAGTATAAATTTAAAATAACCATACCAAGGCTGTTAATATTGTGAGGCAGAGAAATACCGATCCAAATAAATATATTAGTAAATTAGAAAATCCGAGGACGTCATCCAAATCTGAAACGAAGCTGAAAAAGAAAAACATTTTATAGTCTCGTCTTATTTATCGATAAAAAATCAAATTTCGTTGTTGTTTTGAAAACTATTTTTTACTTGCGTGTAGTAGTGGTGGGATTCTTTCAGAGCTAACTTGGTGAAGTAATACACCACCTCTGACGGTTATTATACAGCATATTTTATATTTAATTTTCTAGTAAATTTACAGGACAACAAAATAAATCATCCAAGGAGATCACGTCTTATTATTATTATTAGACTCTTCGTGTTCCTATATCTGCGGAGCACTGTGTTGTTATGGGCAGGTATGTCACTTACCATGGTCGTCTCGTCGCTCTGTATTTAATAAAATAACATTTATGTTTTTTTATATTGGTACCCTATGAGTTAGTGACGAATATAATATGTCTGCATATAAAAAAAAACAGTACTTAACACAAATGTTTTATTTTGACGCCCAAATACCTAAATAAAAAAATAAAAGTCCATACAAAAAATATAACAGAAACTAACTGAATCAGTGATTGGTGTCTTTTAATTACGGTTTTTAAATTCTTCTTAATTCTGTAATGGGTTTCCACTACGCGTAACATATTTGAAATATTTCTGATATCTTCAGTTGTTATGAGATCTTCGACCGTGCTTCCCAATATCATAAGCTCCATACTAATATAAATAATCAATGAAATATGCAGCATATTTGCGCAAACGTACATGACAATAACGATTGTAGTCATTACACTCTCCCAAACATAAACTATATTGTACCATTTTACTTTATCAAAAGGATACCATCCATCAAAAGGATACCAAAGATCAACATTGTTTTCAAATATTTTTCCACTACAATACATGAGAATCCTCGGAAATAAGCTTATTACTCCACACAACGCCACCATGTAATAATATTCAAAGCGAATGATAATTTTTATTATATCGGTATATTTTTTCAAAATACATCGATGTTTATCGCATTCCGATTTTATAACATCCCAAACCTCATTCCTGAAATGTGTTATGATTTTGTCGTATTTCTCACTATTTCCATGTATTTTCACGTATTTAATGAGAATTAAAATGCACACGCCCAAATTAGGAGCTATGTTTATTATCTCGAACCAGTCTTCGAATTTAGAGACTATCAAAGTTATCGTTAACTGAAGAATTGTGACACATAAAAAGATGCACAGTAAAATAAAACAAAAAACTGTGGTCTTTGATCGACCACTGAATGGATAGATGAAAACTTTAGAGCCGATGTTAGTAACATAATTAGTTTCAAATATGAATCTTTCTTTTAGGATGGAAAAGTTGTTGGTAGTCATAACTGTTAGAAAATTAAAACAGGACTGAACAAATATTCTAGAAATATCATGTTATATCTCGTCAATCTAGATGAATAATTTAGTGTGTTCCTACGTCTCTTTATAATGTGCTACATCTGCTGTTTTGTCAATGGATTTTAAAATATCGCTTAGTGGTTTTTATTTGGACAAAACAATTTGGTTGAGTAACTATTGGTTTAGTTAGTATCCCTGCCTGCGAAGCCGTGGGTCGTTAGTTCGATCCCCACCCAAGACAAATATGCGTGAGACGAATTCAAGTATTTGTTCTGTGTCTGGGTATTTATATCCCACTAATATTACAAAGGCCAATGTGCGGATCTTTGGATGTTTGTTGCTCAATCACGTCATAACATATGAACCGATCGGGCTGAAATTTTGAATACTGGTAGATTATAGTCTGGAAGAACACGGCCAAAATATGGATGTTTGTTGCTCAATCACGTCGTAACGTATGATCGGGCTGAAATTTTTAATACTGGTAGATTATAGTCTGGAAGAACACATTAGAACACGTCATTAGGTTAGTGGGATGCTGCTAGTGGATAATAAGTATGTATTTACAATTATGTAAGTATTATATCAGCTATCTGACTTCCATAGTACAAGCTTTGCTTAGTTTGGGGATACATGGCGTTGTGTATGAAATGTTCACGAATGTCCACAAAAATAATATGTTATTGTGGTTTTCAAATGAAATGATGGTGCAACGGTCGGAAGGTACGGGGTTAAACCTACAAATCGTTTAATGAAGTACTTTTATCATAGTAGATATATGGTAAAATATGAATTAAATACAAAATACAAGATTAGCTTAATTTGGGATCAGTTAACATAATTATGGGACAACGATGTTCACTCTGTTACCACAGAAATATTAAAATTTAAAAACTTGGGACTTAAATAATAAAGCATGTACACTACATGTAGGTATAAGCATGTACACTGTACAGATTTGAAATCAGATTCTATTTTAAATAAAACAACGTAATAAGGTAATTGATAAATAGGTATATAAAAATGTAACACAAGAAAAGACAATGGTTACTTTTAGTATCAGAAAAATATGTATGATTGGATTATAATAAGCAAGGGTTGGAGAAAACACCGCCGAATTTTGAATTTTTATTCAAGGCATAAATGTGAGCCACAAAGTCGTAATTCTGTGTGAAATCAAATGGGTATAGAAAAATGGTAGATTATGACGTCCGACGAATTTAAAACGATAAAATGTACTTCAATAATATTTTGGAATTCACAGGCACAGGAAAAGCGATAGAAAAAACGTAACAGTAGGAATAATCGTAAGTAGTGAAAAGTTATACGTCAATCACACTGAAACCGTTTCATTATCAAATGCTAACCTTTTGAAATACAATTATGGCTAATTTCTAAATCAAAGTCATACTTCAATCTAGGTACAATCTAATAATATGGTTTTTGCAGTTATACTAGTCTTCCCTGTATTTAAACTGAATGGACATGCTGTCATTTTAGTATAGTTAACATAATATGAGTAAGTAGTTACGCCAAAAAGCAAAGTGCTAAGCAAAAAACACCATGCTGTACTATAACTAGCGTATTTGTAATTTATTTTATCAATCATCAAATCATCATCGATTTAGATTCAATTTATAAAATACTAGCGGCCCGTTCCGGCTTCGCTCGGACATAACCTAGACACTGTATGCAGCGCCATCTGCCGGGCTTATTTGTGAATTTAAACGATCTTCGAATACACACACAAAAAAAAACCATTCAAATCGGTCCCGTCGTTTAGGAGTTTACTGTCAAATGATTAAATTACTAAAATGGCTATAAAATAAAGTGGCCAAGTGCGAGTTGGACTCGCCCATGAAGGGTTACGTTGCAGCAAGTAACATTATATACATAGTACATATAGTTCTTGTAGTTCGTTGTAACTTTGATCGAAGTTTCAATAATAGTGTATTTATGACGTAATAAAAAAAAACTACTAATCAGATCGAGTTCAAACTAATTTTCGTTGGTAGTTTACATGGTCATGTACATCATATATTTTTTTTAGATTTTTCATTCTCTTACTTTAGAAGTTAGAGGGGGGGGGACACACATTTTACCACTTTGGAAATGTCTCTCGCGCAAGTTATTCAGTGTAGACGAAAATGATTCTAGAAACCTCAACATCATTTTTGAAGACCTATCGATAGACACCCCACACGTGTAGGATTGATGAAAAAAAAATTTTTGAGTTTCAGTTCTCAGTATGGGGGGCAACCCAAATTTTTCTTTTTTTTTAATTTTACTGTTGAAATCTTAATGCGGTTCACAGTATACATCTACTAACCAAGTTTCAACAGTGTAGTTCTCATAGTTTCGGCAAAAAGTGGCTGTGACATACGGACGGACAGACAGACAGACAGACAGACAGACAGACAGACAGACAGACATGACGAATCTATAAGGGTTCCGTTTTTACGTTTTACGGAACCCTAAAAACAGGGGTTGATGATAAAAGGGTAAAAATTTAGGGTTGTATGTATTTTTTAACGCCACATTATAAAAAAATAAAAACAAAAAAATTTGACAAAAAATTAAAAAAAAAATATTTGGGGTGAACCACCCCTAACACTTAGGGGTATGAAAAATAGCTAGTAGCCGATTCTCAGACCTACTGAATATACATATATAAAATTTGGTTAAAATCAGTAAAGCCGTTTCGGAGGAGTAAGGAAACAAACACTGTGACACGAGAATTTTATATATAAGATGTATAACAAATAAGGTTCAGAAAGGTTACATATTTTGACGCTTGGGTATGTGTTTGCTTTTCGTTCCGTTTTTCGTTCGTTCGGGTTTTTATCGTTTGTGTATGCAGCTCTGCTTTTACGCTAGCATAACAAATTTCGGCAGGTTGTAAAGGCCATCTGAGATCAATTACTTTCAATATTTTCATTTATTACAAAAAAATTAAGTTATGTTTCATATCAAATTTGATTTGTTTTTTATTTATAACAGTAAATAGTCCCAAAACGATGTAGTATAATTTGCTTAAAATGTTATTTATTTTATCAAAATCGGAATGCAACTATATCTCATATTACATTTTTCTACAAAATTCTACATAGTACAAAAAAAATCAAACTATTTGACACCTGGATATAGTCATTCCATTCAAATCCAATGTACAATAAGACAAGCTACAAATAAATATAGTAATAATATTTCATTTTTGTGTTTTCGTTGGGATATATTAGGGGTAATAAATTGATTTACTTTAATATATTTTTTTCGTGTTTCTCTGTAAAGCTATAATTGTATGTAATAATTTTTATATAAATTGTACATTTACCACTTCGCAAAATGGTATAAGTTGCACATAACATACTATTTAGGGCCAACGCATCAATGTTTACAATATCGGTTCACTACATCAATACGTCCACCGCAACTAAAGTCTATCGGCGACGCCGGCCCTCTACCGCCTAACTAAATAGTCTATGGCTTTGCTATTGCTGTCTCTATTATTTCAAGCAAAAAGAAAAGAGATAGCAATATCAAAGCTAAGACAGTTTTCGTTAGACGGTAGACCCTCCGGTGGTCTAAGCCCCCCTTAATATTTCTCAACATTTGAACTGTGCTTGTGAAATTTCAAACAAGGCGTGGTACTCGTTAAGTAGTTACTTCCGTGAGAACGATATATTATGTACTTACATAAATATATGGCACACTTTTAGCTATGTTTGTGTTTTATTTATTAAGTTAAGGTTAAGGTCATCTGAGGCCCACTGCTATGGGTATTTTTGCAATAAACAAAAACACAAACAAAAGTTGTTTAGTTTGTGGAAACATTGCGTATTTTTTCGGAATACGGGGGTTGGACCAGTAATAATAATACCATCTAAAAATCTACCTTGTAAAATGAGGACAACGTAAAATATGCATTTGTAAAATAACTTATCCGCTTAGTTTCAGAGCTTATCATACATTTAAATAAAATGAGCTTTACTCCACAATCAAAAGACTGAAATTGCCATAAAACGTATTAACTCCCTTGACAATTACGAATGTGATCTACCATGGACAGATGTAGGTCAAGAAGCTCTCAAACGTAGCTATTGCTTTATAATTTGGCTTCTATTGTTAGAGATTTGATTCTCAAGAGGGTTCCCTGTAATACGTTTGGGGTGTTTTGGTTTAGGTTACGACGAGAGAGTATTCAAATTTGACACATTTTATTATAATATTCAGAATTGACTTTTCTTGCAAATATTAAATAACTAATTATAGCTATACATAAACAAAATAATATTATGTAATCTATAGAGCATTGATTCATCATTTGTTTTATTTTTTTCCAATTTGCTAGGTGATTCAATTTTTATAATTCGATTGACGTGTAAATTGTACATTTATGAATAAAGTACTTTGACTTTAAAGTTCTGTCTTCTGAACGATTTTGAAATTATCTTTAGCTTACAATGTTAGAATTTTCACTGTGATCATTTCTTGATCCAATATTTAGGCTAAAGGTTTACGCGAGCCAAAAGGCTGTCCAGGTTCAGAGTCATCATCGCTCACGTCATCAACATTATCGTTGGTCACCGGTGTGGTCATAGCGTGCCTTAGATTTGGTTGCGTCGGTGACAGGGGTGTGCCTTAAAAAAGTCCTAGAGTTGGGCAGGTGCGGTGGGTTTACGGAGGAATACGAAAGCAACTCCGCGTTCCCACCGTACACGACAATGGATGAGATTTTAGTCGGTATGGGTACGTACTACCATTTATGGTGTTGACGGCATACGTTGTTAACGTACCATTTATGGTGTTGATCAAACGTAACAGCATTTTCTCCACACAAAAAAAATATATTTTGATTTACTGGTAGTTTGGGTACCACTACTAAAATGTGATTTCCTTTTTACTACGATTTCACTGATTTCCTTAATTTTCCATGAGTTAATCCAAACTCATGAAATCTATAAATGTATCTGTACTAAAATCCATCCAGATCCTAAACATTAGTCCAGTTTTGCATATCTTATATATTCATAGAAATTTTCCCAATTCGAGAAGAATACGAAATAACACTGAGCTTGAACACAAAGCTTATAATTATATTTGCGAGTTAGAAACCTAAAAATAAAACGATACCAAATCAAATAACTGATTCTGAGTATACTGTGGTCCCACCATACAGTTGATGCTCTTTGATGCATGACTAATATGGATTAATCCTATGGTTGTATGTCATCCACTCCATGCTAATGTAGGTGCTCCACGAATTTGCTTCCCTTTCGTTGCTTAGAATAGAATGTTGGAGTGGCTACTTTCGTTTGATTCGGGCATTTCCAAGCGTACGAATCTGAGGTCCGTAGGATGCCAGTAACTTTATATTTTCTATTTTTTTTAAATATCGTCTCTTTGAATTTGATGATACAAATTAAAAAAAATCTAAGCTCGTTTAACTTTGATTAAAAAAATGACAGGTTTTTGGCTCGCATTTATCATGAATACAAGTACTTATAAAATGGAGACGTTTCATTGAAGAATTTGAATCATTATGTTGTTTTTTTTCTTAATTAAGCAGCCCACTAAATGTTCCCATAGCCAGCTATGCAGGGCTCGGGGTCTTTCTTCTCTTACAAGGAGAGATATCCATACATAATCCACCACGCTGGCCCAGTGCGGGTTGGGGGATGACACGTCATGACCTCAAAAAATTCTAGGTGCATGTCGGTTTCCTCACGATGTTTTTCCTTCACCGTTTTAAGTTAGCGGCATTATCATGTCTTAGAAAAGGCAGTGGTGGTTTTGAACTCAGGGGCTCCGGACCGACAGTCGCCGTTCTCCCGACTAGACTAGCCGTAACTGCACCAGCCGTGAAGTTAGGGCTGATTTTTCCTTGCATGAACTTTTTTTAAAGCAGAAATAAATTAAAGCAGCCTTGTTGTAACGATATTAAATAAAAAAAAACGAAGATAAATTAGTTAACACCTTTCAAAAATTCCTTTTCCTCTTCCGTCAGCTATCCTGTCAGAGTACCTGTGATAGACATGTAACACAAACATTTTCAAAGCATAGTCAGAGATAAGTAGCCTTAATGTCAGTAGTACCATTGATTTGTACCATTGATGGTACAAATGACACAACTTTGAATCCTTAGTACCATTAAAGAAAAATGAAGATATTCCCCCGTAATTGTCAACCGATGCTTATGGAACTAGTAATACAACTTTGTATCTTTAGTACCATTAATGAAAAGTAAAGATATTCCACGTAGTTACATTTTTGACATTTAGGTATAATTTAAATAACGAAAATGTAGCTCAAAATTCAATACTATAAATAGATAGCAGCAATCTCTCTTCTATTTATCTTCTTTTTCTCAAAAGACACGAAATATTACCTTGTCAGGATTGAATCAAGTGTACCAAATGTTCATCGAAATGAGAATCGGGAAACGCATTCGTCTATAAATTGTGTTCATTTGCGGAATCTGTTTGAAATCTTTATAAATGCGAACTCGTGTGCTTGAATATTCACTCACCAGTTTAGCTAGAACTACCCCCTTATCTAATATAGTACAGTGTTTGTGACTTCGCAGAAACGGCTCGATCGATTTTATTGCATTTTGTTTTATATAATATTTCCTAAGTATGAGAAGAGGTAAAGTATTTTGATCCTTCTGTCTTTAATTTTTTGAGGATAAACAAACAAACAAACAAACAAACTGGCGTTTATTTGGCCCAACGCATAAGCATTGCCATTCAGCGTGGTAATGCCGCCAGCATGCTGGGTACGCTTCCGATTGGTAGTGGTCTTGAACATCTTGATTATCTGTAGACCTTCATTGGTCTATGGATCATTCAGGTGTGCTTAGTGTAAGTAGTTGTTAGGTATGTAGCGTAGTGTAGTTCTCATTGTATTTTAGTTTTGTTAATAAAGGCTCTGCCCACGATAAAAAACAAAGCTATCGAAGTTCCTACAACGCATTTCACGTTTTAAAATTAGAAATAGTTATAATCACAAAAATAAAACTAGGTAAACAAATAGGGTCATGAAGTTTCTAAATGATGTATTCTACAAAGCTTTATAATTTTAGTGACATTATTGAACTATTCGTTGAGATTTTTAACTTAAATAAGAATAGCAATTTAGTCTTTGGTACTTAGTATTAAAGCCGTAATGTATTAGAAAAAAAAATCTCAAAAACCACTGAACATGTTTAAAAAAATAGTAAAACATGTTCAATGGTTTTTAAGATTGTTTATCCATACATGTACAAATATACAGAAATAAAATGTAAGCGTAAAAAAAATATTATGTGATTCGCAATAAACAGTTTAGAACTAAATCTAGAGATATAACAACTTAGATCTCAGGGTGACGAGCGCAGTGCAGTGTTAGGTAATGATTTGGACTCTTCATGTTCCAAAAGCTGTCACTGCGTGTCACTGTGCTGTTATGTAGCAGGCATGTTGCTTACCATCAGGCACATGTCATGCTCGTCTCGTCACTCTTTATTCTTGACTAGCAGCGCCCCGCAGTGTTACCCGTGAAGTTCCCGTTCCCGTTGTTTTTCCGGGATAGTAGCCTATGTGTTCTTCCAGACTATAATCTATCTGTGTTCCAAATTTCAGCCCGATCAGTTCATACGTTAGGACGTGATTGAGCAACACACATCCAAATATCCATACATTCACATTTACAATATTAGTAGGATTCACAGAAATCTAAATAATTTAGATTTCTGTGGTAGGATTGTAATCAGAAGAGATGGTGACTCGATTGGTTTTAGAACTTACATTACGAGTAATTTTAATATTAGGTTAAGTTTTTGTCACAATCAACGTTTTGTCATTTTCCTTGTCTTATTATGAATTCTTATTAGGCGCAACATTTTAGTTTTTGGTAGTTGCCAACCATAACTTCGAGCAATATTCTTATCTATATATATATGCTCGAATTTATGGTTGGCGCTACCTAATTTGAAAAATCGTGGCTAGTAAGCTCGTAGTAGTGATGCTGCTGTCGTTGCGTAGTTGGTTAAAAAGTCAATTTAAGATTGAAATCAGTTCCACCAGCAAAGAAAGAACTCTCTTAAAGCTACTAGGTTTGGTGGTTATGAAGTGAATTCACCTCTTCGTCTTACAATAGGCGTATTTGAACCAATTGAGGGCACTTGAAGGCTCACACGTCAAATTTCACATCATGAATAGCTTCCACCCCCAAGGAATCTTTATAAATAGTTTCGCAGAGATCGTGTTTAATTTAACGGAAGTTCTCGACACAATGCATGCCGAGAACTCGCTGAATTGTTGAGTGAAAGCCGGATTAATTTGATGGAGTTTAGTGAAGTCTAAGAAAGAGAGGTTGAACAGTTTGAATGAAAAGGCAATTGAAGGTAATAAGCAAGATGACCGCGATAGAGTCCTCCATTTTTTAAACATCGTTGTTATGTCTGAAACTATACTTAGCCACCCGCTTTATCATTCTAACTTACGAGTCTTATGTCATTTTTTTTTAAATAAATAGTGGCAAGGCGAACAGTACATGTGCCTGATGGTAAGCAACATGCCTGCCACATAACAGCACAGTACCACGCAGCTATTGGAGCATGAAGAGTCCAAAATCATTACCTAGCACTGCACTGCGCTCGTCACCCAGAGATCTAAGATGTTATATCTCTAAGCCCGGTAATGTCTCTGGAAACATTGCCCTTCAAACCGGAACACAGTAATGTCTGCACATTGTTGCTTGGCGGTAGAATAACTGGCAAAGGTGTGGTACTTCCCCAGGCGGACTCTGCTAAGAGTCCTACCACTACAAAAATCTCATGAGCGAGTCAAGGTTGTAATCCACCAACCAGCCAAGTGCGGGTTTGAAGACGATACCTACATGTCGTCTAAGTCTCTCTTGGTATATGCCAGTATATTCAATATGTTATCTTCTTCTTATATATAAAACTAGCTGACCCCGCAAACGTTGTTTTGCCTTAGTGAACAACCCTTGTCATTTAGGGGTATGAAAAATAGCTAGTAGCCGATTCTCATACCTACAGAATATGCATATAAAATTTGGTTAAAATCAGTAAAGCCGTTTCGGAGGAGTAAGGAAACAAACACTGTGACACGAGAATTTTATATATAAGATTCTCGTGTCACATTAATTTTTGGTCAAAATTTTTTGTTTTTATTTTTTTTAAATGTGGCGTCAAAAAATACATACAGCCCTAAATTTTTACCCTCTTATCACTAACCCCTATTTTTTAATAGCCATTTTAGTAATTTAATCATTTGACAGTCAACTCCTCCTGAACGGCGGGACCGATTTAAATTACTTTTTTGTGTGTGTACAAGTGGATTCGAGGATGATTTAGATTCACAAATAAGTCCGGCAGATGGCGCTCCAGACAGTGTCTAGGTTATGATCCGAGCGAAGCCGGAACGGGCCGCTAGTACCTTTATAATTAAAGCCATTAATAGTGACAAATTCACAGACTTGCACTTGGAAAATTGCTGAGAGGTGTAGCCGGGATTCGGGAGCTCCGAAATTTAGAAAAAATTTGACGTTTTAGTCACCAAGCCAGGCTACCACAGCTTTTTACTGCTGTAAACATAAAACCAATATATTTGTATTTACATACATGCGATTCATAAAAATCCCTAGACATAAAACAAACAATTCACAACCATCACACAAATGCCTGTTTAATGTGGGAATTGAATCCGGAAATCTATTTTTGTCCGGCAGGTTCGACAAATGATAACACTGTGTTTTACTACTAGGGGAACATGAGAGAAACAGTCAGATATCTGCAACCATTAGGTACACTGTTGTAATCAGCACTAGAAATTACGTTGCAGAATTTTCCATCGAAAAATTAGATGATTTTAGATATTAATCGACAGTGTAAGTACTCTTATTCTGATCTTGGTCTAATTTTATGGAAATATTTTGATCTGAAGAAACTCCACAGTTTCTTCAGTAAATATATAAATTTTATAGTAAAGAGTGACGAGACGAGCAGGATATATGCCTGATGGTAAGCAACACGCCTGTCCATAACAGCACAGTGTCACGCAGCTATTGGCACATGATGAAGCCAAATCATAACCTAGCACTGCACTGGTCACCCAGACGTCACATATAGCCTGAATACATAATCGTGAGGTCGCAAGGTTTAAATTGATAAATAATTATTGGTGGACAATTCACACACAACACCATCTGACCCCAAACTAAGCAAAGCTTGTAATATGGCGACCAAATAGCTGAAATACCACCAAAACTTATGTAAATATTTCCAAGTGTAGATGTCATCATTTTTCACGTTGTATGAACTTTAACTGTGAAGGAAAACATCGCGAGGAAATGCGCAAATCCCAAGAAAAGCATAAATTTTGAGGACATGTGTCATCTGCTAGGTCGTACTTGGCCAGCGTGGTGGATTATTATAGCCTTGAATCTGTCCTTATGAGAGTAGGTCCCTCGTACAGCAGAGGGAACATTAAATAAGCTCTTTTAGTTTGTTACACATTTTGATCATAAATGTCCCTCCTATTTGACAGTAGTAAACATGACCGATCATTTAAAACAATACAGCACTATAAATGACCAGATAAAAGTCTATTTTATCGTGAATGAAGAAAGAAAATGTAAAAACATTTCTTTATTCTTGGATGTAAACAACGTCGCTCTAAGTACGTTTTTACGTCCCCTAAAGAGCTGTATCTTGTATAAGTTCTTATTTCAAGCTCCGACGAACCTAGAAGTATTCACATTGTACTAATTAAAACGTTCCCTAATGAAGACCTAGGCATTACTGAAAGTACACTTTAACAGTAAATAAAGCGGCAAATTAGTTTCTGTTTTCTCTTTGTGAGGGCGCTTCAATATTTCAGTCATGACTTTTTCATATTTAATGAGACAGTTTGTGCTGTTCGTTCAGTATTATATAAAAGCATCTAATTTGTGTGGAGTGTGCGCTTCAGAGCTTATGTACGAGGACGTCTGGTTGTTGAGTTAAGATGGGATTTCTTGTTTTGTTGGAATTAATGTTCTAATTTAATAGGAAGTTACTTTGCAAGTTTTGAAAAAAATCCTGGAACAATGAAGAGCATTTCTTTTGTTTGTCTTTTCAAATCGTTGCGTTAGTAATGTTTGAATAGGGATACAATACGTGCAATACAAAACATTTCGTAAGCACCATAAACAAAGTTGTGCATAAGACACAAATAAAACAACAACGCATTATGAGTACGAAAAGCGATCTCTTCCAGATAACCTTCTGATTTTACATTGTTTCTTCAAACTTGGAATATTGGATGGTTATACCTTTTGCATTTACCATTGTGTAAGGTACTGGATATGAAAGATCTCCCCTAGTATGGAATTGAGAGCTCATAATATGAACTCTCATATTATTAGGCAAATATGTATAATGTACATTTATGTTATGTAAAAACTACAACACATTATGTTATCCTGTTTGTGGCTGACATATTCATAAAATTTGTCGTTTATTAAGTAAGTAATTGAAACTTTTTTGTTTATGTAAATGTATTTGAAAATGTTAAAAAGGTCGTAAGACCTTGTTACAATTACTTAAATGTTATGATGTTTCAATATTCCAATAGGTATGTATATGCCGTTCCAATCAATACAAAGATGCACCTGTTATTGTTTTTTAAGGTGTACAAGGAAGAGTTAACTATTGTTATATAATGTCATTAATATTAAATAAATATAAAAAATAAAGGTTTGCTATGGGTTTCTTTATCTTTCTCAAGAAATCTAATTAACAGATCAGGCGGTTAGCACAACTGCAGATGACATTTTTTAAGCGTTTTAAAATAAGTTTACAGGGCAGACCTGACATCCAATATTAATCGGTTAAAATGCTGCATACTAATACTAGTATTTAAAATATAATAATTTAAAAGCTATCTGGCAGATAAAATACATTCTGCGAATATCTTCCAATATCCATATTATCATAACACAATATGAATATACGTCAAATACAAAATCTTTACTGCTGTTTATTTGTAGGTAAGATAAGATTCTACAAAAGTTTTTAAGAGTTGACCCTCTTCGAGAGGCATGCAATAAGTCTGGTAAAACAATTTGGATTGGTTTGAATTTATACAATGATAAAAATAATAGTAAGCTGATAAGTCTTCTTTTTTCATTTCTAGCTTTTAATTGGTCGTGTTGTAATCAAGTGCGGATCCAGGAGGGGGGGTCATGGGGGCCATGACTTCCCCCTGGACTCGGTCCAGTACCTAGGTGAGCCACTAATTTTAAAAGCATGCATGTACCTACTTTTCGCACAGTTTTGTGACTTGACCACGATAGGTGAAGTGGTAGGACTCTTAGCAGAGTTCGCCTGGGGAAGTACCACACCTTTGCCAGTTATTCTACCGCCAAGAAGTAATGTGCAAACATTACTTTGTTCCGGTTTGAAGGGCAATGTTTCCAGAGAAATTACAGGGCTTAGAGATAGTTATAACGGGAGCCTATTAGAACGCATAACTTTTTGTTCCTAATTTACTTTGTCATAATGAATGTAGCATAATGTATAGTGTCATAATGCAACTTTCGCATAATCATTTTTTGGCGTCATGTGTTTTAAGCATAACAATCTATTGTACTACATTTTATTCGACTATTGATGAGACGCATAATAGTTTTTAAGCATTTTTTTATTTGTTCTATTTTTTTTAAGGTGCCGTTTAAATGGCATAATTTTTTTTTCCTAATTTACTTTGTCATAATGAATGTAGCATAACATATAGTGTCATAATGTAACTTTTGCATAATCGTTTTTTGGCGTTATGTGTTTTAATCATAAAAATCTATTGTGCTACATTCAACTCGACTGTTGCTCAGACGCATTTAGGCATTTTTTAATTATTTGTTGTGCTACGTAATATATAACCAGGTTATATAGGGTCCAGATCCGACTCGGAGCACCCCGACTCCACCTAGTCTTGTCGATACTACCCCTAGAGTGTATTTAAAAAATGCGGGAGTCAGAAGCTCAAGGGAGGTCCTGAGTGGAGCGATCTATGCGAGGCCAAGCGTAGCGAAGGGGGGAGGTGGCGAGCGAAGCGAGCCGGCGACCTCCGTAGTGGAGTGCAGGCCGAGTATGGAGAAGCGACACTCAGGGCTGGCCGAAGAGCTTCTGGCGGGAGCCCACCCGGAGTCATAAAGTGCACCATATGTCTTAGGTGTATGTAAGTTTTTAAGTCCTAAAAACGTTATGTCTACATAAATTGGTACAAAAATGGTTATACTACTGCATAGTCCTGCATAGATATTCCATTAAATTAGTAGATACCTACATTACGAATAATAAATATTGTTGTCGAAGTACCCATCTGCATTTCACACACCCACGTATTTTATTTATGTCCGCTCTTTACACTTGTTTTTTAGTTAGGCGTTTAAAGTTTATGCCGTTGATCAGTATGTTTAAGTATTGTTATGCTTTTCTCAATGTGTGCCTTTAATCATTATGCTATTTATAGTTATGCGTCGAAACATTATACTAAGTTATCTGTATGCTATATATGGCTATGCGTTTAAACATTATGCTAAGTTGTCGTTATGTTATATATGGTTATGCTAGTTAACATTATGCGAAGACAGTTATGCGTTTAGTTGTTATGGTAAATTATCATTAGTCCTAAAAACGTTATGCCTACCTAAAATAGGACAAAAAATGTTATGCCACCCCATATAGACCCAGTTATAACAACTTAGATCTCTGGGTGACTAGCGCAGTGACTAGGTAATGATTTGGGCTCTTCATGTTCCAATAGCTCCGTGTCACTGTGCTGTTATGTGGCAAGCATGTTGCTTACCATCAGGCACATGACCTGCTTGTCTCGTCACTATTTATTTTAAAAAAATGTGACCTCCTCTGGGGCCAAAGCTGGATCTGCCCTTGGTAGTAGTATACGTTTATGTTATATTTCTTCTGATTTTTCATCTTCTATTAATTTTTGGCTTCTATTCGATTGTGCTATATACTCGTACTTAAGTGAGATGTCTTCGGTGCGCACAATTACGCCGTTTTAGCAGCATGCTGTTTTGGAGTAGGATCAGTATGCAGTTTGAATCCTAGGTCTTGCAGTAGCAGATCTTGCGGTTGATCCGTGTCGGCAATGTCAATACGTATACAATATCAAAAAATCTCAATATATATATATCCTCTAAAATCTCATACCACTAAGACTTATCTTATCGTATCGGCGAATTATTGTTATGTTGGATGAATTAATTCTCACTTAATTACTATTGAAATTTTCCAATATTCACCTAACAGTCATTTAGGTTTGCTTACTGTAAAACGTATTTAAAGCCGCAGTCGTAGATTCAAATTACTAAAAATTTATTGTCTTTTTCCGACTATTCACTATACCACAAAGCCAATGCTTACGAAATAATTCTAAACCAGCAACTACGAAACAGTTTCATTACTTATTTTAATAGCCAATAAAGTTATCCCAATTTATAGAGACTATTACGTGGGGGGAATCAAGCGGGACCGTATCGCAGGACCTGTGATTCGCAATATACAATTTAACACGTAAAAATAACTTTAATAACAAATAGCAGCAGCATGGCATTGTAGATCTTGGTTATATGCAGTCTTAGTCAAATACCTTTGTTATTTAACCAATTAATTGGAATGTTTCACAATGTTCTTATTAAAAAAATATTTTATTTACAGTATAGAGCGACGAGACGAGCAAGGCATGTGCCTGATGGTAAGCAACATGCCTGCAACTTGCCTGCCACGTAACATCGCAGTGACACGCAGTTATTGGAACATGAAGAGTCCAAATCATTACCTACCACGGCACAGCGCTTGTCACCCAGAGATCTAAGATATTATATCTCTAAGCCTTGTAATTTCTCTGGAAACATTGCCCTTCAAAGCGCAAAACCAAAAATGATTGGCGGTAGAGCAACTGGCAAAGGTGTGGTACTTCCCCATACGGACTCTGCCAAAAGTCCTACCGGTACGAAAACCATTCACTAGTAGTGCACTCTTTTGTATCGATAGAGAAATAATGTAAATAAATGCAAATAAGTGGTTAAACTTTTTCGAAGACAATTATAGCAAATTAAATAATTGTACCTACTATAACAGACCTCTGATTTCAATGATAATTAATTACTAGAATATAACATCATTAATAACGAAATTATATAACACAAATTCACAAGTTTCGTTAGATCTTGTACGTTTGTGAAGCCGTCCTATACTCTCATGAATAATGGGCATGGACCTTTAAACTTTAATAAGGTCGTCGTGTGTGGTATGAGCAACGACGGCAATTTTACAATTTTCCCTTGGTTTGCCTCCAAAATAGATTGGGACGACGTGGAGGGAATCAAAGAAGGTGCGCGAATGATTCACACAGTGTTTATGCTTACCTACCTAATCCTTGTCGCGGTGTATTTGAATGTCTTCAAATCCTTTTAGTAAACTTATCTTTAAATAGAACTTTGATGTTCGCCAGATAAAAATTGGCCTTTTTATTCTACAGCTGAAAAAACATTTGGTAACGTCACTCCGAGACTCATGAGTCCTAGTTTGAAGGGTTGTTGACAAGTTGACATAAAATGACAATGATCTTTCATTTATGTCGAGATGGACCAATATTATGATAAACCATAATTAGTTTGATGGAATTGGATGACGTGGTTTAAGATACTTGCCTGTGAAGTACCTTTTCACGCAAGTTTCAACCGTAGTTCTGGGGCTTTTTTAAATTTTAGTGTCTGTTTCTGACTTTGTGTTAGTTTAGTATAGTTTTTTTTCTTTCGCTTTTTCGAGGAATTTTGCACTTTTTTGAGATAAAACGCCAGTATTTGCTTATCCATACTCAATTCTATCGAAGTATCAAACTTTAGTGATAACTGTTCACTTCATCCGTCATGTTTGAGCAACAACTGTTTAAAAACCGAAACACATTTTTTTTCAAATCACACGTAAATTATATAAACGAAAGTTATGTAGGTGTTTTCCGTTTATTTCCTTTGACACTACCGCTTGGCACTACTGGTAGATTTTTGGTATCTCTGTTGTGGCTGAAATCATTTGAATGAAATATAATACAAAGCAACAAGTTTACGCAATCGCACATTTGTTTCTTCAAGCTCAAGATGAACGCTATATTATCGTAGATTTAATTACACTAACAGCGAAGACTAAAAACTACCTAAATATGCATATTTTATCAGGTAGCCATTATAGCGCTAAAGCAGCGTAGATTTAATTACATATAAATGTGATTGATTCACCTTTTTAATCTACAATACAACAATAACTGTTATTTTTCCTTTAAGATAGTAGCAAATAAAAAGAGACAAAAATAAAGAAACGGCAAAATAACTACTCTGTATTACAAAAATGTTTTCAAATATACGTCCCGTACCTAATTGACAAGGAGCAAGAATGAAGCTTGTAATAACAAATGACCACAATCACGATCCGTCTCGATTTACGACCGCCTCATTTAGCGAGACTGATCGCGACCATCCATTGTATCTGAATGCTCGTGATTTTAGCTCATAGATGAAATAACAATAAAACTGAAAAATATTTCGTAAATAAAATTGGCTTATGACACAGAATTGTAGTACTAAACAGTAGGTACTGACGTTGCATAATACGTCACCTGTTTAGCTTACAGATTTACTGCTTTTACGCATATCGTGACGTGTAGATTAAACCCATTTAAGGTTGATTTTAGTCTTGCGCTCACCGTCAGCGCTCATAGCTCAGCACGTAGTTCGTCAGCGCTAAGGCTCAGCGTGGCTCGTTTCAGTATCGTACTGGCCGCCTTGCTGTACTTACAGACGACGATAAAAATGCGGCCGAGTAGCTATCAGCGCTGACCGTGCGACCGTGTCATTCGAAAACGCTTCCTAGAAGTTGATATTTATCTCGGTCATCATCGCCGACGCTGTGTATATGGTCAGCATGAGACTAAAATTAGCCTACAAAACGCCTAACGCGCACATATCGCTTCGCCACCGCTCCGACACT
Source organism: Ectropis crepuscularia (assembly GCA_963693475.1). Taxonomy (NCBI): domain Eukaryota; kingdom Metazoa; phylum Arthropoda; class Insecta; order Lepidoptera; family Geometridae; genus Ectropis; species Ectropis crepuscularia. The sequence goes on from OY856342.1 coordinate 21,434,654, forward strand.
ACTCCGTTCCATTATTCCGCATTCGATGATGCGAACTCAAACATACAAAGGATTTTATGAATTTTCTCAACGCGGCCGAAGAAGTTTTCACTTTAAAAACAGAATGGCTCATTATTCAGCTAGATGCATAGTTTTTTTCCTTTTTTTTCAATTCAATTAATTGATTCGAACCATAAATTCATAAGAACACTTGGTGATGTTTCATTCACAAAAAGGCAAAAGAATCTGTACACATAATATGATAAAATAACAATGTCAAAATGAATAAAGTAGCTGTAAAGGGACCTCGTCAATTAAATGCAGCTGTAAAATAGCTTTATCAATGACAAAATAATTCATACATACAGTATACAGATACTACATGAGTACAAACAATGTTACATGAAAAGTTTTAATTAATTATTATCTTACCTTATTACAATACTCTAATTTTAACACATTTATCTTCTATACGTTACTATCTTTAACAAAGTCATCTATATTATAATATGCCTTGCTTAATAATGCTTAATAATTTCTAGATGATTGTGTTAAGGGTCAAATGTAAAAGGCGGTTATCATAGACATAGTAAATATTACATGGAAACCACTCATTCTGCACCCCTGAGAACCGGTAGCTTCGGCCCTGCTCAGCTGCCAGCGATTATCTAGGTTTTTTAACAGTAATAGGTTTGCACTTACTTACAGTATAGGTAGCCAGTTGCGTAGTCAGGCAAGTGTAAAAATGTCCAAAATGTGTTAAATTTAATTTGCTAACACGTAAATCTAAATTCGAGACAGTAATTGGAAAAAGTAAGAACGACCAAGGCCCATGTAAATTAAATAATATTAAAACTAAACAAAATAATGTTTTTCTCCCACTTTTGCACCTGAATTAAAAACTGTAGCCGAGTGTAATAGGTAAAGTTCATCCACCTTCCGAGGGAATGTCTACGGCGATCCGTTACTGTAATGTGTGCAATATGTCGCTTGCCCAGCGATAGAACACTGCGCGAACACTCTGCTATCATGTAGCAAATGGTGTGATTTTTATTTTAAACAACGCTTACCTTCAAGCACTCTCACCTTTGACTCAGTAAAACATAAGCTGAATATTAATAATTACTAGCAACACCCGCGGTTTTGTCCTCGCAGTTTTCGTTCCCGTTATTTTGCCGTGATTAAAAGTAGCCAACGTGATATTTGAAACTATAATCTAACTGTTTTCTAAATTTCAAATAACGTTTTGACGTGATTGAGCAACAAGCATTTAAACATTTAAATACCTAATCTTTCGCATTTATAACATTAGTAAGATTTGTGTAGATTTTGTCACAAAAAATAAATCAAACTCGCACACTTCAATAATACAATAGTCTAATATGAACTCAGAGAGAACCTTAAAATTAGTATATTTTTTTACTTTTGCGGTTTGAATTCATAGTGAACATATTGCACAGGATTTAATCGCAATCGAAATGATTTTCAATAACTTCATGACGATGGGTAGTTACGAAAAATCACGATAAGTCGTGACTTTTCGTATTAGCATTAAGTGGTGACTACTTGTTGTAATATACGGCAGTAAATCTCAAAAAGAAAATACAACAAACAAAGTTTACAAAGTTGACAACGATTGAAATAGAACAAACTTCTATAAAGCAATAAATAAGGTAGAAACAATAAATCCGTGACGCTCAGCCACTTGGCAGCTCAATAAAGAAACTATTTTCGGAATGCTGTCAAAAAGTCATACGATAATTAATTGTCCGAGGTTGCCACTATCCCTTGCGAGCTTGTGGTGAGACGGAGCTACTGTGAAACGAAAAACGTATTTTTTTATTAACTCGCAAAACACCAAGCTTCCCCCGGGTGTTCCGTTTGACTTTACACTTATTTTTAGATATTTAGATACTACTTTAGTATATAGAGTCAAACAGAACTGCGTGGTGCCCGGGTGTCGCTTGATGTTTTTAGCAGGTTAAAAACGGCAATTACAGCAGTTTTTGATGTGACAACAATCTAATAAATCGATGAACGGCGGCTGTACGCAAAAATTGTGCCGTTATGTCCCGTTGCCCTCATTGTATGGTTGCGCCACATCTATCAATCTTTTGTTATGACGTTGTCACGTTAAACTATTGTCCATAAACCAAATTACTTTACAAACAACCAATTTTTTCTGTGAGTTTTACCACTGCTCTTAGAAAATGTAACGAAGGCAGGTTACATCGTGAAAAGTCTGTAGCGCAATGCCCTCGCAATACATACACACTATATACTTTTCACGATGTAACCTGCCTTGGTTACATTTTCTGAGAGCAGTGGTATTTTCTGAGAGCTGTGGCAAAATCGTGAATAGTCATATGTGGTGTTTTCGCATTATATTGCCCGTAGCAAACAATGGATCGTAAATATGTAGCAAGTAGTCTCTCGTAGCTGGTCTACTTCTTATAATAACACTCGTAGCTATTAGTGGAAAGTTTAGAACCCTGGCAACATTTGTAGCTAATGTTTCAGAATTTAATTTTAACTAAACCGCTTACAATAGGCGGTATCGTTAAAGTCAATATCGTGTTTCGTAGTAGCTCTATGGTAGAGAATTTATTGTGGAATTATTATTGAAAAGCTCCTGTGAGCGGGACAAATTGTCCAGCTTCTAAGCTGCTGACAATCCTGTGGCTTTGTGTTTACGTCGAGTTTCAGCTTTTTACTTGCGTGAAGAGCAATATGAAATTTAATAGATTTTTTAATAAAATATATTGCGTTATATCTTTTACTAGCTGACCCGTGCCCACTTCGTTGGGCATAATGTTAATAATCCTTTTTTAGTGTTACGTTTTAATTTTTAACTGCCAAAAGGAGGGTTATATAGGTATAGTTTGTATTTGCATGCTAATACAAAATTCAAAAGTAACTCTGTCCGAAAGAAAAATCATTTTCTGCGGGATTTGCGATAAACGAATTCCATGAGGACCAAGTCGCGGGAAAAGTTAGTTTGGTTATGGTAATTTTAATTGTTTAAAACTTCTCTGTAAACTATATTGGATGTAATGTTATCATTTGGTAGCAAAATATATTGTCTATCAGGAGTTCTAACCCGAGATAAGCCAACATATAACTGTCCATGGGAAAAACACGGTTTTCTCAGGTCAATGCCCACTAGAGAGAATGTTTGACCTTGGGACTTGTAAATAGTGAGGGCAAAATAGATCTTCACTGGAAACTGTAGCCTTTTAAACGGTATGGGTAAATCAGTGGAAATCGTGGGTATCCGCGGAATATAAGCCAGTTGTCCCACTGCTGGCCCTGTGAGAATGGTCGCCACGATTATATCGTCCCGTAATTCTTTTGTTAGCAGCCTTGTCCCATTACACATGTTGGGGGGGGGGGGCTCAAGTTTCTTAATGGCATGATAGGAATGCTATCTTTTAACACGAGGTCGTGAGGAGGTAAGCCCAAAGAAGAGGTTCAAAGAAGTTAAACATTCTTGGGGATAGTGCACTGTATCCTCAATATTACATAGGTACCGTATCAGTAGACTTATAGTGTTTGACCTGACCGGGAATTTTCTCTAAAATGAGTTTATTTATTTCATTCACTGTATCGTTTCTGGGTGACACTATTGCCCTAGAACAAAGCCAATGATAATCTCTCTCCAATACATTTTCAAGACCGGGATATATTGCGTCAATAAGATGTTCCAACCTGTGCAATATGTGTCCTAATGTCTCGTTAAGTTTAATGTCATTGCTGTTGGTGTTAGGAGAGACAATTTTTCCTTCTCCAAGATTGAGTAGTTGACGCGGAAAGTCGTCATCGTCGTTGTCGCTCAAATGGGCTCTCAAGTTTGTTCATAAATTGAGAGATGTATGACCTATTTAAATTATTTTATTAATATTAAAAATTAAATGATCTATACTAATATTAAAAAAACTACTTTTTGTAACTTATATATAAAAGTTAGATATATGCTGTATGCTACAAAAAAGTCAACGCTTTTTAGGGTTCCGTAAAACGTAAAAACGGAACCCTTATAGATTCGTCATGTCTGTATGTCTGTCTGTCTGTCTATCTGTCTGTCCGTCCGTATGTCACAGCCACTTTTTGCCGAAACTATGAAAACTACACTGTTGAAACTTGGTAAGTAGATGTATTCTGTGAACCGCATTAAGGTTTTTACAAAAGTTTTTAAAAAAAACAAAAATTAGGGTTGCCCCCCATACTGAGAACTGAAACTCAAAAATTTTTTTTTCATCAGCCTACACGTGTGGGGTGTCTATCGATAGGTCTTCAAAAATGATGTTGAGGTTTCTAGCATAATTTTTGTCTACACTGAATAATTTGCGCGAGAGACGCTTCCAAAGTGGTAAAATGTGTGTCCCCCCCCCCTCTAACTTCTAAAGTAAGAGAATGAAAAAACTAAAAAAAATATATGATGTACATTACCATGAAAACTACCAACGAAAATTAGTTTGAACTCGATCTGATGAGTAGTTTTTTTTAGTAAGTCATAAATACACTATTATTAAAACTTCGATCAAAGTTACAACGAACTACAAGAACTATGTGTACTATGTATATTATGTTACTTGCTGCAACGGAACCCTTCATGAGCGAGTCCAACTCGCACTTGGCTACTTTATTTGTAGGCATTTTCAAGCTCCACATCTCTTCTCTAGACGTCAAAAATTTATCTTTCATAGTTAAGGCAGCGTTCGTAAGAAACGCTTTTATTTTTTCCGTTTTTTCCGATTCACTTTGCAAAACGGACTACCACGTAAAAGACGCGACCCCCCCACTCTCGAAATTTGATGGTCTATATCTTTGACGATTTTTAACAAGAAAAACAAAAAATACATGTCCAATATTTTTCCATGATCTAGCTGACGGACTAATTAGGATGGTGTATTTTTAACCCAGTCCGGTACCCTATTGGCAGTCATAGGAACTGCCGATAGAAGTGAAAACTTAAAACTCAGAATTTGATAGCTTACCTTGGAAACTACACGGGTGTAACCGTAGGGCGTGGCTTCGCTATCTTGGCATGGCCATGTAGAAATGCGTCAGCATTTCCCATTGGCTGATGCGTTTCTAGATGGCCATGCCATGATGGCCTGTCCACGCCCTTTCAGCATTTTCCATTGGCTGATGTATTTCTAGATGGCCATTAGCCATGGCCTCGAGTTTACCCGAAGCTTTCTTATCATACCCGAGCGTGACGAATGAATGCAATTCACAGCTCACGAAAAATCTGTCAAGACGCGCCTAAAGAAGTTTTCACTTCAAAACTACTCGGTAGCCGCTCAAAACTCCCCGGTCTCTTTGGGGACCACTAATGCAAACCAAACAAGCAAGCTTTTGCAGTTGCGGTTTGCGATTTTGGCGCAAATAAAAAAAATCGTATTTTTATTTCGGAAGGTATAGGTACCCATATTTTTTGTTTAACAGTATCTATCTCCTTGAACCGGTCTTTATTTTGACATAAACTACATTAAAATCATTCATTTACATGTCATTTACATAGGAACATCGTAAAATGAAAAAAAAAAAACAATAATGTATTTTTTGGCGGGAAAATGGTCCCGAAGTATTGACATTTTGTTAAAAAATCCAATTTATGCTATAGAATGCAATTTTTTGTTTTTTCATATTTGTTATATCATATACAACAAATTTAAAACATAAAACCACTACGTCTACCTTATAGTTTAAAATCTTATAGCTGTAGAAGACTTGAGAACTCGAAAAAAATCGAGTCAAGTGTCAAAAATGTTAGTTGACATTTCAAGTAAACTAATTATAAACAAAAGATACCGCTAGAAGCGTCTTGAAACGTTCTTGAGAATAATGGGCCTTTAACACGTACAAGTACGGCGGCACTTCATATGCCGAAGCGTAAACAACACACTTAGGTAACCTGACACCCGTTTTCCCGCCAAAATTGTAAAACGCAAATACCTACGAGACTAATAAGTGGGTAGGCACCTATACATATATATCAACAGACTTTGATGAAAATCTTAATCTGATGATAAAATAAATAAATGTCGTACATCGCTTTCAAAGCTTTCGCAAAATTGGAATTACACAATAACTTCGATGATTACCAGATAATGGATATTTTGTGAATAAGTTGTGTTTGTTTACCATTACACAAAATACTGTAAGAATTAAATATTTATATCTATACCATTAATACAAAACATGAGACAAACCATGGCAATGTCAAAGTTTCTATTACGTAAATGCGAACTCGAATATCCGACATCATTAAATCATATTCCATGTACCTGCATCCCTAATCAAAGTCTGGCGGAACAATAAGCGTGTGGTCATCCTTCTCGGGGCAAAATTCAATAAATTTCGGACCGGCAGGGTAGCCACGCTTCTATACGTGAAAACAGAATGTGAGGTCTTGCTATTAAGTATATTTTACTAAAGACTGAGGCTTGTTTATAGTCTGAGGGTGTCACGGTAGTGAACATAAGAGGATTTTATTGGGAGGAGAGAGGTGAAGGTTGAATGATAAACAATTATAAAACAAGTATATTAAAGAAATAAATAAAGATTAAAGGAAATGAATAGGATAAAAAAGGAGACGTAACTTAAAATAAGGAAATTTTGAAAATTTATCCGTCTTGAAAAGGCCAGTGAGTAAGTGCTTCCAAACAGGGTCCCAGGATGCAATTGCCGATCGGTCGGGGCCCGCAGCCGTCAGCGAGGATGGCTCCACCTAGCACGGTAGAGTTCTCAGCCAGCAGTCTTCGTGAGTGTAGCAGTCGTCAGCGAGGATGGCTCCACCCAGCACGGCAGAGCTCTCAGCCAGCAGTCCTCGTGAGTGCAGTATTCGTCAGCGAGGATGGCTCCACCTAGCACGGCAGAGTTCTCAGCCAGCAGTCCTCGTGAGTGTAGTATTCGTCAGCGAGGACGGCTCCACCTAGCACGGCAGAGTTCTCGGCCAGCAGTCTCCGTGAGCACAGTAGCTTCCAACAGTTCCTCCGTGAGCACAGTAGCTTCCAACAGTTCCACAGGGTGTAAGTACTTCCAAGTAAGTTCACGGGATGTAGTTGCCGAACGGTAGCGGCTCTCAGCCGTCCAAACCTTCAAGGTTTAATATGGATGTTGATCGCTTGGAAGTCTCCTGTATGGTAATGCTCCTCTGTCGGAAGCTGGATTCTCACTGACCTCTCAAACGATTTGATCAAAAATGTAAACTTTTAATGTTTTGAATCTGGAGAAAATAAACTTTATTTTAATATTAACAATTCAAAGAGGATTAGTTCTAAAAACTATACAACCTTATGAAAAAGGGTAGAGGTTGCTAAGTGACGAATGATGTTTATAGTAATGACAATATGTAAATAAATAAAATTTTTAGAAAAACGTAATTATTATAGATTTAGAATGAAATATATAATAACAGAACCATATCATAATGATAAGAAAATTATTTCCTATCGTATGGACACAATTAAAAGGAAATTAGTGATGTGAAAATTTTGGTATGTAAATATCTAAGAATTCTATGGATAAATGTTAGTTTTGAGATGAAAATAGAGGTAAAATGTACGTTTACATATTGTAGTCAATATGTAATGTTACATTGTATGTAAATATCTAAGAATTCTATGAATAAATGTTAGTTTTGAGATGAAAATAGAGGTAAAATGTACGTTTACATATTGTAGTCAATATGTAATGTTACAAGGGTTCCATCAGACAGAGATCGGTCATGCGTTCAGCGTTCTCGTTTTGCGTCTAAGCGTGCTGTTGCTCACAGATCCTTTGTTATAGCTGACCGACGCAGTGTGTACCTATATTGATTCATGTAACGTAATATAACACAATGAACGCAAAACTGACTACTTGAACGCTTGACTGATAGAACTCTGAGATGTTGTGAGTAGAATTGGGTAAGACAGGTTACTAGGTACCGGGATGACAAATGGTAGTGTTAGCAATATTAGTAATTTATACAAGTTCTTATTGAAAGAATAGTGAGAATACTGAAATGCACTCTATGGCAACCCTACAATTCCGGGTTTGATTGGTATGTAGTCTGTGGTTTGGTCGTTTTGGCGGGAAACAATCTAGCTCTTGTTTTTGACTCGTAAAACATGTTAATAAGAAAAATCATAATATGCAGCAGCAAGTCTAAGCGAAAGGTTTAAATTAAAAGTACTAGTAAACCGATAAATAACTAAATAAAGTGATAATTGTACATCTGTTACTGAATTTAAGGTACTGTAAAGCGTTTTCTTTAATTAAGTAACATATTATAAAATGTACTACTTCAGCTGCACAAGGCAGCTGTGAATAAGTTGGTATGACGAAGGATTGATTCCGAAATATAATGCTGTAGACTGATCATAGCTGTTTTATTTATGGACTAATTGTCTTCTATTCAGAATAAATTACGTACTTAACAATTCAGAAGTGGGATCGGCGGACAAGAAGACTATAATTAATAATAGAAAATTATATAATTGTCCGTTGATCCCGCCCATGTGATATACAGTTTTATTCTTTTCAAATTTTTTTTTCTCAACGCTTATTATTTGCTTGTTAATGTCACTCAATACGAAAACTCTATGATCAGTATTTAATATGTGATAAAATGTATGGTATTCAATTATATGTCAAATTGTTTTACCTATTCTCGCAAGGAATAAATGAATTGAATTGAATTGACGGTTTAATGAGTTGCAGAGTGAACCATCGATATAAACCAACAGATGTACCCTGAGCACCTTGAAATTGATAATAAACGGCGTCTCTAAAAGTGTATCGTAAGTGGTTTCACACAACCAATCTACTTGACCCTAGAATCGTTAGCGGCGCGATATGCTGTGGTTTTACTTATTTTGGTTGTTGACCACGATTAGTAAAAACGTCCGGCGTTCACCGTTTCTGTAAACGACTAGAATGGAAAGAGTGAGCTCACTCTTCCCAACGATGACATGATTCCGTGCGCCCTGAAGTTTGGGAGGGCACATCTGTGTATTGAGATCATTGGAGTGAACAATATCACGTAAGTGGATTTTTATTCCGTGTATAGGTACTTACCATTTTTGAATTTTTCACGCAATGCGGTCCTCACTACATCTATTACTGGAATAAGTCTAGTAGACTGCATCCTATACCGCATTTTCGAGATGATCAAATTAAAAACATAGTCTGGCTATAATTATGCAAAGAGCCAAGCCAGTTCTGATTTTGTTATTATTTTTGTATAAAAACCAAATATATCCTAATTGTGCACACAATATTACACATAATAATTAATGTGTAAATGACGGCTATTCATATTTTCTATGCAATTTAAAAAGGGTATACCATTTTACAAAGATACTCTCTCATATAGTTTTCGAAAATCATGCTTCGATAAATATGTGGCACCAATAACTGCAATGTCAGTAATTCTGGACAAACCATTAACGTTACTTTGAGGCTTATTAAAGTGTTATTTTTTAAATTTTGGTCGCCTAGTTATGAGAACGTTCGATTTACATGAGGTTCGAATCACATGTTCAATACACATGTCCTGTAAGTCACAAGGGGACCGGTATGGACCTAGAACAATAACTTTCAGGGATACGTTATTTGTCCAACGGCACTTTGATGGATAATGGCGTTTGTCTCTTTAAGAGTCCCTTTTAGTCCCAGTTGTGGGAATAAAAATGGTGACTCAACAGACATGCATGTCAGATCATGGGTCAGACGTTGAAGCTGTATGTACGAACCGCATCACATATCATAATTATAAAATGTCCTCAGACTACTATGAAACTCTTAAATGTAGAGTACTACAACGAACCGAACTATTAAATGTAGAGTACCATGACGAAGCGAAGCGGTAATGCGTTCAGTTATAAACCAGTTCAAATGGTTTGACGTCAACTCGCTCATTGTCTATCCACTCGCTTTTGCCTTCTTGATACTATGTTTATAACTTACATGGAGATCCGGACAAAGTAAAGATTGTCTTTGTCTAGTCGTTTTAGCGATTAATTCAATTTGAGAGATAATCTTTTGCACGTAGAATATTTTAAAGAAACTGTATTTAACTGCTGAGTCAGATAACCATGGGCATGTGACTATTATGTGTGTATTAAATTAAACTCCACTTTTCTACCAATAGCTATGAACTAAATTGACATTGCCAGTGATATGATCTTAAGTCACACGTGCCTAGTATTATCAAGGTAGAAAGGAGGTACCAGAGCTTCTCATTATAGATTATAGTTTAGCAGTGTTCTAAACTAAAGTAACCTGATGAAAGTACTTGCTCATATATGAGAAAGATGGATTTAAAGGTAGGTTGAGCAATTATTAATGCCTTTATTGAAAGTTCCAGATTATGGATAAGCCGCACCAAGGACGCAAAGATAGCCTTGAAAGTTGCGGCATGGAGGTTAAACCTGAGATCGAGCGCTGCAAAGGGCGCGCTCAGATAACGAGTATTCCACCGATTGACAAGGACCGGAACGAGGGAGTGGAAGGGAGTCAGGCAAATCCACAAGCGTTAACGAGGGAGTGGAAGGGAGTCAGGCAAATCCACAAGCGTCTAATTTAAATCTGTTCAGTAATGCTGTAAATTGATAGACTGAGAACCGCAGCCAGGAAGTGGAAGGGAGTCTGGATAACAGGCAAGTCCACAAGCGCTCTAATTTGAAATTGTCTAAGTAATGGTGTAAATTGACACGGTTTAGAACCAGGGCGAGGATGTGGAAGGTAGTCTGGATTTTAACAGGCAAGTCCACAGCCTCACATAAATATATAGATTCGATTTATAAAGTAAATTTGACGTGGTTTAACGAAGAGTTGTTGAGGCAACAGAAGGCCATAATATGGAGAAAGTAAGACAAACGATAATGATAGACATAAAATGTCATAGGTTTTCACGAAGATTCACAGTCTAGGGAAAGATCGGTTGCTCTTGGAAAGAGGAGAAGTTGTGGAGCGTTACAGTAAAAGCGACTTTTCTCAAGGTTAAAGAAAAAAAAAAAAAAAAGAGACGCGAGAGAGGCGCTGCAATTATAGCGACGCATTTAAGTTATTTTAAAAATAAGTTTGTTTAACTCTTTGAAATATCACTTCTGTTCATCGCATTTTGAACCTGAACTTCATGATATTTTATGATATTCTTCATAGATTTATTTAATGTGTTGAAGGCTATGGTTATGGACATTCGACTGCTGAGCTTTCTTTTACCAACGTAAAACTCGAGTTTGATCCAATGTTAAAGGTCAGACTACAATGATTTGAGTTACAAAGTAATGTGTCATAATTTACGAATGGGATGAAAAGAAAATAGTCAACTTTGCTTTACACAATAACAGGCATTGCAAAATCTCAGAAACGTTACTCTAATAGCTGGGCCTAATGGATAACAAAGCTTGCCAAACTTGCACGACATGGTCTCATAGAGACAATATTGTTACTTAAAAGCATACACAAGAAGAATATCGCAGATGTAGAGAGAGATACGGAAGGTAGTAGACTGTTAATTACTCGGAATTGACCATCGATTAAGAGCATCAAATTGCAAACCATTAGACCCATTGCTCAAAGTGAACGTAAACATAAAAACTCAGGGTGTATCAGAAAATGTCGACATGTATATTGTCGAGTATCAGTTTTGAAAGGATCAGTTGATCACGGTTTAACTGAAAAAAAAAAACTAGAAATCGCTATTTCTAATAATGTTAATGTTAACTTTGTATTTTACAAAATAGCTTATAATATAATACTCTGGTATTATCGAATGATGGTATAAAATTGGCATGTACTAGTTGTATTAAGAATTTAATATGGAAATAACAAATACGCCAGATGACCTCTTTTCGAAAATAGGTCTGAAACAAGAGTTTTTCTTAAGTTGAACAATGAAGTTGGTATTGGTCCGGGGCGATCAATACAATCACATACTGTTCCAATAAAATCACAAGTATAAAGAGGCAATCTAAACACACCGTTCAATTCATAAATAATAAAATAAATCTTAACATTCACAAATTATGTGTTACGTTGTTTGTCAGGGACAGACTCTGCGATTGTAACCTGGTTTGCGTACCGTGTAAGGCTTGATCCAACTTAAATGATGATGAAATGAAAGATGGGATAGTCTTTGTATGGAGGTTTCCGAGCGAAGTTGAAGCGGGCCGCTAGTATCTATATAATTATATTACTGCATTGATGCCTTCCTAATTCACACTTGATGATTGTCAGGGAAATGTTATCCGAAATCTCGCTGAAGCGAAGATTCGGTTTAGAACAGTACTTTATTTAATCGAGTGATACCTACGCGTGTAGGACAATACGCACATGTTTACATTGAATGTTGTATAAATAATAAATATATTATAAGAAATAAATATCATCGAAATTAAGATATTATCTATTCAACGACAATGATCAGATCCGAAACATACGTGCATACTTCACCAAAAAGGTTCAACGACGAGGATTTAGTGAGAATGTAAGGCGCGGAACGCCTTAATAACGGAAGTAATGATAAAATTAGCTATTAAATTTCAAGGCCTGTATTGTTTTGTATTAGAAATTTTGACAAATATTAAAAATCTGATCAATGATATGCCTTTAATAGCCGCGGTCGATATGAAGACGTGGTAGCCGCAGATAAACTCAAGTCAAGGATGTTTAATAGGTGTTACTACGATATATCCATGTAATACGTTCATGTGCATGTTATGTTCATGTAATACGTTATATTCAAATCAAGTTCCAATAGAGATTATCAGATTGTCGATCACGAAACAATCAAGGATTCCGTATAAGTACCTATAAGTAAAAATTATTTAATCGGCTATTTGAAGCAGGTTATACCTAATGCTAAATGATTAGATATGCTAAAATAATTACATTCCCTAGTAGAGAAACCATTGATGTGATTCATCATCATTAATTTGTGAGTAAATTATTACTTTGGACTATGTTCAACGAACAAAACTTTTAGTAAAGTTATTACAACTAAGATCAAAAACTGTTGTAAACAATTGTTACATTACTTAATTATTGAAATGAAATGAAATTTATTAGGCATTAACAAACATTTGAAGTTCACAAATTAGTACAGATTATCTATCCTTGATTGGTAATTCAGATTGAGAAGCATTGTTACCCAAGCTAGGGTTAAACCTGTCGTAACAATATTATATATTAGGTATACAATATGAATAATTCGGTTATGATTGTTTTGTTTCTTATGAAATGCAGGTTATCTTTTGACTGCAAATTATGGATAAAGTAGATATGTTATCGTATATGACTGAAATTAGAGATATGTATATTTCTAATTATAATTTTAATGTGATAATCGTCAGAAATTAAAACATAACAATATATCAAGGTTTACTTGATTGTTATTACCGTTGATTCGCTGATTCGGTATTTTGAATTGAATACTATTATTATATAAAGCTAGCCCATATTTTTGTAGTACAATTATTTCACAAAAGAACAATATGGACAACAACATTAGTAAACAGGTGACTAGATACAGGCTTTGGCCTAGTTTGAGATTTATTGACAGAAGCTTAATTTATAATGCAACAAGAATACCTACTAAGTTCTTGTCGTACAATCTTATTATTGTGAATTGTAAATACAAATATAATAAACATTGTTAAACTGTCTGTGTCAATAAAGCATGATTTGATTTGATAATGTAACTATGAAAATATTTTCCGTGTTAAGTATAGTGACACATTTAAAACAATTGACAATTTAAAGAAACTTATAGTAACTGATGATGCCATGTGCTCAATTTTATTTGTTTTCTTTCAAACATTACTAATAAATTATATTCCTTAATTTAAAACACAAATTGCAACTACTTGTAACATACATATTATTTAAAATATCTTAGATAGAAACTAAATGATAATGGATACGGGCTATAACGTACTTCGTACTTATTACATTATGGCTGTCAAACCTGAGCGACCAACAATACCCACATAAGAAAATTAAAAATATCTCAAAACGCCAGTGAAAAGTGTATGATGGGAAAAAGGCTACCTGATAAAATAAGAACAACAACTTTAAGAGCAAAATCAAAAATAAAAGATGTTACAATAACTGTTAGAAAGCTTAAGTGTAAATGAACAGGATACATAATAATTAGAGGAAAATAAATCGTGGCAGACCACTCAGAAGATGGGTCGATGACATAGAAGCGACAGCAGGTTAGCGACTACATGGACCAGAAAAGCTTACGTTTGGGAAAAAGTTGGAAGAAGTTTGAAGGCAGTTGGAGGAGGCCTTTGCCAATAAGTAAACAGACAGTGCGATGGCAATCTAAATTTAAGAACTTTAAATTGTAATAACATTGAAAAATTGTAAGCATTATATGAATAGAGCCTATTATTACTATTACTATAGAAATAGAACAGAATTACTCGTATAATTTGGTCAAGATATGTGAAATAAACTTAAAATCCTTCAACATGTATACTTAACAATATATTATTAAAGCGCGAGGACTCGCTTCTGCAGGATGGCCGAGCTGTTAGCAATATTAGTAATTTATACAAGTTCTTATTGAAAGAATAGTGAGAATACTGAAATGCACTCTATGGCAACCCTACAATTCCGGGTTTGATTGGTATGTAGTCTGTGGTTTGGTCGTTTTGGCGGGAAACAATCTAGCTCTTGTTTTTGACTCGTAAAACATGTTAATAAGAAAAATCATAATATGCAGCAGCAAGTCTAAGCGAAAGGTTTAAATTAAAAGTACTAGTAAACCGATAAATAACTAAATAAAGTGATAATTGTACATCTGTTACTGAATTTAAGGTACTGTAAAGCGTTTTCTTTAATTAAGTAACATATTATAAAATGTACTACTTCAGCTGCACAAGGCAGCTGTGAATAAGTTGGTATGACGAAGGATTGATTCCGAAATATAATGCTGTAGACTGATCATAGCTGTTTTATTTATGGACTAATTGTCTTCTATTCAGAATAAATTACGTACTTAACAGTAGTTTGCGACGGAGTTTTGTCCAAGGAATGGTTAACCGTATGTCAGATGTCCAATGCTAAGATGGGTTGACAACATAGCCACATTTTTGCTCAATTAGCACGATACCAAGGGACGTGTCATATTAGAAAGCTCAGCAGCAAGGTTTGGAAGGCTGCGAATGATAATGAAGTTTGTTAACTTATTTCATCGTAGCTTTGATGAAAGATTGCTACGCTAATTTGGTCTAGGTATATGTTATAAATACCAAACTGTCTTCATTGGTGTCAGTTAGATTTTTTCTTATAAATTATTCGTTTATTTTGACTCCCTTTGATCTTCACCGTAATGTTGGACCATAAAGCACGCTTTAGTAACTTTAAGACGCTATGATTGTAACCATCGGGAAAAACTCACTCAGGCAACATATTCCACAGCTTAGACATTTTTATTACAAACGTGGAGTCAAACCTCTCCGTTTGAATCTTTGGAACGTCGACCATTCTACATTTTTTCGAGCTACGAGCAGTCAAAAAAGACAAGGTGGTACGAGTATTAATAATCTATATATATAAAAGCGAAAGGTCACTCATCAAGGAATCTCAGAAACTACAAATGCTAGGAATCTGAAATTTTGCATGGAGGTCCCTTTTAGCACGTAGGCGCTCGCTACGACGGGGTTTTGCGAAATTCAACCCCTAAGAGGGTGAAACAAGGGATGAACGGTTGTATGAAAATTTTGTATGAAACGTGATTTTCAAAGTTATCAAATTTTGTATCTAGATACTTGACACGAAGCAATTAAATGCATGTTCTATCAATTTTGTAATTTCGAACTGTACGGGGGTGAAATTGGGGTTGAAATGAGGGATGAATGTCAATGTGGAAATTCCCAACTGTTGGAGATAAAACCATGAAACTCTGTATATAGACACTTGACACGAAGCACACGAATGTTTGTTCCATCAATTTCGTAATTTCGAACTGTACGGGGGTGAAATCGGGGTTGAAATGAGGGATGAATGTCAATATGGAAGTTCCCAACCGTTGAAGATAAAACCATGAAACTCTGTATATAGACACTTGACACGAAGCAAACGAATGTTTGTTCTAGCAATTTTGTAATTTCGAACTGTAAACACACCTTTGCCAAATATTCTACCGCCAAGCAGTAATGTGCAAACTTTACTGTGTTCCGGTTTGAAGGGCAATGATTCCAGAGAAATTACAGGGCTTAGAGACATAATATCTTAGATCTCTGGGTGACGAGCGCAGTGCAGTGCTAGGTAATGATTTGGACTATCATGTTTCAATAGCTGCGTGTTACTGTGCTGTTATGTGGCAGGCATGTTGCTTACCATCAGGCACATGACCTGCTCGTCTCGTCACTCTATGCTATAAAAAAAAAAAAAAAAAAAAAAACTGTACGGGGGTGAAATTGGGGTTGAAATGGGGGATGAATGTCTACATGGAAGATCCAAACTGTTGAAGATAAAACCATGAAACTCTGAATATAGACACTTGACACAAAGCAAACGAATATTTTTCTAGCAATTTTGTGATTTCGAAATATATAGGGATGAAATTGGGATTGAAATAGGGGATGAAAGTATACATGGAAGCTTCCATTCGTTGAAGATAAAACTATGAAACTCTTTATATAGGCACTTGGCACGAAGCCAATAAATGTTTGTTCTAGCAATTTTGTAATTTCGAACTGTATGGGGATGAAATTGAAGTTGAAATGGGGGAGGAATGTCTCTTACGCTTTCACACCTAAACAACTGAACCGATTTTGATGAAATTGCTTTATTATAAGCTGGATTTAGTCAATGTGTCTGGGTGTAAAATTAGTTATTGCCTGAGTTACCTCAGTATTTATTTCTCTCTCTCCAGTACTCCACACATTATTCCAATTTTGCAAACATTACACAGGACATCATCACCACCAGAATTTTATAATTTACATAATTACCTTGACGTTTCGGAAGCATTACAACCGCCGTTTAACATTAACAATAATAAGCATGCAAATCGTAAAAAAGCTATTTTCCTATTTTGTTCTGAAATGTCCTTTGTATGGATAATTAATAAAATATATGTACCAGAATATGTTGAAATCTTTGCTACTGTGATTATACGTGTACGTGGTCTGTCAGCTGGAAAGTTTCAATCGCCGACAGGCGTCCGGCTCTCGTCCACGACGCAACGAACCGTCCTTTTGTCCACAAAATTGCCTTACTTCATGGTCTACCTAATAAGGGCTTCTCAACTATCAATTCGAAATAGTAATCGAGTCTTCTTTTGTAGTCTTTGATGTCGTCTGCATAGAATCATGTTTGATCGTTTCTGCTTTGTTTGCTTCAAAGCAAAATTGTAAGATGATCAGATAAAATAGCAATTTATTTTGGAATAGTTTTGTCGTAAAGTTCGATATTATTGACTTGTCTGAAGCTCTGAAGCCAGATTACTATCTAGTAAGAACAATTGATTTTTAATATCGGCAGAGTATGTATTAACAAACCTAAATTACAATGACAACAACACTATCTATACTACATACCTAACTAATTTATTTGCTTAGTAATGGCAGTGGTGTGATATATGTATGTACTTGATACATGTCAGTAGGTACAGGTAAGTTCATTACACAAATTTTAGTAGTGGTAGGACTGTACTTTACTGTATTCCGGTTGGAAGGGCAATGTTTCCAGTGAAATTATAGGGCATAGAGATAAAACAAATTATATCTCCGGGTGACGAGTGCGGTGCAGTGCTAGGTTTGTTTTCCGCAAAAAAGAGTCCATTCCAACAGACTCCTACTTTTCGCGGTGTATCCGTGCCGGTATCCGACCATCTCGAGCTTTTGGGCGTTACTTTGTCGTCTACGCTCAACTTTGGGTCGTATATCGAGTCCAAGGCTAAACTAGCTGCCAAAAAACTGGGTGTCCTTTCAAAGGTGCGAAGGTACTTCAAGTCTGAACAGTTGCTTACATTATATCAAGCATAGATTCGCTCCTGTATGGAGTACTGTTCGCACCTTTGGGATGGTTCGGCTAAGTATCAGCTGGAAGCTCTGGAATCGATCGAGAGACGTGCCAAAAGGCTCATAGGCAATGACACCCTCGTGCGAAAAAGACTGCAAAGTCTTGAACATCGCCGAAAAATTGCTAGCTTATCGGTTTTTTATCGGATACACTTCGGAGAGTGCGCGACTGATTTGCACGATCTGATACCACCTTGCCCTTTTTTCTATCGGAATGCTCGCAGCTCGAAAAAGCGACATCGTTTCATGGTTGATGTTCCAAAAACACGAACGAAGAGATTTGACTCAACTTTTGTGATAAGAACGTCAAGACTGTGGAATACGTTGCCTGAGTGGGTATTTCCCGTTAATTATAATCTTTGTGTCTTCAAATCGAGAGTGAATCGGTTTTTTCTAGGTAAACACGCTCCATCGTAGACCGCATCGTCGCTTAACATCAGGTGAGATGGCGGTCAAGTGTAAACATATAAAAGTTAAAAAAAAAAAAAAAAAAAAAAAAAGGTAATGATTTTTGAACTCTACATGTTCCAATAGCTGCATGTCGCTGTGCTGTTATGTGGCAGGCATGTTGCTTATCATCTCTACGCTATATATTTTTTAGTAAATACTGAGTTTGTATTATTCACTGCGCAGTATTTAGTATGGTTATTAGTTACGGTTGCTCTAGTCGGGAGAACGTCGACTGCTGATCCCGGGGTCCCAGGTTCAAATCCCACGCGCACCACTGTCTTTTCGAAGTCATGTGCGTAATTCCACTAACTTAAAACGGCGAAGGAAAACATCGTGAGGAAACTGACATGTATCAACGTAGAATCTTTCGAGGGCATGTGTCTGGGCTAGAGTGGTGGGTTATGGCTTTGGCTCTCTCCTTGCGAGAGAAATCTCCTAGTCCCAGCAGCGGGAACATTTAGTGAGCTGGTTACGCTCATGCTATATGATGGAGCAAATCCTTGATTTTTTCGATTTAGTTTTTAATACCAAGATTAAACGAAATTTGAACTTGGTAAATATTAAAGTACTTCAGTAAAATAATTACTATTAATAAGATTCAAATTGGCACGTATGTTCGTCATTGTATATTCACTCTAGCAGACACATCTCAAACATTTTCAGTATTGTTTGCAAAGCTCATGCATACTTTATCCCCCGTATATCTGATATTGCAAATACGGTCGGCGTTATGCAAATTCGATGCCATTGGAATATTTATTGGCCACATCGAATTCATAATTAGATACCCATCGTTCCATGGCTGATGGCTCGATCTTGTTGAGACGGTCCTGAGGGAAATCGGGTCGGTGAGACGTCACATTGTGACTTTGCATGAATTATTGCGTGTAAACTTGATTTGTTAGGATATTGACCTGTAATAGGTACCTACTTACTTAAAATTTGAATTGGAGTTAATTTATCTTACCGACATCAAAAAATGCGGAATTTCTAAATTTGGTTGTCAATACATAGATCATATTATTTTTTATATTGTGATCACGTGATCATAGTTCAGATGAAGTTTCATAATTATTATTGTTTTTGAAATAGATGTAACTGGAACTTTTTGAAATTTCAACAAAAATATATTATGAAATTGTCGTTCTCGAAACGCGTGGGAAAGCCATCTTTTTTTTTTACCTCTTTACGAGAAATGTTGAATAGATCGTTATTATTCGCGCTTACCTTAAAAATCCTACTAATATTATAAATGTGAATGTATGGATGTTTGGATGTTTGTTGCTCAATCACGTCCTAACGTATGAACGGATCGGGCTGAAATTTGGAACACAGATAGATTATAGTCTGGAAGAACACATAGGCTACTTTTTATCCCGGAAAAACAACGGGAACAATGGGAACGGGAACTTCGCGGGTAACACCGCGGGGTGCTGCTAGTGTGTAATAAAGATAATACCCGTAATATTTATATGTACATATATATATAGTGGTTAGTGGTAGGATGTTTTGCAGATTCTGCCTAGGGAATTACTATACATAATAATAAGCCAGTAATTCTACCGCCAAAAACTAATGTGCGAACATCATCGTGTTCCAATTTGAATCATACTGTAGCTACAGTAGTTGGGAGTAGCTCTGCCTGCGAAGCCGAGGGTCGTGGGTTCGATTCCCACCCAGTGCAAATATTTGTGTGATGAATTCAAATGTTTACACTGTGTCTGGGTGTTTCTATGTATAATAAGTATGTATTTAAACTATATAAGTATTATATCAGCTATCTGGCCGCCATCATACAAGCTTTGCTTAGTTTGTGGTCAGATGGTGTTGTGTGTGAATTGTCCACCAATATTTATTTATTTACAGTATAAAGAAATTAATAGACTGTGTTATGACACTCAGAGATCACGTACATATCAAAGGGTGAAAGGCGAAAGCATGTTTGAAATCGTTCCAATTGTTCCTGAGATTAGCGCGTCCAAACAAAAATCCTCTTCAGCTTTATAATATTAGTATGAGATAAATTAAAATACATGTTTCAATATGTCTATAGATTGATTCTAAAGTTATTCGATGAGCTGCCCAGTTCATTAGCAAGGGATTTGACGGGTGGTAGGCGTGAACCCCTCGGCTAGGTGTCCGGTCCCTAGACAATGCCGCGGCACTCACTGAGCTCTGCCGGTTGTTCGTCTCGCAATACAGAATTAGACCTGATACACTGCTATATATTATCAGCTTAGTTATAATAATACAATTGTTTATTTTAATAACGAATTTTGACGAAAAAAAAGATGTTTAAATGGGAACATTTTAGTTTTTTATTAACTATCAGCTCATCGCGGTTTCACCCGCGTAGTAACAGATTTCGTTATTTTTCTGGGATAAAAATAGTCGACTTTAGCTATCTTTGTACCAAATTCAGCATTTCTGTATTTTTTGCGTGAAAGAGTAACAAACACATCCATAGATACTTACTAACTTTCGCGTTTATAACATTGATACAGTTAAATTAAAATAAAAAACCAGCGTGAGTTTAAATTGAATCTTTGAGAAAGAAAAAAAAAATTGACGTTACATAGTACTTATACCAATAATTGCCGTAAAGGTTTTCTACACGTACATTTTGCCTACAAAACTTCCTGCATGTATGTCACTAACCGTCGGTCAGTAGAATAACAAGTAACAATACATCTTTTGACTCAATATTGAGACCCCTAATTAGTCCGAACTACCCTCACTTTGCCGTCCAATTATGACAGAAAATTTTGAATAGTTGCGCTAATAAATTGGACATCCTTTTGATGTTTGATGCTCATATCGAGAAGGGGATAATTGGTTGATACAAAGGGGTGCTGAGTACGAGATTAAAAGTTTGAGTAATTGAATGCGGCTTTCTATAGTTACGTAGCATGTTTTATAGAAAGTCAGTGAGAAAACAATTTATGAATTTATTGTAAAATGTTTTTTTGAGTTTTCCAGATTGTCATTTTCTCTGACTTTTTAAAGTTTTCCAGAAGTTATAAATAATTTTCAAACGGCTTAGTAGCAGCTACACTCTCCTAGTTCTTAGTTCACTTTCCAAAAAAATAGGTTTGCGTTTTTTTTTGTAAAAGCTCGAGTGTACAAAACGACATTGTTACTGATTCTAATTTTTTGTATAAGACGAGACATTAATTATGTTTTTTATGATGCGAAACAGGTTCGAGTGTGACTGCGTATTGCATTACAATTTTATTGAGGTTAACCAATGAAACGTACTAGGATGTAGTATTACGTATTTATCTTGCTTACCTGTTGACCTTTTGTCAAATGTAAACGTACTCGTATTTTATAAACCAAACAAATCGCTCTATGATAGAGCGACGTACCAAAACTCCCCATCTCTATTCCAGCCGGTCAACCCAAGCCGGCACGCCTATCCTCCTATTTATCACAGTGCGGCTCGTTTGTTAGGATATTCCTAAATATTTCAGGCGTTATTGCCGCCATCAACATAATGTTATGGGGAGGTGTTCTGCAAAACGGAAACGCGGAATATAGAGCGGTGACGTGGATAAAAACATGGATATAAAATGCAGTTTTTCTCTGCGTCTGTTCCGCTAACTGTACAGTTAAAAATCTTCCAGTAAAAAAAGGGAAAATTGTTGAAATACTGATTTATTGATTCTTGGTGTCTTCGAATCGGGAGTCAATTAGTTTCTTCTAGATAAGCATGCTCCGTAGTAGACCGCAGTGTCGCTTAACATCAGAGGAGATGGCGGTCAAGTGTAAACCTATAATAGTTAAAAAGTCTATCAGGTTAAACAATGCTAGAGTTACTAACACTATTTACCCAAGGAATAAGGAGTTTCTTACCATTTCGTTTAATTTTAGCGACGATCGCTGAAATTATATTTATTAGTTTTTTCGTGTTTTGTGGTGCTATTTAATTAAGACTTTGATAACTTTTTGAAGAATGGAAAGTCGTTGCGTATGAGTCTTTTGGCACATTTTTAGGGTTCCGTACCCAAAGGGTAAAAACAGAACCCTATTACTGAGGCTGCGCGTCCGTCCGTCCGTCCGTCTGTCATCAGGCTGTATCTCAAGAACGGTGATAGCTAGATAGTTGAAATTTTAACAGATGATGTATTTATATTGCCAGTATAACATAATACTAAAAATAAAATAAAACATTATTTAAGGGGGGCTCCCATACAACAAACTTGATTTTTTCTCGATTAGTCCGTCCCAAATAAACTAGATGGCCCCACTAGGAAAATAAAAAGCGATATCGAATTCATCGTCAGAATCATGAGCCAAAAATCAATATCTAAAAAAACTTTTAGCTTGTTTGTGGAAATTGCGCTGTATAAAAAATTTCGAATAAAGCCAAAAAAGTTTTCGCCGTTTATTTGCTAATGGTGCGGGAGTCCCATTCGCACTTGGCCGGTTTTATTGCATTAATTCCAAGCCCAAGTCAGCTGATATTAGTTTCAGTGTTTCCAACAATGTTTTCCCGTTCGCCTCTTTAAGTATACATAAAATATACTTTTTTTTCAAGTGTTAGCTCACTGATTATTTGGAAGAGGATATACATATGCTGTCGTATGACTAATTAACGAAGAGTCAATCTAATATAGTTCGACTTGTAACTGTCGATCTAAAAAATAAGGGGACCAGCTTTGTTTGAGAGGCTGGCTTAGCTGGCTGGTATGTGGATTTTCAGTGTCAGATATTCCCTCTAAGGGTATTAGACAGCCACTTCGGGGATAACAAGGCAATCTTTGATTTTTTCCTACAAGCGACAGTCCAAACCAATGTCGTACAAAGGTCGTGGACGTCGTCCACGATGTAGTAGATATTCGTTGAGCTTTGTTAGTGAGTATGGTAAGCTTAGAGTATGCTTCTGAATTATATGAAAACTAACGTGATTGTAACACACATTTAATAAAATTAAGTGAAACTCACGTGTGATTTGGTCGGTCCAACCTCACTTAAGTTTCAACCGCGTCCGGCGGCCTTTTTAAAGAAGAGTGCATGCGCGTGATTACTGCTCGCGTGGCATCAGTACATATACATAATTTGTAGTAGCTCGTAGAAAATGTTGATTGGTATGTTTCTGAATTTTCTGCACTAGCTTTATGTTGGGCTAGCAGTAAAGGCCATCTGATCCTTAATTCCTTCTGAATACAAATAAGTGAAACACTTCTAATCCATCTACTTTCAGGGTAAATAAAAGACAAGAGTAGCAATTATAATTCTATTTCTATACGTTCATGACTTGTCAATAATCACAACGATCTCTTCTAGTCTCTTTGAAGTTCTTTGCGAATGCTCTCTCTCTGTTCTTTCGCATTAATAATATTTCTGTATCTATATTAATGTAGCGGATCGGATATTATTTACAATCTGTGCGTCGTATCGGAACATCTCGTTTGTGTTATGAATTTTAAAAAACTTATTGTTGCCGCTTCAATCACGTAAACTTTACGTCAGCTCGATGTGTTAAAATAATTGTTTTAAAAAGTCCATAAACCTTTTGGTTTGAAAAAGGAAATCTTACTACATACAGTCTTCAATCTTTCGTCATTCTTACACTACAGTAGAACCTCGATAAGTTAAAGTCCAAGGGAAACACAAAATATTTTAAGTTATAAAGGGTCTATGTTAGGGATGGGTTAATATAGAGGTAGGTATGTACATACGTATGTATGTACTGTTGTTCCTATTTTTACTCGAATGCGTCGGAAGGATTGGTTACAATACAGAAATTTAAATAATTACATTTATTTATTCACATTGCAGACGTTACATAAAAATAAAACAAAATCAGCGAACTCTTCAGCTTTTTCTTTCCGTATGGGTCCACTAACACTGATGTTTTTGTTTCTACACTGTTTGAACCACGTAAACAAACATTGTTCTAAATTAGAGAATTCGGCAATTTTTCGTCTTTTACATTGAAGACTTTCTCCTGATTCTTGTTTCTTCAAGACTCCAGCTTCTTTCTTAATGATGATTGATAATGAACTCTCATGTATCGCAAACTGAGCCGCCACTTCTTTCCTTTTCAATCAATTTTTCATTGCTTCTATAGCTTTTAATTTATCAGCGTATGTGAGTGTTGTTAGTTTTCTTTTTGAGCTCATTTTAAGCCAGTCTTATCACACAGTAGGTAAAGCGATGTTTTCAGGACAATGATGAAAAACTTATGATCCAAGTAAGCCGTTATCTTAAGGTTAACCGACGCAAAGCTTTAAATAATTTCGAAGAAGCAAACAAAAAGTGACATATGTATTATTGTTTACGTTAACAATTTAACTAGTGAACATGTGCAAGCAATGCACACTCTTTCAAAATAACTCATTGACAAACAATTTTATGTTAAGGTTGTGGAAACATTTTTTTTAGTTCCTGAGGGCCAATACAGACATTACTTATTTAAGTTATAGAGGTTTTTAAGTTATCGAGGTTTGAGTTATCGAGGTTCTACTGTATTATAAATGTGAAAGTATGTATCTATCCAGAAGAGATCTGGATGAATGTTGGTACATACATAGATAATAATAGTCTGGAATAACACCTAGGTTTTTTTATCCCGGAAAACTAACGGAATTGATAAGTACGCCAGTATAATCGTGGGATGCTACTAGTTACCTCATTTTGTAAACTAGTTTTTTTAAGGTAATGTATTCATAGATTTGCAGGCCAATGAATGAGACAATTCATTCATATCTCTGAGTGACGAGCGCATTACAGTACTAAGAAGATTTGGACTCTTCATGTTAAATTATACAACAGTGGCACTGCACTATTATGGGCAGGCTATTAGGTATTGTTACCGCCATGCCCCGGTTTTACTCTTCTCGTCACTAAATTATTGTAGAAAAACAAAACAAGTACCTACATATAATTTGGATCGGAAATGTTAAGTTTGTCTTTTTTAGATTTTATTTATTATTTTGTCCTTATAATCTGAGAATTATTATGATGATAAAAAGAATGAAAATAAAAACATAATATAATTAATACTAAAAAATAACTACAAACATAGAACAAAGTTACGAAAACAAAACAAAATCACATTAACTTGGCCTCTAAAGGTAAAGAAAATTGAGTCAGTAAATCTTAGCGTCTGGGACGTCTAATGAAAAAGCATTTCCCGCAACATAGAAAGCAATTTTTAATAATTATGTTATCTTGCCCTGAACGCTGTTGTATCTACGTGCTATTAGGAGTATCAAGAGGCTTCAGCCAAAGCCGGGAGAGCAAATAAACTTGGGCTCCAAGCGCTCTGTAATGAGACTTCATTGGATTATGGCGGGGTTACGTAAGCTCCAATAATAATAACCAAAAATGCACGTGGACCTTCTATTAAATAACTCACTCAATAACAGAGTATTTCTACTTGAGGAAACAGTGACTTAATTTACTACATTTTTATTAATGATTACTGAAAAAGAAGTCATCTGAAAATTAAACATTTTCAATTCTTGACCATCGATCGTCGCAAAACTGTTTATCGGCCTTTTATCGCATAGATTTCGGAGACAGTGCTATTTATTTATATGATCCAATGTCATCTGTCATTTTGCTCAAATTGTTGACACCCGTTCATAGTAGATATGTTACAGTCATAGTGATTAAATAGTTATTATACATAATGACTGGTCATTATATATAAAAGCCAAATTCACTAGACAATGTAATTAATTAATCACTTTATCTGGACATTATTCATAATAGCGTGTCAAAGTTAGCTAAATTAATAATACGGTCTAGCCGACTTCGAAAATCGTTTTCCTCCCTTCAATACTTAACAAATTACCCACCCAGAGACCAACTCAAACCAGTTAGGTTGAAATTAGTCACAAAACCGACACAGAGCACCCCGACTCCACCTAGTCTTGTGGCTACTACCCCTAGAGTGTTTATAAAAAATGCGGGAGCCAGAAGCTCAAGGGAGGTCCTGAATGTTGAAAAGCGAGCCGGCGACCTCCGTAGCGAAACGAAGGCTGAGTGTGGCGAAGCAACATTCAGGGGCGACCGCAAGAGCTTCTGGCGGGAGCCCACCCAGAGTCCAAGTTAGACCGGTTAGGTTAATTACTTTATAATAATGGTAATTGAGGCATGCTTAAGGCAAATTGAAATACAAATTTATTCATAAACGAATATCTACTTGTTTTATTACATTATCCAAGTCTTCAAAGATATTATATAAAATAGCTAGTTAATGTGATTAATTTTGTGTCAATTATCACTTTATCTAAATTGAGTAGATATTACATATAATGGCTAGACAGTATATATAATATCCAGATTTATTACTTTGGCTGTAACAGATATACCGAACGTAATAGAATGACGAGATTTGTTGCCACTCTCGTTTTGCAACAGCTAGACTGGGGAGTCCAAGGTCAGAGTGAGTTTCGAAGTTCTTAAATTCAGAGTGGGCCGGTTTCTATCGGTAAACGTGCGCCATTATAGACCGAATGATCATTTAAAATTAGGAAAAATTAGGGTCAATCATAAACCTCACAACATTTAAAGAAAAACATTGTTTAAACAACAAATAAAAGCAGTGGCGAAAACGGGCGCACCTACGTTCAAACCTGTCAGCACTTTTGGAAATCCAAGAGCAGATGCACTAGTTGTCATTATCCCTGGCATAAATGGGAATTGAAAGTATCGCAGAGAACTTGAAAGCCTCTGAACCCCTGTAGTGTGAACATTTAGTCGACTTTTTACAAAGCTTATAAATAAGAGTAATAAAATGCAGTCCCACGTACTATAATGTTTTCATACAAAGGAAGAAATACGAACCTTATAAAAAAGAAAACAGAATAAAAAAATTGCGTGAGTATAACTATTCTAATACATACACATATTCCATAAATATTGATAAGGATTTACAGAGAGAAATAAAATAAATAATAATAATTGTAACAATAAAATAGAGTCGTCGTCTGTCGCGTCGTTTTTATTTCAGACGTCAATCATCAAAATTAAGTGAAAAAAAACAAGTAACTGATTGCAACCAATACTGCCTGAGTAATAATCTACGATTTACGGAATGCTCGACTGAGTTCCGTACGGTACGGAATGTAGCCACTTTTGTGCACGGGTCTTGTTTATGGGATTTCTCATTAAGGTAAACGTTACGGGCTCCATGGTATTTATTTTTAAACGTAATTTGTTTTAGCGATAAGGTAGACCGGTCCTGAAAAGCGTTGGATCCGTTTCATTGCATTTTGTGGGGAGAAAGCTAACAATTATTGTGAGAATAAATTAAGGAAAATGTTGCATTCATTTTTATGGAAGTGCTCAAACATCATTTTTACGTGAAACAAGTGGGTTTCCATTTTTTTTTTTTTTTTTTTTTTTAAATAAAGAGTGACGAGACGAGCAGGACATGTGCCTGATGGTAAGCAACATGCCTGCCACATAACAGCACAGTGACACCCAGCTATTGGAACATGAAGAGTCCAAATCATTACCTAGCATTGCACTGCGCTCGTCACCCAGAGATCCAAGTTATATATATAAGGTAAATATTAATGCAATGTACTACTCTCTGTGTGAAATAGATTCTATGTGAGGCTTTTCTGTGTATTGTTGGTACGTGTTTAGAATGATGTAACTATTGTCAGCTATAATTAGTTATTTTTCATTTGATGCTAGATAATATTATCTGAGAAATATCCACTACCATTTAATTATTTAGATTTCAATATTTCGTGTAAAACTTCACTGAACTATAAACTATTAATTTGCTGTTTACTGCGAAAATAATATCACGCTTTTTGGTATATGTTAGTCAAAACCATTCGAAATTCATCTCAGAACCAATGTCAATTTACATTCTCTTTGCCAATGTAAACAAAGTAGGTACGACTGTCTGACATGTTACGTTAAAACTGACCCTCTACCCAATTTCGCCAGAATACTTTGTCAAAAGGTTTTACTAACAAAAAAATCCTTTTAACCAAAAATGCATTGTCAAAACGTACGGCTTAAAACCGTAGGCCAGTGCCCGTAGAAAATAAAATTCCATTTTTGCTCTTAACAAAACGGGAAACGGTATAAATAGAGACGCGGGGTAGAGGGGGATAGACTGGCCGATGTGTTTATGACTTCTATAGGGAAATATACTCGCGTTAAATGGAAAAACTTTTATTTTCAAACGTGTAGAGGCGTAGCGGAAAACAGACGTAAAGCTTTGCAACGTCAGAAACATTGTGTATTTAGTTTATTCCTAATTATTGCTCGTTTATTCCTAACATTATTATTTTGAAATGCAAATGAACTTATATGATAGAAGGATCTGAAAACATAATTTGTGAACCCTAGTCCACCGAACTAGTAAATAGTACAAGATTTTGCCTAGATACTGCCAGCCAGACCTCCGTTTTGGGATATAACAGGAAAGCTATATGACAAGTTTTCATCTTGTCACAAATACCTACTTAAAATTTTCTGTAGGAATATTTACTCACTGAGGTATTGGTTGTGAGTGCGATTCCCACCCAAGAAGATTCTGGGTCTTTTTGTGTATTATGGGTACTTAATCAAAATTATATAACTATTGAATCAATTATCTTGTCGCCAAAGTAAAGATCTTACTAAATTTGGGGTTAGATAAAGTGTGAAAAACGAGCACCAACACTCTTGAAAACAGGAATTTCTTCAGATATCCGTTTCAAAAATATCTTTGTATAAATGACAAATAACACATAGCAATAGCACATTGCACGGCTTGAAAGTAAGTGAAAATTTCAGTACTGTATTAGGAAAATACGGTCCGTGTAACTGTAGGTGCGATATTAGGTGTATTTCATATTTTTCTCTCGCTTTTCCGATGAGTTTTTTATGTTTATATCGTCGTAAAGTTGGCAGTAGTTCGCGACAATGTTACCCCAATGTGTTTACGTCTTTTATATGAAATTTTCAATGTAACGATCGCACAGTATTTATTGCGGGGGCATGATATGGAGAGATAAGAGGTTTTACGTTCTCGCTTATTTGTTTTTGCTGTTAGTGATAATTTACACGAGATACATAAATTTTGGTCGTAAAATAAGGTTTTATGAAGTACGACTGTTTCGTATTTGTGAGCGATGCATGGCGAAATTTTAACGTTGTGAATTGCTTCCTAAACATAGGTATATATCAATAAAAAAATATTTTACAAAAATGAAAATCGCTAGCGGCTCATTTACCTTCTCGAGTTATGTATGTCATATAATAAACTAATAATTTGCAGGAAAAAAAATTGACCATAAATTGAGCTATTTGGACCAAATTTCACAAAAATGTAAACTTTCGTGAATATCGGTTGACTTGGTGAAGAGAAGGTTGATTCGTTATTGGTGCAAATCCATCTTTACAAGTAAAATTAGCGGGATTTATTTATTTTCTATTTTACAAAATTATTGCATCGTGATATCGTCGAATATAATTTCTAACCAAATACGTTTCGATGCAGTAAAACAAACTTATTTCAAAATGTATTTAAGTCACTAGTGCAAATGTATAAATTAACCTCAAATTAAACGTGAAAAAATCCTTTAAATTGAAAGTTTTAACACAGACTCAAACAAAAATCTATTTAAATTTAATCTATTGTTTGTTTCTTTCCCAAACATTTGACAAGCAACCCGAGATTGTGTTGACGTCGGCCAACACTTGAAGTACAAACACGTTTCTAATCAATACATCAAACAGAACTTGGCCACGACCAATAATAATTAAAACCGAATGATTACAGGAATATTTGCTCAGGACCGAGGGTCGCGCCCGGGGCGGTCCGAACATTGCATAAGTAAGACATAGTTGGTGCCATGTTGTCTAATCCTTTTAGTTTGGGACCTCATGCTTAATAACACTACTGTAACTGC
Source organism: Ectropis crepuscularia (assembly GCA_963693475.1). Classification (NCBI taxonomy): domain Eukaryota; kingdom Metazoa; phylum Arthropoda; class Insecta; order Lepidoptera; family Geometridae; genus Ectropis; species Ectropis crepuscularia. The sequence goes on from OY856342.1 coordinate 21,464,994, forward strand.
TGTGTTCCACACATTATGCAAGCAAGTCAAAGTATATTCATGTTTGTGTCAAACTCAAAATCTGAATAAAGTTCATCAAATAAATTTAGACACATACACTTACTAAGTATATCACTGCCTATGTCCACGATTGACGTTCCAAATACTCGGAGAAGTTTGACTCCAGTTTGTAGTACTAGTTGTGGAATGCTCTGCCCGAGCAGATTTTTCTAATGGATAATACATCCATTCTTGATGTCTTAAAGTGAAAATCAAATCTAATTATATCAATAAGCGTGGTCTGTATTGGACTGTATTGACGAATCGCTTAACATTGGGCGAGATGGCGGTCAAGTATAAATTGTAAACTCATAAAAAAACTAAAATGTGTACTAGTGGCGCTTCGCAGTTTCACCCGCGTATTTTCCTTTACTATAGTTTCTTGGCAATAAAACATGAATAGTTTGAATGGATATAATAAAACATGATAAATAATCTACATTTATGTACTTGTACTTACTAAACTTTTAAAATATTGTTTGTCCTAGTTATTGTTGTTGTTGGACAAAACGTGGGACAGAAAATATCATAAATAACTTGTCATAAATTAGCTCGTTATCTAAAATAGTACTATCTCCACAACTATTTCACTTCTCAATAATCCTGCCCCTGTAATCCTAGTCCACAAGATGATGATTGCGTCCCATTTCAGTTTACAAAAGGTAATCCTCAACTATTTGGAATTTTGATACACCCGAATGTTTACAATGTAAATGTCTGTAATATCATAAACCTCTATGATTGGATACGATGGACCGTGGACCTTCAAAGGGATGGAACTTTGGAATGTTCAGATGATTATGGGTATTAGGAAACACTATAAATATGGATAGGTGCCTATTAGTTCGATAAGGCGATAAAGGAAGTTCAGAAGTTTGTGAACAACCCTTTCAGGAGCTATTAATTTGTTTATGTTTCCTTTACCTCCAAGTAATGTAAGAAGTTAACAAGACATAAGTATGTATTTTATATTTGTATGGATATATTTTTGTATGTTCAATTTTGTGTTTCGATGTGTAAAACATTTTTCTTTTGGCTTCTGAATGTTTCTTGTAGAAGTAATTTATTGGAACAGAATATGTTACATGCAACACAATGCAAACGTTGCCACGAATCATTTAATTAAATATTTCATAGAAACAATTAATTTACAATTAATTAAAACGGGTTATGTGTTCATTGAAGTAGTGTGATTACCACGTATTCGATTTCATTCAAATTCGTTTCCGAGAAAAGTGGGAACAAATAAGTAATCACATTTACGAAAATACAAATTTTTGCCTTTATTATATTCGTTTGAGAAGTCATAATATTGAAAATACAAGAATAGTACTTATCAAAAATTTTGATACCTGATACAAATTATGTCTTTAGCCTACCTTGGCGATGTCAGGTTTCAAATCAATCCATCATTTAGATACAACAAAGACACACACATACACATTATACTCTAACCTTTTTTTTTATCGTTGTCGTTTGAAATCGTTTGAAAATATACATAAGTAATTGTAATATGAATGGACGTCAACCTAAGATATACATATATGAAATTAAAACAATTGGACAAATACCTTTATGCATCGACCTTGTTATTTCAGCTTGCTAAACCGTACCTTCTCATCTTTTGTTAATAAGCAAGTCTGCTCAAATTTCCATTTTCATTTTGGTTTAAAATTTCCCCACATTTAAATTTCCAACTCCATTGAGACATCACAACACCGGCTCACATTTCAAAAGGAAAAAAGGTAAGAGCCCGAAAAGTGTACAAGCAATTGTGTGGTACTCATACAGAACCCTCATCAAGAGCCGTTATGTTATCAAAACGGCTATTGTTTAAATGCGTATCTCTTTTTAGGCCTACTTGTTCTTACCATTTGAAAAAAAAACTCAAAAATAAACCCTAATGCAACCGAATAGAGTGTTTTGAGTTTGTGATTTTTTGATGGACTCTTGGCTTGTAAAAGAGCATTTCGTCGGGTGAAAGGGTAGGGAAAGGTTTATTGTAATAATTTTTAGCGTAATTTGGACTGCATCAAGTTAAAGCATTTTGTGGCGACTAAAACTTGTTGTTAATTAGGCATTTATTCTTATTGCTCTAAGATTACATATATTTATTGTTAAACACATAAATCGCCTATGTTACGTACGTAGTGTCCGGTACACTGAGTACTAAACTGATCGGCTAACGTTCAAGTAAAGATGTGACATGTTTTATTTACTATGAAACCAACACTTTCAAAAATAGTAGCTGCTTAAAATAAAATTATCCCGTGTATTTTACCTATAAGATATTCGAAAACAATCTGATATTGATTCTGTAATTTTTTGTAAAGGGTGATGGGACACGAGCTAGACTTTTGTTGATGATAAGCAACAAGGTTCATAACAGCATATTACCATTTATCTATTATTTTATAAATATTGGTGGACAATTTGAACTTTTAGATTCCAAATAGTGATCTAATTACTTTGACACTGACTACTTTAATACTTTAATTTCAGGGTTTACCTCACAACCAAACCAAGTAACAACAATACAAAGGTTAATGTTGCTTAGTGTAACCTTCAGGCACATGTCCTGCTCGTTTATCACTCTATACTTTAAAAAAAGTTAAGCGTAACCCTGACAATTGGTATAAATAAATATTAATTAAACTTATGCCATACTGGACTAAAAAATGTGAGGAACATAGAATGTGCCAGTTATTTATTATCTCAGACAAATCTACTGTACAAATAAATTAAAGGGATTCGAGGGTTTTGGTTAAATGTGAGCGATAAGCAGACAGCCTATCTCTACAACCCTGTGCTATTAATCTATGTGATATTAATCTGTCCTCCTTCTAAACACAGTTTAGTATGGCACCGGGTGCATGCTTTATGCACTGGCTTTGGGTGTTTTGCCTATCCTAATAATAATATAAATGTGAAAGCTTAGATATTTGTAGCTCAACCAAGTAGTAAAAACTTAACGGATCAGACTGACAATTCAAAACACAAGTAGGTTGTAAATTGAAATAGTACAAATGCTAAATTTCCAGAGATACAACGCATAGAGATAAATCATCTCTTATTTATAGATGACGAGTGCAGTGCAGTGCTAGGATGAATAATGCTAATGATTCGGACTGTACCAATGTAAAATGATAATGAAATGTAATAATTTATTGTATGGAATCTTTTCTGAAATAAAATTTTTGATTGATTGATTTAATAGCTACGTGAGTCGGTTTTACCCGCGTAGTTCCCGTTCCTGTTATTTTCCCAGGATAAAATGCATATATACTACAATACCTAGGTATTTAAAATACTTGTAGTACAAATACAATGTAACGGGGCTCTACATTTCGATCCGATCCGTTCAGAAGTTCCGACGTGACTGAGCATAAAAACATCCAAACTTTCGTATTTTTAATTATAGTAGGATTTAAATTAATACCCGTTGGACCTACGGCAATTACTTTTCAATTTAAGTTTCTCGTGAGTTTCTCTATAACTTTAAGCGTATACCTAAGACAGAGTTTGCAATTCCAATATCAAAACTTGCCGCAGTCTCGTACAAACAAAACACACTGTCTAAAATAATATAGGAACGTCTAGAGAGTTCGATAAACAGGAAGGCGGTCGTTACAGACTCAAAGTGCGGAACTCGGCGGGTGGCTTAATATCCCACTGGAATAAACTGCAATTTCGCGAATACCAAGTCTATGCAAGCAAAAATATTATAAACAGGCAATGATAATAAAATAAAATTGCTGTTGAGAGGAGCTTCGGCTTCCTATGAGATATCTAGATGATATCTAGATATCTGTCTGTCGAATCTACACGTTTTTTGTATTAGCTATCAATTACACAGGAATTGTAAGAATAATCTTAAAAAATTGAGCATTCTTGCTATTAGTTTTATAAAATTATTACAGTTTTATTGAAAAGTATGTCGGTAACGACGACGAATCGAAACAATTTCGAGGAGCGGGTTTCAGAAGAAAAAAATATTATCCTATAATTTATATACCATAACTAGCTGTTACCCGCGACTTCGTCCGCGCGAAATAAATACTGAGGTAACTCAGGCAATAACTAATTTTACACCCAGACATATTTACTAAAACCAACTTATAAAAAAACAATTTCATCAAAATCGGTTCAGTTGTTTAGGGGTGAAAGCGTAAGAGACATTCGTCCCCCATTTCAACTTCAATTTCATCCCCATACAGTTCGAAATTACAAAATTGCTAGAACAAACATTTATTGGCTTCGTGCCAAGTGCCTATTTAAAGAGTTTCATAGTTTTATCTTCAACGAATGGAAGCTTCCATGTATACTTTCATCACCTATTTCAATTCCAATTTCATCCCTATATAGTACGAAATCACAAAATTGCTAGAAAAAATATTCGTTTGCTTTGTGTCAAGTGTCTATATGCAGAGTTTCATGGTTTTATCTTCAACAGTTGGGATCTTCCATGTTGACATTCATCCCCCATTTCAACCCCAATTTCACCCCCGTACAGTTCGAAATTACAAAATTGCTAGAACAAACATTCGTTTGCTTCGTGTCAAGTGTCCAAATACAGAGTTTCATGGTTTTATCTTCAACAGTTGGAAATTTCCATATTGACATTCATCCCTCATTTCAACCTCAATTTCATCCCCGTACAGTTCAAAATTACAAAATTCATGGAACAAACATTCATTTGCTTCGTGTCAAGTGTCTATATACAGAGTTTCATGGTTTTATCTTCAGTGGTTGGGAACTTCCATATTGACATTCATCTCTCATTTCAACCCCTATTTCACCCCCGTACAGTTCGAAATTACGAAATTTATGAAACAAACATTCGTTTGCTTCGTGTCTAGTGTCTATATACAGCGTTTCATGGTTTTATCTTCAACGGTTGGGAACTTCCATATTGACATTCATCCCTCATTTCGACTCCGATTTCACCCCCGTACGGTTCGAAATTACGAAATTGATGGAACAAACATTCGTTTGCTTCGTGTCAAGTGTCTATATACAGCGTTTCATGGTTTTATCTCCAACAGTTGGGAATTTCCATATTGACATTCATCCCTCATTTCAACCCCAATTTCACCATTTTCGTTCAGTTCGAAATTACAAAATTGATAGAACATGCATTTAATTGCTTCGTGTCAAGTGTCTAGATACAAAATTTGATAACTTTGAAAATCACGGTTCATACAAAATTTTCATACAACCGTTCATCCCTTGTTTCACCCTCTTAGGGGTTGAATTTCGCAAAACCCCGTCTTAGCGAGCGCCTACGTGCTAAAAGGGACCTCCATGCAAAATTTCAGGTTCCTAGCATTTGTAGTTTCTGAGATTCCTTGATGAGTGACCTTTCGCTTTTATATATATAGATTTATTAGTGGATTTTAGAACTACATTTTCGCTGCCAATATTTACTTACCTCTAAAAATATTAAGTAAATTTCACGAACTAACTCGAAAATATAGATTTTTACATTACTTTGCCTGGTTTAAATTTAAAAAAAAAAAAAGCTTGCCACACTAAAATTGACCTGTGAGTTTTAGATATGTAATTTGTCAAAACATAAGTTAGTTGCAGAACTTGGCAGTCTTGTTGAACGCTTTCTTCTTCTCCTGACTTACCTTACATCGTTTAGTATCAACTTACGTTAGGTATCTATTTGATGAAATGCTTTGGCGCTTTTACATTGAGAACCTAACCAAGGACGAGCTTTGTTGGACAATAGAACATGACAATATGGAACAAAATATTCCATAGCCATTAATTAGTATCACGTCAGTTACATGGTCACATCATCTGTGCAGATTGAAGAATCAGCAGAAGAGAAGTACACCGACCACCAAAAGTACAAAGAAAAAGCGCATCTCACCCCAATCTGCTGACTGGTATCGTCACAACCACTAGTTGTTTCTAGGGCTGGGATGGGGCAGATAGTAGACAGATACAGATTTTACCAGATTATGGGTGGGGGCTGCCTAACGGCGAAGATACCGTTACGAATTATTGGTCTAAATCTATGGTCAGCAGAAGATCCTTAGAATTGGGTGTATGCGTCTCAATATAACGTACCTCTTCGAGTTACCCCTTGAACCAGTTTGGCTAAGTTTCACTCTACAGCAAGCTTTCTTGTCTCCAACCCACCGTGATCAGTGTCCAGTTATGAGTACGATAATTCTTTATGATGGCCATTCAATTCGAGTTAGTATGGTGTTCTCAAGTATCTATACTAATATTATAAAGCTGAAGAGTTTGTTTGTTTGTTTGTTTGAACGCAAGGATCTCTGGAACTACTGAACGATTCTTTCTTTCTAGGATAGTCCATTTATCGAGGAAGGCTATAGGCTATTTAACATTACGCTACTATCAACAGGACCCGAGCAGGAATGAAAAATGTAACAAAAACGGGAAAAAATATTGCTATTTGAGAGCTTTCGTTGCGTGACAGCATATGTCATATTTTAAAGGTTGCGTCATTAAAACCTAAAGTAACCGAATTTGTTCAAAATGTGAATTGGTACGATCGATTTTCGATAGATGGCGTAGCAACGCGCGCGCGTTCAGCTAGTATAATATAATCATAATATATTAAATATGGTAAAAGTAAGCTTGACCACTAAATGATTACTTTTAATCAACACACATACACCAAAACAAAACTAACAATCACCCCGTCATCCGCACCTCATCAAAATATCGCGTTACGTTTCACGGATTCATTCCGGGTGCCAATTATCCGTGAGCGCTCATTTTCCAACTCATTCCCTGGTGTAATGATCACGTGGTGATTCTGACAGTTGCCATCACCCCTCTTCTCCCTCCCTTGTGTCAAAAACCCGGTTAAGGCACGATTTCATTGCGAGGTCTCTTAACTGTTTGTGCTTTTGCTCTAATCACAGTATACCCTTTTTGTTGGCCATCCTAATAAATGAAAAATTTATTAGTTTATCAATTTTGAATAACTAAAAATAATGATATGTAGGTATTATGTATGTGTGCCGGTATTGGTTTTTGAGTAGCAGAGATAGTAAAATTACTCGCCAATTTAAGAGGTAACGAAAAATTAATTTGCTACAATGAAAATAATGAAAATTATGTTGTTACAAATTACATGAAAGAAAAGTGGTATAGAATATTATCAACAGAATACAAAATAAAATAATAGTATACTCAAATAAATCTCAACTCAAACAACACTGTTTAAAAAACAGCTTTGAAAAAAAGTTTTTAACATTTCAATTTCATTGAAATAGTTAAAAACAAAACAAAATTGATCACAAAACAAAGGAAATAAAGTATAAGTTTAAAATAATAATACCAAACACATCGATTTTTTTATTAGGTAACCATTTAAGCTTCCGGATATTATTTGTTACAACATCGCTTAACGTTTGCTGAATGAAAACGTACCTTAAGTAATGCGAATGCAAATGTCAGTCCTTAACATGCATTGCGCGAAGTCGGCCGTCTAATTAGGAGCACCTTGACACGGCTGCCGATAGCATTTGTGGAATTGCCGGGAAAATGTTGATATTACTGCCTTGGTAATGATAATGAACTTTATTCTAACAGCCGCGATAAGAGCTTTAATCCTTGCACGGTCTTAGCATAACTTTTATGCTGTTATTACTTATTTGTGGGAGAAACATAACACTTTACTAGTACCACACACATATTTTGAATGTACCTATTCGGTAAAATAAGCTCCTTTATTTATTTAAACATTTTGATATTAACGTTTTAGAATGGGACTATTTTTGGGGTTCTGAAAAACGTAAAAACGGAACCCTTATAGATTCGTCATGTCTGTCTGTCTGTCTCTCTGTCTGTCTGTCTGTCTGTCCGTCCGTATGTCACAGCCATTTTATGCCGAAACTATGAGAACTACACTGTTGAAACTTGGTAAGTAGATGTATTCTGTGAACCGCATAAGGGTTTTTACAAAAAAAAAAAAAAAATTAGGGTTGCCCCCCATACTGCGAACTGAAGCTCAAAAATTTTTTTTCATCAAATCTACACGTGTGGTATGTCTATCGATAGGTCTTCAAAAATGATGTTGAGGTTTCTAAAATCATTTTCGTCTACACTGAATAATTTGCGCAAGAGACACTTCCAAAGTGGTAAAAAGTGTGTCCCCCCCCCTCTAACTTCTAAAGTAAGAGAATGAAAAATCTAAAAAAAATACATGATGTACGTTACCATGTAAACTACCAACGAAAATTGGTTTGAACTCGATCTGATGAGTAGTTTTTTTTAGTACGTCATAAATACACTATTATTGAAACTTCTACCAAAGTTACAACGAACTATGTGTACTATGTATATTATGTTACTTGCTGCAACGGAACCCTTCATGGGCGAGTCCAACTCGCACTTGGCCACTTTATTTTTTAATAAAGACTGACGAGACGAGCAGGACATGTGCCTGATGGTAAGCAACATACCTGCCACATAACAGCACAATGACACGCAGCTATGAAGACGAAGAATAACATGAAGAGTCCAAATAATAACCTAGCACTGCACCGTGCTCGTAATTTCTCTGGTAACATTGCCCTTCAAACCAGAACAGAGTAATGTTTGCACATTACTGCTTGGCGGTAGAATAACTGGCAAAGGTGTGGTCCTTCTCCAGGCAGACTCTGCCAAGTGTCCTACCACTACAAAATAGATAAACTACAAATAACTCTAAATAGATAAACATTCATTTTCACAACTCTAAAACAGGCAACTGATTGCATTTTTCGAGATGTAAATAGCCTTTATCCTTAGACTCGAATCTAACTATAACTCTCTACTCGAATCTATCTTTGCTCTTTTCAGTCAGATCTTCTTAATTATTCCAAATTAAATTAGCAATATACATACACCATCATCATCATCATTAGCAGCTTATCCTAGTCCATTGCCCTATCGCGCGTTTTTCTTTTGCAGCTACTGCCCGCTGCAATAAACATCCAAATTTTCGCTTTAATAATATTAGTAGGATGTGAAAGTTTGAATGTTTGGATCTTTGTTGCTCAATCACGTCGTGAGAACTGAATACTGAATAGATCATCTAACCACTAACTTGTGAATAATTTAGTTAATGGCTTCTTACTTTTTATAAGATAAGTACAAGCAAATGATAAATTACATATTAACTAAAATAATAATTAGTAGGATATATTATTATGAAAGAAATGTGTAAAATTCAGATGTTAAAGTTTTTGCGCGCTGAAATAATCTCGCAAATGTCACGGGATATTTAAAAAAAAATATACAGCCATTAATCATCTATTAAGTTTCGAAAAAGAGTTTTTTTTTCTTTATTAATAAAAAATTACAATTTTAATGTAGTCAAACAAGGATACATAATTAATTCGATGTGACATCGAATTAATAAAAATATTAATTTTACGTTTACGTCACATTCAATAATATGTATCTATAGCAAAAAGTATTTGAGGCATAATGAAAAATAGTAGAACATTTGTTTGGAAATATATGTACAAGTAAAGTAATGGTAAATTTTACTATTACCATAATTCTTCGTGGAACATTTCTATTTTTTTATTAACAAAACTAAAATACAATGAGAACTACACTACGCTACATACCTAACTAACTACTTACACTAAGCACACCTGAATTATCCATAAACCAATGAAGGTCTACAGATAATCAAGATGAAAACATTTCTAAATAATTTCCAGAAATGATTCAAATTATATTTCTGAAAGCATAACATTAACAAGTTTGACTTTGCAAAGTCAATTTATTCAAATTTATAAGTTTGCACAGTTTGAATGAAAAAATGCAGAAATGTACGTAGTTTAGAATTTATTGAAGTGGCAGTTAAGGGACGCAGTTAAATTAGTTCTTCAAGCTTTTGGAATCGACGGAGCAAGTTTCTATTCACTCTCGTCTGTAGTGGTGTGCGTGATTCCTACCTTTATTTTATCGATTATTCGATTGTACAATACGAAAATAAGTTATTACGTTACGGCTATGATGTATCAAATAAGTGAGACGTAAAAATATTTATTGAATTTAAATTGTGGAAGATAAATTTTAATAATATTTACAAAAGTGCTCTAGTGTTTACTATTAGTGTTGATTTTGTTCGTATGTTGTTTTGAACAATGTTTTCTAACACAACATGTGTATCTATTCTACGCGTAAATAACCCATTTTATATAATTTAAATTAAGAACAACTCACTGTAGTCAATGCTGAGCGTCTAGATATTTTTAAGAATTTCAGCATTGAGAGAATAATATTTTTCTCACATGAAGAGGACTTAAAAGTCATAGAAAAAATACTGATTTAATTGACTACTTAGTTTTTTTGTCTTCTTTGTCGAACCTAGAAGAAATCGCTACAAGTGACATGACTACCATTTATGGCACCTGCGTTACTAGTTTCTTATCTTATATATTTTTTTAACTTATTCTGGTGTGCATGATAAAGTGTTTCTGCCTGTTTGTCTAATATTATATATTACAATGAAATATTCAAATATGAAAACTGAAATAGAAAATTCCATTAAAACTTCAAACACAAATTATTTAAATATTTTTAATTTAGAGTATAAATATGGTTTAATCAAAATAGATTTGAAAACTTGAAAATTATATCTATGTTAGTAGGTACCAATATCGAATTCTCTTCCCTACGCTATCCGAAGTAAAACATGCATAACATTAAAAAGTTCACCGTCCTAACATCAACAAAAAAGATGTGGAAAATGGTAGCTACTAAGGCATTTTTGTGAGTTCGCAGTTAGTGTTTGTTTATATCTAATTAAATACGAAGATTTTTTAACAAAAATCCTTTATTCATTGCAAAATACACCAAAGAAGTATCTTCACTACGACACCTTTAACAATAAACGGCATCTAAATTAGGCTCTTCGCATAGAAGCTACACAATCTCAAGAAGCTACAATCATAAGCATAAACTTCCTACCTTATGTTCCTACTACAGGCCTTCTCTGACAAGGAAAGATTCAGGAATAATAAATACCCCCAGTGTAGGTTGTCAGATGAAATATGTTTTCATGGAACATGTCAATTTCCTCTCAATGTTTCTTTTCACTGTTTAAGCCGCTGGTTATATCACACAAGTACATTTTCACTTTAACAAGTACAAAAGAAGTGCAAACGGGATTTGAATTTACGACCTCACAATTGTAACTTTGGACGCTGACACAAAGAGACATGTTAAATTTAAATCATCCCTTTTTACGTAGGGAGTAAAATTATCCACAGAGAAAGCGAGTGTCAACATAAGGTTCGTATTGCCGATAAATTAATCGTTATACTCGTGTTGGCAATTTCGTCAATTTATTAGTTCTGAAGTTGTTACAAGAGTCTTTACACATCGCATGGCTTCTAACTATTGTATAATTCAATTTAGAATAGAGATGAACATTAAATTATCCGGCCAATTTGTACGATTGCCGAAAACAAGCTTCAAAATAATAATGTATAGCAAATTCATCGTGAAAAGACAAAGTTAAATACATCGGTAGCAATTTTTCACACATAACTCTTTAACTGTAAACTAAAAAAAGTGTGACTTATATGTTTGTGGGTGCCAGATAGTTCATAAAATGGTTCCGATTTGAAGAACAACGTGTCCAGAGAAATTAGTGGGTATAGAGCCAAATTACCTTACATTTATGGGTGACAAGCGCAGTGCAATGGCTAGGTAATAGCTTGGACTCTTCATGTTCCAATAGCTGCGTGAAACTGCACTGTTATAGGCAGGCATGTTGCTCACCATCAGGCAAGTTTTGCATGCCTGTTTGTCCCGTCACTGTTCTATAATAAGTCTAATATAATATGTTTACTTTTGATACATAACAATATCCAGGTCAAACATCCATTTAAAGACGTCTGTAGGATACAAATTAAACAAACATTGATTTGGAGATCTGATTGTCTACGAAGGGTAATATTTTCTACTTATATTCTCTTAAGCATAACAAGATGAAGGTTACATAAAATTTAAATGTATTATCACCACAGACGCCGGGGAGGCCTAGTGGTGAGAACGATTGATTTTACAATTGTGAGGTTGTTGGTTCAAATACCGCCTGGTCCTACGGAGTAATTTTTTCAAGTGCAGATGTTCAAGTTTATCATGACAACTAGCTTTGACAGTAATGGAAACATTGTGAAGAAACCAATGTACTTGTCCCAAACAAACATCATTATCTTGAGGAAATGCGTCATCCGCAAAACTGATCGTCGTCACTAGGTCGGCATGGTGACATATTGTTTTGAAAGCCATGAGCCCCAAGAGCAGGAATATAATAAAGTAGAGCATTTATGCTATCAGCACATACACGTAATATTAAAAAAAACTTTAATAAAGATTCGAATAATTTATTTTTAACATCTTAAAACTTTGTTTAACCGGTAAATTTATCCGGATAAAACATTTCCATCACTGTCTATTTTCATCTCCTCTCCACTATTGCATTATAAGAGGCAATAGCTAATCTACATTCTCAAATAGAGTATAATACGCAACAATACAACCAATTTAGCCTGACCTCATGGTTGAACATTTTGTTTTGTTTCTCTGTATAATGGGCAGAAATTCAGTGCCAGTCTGTAGTTCAAGTAAAACTGGGCGGCTTTAGTACCTGATACTCGCGTCTTTCAGTATAAGTAATTACGTTACGGAGTATAAATTAAGGGTTATTCGCTATTTCAAACAGGTAATTAGTTTAAGCTTGAACTGGCAGACTTACTAAAAAAATTAAGCACACGATGTTGTGAACTTTGCAAGGCTCTAAATAGCTTTTTGAGAATTTTTACGATTAAATACATAACATTTATTGGTATGGTTCAACAACTTACTAAACTTTAAAATGTTATGTATTACTGCAGTTAGGTAAGAAATTCTAATAGATATAACAGCTGACCCGGCAAAAGCTGTACTGCCATTTAATCAATTAACCAATATTGTAAACATAACACTGAAAGTCGTATGGCTCAACAAGACTTTTGACTTTTGAAGATAAAAAATTGTAGTCTTCTTGTCATCACGGCGGTTGTAAAACTGTCGACACATCGAGTTAGTTAAATAATAATTTAGATCGTGATTAGAACCTGTGTTATATTTGCAATATGAGTTCAAATCGCTAAAGTTTAAAAGCTATATAATCAATCAATCAATCACGGTATTTAATCAACCAGTTATGAAATGTTGAAATGATATCACTTTTCCCGTAAATAACTTCGCGTTTTCGCGTCAACAATCGATAATAAAATAAATTATTTGACCACCTACTTATAGGTGATCCTAAAATACTAAAATCACGATTGTTATTTCGAATATATCTCAAACTTAAGGGTGGAGGCAGGGTCTACATTTAAATATTTCACGACTTAATCTCATGCTTACCAAAAATATGAAAGAAAAAAAAAAACGCTACAGCCGTTTCCAAGAAAGATCGGCTTCCAGAATCGTAACACGGGATTTCATAACTATTGATATCAGGTTAGGTAATTGCGAAAATAAAAATCTTGAATTTTCAAAAAATTTACACAATTTTTTTACAGTAATTAAAAAAACGATATCGTAGTTCAACAGATTTAATTAGCAAATAATGAAATACCTTGTCCACTTCGAACCCTTAACAAGTACCTTGACAAGACAAAGTGGCAGTTAAAGTGGCCATTCTACATTTTGCACATGGTTGCGGACCCTTTTCCAATTATAATAATTAACTATAAGAGGAAGTGACCTCTTGGGCTTTGGGCGAGGACCCTAACTTCGTAATACCTTGCCCATTTCAGAGATTGATGCCGACAAGACAACGGACTTAAGTCAATATTAGATACGCTGTTAAGAAAGTTTGCTAAGGGGGTATTAGTGGCTCTGTGACGATATATGCATAGCGGATGAGAGGTCTTAATGTGTAACTATTAAATTTAATAATTACATGCAGATCAAAGTTTTATCTACGATGTGACTGAATTGGAATACAGACACTCATTAATAATTTTATAATATAGGGCGAGTAAGCAAGGTTTTTACTATGTGAAATGAATACAACAAGTTTAATCACATGTCAGCATAAGAAAATAGGTCAAGCACCATCAGATGCTCTTTTTGTTCCTTCCGTCACTCTATATTATAAAAAAATACTAGGTACTGCACTCCGTTCGTCACTCGGAGATAGTACCTATGCTTTTTTCCTAATTTATCAAAAACAAGAAAATATCTCAGTCGCAAGTTCAGTCGAATACTTCAGAAACCTTTTGAAGAGTCAGTTTCAAACATTCGAGCAGAAAATTGCCCATTGCAGCGAAAACTCTGCTGCCAGAACTTCAGTCATTATTCGACTTGTTATTCCCAGACAAGCAAATATTTGAGAGATGGAGTTGGTTTGGTTCATTATAGTTTTTATTTTCCGTTTGATGTGATTGAGACTAAACAAGAAATGGATTTTCGGAGTTTCGAATAAACCACTGGTAAAACATTTACACAATCAATACCAATTTAACTGGTAATGTTGGTTTTGTTAAAGCAATGCTATTCTTAAATCTTGATACAGTCTACTGGACGTGACTTTTGACTTTATAAAACAAATGTTTCCTTTTACATTCGAACTAACCGCCTAAGTCTGATTATAAATGCTTTGAAAAAACACGCTGGTAATAATTTTGAATTTACAAACAATTTTTGTGAACACTAATTAACCTGTTTACGCCAATGTTGGAAACATAATTTATTTTTTCCGAAAAAATAAATCCGATTTCAATTTAAAAAAATTCAAACACTTGACCAAATTTCATAAGAATCTGTCACCACGTCGCGTCGTCTAAATACATAGAAGCATAATATTTTAGTTTTTTGTTCATTTTTCAAAAACAACCCCACCGATTTCGAACTATGATCTACTAAACAAAAAACTAACCATCCAAATCTATTCACAATTGGCGAAGCTATTGCGTGACATACATACTTACAAAAAATATATAGGTACTTACAACCGAATTGAGAATCTCATCCTTATTTAAAGGCGGTTAAAACGTGTTTGTCTAAGATTTTTGAAGTGTAGATATACTAGTTTTTGGCGAACATTATATAGCAGGGGAAAACCATAAGCATCATTGCCATCAGCATGTCGATTACGCAAAGTCGCAGCGTAGCGGCGTAGTAGCGTACCGTCAGAGCTGCGACGGAGCAGCGGAGCGGAGGGTCTACCGCCTAACTAGAACTAGCTTTGATATTTCTCTCTCTTTTCTTTCCGCTTAAAATGATAGAGACCGCAACCAGCAAAGCGTAAGCCGATTTAGTTAGGCGGTAGAAGAGCCAGAAACGCGCGTGAGATGCTTTCAGGATGGGTGAAATATTGTGAGTTCGAGTCATCGACTTGCGTAATATATCTGTAGACCGACGTTTTGGTCGCATTACTATGGCCGTGGTCACAAAAAGGCTGAAAAATTATTTTCAGATCGTCTCAATGATATGTGCATGATCTCCTTGTTCACGTTCAGGAGCTAGACACCACTTACTTAAAAGAAACAGTAAGAAATAATGGTAGAAGGTTACTTGAAAAAATAAGTACAAAGTGACAGAGTTACCGGAATGAAACCTTAAAAAATTTTTGAAGTTATGCGATCATTTTGATGTTTGTTGTTTAATCACGTCAGAACAGCCCAACGGATCATAGTTATTAAAATTTGGAACATAGAATGCAGTTTGGAATAGTATAATAGTCATGGGCTACTTTTTATTGCGGGAAAATAGCAAGAACAGAAACTTCGCAGGTAAAACCCCGAGGAGCTGCTAGTATCGAATACATATCTGTTGCTATTCAAATACTAAGAGCTGTCTCCAACTTGCCAATTTGTTGCCGTATTCTTTGTTATTCTTTTAAATTGCATCTCAAATCAAAGGAAATTCGATTTCTCGGGCCCGTGCGTCGACTTGAGACAAAAAAAAAGGAAAGGAGATTTAGTTTTGTGAAAAACTTTGTGTTGCATAGTAACATATGCAGCGCAGGTATTCGAGACTGTAGTCCTAACGAAGACCGTTCGACGGCAGAATACTTGATGTCAACGTTTTTAGTTCGGCCTCATGAATAAATCGGTTTGGAAAGTCTATTCGATGCTTGCTACCAAATTTAGGTACTACTGAATTTATCGACATAATCTTGGATAACTGGAATGTTGTGGTTACACAAACTTTAAAAATGTTTAGTGCTTTTTATCGATAATTCGTTTACGGTAATTTAACTGTTTCATTGTTGGACGGTCTCCCACTAGATGGACAGATGACTACACAAAGGTCGCTGGAAACTGCTGGTTGCAGTTTGCAGAGGACCTTTCGTTATGAAAATCTATGGGGAGGCCTATGTTCAGTAGTGGACTTTGGCAGTGGGCGCCTTGTCTCTCGTCATGAATTTAACCGTAATGTCGACTGAATGAAACGCCGTTTTTTCGAGCTGAGATCATTGTGATAGAAAAAGTTAGTTTTCTCTAAAGAATTAGAACAAACAAACTACTACGTTTCTACGTAGTAGTACGTTTCTACGTAGTAGTTTGTTCCAATTGCTAAAATTCTTCTAATTCTGAATATTCGTCTCTTCCGAATGCTAAGATACGACTATATTATATGTCTGCGTACTTGTATCTTTCAAACAGTAGGTTAGTTTCTGCTAAGTCTGCGTATTCGTCTCTTCCAAATGCTAATTTTCTACTTTGTCTGGATACCCATTCCTCCAAAAACGATCGAATTGGTTGTCGAAGTCGAATGCAGTCTTATTCGAGTAATGAAAATATAGATTTCTGAGGTTAGATTACCGTTAATAAAAAACTGTTTTTAATATTTCCGTTGTAAAGCTTAGTTTACTAAAACAATGAAGTACGAAGTCTTTATTTATTCAATGCAACTTCATTAAAGATCCCTTTGAAAAAGTATTTCCTTTAGAGAATGAAGCCAGTGCTGAGTGCTTCTCAAACGATCCACGGATTTGCATATAATTATCATTTTTGATTCTCTTTCCTTTTGTGTAAATACTCATCTAAAAGGTAACACCGTAAATGACATAATGCTGAGAGAGATATGCTGAATAAGTTATACGCTAATACGGATCTTGATGTAGAGACGGGATTTTTTTTCGATCGTCGAGTATCGATAATTTTGTTGCATTGAATACAATAGTGAAAAAAGATAAACACTGAAAGAAGATGTACAGCCCATGGTATTAGTATATATAGTTAAGCTCAATTTGAGCATATTTGATGTATCAGCTGAAACAGATTTATCTATTACAACACTAACTCGTAACATCTTAATTCAATGGAAAGATTTACATAATCATAAAAAGCAACATCTATGTAATATTGTGTATTTGTGATTTCCAGGTTAAAAATTACAAGTAATTGTAACGGAAAATAAGAGTTAAGCTTATTATGTTAAACGAAACAGTTTAATTAAAATAAATATCTGATTATGACGTTGCATACTGTATATTTACATAAAAAACAAGATGAAAATTTACATTGCACTCTTTGTATCGCCATTTAATTGGTGAACTTATTTTATCTTAAAATATATGTATAGGCATCACTATTTTCCCTCTTCCTACGAACGTTTAAGGAGCTTTAATATATTTTACCGTCGACTGATTACGCTAAAAAGATAAAGTAGCTAATAAAATATTAAATTTTAGGTACTTTTTAATAACAGATTGTTTTAAATTTGTTCACGCTGTTTTGTTGATTGGTTTTCTACCAAAATCGAGACAAAATTTTAAGTTATTTTTTCTACCAAAACTTGGAATCCACCGAAAACGAATCATCGGTTCCACACAAATTGGCATTTTTGTTGATCAATCGAATAATTATGGGACCGTAGTCAATTTTTTTTTTATTCATTTGCCAGTTCAGATATCAACTTTTTTAAAACATTTGTAAAACACGCAGAAGTGCTTTTAAATATCTTATTTTTATAATAGCAGAAGCAGGGACAGCGACGATGCAGAAAACAAACTTATTTAACGATTTCCGTTCCGAGAAATGTTTTTCTATCGAACATTTAGTTCGAAAAGAATTTGTTATTTATGATACTTGAGAAGTTTTTATTTCAGATAAAGATGACACAACTTGAAGTAAGAAGACACATTGTCGATTTCCGTTTTACACCATGCCCACTTTTATTATAATACTTTTTCTGTTTATTCTTTGTTTTTGTTTGTTTATTAATTGTTAAACTAACTCAAAAAAGTTACAAAGAGAGTAAAAGTGAACTTTTACTGTCTTTGTAACATTGATCTATTTTGTTTCATTCATATTTTGTTAGGAGAAGCTAAAAATAAGAATGAAAGATAAATATGTAAATGATAGAAGATTACACCAATATCACAAATAATAAAATAGTTACTTCGTACCAATCAATACCAATACTAACAATAAGCTACGATTTTATGCCAAAATTGTACAACGGAAATATATCAAGGGTTTACATATTTTGCCCAATATATACATGTTACCGGAAATGTATGAAATCAAGGAATTGTTTTTATTACCGAAATATATACCGATACTATTTAGGAAATGAATAAAATATTGTTTGAAAAACCATTTAATTTATAGATATCCTAGGAAATGTATAAATTTCATCGGAATTGTATATAATTCCAATATCGTATTAGGAAATGTATAAAGTAAATGCTTTCTGTTATAAAACTCTAACCTAACCTAACAGATTTTGTTAATTAGAAGCCCAGGTCCAACAATCAAACGTATCAAATAGCGTTTGAACTGTTGGGAAACCATGGAATCGGGAAACAAAACATAAGTTGTGAGTCAATAGCAATCTGTAAGTTTTCAAAACTCGAAGCGAACAACATATTAAAAAAAAACCTAACCTAACCTAAAGCAATACCCTCCCCTCGTCCCGCTGTCCCCGCGTACCCACCAATATCTTAAATGTTTTACATTTCCGATTGCTATTTAGGAAATGTGTATAATATAAATTATTTCACACATTTCCGTGCGATTTTACGAATTACACACATTTCCTAGGAATTGTATAAATGCCAGATTACATACATTTCCGTTAACATTTATACTAATTAAAAAATATTACTAAATTTTACATTATTCTATGATAAATTCAAGTTTCGTAATAGTAGAACTCAGTGCAAAGTCCATCTGCGAAAGTACCACACATCTGTTACTCTGCCGCCACAAAGTAAAGTGCAAACATTTTTGTTCCAGGTTGAAAGGCAATGTTTTCGGAGAAATTTAAGACAAAGACATTTGTCAATCGAATGAAATCAACAAATATTGATGTAAAACTATACTTTTCAATTGTAATACATCTGAAAAAATGCTTACCTAAAAACGTACTCAATGGATGTTAGCTATCTACGTAAATGTGTCCATCTCAGTGGTGTTGACAACTACATGCTACTCCTAACAAGGGGTAAATCGAGTAAATCCATGTGAAATGACATAGGCTGACAGCAAAAAAGGCACGTTTACAAATACAGTACTTAATGTTCACTCTGTGTGACTGAAAGCTTCATAGCGATTGAAGCGTTATGTGTTACATTAATAAAATAATTATTAAATGAATTAATATTTTTTATCGAATGACTTTTGGTACAACGTACACAAATACAAATTGTTGTAATTTGACAACTAAAGTAAAGTGACTTATTAGTCAAATTATTTTTCAAAATGAATTAAGTACTTAGTTAGAATTTATATGCTAATCGCTACGCTAATGAATAAACAAATTCCAGCAATTGCAGCATAATGACAATAATATAGATAATAATAATTAGCGGAAACAATTACTTACACAAAATTACCCATAGCGTGATCATATCGGGGTATTTTTAAATGCTTGTTTGATAAGCCAATGTTTAAATCATAAGATCGAATAGACTCACTAGAACTAGAGGAACGATTGTGTTTTCGATTCGCCAGTCGTTTCACACGTCCGACTTCCGTTACGTCTGTTTTTGTTGTACGGAAATGTTTGTTTAAATGTACTATGGCGAGCCGTGCTGCGTCATCCCCCAGATTGGAGTACTCCTCCTCAGTTCGATCGACCTTACGTCCCCTGTTCGATCGAAGATCATAATTCCCATAAGACGAAAATATTGCAACTCATTCATATGTTTAAACGGTATTTGCACTCGTAAATACTTTTTAAGTGTAGATTTAATAAATTTATCATCATCACTGACATTTTTTTATAACTTGTGAGGATTTCTGTATTCTGTACGAGCTACTGTTACACTTATTATACAGATTAACTTTTTTATTGCCCTAGATTATGGCAATCCTGTGTCACTGTTTTCTACTGCGCTGACAGCATCCAAATGTCGAACATTATCGCAAAATACCCTTAACTCGATTCGTTCATATAATATTCATGACGTGACGCAATCTTTCAAAAATTGACACCTTTTTCCCGGACTAGAGGTTAAAGGGAGGGTCCCCTGTTTGAGATGAACAAGTTTTTTGTATTCGAAACGGTGAATACATTACTGGACGATGGGTCCGCGGTTTTATACCCGGGTTTAATTTATAGAGTGAATGGAACTTTTAATGAAACGGCGAACCGAGGGGGATTCTTCCGTGTCTGTTTCGAATGTGAAAAAGTGTGGTTCGGTTAGTCTATATCATTAACACGATTACGTATTGATTTAAATTTTAATTGACAAGGTAAGCGATGGGCTGCGATGCGATTTCAAATGTTGAGATGAAGATGTAATTGGGGGTTTCCTTAAATTGATTTATGCTACATTTTTGTTATTACGGGTATATTACCCTGACCACTTTTTATTTTAAAGAAAATAATATTGTGATACATTATTTACAGAAATACGAATACTCGTACATACTTATGCTTTATCTTTACCACATTTGACTATTTCCGAGTTAAATAGAATTGGCTTTGTATTTAATTTCGTTGGAGCCTCTTATAGTTGCGTTTACCGCACCTCTACCGCCTAACGAAAAACGCTTTGAGGCTTTGATGCTTTGACGTTGCTCTCTCTTTTCTTCTCGCTTGAAATGAAAGAGACGGCAATGCCAAAGCGTCAAAGCGTTTTTCGTTAGGCGGTAGACCCCTTGGTCATCTATGGTAACGAGTAAGCTATTTGACTTGCTTAAGTTGCAGCTAGATAGTGTTGTTTGAGAAATATCAACCAACGTTTATTTTATTTATTAACTTTACTTAAAAGGCATTTCGTAAAGTATAGCAACTTCGACATAAAATTTGCAGCCTACGCTATTTTTTTTTCTTAATAATATTCAACCATTTACCTATTTCAAGTCAAATAATCTCACGATACCTATTCTCATGTGACTATTGCAGAATTTTAAAGCATCTTTAGAATAAAAATAAACATTTATTTAGGTATCCTATCGGTCTTGAAGACGTCGTATTTTATTTAAAAAGACCCACAGAATCATCACTCGAGGGAGTCTGTACGCAAATGAAGATAAACAAAGTTCTTATTTAGGAGGACTCCTATTTGGAGAGATATTGGAGGGATGAGATCCATTAGAGATATTGGTCAACGCCAGTCGTAAAATTTTTAGAGGGTTGACCTGTGCCCACATTACTTAGTAATAAAGCTTTAAAACAAATAGCTTGGTCTCTGGAGAGTTCTGGGTTGCACTACCGACAATAGAAACAGTAGCACAATTCATTTATATTTTTTGTAAACATGTTATTTACCTCTCGGAGAGTACGACAAGTAGTGAAATGTATGATGTTCGGCAAGTTACCAGTGAAGTGGTTGATGATAATGTATTCGCGTTTTGTGAAGTCTATGATAATCGAAAAGTTATTAGTGAAGTTTATGATGTTTGACAAGTTATTACGTTATTAGTGAAACTTATAGTGATTAAAAAGGATTTAGAAAACTCTACGATGGTCGACAAGTGGTCAGTGAAGCTTTTGATGGTTCACAAGCGAATTAGTGAAGTCAATGGTTTTGAGTGGCTGAATTCAATCATTGTTAATTTTATTGGATATTTCCAGTTATGTATTGAATGTAGTGTGAGTTATGTATAATTTTCACTAAAATATAATATTCATTGAGACCAATGCAAAAACACACAGGTACTTGGGATTTTAATAAAGCACAGTATATTTACCATATAGTTTTACTGCGAGACCACTATTTTTTTGCAGTTTCATGCATCATACACAAGAGTAAACATGGTACATGGAACTAAAATTAATAAGATTTTACTGTAACTTCCATTACTACAACAAGCCAAGACAGTATAAGTTGTTCACGCAATATAATATGCAATCATTGAATAAAAAAACTTGACACTATTATAAAAAGAGAATATCTTATGATCTCACCTTTCACTGCGATCTCGTCCAAGGAATCTTGTGATAATTTTCATAATTTAATAAAGTGGCCAAGTGCGAGTTGAACTCGCCCATGAAGGGTTCCGTTGCAGCAAGTAACATAATATACATAGTACACATAGTTCTTGTAGTTCGTTGTAACTTTGATCGAAGTTTCAATAATAGTGTATTTATGACGTACTAAAAAAAAACTACTCATCAGATCGAGTTCAAACTAATTTTCGTTGGTAGTTTACATGGTAATGTACATTATATATTTTTTTTAGATTTTTCTTTCTCTTACTTTAGAAGTTAGAGGGGGGGGGGGGGGGGGACACACATTTTACTACTTTGGAAGTGTCTCTCGCGCAAATTATTCAGTGTAGACGAAAATGATTTTAGAAACCTCAACATATTTTTTGAAGACCTATCGATAGACACCCCACACGTGTAGGTTTGATGAAAAAAAAATTTTTGAGTTTCAGTTCTCAGTATGGGGGGCAACCCTAATTTATCTTTTTTTTAAATTTTTTTGTTCATATCTTAATCATCGGTTCACAGAATACATCTACGTACCAAGTTTCAACAGTATAGTTCTCATAGTTTCGGAGAAAAGTGGCTGTGACATACGGACGGACAGACAGACAGACTTGACGAATCTATAAGAGTTCCGTTTTTACGTTTTACGGAACCCTAAAAAGGACTGTTCTAATCAAACTGGCTTACTGATTTGTTTTGTAGTGTGTCAGTTTCTAGTGGAGTGGAGCTCAAATAAGTGAGGTGAGGAGCCCCACATCAACTCGGACCACGTAACTCGAGTTGATTGTTTGAACAGTGGACATGGATTTTTCCACTTGATTGTCTGATTTGATTTTCTTGAGGGCCTTCTTCGGTTCCCTAGTCGTCAAACAGAAAATAAATCGGCTTTCAGGGTTAAGCTTCTTTCAAGAGGTTAATCCTTAATACAAATTGGTATTTTCATGAAAACAATTGAGACTTTAAGATTAATATTAGTGTGAAAAGTTGACAGTTAATAACATTTTAGTTGAAAAACTGTTGAAAGATGTTGATTAAGGCCTACTGTCCACGCACGCGTCTTTTGTCGAATGCATGCATCCTACGAACAAACGCAAGACGTGCGGTTGTCGTGTCGTTTTCGTTTCGTGGACACAGACTTCATTATTTGTACGCAAGATGCAAGCATTCGTCTTGCATCCGACAATTGTCGAAATCGTGCGGATGTCGTGCAGCTATGTCGACAATTGGCCTAAGGCCTACTGTTCACGCACGCGTCTTTTGTCGAATGCATGCATCCTACGAACAAACGCAAGACGTGCGGCTGTCGTGTCGTTGTCGTTTCGTGGACACAGACTTCATTATTTGTACGCAAGATGCAAGCATTCGTCTTGCATCCGACAATCGTCGAAATCGTGCGGATGTCGTGCAGCTACGTGGATAATTGGCCTAATTCATGTTTTGCGGCAAAAATAAAGTCTAGTTTGAAGTAGTTAAAAATATAAAAATTAAACTAACTTGTGATTGAATCTGTAGTCGTATTTTTTGTAGAAAAACAATGATTTATCTCCCTCCTTCTTTTCTTTATTGACAAAGCTTTTCTACGTGTGACAAGCGTCTCAAATCTGTGTCTTTGTCCACTTGTCATTAAGTTTTTGTCTTTCCCCTCTTCTTATACCATGCGTAGCTTATGGGTCAGTGACACACAGCCAGTTCGATGATACAGCACTCTTATTTATCAATGAGAAAGTTTGGATACTTGTTGCTTATTCATATCTGAACGGCTGAACAGATTGGATAGAAATGTATAACACACTTAAAATACATGTTGTTTTTTTTTATCGCGGGAAAGTAACGGAAACCGAAGTTACGCGGGTAAATCTGCCGAGCACTACTAGTATTACATTTTAGCAGATATTATTTAAGTAATACTAACTTGACTTGAAAAAAAAAATACATGCGAATATTTAAATTTTTACTTGTTTTGCATAGGTATTGTCAAAGGGCCAAACACCATTTTAAAAGTAGTGGTCTTAAGTACCTACCTAAACCTTTTACTTAGAAAAGTGAAAAACAAATTATGTTTGTAATTACAAAGTGTACCTCTACAATAAAGTTTGTATAATTGTTAGGAAGTAAAACACGTCAATTGATACTTTGTCAAAAAGATCAAGTTACGTTAGTTTAAAAAAATTTCATTTTTTTAAAACTATCGTAAAACATTTGCGTTAAAGTAAGTAGTATTTAGTTTTATTTACGAAGTTATTTTTAACGCTCAATTCCAAACTCGAAAATTTGGAAAACTAACGTCCTACATTTTTTGACTTTAGTGACGTCAAACAAACTTGGGAAAACGTGGACAAAATTGAGAATACCTACTCATTTCTTACGTAACGTAGCGATCATTTTATCTTACAACCTGTAGAACCATGAGTCGCATATTAACGATCGCTAGATGGCACTACAGACAACAAATGGTCACGGATTGACGTCACATTTATCCAAGTGACATGCTGTTATTGTGCAGATTTATCTGTTCCCGGCGTTCTTGACATTACCCGGAAATTCCATTATAATGGAAACACAATTTGACAGTTAGCGTTAATTTGTCTATGGACAAAGAACAACACTATCTCTACGATAATGGATAGTAGGTAATATTTATTGTGACATTTGTGTTTTAGTTATGAAAATGTTTATTGCTACATTTTAATTACAAATTATTGAAATGATTCTTAGCCATAGGTATTTTTGCTCAACACTTGCTAAGAATACAAAATTAAAGAGATCGTATATCATAAAAAGAATACCAACGTCAAAAACTAACACAAATACTACAAAGTAAATTCCGTGAACTAAATTCGGTGAACGCTAATGCTAAGTAGCAGTTACAACAGTAATATTTATGCACTCGTATTATATTTCAGCGCCATTTTAAGGCTGCTTTCAAAATCATGCAATAACTAGAATAAATAGACCTGTCAGGGAATACTCGTCAAATAATAAAAAAATTCGTAAACTCGTAAATAATCTCCGTAATATATCTGAGTATCATTTAAAAATATTAGGCAAACAGAATATCTCCTTAATTATAATAGCAATAGAAATAAATGAACAACAATTCTTTAGAACTAATTATACCAATTGAATCACCAATCGACAATAGACTCAATCTCCGATGGAAACAAACGGCATGCTCGCATGCCGCCGCCGCGCCGCTAGGCGGCAATTGTACCTACCTTATTTTTTTCTATTGAGACCTGGAAATTTTCTTCGGAATACAACGAGACCAGCTTAACATAGAACCAGTTCGGTTACAGAGAAAAAAAATGCATTTTTTTCTGTGCAGATACAAACAAACGAGCACAATTTAAAAATGAATTTTAATTGATATTTATAATACTTCTGATTTTTTTTTGGGGGAGTTAAAATGAGATTTGTTAAAAAAGATAAAATAGTTATTGTCAAAATTAACAAAAAAAATAATCGCAATGGTGTTTTTAGAACCGAAAACAGCAGTACTAGTTTTATGAAAATTACGTTGTATTTTATAGTCATTTAACAAACGAAAATTATTTAACTGAATATCTCAGATCCGGGACTACAGTGGGACCGTACTAAAGTCGATTGGAATTAGGTGGCATTCGTAAAAACTGCTGACGCATCCTGTCGAAGACAACTTTTTGAGGTAGTGCGGACTGGATGTGACTTATTGGTTGTAAGGAATAATTTAATCTGATAACACCGTTTTTAATGAATTCAAGGGTAAGTAACGTTATATGGTTTGGCTCAATTCCAGTTCAGTTCGGTCCGGTTTCAGCCGCATCCGGTGACTATTTTAAAAGAGAGAGCTCGCAAAATGACCTCCTCTTTTGGCACTTCACGCTACTTCAGTCTCATTAGGCTGCTGGATGTGACTGAAACTCAAGTCAGACTGGACCAACCATGTCAGACAAGTTGTCTGTGAATTGAAAAAATGCGTAAGAGTTAGTTCTCATAATAAAAAAAAAAGAGAGAGGTGTCAAGGGACACCCGGATGGAACGAAGTTCTTGTCGATTAAGGCGGGTAATCCTCCCTGATCTGAGGCCAACGTTATAAGTGGAGGCAGACACGATATCCATCGGCGTTACGACAGTAGTGAAAGAATTGTAATAAAAAAATTAAGTTATAATAATATTTTTTTATTACTTATTAACAAATATAATGTAAGTTAACATAAACTTAAGGAGTAGCATTGAGGTATTATATAAACATTATAACAATGATTCATTATTATCATTCCGAATGTTAGCCATTCGGATTGCATTTAGAAACAGTACCTACTCATATTATTTCCAATGTTGCCTAGGTACAAATATTAGTTTTACGAATGAAATTTGTCGAAATATGCGTCAATCACACCAATCGATATTACATGAACATTACGATACATAATATACGATAGTATATAACGTGACAACATCATTACAATACATTGATGAAATATTACAGACAAAGAATCGAGTGGAAAAACAAGTACAAAATCAAAAATTTTGATTTACCCCCAACTACCTCTGATTTGTAATCTGTATAACATTGAACTAATTCAAGCCCTTTCATTTGATACCCATATTGAGGGAGTAGTGAAACGTATTTCGCCATTTTGTGGTGGCAGCTTTCTTGGATTTGAAATTTGTCATAGTGCATAGTATTCTATTAGTCAAGCCCTTTCATTTGATACCCATATTGAGGTAGTAGTGTCCAATCACACTATCAGTTCATTACACGCAACGTGACGTACTACGTCTGAACTACGACGTAAAGTGTAATCCTGGATAAATGGAACAGTTTCGTGACTGATGCCTGCAGCTGAATATAGTAAGATGAAACCCATTGTAAATGGAAGAGAATATGACAAAAGTGAAAGAAAATCGTCAAATCGTATTGTCAAACTGTATTTCGGGTTTATTTTGCGGTTCTGGGTAGCGATTCTGAAACCATTCGGTTGCATCCGACACGGAATCTCATCTCTCAGTCTTTGTCTTATCTGTTTAGCATGACAAAAACCGAGAGATGAGATTCCGTGTCGGATGCAACCGAATGGTTTCAGAATCGCTACCCTGAATGATTACTTTACATAAATTCTCAGGAAAAAAAGAACAAAATTATCGTACCGGTAGTGACCTCTCCAGATTTTCTATGACACTAGAGTAGGATACAATCCACAGCTGATTAAATTTTGAGTTCTGCGCCACCTATTGGTAATTATAGGAACTTTGATGTGCAAGTCGAAAGTTGTTCAAAAGAAAGAAGTGTTGGTCTAGCCTCTAACCAAATACTCATAGGGATTGTGCAACACCATCTATTTTTAAGCGCAAGAGTCAGTTTGTAGTGATAAATCGCCAATAGATTTTTTTTTTCGTTATTGTTTGTTAGAAAATACTTAGATTTAAATTAAATGCGTTGATAAGAGGGATCCTTTATAAAAACTATTATTCTCAGGAAAAAAAGAACAAAAAGAATGTTGAGAGAAAAAAGAACAAAAAGCGTATTGTGGTAACTACCGGGGCTCGAACCGGGGGCACCTATCCTCATAGGTGACCCCTTACTTACTAATTGCGCCAACCGGTCATTATTGATATGGGTGAAATTTGTTATCGTATTCTAATTCTTCTAATTCTATGACGTCATAGGCACGAAACGTTACAACTTTTTCGTGAGATTTTTTTCCGTCTAGCTCCCTTTCATAACGCGCGATAAGGAACTTCGTTCCAATACTAACATTTATAACACTTCGTCAACTATTTAAAAATAATATAAATACAGTACTTTAAAAATATAATAGAAATAAAAGTTTAAAAGTTATATACAAATAGGCAATTTTACATATTTCTGATTTCTATTAATTCTATACACAAACAACCACTGGTATATACGAACACCATATCTTGCGAACTTAATTTCAAATAATTAAAAAAATAAAAATATTTCAAGGGCATGTATGTATTTAGATATATTCCAATCGTTACTAAGGCCAAAACCCACCACCGTTTAGTCAAGTTACGGCGTAGAATCCCTTCTGGTGAGAGATAATTCTGTTTGTATTGTTTCTGTTTAAATTTTTCAAGCAATGGATGCATAAAATCGACCTGAAAATGCCTAGGTGGCTTGAGTTTGAGGCGTGCACGCGAATCTACGCAATTGGCGGGAAAACGGCTATCGGGTTACGTAAATAGGTACGTTGTTTACGCTTCGGCTTAGGAAGCGTGACTCTACTACATGGACATTTAAAACGGCTGCCATTTAAAACGCATATTTTTTTCCCAATTTACTTTGTCATAATGAATGAAGCATAATATGTAGTGTCATAATGTAATTTTTGCATAATAGTTTTTGGCATAACGTGTTTTGATCATAAAAATCTGTTGTACTCAATTATTCATTTCGACTATTGATGAGACGCATAATAGTCCTTAGGCATTTTTAATTTATTTGTTGTGCTACTAAATATAGACCCACGTTACATAGAACCCAGATCCGACTTGGAACACCCCGACTCCACCTAGTCTTGTCGCCTCTACCCCTAGAGTGTATTTAAAAATGCGGGAGCCAGAATGGAGAAGTGACACTCAAGACCTCCCTTGAGCTTCTGCTTAAATTGCCTAAAGACTATTATTATCATTAGTCCTAAAAACGTTATGGCTTCTTAAATTATTGTTATGCTACCACATATAGACCCATTTAAAACCATTACTCTCAAGGGCTTTTCAAGACGATTCTTACAGTATTGTTTATTTATTAAAATATTGTGCTTCAAATATAAACTAACAGGCACTTGAAATGTTTCGAGCGGTACAAAACACATTTTCAAATAGTAAAGCTGAAAGCGATGACCGCAGCGATACGGTACGTACCTACCTATCGACGTCCTCGTCGGATCAAGTGAATTAAAATCATTTAATTCCCGTGCAATGTTTTCAATTTTGGTTCAAATCGTGAAAGCATAAAAGTTATCTGATTATTCGGTTACATATTTATATTCGTAAGCTTAAGTTTCCACGACATCTAAATAAATAAAAACATAATGAAGCATGAAGCCTAAGCCTAGATCACCGCCGGAATCGGGACCAGTGGCTACTGCAGAGTGAGGATCCTCCTTAAAATACGTGCTGTGTCGAGGATAACCGCTTTCTCCATCTGATCCTTGATCCAACCGCCCAGCGAAATCATTATCTTGTTATTACTTTCAAGTATTTTAGTATTTTAGTGTTCGTTTATTTTATTCTATCCTGCGTTGTTGTCATCCAGTCTTCTTCATGCGCATTGATATCATGTTACCATTAAGAACAAATATTAATTTTATGAAATTTTGTTCTTTGAGAACATTGTATTGTCTGCATACATGCTTTCTAGGTAGCTTTATTTCTTTGTTCTCCTATGTGGTCGCGTCCAGCCATAATGATCAGCGTGGAACGGACCGTGCTAACTTGATTACGTAACGCGAGACTTGCATTGCAATCAAAGAGATGCGATTGGTATATTATTATTGAGAGAAACACAAAAATACTATATCACAAATCAAAAAAGACCTGTTTAAAACAAAAGGGAATTAAAGGAATTGAAGGAACAAAGAATTTTATCATATGAATAAATAGCTAAACCAGCTACTTCGGTCGAGTAGGTATTATGTCTTACATTGAACTGGTTCTAAGTGTTTTCAGTAAGTTTAATTTTATGATGACTTGAGGAAAATACTGAACTGATTTTTATATAGTTCCAATAGTTAGTTAGCTAGTTTCACATCCGGTGATTATTAGGACTTATTGACAAATTACTACAGTCACAATATTGAGGACATAAATTACATTACACATATTAGTATTTCACTTGCTTTAGTAAACATTTTTGATAAAAGAGCTGTGTTTATTATAGTTTAACGATACACCTATCTAAAGTAAAAAGAATACATGTTTTTAAATCATAAACTTATCACATTACCCACCCCTCGTTACAGGTTGATTATGCGATAAATGCTTGCTTGCTTACATTTGTATTAATTTGATGCGAAAAACAGTAGGTCTTTTTTAAGTACAACTACAATACGATGATCTGTACTATTTTGTATAGTTTATAAAATATAACACTAATAATGGCGAATCATTCATCTGACATGAAAACTTTAAAAACCTAAATAAACACTTAGACGAAGTACGTGATTAAATGATACCATTGTATGCGCTACCTATTATAGTCAAAGTCAGTGCTAACTCTTTGGTTTCCAACAACACAATGGTTCAGATTCGGTTCATTACAAAATTCATGAAATAAATAAAATAAAATGTAGAGTCTGATGAAAATACCGAGTTTCCTTTGATTATCCAAATTAAGCAAAGTTGAATTATCAATATCGATTTTGAAGTATTTATTGCACTTCTTATATGTAAATTTACACAAGTTCTTTCTCGAAAAAAAAATCAGGAAAAATCAAATGGCTTACGGATTTCAATACACAGAAGCATGAGTAAATAGCTGTAGAAATTTAAAATTGGAATTCTTAATCAAAGAGGAGATATTTGATATCACAGTGGCCAGTACGACAAAACACCATTTTCATATGTAAGGATCTCATATATATTAAGTACTTGACTATCAATAGGTATGTAATTTTGCAACAAAACTCACTACAAACATTTTTATCACACATAGGTCTGCGGTGAACCATCAACTTGATTGAATAATTAATAGAATTTTGATACTCGTTATTATAAGGGCAATGTTTCCAGTGAAATTACAGGGCTTAGAGATATAATATCTTAGATCTCGGGGTGACGAGCGCAGTGCAGTGCTAGGTAATTATGACTCTTCATGTTCCAATAGCTGCGTGTCACTGTGCTGTTATGTGGTAGGCATGTTGCTTACCATCAGGCACATGTCCTGCTCGACTCATCACTCTTTATTAAAAAAATAATCTGGGGGCACGGTAGTGCCAGATTGAACAAGTACAAAGAAATGTAGCCTTTTTTGGAGTGAAAGATTTGTTGTTGCATTGAGATTAATGTCATGTTACACAACTCTCAATTACAACCGCTCCCCTTTACCTACAAATGCAATAACTATCTAACAACCTGCTTTTAAGATGTCTAAGAAACGCCTTGAGTTACGATCGAACCATAAGAAGTACCGGATACCATCTTACAAAGTATCTTTTGATGGCCATAAACCCCTCCCTTAACGACCGACCGATCTTTTCGTGCCCACCCTTTGGGCTACACCCAGAAGCTTTTATACCCTGTAGTAGTCTTAACCCCAATAATAAAATGCGGGTAGTAAATAGATAATAAGGGAGGATAGTCAGACGACGTTAAACGGGCTATCAATGTCTGAATGTCACATTCCAAAGCGCTTTAATTGATGCGGTGCGCTTAGCAAAATTTTGTTGTACTATTTAATATAACCTCATCATTACTATCACCATTATTACAAAGAAATCATATGTCAAGAGCTAGACAAAAGCATCTCTTATAGTTCAACATTCAGCCTGATCTTCGATTTTACCTCCTAATCCTCGACCATGTGTGCAAGTCTAGAACTTGTCGCGTTCACCACCTCAATGGATCGCCAGTTAACTGGCAGCTCTGTAAGGACTCTTGAGTAGCCCAGGTTTCAATGGAGTCAAACGCTTTCCTATAGTCACACTATTCACAGTGTGAATGTGGTCTATAGTGCTCTAACTACTTCAAAATCAATCCTGTTCAGGATACAAGAAATTGTTGAGTCTTAAGGCTTTGTGAGACGTTTGAATACACCATACCTACAGACAGGCTCAGAGTTTAGATTATCAAGGCTTAGAAAGAATAAGATATTATTTAATATTTCTTTGAAACAGTTTAGAGAATGGCAATAAAATAAGTCTTGAAGTGACATTTCAATCTTATTGTGTAAGTAAGATAACTTACACACGTATTAGATCAATTAGTAAGACCTTGCCTACAAAAATATTATAAATCTACATAAAGAACATTGAATTATTTGCACATCGAATACAATCTAGTAGTTACGTTAGATACTGAAGCTCATACTAATCTAATTAAAATTCCTGCATCCTGGCTCCGTAATTCTCTAAGCTCTAATGACCATATTCTAAACCCTTTCAAGACTCTTACCAAAATCCCTAAAGTTTTTGAGAAACAGCTAACAACTACAGATATTTTCATTGTTGTTTTCAACCCGCTAATCTCAGGAACTACTGTACCGATTTCGAAAATTCTTTCACCGTTGGATAATATGTATAATCCTAAGTGGTATAAGGTATAGGTGTATTATGCACCACGGGCGAACACGGGACACACCGCTAGTTTTGTAATAAGGCGCTAAGATACAATACTATTTCATTGTCATACGACTTTATTAAACATTCTCATTTCGATCCAAAGATGAAATATTAATTTAATGCATGATTTCATTCTGAAGCTAAAAACAGCGTGTTGTAAATCGAAACAAATAAAAAAAATACTCACAACTACTACAAATTAAGAGTATTTTGTATCAAATACACGGTTTTAATAACAAGAAAACATATTAAAACAGTCTTGATTATTCAGAGAACGTTTTTAATTAAACAACGAGAAGAAACTGAGTACGCCACATAAAATTTTAACAACCCTTTAATAAGACGTAAAAGTGCTATTAAGCTGTAGTTTTAATGGTGAATATTAATTTTCGCCACCG
This sequence comes from Ectropis crepuscularia, assembly GCA_963693475.1. Lineage (NCBI taxonomy): Eukaryota > Metazoa > Arthropoda > Insecta > Lepidoptera > Geometridae > Ectropis > Ectropis crepuscularia. The sequence goes on from OY856342.1 coordinate 21,498,106, forward strand.
CAGTACGTATTTGCCGTTTTTGGCTATGGTTTTATTGAGGAGGGGTTAAAATTCATATCTGGTGATTATACTAGAAAGACAATTCGTAATACCTTGTCGTGAAACTTAATGAGGAGACTTGAAAGGTCTCTGTATGTGAATGTATATGAATGTATATTTGTAGATGTTGAATCTAAAATTTACTTTAAAAAAAATTGAAACCAAATACGTCATTACAATTAGCTAGTCATCTAATGATATGGCTATTTTACTGTCATAACTTGGAAAACAAAAAAAGAAGTGCACTTTGCGTTTTTGTTTTTTGTTTTAAATAAAAAATGTGTTTTTAATTAGAATCTTCATATCTTTTCTGAGTCATTTAATTTAGAAGGCGGAGGAGGAGGATGATAGAAGGGTATAAAGTAATAAGATTCAGCACTATGCCGTCACTTGTAAGCTGTCTACAAGTAAGTCTGTAAGCTACGTAAATTTTGTTCACGGGCCTGTAGGCCTGTAGGCTATAACAAAGAAGGCGCTATTTTTAGTCAATTTTTATTCTTGGTCGACGCGACGCGTGACCAAAATGCTGGCGTTTATTTGGCCCAACGCATAAGCATTACCATTCAGCGTGGTAATGTCGCCAGCATGCTGGGTACGCTTCCGATTGGTAGTAGGCTTGAACATCTTTATTATCCGTAGACCTTCATCGGTCTATGGATAATTCAGGTGTGCTTAGTGTAAGTAGTTAGTTAGGTATGTAGCGTATTGTAGTTCTCATTGTATTTTAGTTTTGTTAATAAAGGCTCTGCCCCTTCTTAAAAAAAAAATATATTCAGGTCATTCCTTATTAAGTATTTCTGTCATTTTGTACTTATAATAACGTAAATATGATGTTGATGATGAATATTAATATTTCGAGATCTGGCAGAAAAGTTTGGGTAGGTGTTTGAGGCAAGCTGAAAATTTGTCACATAGGTCTACTATTAACCCCGACACGGAGATTCAGACCTGGCTGGTGAGTAGCGGGGCAAAATGAATCCCTCGATTTAAATCACCTGGCAGGTAATTTTTGACAATCTCTAGGTTTTAGTCATACCCATACCCAATTAAAATTTTAGATTGCCTCAATCACATTTTTTTATTTATCTTATTAAATATTTTGGCACACATCTGGCAATATTAAACCCACGAATGAATCGTCAGGCTGTTTTTAATTTTTTATACATTAAATTGGAACACATAAAAGTGGCATATTGCTTCAAACATATTCATTGAACAAAAATTTTAAATATAAAAAAAAAAGTATGGATTAATTTTGAGGAAGTTCGCAATACAAACAGATTGCCATCAAACGAAAATCTATCTTAGAGTTTAAAAAATAACTACTGCTGATCCATGTATACTGTGCAGCCGGTATACTAAGTACCAACAAAATTTGCAATCTTGACGTTACCGTATCACAAACGTAGAGTAAAACATTTTTCTTTCGAATCTTTGAAACGTCTACCATGAAATGACGTTGCGTTTGCGAGCTACGAACAGTTCGATGGAAAATAAAGTAAAATAATGTTAGATCATGCAGATCAGTTGTACACTCTCCGAAGTGTATTTGCTAAAAAACCCAATAAGCTAATTTGAAGCGATTTTGCTGCCTTCGAAGAAATTATTCTGAGAAAAAAGACTACTATCGCTATCTCATGATTTTGGTACCTAATTGAAGCGAGAGAATAATAACGATGCTTAGCAAGTTTGTGTTTAGAGGTACGATGATAGAAATACAGGAGTGGTCTTCGTTATCTACATAAATTACGTCTCCCATTATGCATACCTTCTTGACCATCCTAGGGTGGGTTGCCTGGAAGAAATAGCTGTTAACGATAAGCTCGCCAAATGCACTATCTTTTAAGGGTTTTCTGTATTTTGTTATAAAAAAGTTAAAGAGTAGTTTATCTATCTATCTAAATTACAAATTACCATATCGGTATAACAGACGATACTATGGCCATCTCGTATTTTAACTGAAAATAAAAACGAGTCTCGTGCCCCTCTGGATAACCGAAACTTCGGTGATAAAACCAGTGAACCGTTTCGAATAAAACATTAGAAAGTATCTCGACGCCAGATAAAAACTAGATATAATGTACACTTGACTAAACAGTGACTTTAAAAGTATAAAGTAGATAAACTAACAATGTTTTGGAATATTGTCTCATATCATATTTTATTTAAGATGTAGTTTGGAATATTTGCCATCGTTTTACAAAACTTGTCTTTTTGTATATAGTGATGGAAAGCGCAAGACATGCGTACATAACACTTCTGCTCATTACATCACGTTGCATATTAGGTCAAATCTACTATTAATCTATGTGCATTAGTCATGACATCGTTGGAAATGTCAATATTAACATTACTGTTAAGTTTACGTGTTCCGAGAGCTGGAAGCAAATTTTGGCTAGGTATTTCAAGCAAATTTGTTCCATACATAGTTCTCCGAATATACCTCAACACGGAGGTGCAGAGCTGGCTGGTGAGTAGCGGAGCAAAATTAATCCCTCAATTTACATCACCTGGCAGATAGATATTGCAATACAATCATTGTTATAAAGGGTACTGTAATATGACATAATAGTCAGGAGTACAAGTTATTAAACTTTGGACTAGCTCATCCCGACTTCAAAAATAACATACCAAGTTAATAAAAGCGTGTTAAGAACAGGTCTGGTTTGGTAAGAATCGAGGCCTGTGGCCTGCTCCTTGTAAAGATGCCACATTACCATTCTAAACAAAACGCAAAAGGAACATTATTATACCTTAATATAGATTGACCTTTCGCTTACTAAAATGATATACAAAAGAAGATGTTAATATACGCCCCCGTTTCAGCCATTAGCGTCTGCAAACGACTTAGAGAAACTTGAATTATATGCGTTTGTCTAGACGACCCATTGTGAGAAAAACAAATTAATTCCCTTTTTCTATGGAACTTGTAATAGAAAACTAATGTACACCGAATTTATGTTCTCCATTGAATTATGGCGCGCAAATTGCGAAAAGCGAAAATTAACTAACGCACTCACACAAAAAGAGAACGTTTGAATTTATTCGAATACATTTGAAAAAGTTTCGGGCAGTAAATTTGAATGGAGTTCGGAATTAATAGTAGCAGTTGCAGGACTAATTCTTTCGAGAGTTTCGAACGAATTGCTTTTGCGAGTAGTATTTCGTGCTCACGAAATGTTGCGGTGAAAAAACTGATTTCCAATAGACTCAGATTCGTGGTTGCATTGCCAATTTATCAGTAAAAACTTCAGCTTAATGTTTTTATTATTTAGAGACATTGATGAATATGTATCCAAGTTGAAAAATTGCAAATTTATCAAAGTCTATTTTATCCTACGGCTTTCAATCTTGGTGTTTGGCAATTCGAAAAGTTTTAAAAGTGTACAAAGCGTGGAGATAACAGACTGGATGAAAAATTACGCTTCAATAACCAAATCTTAGTATACAGATCACACGCCTTTGCTACTTTCGGAAAATTTAAAAAATGTTTACTTTATCAAACGGTATAACACAATTACTGCACATTTATAAATGAAACATGCCTTAAACACATTCCATAATTTTATTTTTTGAGTATTTAAGTGTTCGCGTAACTTATTACGGGAGTGACTATTGAGTTTGTTTGAACTAAGTGAATAAGTTCGACTGCTTTGTCATCTGATTGAAAAATCCACTTCTATTTTATGTCAGTATTTACTTGAAATAAAGCAGCCATCGCTCTTTTATAACTACATTCAAATGTAATCTCGTTGAGTGCTGTGATTGACGACGGCCGTGCGGGGCCGGTGGACACGAGGACACTCTTTATTTATTAACCAGTCCAGCTCATTCGTTTGGGACGATTTAGTTGTAATTTCGCGATCTACCGAATTTATAGTCAGTCTGTTGGACCAAGACTCAAATTGTAGCTAAAATTACCATTGAAAAACTTAACAAATATGTGAAAGTATGTACAGTACTATATTTTTAATGGGAAGATTATTCCCACCGTAAAATCGACGACAATACGGAAAAATAAGTTGTCAGAAAAACTACTACTTATAATTTATTAATAGAAGTGACATACTCTCTATTTTGTGGATGGTTCCTTAATTAAATATAATGCATTTAGCTAGTTTGACGGCAATAATTATGGTAGTTTTGTCATTTTTATAGGAATCTTAAACAGTTGGTTTCAAAGGGTCTACCGAACTTTGAGGTGGTGCAAAAGCTGTAGAGCCGAAAGTTAAAGCGACATGATTGTGTTCCTAGTACAATTATTTATATTATTTTGGAACTCTGGACTTTTAATAACAAACAAATAATTCTACGCAATAATTAGGACACCGCGGGTTTAAATTACTGGACAAATACATACGTGTTAATTGAAACCACCGTCCATTAACCATTCTAACTTATCGCACCATGTTTAACCCAATGTTGAGATTAACACAAAATTCGTGCGATAAAACAACGCTGCAAAGTTATCAACAAGAGGTCCAAAAACGGAACTCTAATGGGTCGCAAGGGACCTCTTCTTTAATGGTCACTCGTAAATTGGTGCGAAATAATTAAAACCGCGCGTCCTCACCGACGCAGACCAAAACACGGCTATTAGAGGATTCAGATGGCACAAAAGGGTTTTCGATAAATAGACTCGTTTGATAGTCGAGTGTTGGGGTGTGTTTGAAGATAGAGCACGCTCCAATGCTGATATAAACAAGCGTGACAAAAAAGAACCAACTTTTTGAAACGAACAGTTTGTTTACGAGTTATTCTTTTTCGAATGTGGAAAAAGAAAATAGAAATGGTTCTGATTGTTGTCTAGTGAATTCGTAAAATTCATAAGGATGTTTTGTGCAAGTACAGTGTTTTCTCTAGGTGCAGAGATAATGATAGGTTCGAACCCTAGCTAAGCTTCTTTTCTATGAGCAATTGTGTATCATTACCACTGGCTTCAACGGTTAAGAAAAATATCGTAAGGAAATCACAATTCACACACAACACCATCTGACCCCAAACTAAACAAAGCTTGTACTATGGCGGCCTGATAGCTGATATAATACGTATATAGTTTTAAATACATACTCATTATAGATAGAAACACCCAGACATTTATCATCCACCAACCCACACTGGTCATCGTGGTGGATACTGATCTTTACTATCTCTTTGCGAGAGAAGGCCCCAAAATGTGGGAATATAAAGTGAACTATGTAGGCTTGCTAGCTTGAAAATAATACTTTGCGGTATTTAAATTTACATGTACCTATTTCCCATTGTGTTGGCCTGAACTATGAATGCGAATAAGAAGAATCTTGACAATGTGTACAAGAATATTAAATGAAATGTGTTTATTTGTAAGTTGGACTAGTATTTCGGACATCGTATATGATCCATTAAACTAATCGTTTTCATTCACAGAGCATAATTATTAAAGTGGATTTATTTTAGTTTACAAAATATTATTACTAAATTATATTTTTCTATAGAATTGAGTATTATAATGCTAATGAATCATGAGCACTAGAAGATGTAGTTACAGAGATTTCAATAAAATGATAAGGGCTTGTGTTTCTCTAACTACTTAACTATCTTTTCTATCAATGATACGAACAAATCGGTCCCCTGAAAATTTTCCAATTGCAAAATAAATTCGACCCTTAGTAATCTCTTCGTATCTTGAAAAAGAATCAAAATCGGATGAGAGACAAGATAATCCGAGGACACGGGATGACAGGATTGCAGGTAAATAGCTATTATTCGCTCCGCTGAGCCAATGGAGAGATAACGTTTGACAAGTATGACAAGCTCTGCGGAACGCATTCCAAGCGACTTATGATTGATAGACTGGCAACCCTCGGCGATGGCTTCATTTCACGGATCGTTTTAAATAAACATGTGATCGAAATGTGATTGATGATGTTTTTGAAGAATAGAGGCATAACTTTGACGCTATTTGGGAACCACTTACTAGAGGTACATCTATTGTACGCTTATGGACGTCTAACTAACTGAAGCTCACGACAACTTTGACCCTTAAGTCAATCATACTAGTGTTATAAATGTAAAAGCTTAGATGTTTGTTGCTCAGTCACGTTATATACTAAATAGATCCGGCTGTAATTTGGAATTCAGATTGAAAATCGTCTGGAATCACTATTTACTTTTTATCTAAAAAATCGCGGAGTTTACAGATAAAGAAGCCTTTTATTAAATTCAGTGCATACAAAGTTGCAGGCGGATAATACTTATTGGTATTTTTTATTATGGTCAAGTCGTATAAATAAATACATGTAGGTCTATATTCTACAATAATTTCAATAAACAAAAAAGTTTTCAAGAAAGTGTGTGCGTCAAATTAATACATGGTAGTGTGTGTACAACTTCTTTTATATTTTTTTTATTTTATTTTTATATATTTGTATTTTTATGAACATTATGTTTATGAATTAAAATAGTAGTCTGCACTCCTCTATACAAACTGTTCAGAGAACTATACACAAACTGGAAAATTTAATTCTCCTCCGTTTGCGCAATTTTCCTAAAAATGGGTAGAAAATGTTTGTTTCACGTATTAACACATCGAAAACCTACTATAGGAATCTTGTATCAGTATTTGAGTTTGTTTTTCTTGATTAGATTTTCTTGCTCTGTAATTCCTCCAAAAACATTACCGTAGGTACACACACCCAAACAAAGTAATGTTTTCTAAAGGGTGTCTCACTAAGAGTGCACTTTTTCATTTTAAAATAAAAACAAGTATTTTATGACAGAGTTGTGATATTTTTATTGTATAGTAAAGAAGACATGTTCCGATTAAGTATGGAATAAAATATCTGGCAAATTACCCCCACGGCTTCGATGACAGGCCATTACTCTTTTCATGAAATTTTCCATGACTTTTGCACAGAGATGTGACTGTATCTCACCGATGACGCGTTGGGTTTTCGATTTGAGCTCAGGAATTGTTTCGGATTTATTCGCATAAATCCGAGATTTCACAAAACCCCAAACAAAGAAATCGCACGGCGTTAAATCGCACAATCTTGGCGGCCAGTTGATAGAATTTCGTGAGATAATGTGTTCTGGAAATCGTTGCTGCAATAAGTCGATTGTTTCATGCGCGGTGTGGCAGGTTGCGCCGTCCTGCTGAAACCACATGTTGTCCAGATTCATGCCGTCCAGTTGATGCCACAAGAAGTCCGTTATCATATTTCTGTAAAGAATGCCGTTCACAGTTACTGCAATTGCGGCCTCATTTTCAAAAAAGTAAGGTCCAATCACGCCGCCTGACCAAAATCCGCACTTAACAGTTACTCGTTATGAGTGCATTTGTTTCTCATGGTTTACAGGAGGATTTTCTGAGTCCCAAATTCGACAATTTTGTGTACCTATTGACGAAGCCATTCACATGGAAACGAGCTTCATCGGAGAAAATTTCTTTTTTTTGAAAAATTTTGTTCTTTAGTCAAAATTCGCTGATAGTGCTTCGTGAAATTTGAAGTTGTTGCGAACGATGTCGAATTGATGTTTTCGAGTTTTCGACGACACTCTCGTTTACAACAGCAATGTTTTCAAGAGACCGACCCAGTTTCTTCAAATTGTTTGACCACTCTTCGAATGGTTGACAGATTAGGTGCACTTTCTCGGCTGAAAATTTGGCGAAGTTTGCGAGCGGTTTCAGCGTAACTTTCCCCATTTTTGTAATGAGTTTTCACAATTATAACGCGTTGTTCTTTCGAAAAGCGCTCCATTTTTAATAATCGGAATAAACAGAGGTGACAGCTGTTAAATTTCAGAGTTACCACTTGCATGAAAAAAAAAATGTTCCAAATTTAAAAAGTGCACTCTTACTGAGACACCTTTATCGTAGTGTTTTCTAACGTTAGTCCAGAAGTCCAGATCTTTATAATGCTAGACTTATTCGCGAGTGTTTATTAAAATATTACCTAGTTTAATACTCGCTTACGTATCTAATCTGTTTCATGATTCCATTTAAATACAGATTAAAATTACATCTCATTTTAAATTAAATCACATTTTCTTAAATTACGTATCAAACATCCAGTTGCGAATTGTAAAGCCCTAAAGAATTCCATCATGCGAAATAATTTAACTTCGAAACGAGAGGTCTTTGAAAAAAATTAATGCCAGTTCTCCGATAATTTTACCCTCAAGAGAGGAGTCGTCGCAACTTTCTATTGAAATCGGAAGATTATTAAATGACATTTTAACTGTCTCGCAATTACGAAGCAAAACTTTGGCTACAATTGGTAAATAATTACAATTATCGCTTTTTGTCGAAAAGGGAATCACCCTTTGGTTAGACAAAACGCCAAAAGTGTACAACTTCTGAGGTCCGCCTTTTCGGTTATTAAAATTTTCCTAACACCAAACAGTCTGAAGAAATATTGTTAAACGATTTGCGACTTAATAATTTTGGTCGTAAAGTAAGTATTTCTATGAATATTATGTCCTGATAATGATCAAATAGGAGTTTGATTTTGTGGCGATAATTGCGGCGAATCCTTAATTATTTTGAGGGTAAACTTTTCCGAAGTTAATTTGAGGCTGGATGTTAGCTTCCTTTTAATGGACACTCTTTAAGGTGACTTCCAATTTATTTGGTTGACTTGGATATTCATTAGAATTGGGAATCACGAACCGTATATTTTTGGGGAATCACTTTGATGTAATATATTTTGCGAAGATAAGTTTGTAAGAAGTGACTTGAAGTTTTATTTTTAAAAATGTGTGTAAGAATTTTGATAAATAATTTAACAAGCTGACACATTAATTTAGACTTTCAGACTATTGTTGTTGGATTCTTACGTTTTGTAGATTTTCTTGTAAATAGCGTAACATACCACCAAGTATAGAAAATATGATTGTAAAAAAGGTTCACCCGTAGATATGTGTAATGATTTAACAAGCTCACATATTTAGTATGCTACTGCTAAAATCTAACTTTTAGCTAATTTGGGTAACATTCCCTACCAAGCACAATAAGTGTACGCATAATTATTTTATTTTTATTTATTTAAAATACGTCTCATTCGTATGGTCAAATTCCGAGTGCACCTATTTTTTAAACAAATTATGTAACTTGGTTGAAGATTATTAAACGTAACTTGTAGTTCTACAAATTTATACTTTATGTAAAGTTATATGTATAAGTGAATATTGTATGATCGTCAGACCTGATGGTAAGCGGTTACAATGCGAAGGGGCGCCACAAAAGATGTGAACGAGTTGTGTGAGAGACAATGTGCGTGCAAATGAGCAAGGAATGAACGATCAGATTGAAGTGGCATGCAGAGCCCACTAGTACAAAAAGAGCAAAAAGATAATGAAAATTATGGATATTATTTGAAAGTACTGACAAAAATTTTAGACCCATCAAATCCTACTAATATTATTAATGCGAAAGTTTGGATGTTTGTTGCTCAATCACGTCGGGACGCTTGAACGGATCGGGTTGAAATATAAAAGGTACAGGGAAAGAAAGATCAACGTCACTTGACGATTGACTTGCGAAAATCGATAAACATAATATGTAACTTGCTCAAAGGATATTGAAACATTGTGAAGTATCCTTTAATAGTACAATATACATATTTTGTGATGTTACAAAATAATACCTATCTTAAAATAATAGCTATTTCAAACAGCTTTTTGGATTTTGTATTATATAGCATTGGTAACTCATATTCGGAAATAATGGACATTGATTCTGAAATAATGAGCATTGATATGGAACACAGATGGAATATAGTCTGAAACAACGCACAAGCTAATAAATAGATTTGTATACCGTGCAAATAACGGGAACAGGATAGTAACTAGAAAGAACTATGTGGGTAAAACCACAGGGCGCTACTTGTGTGTAATAAAAATGTAAAATAGATTATTATTATCCTTGTTAGTTCGCGAGTGATCCAGAATTTTGTTTTCTATCAGACATGAGCACCTGCAACCAGTAAGATAAATTCAAAACTTTGAGACCCATCTCATACAATATTCCATGCAAAATACTTGCTCGAAACAACAGACGAGCGTCCCCTGCAATACGAAACGTGTATAACTTCGATGCGAATTTATATCACGGGCGGGAACCCTTTTAGCATTCCCCTCGCAAATCCTTGTACCTAACTATACCTAGACTGCGCCTAGGTACTGTGGGGTTGGAGCACGGTTGGAGAAAGGGCGAGGGAAGTAATTATAGGGGGAGACATCAAGTATGTCAGGGAGAGGACAAAAATGCAAGGGCTTGGTGGTAAGTGTGTCGCTACGCATCAGTTCACTGTGTCACTGCTGATCTTTGAACGAGTGTGGAAATGGGTATCTGTGTTATTTCGGAAGAAGTGTCGTTTTTTATAAAGTAGCTTTGAAAAGTAGGTTCTTAACTTAGTAGACTTTTGCAAATATTACGTACTTTCTCCATACATTGGACACTGATTTAGATTATTTTAATAAGAAACGGCATAGATATATTGGTTATAGGTTTAGTACTTACTTTGTGGTGGGTGTCTTAAAGAATATTGTGTTCAAACCAAACATAGTTTATTGAATATTATAAGTTTGCACTTGATCGCCGTCTCACCTGAAGTTTAGTGATGATTTAGTCTACGAATAATCGTGCTTACCTAGAAGAAACCTATTCACTATCGACTTGAACACACTAAGGTAGTAACCGTACCATACCAACTCACTCAACACATTCCACAGCCTAGACATTCTAATCACAAAAATAGACGTAAACCTCCTCGTTTGAGTTTTGGTACGTAAACCACGAAATGCTGTCGTTTTTTCGAGCTACAAGCAGTCCAATCGAAAAAAGGCAAGGTATTTATAGATCATGCAGATCAGTTGTACACTTTCCAAAATGTATCCGATAAAAACTAACTTGAAATTTTGCGGCCATATTCAAGACATTGAAGTTTTTTCGAAGAGACTTGTGAAAACGAGTTTTCGGATTACAAAATAATATCCTCAAAATATGAAGCCAGTGGTGAAGATAAACTCAGACTTCTGCACTCGGAAAAATATTCGGAAGTGCTGGCGGGGTTTGAACCCACAATCTCATCATGCTTGTGAAATGTTCGTGCCGTCAAGTATTTAACTCATATCACCTCTATATTTTTTATATCGGTGGTCAAAATGTAACAGTAGTAGAATATGACAAGTATAAATATGTGAGTACATACGTGTGTTAGTTTATTTGTTTTGTGTATTAGTTTCTTTTATTTTACCACAAAAGTATTGTAAGCATTATTACGTACCTAATACTCGTACCTATGTATTCGTATGTATGTTCATTGTTCAGTGTACGTAACTGAATATAATTGTTTTATTACTGTAAGTAGTACAACCCGCTTTTTAACCCCTTCCTAAAAACCATTTCCATTTTAAAGTAGTGATTCTGTGATGCCGAATCGTTTTATTGATTTTCTTCTCCTGTGTAAGTTTTTTTACTTTGCTGAGTGTAATAAAGAGTATCAACATCTAAACTGGCGATATTTCTGTCAAGAACTTTTTAAAACTGTTTGCCACTCAATCAGCGCTAGCCATTTTCCTTGTACTATCCAATGTTTGTTGAAAATCTAACATACCGTTAAATTCGTTTCCACAGTGAAACGACAATGCTCCGCGTTGCAGACTGCCAGAAAAAGTAACAAAACACTCTTCAACGGCATGTCGCCATCAAGCAAATGTCAATAGCACTGCCATAACATAATCCCAACGAAAATTGAACATTTTGTACACTCGTGCTCGTCACAAAATTAGGTTTTGAAACGCTCGTTTGGGATAAAAAGTTACAGCTTCATTTCGCAGCCACAGAATTTTAACATGGTGTTTGACTATTTGGGAATATATTATTTTACTAGATTATGTACGCGATTTCACCTGTGTAGAATTTAGAAAATGACTGATTTCTGTGGATTTCGTCGGGTTGAAAGCTAACCTGTAAGTATGTTATTCCAGACTATCCTATCATCTATTTAAAATTCCCGATTTCGGTTTGATCCTTACAGTTCTTGTTTGGGTGTTTGATGCGAGTAGGTACCTATAGTTATACATTTAGTTAAATATTCAAAGTTTTAGATTTATAAAGTTAATCACAGATAAATGAAGTGACGTTAATACGATTAATAAAGCAAAGGACAGTTATTATAAAAAAACAAAATTTTTGTTTAAAAAAAGATTTCAACCTTCAACTTATGGCATCCAATGGTACAATGTTAACTGCGCAGCGTAACGAATATACATACCTACCTAAAAGTCAAGCATAAACCACAATAAATTTTAAAATAATAAGGGCGTGACGTTGGCTCCTAAGCTCTGTTTTCAGGGATCAGTGCGACATAGCCTAAAATTACAAATGGTACTTTACATTTTTAGTTTTATGAAATATTATAGTTTTCCAAATAACTCTTTAGAAGCTGTCAATCACACTCCAAACCTTTACTCTCGAACCACATGTTTTCGATATTAAAATGAATAACCCTTGAACGCAAATTGCAAAATGCTAACTACCTCTGATCACACAAACGTAGGTATCTATTGATAAACATTGAAATTCGAGAGAAAAATTGGGACAAAATACCAATTTGTAATTGGAACTCTGTAAAAGCGTCCCTGTGCTGTACGTAGAAGGTATTCATCAGTGTGATTGTGTGGGGGTCGGGATGACGCAACGCTGTTGCCAACGAGAGGGTGCAGCTGCCAGTACGGGATGTCTGCGATCCTCGGTGTTTGGATGTGGTTTAGATTTTTTAAATCTTAATCCTGATCTTTTTGAGGTGTATATTTTTTTAGGTACGTTGAGCATTTTTTGGTTGGGGCAATTCTAAAGGTAGCGGATCGCGCGGAGATCGCGACACGAGGCCGTGAAAGGAGATCGCGACCGGAGACCACGACAGGCAAATGCCTGTCATGTCAAATGACATTATGGCTTTGTGTGGGCGCCAATTCGCGCCGCGACCGCGACACGGTGTCTCGCGATACGTGTCTAGGTGTCCTCGGTCTCTCGGCGTGAATGGGCACCCATACAATTCTATAATGTCAAGTGCCTGTCTCGGTGTCCGGTCGCGGTCTCCAATCTCGGTCTCGTGTCGCGGTCTCAGCGTGAACCTGCACCTTTACAGGTTTCCGTTATCGACATGTTACACTAGCAGCGTAGCGTCGGAATGGAAGCGGAGCAGCGGAGTGGGACATACGCGCCAGACTCTTTTTGGATGGGTTCGCAACACGCGTGATTGCAGTATATATTTAGCTATAAATATACATATGTGACGTATTGTGCGATATTACTTGTATCTGTTTAATGCCAAAATTTTAAGTCATAAGTTAAGACCGTAGTCTGTGAGCGTGGGAAAATAAAATTGCATAACTACATTGACAACATTACTCACACAGATATAGCACTATTCGTATTCTGATAGGCGCCCACAGACAGAGCCATAGTTTCTACGAAACGGGGATTCCGAAGCAGGTGCGAACTGCTACATATGCCATGTTAAGTTACTGTTACGTATTCAATATCATACACCATTTAGGAATATTAGACTTTAGTGTGCTCTGTTGTAAGTTGCATTTCGATTTGGAATGTGACAATAACAAACGGCTATAATCTCAATGTTCCAAACTGTCATTCAGCAAAACACATCCACATAATATCCAAACATTGACTTTCATAATAGCAAATAGGTACTAATAGGACATTTATCTCTACAGGGTTACTGTAACGAACGTGCAGGATGGACAAAGTGCAGGGTTAGATAGAAAAAGTGTTTTACATAAGTGTTTTTTTAGGTTAAGCCATTAATTTCATATGAAGTAAAAAAAATCGCGAAAAATTATTAGCTTACCGGTTTTTTATCGGATACACTTCGGAGAGCCGAGAGTTGTGGGTTCGATTCCCACCCAGTGCAAATATTTGTACTGTGTCTAGGTATTCATATCTATAATGAGTATGTATTTCCTACTATATAAGTATTATATCAGCTATCTGGTTGCCATATTACAAGGTTGCTTAATTTTGGATCAGATGGTGTTGAGTACGAATTGTCCACCAATATATAAGTATTATTTATAATATTACCGTGAAATAGTTTTCCAAGCTTTGAGCAACACATTTGCTAACATTCAAACATTTACATACATTTGTAAAGACCAGCAGCTCCTCTCGGTTTTACGGTTTTAGGGTCTATATGGGGTGGCATAACATTTTTTGTCCTATTTTAGGTAGGCATAACGTTTTTAGGACTAATGATAATTTACCATAACAACTAAACGCATAACTGACTTCGCATAATGTTAACTAGCATAACCATATATGGCATAACGATAACTTAGCATAATGTTTAACCGCATAGCCATATATAGCATACAGATAACTTAGTATAAATTATTATTATTTATTTATTATATTTATTCACGTATTTATTTCGTTTCTTAAATTTAAGTTTTTACAATATTTATATAAAAGAACATAAAAACATTATAAAAACTTAAACCTAGATAGCCGCCAGCAGCGGGGCAGGGTCCAAGCTACCGGTGGTTAGGGCTGCAGAGAGAGGAACCTCCTGACGATGCGCGCTGTGTCGAGGATGACCGCCTTCTGCATCTGACCCTTGATATATTTATTATTATTATCTGTCATTATCGCATTCGTGTTATCATACTGTTGCTGTGAAATTATTTAGTATATTTTGAGGATTAAGAATCGTTGGTCTGAGAATAACACCATAATTTTTTTTATGGTAAACATCATTTTTATGGTAGGTACTATAAACGGTATTTATGCAGTAGTATAGCAATGTTTGTACTAATTTGTGTAGACAACATTTTTAGGACTTAAAAACCTACATACACCTAAGACAAATGGTGCACTTTTTGACTCCGGGTGGGCTCCCGCCAGAAGCTCTGCGGTCAGCCCTGAGTGTTGCTTCTCCATACTCGGCCTGCGCTCCACTACGGAGGTCACCGCCTCGCTTTGCTCGCCTTCGCTACGCTTGGCCTCGCATGGATCGCTCCACTCAGGACCTCCCTTGAGCTTCTGGCTCCCGCATTTTTACGACAAGACTAGGTGAAGTCGGGGTGCTCCGAATCGGATCTGGGTCCTATGTAACTTGGTTATTTATTATGTAGCACAACAAATAATTAAAAAATGTCTGAATGCGTCTGAGCAACGGTCAAATCAAATGTAGTACAATAGATTTTTATGATTAAAACACATTACGCCACAAAACGACTGTGCAAAAGTTACATTATGACACTATATATTATGCTATATTCATTATGACAAAGCAAATTAGGTGAAAAATAATATGCGATTTAAAAGGCACCTTAAAAAAATGAGATCAAATAAAAAAATGCCTAAAAACTATTATGCGTCTCATCAATAGTCGAATTAAATGTAGTACAATAGATTGTTATGCTTAAAACACATAACGCAAAAAAACTATTATGCAAAAGTTGCATTATGACACTATACATTATGCTACATTCATTATGACAAAGTAAATTAGGAACAAAAAATTATGCGTTCTAATAGGCTCCCACGGTTTTACCTGCGTAATTCCTGTTCCCGTATTTTTCTGGGATAACTATATCCTATGAGTTCTTCCAGGCTATAATCTAACTGTGTTCTAAATTTCAGCCCGATCCGTTCTCACTTTACCATGTAATTGACCAACAGATATCCAAACATTGACATTAGGAAATTTACCTCTACAGGGTTACTGTGACAAACGTACAGGAAGGACAAATGCAGTGTTAGAAAAAATGTTTTACACAAGTATTAGTTCATTAATTTCATATGAAGTAAACCTGTTTTTATTCATTTCTTGGCTAGATATTTTCAAATTCGCCTGAGTAGGTACCTAAAATCAATATTCACAAAAATCGATCAATTGTTATTGGTTTAAAAAATTTAATCTGATGTTGTAAGATTATAACCCTATCATTGCTTTACGATTGTGAGTCATCTTCTTCTTTAAACTTTTTTTAAAAATCATCATTCTGGTCATCTCATTTCAAATCATACATTGTCACTACATAGTATAAAACAAAGTTACTTCCCACTGTCTGTCTGTCCCTATGCTTGCTTAGATCTTTAAAACTACCAAACAGATTTTGATGCGGATTTTAATATATAGAGTTATTTAAGAGAATAATAAAAAACTCTTTATTAAAAGACCACACAAGGAAAAAAACTATCAATAACTTATAAAATAACGGATGACACTTTTAATGACCTAAATAAAAATAATTAAGCTTAGGAACCCGCTCCAAAGAGAAACAAGTAAAGCCGCAGTTGCTTTTTTGCTTCCTGTGATGATGATGAAGGCAAAATACCATTAAACTCTCCAACATTGGTGTTTTGTACAAAAAGACTCTGACGGAGCACTTCGTTTCGGACGTACTCCGTCAAAATATGTTAGACATCCTCTATCACATCTCACATCACATTCTGAACACTCCTTGGGCTAAACCAACTCCCGTAGTTCGGCATAATGTGACATTGTCATCTATCGGAACCAACAAGACTCTTTCATGAAGAAATTGCCATAGATATTTACAGAAATCTGATCCCACTTCCAAACCATCCAATACTTGCAAGAGACTTGTTATATTATTGACGTTGATGTAGGCGCTTTCTATGTCTAGTGTCTACAAAACAACCTGTAGTTGGATAACTTTCTGTGTGACCAATCTGAATATATGACCTAGCTAAATTATCAAGGCATGATCTAGACCGCCTAAAACCGACAGTTTCCTCTGAAAATCAGGTCTTTTTCTCAAGAAACCAATCAAGTCTACGAGTAAGTATAGCTTGTAAAATTTTAGTATGGACAGCTGACGTTGGCCGGTTTTCATTTCATGTTTTTGGTATAGGAACTATCTTAACTTTCTGCCATTGTTTGGAAACAAAATTAGTACTCCAAAATCGAATGTATAAAGAAACTAGATTACCTATATCTGGAAGGTTTTTAACCATAAAGTACGAAATATTGTCCATGCCGGGAGCTGTATCTGATCGTTTAATGCAGTTTGATAGTTCCTCTATCGAAATTTGATTGGATAAATTCTGATTACATTACATAAATTGGGCCATTTCTGGGGATGCAAAATCTGCTGTCAAACTATATAGGGGCTGTTCATTAATCACGTGATGTTTTTTTTTAAATTTTTAACCCCTCCCTCCCCCTTGGTGATACTTGGTGAGGTTTACAACTAAAACCAAAATCACGTGTATATTTAATTTCTACAAAGAATCCAATTTTTTTAATCTTTTTTTTAAATACCGGTATAAAGTAGAGCGCGCGAGGTCTTCGTTCGTTACCTTAACGGGGAGTCAAGGTTTACACTACACGTCGATTTTCGATTTAAAATCACGCGGTTGACGAAAAATAAATACACGTGATATCTTACTATCACGGAAATGTCTATTTTGTATATGTTTAACTCTTGCTGAATTACCGTCTTGTTAAATTGTGTTGTATTCAAAGTTTCGGAAATAAATTATTAATTTATTATTTATTTTAAGAATACACCACAGCCCCCGTATCCAAGTGACTTTGAAGCCATCTGTGCATCCTTACTTTTCTGCTGCCACAGCTATATTTTGATTTTGCATTAATTTGGATATTGTATATAAACATATTGTTATGTTTATGGGTGCCTCAAGAAGTGTTATTTCTTTCAGAATCCGTTGCAGTTTTTTTTAGTGTCGTGTTTCTATGTTTGTTCTTAGTTTTAGGGTATATGCCTTTATGATTAAACTAGCTGTTGCCCGCGGCTTAGTCCGCGAGAAATACAAAAATAAATATTAAGGCAACTCGAACAGAATTTTCTCAATATTCCCAAATCCGTACTAAACGGTTTGAGTCCACTTTTCTCGTACGTACAGATTTAGAGTGGAATAAGTCGTCGGCCTCCTTGTTCTCTGAAAGATACAATTAGAACTTTTCAAGGTTAGAGTGAATACGTTCTTACTAGGTCAACGTGCGTCATCTTCGACCACACCGTCGCTTACCATCAGGCGAGTTGGTGGTCAAAAGAGGACATATACGCGATAAAAAAACTCACTGTCTTTATAGTAACCCTGTATACGTGTTTAAGAACAGTACCCACCTTTTGAAGAAGTCTAACCACCGATAGATGCAGCCGAACAAAACAACGTATAATTTTTATCACAAACGCGAAGCTTGTGATGAAAAAAAAACATTATGAACGTTTGTTCATAACCACTTACTGTGCCCGCCCGTTTTGAGGGTTTCCTTTTTCTAATTATTTTCCTCAAGTAAGAGTAACCTGTCATGCCTTAGGAAATCTTTAGTATTGGTAGGACTCTTGGCAGAGTCCGCCTGGGGAAGTACCACACCTTTGCCAATAATTCTACCGCCAATCAGTAATATGCTAACATTACCGTGTTCCGCTTTGAAGGGCAATGTTTTCAGAGGAATTACAGGGCCGAGAGATATAATATCTTAGATCTCTGGGTGACGAGCGCAGTGCTAAGTGAGGATTTGGACTCTTCATGTTCCAATAGTTGCGTGTTACTGTGCTGTTATGTGACAGGCATGTTGCTTACCATCAGGCATATGTCCTGCTCGTAAAAAAAGAGATCAGCTACCTATGTGATAGTGCAAGTCATGTCATAATCGGTCCAACCTTTTCGGAGATTAGCCGGCACAAACAAAGAGATAGACAAAAAATAGTTTTTAGGTATAGGTACCGTAGGTATTTAGTTTCATTGGAGCTAAGTGAAAAACTGTTAATTTGATATTACAAACAGACGACCCAATTTTATTTATTTGTATAGGTATGTATAGATAATATTTTTATAATTTTATTACATTGCATTTAACAGATTATAGCAATCAATCAATACCTAGTATGTGAGAATTCTATATCGCACATCGGCAATCAGTTTCTACCTAGGTGTACGCGAAAAAAATATTGAAATGCACCTCTACATGTAGGTATAAATACATACCTATATCAACTCTTTCGAAACATAGCAAACGTAAGTACAAAACGAGCGAGCAACCAAACAGTGGCTGTCATTATGTATTCTATGGCTGGCACAGATTATGATAATAGTTACTACTGTGAATAACGTGGCCGATTAATTTCACACTTCCACATAATGTATTATGGCCATGAATTGGCTACAAAAACACATCGATTTCGTTAAAATCGCAGACGCGCCCCTTAACTCTTCTATCGACAGTCCATATGACTGTCAATGTCCAAACTAGCAATAAGGCCGACAACGTTTGCATTTGTTTTACAGTTTATTGTTAATTCTTTCTGAGTATTCTTTTTTTAACCGACTTCCAAAAAGAAGGAGGTTATCAATTCAAACACCATGTTTTTTTATGTATGCTTCCTGATTTCTCGAGAACGCCCAAACCAATTTTAATATTTATTTTTTTGTTCGGATGGGTATACTTCCCAAATGGTCCCATATGGATTTTATCAAAAACTGCCTGGTGTTTTTTTAAATTTACATAAAAAACTAAAATTTATCCACAATTTTGTCTGGATGACTTAGTTGTAGATTTCACAAAAGTTATCAACAAAATCATAAAAGTTTCACGAAATTGTGTAAATGCATTAGGTAATGAAAACTAGTTTTGTACCAACGAATAAATAAACTATTTTATACAAAAAATTTACCGACTTCAAAACCACAAATAGGCACTCAAAAGTGAAAAAATAATTGATATAGTATTTATTATAAGCGCGACTCGCTCATCTATTCGAGGTCGGTGCCAGCCAAGGTCTAACTGGTAGTATATCTTTTAGATACTACTTACCTTTGCCTACTTACCTACTTTGTACATAGTAGATGTATGTCTATCTACTAGCTTATTGACTAGGCACCGAATTCAAATATATGAGTGAATAGCGCTTATAATAATAATAATTGTCCACCACCACCAATATTAATTTATTTTTCGTTTTTGAGTGCCTATTTGTGGTTTTGAAGTCGGTTTAATTTTTTTGTATGGTTTAGTTTATTTATATGTCAATAAAATGTAAATTATCTGTCAATCTATCAAAATTACACATTAATAATTTTATCAAAGTACGAAAGTTTCTGCATTAGAATGTGTTTGCTTCACAATTACGTGTGAGAACTTATGGGATCAGGATTGAATTTGGAACTTGATTAGATTATTTGAAATAGCGCATAAACTACTTTTCATTCCGAAAAATTGCTGATTTCCTTAGCTATTTACTAAATAGCTACTAAAAATACAAGTGACCACATTTAATTAAGGATAATTAAATGTGGTCACTAGTATTCGCGGACAGATACTAGTGACTTGCAAGCAAAACCAGCATAATATTAAATTATTAAATGCGGATGCTGCGTCCTGTACATATGTTTGTTTAACACAGAGTGATGGTACAAGCAGGATATGTGTCTGATGGTAAGCAACACGCCTGCCTACAAGAACACAATGTTACAAAGCCGTTTGAACATGTAGAGTCAATTAGATGCTTATACGAGTATAGCAAAAAAGGTAATCGGTGTTTGAAAAACAAATTTTGAAACTCGTAAAACTTTAAATCAAGCTGTAACTCAGCTTTGAAATGGTAGTGAACAATTTACAAGTTTCAATAAACTTTTAAGCAAAACACTAGACCGAATCCGATTTCACGTCCAAAGTTTTAACGCAGACACTTTATAGCTCCTCGTTCCAGCTTTGTAGGTATCCTATAGGTATGATTATCTGCAAATTTTGGCTGGGGGCCCTGAGTGCGTTGCTAGGTTACCAGGAACCCAAGGTCAAAAGTTTTGGCATACGTATAATAATATAGGCAACAGAGGGGACTGGACGCAAGTACACGTCGATCAATTTATGTGCCGTGTTTGGTTTGAAACATTTTGAAATCTTGTTCAGCGTTGATTTATTTCGTTTGAATTTGACGAGTCTTGTTTTTTGGAATTCAAATGATGTGTGTTTATTATTTTTGAATTTTACAGCTTATGCTCTGGGTTCCTAGGATAGCGGTCCCGTCATATAGCGGCCCTAATATTACGGATGCAAAAAGACGGCCGCTTTTACAGTGACGACATGTGGAAAGTTCTACTGCCGTTATATTACGCCGTCAGCCATCAACCTCAACAGGAGAGAAAGATGGACGATTTTGATTTAATCAAGTATAGTATCAACATCAACATCAACAGCTGTGCGTGTCAACAGTGGGAACGTTTAGTGGCGTTCCCACTGCTGGGACTCGGGGCTTTCTCTCGCAAGGAGAGAGTTAAGGCCATAATCCACCACGCTGGCCCAGTGCAGGTTGGCGGATGACACATGACTTCAAAAGATTCTAGGTACATGTCGGTTTCCTCACGATATTTTCCTTCACCGTTTTAAGTTAGCGGCATTACGCACATGACTTCGAAAAGACAGTGGTGCGTGTGGGGTTTGAACCCAGGGTCTCCGGATCGGCAGCCGCCGTTCTCCCGACTAGACCACCGTAACTTATATATAGTTACTACTACTAAATACTTATTATATATACTAAAGTATAGTATAATAAATCTTTAATCATTTACTTGGAGGATAAACTATCAGAAGATGAAAATAATCGTAGGGTAGAAAAGAATTTATTCAAATCAGTCAAAAATATCCAAAATATATCGATATGGCTTCGCCGTTATACACTTACGTTCGAAAAAAACGTTCACCAACTATCCGACACCGTCAAGACGGCCGTCATTCAAATAGCGGCACCGCTTTTTGACGTTACGTTGTTAATCACCGTCCTCTAGGAAACCGTGCCATTTTGTTTCAATAGACAACGTTCTAGTGACGTCACCGGAGTATTAGGCTGCTATCCTAGGAAACCAGAGCTTTATACTGTTTGACATCTTTTTTAAAGTTACGTACAATGGTGCATTATATTGCACGTCCGTAAATGGGCATACCGTTTGAACAAAATATATTTAACTATTTTGAGATCTTTGTAAATATAGTATAAGAATAAATTATATATATTATTCATATTATTGAAATGCATGGAGGGATAGACAAAGTTTGTGTTATATCAATAACTAGCGGCCCGCTCCGGCTTCGCTCGAATAATAACCTAGATATCAACTGCAGCGCCATCTGCTGTAGCCTATGTTACTCAGGAATAATGTAGCTTTCCAAAGGTGAAAGAATTTTTGAAATCGGTCCAGTAGTTTCGGAGCCTATTCATTACAAACAAACAAACAAACAAACAAATATTTCCTCTTTATAATATTAGTATAGATAAAGAACGATTGCCATGTAAGGAGATTTGATATACGATTCAATCTAAATATTTATTTTAGTAATGAGAACTTTTATCGGTGATATAAATAGGGATTTTTAAACATACACACACATTTTTCCACGTTAATAATGTAATGAAATACATATATTGAGGGTATTTCAGAAATGTCAAAACGCATTAATTATTTATTAAAGTTTTGTATAAACTTTATAAATATGTATAAACTAAAAAATGTGGTCAAATTGTACCCTATTTCTGTATAAATACAGTACCTATATATACCGTTTAAATTGTTATCGTAAGCGTTAGTGTAAAATTAATCTAAACGTTGACTTTTTTCTTTTACATCTTACAAACATGCTATGGTTTTCTTTGTGAAATGCGCGACGTGCATAGCGTAATCACAGTGCAGCCTATCGTTCCTTACAGCCAGTTATGTAGTTGCCCAACGGAATACCCAGCCGACCGTCTAACATTGTTACCTCTCCAGGTTGGGTTGTTGACAGTCGTGTAGACCATGTTCACCTGTACCGATATCGCGTTTGCGACGTCAAGACTTCTGTTTCAGAGAAATTTGTGCTGTATTCACGTTTAGAATACAGCGGAAAATGTTTTCTACAGAAAACCGTCGCAGCAAAATTATTGCTACTATACATAAACGCTGATTTCAATACTTATATTTATTTACAATACCTAAGCTCTATGGTTTCACCCTTCAATGTTGCCAGCCTTTCCCGTTAACTGTATTTCAATATACAGGGTTATTGGTAATCAGCCTGCATCCGTTTAAGGGCATGTTCTGTATATTTAAACAAACAACTTTTGTTCTACAACTTTCGTTAAAACTCAAAAGACAACCCAAAAAAAAAATTATGTTTGTTGCCCTTTTTTGTACTGTTTAGCGACTTTTTAGTGTTTATTCACTTCGGCACATAATTTTTTGCGCGTTAAAGAGCGTAGGCGCTCTTGTTACGAATTGTTACGAAGAGTTCGATGCTTTTAGACCGTGCAAATATTTTTTTAATTTTTTTTTAAAAAGAAAAAAAACTCATTTTTTTTTAAAACTGTAGAACAAAAGTTGACGTATTGAATGTACCTAACATCCCCTTAAAAGGATGCAGGCTGATTACCAATAACCCTGTATATTTCAATATATTTAAATATACAATCATATTTTTTCTAATACTTTTTTATTTATTTACTGGGAAACAGTTCTACCCCGATTTAGTGTATTCAAACAATAAAAAAAGATATTTCAGATTTACTATTTTTATGTAAGTAGTATGAAATTGTAAGCAACTAGGTAAAATGATGACCTTTATTTAAAATCACTTAAATTTAATTTAATTAAGTTCTCAATTTATGTGGTAGTCTCAAGTAATGTGGAAAAAAACTTGTCAATTTCCA
Organism: Ectropis crepuscularia; assembly: GCA_963693475.1. Lineage (NCBI taxonomy): Eukaryota > Metazoa > Arthropoda > Insecta > Lepidoptera > Geometridae > Ectropis > Ectropis crepuscularia. The sequence continues at coordinate 21,521,827 of OY856342.1, forward strand.
AGTAAAAATAAAAACCAATATCGCAACGCCTTGCTTCCACAGTTTTCCTCGCCTGGGACAAAATTTCAGCCCGGATATTGAAAACGAAGTCCAATGACGGTTTATGACGTTGAATGAATTGAAAGCTTTTAAACGTCTATAATAAAAGAGTGATGAGTTAAAACTACAGCCTCGTTTTTATTATTATAAGATGACGGAACAACTCAGCATGTGCATGATGGTAAGCGCCTACATTGTAAGCACTGTAGTGCTACGCAGCTTTGTCTTATGTTCAAAGCAATACCTAGTAATACAAGGTTTGTCACTCAGAAATATAAGATGGCCTATCTCATTGCCCTGCATTTTTTTTTACATTGTCCTTCAAAGCGTTGACCAGAACACAGTAAAGTCTGCACATTTCTGCTTGGCAGTAGAACAAATAACCTCAATAAGATACAGTACTTCTCAAAGGAGACTCTGAAAATAGTCCTATCACTAAATATTACGGTTATTTCTATTTAACTAGTAGTTATCGATAGAGTTACCTATCTAAAGGTTAAAAATATAATAACATTTTACTAGAAAAAAAAACTAAGCCCTACGTAAAAATCCATAAAATAAATAATACATGTTAAATAAAGAAACTAACCGACGTTTGTTTGAGTAAGAATGAGGTGAAGCCGCGAGTAAGAGCTTAACTATCTATAAAAAAGATATTTAATAAATAGAATACTTTAACAAATAGAACAAAATTTTAAGTGTGTTTTAGTGATTCATAAGATAGAAACTTGTTTTTTATCTTATGAATCACTATCGCTTATCGAGATCAGGCAACCCTAGCCGCGTAAACAAGTGACTATCTTAGCTCTGTGTAATATGTGAAACAAATAAATAAAAGTGAAGAATTTCAGCACCTTACGGATAGAGGATAACAGGCAATTAACCTCCAAACATAATCAAACATTTGGAAGACGGTGAGATGAACTACAGTTGACTTATTCATCATAATATCATCACTCATATGTAAACAAAAAACCGTTAAACCATTCGAATTGTGATTAGAACTCATTGCTTTTGTACTTTGGCAATAATAATTAACTGACTTTAAATATTTATGACTTTTGAAACTTAGTAGTAAGACCATATCAGAAAACTGACATTTATATCAGCTGATTCTGACATTTGATCTATATTCTATCAGTATTGACATTGACGTATCTGTAGTGAGCAAAAGCCGATATTTGACCAAAGAAAAATAAAGCAACCTATTCGCAGACTGATTTTTTGAGTTCAATATGGAATCAGAAAATATTACTTTTCGACCCCTGAAGACAAAGTCCAGTTCGATGAACAATCTTTCTGCTTCAACTTTTCTAGAAAATACAGTGTTAAGTTTACCTGACTATACTTTAAATGAGAGTGACACGTATCTTAATTTAAACAAACAATTGGAAAATTTAACAATACAGTTGCAATCGGCTAATCAAGAGATTGATAATCTTTACCACGAAAATTACAGATTAGAGGCAGAAAATAAAAATCTACAACAAGTTGTTAATAGATACAAACAAATAGGTCTTGTAGGCAGCCCTATCATTACTAGAAATAAACTGCGCACTATACATCGAAATAAAGGACAAAATAGTATGAACGAAACTCCAAAGCGACCAAATTTCCTCAGAAATATTAAAAGTCAGGTAGATATGAATGCTTTCATTCATCACATCACCATCACCAACAGAAATTGAACACCATCAGAAATTGAAACGTCCCACGTTTTTCATGCAGCAACAAGTGAAGGTCAACTTGTAACAACATGTACAGCGGGGAAGATTATACCGGACAAAAACACATCACCGGATATCAGTACTAACAAACATAAAAAAAGTTCGATTTTGAGTTTCGGGAAAGTTGACCATACAGACAATATTGATTCATCACATAACAACATAAAATCTGGTGAGTTAAACAAACCACTAAACGACAAAAACCAACAGAAACAAAGCACTCCACTGAACAATAATGTAAAGAGAATATTAATTTTGGCTGACGAACAAGGACAACACGTGCGAAGTACTTTACAAAAGTTATTAGGTGATAAATATGAAGTAAAGAGTCTCTGGAAGCCGGGAGCGCGACTCTGCAATATAATAGATGGAAGTGACATCACGCACTTCAATAAAAATGATTGTGTTGTTCTTCTAGTAGGTCAACGAACGTATCCCCCACGAATTCATTTCATGTATCCACACGTGGCTTAAATCAGCATCGCACACGAACTTCATTCATTTATTATTTTTTCAAAAATCATCGAAAAGGTCATGTACGACAGCATTTGCGGTTACTTTGAACAAAAGCAGCTGTTTGCACCAGAGCAATTGGGATTTCGAAAGAAAAAAAGTATAAATCTTGCCATTTATAATTTGCTTAAAACAGTTATGACTAGCGTAGATTCATAAATACCCGTCTGCGCACTGTATATGGACCTGACAAAGGCTTTTGATTACGTTGATCACGGTATACTATTAAAGAAACTACACGCCTACGGTATTAGAGGGAATGTGCATAATCTTATAAAATCTTATTTATGTGGACGTCGTCAGTGCACACAGATAAATAATATTTGTAATGTATCAAAAAAAGAAATAACATATGCCTCTGATTATGAAGAAGTAAGATATGGTGACCCGCAGGGAAGTGTGTTGGGTCCATTGCTCTTCATAATTTATATAAATGATCTACCTAAAGCAACAAAACACCCTACAATTCTTTTTGCAGACGACAGTACAGTGTTGTTTGTTGGTAAAAATATAACATGCATGGAAAATGACATTAAAGAAACTTTAAATAATATAATAGAATGGTTGACATTAAATAATTTGAAAATCAATTTTAATAAAACAAAAATTATGACATTTAAAAACAGAATTAATAAATTGAATACACTTGACATTACATATTTAGGACATAAAATTGAAGTAATTGACTCCACGAATTTTTTAGGATTACATCTTGACTGCAATTTGAGCTGGAAAGTACATACTGAAAACATATTATGTGCCAGGATAAATCAGAGTTCATATGCGCTTTACATGTTATCAAAAACTGTTAATAAACCTACTTTACTGTCCGCTTACAATGGTAATGTCTCTGCTACTTCGATATGGCATCATATTCTGGGGTAATAGTACGGGAAGAGATGCAGTTTTTAGGTCACAAAAGAAATGTGTGAGGGCTATTTGCAAGCTACGTCGAAGACAATCATGTAAACCACATTTCAAAAAATTGAAAATGTTAACTTTGCCATCTTTATACATATTCGAATGTGTGATGTTTGTGAGAAACAATTTGTCAATGTTTGATAAGCTAAAAAGCCAACGCCATGAACATAAAGTGTTGATACCGAAGCGTAACACAACCCTTCTCGCAAATAGCGCACTTTGTATGGCCCCGCAAATTTATAATCACCTGCCAGTGAATATATTAAATACCAACGAAACACACCTCTTTAAAAATAAATTAAAGTGTTTCTTATTACAAAAGGCGTATTACACAATTTATGAATATCTGTCTGATAAATTTAATTATTAATATTTTATTAATTGACATTGTAATAAATTAGCTTTCTATTCTTATTATCTGGACATAATGTTTTGACACAAGCATAATATGGAATAATTTCGAAAAAAAAAAAAGTTTGACATCATAATTTGACTCTGTGAATTTGTAATCTGTTTTATTTGAAACATCATAATTTGATTATAATATGTAATCTGTTTTGTTTAAAGAGCGTGAAACTTTCAGAATAATTGTATTAACAATAATAATGTAACACATTTTTGACATTTTTATTAGTTTGACATCTTACTCGTACTTTGAGTTATAACTGTTATTTTTGTTTATGAGATTATTTCTCACACAATACTGGACATTTATAAAAAAATAAAAAATATAATAAGCATAGTTCAGTAATGTAATCGGCCCATGAATAGGCCCCTTTATTTCCAGTGCTTGTTGTTATTGATTGATAATGACACAATGTTTATATATACCTTCAAAATTTTAAAAATGTGTCGTCGTACCTACATTTTGTCAAATTTGCATACCGAAAGGTTGACTATGGAGTGTTTTCATACTTGTTTTAAGATCCATTTGTACCCATTTTCGCAAATAAAGATATGATTATGATTATGATTATGATTATGAATATCTGGAACATCAGAGATGCTGACTATATTTTGCCAGGCTGGAGAGGTGTTTAAAGATAGGTACCCTTTTTAAAATTACATATTAGTAACGGTAATCACATTTATTGAAGATAACGTTTACAAGTGTGTTGGAATATAACTTAAGATACTTTTTTACACGAAGTTTTTTAAATTTTGAAACAAATTCAACAATTTATGTGAAGTTAAATTATTTTACACGCCAATTACACAAATTTTTAGGCCTACTTGTACCTATCACACTATCTCTGGAAATATTACTTGTATCATAATGTCGATTAGATAAAAGTGTAGGTTTTTTTTGTGATTCAAATGTATTTAAAAACTACAATTTCATACAACTTGAGTTATATCAGTTTTCACGGGACACATTGAATTTTCCTTGCCCTTTTCCGAAGTCTAAAAAGTCAATGATCACTATTAAATATTTTAAAATAGGGCCACGTTTTGCAGCATTCGTAATATCATCAAACAAATATATACCTACATTTCATTGTTATTAATGACGATTTCACGGTTCGCTGAACTCGATTGCTATCCGTTTGTATCCGGGCTGCAATTTCATTACGTGATTTATTTTTTCGTCCCCCTGCAATCGAATCCCGTGGTGAGTTAATTAATAATTTAAACGTGCGAAAGAGTCTGGAAATGGCTGAGATTTATTTAGATTCAACAATAAAATAATTGATATTGTGGTTTGAACGATAAAAACTCATAATCAAAGATAGCGAATTAAATGTACTTTTGAAAAAGTATGTACCGTTAGTTTCAGTAGATATAGTTAAATAACGCTATATAGCAAATTTTATTTGTCAGTAAAATTATAACTTTATTTATGTGTCGGTTTGAAAATCAACATTTTCAGAAAAAAAAATTAGTCGTGAATTACAAAAACAACACACTATGTTTCCAATATATTGCTGAAAATATCTTATATCTCTGTGTGTCGAGTGCAGTGCTAATGACTCTTCTACTCTATTCTATTTGGACTCTTCTTGTTCCAGGTGTGTTGCTTACAACAAGGCACATGTTCTGGTCGTCTTGTTACTCAATTCTAAAGAAAAAAAAACTAGGAGTTAGCATTTTTTTTACTATTTATTTTATAATGTCGAAGTTTCCACCGTAAAAAGCGTTCATCTAGAATTCAATATCGAAAAATGTCGTCACAATAAAATTCTTAATTTCATTCCCCAGAATTAGCATTTTTTCTGTTGTCAAATTACGTCTGTCGTTTGCGAGAGTTATTTATGACCTCAATAAACTGGACCTTAAAATTGTTAATGAAAAGGTATTAAAACAGAGAGAGTCCCTCGTAAATTACGCGGTGACATCGAGACAAGAAAAATGCGCGGATTTCCAACAAATTGCCGGAGTTACAGCACGTTACGTTCACGGTGTTTTTATGTTACGTTGTTACAATTAAGTGTGGCTATTGCTTTTGTTTTTATATTCATCACCATCATCAGCCTTTGTTGGTTATAGATGAACGGTCTGGAGCTGATCAAATTACTAGGTGCAAGGTGCATCTTGCAAGGTTTTGCAATGCAAGGTACGTCTTGGTGAACATCACCACAGTGCCAGATATTCTGCCGCAAAATAGTTATGCGTAAGTGTTGCTCTGTTACAGTTTGAAGGGCACTGTAGCTAGTGAAATTACTGGGCATATGAGACCCAAGAAATGACGTCTCACTGTGATGAGCGCAGAGCAGTGCAATCATTGACTTTGTAAATCAAGGCAATGCGTAGCACAGCAAGTGTTGTGGGCTGGCATGGCGGTTACCATCAGGTGAATGTCCAGCGCGTCTCATCACTTGTTTACCTTAAAAAGAAAATAATGACCGCCTATTGATAAACTCGCCTTAAGAAAATATTCCGTAATTATGTTCATAATTCATCAGCAGCACTGGTGGAACTCGAGACTTCTTTCACAAGGCTCAAGTTCATAATCCACCAGCCACACTTATCACAGTGTACGACTGTACGTATTTAGCGACAGCATACTACCGATTCCACAACCCCATTATAGCTACGTAAATTTATATAAAAATAACGAAAACGTACTGAGCTTACTGATTCGGGTCTGCGTACCTTCAGGGGCTTTGGTATATAAGCACACAAGCCACATGTTTTGTATTTGGTCTACGTGATTCTGGCCGATTGAATCATAACAGTTCAACTCAGAAAGCATAACACTGCCAGAAGTACCGGTATCTGTCTGTGTCCGTATAAAGTTAATAAAATACTACTTTCTGAGCATAAATACGAAGTGTATAGTTCGGTAGCATTCACAATTTTATTCAGTTTACGTACATTTTAGAAAATAACGCTTCTCTAAGGAAATCTGTATTGACGTGATGACGTTGTCACGTTTAACTATCGTCAGTAAACCGACTTTACAGACAACCATTTTTGTTTTGGAATACCTAATGTAATATTTATAATTTATAGCTTACTGGTAGCTGCCCGCGACATTGTTCACGTAGGTAAATCTGAAGTAGTAAGTAAACATTGTTCTACAAGAAACCATGTATTTTTCGGGTTAAAAATAGCCTATCTCTTAAGTTTTCATTATTTAAATTAGTAGAATATAGTTATATACATATTTAACTTAGTAAGATGATGAAAATAATATCCTATTTGCACACTCAATATTACTTGAAACTGTATGATTTATGAAATAAACTTTATAATTGTAGTAAGTTTACTTAAGTGTAGTCAGATAAGTTTTAATATTTCTCGATCAAACATAACGTTAATTGTAAATAAAATAATTTTAACAAAAAAAAGAACCGACTTCAAACAGTAAACTAAAAAGTAAAAAATAAATCTCTTTACCACAAAGTAGAACGTACTTTGATTAATTTGAACAGACATGATTAAATAAGTATTTAACAATTCTTAAGTCGGTGCCAAGTAAAACAACTATAGCGTTTAGAGTAGTAAATCGAACTGACATTTGGAACATAGAGAAGTTGTTGGGGACATATGTATGATAGACAGGAAGGTTGTTGCAACATTGACTTGGCACCGACTTCAGAATTGTTAAATACTTATTTAATCATGTCTGTTCAAATTAATCAAAGTACGTTCTACTTTGTGGTAAAGAGATTTATTTTTTACTTTTTAGTTTACTGTTTGAAGTCGGTTCTTTTTTTTGTTAAAATTATTTTATTTTACGATTTTAAGTGATGGTTAGATGAATAATTCTTGAATTAGGTGAGAAGATAAAGCATTATTTTTCTTGCAATCTTGACTAGTAGAATAATATTCACTATGATAAAGTGTTCAAATCCAGGATGGTCGGTGTACTCAGACCTGTAAAATGGTCCTCAGTACCCATGTGGGTGCCAAGTTCTCATCAATATTTAAGAGTACATGAATCAAGCACAAACACTAGCTACTGTAAACCGTTAAACAGTTCACATAACTGTCCTTTGTCTTCATCGTCAGACCCCTAATAACAGTCACATCCCACCTAGGTATGTGTAAAGTACTCATCGATACAGCTTTATCAAACCTATACACAAGGTAACTGCTGTAGATCGTTGAGGAGTAGCCTCGACTGTCTTTCGGCTTCTTCATCGGATCGACTTCAGACCTTCATTCAATTGTAGTGCTTTAAAATACTTAATTGAAACATTTTCAAACGCACTAGTCTACCCTTGCAGTTTTTAAAGGTCTAATGATTAATTAATTAGTTACAACGCGATTGAGCAACAAACATCCAAACATAGACGTTTATAATAATGATGAAAGACAGTCCCAAGACATCTAGACGTAAAGTGCTCATCAATACAAATTAATCAAGCCCAAACACAAGATAACTGCTGTAAATCTTTGAGGAGTTCCCTCGACAGTATTTTGGCTCCATCATCAGATTGCTTCCAAATCTTCGTAGCGCCAAACCAAAATAAATTGTAGTGCTTGTAAATACTTAATGGAAAAATTAACAATCGCGCTTGTCGCCCCTACAATTTTTGCAAGTTATCTTCAATTTCTGCAGGATTCCATCGTCAGATCCTGGTTTCCTTATCATGGTACCACCCTTGGAATGTCTCCTATCCAACAAAAAAATAATCATCCAAATCGGTTCATAAACAACGAAGTTATCCGCGAACAAACATAAAAAAAAAAAAAAAAAAAATATACGGTCGAATTGAGAAACCTACTTTTTTTTTAAAGTCGGTTAAAAAACAATTTATATAAGATGACATACCTATAAATACACCACTTATGAACAAACTCGTTTCGTTTCAAGTGTCCTTGTTCTAGCCGTCATACGAGATGTGCTCGTTTAGTACGGTAAGTGAGTACATTACGTATATAAAACGCTTTCCAACTGGTATGATTGACGTATGTGTATAATAGACTACAGGCCCGTGAACAAAATTTACGTAGTAAATGAAGCACCAGGAGACCTATGTAGGATGATAGAAGGGTATAAAGTAATAAGAATCAGCACTATGTCGTCACTTGTAAGCTGTCCAACTGAGTACAGTCGAAGAAAGGGGGTTGCAACCCAAGGGGGTTGATAATTTCTCCTTGTCTTGTATTGGTAGGGGTATTGAAACTGTATGGAACCCATGCCGTACATAATCAAATGCCCAAATTTAATCTGTAAATCGTCGGAAAATCACGAATTTTTCCGACAAACTAATAAATATATACTCAAAGTTTATATTTTTTATAATTTCAATACCTCTTCTAATCTATTATTCTGCAACACCGTACAAAAATCATGCGGCAAGGAGAAATTATCGAGGGTTGCAACCCCCTTTCTTCGCCTGTACTCAGTTGGTCAGCTTACAAGTGACGACATAGTGCTGATTCTTATTACTTTATACCCTTCTATCATCCTACATAGATCTCCTGGTGGTTCATTTCATACGTAAATTTTGTTCACGGGCCTGTAGTCTATAAGTATAGTAAGTAAGATTACGTCAGTAGGGTCCTGCGTCTTTTGCCTTCTTAACCCACATAACTGTATAGGTACAGTAGAAGCCACCACAGTACAACTGCCTTAAATTCCTTAAAAAGGGTAAAAAGAAAAACCAATATCAACCATAAATTTAGTTTTTTGTTTAGCAAAGTACCTAATCTGTAAAGAATTTATCAATCTTTTTCACTTCGCAGGAATTCTATAAAACAAAGGAAACGCAATAAATAAAATCCTGAGTCCCCTATAAATAGTGTGAAGTTAATCGAATCTTATTTCATAGCGGAAATGTCCCGTAAAGAATACCAAGTCTCCTCTCTATATCACAAAGGATATTCTTTCACGCTCGCGTTCTTGCGAATGAAATCAAACATACGTCTCTTGTATTTCAATATAATATGAACTTACGTAGGCGTGTGTTTGTAAGTGAAATAAGTTTATAGAGTTGAAATACTTAAAGCGTAAATAACGAATCCTAATAACAGAGAAATTTGCAGCTGGAGTTTCGAATTCTACGTCATAGTAGGTAGGTAAGTATCGCCAGTGTTATCTGTTTTATGATCATAATTTTACAGATTTTTTAAAATATATTTTTTGTGTTGCTGTGGAATACAAACAGCCAAAGAGACAGTTCCGGGGGTTATTCAACTTAATAAGAAGTTTCATCGAATTTGAATGAATTAAAATTGTTGCATCATTTTGTTCAACTGTTTGCATCATTAACATGATTAGGTTAGGTTAGGATTCCTATTTCCTAAAGGAGTTTTTAGAAAAGATCCAAACAGTAATACTATTTTTCTTTTAACTACTACGCTAATTAAGCTTCATATCTTGCTAACTCTAGGAAATCTATTTCAGTCCTAATTACTTGAACAACAGATTGCGAGAATTGCGTAAATACCTACTTAGATTACTTTTTCAACGTAGCATAAGCATAAACAACCCACTAAATGTTCCCACTGCTGGGATTCGGGGCCTTCTCTCGCAAGGAGAGAGTCAAGGCCGTAATCCACCACGTTGGCCCAGTGCGGGTTGGTGGATGACATATGACCTTGAAGGATTCTAGGTACATGTTTTCCTTCACCGTTTTAAGTTAGCAGCATTACGCACCTGATTTCGAAAAAAATAGTGGTGAGCGTGGGATTTGAACCAGGGGGCTCCGGATCTGCGGTTGCTGTTCTAGCGTAGGATTTCCATTAAATATATTCTGGAAATTTCAAACAGAAATCGTCTATTTTCCTAGAAAATTAATTGCATTTTTATAAAAACACCGTTAACATAGCCATTCCATTTATCCAACTCTCTGAAAATTTTCAGAGAGTTTAAACAACAGCAACCTTTAACTACGTAAATAGTCAGAAAACGACGAAGAACTAGCAATCTCAAACTGAATTCGAATTTCTGTAACAAGCGAGGAATAAAAACACAATGGCCGAATCAGAATAGAGGGAATTCACGGAAAACACTGTAATTTCAGTCCGAGCACATACAGTTGGCTGTTGAAAAAGGAATTCGGACGTGAGGCGAATGCATTGACGACGGACGAGGACGACGGACGGACAGCGTATATTTTGTGTGGTATGTAAACAGGACGTTGGTGGTCTGCTACGGCGATGAATTCACGTTTGTGTAGAAACTACTTTCGTACAAAACCAACGAGTCCTAGGTTTTGTCTACTTTCCCAAAGGTTGTTTTTTTTATAGTATAGAGCGACGAGACGATCAAGACATGTGCCTGATGGTAAGCAACATGCCTGCCACATAACAGGATAGTGAGACGCAGCTATACGAAGAGTCCAAATCATTACTTAGCACTCCACTGCGCTCGTCACCCAGAGATCTAAGATATTATATCTCTAAGCCCTGTAATATCTCTAGAAACATTGCCGTTCAACCCGGAACACAATAACGTTTGCACATTACTGCTTGGCGGTAGAATAACTGGCAAAGGCAAACTGGTACTTCCCCAGGCGGACTCAGTAAAGAGTCCTACCACTACTAAAAGTATACATAAAATAATAATAATTATAAGTATTATATTGACTTGGCTCATGAGGTTACCGCCATGTGGGATGTTGATTCGACGATCATAGTCCCAATAGTCGTGTCGGCAAACGGCCTTATAGCGAAAAGTCTCGACCAACACCTTAAGAGACTTTCGCTAGACGGTTGGATCAAGGGTCAGATGCAGAAGGCGGTCATCCTCGACACAGCACGCATCGTCAGGAGGTTCCTCAGTCTGCAGCCCTAACCACCGGTAGCTTGGGCCCTGCCCCGCTGCTGGCGGCAAACTAGGTTTAGGTTTTTATAATGTTTTTATGTTGTTTTATACATGAATATTGTAAAAACTTAAGCTTAAGAAAGGAAATAAATACGTATATTATAAGTATACATGAAATAGTAAACGATTTCAAATTCTTGAACATTGCCGCAAAGTTGCACAAGGTACATTTGCTACAATAACTAAGGTCTAGGTTTTGTCCAAAACGTTGTTAATATTTCTGATATTTAAAACGTAAATTATTTTAATAAGTAAGGACTATTGTGTAAATACAGACCCTGTAAGTCGAGATTTGCAAGGTTTACACTTTCGGTACACTAGTGTTATAAACTAGCTGACCCTGTGTGTACTTGCTACGCCACCTGTTAAATATTGGTCATACCAACTCACATTTAGAACAAATTTGATTAAAGGTGCGCTTACACGAGGGCAATAATTGCTCGGCGACACGAATGGACCGATCTGGAGCAATTAATGGAGCAATTTCAACAAATTGCGGCAATTATTTCGGCGATATTGCTTCTAATTCCTCCAGATGTGTCATATCGCTCAATGTCGCAGATACGAATTGACGAATATCCAATGGGCTTGGAAATTCCTAGCAATTTTTGTATATATCTCATTCGCACTTGTTTCTTTTGCGGCTTGCCGTCTTGCTTCCGCGGGGAGAGCGAGAGGTCGGGTGGCGCCTAGTTTATGAAGTTGCGCCATATCGCTCCATATTGTATTGCGCAGTATTGATGCTTGTTGCCGTTGCCGTAAATTGCTTGATGTAGTCGTGACGTCATAGTTGACGAGTATTGACTGGAATTGAGCAATTTTAGTTGCACGCATAAGCGCACCTTAACAAGGGTTTATAATGACGCACTTAGACATATGCTTTCACGGACTTCAGCACACGTCAACACGCACGCAACGAAAGATCTCAAAAAGGATTTTTTTCCAGTTTTCATTACATTCTTAATTCATGTTCCGCTCCTATTGATAGTAACGTAACGTTATAGTATGCCTATGTTATGTGATGCGTTATGTTATGCCTTCCTCGATAAACGGACTATCCATCAGAAAAATAATGTTTCTATTCGAACCTGTAGTTGAGAGATCTAACCTGAAATCCTATCGTTCAAACAAACAAATAAACGAACGAACAAATTCTTCAGGTTTATAATATTAGTATAGATATGAAAGTAACTTATGTGTATGTCTATCTGTTACCCTTTCACAGCTAAACTACTGAACTGAAATAAATGGAATTTGGTGCAGAGAAGTACCTACTTACCCTGAGAATGACCATAGGCGGCTTTTTGATGCGAAAACAGAGTTCTAATGGATTGAAAAGGACGACGAAAATTTCTATTAAGCTTTTGATTCCATGTTAATAAAATATGAGATGCAAAATTTATTAAAGTTATAATAAAAGTACCTTTAAAGTTATACTAAAAGTGGCCAAGTGCGAGTGGGACTCCCGCATGAAGGGTTCCGTACCATTAGCAAATAAACGGCGAAAACCTTTATGGCTTTATTCCGAATTCTGTAGACTATCGCAGTTTTTGCAGACAGGCATTCATCCGAAAAGGTTTAATAAAATTTAGATTTTACCTCATGGTTGTCTCAACGAATTCGATACCGCGTTTGAGTATTCTAGTGGCGCCATCTAGTTTGGTTGGGACGGACTAATCAAGCAAGAAACGATAAAAATCAAGTTTGTTGAATAGGGGGTTAAATATTTATTTTATTTTATTATTAGTATTTGTTGTTATAGCGGCAATAGAAATACAATACATCATCAGTGAAAATGTCAACTATCTAGCTATCACCGTTCTTGAGATACAGCCTGGTGACATACCTACGGACGTACGGACGGACAGCCAAGTCACAGTAATAGGGTGAATAATAAATTGGGTACGGAACCCTAAAACCCTTCTATTTGTTTAGTTGCTGTGGAGTGCGGCTAGTTATTGTTAATTATACTCTCATTCGTGTAGTAAAATACTAAGCAATTATGTTTCCAAGTAAATTGCCTCTTACACAACTATTTCGTCTGATGTTTCGTAAAAATCAAAACACAGGCTTCCATAATAAGGTCGGATTTCATTACTTATTTACATTTTAAAAATAGTCTTGATTTACTTTTAGAGCTGTTATGGAGAACAATCACAAATCAGATTACTTAATACAGTTTTGTCACAAAGAACGAACCCCTTTTGACATTCGTTTTATAATCAAAATTCTCTTCAAAAAATCATGAATTGTCCCTTTTTGTCGTTGAGACAAAATAAATGTCTATCTATACTTTATACCTACTAGGATTATAAATACTTTTCTCTTTATAATATTATATGATGGTAGACAACATACCTTCCCATAACAGTACAATACCATACTAATAGGTACTTGAACACGAAGTGTCCAAATCTCTGCATTGCACTAGCTACTGTGTCGCTATTATGTTTCACTGTATTTTACTACTTGATGGCAGATTAATAGGCAAAAGTGTCTGCTTCCACACTACACACACTACACACTTTGACACACAATGAGTCCTACATAAGAGTCTTACTACTACAAACAGTTAATACTTTTACAAAAGCTATGAAAACGTTGCTCAAAGCGTAAATAAAACAAAATTGACGTTTACATTTGAATAATGTCGGTACTACAACTTTATAGAAAAAAATCTAATATTCCACATGCTACATACAATATTGTGATACATTTTGCAACTCTAGCACAGATTTAGGATTATATTATGTTAAATAAAAAATTTGCAAATATGTAATAGCAAACAGTAAGGGGCAAACATTACTGTGTTCCGGTTTGAAGGGCAATGTTTCTAGAGAAATTACAGGGCTTAGAGATATAACAACTTAGATCTCTGGGTGACATAATTTCTGTGGAAACATTGCCCTTCAAACCGGAACACAGTAATGTTTGCACATTAAGTACTGCTTGGCGGTAGAATAATTGGCAAAGGTGTGTTACTTCCCCAGGCGGACTCTGCTAAGAGTCCTACCACTACAAAATTGCAATACATTCAAAACGAATTCAGTATTCCTTAGCATATGCGCGAAGCTAGCACGGGTTGCTATTTTTCTACAAATTACAACACACGTTAAATTAAAACATTAAGCATTATTAAACACGTAAGCTGAACGCCAGACATTTTACACTAACTCTTATAGCGTTTTATAAAATTCGATTTTAAAACCTCCGTCGCGCGCACACAAACAAATCGTAAAGGAAGAACCATAAAGAACGTTCTTACCTAATGCCATTGACATTATAAAAAGATAGATGCGTTATATCGCGCGAATAACCGTAGGTCATGGGATTTAATGTCGATGTTAAACTCGTAGACCATATGAATATCATTTATTTAAACCTTTTCCGTGAATTCGATTATCAGATTTAAAAATATCGGAGATCTAAAAATGCTACTTTATGATAATAATCGAATAATAAAATACGAGTATGTACAGACATACATACGTATAAGGGTAGCATCCTCTTGGATCAATTTCGACAGATTTCAGCCTGTGCCATGTGTTTTAAAAACTATTCTATTTTCTATCACCAGACAAAAAGTTAATCCTGCATTGTAACTATCATTTTTCAAACAATAGGAATACAGATTTATGTTGAATTTAGCACATCTTTCATTTTTTACATCACAAGGTTACACCTTAGTTGATTCAAAGGAAATTGCTTATTTTACGTGAATGTGACGGGTTTATTCGCAGACTTACATTATCCGTTTGTAAATAAAACAGTTTTACGATGTCTTCAATAGTTAACCACTAAAGCTTCGAGCGTCTGGTATAAAAGTTAAATCGCAAAAAATATTGATTTTCTAAAACACTCTTTTAATCATTTTTGTAATGCTCTTGTTTTGTGTATGTCTTACTATAACTAACGACTAACGGATAACGGCTACGAACAAACGGACGACTAACGGAAATGACTAACAGATACATCCATTAATTTATATAAATCATAAGTTTTAATACTAGCAGCTTTACCCGTGAAGTTCTTGTTATATTCCCGGGATAAAAAAAAACTTCCAGACTACAATCTAACTGTGTTCCAAATTGTGGCCCGATCCGTGCTTACGTTACGACGTGATTGAGCAACAAACATCCAAATATCCATAGATTGATATTAAAATATTAGTAGGACAATTTTTGTAATTAACTAAAGTTTGCATAGAGTTTGAAAAAGGTAAGGAAATTCTATTCATGTCTTTGAAGTAAAAAGAACCCTCTAAATATTAAGTCGCTAATGAAATAAAAATGTATATACATAAATATGTTTCTTCCAATTTTGGCTGGATTTATTCAATCTTTCTGGACATCCTAATCTTTACATTTGTAGTAGGTATTAGTACGTTTTACCAATTTGTAATATTTATTACCAATTTGTTTTGTAATATTGTGGGATAACATAATTTGGATCATAAAGGATTTTCTTAATACTTACTTAATCCTTCAATAACGGATTAAGTATTTCCAAAATGTATTTTTAAGTTATTTAATTTTTCTTAATAATCTTACTTTTTGAGTAAAATGTTTGCGTTATTTTTTATTGTTGTCGAGTGTAAATGAACTACAACGGTAAATACCAATTTGCACCACTCCCAATTGAAAATAAAAACATCATCAAAATACAAGCGATAGATAGATACAGCATAAGCAATAAAAATCTGTAAAATAAACACTAAACATTCTCGCAATATCGTTTATTTCTGTAGAAGAAAGTAAACAAGTTTTTTGCCCGTAAAAAGGTAAAATTCCACTAGGATTCTTAACACAACGCGACGCGACGCTATAGATGCTGTAAGTACATGTTTCTAATAATCATCAAAGAACATTGAAGAATTTGTTAAAACACAGCAATGGCGATCATATATGTTTGACTACAAAGGTAGAGACAAAGATTAAACAACAATATTTAAACTCCTTAAATAGTAGAGTATGTTTTCACTTATACGTAATACCAGAAAACTATACCCTGAAAGACTGACGCAAATGTTTAATTTTGTGAAATTTCTGTTACAATTTTTTAATTCAAAAGCTTATTAACAGGATGAACAAGACATGCATCTGATGTTAATAAAAACTCACACAATTGTATAGTGTCACGCAGTTATTTTGAACACTAAAAGTTCAGAACTCTTAGGTTCCGAACTTTTCTTGAGCTGCAGAACAGCTGGCAAAAATATTAAATGACTAAAAGCACCCCACGTTTTTTATCTGCTTAGTACCTGATCACGTTATTTTCCCGGGATTAATATTAACCTAATACTATTATTATTATTTACGTTTCCAACCGCCACTGCCGATTTTCGTAAATCGTCACTTCACCTACTCTCAGGGTGTCCTAAGCTGAGGATCGGGCTGAGTGACGTATTATTGGAGAGGCCTAAGTCCAGCAGTGGACCAAAGTAGGCTGATTATGATGATGATGATTGTTATTCTAGAGTCTAAACTATTACCTACTACCCTTCAGTAGTTTATGTGTGAAAGTCACAAATTTTCGTGTTCATAATATTAGCACAGTATAAAGACAAACTACGATTTATTAGACTGTGATATTAGTAAGGATTTATCTTTCCGCCATATAGTTTATCCAGAATATTGTTCAATGCAAAATCCAAAACACAATAGTGTTTGTACATATTTACTTGTTGCTTAGAATAACATACAAAGACGTGTTGTTTCTCCAGGCAGATTCTGCAAAGAGCCCTACCACTACAACGCTTAAACTACTTATGGCCACATTAGGATAAAAAAAGTCTTCAAATGAAATTGTATCGTCGAGTCGTAAATTTTAGAACCTTGGTGAGGTTTGAGTTTTAATATTTATGTGTAGAATATTCTCGAGAGGGCGTGGGAACCCACCAATATGCGTCTACTGTCGTAATTCTGTCGTGCTCTAAAGATGGATGATTTTGGTACTGTTTACTATCTACAGTCTTTTCTGAAGTGTCTATGCTGTCTAACGGTTCATGTGGTTATTACTGGTTGGTCGACAGAAATATTACTTCATGTATTTTCGGAACATCATCAACCTTTTTTTTTTTTTTAATTATTAATTTTTTTTTTGCTCAATTTTTATTACCTACTATTGTTACATTTATAATTTTCTTTCTCTTTTTTTTTGCTTTAAGTTTATTTGCTGAACAGATGTAATTACCACCAAGGAAGGAACTGGATTCTCACGACACAGGAATTCACCTGGTGTGAGATCCAGGGTTCCTTACACAATACTACTATGTATTATTGTACTTATCATATTGTTTTTGTTCAAATAAAGTTATTTGTCATTTTTAATTTAGACCGCGAAATGCGGCTGATACTTAAATCCGGCTGGACCAACGTGATCACTTATTGGTAATTTAAAGTTAATCATACACACATTGTAAATATTTGGATGTTTAGGATGTTTATTGCTCATCACGTCGAAACGCCTGAACGGATTGGGTTGATATTCGGAATACAGGTAGATTATAGTCCGGAATAAGACAGGGACTTTACTTACTTACTTCTCCATTTCATCCAGGGAGAACAACAAGAAAGAAAAATTAGTTACTAGAGTTAGAACATTTGTCTTTCAAAGCAAATTATGGCAAAGTCTTGCCTCATGTGTATAATTTGCGTGTTTTCAAATCGAGAGAGAATCAGTTTTGTCTGGGTAAGCACACCGCAACGTAGACCGCATCGTTGCTTAAAATAAGGGGAGAAAGAGGTTAAAGGTTTACCTATTATCGATATAAAAAGCACATTCTGTATTTGGTTTTAATTTTTAAGGGCAATAAAGCGTTTATTTATCTATCTATCATTTCAAACTTGGTGATGAATGGCAAAGACATATCATTTCTTATGTTCGAATCTGCCGAACGAACGAACACTACAAAAAATTCAACACAAAAATTTCAAATAAGTTTAGTAATATACTGTAAAATTGAAGCCCATTAATTAACCACGCTCTCTAATTGAACTAACAACGTTTAATGCTCCATAAAATGTATTCCCATTTTTATTCTTCAAAGGTAAGCTATTGTTTCAGGACAAGAGCGACTACTCTTATAAATCATTTATTATAACGTCTTCTGAATGTGACAGTATGGAATTTTGGCACGGTGAAATACACAAAATATTTAACATAAGCAGCCCACTAAATGTTCCCACTGCTGGGACTCAGAGTCTACTCTCCCAAGGAAAGAGTCAATCAAAGCCATAATCCACCACGCTGGCACCACCACCACCAGTGCGAGTTGGTGGATGGCACATGACCACAAAATATTCTGGGTGCTTGTCGGTTTCCTCTCGATGTTTTCCTGCACCTTTTTTTAAATTAGTGGCATTTCTTCTTTAACTTTAACTATTTAATTGTTAACATAGACACAAAAAATATGATATTGATTAACGTAGGTACATTACTTTTCATTTAGGGAGTTTTTCAATACAGTGCAACATGCAAGAATTGTCGATGTCATCATCATTATAAACAGCTCTCTAAATGGTCCCATAGGAACTCAAGGACATGTTGCATCAGTACATTAATCAAAATAATTTCAAGAATAAAATACGTATAATTTACTTTCTCTTTGGAATAAAGTTGACACTATACTACTTATTTATAATATTTTAATTGCATCAGTTAAAAATGTAGGTATTAAACATGTATCCTGAGGTTTCCTGGAGTAAGTCACTTTCAGTGAAGACATTGCCGGTTTTAACACTAGTTTTTATCTCTGTACAGTACTGAGTAACAATCTCTTTAAGCTAAAGTACGTTATAGATCTAACAAATTGGTTTCTATCCCATAAGTTACAACTGGTCTAATCAGGAGAACAGCGACTACCGATATGGAGCCCCAGCTTCGAATCTAACGCATAACATTCATTGTCTTTCCGAAGTCATGTGCGTTGTACCGCAAACTTAAAAACCGATGAAGGAAAACATCGTGAAACCGGCTTGTTCCAAGAATATATCGAGGTGACATGTTGTCCCACTCGCACTTCGCGGATTATGTCCTTAACTATCTCCTTACTGGGGGGCCTTCTGCCGCAGTCCCAGCAGTGGGCTGCTTATGCAACAGAAACCATTAGTTTTTACTTAACCTCACGTGAGGAGTAAAGGCTCATACTGTGAGTATACTTTATGACAGATTAACAAAACAACAGCCACGACAATCTATCAACAGGGAGTCCGACAAGGAGCCCATTTAAGTAGACAAAAGCCAAAGCGAGAGACGATCTCGACTAAGCGAAGCGTTTCATATTATATTTATCTTTAATTATTACACAACGCGGAAAAAAAAAGTAAAACTCGATCCGTGGAATAATGACGTGATCGGGGGAGAACAAATAGCGATTTTCTTTCGTTGGCTTATTATTCTTCAGGGAGTTCATTATTTGGACCTGTTCTTCGAGAGCTTTGCGCCACTGGAGATGAAATAATACGATATTGTGGTGCGAAAAATAGGTATGTTATCGAACTAAAAGTTTAAGCAATATAACACAAAGGCTTAATGTAGGTAATAGCTGCGTGCCACTGTGCTGTTATGTGGCAAGCATGTTGCTTACCATCAGGCACATGTCCTGCTCGTCTCGTCACTTTTTATTTTTAAAAAAACATACAGCTGTAATGGCCAAATGATGAGAATTTCGTGTTTTAGATGTAGGTTCCAATCTCTAAGTATTTTTATAATTGCAGATATTTCATGTAACTATAATAACATCTAATTTTCACAACGAATAAAAAACATTGAGACGAATCAATTGAAAATACTATTTTTATTATTACAGTATTTTAAAAAATGTACTTAGTGGGAAGGCTTTTTACAGAGTCCGTTTACGGGAGTCACAAACAGTGCCAGGTTTTCTAACAGCCAATTCCAATACAGTAATGTTTGCACATTGCCCTTCAAACTGGAATAGATATAAATATAAAACCGTATAGATAAAAAAAATCGGTCAAGCCATTTTTGTAAGATCAACCAAAATAAAAAAAAAATACACACATCAATGAGATGAAATCACAATTGATTGTTCTGTTTCTCAGATCATTTAAATTAATTATTTTACGTTAATAAATCTGTTGGCTCGTGTAACAACAAAAAGAGTCTGTCATCTACATAATGGGAGATTCATATTCGTGCAGAAAATATTTTCCCAGGGTAGGAATCGAGTCCACAACCAACGGCTTAGTGCGCAGATTATAGAATAAAGACTTTGTATTTATTTTACAGTCCGATCTCACTCGCACTCACACATGTGAGTGTACGTGTACGTTTAATCTCAGAGGATCAATCTATTCATAATCCAAGTATATAGTAACATAGTCCAATTTTAATCTCAAACTATGATTGCTTGACCAGTAAAAGTTCCAAACATAATCGCTCAGCTATAAACCGACTATAAACTTTCACTGATGAAAACTCGAAGGGTTGTAAAATTTAACGGCTCGCATTGTCTCTTGTGTGAAATTTAATTAGAAGAGTGTCGGAGTCGTGATGCGGTATTTTAATAATGTCCTGTGTAGAAGTGAGACACGTCGAGTAATAATTCGAGTTATCGAATGTCTTTCGATTAGAACTCAGAATCGTTTAATTAATTAATCAAAGTCTAGAATATTAATACACTTGACTCATATCAGACCTAAATAACATAACATTATTTGGAGAGTTTCTAGGCAATAATAAGCTTGTGACTATTAGAAATAATACGAGTGTCTAAAAAAATAGCGCCGTATTTAAAGCATTTACTGACTTACGGGAGCGAAAAACCTCTTGAATCTTTGAGTACGTTAAAAGCAATATAAATACTTTCTGCATTTGTAACATCAATCGATGTCAAACTGATAAAATTGAGTTGAAGTTAAGTTTTATGATTCGATGGATAGAGGTACGCCATAACATTGAACATACATCCATAATTGCATGGAATTTGTAAATAATTTTTGACATTTGTTTTAGTTATGCTTTGTGAATAAAGTATTGGAATAATAACAGTACCAACACTGGAATGCTATTTTAAATTTATTTGAAATTGTTCGATTAATTACCATATTTATAAACGCGTTTCTCAACTCTAAAGTGCCGCCCCTGAAGGACAATTTATTACTACAGCTTAATATGAGATCGTTAAGTCGTGAAATAAAGTTTTAATTTTGATGTGTTGACGATTTTGAGCAATGAAAATTTTATTTTATTGTCTGTATATGTCTTTAGAAGCCTATGCTGCAATGTAATCTTTCAAATACCGTAGTACCTCGATTTTTTCATGCATATGTTTGATTAACTTGCCGGTTTATATTACTTGAAAACATTTTAAAAAATCATTAATATTACTTTTGTTACCTATCTAATCTTTTTAAACATTGATAGGCTTGCACTTGACTACCGTCTCGCCTGGTGATAAATGATGATGCGGTCTTTTCGTATCGTTGTCTCAAATTTTTTGTAATTGTATATTTTTTAAACGTAATATACCTACATTTCATCTTCATTATTAACGGCTTCCTTTTCATGTTCATTATTAACGGCTCTGCTCGGGTAACTCAAGATTTAGGTTAGCCAAAATACTGTTTTTTTTGGATTTATCACAACTTTGACTTTACTCGAAAATCAACTCTCTCGTCAAAAGAAGTTAAAAAAGCAAATAATGCGAAATAGTCAAGGTTTGAATTAGTGAGATCAGAGTTTTTTTGCTGTACACATGCATTTTTTTCTGAAAAAAGAACATCAAATAGGCGGACGCATCTCTATTAATATTTTCTACTTCACTGACCTAATCTGTGTGTATGTTTACATTAATTTTCTAACAAATTAAAAAGCACTATGCATTAGATCAAGTACTTAACTTGTTTAAATAGATTAGGTGAGTTTAAATTCGAAACAAAATAATTTCATTGTGCCAGTTATCATGGCTTTGTCTTTGTGTATTGGTTGTTGCCAGTTATCATTATGTTAGCTGTTGTTTGCGTGAAAATTATGTTTTTCACATACAATTCAACAAAAAGGACTGATGACGGCACCGTACTAAATACCAAAAAAACCAATACCGTCGTATAATATACCGTTCATAAAAAAGTAAGCACTTACTTTTTTTTTACTTCTCCTGAACACAGTTCATGATTTAATAAATAATTTAATTTTATGCAGATGAATTTATAGTTACCACGAAAAAAATAACAAAAATAAATTTTGAATAAATGTCACAAACCAACTTTGTTTATGAAAATAAATAAATAATTGTTTTGATAATTCAGAACTAAGTAATCCCAGCAAACCAAATTTGTCACGTTTAAAATTTTTAATTTCACGTTTTAACGCGAAATAAGTAACGGGAACGGGAACTACGCCGGTAAAAACTCAGAGCGCTGGAAGTGATTAATACAGGATAGTTAGTTAAACCCAAAGAAACAGCTAAAATATAGCTAGGTATAAAAGTAGTTTACCAACTCGTAACATACAATGTATAAGCCATCTATTTCATCACATTTCACGTCACATACCAACCTCCATTCAATCTCCGTAAATAACGTCATCACAATAGATAAGGCCGTGACGCTTATCGCTACCATGACTTCCGTCATACGCACCACTCGCCCTCCCTTCAGTGGCAGGCGAACACGGATTAACGTGGGGACGTATTTAGGTTAGGGCCAAATAAAACAGGCAAATGCAATGAGATCTAATTTCGATAATTATTTATTCTACCGGTAAGCAGTAACGTGCAACTGGGCTAAAAGGTAAAATCTAAAATAGTTATTTTTTATAATATACCTCTATATTATAAAAAATAACTATTTTTAACTTTTTTTTATTTAATAGTGACAAAACTATCGTCTTGTCGACTAGGAAAAAGGCTGCCAGTTATAGTACTAGTTATAAGGATTTAACGTTATGTAAAGTTTTTACTTTTCTAACAACGAAATAAACAAAAATAGAACTAAAACAAGTTTAATATAGATAAAATACACTAAAAGTTAAGTACTTATTTTCTATGTTTTATGTCTTGTTAAAGTATCATGTATGTAGTCCCCACGGTTCAATCCCTGATTACGCCCTCGGCTTAGCGGATTATTGTTACAGCCGGTTCAGTGCACGGCGAATCTTAGTTTGCAGTAGCAGGCTTAGTGATGGGACAAAGTGCCGGCACACGATAGCATTAGGCAACATCGTGTTAAGATACAACTACAATTATAGGCGCTACGCCGGCTATTAAATTGGCACGATGCTTTACGGCAGGCTTGGAGGACATAGGGATTTTGTTGACTGATTGAACTGAAAAAAAAAAATGTGATACTAAAACAGTAACAAAAATATATAACGGAAGTGACGCGTAAAAACTGCCCGTGACCAAAGTTGCCATCTTCATTTTTCAAATGATCGTATCATAAATAATACAATTTAGCAATATTTATTTGCAAATTATTTTGCTTCTATTTTATACGTAGGAACTTCGTTCATCCCATGACACCACATTTTTTAAAAATTATTTACGAAACTTAAAAAAACGACACCGGTTTGTTGGAACTAACCTGACGAAGTTTGACGAGTTTCGTTACTAGTAAGTTTAATCAAACAATGCAATATGCGGTCTTCCTTAATAAATAAAATCTAGGTGTCTTCAAATCGAGAGTGAAATTGTTACTTCTAGGAAAATGCACTCAATCTAAGACAGTATCATCGCTTTACATCAAGCGTGTCGAGCACAAGCCTAATATTAAATAAAGTGGCCAAATGCGAGTTGAACTCGCCCAGGAAGGGTTCCGTTGCAGCAAGTAACATTATATACATAGTACACATAGTTCTTGTAGTTCGTTGGAACGTTGATCGAAGTTTTAATAATAGTGTATTTATGACATACTAAAAAAACTACTCATCAGATCGAGTTCAAACCAATTTTCGTTGGTAGTTTGCATGGTAATGTACATCATATATTTTTTTTAGTTTTTTCATTCTCTTACATTAGAAGTTAGAGGGGGGGGGGGGACACACATTTCACCACTTTGGAAGTGTCTCTCGCGTAAATTATTCAGTGTAGACAAAAATTATGTTAGAAACCTCAACATCATTTTTGAAGACCTATAGATAGACAACCCACACGTGTAGGTTTGATGAAAAATTTTTTTTTGAGTTTCAGTTCTCAGTATGGGGGCAACCCTAATTTTTCTTTGTTTTTAATTTTTTTGTTCAAATCTTAATGCGGTTCACAGAATACATCTACTTACCAAGTTTCAACAGTGTAGTTCTCATAGTTTCGGCAAAAAGTGGCTGTGACATACGGACGGACAGACAGACAGACAGACAGACAGACATGACGAATCTATAAGGGTTCCGTTTTTACGTTTTACGGAACCCTAAAAAACGACAACTCTATACTTTAGAAAATTACCCGTTAACATTGAAATTTAATAGAAAATTCATCTTAAAAATTATGGATTTTAGCCGAATTCAAATTGCTACATTTTTTTAAATTATGCTTTATAATTTATTTTCTCCAAAAAAACAAAAACCGACTCCTGACCAAATGTCATATGAAGCTATAACTACGTCGCGTCGTCCAGATAAATTAAAGCTAATTTTAGTTTTTTGTTGACATTTCAAAAACTACTACACAGATTTCGATAAAATTAATACTAAGTATAATAATAAGTATTGAACCACCTCTGAATAATGATCAACCAAACAAGAAAAATAACGATCCCCAATCGTTTAAAAATTGGCGGGGCTGTCGCGTAACATCTAAACAAAACACATACAACCGAATTGAAAACATCCTCCCTTTTTGAAGTCGGTTTTAAATATACGTGAAATAAACAAAAAAAACATTATACACACCACCCAGTATTTGACATACTCGCATAAATACTCTTTTGTTTATTGTCAAGTCTGTGGTCAATAGTTTAATATTGTTTTGTGGTCGAATTTCGAAGGCTAGTAATAATAATGATACCAATTATTTTATCTCAGTTTATTTTGTGACCCTTTCTACTAATACCTTTCTCTGTGTGATGTATACTCGTCTAACTCTCGTCAAATGATAGGTTGTCTCTCGCATCGCTTGCCTTTTTACGATATGAAGATCATTTTGAACGATACGCCCACTACGATTTTTCACTACGATGTGTCACGTGTGAATAGATCTGTAATAAGTTTTCCATATCGAGAGATCTGATTTTTTGCTTTGAATGGCTTCACAAAATGGCTTATTTCGAGAACTTTTATGTTTGGAAATTACTTTAACTGTATGACGCCTACATGTCTGATATCTGATAAGTTTTAATAATTTGTTGTCTGAAATTTGTTGCAAAATTTCATTCAGGTAAATGTTAAATTTATAAAAAATAATAATTTATGACACAAAAAATGTACAAAAAAAAAATGTCATTCAATATATTGTCTAAGTGAAACGTTTGCCAACTAAGCCAAGTAAAATTTATATCAAAAATGTACACTTAACTGTATTTACATCCGGAAACCCTCGTAATAACCAATAATATGTCGAATATCTAATATTAGAGCAATTATAATTTATGAAATTACACATTTATGGCAAAAAACTTTATGTTCCTGAATAGTTAGGGAGTTTAAGGTTCATCATCACATCAACAGCCCACTAAACGTTCCCACTGCTGGGACTCGGGGCCTACTCGCGCAAGGAGAGAGTTAAGGCCATAATCCACCACGCTGGCCCAGTTTAAGGTTATGGCTTCTAAATATTAATAACTAGCTGTTACCCGCGACTTCGTCCGCGCGATATACATACATAAATACTAAGGTAACTCAGGCAGTAGGTACCAATTTGTATACCCAGACACATTTACTATCGGTACTATCAATAAATCGGTTCAGTTGTTTAAGTGTGAAAGCATAAGAGACATTCGTCTCCCATTTCAACTCCAATTTCATCCCCATACAGTTCGATATTACAAAATTGCTAGAACAAACATTCGTTTGCTTCGTGCCAAGTGTCTATATACAGAGTTTCATGGTTTTATCTTCAACGGTTGGGAACTTCTATATTGACATTCACCCCCCATTTTAACCTCAATTTCATCCCCGTTCCCCGTACAGTTCAAAACTACAAAATTGCTAGAACAAACATTATTGGCTTCGTGTCAATTGTCTATATACAGAGTTTCATGGTTTTATCTTCAACGGTTGGGAACTTCCATATTGACATTCACCCCTCATATTAACCTCAATTTCATCCCTGTTCCCTGTACAGTTAAAAACTACAAAATTGCTGGAACAAACATTATTGGCTTCGTGTCAAGTGTCTATATACAGAGTTTCATGGTTTTATCTTCAACGATTGAGAGCTTCCATATATTTTATACATTCATCTCCCATTTCAATCCCAATTTCATCCCTATACAGTTCGAAATTACAAAATTGCTAAAACAAACATTCGTTTGCTTCGTATCAAGTGTTTTTATACAGAGTTTCATGGTTTTATCTTCAACGGTTGTGAACTTCCATATTGACATTCATACCCCATTTAAACCCCAATTTCATCCCCGTACGGTTCAAAATTACAAAATTGCTAGAACAAACATTTAATTTCTTCGTGTCCAATGTAAGATTCTAGATAAAAAATATAACTTTGAAAATTACGAATTTTCAAACGACCGTTCATCCCATGTTTCACCCTATTAAGGGTTGAATTTCGAAAACCCCTTAGCCTTAGCGAGCGCCTACGTGCTAATAGGGACCTCCATGCAAAATTTCAGATTCCTAGCATTTGTAGTTTCTGAGATTCCTTGATGAGTGACCTTTCGTTTTATATATAATATATATGTATAGATACTAACATTACGACAAGTGATATTAGGGGCAGTGATATTATGTGTAATGATGACTTATGATGATTATTTTTAACTAATATTAGGAGATAATTTTTATGACATTCAATTTTAGGGCTAAAGATACTATGCGAATCAATACGGAAACACTCTATGTCAGTGAGCAAACTCAAAACCGACTAAGCCACATGACGTCAGGCAGATAGGTGCTTAAATAGCATTGTTTAAATATATATACTCACTTGATTTGTATTCTAAGTCTAGGTGTAATTACATAGCTTTAGAACTGTGATGCAATCGAGACGAAAATCTGAACTAAACCAAGTTTGTACAGTGAATACTAAACAGCTCCCTCACAGGATACCTTTGAAATTATGACTGCAACTTAGATCGATGTTGTATACAAATTCCAGACGCGTAATATAATAACCCAAGTTTCCTAACAGAGCAGTACACAAATCTATCCAACGATAAAGCTTGCAGTAGACAACACTAAGAACTCTTGCGATACCCATCA
Source organism: Ectropis crepuscularia (assembly GCA_963693475.1). Classification (NCBI taxonomy): domain Eukaryota; kingdom Metazoa; phylum Arthropoda; class Insecta; order Lepidoptera; family Geometridae; genus Ectropis; species Ectropis crepuscularia. Next base: position 21,549,583 of record OY856342.1, read on the forward strand.
ACGATCAAAAGCTAACACAAAATTATGCGTTTTCAGACAAATAAACGTTTACTCTTCTTGATATTTTTTTATTTTATTTGTTATTCGTATTTATGTTAGTATTAAATCTTGTAGTAGCATATTTATGAGTAAATAAACAATTTAAATATTAATTAAAAAAAAAATGGAAAAGGCGAAAGGTCAATTTTGAATGACAGAAATAAATGAACCCTACAAATGTTTAATTAATTAAAAAACTAATCTCCGAATAACCCACCCTAAAGTTTACTTAAAAAAATATATGATAGATAGCGCTTATCGGGAACGTATTTTGTCTTGATTTTATATTTTATTAATGTGAATTGACTCTTACTTCGATTTTTCTTCTAAAACATACAATATACATACACATAAACAAAGTCATGTCGATAGAGTAAGAAAGTTAAAAATGTAACAATAGCGTGCATCGGGAGGCCGTGAAGTTAAAAAATATCTCAAAAGTTTTATTGAACTTTACTAGTCATACAATGCGATTTACCGAGGACTATGGTCTGTATCCTATACTGGTATTTGGTATATTTTAAAAAAGAACGAAAGTGTGTGCAAGTACGCACGAAAGAGTTTATACTATCTACTCACTTTTATCAGAATACTCACAACTAAGGCCAATGACCATGGACCCTTTTAAAATAAAAACACGCAACTAGATCTAGTGTGTCGAGGTTTGTAAATACATGCATCATAAGAATTTACTCTGAAATACAGTCGACGGCACACCTTCATTTAGTAATTTGTTGGTTATCGGTGTAAATGAATGCTTACACGCATTGTCAAAAACTCACTTAGGTACATCATTTTTAAAAGCGCGCCAATAATACAATTTTGAAAACTTGACCTAAAAATGGTGTCGTATGTCTAACAACACGTGTAACTTGTTATTATGTGTCTTACTTACTGCTTTTCTTGTACAAATGACACTACTGTTATTCATTGTCATCATCATCGTCCTCTATCCGATGTCACACTTAATTGTGTTCTTAGCTAGTGTCGTTATAAGCAAATGTGAGCTAATGTGTTAACTGAAATGTTTACCTATTATTGCAGTGTCCACTGATTGGTGGTCGTTGCCGGTGTATGTTTAGGTAACAGAATAACAAGGGTGACGTTATAACATATAGGTAGCAGAGCTAGGATGCGAAGTGGTTTCATTACGGCTTGGTTATGTCTGGCGTGTACCTACATGTCCCCTTTTACCTACGTCTGGCTAAAGGTTGGCCGTCTATTCGCTATATGCGAGACAGCTATGCGGTGCGCGGGGAAAATATCCTGCAAGCTGAAGCTGCTATGTGAAGGTAGGTACTATGTGCGTCAGCATAAATAAACCATTTTATCACTGTATGTTCCCACACTTATGATTCAACCCCTTCTCTTAGAAAGAACAAAGACCATCAAAATCCACCACTCTGACCAAATGCGGGTTAATAAATTGAAACACGTCACCGAAAGATGTTTTTTGGACATCTCTAAGATATTTTCTCCACATTTTTTTTGTGTCGTTAAAGGCAATGGCAATGATGAACTTGTACATCTGCTTTTAAACTCACTTCATTTGGTCTTCACATCTATGTGCTTTGTATTTGATAATTAGTTCTCTAAGGCATTTAAAGAACTATTTAGGTACATATTTTTATATCAAATAATACAAATTGCCAGTTATTCTACTACCAAGCGGACGGTTTTACAGCAGCAGCAGCAGCAGAGAAATTACAAAGGCAAAGATATTTATATATAGGTGTGATGAGCACAGTATAGAGGTGAGCAGTGATTTGATGAGACTGCACTTACCACCAGGCGCATGTTTTGCTTGTATCGTCTTTCAATATTATTATTTTTCAATCATTATTACGAGTATATTCAATATTAATCTTTAACATTTCTTAAAAACTTCTGTCTCATAAAGTAATTGCCATTTCCAAAAAAATAATAATTTAGATTTGCAAGCCTAGACGTCTAAAAATCATCTGTTAAAACTATGCTTAAAACCATCGTTTGCCTCGAACAAGAAAAACATATTTAAAATTTAATGTTACAGTTCTGAAGAATAAGTAATTCATCAAGTAAAGAGCGTAGAACTCGAGTCCCTAAGCGTTTGTACGTGTTAGACATCAGTAAAATTAACTTTTAAATTTCACAAAATTAATATTTCAAAGTCATTATATTCCCTTCATAAACATTAATTAAACTGCAGACTCATTTCACTACTTTCTTCGATATTCTTAGAGAAATCGTCTGGGACCCGTTTTACTTTCAATTTAATACATTTTAAGTACCATTTTACAAAACCTTAGCTTTTTTTTGTTTTAATGGTAAAAGTATTCCAAATGTTTTACGGTAAATGTGCAAACTGGATTTGATTTCTTCAAGATAAGCGTATGAGTACTTCATCGTAAATCGCATAGACGACATGGCGGTCAGCTACAAACCTATTTGTTCGTTAAAGTTTTGAACGTTCGTTAAAAAAATGCACATTACTGTGGTATACATGGTAAATAAGAGAGAGGATGAGAAAGATAGGTTAGATTAGGAGGAGATAGGGGGCCGAGTCACCTACGTCCGTGGGGAGGCACCTGTACATAGAAACCCCACACGTAGGCCCTGGGTGGTGCCAATCAGGTGACAAAATACCGGTGGTAGGCTTCGGCCGTGGCTGGTGACCACCCACCAGACCAAGTCATGCCGCCAAGCGGCCCAGCCGTGTTCCGGCATGTTGTCTGGTGACGCCATAAAGGGAAAACGGGTCAGAACAGTTGCAGCATAACTACGAGACCAGATTGTCACACACTGATTCATTACATGGGAAGGCTAGTCTTGGAGGGTAGCGGGATCCGAGGCACGGTTGCCGCGACCGACCGCAGATAGTTGGGGGCCCAAGTAGTGAGCTAGCCACTCATGAAAGGCTGCCCCGCCATCTAGCGAAAAATCCCGGGATGCGCTATCCTGCCGGTTGGCGACCGGAAGTCAAGGCCAGATAGACATCTCCGGGGGGGCTCGGGCGTCCCCGCAGTCTCCAGACTAGTTTTCCATACATGTATTTGTGTTATGTGTTGTGACCATTGGTAAGTGTTATGCTGCCTCGTTCTACTTCCGTTTTCCCACCGATCTTCTCTCACACCATACAAAACATGCAAAAAGTTAAAAAAGGAAATAAAGTGTTAAAGCGGCTGCACTCCTTGACCATTAAAGTGCACCTCACTAATATCAGAGGATTGCACTCCAATCTCACGGCAGTCCATCACCATCTCGAGACTGATCAGCCGTCACTTTTGTTCCTAACGGAGACGCAGATAAGTTGTCCGTCGGACGTGGCGTACCTAACATACCCAGGTTATACCCTGGAGCACAAATTCCGGCCTCGTGCTGGTGTGTGCCTGTACGCCCGTGACGACATCTGCTGTTGGCGTCTCCGTAACCTTGAGGACACTAGATTTTCCGTTATTTGGGTACTAATAGACACCGGCATTGACAAAATTGTCTATGCCTGTGTGTATCGGTCGCACAGCGGTGACCAGGAGACGACTAGGCTCACAGAATATTTAAGTGAGGCGGCGGACGCGGCTCAACAGAAATACCCTTCGGCCCAATTAGTGTTACTGGGGGATTTCAACGGCCATCATAAGGAATGGCTGTTCCCATACCGGGACACTGACCACGCTGGGCAGGAAACGAGAAAGCTAGCTTTATCGTTAGACGTAACCCAGCTAGTCCAAGAGGCCACAAGAGTACCCGACGTTGAGTCGCATACACCTTATTGCTTAGACCTTCTGCTGACCACAGATCCAGACCGTTATTCCGTGGCGGTATCTTCGCCGTTAGGCAGCTCCGACCACTGTCTGGTGAAGTCAGTATCCGTCTACCATCCGCCTGATCCCAGCCCCAGAGGCAACCGGCGGATGTGGCGATACAAGTCAGCAGATTGGGACGAGATGCGTTCTTTCTTTGCATCATACCCATGGAAGTCATTGTGCTTCACTTCTGGTGATCCCACAGTCTGCGCGGATGCTGTGACTAATGTAATACGAACGGCTATGGAATATTTCATTCCATACTCCGACGTCCCATTATCCAGCAAAGCTCGCCCTTCGTTTGGTCCTCAATGTAAAAGTGCTGAAGCATTTAAACATGAGGCCTACCTAGCCTGGGTTGATGCTCGACAGCGTAAGGCAAGGGACATACACCAGAAGAAGAAAGCGTTCAACAAGGCTGCTAAGGCAAGCAAAAAGGTTCTTCAGAGGGCTCGGTTTGACCACATTAGTCGAATAGGGAACAAACTAGCTTCGTACCCTGCGGGTAGCAAAGCGTTTTGGTCCCTAGCTAAATCGGTCGAATCGAACTTCTGTCGCCCCTCACTACCTCCAATGCTGAAACCTGATGGGACACTGGCTCACACCGCAATGGAGAAAGCAAACTTGTTTGCATCTCAATTTGCGGAATCTTCGCGTCTAGATGCTGGTAGCGCGACACCTCCTACTCCACCTGGCTGTCCGACTCTCATGTCAGAGATGCACATTCGCCAAATGGAGGTTCGCAAAGGGCTACGCAATCTGGACGTGAATAAAGCCAGTGGCCCAGATGGTATTCCTGCCCTAGTGTTGAAGGCATGTGCGCCTGAGTTGTCCCCAATACTGACGCGTCTATTTAGACTCTCTCTCAAAACTGGATTAGTACCGAAGTCTTGGAAGCTTGCCAATGTGCAACCAGTGCCCTAAAAGGGAAGTCGTGCTGACCCTGCCAACTACAGGCCCATCTCAGTCACGTCTATACTCTGCAAGACTATGGAACGTGTCTTAAACCACAGGCTTCTGACGAACCTAGAATCAAACGACCTCCTCAGTGACCGGCAATACGGGTTTCGCCGAAACCGGTCCACCGGGGATATTCTAGCGTACGTCACTCACATCTGGAGTGAAGCTATCGAGAAACACAGGGAAGCACTTGCAGTCTCCCTGGATATTTCGAAGGCTTTCGACAGGGTTTGGCATGATGGCCTTATAAGCAAGCTTTCTAATTATGGTTTGTCTCCTGGGTTTATTGCGTGGATATCGGACTTCTTGAGGGATCGATCCATACGAGTCGTCATTGATGGCTGCTCGTCGGATCAAATGGCTATCAATGCCGGAGTCCCTCAAGGGTCGGTACTCTCTGCGACGCTCTTCCTGCTACATATAAACGATCTGTTGAAGCCCGGTATCTTTGGGTACGCAGATGATAGCACCGTTGTAGAGAGTTACATATCTAGTGCGAGAGCCAGTGGGCAGCAAACTCAGGTGCTAAGAGAGAGTCTGATCGAGCGTTTGAGCTTGACCCTTGAGGCGGTGTCTACTTGGGGCGATGCCAATCTGGTCAAGTTCAACGAGAGTAAGACGCAAGCGTGTCTTTTCTCCGCAAAAAGAAGTCCATTCCAACTGACTCTAACTTTTAGAGGTGTATCCGTGCCGATTTCTGACCGTCTTGAGCTTTTGGGCGTTACATTGACATCTACGCTCAACTTTGGTTTGTATATCGAGTCCAAGGCTAAATTAGCTGCCAAAAAGCTAGGTGTCCTCTCAAAAGTGCGAAGGTACTTCAAGTCTGAGCAGTTGCTCACGTTATATCAAGCACAAATTCGTTCTTGTATGGAGTACTGTTCGCATCTTTGGGATGGTTCGGCTAAGTATCAGCTGGAGGCCTTGGAATCGATCGAGAGACGTGCCAAAAGGCTCATAGGCAACGACACTCTTGTGCGAAAAAGACTACAAAGTCTTGAACATCGCCGAAAAGTTGCTAGCCTTTCGGTTTTTTATCGGATACACTTCGGAGAGTGTGCGACTGATTTACATGATCTAATACCACCTTGCCCTTTTTTCTATCGGAATGCTCGTAGCTCGAAAAAGCGACATCGTTTCATGGTTGATGTTCCAAAGACACGAACGAAGAGATTTGACTCTACCTTTGTGATAAGAACGTCTAGGCTGTGGAATGCGTTGCCTGAGTGGGTTTTCCCTGTTGGTTACAATCTTTGTGTCTTCAAATCGAGAGTGAATCGGTTTCTTCTAGGTAAACACGCCCCATCGTAGATCGCATCGTCGCTTAACATCAGGCGAGATGGTGGTCAAGTGTAAGCCTATAAAAGTTAAAAAAAAAAAAAAAAAAAACTTTACCTATCAGTCGGATTACAATGTCTTATGGAGTTGGGCAGGACACATTGCTCCACGCGCTGATTACCGGTGGAGTAAAGTTGTGACCGATTGGTGGCCGAGGCAAGGTAGGCGGAGCGTCAGACGTCCAGCTGCAAGATGGGTAGACGATATCATCTTTATCGCGGGTCGAACCTGGACTCGATTGGCACAGGACCGAGGAAGATGGCATGAAAAATGATAGGCCTATACCCAGCAATGGGATAAGAAAGGCTGTGGATGATGATGATGATGTTGAGAGCAGGCTGCAATTTTTTGGGAGGTACTTGAGGCAAGCTGAAAACTTGTCACATAGCTCTCCTATCATACTCCAAGACGGATCTGCGGATCTGCAGACCTGGCTGGTGAGTAGCGGGACAAAACACTTTTTTTTTCATAGAAAGTGATTGAGGCAAAATATAAGTTTTATATGTTGCGGTTTAACGTTTAAAGAATAAACCAGACGATTTAGTCGGGGTTTTAACATTGTCAGACAAGTGCGACAAAATTTCGAAAAAATCATAAAAATGTATGTAAGGCAATTTGATTTTTTTATTGATTGGGTATTATTATTTATTTTTCAATAATTGCCTAAGTTATATCTTCAGGCAGACTCTGCAAAAAGCACTGTGACATTTACGAGTCATTTTGGGCTTGCAATAAATAATCTCTTTTAATCTCGAACTTAATAGTTTGATTGTTCGTCCAATACGAAATATGCGGAGTACGCGACTAAATTCTCGGCTTATATGCAGTCTCGTAAAATTAATATGTAGGGAGTGGTCTTACTGAATGTGGGCAGTATTATAGAGGGTACTAATAGACATAGTTTGTTAGCCGCTGGCTAATTTTATTACGTTCGCTATCACAAAAATCTCAATTGTTATGTTATATTTTTTTTTTTATATGCGGAAATGGGTAATTACAATAAGATCTTAAACGTTTACATTGAGAACTCCATAATCAACATTACGGCATGCTATTTGCATGGATAGGTTAGATTGTCTATGACAATTTGACAAAAAACTTTATGATTCACTACTTTAAGCTGTCTTATGTTATAAATAATTAATAAATATCACCCGATAATTAAGTATATTAATAATACGTTTTTTTTAAATAGTTTAGAGTGACCTGATGAGAAGAACATGTGCCTGGTGGTAAGTAACACACACCTATCCAGTGTCATGCAGATTATTGTAACATGAAGAGAACAAATCATTACCTACCACTGCACTGCGCTCATCATCCTGAGATATGTAAGAGTTCGCTTGGCAACACGTGTGTATTGTTACTCGAGATGGCGTTGGTTTATTCGAATATTACTTTTTATTCATTTCTCTATAACTTAAAAGAAATAAAGTATAAATAAGTTGATTTTGCAGTTTGCGAAATTAGTTAAGCTCATTGTAATAAAGCTAGTTTGATTCATGGAAAGACTTAATTCACAGCAAAAAAAGTAAGCATGTCAAGTAAAGTTGATATTAAAAAACGTTGAACTTTAACCCCGATAATACAATAAAAGCTTTGTATGCAATTCGTCGTATTGTTACCTCGTAAACATTTTCGTCGACAGCTACCGGACTACACAGGGTTGTGGGAAGGGTAGACTGAGAACCGCAGACTTTATGTCCTCAGACCGGTCTAGAATTATTAATTAACCGAATGGTGATTGCATTCCTTTACTTGCGGTGGACGCAGTTATTTCTCTTGAATTAATAATCTTCACTATTTATGAAAGGTTTTATTCACGTCTACATGATCGATTGGCTAGTTGAGCGGTGACACCTCATTAAGCCTGTGAAATTAGCTGTGAGTGCGGAGATATATTGTACCTATATTACACTACGACATTAAGAGGCGTGGGTTTGATTTCAGCAGAGTAAGTTGAATGAAGGCTGGAGTTTTGTGAAGGAAAAGCACCGCAAGGAATTGGAAAAAAACTGCAATAGCTAAGTTTTACTTGTCCAGCGTTTTTACGGTTCCGTAGCCAAATGGTTAAATACGGGACCCTTATAGATTCGTCATGTCTGTCTATCTCTCTATCTGTCTGTCCATCCGTACGTTACAGCCACTTTTTTCCGCAACTTTATGAACTATATTGAAACTTGATAAGTAGATGTGTTCTGTGAACCGCATTAAGATTATCACACAAAAACTGAAAAAAATAATTTACTTAGAACAGAAACTAAAAAAAATATTCAACAAAACCTTACGTATTGGGTATCTATGGATAGGTCTTTAAAGATGGTATTGAGGTTTGTCCCTTTTTTTCTAAACTGAATAGTTTTCGCGAGAGACTCTTTAACTGTAACTGTAACTGGCCCTGTAACTTCTAAAATAAGAGAATGATAAAACTAAAAAAATGAATGATGTTCATTATTAATTGATTTTTTATATTATGCTACTATCTACTTTGGAACCCTAAAAGACGAGCCCAACTCTCACTTGGCCACTTTTATTTTATTTGAAATAGCTTGACCAACACAAACAAAACGAGGAAGTCATACGCCTCATGGTAAGGAACATGCCTGCTCATAACACCACATTGTCACGCAGATATTTGAACACGAAGAGTCTAAATCAATGTGAACCGTGCTGGTCATCCAGAGTTAAAAGATAACATCTTTTACCTTCGTAATTTTTCTGAAAACGTTGCCCTTCAAACCTGAACACATTAATGTTTGTCTATTGCTGCGTGACGGTAAAATAACTGATTTAGACGTGGTACTTCCCCAGAGGTGCTCTGATGCTTCTCCAGATTACGGTCAAATATACTCTTATTATATGCGCTGATCTATTTTTACTAACTTTTATTTAGTTTCAGCTTTCCTTATGTTTGTTGCAGCTCAGCACGAGCTGATGAAGTTGAAAGGTGGTCAAAAGAACTTGGCAATGAAACGACACAACCTCATCCAATTTGGGCTAATTTACATCATCTTGAAGAGTATATTTTTCAATGGTAACCAGGATCAGGAGCTGGAAGACAGCCATTACATTTTTATTTCTTTTTTACTAACAAGTGTAATAAAAGCTTGTTTTTCAAAAATCTTGTTCTATGAAATTTGATCCTGCGCTGGGAGAGTTAAAACTTCGCCTGCGACATTTACGATGTCGTCTCTCCATCTTTCTCAAGGCCCTCATTTGTTTCGTGTACCTTTAAACCAAAATGTATTTTAAACATATTTTCGCCATTCTACTAATAATGTGTAAATAAGCACCGTACGTCATGGTGGTTATTTACACAATATTAGTATTGCGAAAATATGTTCGTTACTTATACATTTGGTTTAAATGTAAGTTTGTACGTTTTCACGCAGTAACAAAGCGCCATCTTGATTTCCGGTATGAATAAATATGTAATTATATTGATTATCGTTTTGATGAACAACGTTTATCATAATACTTCCTTCGACAAGTTTTGAACACTTAACTATGTAATCATTTTGAACTAAACTGCCTACAAGTTTTACAATTTAGTTTCGTTCAATTTATATTATTTATGTACTTGGAACATAACTTCATAGAAACGTAATGCAAAAAACACTAATATTGTAGAGACAACATTTTTAAGGTTTATGCGTATTTTTGTACCCGCCAAAGAGTTTACATATACCCGCGGCTCAACAGATTTCAATTAAATTTATAATAATTACCTACATAATACCGTGACATAACTTACAAAAACAACACCACATAGGGTACTTTTTATCCCTTTTTTATAAAGTTAGTTATTGTTAAGCCACAGATTACACCGCACGGCTACTTTATTTACTAGCTGCTAGTATGAAGGAAAAATAAATAAATTTATTTACAAACTAGCAGTGACCTGCGTAGTTCCCCGTAAAAAAGTTTTAAAGTCCCGACTTGCCAAAGAAATAATCTGCCAACGCTGGCTGGAATTTGGAACCAAATTTGGAACCGATCAGTTCAACCGTTGCGATGTGAGTGAGCAAGAAACATCCGAACTCGTTCATTTGTAATTTTAGTAGGATATAATTTTATAAATAAGTTTTAACTTTTGAATTACAAACAACAAGAAAGGATTTTGACTCCCTTACCAATTCATTCGAAGCACCTTTTGATCCGGTTTTAATGAAAATGCGGTTTCCATACATCTACATTTCCTCACAAAGGCGCCTAACAAAAGTGAACAAAAGCTCGTCTCGCGTCAAATTTACATTAATATAAGATTTTCTTATTAACAATGCTTAAATAGGTTCATTCAGACGCTTCCGCGCCGTCAAACAATTTGTTTGACGAGTGTAAGTAATGCCGCGTGCCTTGCGGTGGACGGATTCAGAGAACCCCTTCTCTCAATCTGTGGAATCGACTATCATAAGACACAAGTACTTAATTTTATCTTCTGTATACGTTTCTCAAGCTTTAAGTTACAATACAATACAATAACTCTTTATTAAAACGCCATAAAACATAAGAAATAGTTACAACAAATAATACAAAACAGAAAAAAAATTATTTGCAATTTAATTGGCGGCCTTATCGCTTAGTGCGAACTCTACACCAGGCAACCGTGCAAGAACAGGAGGTGGCATACCAAAAAAATGGCTCTTATAAACTATTCTAAACAGTAAAAGTAAAACACAGAATAAAAATGTTTGCATGTTTCATACAAGATATCTAACCCTTGTTTGTCATTACTGGCAAGTTTCATGGTGGGTTTCACGCGTGAGCTTATATATTTTTACTACCAAGGCTCTTAAAGTAAACCAAAGAGAGGTATACAAAAAAAAATATTTTGTTGAAATTATCACAAACAAAATGGTTATTAGGTACTATCATCGTTGTCAGTTAAACCTCATCTCAGTTTCGCCAATTTTTCCAAAGAAATACCTTTATTTTTACATTCTTTCGAGGACACGTGTCTTCCGCTTCAGCAAGGAGGATCTTAGTCCTGGCTCTCTCCTTATGAACCGGGTCCCACTTGGAACTTAAAGTGGGCTTATATTTATGTAACACATTAACAAATTTACTTAAATAGTAAAAAGTGATGATCACTGATGCTGAATCATTAACATCTAAAATACCTTTTAAATCAGCATTCAAAAAATATTACAATGAAAAATAAGTTTTCTCCTTATTATGGATTTTATATTGTGAAAAAATATTTCAGAGAAAAATGCTCGCTTAAAAAAGTGATATTTGAAAAGTTAACTTAGGTACCATAACTCCAGTTAAATTAACTAAAACATTTCGATATTTTGACGTCAAACAAAAACTCAAGAATGGGAGACAACATTGAGCTAAAGTCAAGTAACACGCCAGTTACACTATTTAACGCTATCTCTGACACGGCTTCTCAAGTTCGTCCAAACCACCTTGCTAAGCTAACTTGATTACGTCCACGTCTTGTTAAAATCAAAATTTAAATTCGAAGAGTCCCAAAGCGAATAGGTGAAACGAAATAAATATGAATATGAATGGGAAATCAGACAAGTGCTCCGAGCGGGTTGCGAATTATTAACTTTTCGAGTGTACTCGGTACCGTCGGAAGGAAAACCAAGTTTTTCCGTCTACTACCCATTTTGAAGACGAAAACCAAGTTTTTCGTCTAGTGGCTACGTCTAACAAGCTTGTCATCTCGTAGTGGCTGCTTAGAAGCAACTTACAAATTTGAGTTGCAAAAATGTTTTCGGCGTTATGATTAATTATTAGAGTTAATTGAACTCGAAATGCTAAACTTCCGGGGCAATATAAATAAAGTCGTGATGAAACAGTCGTCAGAACTAACGATTTTAGATTAGATCTTCGCTTGCACCTCGCAGTATTTTTCCACGGTCAGATGTACTAGGTTATAAATACTATCATGTCTGCCATCTGATAGTTTACCACTGGTTTTAATAAAATAGGAAATTATCTTAACAACGTGCCCAAAATGACGGAAAAAATTAAAAATACTATGGCTTTGACTTTTCTTTTTCTGAGTCTTAACAGTGAAGACATAAAGTGTCTTGTTTATGTTTTATGATAAATGAGTGGATACTGAATTTATTTTAAATCGAAAATGCTAGCTATATCAAATCAAATATTCACTCCACCTCTTTACAAATGTTTTGCAACCACAAGTTAAAAAGAAGTATTAGGGTATTTAGTAACTGACTTTGTTATTTCTTTATCATCTTAATAGTAGATATTATTTCTTCATAAATTGATTATTTGTTTATCTTATTGGTCTAAAGTAAGGTCATGATTTGGACTCTTCATGTTCCAATAGCTGCGTGTCACTGTGCTGTTATGTGGCAGGCATGTTGCTTACCATCAGGCACATGTCCTGCTACTCTCATCACTTATTCTTTAAAAAAAAATGAAATTATAAATATTTCAAATATTGTCGAATATCATGGTCATTGTACAAGTACAAATGGTAAATGCAGCCTCTTTCCTCACAGTAGGTAGGTTCTTATTGTAACGCAACTAGCGGAGCCACCCAATTAATTGTAATTCAAAAAAATAAACAAACTAACTGCCTTGACTACATTATTTCAACCAATGCATTGAAGTAAATGAAGTACTTTATATACAGCGTTTACAAGAGACAACTTCTTGTGTAAGCTGTACACAGCGCAGACATCTTGAAACCATCCAGATAGGCCGACAGACAATTTGGCAAAACGTATAATTTTAACCCACGGCAAGGGTTGACCGACGTTAGCTGAATCACAAGTGTCTAAGGCTTTGTTTTCACGAGCGTTTATCCTGTAATATTATTCATGTCATTACAGATAGAAATAAAAGGGAAACAGAACTGTAACGCTACATAAAAACATTTTTGGAGCGAAAAAATACTATTGTTTTTCCAGATTTTCCGCTCTTCATTTAAATTGTATTTAATGGAACAGTCGCAGTACTTTTTTGTAAAAAAAACAAAATCTAACATAAAAAGCCTACTAAATGTTCACACTGCTGGGACTCGGGGCCTTCTCTCGCAAGGAGAGAGTCAGGGCCATAATCTACCACACTGGTCTAGTGCGGGTTGGTGGGTGACCTCAAACGTTTCTAGGTACATGTCGGTTTCCTCCAGTTGTTTTCTTTCACCGTTTTTAAGTTAACTGCATTACGCACATGACTTCGAAAAGACTGTGGTCCGCGTGGTGACAAATCTAACAGTAGTACTCGTATAAATTAACTTTTGTAAAATAAATCTCCTATTTTCACAGTCTCACTATTTTTTTTCATCAGTTATCTTACCACCGCCTTATTACTGATTTAAACTCAATTCTGTTTCTTTGAGTTTGTCTGATGTAACCATTATCAAAAACTCTAATACTAATTAGATTTTACTAAAAAAACTTGGTTGATTTTTGGCTAGCGTAAGTCTTATATTAGTTAGAAAAGAAGAAGGCGATAGTTTCTGTTTTTATTCTTTCGTTTTTAACCGTCTTAAGATACAAACCTTTGTAAGAAAAATGTTAAAACACTTTAAAAATAAATTAAACTTCAGACAGAAAATTCTAAAACGGTGGTCAAAAGCATTTTCAAGAGGTCTATTGAAGTAAGTAAGTAGCTTATTTTTCACCTTTATTGTACCTGAAGACGACAAGCCATTACGTTCCTTTGAAAGCGTAAATTGTAACCTTCTGTGTACTCTCTATAGATTAATAAGTCTGCATTCAATGTTGAAAAAAATAAAACTTTGCGGTGAAAAACCGCAGAAACATTTTAAAAGTTTTATTGAAGCTTTTAAAATTCGAACGCTTTATTCGTTTTTAATTGGTGCCGGTAACAAAGGAAGATCGAGTGCCGTGAACTGAAAGGAAATTGTTTTTTTTTATGTGGCATGGCACGAGATCATGAATGGATTAATAAAACACAATTTTTCGTAATTGCTTGTAGTGAATTATTTGTCATATCTCTATTTCGAAATTCTTTGCATTTTTTATCGTAAAAAGGCACTTTTCTTTTTCTATCAAGATTTTCCCATAGTTAGATGTTTAGATATTTCGTTCCTATTCCGAAATTATTTATTACCATTTTTCTTACATACCTACTACCGACATAAAATTCAAACGAAATCTTATTCCCATAAAAGCTATAATCAACACTTAACTAAGACGAAATTACATTGAGTGGTGCCATGGTGATGAGTTATGGCACCTAGTGTGTGTGCGTTCCAAAGTTTACTAATTTTTTTTAATCAGTACCTTTTCAAAGAAACAGTTTCACTTGAGAATTAAGACGAAGGTATTATTACTTGAAAACATTTTTGTCGAATAAATATCTTTGAAAGATCGATTCCAGCCATCGACGTATACACATCATCATCACCAGTTTAAATAAAATCGATTGTTGTTATACTGCTAGATATTGTACTTTCCCATGGATCGCCACCTGATACAGTCTTCTGGTGTTTGCATCCACTTACTGCTAACCACTTTTCTTAGATCATCGCTCTACCCCTCGTTACAGACACATCGTAGTAGGTATATTTTGGTAAATTTTCTGATCTCTTTCTGTCGAGCAAAATCACCGAAATACGACAAAAGTTAATCATTTTTTGGAGATCATCTCTGGATAACATGATTTGTGAATAATTATCCAGTTAATGTATGGTTAGTATTCATTAATAATTCCTGAAAGAAATATCTAAACAAAATTCATACGTATTTTTTTTTACGTTTCAAATAATCTCGAGGACTCATACTTTAATTTGAAATAAATACTATCTTAAGTAACAGTTGAAGGAGTCAACTGTCAAGCTACATAAGTTAGACTTAGAAGGCGTCAGTTAGCAACACCTGCTCATCAACTCTCGTTTCATCACCGCCTTACCGTCTTTCAAATAAGGTTCAAAATGTTTCTGCAGGATTAAAGCAGACGAGAGTTAATTAGAAGCCCTTACTCTGAGCGGTCAGGCTGCGGTTTTAATAATTCCATTGGTCGCAGAGAATTGATATAAATGATTTTGTTGGACGGTACCCTAATTTAGCGACGGTTCGTAGGTAGCCAGTAGTTTTCCCTGAGGTACCCTCAAATTAATGTCCGTCTGAATAGCTAGTTTAGTTTAGGTCCAACGACTTCTGATTCAATAGAAACCCGCCAGAGTGGTGGGTATAAGATAATCCATACAGGATTTGTTTCAAAACTGTTTTGTAGTGGTAGGACTCTTAGCAGAGTCCGCCTGGGGAAGTATCACACCTTTGGCAGTTATTCTACCGCCAAGCAGTAATGTGCAAACATTACTGTGTTCCGGTTTGTAGGGCAATGGTTCCAGAGAAATTACAGGGCTTAGAGATATTATAACATATTAGATGGGTGACGAGTGCAGTGCAGTGCTAGGTAATGATTTGGATTCTTCATGTTCTAATAGCTGTGCTGCGTGTCACTGTGCTGTCATGTGGCAGGCATGTCGCTTACCATCAGGCACATGTCCTGCTCGTCTCGTCGCTCTTTATTAAAAAAAAAAAAAGAGTCCGGGCTTATAAAAAAAAAGATTTGGTGTCATGGGATACCAGGTAGGAATGACATAGGTTGAAGCAAAACAATTCACAGAAAATAAATTGCTTCATGTCATAATTTATGGTACGATCATCTGAAAAATTAAGTTGGCAACACTGGTGACGGGTAGTTTTTACGCGTCACTTCCGTTATACATTTTTCTTACAGTTTTAGTTCGGGTGCGCAGCAATATCTCTATCTCATCTCTTTCAAGCGTGCCGTCAGAAACTTCGTTCAAATAAAAAAAACTTATGTCAGATGCTTCATATTTTTTATTCACCTGTTATATGTTCACCCTATATTCACCAGGTATTATCCAGCCAGTTTATTAAATGTTGTAACAAACGATACCGCTAATGGGGCGTTTTCCAGATGAAGATAGACTTGTCAAAAACAGTTCCCAATTTCACCATAAGTGGCGCCAGTGTTTCATTTTGTTAGAGAAATTTCACAAAAACAAACAGTGGTGCCACACTTGGCAAAATTTAGAACTATTTTTGACAAGTCTATCTTCATCTGGAAAACGCCCCATTGTATCATTCAGTCCGATGGTTAAACAGGCTAGGCTGTTAATTAAACGGATAATTAAGCTAGTTGGCTGCGGCATCTACACAGTAACTAAGCATTGATGACATTGAAGTATGCGAGTCCTGGTCGTGGTCAAGCTAGAGTTACAACGTTTGAATAACTTAAATTAATTAATTGATCCAAAGTTATATGAGCTCTAAAAGTGAACTGTCTCGTCGGTGGGTGATATTGATTTGAAGTTTGATTAATTGTAAGCTAAATCTAAAAGATAAATGTTATTCTTTTTATAAACTTAGTTATTCATTGGTCGTGGTGTAGTGGCGAAAATTGTATTATTGTAATTGTATTGCGTGTGTATTTACAACTCTATATAAGTTGTAATATTATATCAGCTATCTAGCTCGCATAGTTCCAAGCTTTGCTTAGTTGTTATGGTATTGTAAGTGTAATGTCCACCAATATTTATTTATGTTCAATTAGTTGTGTCTGAACTACACCAGCGAAGCGAAGGATTCTATAGAATCCTGAACGCATCGCAACGCATTGCAAATTGCAACGCATCGCGAGACATCGCGTCCTACTAATATGACCATAATATAATACAATAATATAATAAATCATAGTAGTAGTATTTCTTTATACTATGATAATACTGATAGGTACATAGAAAATTTAAAATATAGTACAAAATTCGGATATTGACTATCAAGATATATAACTTTTATAGGCTTACACTTGACCGCCATCTCGCCTGATGTTAAGCGACGATGCGGTCTACGATGGAGCGTGTTTACCTAGAAGAAATCGATTCATTCTCGATTTGAAGACACAAAGATTGTAACCAACAGGGAAAACCCACTCAGGCAACGTATTCCAAAGCCTAGACGTTTTTATCTTAAAAGTAGAGTCAAATCTCTTCGTTCGTGTCTTTGGAACGTCAACCATGAAACGATGTCGCTTTTTTATAGATTATATTGATAGATAGATTTGGTAGCGTGGATCACCGTGCTATAGTAAGTATCTCGCTACTTATTTGTAGTCTGTGCCAACGAAGCGCAGCCAACACGTACCAGCCAGTAACGTTTAGAATTGACGTTCGATTTCTATGAAATTCAAACTTTTGTATTTGGAACATACAAATGTTCCAAATTCAAAATTCATTTCCGCCCGCTAAAAAGTTCTTATCGAAAAACCACTATTTTGCTCCCACATATAGAGGAACTAGCGGTATGCCCCGGATTCGCCCGTGATACACAATATCGCACTCAGGGTTCACGTACATATCTAACGGTGAAATAGTTTTTAAAATCGGTCCGGTAGTCCCTGAGATTAGCGCGTTCAAACAAGTAAACTATTCATGTTTATAATATTACTAGCGGCCCGCCCCGACTTCGCACGGGTGCAATGCTGATACTAAATAAGCTACTAACTAAACTAAACTAAAATAACCTAACTACTAAACTGAAATCGTGACGCTAGAATTCAATTCACAGCCCACGAAAAATCTGTCTAAGCGCGCCAAAAGAAGTTTTCACTTCCAAAACATATTAGGTGTAAAGACATATATCTTTGATTAAAACTCTCGAAAAAAAATCAACAAGTCAACGTCAAATGTTTGATCGGTAATGTCAAATGTTTGACTGGACATTATGTAGAACAGTTCATATGAGAAAATGAAATTGTTGTTTTTTACTATCTTTTTCGCGACTTTTCAATATTTTCTCTCCGTTTAAGCCTTCCCTTAACTACCACAAACATTTAAAAACCAAAATCAGCCAAATCGGCCCAGCCGTTGTCGAGTTTTAGCGGACCCACGAACAGCAATTCATTTTTATATGTTTAGATTATTATGGTATACCTAGATAAAGCGATATTTTTCTAATAGAAGAAAAGGAAATGATTTGGTCTAACAAACTTTTGTCTTGATCACTGAAGAAAGAGAATCTGCACCTCTATGGTAGTGGCAGCCAAATCTGACGAGCTGTCGAACTTCGTTCAGTTATTAACAGCAATGTCTAATTACTCCGCCCGGTTATCACCTGTGACTGACAGACGACCAGCGTACGTAGAGCCGTCGAATTCTTCAAATGCGCAAAACTATAAATAAAACCATTTGCAGAGCTTAGTAAACATGTTTTTTGTATAAGTAGAAGAATACTTCTATCCTTCTTCATAATAATATTATTAATGCGAAAGTTTAATTGTTTGGATATTTGTTGCTCAATCACGTCGCAACGTCTGAACAGATAGTGTTGAAATTTTATGTTTGAAAGTTTATGCTCTGGAATAGCACATTTTATCTATTTTTTATTGGGAAAACCGCGGGGTGCTGCTGGTAGATAAAGAAAAATGTATGGCTTGATAACACTAACATGAAGTTTGACACCATGTACGGTAAATCTATGGAGCAGTGTATATTTTGTCGAGCGCAAATGTGATACTTACGGTATTTTCTTACGATTATGTTTCATAATATTCCATATTATTAATAAATAGAAAATAAATAAATAATGATCAAGTCACGTTGAGCTTTTATCTAAGGGCTGCCAAATAAACACAGAGGTTTCTCTTAGCTGGTCGGGGCACATCTAAGGCGAAATATCTCGAATGACAGGTCTGTTATGGTGGATGCGTCTAATAAGGAGTTTGAGAAGTAATCAGGAAGGTGTCTACAGTTCAGTGTTGTGTTTGTTTTAACAGGAAATTAATAAACTTGAACAAAAGAAAGCCAATGGATGCTAAATACTTTATATGTGTCCACTGATACGAAATTTTACTATGTAAACCAAATTGTTATGCAATGTTGGCTCTAAATTTGACTGCATGTTTTATGTAGGAACACACACATTACGCAATAGCGCTGATAATTGTGAACTGATTTTTATATTTTTTTTTGTTTGGTAGATCATACTTCATAGACGGTCTCATATAAACGTTCATTTGAACGAAATCGTTTGAACAGAAAAATAAAACACAAGTTAGTGTAAAAAATATTTTTTATATTAATGAAATTTTCGATTACTCAACAAGCCAGTAAGCTTTTTTATATGGAAGTACGTAAGTAAAATGTGAAACGTGGCTCATAGTCGCACTTCTCCAGGCTAGCAAAATTTTGACTCATATCTATTCCGATGTTGCAGATGTACCTACATTAGCGACTACTACCGCTTACCATCAGGTTAACCGTATGCTTATTGCCCTTCATCCTGTACAAAGACGGTACCTCGTGTCAGTGATGGTAAAAATAAAACAATTAAAAAAAAACATGCCTGTTTCTTCACGACGTCTTTCTTTACCCATTTCAATAGATATTTAGAAAAAATTGTAAATCCACACTTTGAAAATTACTCCAAAGTGTAAGTGGTGTTCAAACCAAATCTCTGGAATTGGTCGCTTTTGTCACTATATTGATAATATTACCACAGCTTTTCTGCTCGGTATGGAAATTGTTCTAATTTAGTTTCTTTAGAAGAAACCCATTCTTCAATTTTTCTGTATTCTTATGCAATTACGTGAAAATCCTACTTATGTTATAAATGTCAAAGTTTACATGTTTGTTGCTCAATCATATCGAGCCGTTCCGATATTATTGAGCAACAAACATGTACACTTTCACTTCTTCTTCTTCATGGACAAATCGGGTTGAAATTTAACACAAAGATTATAGTCGGAAATTGCACAGAGGTTACTTTTAATCGTTAGAAAATAACGGGGATATGCACTACGCGAGTAAAATCCCGAGGCGTTGCTTGTGTATTTTTGTATTTTTAATTCTCTTCTAAGATAATATGAAACAACTTGAGTCTTATTTAGATGAAGCCAATCAAGGGATTTGCTCAACTTGGAGGATCGTGATCCAATTACATGCTTTAAGAGCACGTATTTTATTGATAAATAATTTGTATTAAGTTTGAGATGCTGCTTATTTATCAGTTAAACCAAAAGTAAGTTTAATTACGATCTTATTATTCTCAAAGTTGTATAATATAATATTTATCTAATTTATTTTATAAGCAACCAACACACACCAGAAGATAAGGTGTTTTTTTTCAATATTGGGGTATTAGAGACTTGACTAAACAATAAGTTTTATTGTACCGTGGCGTAATTTTTTTTTTAATAAAGATTGACGAGACGAGCATAACATGTGCCTGATGGTAAGCAACATGCCTGCCACATAACAACACAGTGACACGCAGCTATTGGAACATGAAGAGTCCAAATCATTACCTAGCACTGCACTGCGCTCGTCCCAGAGCTCTAAGTTATAATATCTCTAAGCCCTGTAATTTCTCTGGAAACATGACTAGAACATGCGGTTCACAGTTCCGTACCTAAGTACTTTTTTTAGTATAGTACTGTGGCTGAACGTCTTCTCTCGCAAGGAAATAGTCATGGTCATCCATAACACTGCCCCAGAGTGGGTTGAGTTATTAATATAATGACAATAATCGTTTCGTCATTATATCCGAACCTTAAACATTTTGATATTATTTCTAGAACAAGATAATATCCAAGATAAATATAGGTACAGGCTGGTCGGGCAAATCAGTCCCTCATCTCGTCCATACACCGCCGTTATAAACCCACCCTGTATACCGAAACATTCAAAACTTTGCAGACAAATTCGATCTACGATTCAGTTCAGCATGCACAACACCCATCAGCACTCAAAATCCAACGCTATTCCAGCCACATAGGAGTCAATTTAGAATTTAAATTGAGCAAGGAAATCAAAGCTAGTATTTCTCTATATGAGATGCAAAAGTTTTGAATATGATATGCAGCAGTACCGATAACAATGGAGTTTCTTCGTGGGTGGATAAGTTCTGTATTGGTGAAGTGCATTTCTGACGAAGATTTTCATATTATAAACCTAAGGGTTATTTAAAAGTATGTGCAAGAAATTCTCTTCACAATTTCAAATGATATGGTATTCGGTTATGTACTGGAAGGTTGGTATATTATACCTATCGTGACGTACAATAATAAATTGTTGCTAAAATACATTTTACCTGCCAATACTCAGTGCCGGGTTCAGAGCCAATTTTTCAATTCTAATTTAGTTATAGTTTGTTAGTTATTATTGAGCCGAGATTTTTAGTTCTTCTTCGTAAAAAACATATTTTTGTAGTTGACTATAGACGGCAGTTACAGGTCACCATAAACGGGTGGTCCGATTGTTTGTCACGTTGTAATTAATCATATCTCGACAATAAAAGATGTAATAAAGAATTGTATGTTAAGTCTCTGTAGAATTAGTTGTATATATGAATGTTTAGTAGAGTGGATACCAAGAGACAGTAAGAGAAGGAAAGGCAGACCACACAAAAGATGGAGCGACATTTTCAACCAGAGGGGCTCTCACTGGATGCGGAAGGCACGCGAGAGACACGAGTGGAAAGGATTAGGAGAGGCCTACGCTGCAGAGGCGACTACTACTCATACTCTATAAAAAGAAAATAATGATTGTATAGTACACTATGAAAACTTAGAAACTAATAATCTTAGATATAGGTTTACCTCATTTATTTTGTCATTTTTGTAGTAGAAATAAAGACTATTTTTATTTTATTTATGAATGTTTGGAAGCTCTTGATAGCTTAGTTGATTGGCGATGATGTCACATTTCACATTCGTAAATTCGTTGATGACCTTGTTGATTGGCGATGATTTCACATTCGTAAATTCGTAGGTAGGTACGAATTCCGCTTGAATATCCAAGTTCTTTTTATTATAGAACAAGAGCCCGTGAACCCCAGACCTTCGTTATTTTATAAAAGCTGAAAACTTGTCAGCGCATGCTCCTAACACAGGTAAGAACGATGGACCATTATGAAGTTTGGGTCATCCTGGCTTTGGCAAATAAATGGTACTAAGGCCCCAAGTCCCAGCAGTGGGAACTTTTAGTGGGCTGCTTATGATAATTAGGCTGCTAATTGTTACCCAAATATTATGTTTAAAAATAAGCGCGCATATTATGGCGCAAGTAGAATTACAATTGCATGAACATTAACACAACATGGGTGTCTGGCAAGTGCTTACCACGATGTTAAGTGTCTAGCAATTATTGGTGTAATTTTTAATAATATTCTGAAGGTATTACCAAAATATCAGACTTTATAATTTGACAAATTTAGATCGGTACACCTTTAGTACCGTTTATCTGCCAAAGCCAGGATGATCCAAACTTCATCATGGGCCATCGTTCTTAACTGTGTTGGGAGCATACTCTGACAAACGTTCAGCTTTTATAAAATAACGAAGGTCTGGGGTGCATGGGCTCTTGGTCTATTAGATTTTATTACAATTTGAATACAGAAAAAACAAAAACCGCCTTCAATTTGAAACTAAATTCAGACACTCGACCAAATTTCAAGTGATTGCATAAATAATTTTAGTTTTTCGCTGATATTTCAAACACGACTACACCGATTTCGGTGAAATTTATAAGGGACCAATTCTAAACTTTGAACTCTACCAAATCAAAAAAAATAAAAATTTAAATTGATTCATAATGAAATCGCGTAACATACACCCAAAAAACATACATCTGAATTGAGAACTTTCTCTTCTTGAAGTCGATTAAAAATCCGAGTAACCAAAAGACTCGTTTTGACATTTGAGAAATATCCAAGAATGATCCCATACAAAACTGCGATGCGACGCCGCATCGCAGGAACTTGCGATGCAAATTGCTCCGATGCGAATTCGTGCGGCAAACCTTTAACGGTAGTCAGCCGTGTTGGACGTGTTTTTAGGAAGCGTAACATGGATTACAAAAAAAAAAAATTGTACTGCTGTTATTGTTAGGTAGATATGAGAGCAAAAAAGATTTTGGTTTCATACACATATAATGATTAGGAATGCTGATGGGAACTATTATACTCGCAAGTATTATGCGTTGTGAATAGAAGAAGATATTTTATGTGATTATTTTAGAATGAGCATATCTTCATTTGAAGGTAAACGATAATTTATTTGTTCAAAACATGAGTAAATTGCAAACACACATAATATATGACAAGTAGTTTGTCATCATGTTTTGCCTGATATAGTAGACATACAAATATTTTTCCAATTCTTAAATGATTGAAGACGTAATTTATAAGTGTAGTCACAAAATTAGCTTAACAACTCGCTCCTTATATTGATTTTAATCACCTTTCAACTATACAGATACAAAAAATAGATACTTAGAAAACTTTACAAAGTCATGTCATCAAATCAAAATAATCAAATCAAGTTACAATATCACAAAATTACAAAAATTTATTTATTACTAAGTGTCTAAAAATAATACATAATTAAATCTGTCATTGTCTTTCTCTTCTTCTGTCTCAGAACTGACTACAGAACTTTTTTTGCGGTTCAAAATAACGTAAGTGATACAACATATTACGAATACGAGTACGAATTTCTTAGATATGAAAACATTTTTTTAAATTGTAGGGCTATTGGTTTTTTGTCGGATACACTTCGGAGAGTGTGCAACTGATTCGCATGATCTAATACCACCTTTTCCTTTTTTCTATCGTAATGTTCGTAGCATAGTGACATCGTTTCATGGTTGATGTTCCGAAGACACGAACGAAGAGATTTGAGTCTCATCATCATCATCATCAACAGCCCACTAAACGTTCCCACTGCTGGGACTCGGGGCCTTCTCTCGTAATGAGAGAGTTAAGGCCATAATCCACCACGCTGGCCCAGTGCGGGTTGGCGGATGACACATGACTTCGAAAGATTCTAGGTACATGTCGGTTTCCTCACAATGTTTTCCTTCACCGTTTTAAGTTAGCGGCATTACGCACATGACGGGTCTCCGGATCGGCAGTCGCCGTTCTCCCGACTAGACCACCGTAACTTATATTGATTTGAGTCTACTTTTGTGATAAGAACGTCTAGACTAGAATACGTTGTCTGAGTGGGTTTTTCCCGATGGTTACAATCTGTGTGTTTTCAAATCGAGCGTGAATTGGTTTCTTCTAGGTAAAGACGCTCCATCGTAGACCACATCGTCGCTTAACATCGGGCGAGATGTCGGTCAAGTCTAAACCTAAAGAGTAAAAAATAAAAAAAATACGCACGACCCTACTAACATAATCTTACCATACTTGATGAGTACTATAACTCGTATGACGATTAGCGTAAATTCACCTCATATGGTACAACTTTGACTTGGCTCCTGCTGGTACGGAAGATCAAGGAACAAGGACCTGGCCTCCCAGAAGCGAGCGTTATTATTCCGATAAAAGTAAGCAAGTATTTAACAAATTCAACAAAGCACTGCAATTAATAATTAAAATTGCTTATCCGTTTAACATGAAGGCATTAATTAATAATGCTCTGAACGATCTTGGCCCCTTCTAATCTTTCACACTTCGCTTCCTCTGATTCTAAAGAACAAAGGTGCTTAGGAATTTATTGTTATTAATTAAGAATTGCCTGCCGAAGATAACGAGATTATCTCACGGTATTTAGCTTTTCTGCTTTGTTTATGTAACTAAAATTATCGTAATATTATTATTTCGTAACAAACATGAGGGGAAAAAACTGTTTAAAATTTTGTAATAAATGTTTATACTACACGCTTACAAACGATAAGAAGAAAAGGTATCCCAATTGCTAACACTAAAATTATATTCAATTGAAAATACGTTGTCTTTGCAATTGGAGTATCTTTTTAATGTAATAGCCTTAGTGATTTTTTACATTAACTCACCTTATAATAGTTAATTAGATGAAAATACTCGTTTAGGTAGTTTATTCCAAGACAAAGCTGTACGGAAAATAAATGAACTCCTTACTGATTCGTGCGGTAGCGATGGACCTACGTGCATTTGTATAGGTACACCATACTCGTACAATCAACATACTCTAAAATACATAACTGAACTTACAGGCCTTGTGACACATCTATTATATATTGTCTCAAATTCATCAAAGTACTGTAGACAATATACAGACATACAGCTTCTAAAGCAACGTTTAGCAGTATTTCTATGTCTCTTACTATTTTAGTTTTGCTTTTGGTCGGTGTCTTTAAATTGGGGTAAATCATATTAGCTTTGAAACTGAGTTAAAACTCTGTTGCAACTATAGTGTGTCTATCGTGCCTTTCATTAAACGTTTATATTTTTGCTTTGACATCCTTCAGAACATCCAGGCACCGTCCAAGAGTTCCTGGTATTGATTCACTTTCCCTATCACTCGAGGTCGGCTGCGCGCGTTGCAGTAGGCCACTGGATCAGTTGCACATAGTCCATACCCGGCAGCCTTTTAGCACTAACGTCCTATCTAAAAGACTGAAAATTCTAGAACAAGTTGGTGTCAAATTGAAGTAATAAAAATATTTTGAACTACGACAAACGCGCGCGAAAAGTCGTGCGCTTGCGGCCTCCCTAAAACTAGACTACGACAATGAAGTGCGTCACTGTTAAGTTCACAGAAATCTAAATAATATTACCTTATTATTTAGATTTCTGTGGTTAAGTTACTATTTTTGGACCTATGTAGTCTTTTCGATATTCGAAAATAGAGATTGGATAAGTGATGTTTTTTAATCCTAATGACTTCGTGATTATTAAAATTGAAATATCAGATCAAATCAAAGTGATTCAAACCAGATCAGATCAGATCAAAGTGAAATTTATGATCAAGGTCGTTTAAAAATGTGGTTCGAAAACCTAAAGTGCGTCTTAGTTTCGAATATTTACAAAATATTGAAATGTGCCAGTGCAAGAAACGAATATGACAAGAACACCCAGATATGGAAGAGCTGGTTTTTCTGCCCTAAGTCACGCATCAATATCAAAATGGGAAAACAGAAGACGAAACTCCGAAGATCTATCAAGGACTGGATATTACGGAAAGTTAAACATTAAAACAGCGGTAATGTAAAGAAACAAATCAGGTACAATTTTATTCATCTTATTTTTCAATTCATCTAACAAAGGTAAGGTATATTTATTATAGTTTCGTATTTTCCGCTAGCCGTCACACAATTCCAGCGACGTTTCTTTGACACGTAAATTCGGTTCGAATCCGATGGAAAGTGCAAGAAGATTAGAAAAGGTATACGTATAAGAATTCTCACGTCTGCTTTAGTCAGATTCTCAAAGGGGTGTAAGCCTTTTGTGATTAGGCAGCCGTAAATACATGAAACAGTATGGATCCGACACAGTCAAAAATATATTAAAATTGTATAAAAAATTTGTTACTAAAGTTTAACCTTGAAAGTGTGAAGGAAAATCTGAAAGTATTGGGTTGAAATTTGTAACACAGATTATAGTCTGGAACAGGGAACAATACACGGGCAAGTACTTTGTACCACGAGCAAATAAAGGGAACGGTTTATAAACTTGACACTTTGGATGTTGGTCGCTCAATCACATCGGAACGTCTGAAAGGATCCGGTTGAAATTCGGAACTCAATGAGATTATAGTCTAAAATAGCACAAAGGCTACTTTTCACCGCAGGGAAGTTACTAAAATGGAAAGTATGAGAGTAAAATCACGAGACGCTGCTGGTAAAAAAATAAATGCATTATTACTACAACCACTACTACTATTATTACTTCTTGAAATTTATAGTTCAATATAGAACGATTCGTTGAATTTGTTGCGATACATCCAAAATTCTCTAGAAAAGTTCGAACGAAGATTGTGAGTAAAGCTAGAACTAGTTAGATATTACACAATACAAATTATAATAAACTAGCTGATTGTGTAATTAAATTAAACAAAATTAAGAATGGAGGCAGGGGAGTCAATAACACTGTAGTCAATAATAGGTACTAGATATTCGTTAAAATACATCGAAATTGGTCGAGCTAAAACAAGACTTTTGAGTATTTCGAAAAAATAGTAAAATAATTACTCAAAAGTTGTTAAAATATTAGCTAAAACGTCCTAAGTTCTAACTACCTGTTCATGTCTCATCTGGCATCTCATGGTAACGACTGCAGTGCTGTTCTAGACAGCGATTTGAAAACTTCAATTTGAAACAAACATTATGGTATTGTGCCGTTATGAGCAAACGTGTTGCTTATCACCAGTGTTGCATATCTAATTATAAAAAAACACAATTAAAGGCTAATTACTACGTTCACTTAGAGCCCGAGGTAATTATGTTTTATTTTAAACAATAACTCAAGAAACCCTTACTGTCTTTCTAACTAACTTTAGGCACCTACTTGTAGCGTGCAATACGTAGATATACCTTCAATATTGTGAAGGAAATCTCGTGCGTTAGATTGGCTGGGGGCCCTTTAGGAGCTTATCGTGTAATAATGTTTATATTCCATTTACGAGTTCGGCACTCGACTATTGGAAATTACGGTGAGAGCAAGGATTTGCAGAATAAGCTGCTTGCGGAGTTATTATTAGAATACGAACTGGGAGCTAACGAAAGTCGGTGCTGAAAAATTCAGGAGGATTTGATACTTGGCACGTTTTTGAGTCACTGTACATAGATATTGGTGGACATTTTTCTTTTTTTACTGTCCGCTGTGCAGGGACATGTGTGTCGAAGTCACAACTAACAGTGGCGCCCCTACCGACTAAAACCCCCACAGGTTTCTCCGGCATAGCTTGGGTCAGAATCGCGAGACCGCTATCACACTTGACTACACTGGTGGGCATTTCTCACACAACACAATCTAACCCCAAACGAAGCAAAGCTTTTGTTTTATGTGAGCCAGATAGCTCATGTAATAATAATACTCAAGCAATTTTGAATATGTAAATACTATACCTACACAGAATATATAATTATACACAGAAAACACCCAGACACAGAACAAATATTTGTATGCATCATACAAAAATTATTTGCATACATGCATGTAAGTACCAAAATATCCTACATATTTATAAAATTGTAATTTTGAGTTCAATCAAACAACGGATGTTTGTTCAATCACGTCTTAACGTCTGAATCACAAAAATCTAAATAATACGGTAATTATTTAGATTTCTGTGGTGATTTGGTTGAAATTTATAACACAGTTAGATCATAGTCCGGCAAAACACATAGGCTTTTTATCCCTGGAAATCCCGTTACCGTAACGGGAACTTCACGGGCAAAACCGTGGGCGCTAGTATATAATATTTATTAGAGGGCTCAAGTATATTATTTTTACTCGTATAAACTACCTAAATTCCATGGTGTGTGAAATTTTAGGTTAGCATTTAAAAATATGCGCATCACTGTCTTTTTGAAGTCATATGCGTACTTAATGCTGCTAAGTTAAAAACTGTGCATTAAAACATCATGAGATAACCGGCACCAGAAAAATAACTAATTAAGGCCGGGTCACACAGAGGCGATCCGGTAGCGATAGCGATCCGATAACGAGAGCGATCCGATACCGAGTATGGGATCGCGCCCGCTTGCTGTGTGTCAGGTTGCATACAAATTCGAACATTACAAAAATATCGTCTCGCTATCGGATCGCTATCGCTTTCGGATCGCCTCTGTGTGAACACTACTTTAGTTCGTCAAATAGATTTTGTTCAAAAATATAATATTGTACATTTTTGACCCAGTCATCATCCCAATCATGGCCCTGACTCACTTCTTGCGAGACGAGGTTCCGAATCCCAGCTATGCGACAATTTAGTGGGCTGTTTATGCTATCATCATCATCATATCAGCCGAAGGACATCCTTTGCTGGACGAAGGCCTCTCCCAAAGTCTTGCGCCGCCCGCATCCAACGATTTCCGGCGACCTTCACCAGATCGTTGGTCCATCTTGTGGAGGCCTGCCAACGCTGCGCTTATGCTATGCTTGTTTAAAAATATAACATTTTCTACAGAGCGAACGTCAAACCCAGTACTGAATATTTGCATTAAAATAATATTATCTCCATCACAATACCACCATTTCCTACGATACATACGTAAATAACGCTGGACTGGTGTAAACGCAGCATTCCCATCGTAAATCACTGGCGATTATCTCTGGACGTCTCTTCTGCATCTCGTATCATGAATAATGTATCCCTACCTATACTCGAGAGATGGGTGAAACGGAATAATTCTATTATTCGAATCATTCGATACTGGAACCGATTCGAATAAGAAAACTTCGACACGAGAGTTTCAACGCTTTTTTTAAATAGAATATAGTGACGAGACGAGCAGGTCATGTGCCTGATGGTAAGAAAGATGCCTAAGATAACAGCACAGTGACACGCAGCTATTGGAACATGAAGAGTCCAAATCATTACCTAGCATTGCGCTGCGCGCGTCACTCAGATGTATAAGATGTTTTATCTCTATTCCCTTTCATGTTTCTGGAAACATTGCTCTTCAAACCGGAACACATTGATATTTTCACATAACTGCTTGGCGGTAGAATAATTGGCAAAGGTGTGGTACATCACCAGGTGGACTCTGCAAAGAGTTCTAGCTATTTTATACTAGCAGCGCCCCGCGATTTTTCCCGCGTAGTATCCATTGCCGTTATTTATCTGTAAAAAAATAGAAATCAAATTTTAGATCGGTCATCATCTAAACATCCTAACTTTCGCACAATAATATTTGTAGAAAGTAAAATGTCTTTGTTTACGCGTTGATAGGTTTATAGTTAACGTAAAGGTACGCTAAGACTTTGTTGTCTATTACTACACTAGTTAAAATGATTATTGGAAATGTTTAATTAATTTAAAAAAAATGCAATCATCATGTATAATCAAAAAATAAAAACGCATTAGTACATCCACTCTTGGCAGCCAAAGATTTTTCAGAGATTTTGCAGGCAACACTCGAACCTAGAAATCGTGCGTCTTTGCTAAAGCAACACAATCGAATAATGCAACTCATTCGATCAAAATTTTCGTTACACATCTATTGTACCTACCTTATCGGACGTGTATCACGCATATGTTGGTTATGTACGAGACGTGCACAATAACTCGTTGTTATTCAAACTTGGAATTTTACTGCTGAAATGTGGATGGGTTAATTCATATATAGTTCTTATTTACATTTAGAAGCATTTATTGTGATATATGGAATATCATAAACAGCTTACTTTATGTTCCCACTGCTGGGACTCGTGATCTTCTCTCACAAGGAGAGAGTCAAGGTCATAATTCACCCTGGTCAAAAGAGGGTTGATGAACGACTTATGTTCTAGAAAAGGTGTCTTTCTTGCTATATTTTTTTTCCTATTTTACTATTTTTTCCTGCACTGTTAAGACTAGAGATAATTAATTATATACAACAAAGTTACGCTATCTTTTATAGTTTTATAAACTCAGTCAAAAAGTAAACTATATTTCCTTTCAAATAATGATAAAATATAAACAGAGGATATATGAGAAGTCTACTAAATTAAATGATTAAAATGATTCCTCACAATTTTGAGGCGGCCATTGTTCCCAACGCGACGGTGAAAAGAAAATAAATTGAAATGGCTGAAAAACTTAAAAATTGGTTAAACACCACCTATGACTATTAATGAAGATTATTAACCACGGTCAATACACATCTGCGCTACAGATCTATATTTATAAAAGCGAAAGGTCACTCATCAAGGAATCTCAGAAACTACAAATGCTAGGAATCAGAAATTTTGCATGGAGGTCCCTTTTAGCACGTAGGCGCTCGCTAAGACGGGGTTTTGCGAAATTCAACCCCTAAGGGGGTGAAACAAGGGATCAACGGTTGTATGAAAATTCGTAATTTTCTAAGTTATCAAATTTTGTATCTAGACACTTGACACGAAGCATACGAATGTTTGTTCTATCAATTTTGTAATTTTGAACTGTACGGGGATGAAATTGGGGTTGAAATGGGGAATTAATGTCAATATGAAAGTTCCCAACCGTTGAAGATAAAACCATGAAACTCTGTAGGTATATAGACACTTGACACGAAGCGGACGAATGTTTGTTCATGCAATTTTGTAATTTCGAACTGTACGGGGGTGAAATTGGGGTTCAAATGGGGGATGAATGTCAACATGGAAGCTTCCAATCGTTGAAGATAAAACCATGACACTCTGTATATAGACACTTGGCACGAAGCAAATAAATGTTTGTTCTAGCAATTTTGTAATTTCGAACTGTACGGGGATGAAATTGGGGTTGAAATGGGGGATGAATGTCAATATGGAAGTTCCCAATCGATGAAGATAAAACTATGAAACTTTTTATAGGTATAGGCACTTGACACAAACCCAATATGTATGTATGTTCAATCAATGTATAATGTATGTTCAATTAATTTGCTAATTTCGAGCTGTATGGGGATAAAATTGGAGTTGAAATGGGGGACAAATGTCTCTTACGCGGTGACACCTAAAAAACTGAACCGATTTTGATGAAATTGTTTTACTATAAGCTGTTTTTAGTTACCGTAAATGTGTCTGGGTTTAAAAATAGGTTACATGCGCCTTGCGGGGTTGCCTGAGTTACCCTAGTATTTATTTCGCGCGGACGAAGTCGCGGGTAACAGCTAGTTATTAATAAAAACGTGCTTCCGAACGCTTCGTGGTTGTGAATCTGTAGTACCAGGGACAGTTAACCGGAAAAAAAAAATTGTACTGTAGTGGCCAGGGTTAGGCAAGTGGGTAAAGAAGTTTTCACTTTAAGTATTTTACTAGCCTGGTGGATTATGGTCTTTACTACCTCCTTTTGAGAGAAAGCTTCGCATTCCAACTATGGCAATGCTATGTACAATAATACGTGTGGGTTTTATTACTTCAGGATTCTTGTAAAAAGTCATTACGCGTTATAACTTATATTAATTTGTGAGAATAAACGCTTCATTTTTGGCATTCTACCCCTGTACATTGGCCTAATAATGTCACTACCTTTTTTTTTTTAAATCTACTGCCACCCTAAAGCACTTTTGACGGAGAGCCCCAACAGTCGTTTTAATAAACAATAATGACAAACGGACCGCGATTTGAATTTATCACCAAACACGTGTCGGGTGCGATTTTAGGTATGAATTTATGAACGAGATGATAAAAGGTATCACCCTCGATATTTTGCACTTATCGTAAAAACATTTTCAAGCCATTTTATTGACGTTGAAATGTATTTTAATGTATTTACGATAGTATTTTTTTTAAATATTAGATATTCATACCTAAACAAAATAGATAATAAGTTATTTTCTCCGAAAAAAAAAATGTTTTTTTTTTCCGAAAGTAGTTATTTTCTCCGAAAAAAAATTATTTTTTTTTCGGAGAAAATAACTTATTTTATATATACAAATACTGACTTCAATTTAAAATTTAATTCAGGCACTCAATCAAATTTCACAATAATCTACATATTATTATGTCGCCTAAACGAAAATAAATTTTAATTGTTATATTGGACCGTCTCTAAAGTATGAGCAAACAAAATAATAACCATTAAAAAGTGGCCAAGTGCGAGTTCGACTCGCCCATGAAGGGTTCCGTTGCAGCAAGTAACATAATATACATAGTACACATAGTTCTTGTAGTTCGTTGTAACTTTGATCGAAGTTTCAATAATAGTGTATTTATGACGTACTAAAAAAAACTACTCATCAGATCGAGTTCAAACTAATTTTCGTTGGTAGTTTACATAGTAATGTACATCATATATTTTTTTTAGATTTTTCATTCTCTTACTTTAGAAGTTAGAGGGGGGGGGGGACACACATTTTACCACTTTGGAAGTGTCTCTCGCGCAATTTATTCAGTGTAGACGAAAATGATTTTAGAAACCTAAACATAATTTTTGAAGACCTATCGATAGACACCCCACACGTGTAGGTATAATGAAAAAAAAAATTGAGTTTCAGTTCTCAGTATGGGGGGCAACCGTAATTTTTCTTTTTTTTTTGTTCAAATCTTAATGCGGTTCACAGAATACATATACTTACCAAATTTCAACAGTGTAGTTCTTATAGTTTCGGCAAAAAGTGGCTGTGACATACGGACGGACAGACAGACAGACATGACGAATCTATAAGGGTTCCGTTTTTACGTTTTACGGAACCCTAAAACGATGCACGATTGGCGGAGCAGTGCTATCGCGTAACTTACATAAATAAGATAA
Source organism: Ectropis crepuscularia (assembly GCA_963693475.1). Taxonomy (NCBI): domain Eukaryota; kingdom Metazoa; phylum Arthropoda; class Insecta; order Lepidoptera; family Geometridae; genus Ectropis; species Ectropis crepuscularia. The sequence continues at coordinate 21,582,810 of OY856342.1, forward strand.
ACATACATCTGAATCGAGAACTTCCTCCATTTTTGGAGTCGGTTAAAATTTATAAACCGACTCCTGTATAACCTGTGACGCATTAATTTTCAAAAAGTAGACTTTAAGAATAAGAGACTTGACGTATTTATGTTACCACATACAACGGATTAAAATACTCAGAAAACGATAATACGAGGGTCAAACTGAAAGTTCTTAGAAAATCAAAAACTGATTACATTAGCCAGTTATTAGTTTTATTACATCTATTCAAAATATTGTCCATTCACGTCAATACACCGCTGCATGCGATGGAACCACTGGGAAAAGCACTTTGCCCACTCGTCCTTAGGGGTCTCTTCAATGGCATCGCGATACGCAGCCACCGCTTCTTCAGCATTCATAAACCGCTTTCCTTTAAGTTTTTCTTTAATTTTTGAAAATAAATAAAAATCACAAGGCGCGAGGTCGGGGCTATACGGCGGGTGACCCAGTAATTCAACGTTTGATGTCGCCAAATAGTCAATCGTTCGCTTGGCGGTGTGCGATGAGGCGTTGTCGTGGTGAAGGAGGATCCTACTGCGAGGTCGTTTCTCTCGAACTTTTTCCAAGACAAGTGGCAAACAATTGGTAGTGTACCATTCTGCAGAAACTGTTTTTTGATCCTCTAACACAATTGTTGCGAAATGACCTATCCTTCCAAAGAACGAGGCCACCATTTTTTTCCCCGCACTTCGATCTCTCTTCACTTTAGTTGGCAACTCCTCGAAAGGAAACACCCACTGAGCAGATTGTCTTTTAGTTTCAGGATCATAACAGTAAATCCAGCTTTTGTCACCTGTTAGTATGTCGAACACAGCATTTGAGTCACCTTCGTTAAATCTTTCAATCATTTTACGGCACCAATCCACACGATGGAGTTTTTGAGCCTCAGTCAAATTATGAGGTATCCACCGGGCGCAAAGCTTCCTGACCGCTAAATGTTCGTGTAGGATTTTGTGCACTTGACTCATACCGATGCCTAAGCTTGTCCGAATCTGCTGATATGTCACTCTTTTGTCAGTCTCTATCATACGCCGCACAACACAGATGTTATCTTCAGTCGTCGCCGTAGAAGGCCGTCCCTCACGTAAATCATCAGTGAGATTAGTGCGACCACGTTTAAACTCATTAAACCAGTTGTAAACAGTCGCACGAGATGGGGCTTCATCGTGAAAGGCCAATCGTAGTCTATCATAACTTTCTTGTTGACTTAAATGACATCGAAAGTCATAAAAAATCATTGCACGAAAATTTTCTCGTGTTAAATTCATGTTGACGTGACACAGACAATTTTCAATTTGCCGCCAAATCGTAAAACAAATGACAAATGAATGAAGTATATACTTAGTAATATTGGCAAAGAGTTCTATTTTCAAATTATAGAATTATTTTTTTATTATATTGTTTATAAGTGGCCAGTTCTAAGAAATTTCAGTTTGACCCTCGTAATCTATTCGAAATCCAAAGTTACCTTTAAAGCTTTAGCGAGGGTTCCTAATAAGCAAACATTTTAAACTGTATCTATATCCATTACCACATCCCACAGGGTTTGTCTGGTACCAACAATCCTTCCCAAGGCTTCGCTTTACCGGCTAAATGAGTTTAATTAGAAGTTAGCTCAAACGTATCTCCACACACAGTGTTTTTGTGAGTATTTTCACGTATTTCGAGGATTTTCATCGGCGACTGCGAGGTGCGATTGAATTTTTTCGAGTGGAAGCGACAGAGCTTACTGACACGTAGGCGTCTGAATTATGGAAGTGGCAATATTTAGAAACTTGTGTGCAATGTTTAAGTGAACACCGTATCTAATATAAATGAATGATCCGAGTAGCTATTATAAAATTTTGTGTTGTGCCAGTAAATTGTTTAGTTAAAACAATAATTTAATTTAACCCAGAAAAAACAAGAACCAACTTCAATTCAAAATTAAATTCAGACACACGACTTAGTTTCATATATTTTGATGAATCTATCATCAAGTCATCCAGATATAGCATAAAAATAGCTTTTTGTTGATTTTTCAATAAAGTGGCCAAGTGCGAGTTGGACTCGCCCATGAAGGGTTCCGTTGCAGCAAGTAACATAATATACATAGTACACATAGTTCTTGTAGTTCGTTGTAACTTTGATCGAAGTTTCAATAATAGTGTATTTATGACGTACTACAAAAAAACTACTCATCAGATCGAGTTCAAACTAATTTTCGTTGGTAGTTTACATGGTAATGTACATCATATATTTTTTTAGATTTTTCATAATCTTACTTTAGAAGTTAGAGGGGGGGGGGGGACACACATTTTACCACTTTGGAAGTGTCTCTCGCTCAAATTATTCAGTGTAGACGAAAATGATTTTAGAAACCTCAACATCATTTTTGAAGACCTATCGATAGAAACCACATACGTGTAGGTTTGATGAAAAAATAATAATTTTGAGTTTCAGTTGTCAGTATGGGGGGCAACCCTAATTTTTATCTTTTTTATTTTTTTTTTGTTCAAATCTTAATGCGGTTCACAGAATACATCTACTTACCAAGTTTCAACAGTGTAGTTCTCATAGTTTCGGCAAAAAGTGGCTGTGACATACGGACGGACAGACAGACAGACAGACAGACAGACATGACGAATCTATAAGGATTCCCTTTTTACGTTTTACGGAACCCTAAAAACAACAGTAGGTACCGATATCGATATTTTTTTTTAGGTATTAACCATCAAAATGTATTCAGTATTTGCGAAGCTATCGTGTTACATATGTACATGCGAGAACTAACAACTAACGACTAAACATCGCTAAACTATCACTGGATAATCGTTTTTATGAAAATTCACCAATAAAGAAAGACGCTATATTCGATTTTTTTTTTGTCTCATACGTTTTCCTAGATTCCCTATTTTTTTTTTCAAATCTGCAAAAATCTTAAAACGTGTACAGCGATTATGTTTTCATTTACTCCAAAGCTCAAAGTGTCCATTGGAGCAGAGTAATTTTTTCTCAGATTAAAATAATGATGTGTCTGATATTCCTCTCACCAGAAAATTATACTCTTAGTGCGTCAATTCGTCGAAGCAAATATAATAACTAGGTTTGCCCTCAGGTACTACTAGGTACAGGTATTACTAGGTACAGGAATAATACAGCTTGTTAAGTTTTATACAACGCCCTCAGCGCTGGCTTGAGCATTACTTTTATGACGTAAGGGAATTATTTGAGCTACAGCTATTGTTAGTATTGTGGAAACATTCTTAATAGTAGTATAAATTTACGTAATAATTTATGTTACTTCTAACATATTTCTGTAATTTTTTTTTGACTTGTAAATCGGTTTCAAAAAAATAAGCAGAATTTAAAACGCAACATAAAATGTATGTATGTGAAAAAATTAAAAAAAATCTAGTGGTGAAAAAAAAACAGTCTTTTATCTAAAAATTAAACACACATTCCACTAATTTTAATTATAATATTTTAATAATAATTGAATTTAACATAGATGTTTGTATATTTTTATGTCTTTTACAGTACAGGTACAGGTCCACGGATTTCGATACCTTTTAAATAAGACCACCTCTAAAGTATTACTTATAAAACAAAAAAAAACATCAATCGCTTCACAATTATGAGCTATCGCGTAACATATATAAATACAAAAACAACTAAATTTCATGTCGTTTAAATTTACTAAAACTTAACCTACTGTAGAGCTTTTATTCAATACTAGCAGTGCCCCGCAGTTTTACCCGTGTAGTTGCCACCCCTCTATTTTTCTGAGATAAAAAGTAGCCAACGTGTTTTTCAGATTTAACTGTGTTCCGAATTTCAACACAATCTGTTAATGTATGTGAAACTCTTATGTGATTAAGCAACAAACATTTAAACATTCAAGCATATAAACTTAGAAATGTTTCTATTATTTTGATCTAGAGCCTCTTCCACTCTACTATAAGCTACCCAGTACTCTCGGGGTTCAATACAATAAATAAACTAAAGAGACACGCAGCGACTGTCTGCGGTGTTGGCAATTGAAATTTTATCCCGGCTTTATGCCATCGGTTACCAATAAAATGGTATAAAATAAACAAAATATCCAGAGCGGGGTGAAGATTTAAAATAATCGAAAGTATTGAAGAATTTTCAAACCAATCTTCATATGTGTATCATCTAAATTACTGTTGATACTGCTCTAAGACCCAAATAAAGAGGTGTAGGCACGAATAGACTAGTCTACTAGACTACTAGGATGAGTAAATGCGTTGCCTACATGGGTTTTGGTTTGGGTAATTTCACCTTATAACTTTACTTTAATACCGTCACACTACAATCTAACGATGCTAAATTATAGAATGATCTAACTTAACGTGCTACCGTAGGCTTATAATCTTGCACATTTATTTTTATGTATAGAGCGGTGAGACGAGCAGGACATGTGCCTCATGGTAAGCAACATGCTTGCTCATTGTAGCCAGTGGCATGCAGTTATGGGAAATAGAAGAGTCCAAATCATTACCTAGTACTACACTGTGCTCGTCACCCAGAGATAAGATGTTTTATCTCTATGCCCAGTAATTTCTATTCACTGAAAACGCTGCCATTCAAACTGGTATTACAAACTAATGGTATTAACAATTTGACGGTGACATTTTAGAGGTATCCGAAAAAGAAACAATAAAAAGAGACGGGTAGAGCAAGACATGTGCTTGATAGTAAGTAATATACCTGCCCATAACGATGCAGTCCCACGTAGCTATTTGAACATGAGTAGTCTAAATCGTTGCCTAGCACTGCACTGCTGCTCTTGTTATCCAGAGATATACTTTGATTTATCTCATTGCGCTATAATTTCTCTCGAAATATTACCCTCAAATCGGACGACATTTATATTTGCACAATTCTGCTAATGCTATCTCTATCAGTGAGATCTATTTTGAAGACACATTCAAAAACTAAATTAATGCTAATGTCATAAATAGTAATATCTAAATCTTTGATCCAAATCGCAACTAAAAACTACCTCAGTCATATCTCTGCAATTGCATGTCACTAGTCACTAAGCTATAAAATGGCGTGTTGCTAACCATCAAGAGCATGTCTTGCTTGTCCGTTAATTTGTCCGATAAAATAACAATGTCTAATTGTTTCATTTTTTATTCGAATAAAATAAAACTTAGTTTTGTTTACAAATAAAAAAGGGTTAAAAAAACCGGAGCTTCTTTTTTCAAAATTACCTAGATGCAGATAAACACGTCTAAATTAAAATTGCCCTTCCTTACGTTGGGTTTAAATAGCTCCCTCAAATTTGAGATCCCCGTCGTATTTCTCTTGTCCCATAAACTCATCACAGGAACTCATAAAACCTTTGATATAAGACCCTAATTTGTTAAAAATTCTCAGCACCACATCGGAGATTTCCGTATCAGGAATCAAATAGATATGATGAACCGTACCACCTAACCGCAAGCGCGAATTTAGTATAACTGAGTACAGTCAGCTACACAGTGCAATGATGTGTATAAACGAATAATCTATATATTTGTTGTACGTCTTATGTGTTGTGTTATTCTCAAATTGAATAGATGTTGCTATTTTAAATGACGTAATAACTCAAAAACTATATGCAGCCCACTTTATGATCCTATTATTCATCATCATTCAACTAATTTTGAATCATATTTCAATAATCTTAGAGTTATGTTACTTTATTTTAATACCACGATCTTTCCGCAGGATAACACAGCTTGCCGTGGCTTGCCACGGAACGCCGCGCGATGCCGCAGTACAACCTGCCTTGCCACGCTGTGTCATGCCGTCGGTGGGTGTCGACCCTTACTTGGACAAATTTTGTCTCTCTAATGTCTCTTAAACTAAATTTCATATAGGTACTTTTAAAATCAAATTTAATAAAGAGTACGTTTAAAAAACCGACTTTTAAAATGAATAAATAATTTATTTTCAAAATTTTATACAGACTACCAATCTAGCCCAAAAACGACGACGCCAGCGCGGCGTCGCGACGTCACACAAAAAATCATTACTCAAAAATGAAACCAAATTGTGTGTGTCTGTAAACGACAATGTACTAATTAATATTATCGATTATCTCTTAGGCATCAAAAGATACTATAGTCCGGTCAATTTAGACATTCGAAGTTACCTAAATTCCCACCAAGCTGAAAATCGGTAAGATTGTTTAAAATATCATTAAAAACAAAATTTGAAAGTTCCCCATCTTTCCCCTGTGAGGAAAAAAATTTATTCAAGGTCAAAGGTAAAAAAAATGAGTTTATAGCTATTTGCAGCAAAACGGTAAGTGTAATCATAAAAATATCGCAGAAAAAAATTGTAGATCATAAAATTATCTACAAAAAATTTCTTGTACTTTTTTTTCTACGAGCCACCATTTTTGAGATACGAGTATAACGATTCAAAAAGTTGTAAAAGTTGTAATCGTCATAATATGCACACGTTTCCTCGCCACCAATGAGGTTTTTTTTTTAACTTCTATAGGCTTACACTTGACCGCCAGCTCGCCTGATGTTAAGCGACGATGTGGTCTACGATGGAGCGTGTTTACCTAGAAAAAAGGTGTGTGCTTAAGACCACACGGCAGAAGTGAAAACTTCATTAGCTGATTTTTGTATTAGATAGGTATGTCGTATTATAATAAAATATTATGGATCGTATTAGTTGAATAAACGAGTAAAACAAGCCAGAAATTAAAGTAAATATTTATTGAAATTTTATTTATATACAAAATAGCTGTTACCCGCGACTTAGTCCGCGCGAAATAAATACTATGGTTACTCAGGCAGTACTTATTTGTATACCCAGATTGTATACACATTTATGGTTAGTAAAAAAAGTGTCCATGTTCAAAAAGTTGTTGGCCGGGGCCGGCTTTTTAAAAGTTACTCCAACTTTGTATGCATTCACACGTTGCACCCCTATGATGCCCCTAACATTGTCCGCAAAAAGATTGGTGAGTGTAATAGGATTTTTGTTAGCGACTTTCTCCTGATCCGTCGATTCCACATACACTACACAGTCTCCACTACGATTTTCTGGGAATAGTCTCTTTCTCTTATAAAGGGGTTTTCTAAATAGTTTGTAAGAAACATTTTCACTTGGATTTGGCTTCAATAGTTTTCTTTTTCTGGTCTGTTCGACGGGGTCACCCCCGTCGCTAGCGACGCTCATATTTATTTATACTATTGACTATATACAAAACTAAATATTTACACGAAAGAAACGAAATATTTACACAGCAAAACTAATTAATTTGATTGTGAAAATTTTAAAGCACCCGTCGTGTTTTCCCGCCAAAAGAAAAGTCTTTTGGAGTTGGTAACCGTCAGTGTTGCCACTATGATTTTGAGCTTGTCGCCAAATAGTTATGAAACAAAGTCGCCGGTTTTGATTGAATTATTAAGGGAATAACAGTCTGGAAGAATACATAAGCTATTTTATCCCGGAAATATAGCTGCTAGTAAGAATATAAAATGGCACTGGTCTAAGTACCTACAATGTTAAGCAATTTAAATTAAAAGGGAAAAGGAATAACTTAAGGCAATAATTAACATTATTATCATGTAAGATTCAAACGAAAATACAAATGATTGAATAAAATGTTAATAATATAATTGGGAAAGTCCCTGCTATAATGTGCGTATATTTATCTGTATGTATAGAAATTGGAAGTAGAGTTTATGGTAGACTTCCATGTTGTTTATGTTTGAGAGAATGAGTTAATTTCCTTATAAATATGACCTGACTCCCAATGACCTTGTGTTTTTCCTTCTCCAACCTTCTACACTACACTAGTATATTCCCCTTTGTCGGTAACACGTCGTCTAAATCCGCTAAAAGGTTTTAAAAATTCGCCAGTTTCAGCGACAAAGTCGCTAAGGTGTCAACACTGGTTGCCGGTAGCGAGCAGCGAAAGAGAGAGAGAGTATCTATTGTTCCATGTCCTCCTCTAACAATTATCTTTCTCGGTCTGGCACGTTTGTTGACCACATTATCTTTCTCGCTCTAGCATCCCGAGTTTACCCGAAATTTCTTATCATATCCGAGCGTGATGATCACGTGATCATGAATCCATTTCACAGCCCACGAAAATTCTGTCCATAGCGCGCCTAAAGAAGTTTTCACTTCAAAAACCGATTCACTCTCGATTTGAAGAAACAAAGATTTTAACCATCGGGAAAAACCCACTCAGGCTATTCCACAGCCTAGACGTTCTTATCACAAAAGTAGAGTCAAATCTCTTCGTTCGTGTCTCTGAAACATCAACCATGGTATCAGATCATGCAAATCAGTCGCACACTCTCCGAAGTGTATCCGATAAAAAACCGATAGGCTAGCAATTTTTAGGCGATGTTCAAGACTTTGAAGTCTTTTTCGCACAAGAGTTTCGTTGCCTATGAGCCTTTTTGCACGTCTCTCGATCGATTCCAGAGCCTCCAGCTGATAATTAGCCCAGCCATCCCAAAAGTGCGAACAGTACTCCATACAGGAGCGAATCTGTGCTTGATATAATGTAAGCAACTGTTCAGACTTGAAGTACCTTTGCACCTTTGAGAGGACACCAAGTTTTTTAGCAGCCAGTTTAGCCTTGGACTCGATATACGAGCCAAAGTTGAGCGTAGAGGTCAAAGTAACGCCCAAAAGCTCAAGATGGTCAGACACCGGCACGGATACACCTCTAAAAGTTGGAGTCAGTTGGAAAGGACTCCTTTTAGAGGAGAACAGACACGCCTGCGTCTTACTCTCGTTGAACTTGACCAGATTGGCATCGCCCCATTTGGACACCACCTCAAGGGTCAAGCTCGAACGTTCGATCAGACTCTCTTTCAGTACCTGAGTTTGATGCCCAGTGGCTCTCGCGCTAGATATGTAACTCTCTACAACGGTGCTATCATCTGCGTACCCAAAGATACCGGGCTTCAACAGATCGTTGATATGTAGCAGGAAGAGCGTCGCTGAGAGTACCGACCCTTGAGGGACTTCGGCATTGATAGCCATTTGATCCGACGAGCAGCCATCAATGACAACTCGTAAGGATCGATCCCGCAAGAAGTCCGATATCCACGCAATGAACCCAGGAGACAAACCATAACTAGAAAGCTTGCTTATAAGGCCGTCATACCAAACCCTGTCGAAAGCCTTCGAGATATCCAGGGAGACTGCAAGTGCTTCCCCGTGTTTCTCAATAGCTTCACTCCAGATGTGAGTGACGTACGCTAGAATATCCCCGGTGGACCGGTTTCGGCGAAACCCGTATTGTTGGTCTCTGAGGAGGTCGTTCGATTCTAGGTACGTCAGAAGCTTGTGGTTTAAGACACGTTCCATAGTCTTGCAGAGTATGGACGTGACCGCGATTGGCCTGTAGTTGGCAGGGTCAGCACGACTACCCTTTTTGGGCACAGGTTGCACATTGGCAAGCTTCCAAGACTTCGGTACTAGCCCAGTTTGTAGAGAGAGTCTAAATAGGCGTGTCAATATCGGTGACAACTCAGGCGCACAAGCCTTCAATACTAGAGCAGGAATGCCATCTGGGCCACTGGCTTTATTCACGTCCAGATTGCGTAGCACTTTGCGAACCTCCTTTTGGCGAATGCGTATCTCTGACATAAAAGTCGAACAGCCAGGTGGAGTAGGAGGTGTCGCGCTACCAGCATCTAGACGCGAAGATTCCGCAAACAAGTTTGCTTTCTCCGTTGCAGTGTGAGCCAGTGTCCCATCAGGTTTCAGCATTGGCGGTAGTGAGGAGCGGCAGAAGTTTGATTCGACCGATTTAGCTAGGGACCAAAACGCTTTGCTGCCCGCTGGGTACGAAGCTAGTTTGTTCCCTATTCGACTAATGTGGCCAAACCGAGCCCTCTGAAGAACCTTTTTGCATGCCTTAGCAGCCTTGTTGAACGCTTTCTTCTTCTGGTGTATGTCCCTTGCCTTACGCTATCGAGCATCAACCCAGGCTAGGTAGGCCTTATGTTTAAATGCTTCAGCACTTTTACATTGTGAACCAAACCAAGGGCGAGCTTTGCTGGATAATGGGATGTCGGTGTATGGAATGAAATATTCCATAGCCGTTCGTATTACATTAGTCACAGCATCCGCGCAGACTGAGGGATCACTAGAAGCGAAGCACAATGACTGTCACGGGTTAGACGCAAAGAAAGAGCGCACCTCATCCCAATCTGCTGACTTGTATCGTCTCAACCGCCGGTTGCCTCTAGGGCTGGGATCAGACGGATGGTAGACAGATACAGATTTCACCAGACAGTGGTCGGAGCTGCGTAACGGCGACGATACCGCCACCGAATAACGGTCTGGATCAGTTGTCAGCAGAAGGTCTAAGCAATAAGGTGTATGCGACTCGACGTCGGGTACTTTTGTGGCCTCTTGGACCAGCTGGGTTAGGTCTAACGATAAAGCTAGCTTTCTCGTTTCCTGCCCAGCGTGGTCAGTGTCCCGGTATGGGTACAGCCATTCCTTATGATGGCCGTTGAAGTCCCCCAGTAACACTAATTGGGAAGGGTACTTCTGTTGAGCCGCGTCCGCCGCCTCACTTAAATACTCCGTGAGCCTAGTCGTCTCCAGATCTCCGCTATGCGACGGATACACACAGACGTAGATAATTTGTCACCTGATTAGCACCACCCAGGGACGACGTGTGAGGTTTCAATATAGTATAGGTGCTTCCTCACGGACGTACTCATGCATATTATGACGATTACAACTTTTACAACTTTTTGAATCATTATATATCAAAAACGGTGGCTCGTAGAAAAAAAGTAAGACATTTTTTTTGTAGATAATTTTATGATCTACAATTTTTGTCTGCTATTTTTTTTGGTCGGCTGTTATTTTTATGATAAAACGTACATTTTTGCTGAAAATCACGATAAACTCATTTTTTTTTACCTTTGACCTTGAATTTTTTTTTTCCTTACAGGGGAAAGATGGGGAACTTTCAAATTTTGTTTTTAATGATATTTCAAACAATCTTACCGATTTTCAGCTTGGTGGGAATTTAGGTAACTTTACTCTTATATTTTGGTCTAATTTGACCGGACTACTAATAATCGAGTATGTATATCATTTAAAAATAGGGTTTTAAAGTCCAAAAACCGGTTTTGCCCAAATTTGGCCGCTAGGGGCTCAAGTGGGAAGCCGACGGTCGTGTGTTCGATTCCCCCCCAGTGCAAATATTTGTGTGATGAATTAAAATATTTGTACTGTGTCTGGGTGTTTCTATGTTTAATAAGTATGTATTTACAAATATATCCTACTAATATTATAAATGTCAAAGTATGGATGTTTGGATATTTGAATGTTTGTTGCTCAATCACGCCGTAACGTATGAACGGATCAGGCTGAAATTTGGAACACAGTTAGATTTTATCCCGAAAAAACAACGGTAACAACGGGAACGGGAACAACGGGAACGGGAACAACGGGAACGGGAACTAAGCGGGTAACACCGCGGGGCGCTGCTAGTTAGTAATATATCAGCTATCTGACCGCCATAGTACAAGTTTTGCTTAGTTTGGGGTCAGATTGTTTTGTGTGTGAGTTGTCCACCAATATTTATTTACTAGCAGGTAGACTTGGCTGACACCAACTTCAAATAGATGAGTGGGTGGTGCTTAAATTAATTGTTTTAATTTATTTTTCGCTCATTAGAGAAAATAGAGAGAAACAGAGGTTGAGTTGTAGAGGTAGAGATAAATGTCTTCGAAATCGGTGCAGTGGTTTTTGAAATATCAATAAAAATCCGAAATTGCTTATTTTGACGACGTATTTGTATGCCATTTCATTGAAACAATGTGATTAGTTGAGTTTACAAGAAATATTAAATTAAGTCGAGTGTCCGAGTTTAGTCATAAATTGAAGTCGGGCTTCGGAGAAAATAACATTATTTCAATACTGTGATTAAATACTTAATAATTGGAAGACGTTTGTCACATTACTCAAAGAAAAAAAAGAAGTAAGTACTTAAGCAGATTTATTTGTACACATTTCTCTGCCTGACAGTACCTAGTTCCAATATCCATTATGAAATACCCAATACCATCAGCGCTATGCCTCACTTGAATATAAACAGCTGTTTAACTCCTATTCATAGAACGTTGTAAGCTAACGTGTTGAGGCGTTATCACTTCATGTTATACGTTCTGAATGAATTGGTTACGTAGAATCCTTTGCTGACTTTAAATATTTGATAAAACAAACAATAGATATGAGAGTACGGTTTTTTATATAAACGGTACCATTAGGTCTGTTAGTCTATGTCATCGTTTACAACGATTTTTATTTAATTTGATTTAGGTATATGTACGAAATGTTTTTTTTACATTAACGTTAATATTAAGTGAGTTTATATAGTTACAGTTTTATCGTGTAATGACATAGAAAGTGATTGTTCTGTACAAAAAGTTACAAACAAGCAGACTTCCATCTGATGGTAAACGGTAACCATCGTATTTCCTACAATACTGTGGTTTCAACGTGTTCAGTTTAAGTATTGTTAAAATTTTGCCACTTTAACTTTATCGGGAGCAAAGTACCTAAAGAAACTGTGTGCATAAAATATTAGATTTAATCATGTACGTGAACCTGACGTTAAAGTAATTTCAAGTACTAAATTTCTGGACTAAATCTAAAACTTTTCTGTTGACCAAAAAATTTGCATCTTTCGCCCACAAAAAGTCCTGGTGATTAAACATAGGTCCTGCAATAGTATAAAAATCAACCACTTTTGGAAGTTTACTAATCAAAATATCAACGTCACGTAAGACAGATATCGGATCGTTTTCAGCGTGCATAATAGCTATCGGAACAGTAATTTTTTCAACCGGATAGGTTGGAGGAACTTCTGTGCCATATATTTGATGATTGTTATTATGGTAGTTATATTGCCGAAACTCATTCTCTTCTATTAGTTGTCTGTAATGCAGTACTTGCTTTACTGCAGCACCAGAAGGAATATGGCCTATTTGGGATGGGAGCTGTACATAGTTGAGCTGCGGATAGTCAGCCCCAAACACAGTAAAAAGGGCGCCCACGCACAATAGTAACGTTAGTTCACTTCTTGGGCAAAATTTGGTACTTAAAAACTTTGACATACCACTATAAGGGAGAAGGTCATATAAACCCACAGTTTCAGCAACATCAGCCTCCGGCTCTACAGGGAAAAAAAGACGAAACAACAGCGGTTTTGCGTGATAAACCCAAGCTACTGTAGCCATCGATATCATCAAAGATATTTTTTTCATTGTATTCTGGCTTCAATGATGCTAACACATAAAAAAACAGTCGTGCCTTGAGAATGTCCAATATAAGTTAGTTTAGTTTTATTGGATGTGTCTAAAGCAAAATCAATAAGTGCAGGCAGATCGTAGTATCCAATTTCGTGCCAGGAAAAGTTTCAAAAAGTTTTTACGTTTGGAGTCATAGCGATGTGCCTTCTTGAGTACTTATTGCCTCGTGCATTTCCAAGGTAGACATCGTAACCCTTGTCCCACAATACGAAAGGGAGGGCATCCGGACCAAGAGTGAGCCAATCGTCAGAGCTAAGGAAGAGTCCGTGCATTAATAAAACAACAGGGCCCGTATTGTTTATTCTATAAATAGTAAGAATGTATCCATCTTCAGTAGTAACTTGATATTCTTGTGCATTATAACCACGTTCAGCAATCAATTCAGGTGTAGTGGATGATATGTTTCTCGATGACTTTTCTTGTACTGTAATTGATACTGTGGCTCCATAAAGGTTTGACAAAGTAAATATGTACATGAATAAAATAGTTTTGCGATACCGATCATGCATATTAAAGTTATTTTTTTGCTATTTTAAATATTGCGTTCATCTAGGCATAGGCTTACATATTTTTAATTAGTGTTAGCTACGTGGCCCTTCAACTACACTCTCCCATAGTATATGCACAAATTACCGTTAAAAATATCCAATTAAAGTAAAGGTAGCACTTAAACTTGTCCGTCGTGAATAATAAATATTTGATTGCCAAGTCACGTCAGGAATTAATGTTTATTATGTTGTGTGAGAAATGTCGGTCAATAAGCATATTTTATTACAATACTAGCATGTGCCCGCGATTTTGTAAGCCTAAAATTCAGAAAAAGACTACTCCATAAAGAACTCGATATTTTTGGATGAAAGGTACATGTACTATTATTCCTATATTATATCTAAGTTTCAAATCTAATATTTAACCGTTCAATTCTAATAACGTGGCAACATAAAAACATGCAAGCTTTTGCATTTACAACATTAGCAGAATAGTAGGGTACTCAGGAATGCCTAATGTTGTAAAATTATAACTATTGCTTTAAACTTGACTTCCAATAATACGGAATTGTAAATTCGTAAAAAAAAATTACGACGACCTCTTTATAGCCTGTGCTTCAACCAGCTGAATAAAATATACAAGTGGAATTGCTATTGACATTTTATTGTTTTTACTGGAAATCCACTTTTTTTCTTTTTTTTTGTGAGCATCAGAGACTCCGGTCTTATCTCTTCTTATGCATGCGAAATAAATTAATCTGAAAAGACACAGCGGGCAGCTCAGTATGAGGACTATTACAACTATGGTACATGTAGATAATATTTTATTTGTAAAAACAACAAAATTAGGACACCATCATTACCATAGGCTTCTTTATCCCAGTGTTGGGCATTAGACTTCCGATCAGATTTTATACTGCCACCTTCTTCGGTCCGAGGTATCCAGGTTCATAAGCAGCCCACTTAATGTTCCCACAACTGGGACTCGGGGCCTTCTCTCGCAAGGAGATAGTCAAGTCTCCACGCTGGTCCAGCGCGGGTTGGTGAATGATACATGACTTCGAAAGATTCTAGGTACATGTCGGTTTCCTCACGATGTATTCCTTCACTATTTTAAGTTAGCGGCATTTCGCACATGACTTCGTAAAACCAGTGGTGCGCGTGAGCTTGAACCCGGGGGCTCCGGATAGGCAGACGTCGTTCTCCCAACTAGACCAGCCGTTTCTAAATCCAGGTTTGATCCACGATAAATGTTACTATAGGATGGATAACAAAGTATAATAAAAAATCAGCTGGATTCAATTTTATTTATTATATTTATTCACTAACTCCATGGTTTTGTCATACACTAAAGCTTTTGCGTTTTTCCCCCATAAATAGTCATTATGATTAAAATCGGAAAATGTAACTCTATAAAAGTCCACGACGTTTTTCACTTTACTGGTTAGAATCTCAACATCAGACAATGATGACATCCAATCATTGTCTGTGTGTATAATGGCTATCGGTGCAGTAATATTTTGAACAGGATACGGTGGAGGAACCTTTGATCCATACAGTTTCAAATTGGTAGTCTCTTGGAAGTCAAATTGACGGAACTTTTTGCTATCTATGAGCTGTCCGTAATGAAGTAACTGTCTCACAGAAGCTCCAGCAAAAACGTGGCTTATTTGTTCAGGAAATTGAGTGTAATTTATCTGAGGATAGTCAAATCCGTACAGAGTAAACAAAATAGTAGAACATGTTAATTTCGTCAAAAGGTTTATTGGGCAAAATTTTGTCGTGATCGCCTTAGTAAGTCCACTATATGGCAGAAAATCGTATATACCCAAAGTATTCATTATGTAAGCTTGCTCGTACTGTATTCTCACCAGAAGTCTTAATACTGGAGATTTTTCGTGGGATATCCAAGCTACTGTAGCCATCGATACCATCAATACAATTTTTTTATTGTATTCCGGTCTCAGAGACGCCATTACATAAAACACAGTTGTTCCTTGTGACTGTCCGATGTACGTCAATTGGGTTTTATTTGATTTTTTCAAAGCAACGTCTATCATTGCTGGCAAGTCATAATAACCAATTTCGTGCCAGGAAAATTCCCAAAATTCTTTTTCGTCTGGAGACAGTGTTTTATGTTTTTTGCTGTACTTATTACCTCTTGCGTTGCCAAGATAAACATCATAACCAGCTTTAGCTAACAGGAAAGGTAGAGAGTCTGAGTCAAGGACGAGCCAATTGTCAGAGCTATTTATGAGTCCATGCATGACGAAAACAACAGGACCTGTATTCTTGATTCTGTACATAGTCAGAATGTATCCATCTTCAGTAATCACTTCGTACTGTTTCACGACGAACCCTTGAGCGGTAATCAATTGTGGCGAAGTTAACGTTAAATTCCTTGATGGGGTATTGGGCGATTTATTTAAAATCGATGCACCGCTCGGTTTTTGTAGAATAAATATTAAGACGATGAAAATTAATTGACGCTGGCGAATTTCCATGTTCGAGTTTACTGATACACTATTCACAATAAGTATTTTGGATGTAGATATAACACAATTTCCTTATTAAGTCTGACAATACAGTTGTTTCAAATTAATCTCAGGGTGTTTCAATTGATATTTTTGTATAGTTTTTGTATCTTATGGTCAAAATAAATATATTTTTTTTGTACGTGAATATTGATCACAAAATATTCTTCAAAGAAATAAATAACAAACAACCGATCTAATCGCATAAAAAAATTCAGATTTCGAAGAGTGTAATTACTTTTATAATAATAAATTAGCAGATATACTAAAACATTGTTTTTCTACAAATATGGCTAAAATTGATTGTAAGCTTGATAATTAGTAATAAACGATTGTCACTGCATACGAACTGTTGCAACATCTGAGCAATTGAAATTGTTTTACTCATAGATGAAACATTTTTTTGCTACGCAAAAAGATCAACAAAGCGAGTGAGCGAGAAATCATTTTCAAGTGAAAATCGCCCGAGAGAAGAAGAGAAATCGAATGAAGTAACGTCATTACAATGTTTTCTCGAGTAGTATTATACCCGAACGTAACAGTCTGATTTCGTCGCGGTAAAAATCGTGTATTTTTTAATTAATCCTTGGGTTGCAGACCATTTTATTAAATTATTTATATTATGGCATGTTCTGTGCGTGAATGTGATACTACAAGACGATATTATAATCCGAATTAATACACTTTTCACAAGTAAATAAGATTTTGTTATTGCAATTTATCGAACCACATTTTGTAAAATTTCTGCTAGTTAGCGGCTCAGAATACATTTTTTACAACTGAATATTGATTCCTATTGTTATATTTACGTACTATTCTTGAATAAATACAGAATTTGTAATAAAATTGTGTAAAATAGTAAATTGTTTGTTTACGCTAGTGCTTGATAAAGCAGTAACGTCACGAGTATCGACATAAACATGTAAACTATCATTTTTAACCACCGACTAACAAAAGAGCTGTTAAAAGTTTGACGTCGTTGCTGTTGTCTATCTGTCTGTCTGTGTGTCTGCCTGTGGCATCGTAGAGCTCAAACGGATGACCCGATTTCGATGCGGTTTTTTTATTTCGAGGTTAATTTCTATGCGCTAGTTCTTTGCTATGTTTGGTTAATATCGATTCAAGATGGCCGCCTCTACAAAATGGCGGACAAAATATTTCTTCATAACTTCCCTCAGTGTGGGTATCAAATGAAAGAACTTAATTAGTAGAATACTATATACTATGACACATTTAAAATCCAAGATGGCCGCCACCACAAAATGTGGAATCACATATTTTTTCACTACTACCTCAATATGGGTATCAAATGAAAAGGCTTGACTGTTGAATGTTGCAAAGATTACAAACCCGAGGTAGTCGAGGGTAAATCAAAATTTTTAATTTTGTTCTTGTTAAGTGACTTCAATACAAATCAGTCAAAACAAAAAAACAAAATTTGTCTTATTCAGCAAAATTATATTGAAAACCAATAAAGGCTGTGACAGACGTAGCTATAATACATATTTTATACACAAATGTTCGAGTGTCCGCACACACAGCTATAATAGGTAATATATATTTTTGTGACGTCACCAAAATATTTCGTAATTTATGTTATGGCTTATAACTGTAAATTATGATACTTATAGCACGACATATTTTGAATGTACAGCTTGTTTCAACATTGTTCACGCACACATCACGAGTTGTTTTTCTAGCTTTTATTTATTAGTTTCACCTATCCCGATTTTAAGCAAGGTCTGATGATGGATCTCGAAGATGGTCATAGGAACTCTGTTATGAAACAATGAAATCCCGTCAAATCTGGGCTCGAATTATTCGCCTAGATGAATATTTTGGTACTCGATGGTAGCCAGGGTATGAATGAAACTCTGGGTTTTATAATCTTTGTAATAAAATGAAAAATAAAGATATAATATAGTTGGACATCACTAGTAGTACAAGCGGGTGCGAGGCGTGCGCGATACTTACATGCGTTGATTTTGCGCGTGCTGAGAGCGAATGTGGAACGAGCACGAAGCGTGTGACACGGGTCGTCTGAACACGCCCTCAATATTTAATCATTTACAAAATCATGTTTTAGATCAAGACCCCATTTATACAGCCAAAGATATCCTTACAGAAATGCTTATTGAAAATAACTCTTCTATAAAAAGGCCTGCCAACTGAAACAATCGACAATGTAAAACCGCCTTGTGTACAACACTAGTCACCAACACATGTTTAAATGGTTTTTTTATCAGGTCTCCGAACTGCCTTTGTGTGTCTTTTACATTTGACGTCTTTGGTTTTAATAACCCGAGGAGACTTCGTTGAAAAAAAAAGGAAAAAAAGGTAGAAACAATTGAAAGAAGGACAGCTTAGATTTCAAGAGGTTTTTGGTTTGTTGGGATATACCAATTATGAGGCTTGTCAAGGCCGAAAATATACTCTGATAATAAATAAATCCGACATAATATTAAAAGTGGTTCCACATCTAGATAGATACTAATTTATTTGTAAACTTGGGATCATTAACAATCGTAATGATTCATTCACCTCTATAGGGAACTTAGAGGCTAAAGCTGGAGCACAGTTCCAGATGTGGAAGCAGTGTGGTGTTGGTATACTCCACGCATCTCTCATCTCTCTGGTCCGTGGTGAAATACCCATTTGGGCTAATCATAATAGCCCACCGAGCTATTTCTGTCTAAGTGACCCCTAAAATTGATCTCATCAGAAATGTTAACAGTATGAATTTCCAAACTTTGTGACAACTTCAACGAGAGACACATTTTCGTGTATCACTCGTACTACCATCCGCGTAATAGTGAATATGCCTTCAGATAGTTCAGGTATCGTTAATATCTGAAGCTTAATGAATATTGACTACACAGAGCCCTTGAAAATCCTTATTGTTTTATTAATTGGTATTTATATACGTCTGGAAAACCATTAACAACAACTTTAATGATCCGTGCGGTTTGAAAACGGGAAATCTATGCGTAAAGCAAATCAAGGAATAACTTGTTGTAACGTCGTAAGTCATATGATGTATTTTCTTGATACATCCTCTATAATGTATTTTATACATATGTTATTGTTACCACGTTTGCCACTTACTAATACTCGTAACATCAACCCATCGTATATGTGTGACTCTGAATATACACAAGAGTTTGTGCGTGCGTGCTTTATTCTGTATGACGCACGCACGTGTACAGACACGTTTTAAAATACTTTGTTAAATATTTTACACTTCATTAAAGATACTTGTGGCAGTAATGTTGGCTTCTGCTGCTTACCAAACTTTGGGCTAACGCAACAGGCGCTGGACCCCCAGAACCATAACTTACTAAATAATTAGACTTACACATATACGCATAGTACCTACACCTGAAAGCATACTAACTTAAAATATTCCGTACACTTACCGTACTCAAGGAGTACGCTTCGCTTCAACGACAACCATTGCAAAGGCACCTCAGATGGTCAATCTCGGTTTGGGGGGCTGCAGGAATCACGAAAGACCTGGCATCCCTGGAAGGGGTACCTGTTCTACAGCTCTAGGAGGAGGGACCTATACCATACTTGTGGCTGGTTTATAGAGTGACAGTTAAATCAGATCTTTTGTTGCTGATTGTTGGCTGACCGGTATTTGCACGCTACATCACACCACCACCCTCGTCAACTACAGTCGGTGTCGAGATCTCCTTTACATCGAGCGGTCACAGAAAAAAGCAGAAGATGAAAGTGATAGACGTCGAGAAGCAGTCAACTTGCCCTATACCAAGGGCGTGACGGATAAAGTTGTCAGAGGAGTATTCCATTAAGACTGGTGTTTACTCCTTTATCCAAGTGGCCGACACATATAAGGACGCTGAAAGACGTCATTTACATTTCAGATTCCAGGGTCAGAGTCAAGGATAGTAGCTGTGGTAGTTCTTATATTAGTCAAACGAAACATACAATTTCTGAAAGGACAAAAGGATACATCGCCGCTGTAAAAAAATCCAGACATAAAAATCTGTTATTGCTGAACATTTGCTGAGCTCCACGACCCAAAGGTTCTCTCAAGTGATCATCGTTACTACGCAAAAATAGTTCGGGAAGCCTTGAAAATTAAAAAAGTATCGTATATTTCAACCGAAAGGACGGTTTTCGGTTATAGAATTATTTCCGAAACCGATAACCGAAACTTCGAGTTCAAATGGTGTGAGAGAAACCTACGGCAGGTAATTTTTTCACAATATTTTTATGTTTTATGTTTTTAGATGGTCAAATCTCTCATCTGGGTCAGCCATATAGAACAGTTTGTGGGCATGCTCCTGTAGGCCAAAGTACGGAACTACTATTATACGACCATTCAGTTCCTTCTGGCGTACGTAGTCGAAATATGAGGTTATTAGTTAGGGTTGTGTATCGTGGTGGTAAAATGGAATTGATGGAGATCTCCTCATTTCTGAGACGACCTGCAATTTTTTCAGTCTTCTTGTGACTACGGCGGTTATAACGCTGTCGAAACATCGAGCTAAATGTGATTGTGATTAATTTCTGGGTAATATTTTCAAAATATCCTTATGAATTCTTCTAGATAGTCCAGATAGTCTTATAGAGTGAATCGGTTTCTTCTAGATTTTCGCGATTTGCAAATCATGCTGTATAAGGCTGTAATGTATGTAGGTAATGGGCCGCATCTTCAACCAAGATGGCAATCGAATGCAATCGTATTACTGATAAAAAAATATTTCGGCCACGGCGACTGCTTTACGTAAACTTGAAGCATCATTTAAATCAATACACTTATAACTCACGTTTAATATAGTCAATCTAACATGAAACATCATCATCTGATTTGTTTATCAAATTGTAGCATTTAATGTTCGGAAATAGTTGGCTATTTCTCATCGCTTCTCAAATTTCATGGCCACACAGTCATATTTTGGAAACGGTACAAGCACAGATCAGAAAATAGTTACTAAAAAACAAACGTTGATAAATAATTGGTGAAAAAAACATTTTATATTCTACAAGATATGTTAAGCTTGTTTCAATAAAAGTAACTATTAATACCTAAAATTAACACGAACGGTCAAAATCGGGGTAATTTTTCGCATTCTCATCATGTCACACTTCCCGGCGCAGTTAGACGTTTCGTTACTGCTTCACTAAATTCCAGTATATTTGTATGTTACATATACTAGTGTCATCGTAATACTATACACTTAATACACAATACTACACGAAAAATCTTATGATAATTATTTTGAAGTTAAAACACAAAATTTATCGGTCACACGATTTTGTACTTACTTAATTTAGATATGCGTCACAAACAGCTGATTATTGAACCCAGTGACTCCAACCAATCACAAATTCTACTTAGTTGATTGTCGGTATGTATCGTATATATTTAATTTAAAACATAAGACGAAAACTTTGTCTGAATTTAAAAAATAAAAGGATATTTTCGTCACTTACTTGGCGTCACTTTCGTGGCGTTTTGGCCATGAAGGTGATTTATGATCAGAATTAAAAAAATTGGTGAAACACTGTGATTTATGAATGTCTTTGTCCTTGACATTAGTTTTGTCGTAATCGTTTACTGTCTAATGAATATTTAAACTCTCAAATAGTTCAAACTTACCTATTTTTTTTTTAAATGCCTGAAAAGTTGCTGCATCACCTTCGTGGATCGTAATGTCACTTATGTGGGAACAAAAAATTATTTTAATATTATTTTTCACATTGAATGATTTATGTATGCTTAGAAAACCAATTCAAATAAATAGTAATTAAAATTTTCCATGAAGGTGACCATGAGAATTGTAAAAATGAGAATTAGCCAGTTGCGAGATGTGAGGATGTGTCAGAGAACTAAAGTCACCGACATAGCTCAACGTATTAGCAAACTGAAGTGGCAGTGGGCCGGTCACATCTGTCGCAGACCCGATAACCGTTGGGGTAAACGGGTTCTGGAGTGGAGACCGCGAATCGGAAAACGTAGTGTAGGACGCCCTGAGACTAGATGGAGTGACGATATTCGAAAGGCAGCTGGTGGAGGTTGAAGAAGTAAGACCGAGGGTCGGGCTGAGTGGCGTATCATAGGAGAGGCCTATGTCCAGCAGTGGACGAAAACAGGGTGATGATGATGATGATGAGATGTGAGGATGCCGTTAACATAGTTGATGTGACATAAGCTGGTTCTTTACGATTATTTTTAATAGTATTGTTATTGGCGCTCCGTTGATCCTTTTATTTCATACTAGCAGCGCCCCACATAAAATTCTTATAGCCTATGCGCTATTCTAGACTATAATCTATGTATAAATAGACTATAATCTATGGAACTGTGTTCCAAATTTCAACCCGATCTGATCAACGTTTCCGATGTGACTGAGCAACAAAAATCCAGTTACGCATTTATGATCTTAGTAGAATATTTAAAGGTCACCGTAGAATTGTAAACGCCATCAGATTATTATCATTTTTTTTACAGTATAGAGTGACGACAAGAGCAGGCTATGTGCCTGATAGTTAGCAACATGCCATCCCATAACAGCACAGTAATACGCAGCCATTGGAACACGGAGAGTCTAAATAATGACCTAGCACTGCATTGTGTTCGTCACCCAGACATATTAGATGTTTTATTTCTATGACCTGTAATTTCACTGGAAACATAGCCCTTCAAACCCAAACACAGTAATGTTACTGTTGATGGTTTAATAATATTTATTAATCTCAAAAGAATTTTTAGAAATACGCGTGCTGAGATTCATATATGTATAATATGTACATATTAAGTATACGTTGCTTCAAAGCGCAACGTGCAGACTAATAATAAAACGAAAAACACACAAACATACACCTATTACATATCATTTTAGGTAAAATCAACTACAAAAACACCGAAACTAATTCGCAACTATACACAAAAGTACTTGAAAAATTATACTGTTTAATTGCAGAATTCTTTGGTGGTAGAACAACTGGCTGGTAAGTTACGGCTGGTCTAGTCGGGAGAACGGCGACTGCCGATCCGGAGACCCCGGGTTCAAACCCCACACGCACCACTGTCTTTTCGAAGTCATGTGCGTAATGCCGCTAACTTAAAACGGTGAAGGAAAACATCGTGAGGAAACCGACATGTACCTAGAATCTTTCGAAGTCATGTGTCATCCACCAACCCGCACTGGGCCAGCGTGGTGGATTATGGCCTAAACTCTCTCCTTGCGAGAGAAGGCCCCGAGTCCCAGCAGTGGGAACGTTTAGTGGGCTGTTGATGATGTTGATGAGAACAACTGGCAAAGGTTTGGTACTTCTCAAGATGGACTCTGCAAAGAGTCCTACGGTAAATTAGGTATCCTACGGTAGGTTAGGTTTGTTTTTAAATCTAACATTGTTAGATTATAAGAACATGAGAGCATTTACAGTTTTACAGTGACAATTATATATGCGTAGTTCTTAAATCTTGTGAGGTGGCCGCGTAAGTACTACGGAGTACGTAGTTCGAGAACCTGCACAGACTACATGCACATCCCAGTGATCAATATCACTGCATATCATTGTTACGTAAATGAACGAGGCTATAGTTTAATGTCAATTAGTACTAATATTATTTTCTGATTTATTGTTAGTCTTAAGTTTAAATGTTTATATTTGTTTTGTAGGTGTAATAAAGAATTTTTATTATTATTCAGTTATTTATTGATCTTCTTAATTTATAAGTTTTTTACAATATATATATAAAATAAACATTATAAAAAACTTAAAAACTAGGGTGCCGCCAGCAGCGGGGCAGGGCCCAAGCTACCGGTGGTTAGGGCTGCAGAGAGAGGAACCTCCTGACGATGCGCGCTGTGTCTAGGATGACTGCCTTCTGTATCTGACCCTTGATCCAACCGTCTAGCGAAAGTCTCTTGAGATGTTGGTCGAGGCTTTTATTATTATTATTATTATCAATCAGCAACATCCCTCAACGGGATTTTATTGAATGTTGGCTAATTCCGGTCGTAGTGGGAACTTTTATGTGCACTCCTAGATAGCTCTCTTAGAGTAATACGTGTAGAATTTCCAGTGTTGGATGGGATTGGAAAGATTTGGGAACGTGATGTTGACGCGATGACTTGGGTACTTGCTTGATTTCTATCGGGGCTACTAAGCCAATCCTAAATCTTTCCAGAAAAGCGTTCATAGGTTAGAGAGCGGGCCCTCGGATCCGTAGGTAATCCATTTAATATTTATCCCTAAGTCAACAGCAATGCAACGAGGAAGTCGTAGGCAGCGCCGACGCGAGTACCCGTGCGTCGTGCTCACTGCCCGTTGTGGCCTTGCTTCGGTGAACACGTTAAATGGTGGACGCCGTAGGGCTGAGAGGAAGAGAATCGTTGTAAATCAGTGAGTCACTCTTCTTGTTCTTTGCAGCCGGATGATAGTAAGCGATTAGGGTGGACACCATATACCCATCGCGGAGAATCAAGTATATCCAGAAGTGGAGATGTCTAGATCCACTTACTAATTGGTGCCCGAAATGGTTGCGGCGTGGCTAGCCATGAATTCTGGTGAGCTGTACCCGGAGGTGATGGGCAGGCCACAGTGGACCGTCCCCTGTAGGCGGTAGGGCATGCGTAAATGTATTTCCTGTACTTAAAAGAGTACTCAGAGTTGCTAAGTAAAATTAGTTTGATACTGTATTATAAACATCTTTATGATTAAATATTTACAAAGATGTTGGAAAATTAACTCATGATTTAAAACCAATATGAATATTGTTTACTAAATTCAATAACCACCTCCACCTAATTCAATATTATTATAACTACTTAATTGTCTCTCTCAAGATACATTTAAGAATTCCTTACAAAAAAATTGATGTATTATATTTGTGGTGTTTGAAATTTGGAACGTAGTAAGATTATAGTCCAGAAGAACACATAGGCTACTTTTTATCCCAAAAAATGACGGGAACGGGAACTACGCGGGTAAAACCGAGAGGCGCTGCTAGTACCATTTTAATTAAACGCGGCGAAAGATTGTAACCATCGGGGAAAACCCACTCAGGTAACGTATTCCACAGCCTAGACGTTCTTATCACAAAAATAGGGTCAAATCTCTTCGTTCGGAAGATTTGGAACATCAACCATGAAACGATGTCGCTTTTTCGAGCTACGAGCATTCCGATAGAAAAAAGGACAAGATGGTATCAGATCATGCAAATCAGTCGCACACTCTCCGAAGTGTATCCGATAATTATGTATTCGTATCGTAAGTTTCAAAATGTATTAATTTATTTTGATGCAGTTTTTTATATTGATGTGATTGTATTTTTAATGGGTGTCACTTTGTAAATTTTTGTCTATTTTCATACTCCAACATTCAGGGCGCCAACTCGAGTCAAGCTCTTTGATTTATGAATACTCTACGAATTGCCCATTGATTAGGTTAGAAGCAAATTTATCAAAATGATTTTGCAATGACAAATGCGAAAACATTTTACCAACATTTTGATCCAAAATGAGTTATGACTCTGTGAAATAATTGTAGAGAAATGTTACTTCGGTTTCGTAAATAGACTATGCCGTTAAGGAATATAAATAGATATATAGATAAATAAATACTCTTTATTGACACACCAATAAAAAAAATACATAACAAAAATAAACAAAACACATAGTAAATTAGTGCGATAGTGGGCGGCCTTATCGCTGAAAGCGATCTATTATTTCGTATATATAAGCGAATATATTTATTTTAGGCTTAAGCGCCATTAAACAAAAACTGTATTTTGAAACTTTGCAGTGATAGAGAAAGATTTGAACTCGTTATTTTCAAATAATTAAGTGGCACGCTGCTATTAGAGGCATGGATGTCGCTTACTACAAGGCGCACGCATTTAGAGTATCACCTTCTCTAAAAAAAAATACACTGTATCAGTACAATAACGTACCAGGTAACTCAGAAAGTTTTGCGAAAAAAAGTTTTTATGTAAGACACTGGGCACTTGTAATTATTTTGAAAACTTCAATTATTTAAAAGTAAAAATACATCTGTTCGATTTTCAAATTTCTCTCCGCATTTTTTTGAGAGCCAATTCAAATTTTTTTGGATTATTAAAAATGGATCTGCGTCGAGAACATTTTCGTGGTATAATTTTTTACGATTTCAAATGTAGCTTAAAACCTGACGAGTCATTTGATTGACTTCGAATTGGTTTTATGGATGAAGGACCTTCAAAAACAACCATCTACCGCTGGTATAGCGAGTTCAAACGCGGTCGTTTTACTTTGGGGGATGAACAAAGGAGTGGTCGTCGTACGACGGCTGTCACCGAAGAAAGTGTGCTGGCAGTAAAAAAATTAATTCAAGAAAACAGACGCATTACGTACGAAGAGATTCAGCATACTCTGCAGATTGGTTCAGGAAGTGTTCACAAGGTTTTGCACGAGCATCTTCGCGTAAGGAGGATAGTTTCCCGCTGGGTGCCGCACAACCTCACCGAAGCTCAGAAGCAGGCCCGTGTGGATTGGTGCCGTGATATGATACAAAAATTTTATGCAGGCTCGTCACGGCGCGCTTACGACATTGGGACAGGTGACGAATCCTGAATTTATCAATACGATCCAGAAACAAAGCGTCAGTCGACAATTTGGCTGTTTTAAAATGAACCAACACCTACGAAAGTGAAGCGATCAAGGAGCGCAAGGAAAATTTTGATCGCTAGTTTGTTTGACGGGGTACCTAATTTCAATTCCACTTCGAGACCAAAGCAGTATCAACGCCGAATGGTACAGCATAAAATGTTTGCCAGAAGTTTTTTCTGCAATGAGAAACAAGCGACCGAACACCGGGCTCCGCGGGGCCCTTCTTCACCACAACAACGCGCCCGCGCACTCTGCGATCAAAACGAGGGACTTCCTGGACTCCACACCGGTCAGAGTCTTGGGGCACGCTCCTTACAGTCCTGATTTGGATCTGTGTGACTTATTTTTATTCCCTAAAATTAAAAATCAGCTCAAAGGCATACAGTTTTCATCGCCGGAAGACGCGCTAACAGCGTTTGAGAAGGCCGTGGAAGAGGTATCTGCGGAGGACTGGAAAAAATGTTTTGAAAATTAGTTCAGGCGCATGAAACTTTGTATAGAGGCTGGTGGAGAGTTCTATGAAAAGATTTAGTAAAAATATTCTTTTCATAGAAGTTAGTTTTTTAGTTTCTCAAAACTTTCTGAGTGTCCTATATACTAGAGGTTTTATTTTAAAACAGGGGTTTTCAATGGCAGTTGGGCTCATGTGGACAATCTTTAAGCTAGTGTAGTTTAAATGATGTTGCCGTACTTAATGAGTAATGGGTGCTACATCTCGTACGGCGACTTGCGCAAGCGCACCTCAGGCGGTACGATCTCGGCTTGGGAACACTAAGGAAGGTCAAGATAGGACCTAGCATCTTACAAGGGTGTCCTACCCACAGATCATAATATACCCTGGGTCTTTAATCTTACCTAAAGTGAAGTTGAAGTTACAAACCACCCGAACGAACGAACGCTTATTATTACATCGAAATCGAAAATATTTTACAAACTAAAAACATTACACTGGACTCACGATTTAAATAAGTTTAAATACATCCCAACGTTTCCCGTTTTCAAAATAAGTGCAAATCGCGAAAGTTAAATTGTTGTTAGATTTTTCACTAATACAGTAATAAAGGTATATAATATACTTAAACAGGTTCTATTTAAAGTACTTGGAACTTATGCGAGAAACAAAATGTTCTAAAGAGTTCGAATTGGTTATTTTCAAAGCACTGATATTTTATTTCATTGAGAAATAATCATAAGAAAATCATAATTTATTTAATAGTAAAGTTGTTTTCAGAAGCTATCGGGGGAAATGCCATACCTTTCACCAATGATTTTTAAGGCATATACATATACATAATATGCCTTTCACAGTTATTTTAAGACAAAGCAGTAATATTTAATTAAGTTACTGAAAATGTAAAGTGTATAAGATAATCTAAGATGTACCTAACGTTTTCTTGACATTATAGATATATGTTGTATGATATACATAGTTGTATGAGCTCGTTTTAAATCATAAACGTCAAAATTACTAAACCGGTTTGATTTTACTCAAAAGTTTGACAAGATTTCTTAGCTAATAAATAATAAATAAATAAAACAAATAAATAAAAATGTTTACCTGCCAAATGTGAGCAACAAGGGGTGTTTTCCAATTTCCATGAGGCATTAAAACGGTATCGCCACCAAATCTGTACGATGACGTACATTGTGCGTGTGATGTATGTTTTACGCCAATTCTGTGTAAGGATGTGAAAAAAATACAACTTTTATGAATGTAACTTTTATTTTTATTTGATTTATTAATTGTTTTGAATTTAATAATATTCAAATATTATTATATATAGGTACTAGCAGTGCCCCGGGTTTTTTTTTAGTAAAGAATAACGAGACGAGCAGGACATGTGCCTGATGGTAAGTAACATACCTGCCACATAACAGCACATTGACACGCAGCTATTGGAACATGAAGAGTCCAAATCATTACCTAGCACTGCACTGCGCTCGTCACCCAGAGATCTAAGTAGTTATATCTCTAAGCCCTGTAATTTCTCTGGAAACATTGCCCTTCAAACCGGAACACAATAATGTTTGCACATTACTGCTTGGCGGTAGAATAACTGGCAAAGGTGTGGTCCTTCCCCAGGCGGACTCTGCCAAGAGTCCTACCACTATAATTTTATTACGCATAGTTCCCGTTACCATATTTTTCCAATATGAAATGCAGTATGTGTTAGTCCATACAATATGATATGTTATAAATTTCAACTTGATCCGTTCAGCCGTTTCGACATGATTGAGCTACAGCACACATTCAAATGTCAAAACATCTAAACTTTTGGAATTATAATGTTGGTGGTGGTGGACATTTCACACATAACACCATCTGATCCCAAACTAAGCAAAGCTTGTACTATGGGAGCCAGATAGTTGATATAACATTTACATAGTTTTAAATACATTCTTATTATACATCATAGAAACACCCAGACACATAACGAATATTTGTATTTATCACACTAATATTTGGTCTGGGTGAGAATCGAACCCACTACCCTCGGTTTCGCAGGCAAACTTACTACCAACTAAGCCACGAGGCCAGCCAAAGCTATATTAATTTCACAAATAAACTCTGGAAAGTATTTTCCCTGCACTACACTTACCAGTACAGAAAAGGGTTACATATCTTCAAATTTGACTGACAGTTGCCAGGGCGAGGGAGAATAAACTATTTGCGCGGGATTCGGGTGACATTGTGATTGATGTTGTCGCTTACACTGAAATGGTGACGTAAAAACCTTCAAAAGCACTTTTTCAAATCCTATTTCAAAGGACTGATACTTGCGCACTGCTTTATCGCCCTCACGGTTTAACATTCCTAAGATATAAATTTAGAGAGTAACTATATGAAAACAGTGAACGTTTACCTTTAAATACCGATTTTTAAGTCAAAAATATTTTAATATCAAACATTATAGCTAGGAAGAAGGAAAATGAAGAAAGCATTCTGTTTTATAGCATCGTTACCTACTAAAATATTTGGTACCTATTTGTATTAATTTGTAAGTAACTGAACTGAAATATTTCTAAACAGTGTAAAAACCGCAGATAGTGCTACAAATTTCATTCCGATCATTTTTAGGTTCTGGCGTGATTGAGCAATAAAATTGTAAACATCCAAACTTTCATATATAATATAATATTAGTAGGAATATAGTCCTTTAAATAAAATGTCTTGTAATAATCCCGTAAATTCATATTTTTAAAGAAAAATTGCCAGTCCTAGGGATAGGAATAGGGACTGCTGATAGAAGTGCAATAACTTTAGTAGATATTAAGTATCACTAATGTTGCACAATACAGTATCTACTTGTATAGAGATATACTGCTATTATGTCTATCAGTGATGTGAACTGACAAAATTTCAACCATCCAAAAAACATCTAATCAGCATGTCTCGTTCCGCTGCTTCGACAATACTGCGATACTACACCATTAAATCAGCGTGTCGGTGACTCGAGCCTATAAGATTTTTCCCTACTAAAAATGCTCAACGCAGATAAAGAAGTTTTTATTTCTGAGCGAAAACTGTGCATAGGCATCGTTCCTTCCTCTAAAGTATAATACTGAGCATAATGTGAAGATCTCACGCCTACTTCACCTTCGTCAGAGATAAGCTACTTATGACGCACTGTCATAAATGAAAGGGATCACTTGTTACTACTACTTTAGATTCAGAATGAAATGACGAGACATTGAAATAAAGCCTAACAATATTTCGATAAGTTTCACTGTAGTGCCTGTTCAATTTAACAGAGCAGATGTACACCTGAGGCCTACAATATTAATATCGGTATTAATTTTATTTTGCTGAATTGGTAACCTTATGAAAATTGATACTGTACAATCGTGCTGAGTCAAAAATACAAAAAAAAATGTCATCAGGCTCAATGCAATTGGATATAAGACTGTTAAAGTTCTGTGTGGTTGGTTAAGTTTGTTTTCGTCATAAAGTTGTCACAAAAAACATCCCACAAGATCTACTCTGCTAAATGAAAAGAAACCTAACCGTTAGATAAAATTATGGTATATATGTACTTCGATTACATATCTATTTCGAAGATTTTCGTGGCTTAGTTAACAAATATATTTCGGAAAACAATAACTACTGAGCGCGTTTTATTGTTAGCCTTATACACTATTAGTCGCATTTAAAACTAGCGAATTTAAAACGTAGGTAATGTTACGTAGCTGATTGTCCTAATTAGAAATTCATTTTCAGGTAACTGAGTGTAGTAAGTATGGAAAGGTTAAAGGCATGGTCAACGTTACTTAGCAAGTTTTGGTTTATAGGGCCCTGTGCCTTTTATGCTAGCTCAAAGTTCGGTAGGCAGAGAGAGATTTTTTGAGAGGCCCTTAGTAACTGCCATAGTTTATTTTAAGAAACATTATCTTACTAATATTATAAATGCAAAAGTTTGGCAGTACGTTTGGATGTTACTGTATGGATGTCAAAGTTTGTATTTTACGGTTTCACGCTAAACTACTGAATGGATCTATGTAGATCATATTTGATTCATAGATAATAATAGTATGGAATAACGGTTGGGTTAATTTTTATCCTGGAAATTAACGAACTACTCGGGTGAAATCGCGGGGTACTGCTGGTTTATACATATACTAGCGGCCCGTTCCTGCTTCGCTCGGATAATGTCATATAAATAATTAACATAAATATTGCGGCTACAAATTAAGCTATAGTTTATTTCTTCTTGTCTCTCACATTAGATCAAACTGGATATAGTGTGCAAAACTTCATATAAATCGGTTCGGTTATTCAAAAGTTCATCGCACCCCGCAGACAAACATCGACATCAAAAGACGTGAATATCGGTCGATTTGGTGACATCATAACACTGAATTTTTAATATTAATCAGATGTTTCAATTACGTCATCGAATTCGTAACGAATCTAAAAATCCTTACTCACTGCAATCTCGTAACCATCGTAGCGCCTGTAATCAACCACATAAAAACAAGAATATATCAGTCCATCATATTATTATGACTAACTGTTATTTTACGAGCGCTTAATGGCCCGATAAGGGTGTTTTATTATTCCCTAATGGCTTATACCTGTCTAAATGCGTCTTTAGTACGATGTATTATGACCACGCATCTCTTCGATTCCGCATAATAGACCGTCTTTATCGAAGGAAACAGTATTAAAAGGCGATAAAATATCGTGTTGTTCAAAGCACCCTTGATATTATAATCAAAGGCGAATACTACCTACCAATGTTTTTATTAAAGGTAGAATTTTCTATCTGTTTGATATTCTCATCCTTATTGCCAAACGAATAGCGGTCACGCGAGTGCACTCTCCTTGAAAAAGGCCGCCGGATGCGACTGAAACTTAAGTCGGACTGGACGGACCACCATTATTATTTCACATGTGAGTTACCTTAATTAATTGAAAATCCTGATCCTTCCTTATCCAAAATATTTTTTCGTCTTTAGAGATATCAAAACGACTTTAGAGTCGTTGTAAACCATTGTTAAGAGAATTTGTAATAGCAATTTATATAACGTCACAAATATCTTTCTCAATATGACTTGACTCTATGTATCAGATCAAAACAATTTCCCTTGCAAATCTGTAATAGTAGATTATGCTACAAGTGTGTAATATTGGTGATTACCGCTGAGGTGTCATTAAGCCGTGACCCGAAGGCGAGGGCCTTAAGACAGCCGAAGATATATCAATGTCATCATTGTGTGTATTGAAGGTAATCATCAATACACACGTGTATCATACGACGATTTTCAGCATACTTGTGAATAAAATAACAATAAAACTTCATTTTGACAGTGAAAAAGAGCTATGATTTTTTTCGTTTTGGCGGGAAAAAATAATCAGTTGTCATATCATGAGCGTGGAACTAGGTCATAGACTAATAAAAAAATATATATATTTATTTTAAAAAAAACTTTTATTTGCTTTCTGTGTATAAGGTAGCGTTTTTTTAGCCACTTATAAAATGTGGAATTCTATTTTTTCTTTTTACAAAAAACCAAAAGTTAGAATTGAGGGTATGTTTTATTATATGACATCTACAAGTTCAAAATATTTATTTAAACACGAATTGCATGAAATGAGCAAGCAATAGCTACAATGACTCATTTGATCTATTGAACACGATATTTTTTGTATCGAAACTTTTTTAAGCACAAAGTAACTCAACCAATAAAAAAACTATATGAATAACTCGTGAGTAACAGAAATTAAAAAGTCACAGTTTGATTATTATAGGTGTCATTACATGCCTGATTGTGGTAAAATTAGAGCCACTTTATGAGCAAGTGTGTTGAAATACATAAGTATTGTTTTCTAGAATTATGTGTATCTACATAAAACTTACGAAGAAGTGACAAATAAATTCAAATAGAGCTGTATTCCAAACATTGACTCTACGGGTACGTGAGCCAAAAAGCTGTCAAATGTTTGAGTAAAGTCAAATCCATGTAGACATTTTCAAAGCTTGTAACCTAAAATCGCAGATTAGGCCTGAAATGAACTTAAAGAAACAAGATGGCGTTAACAATTTTTTTGGGTTACAGAGGTTAGTTTCAAAGGTAATGCTGTCATGTTTTTGTAACGATGCCAATCAATTTATCAATAACTTAATCCCCCAAAATAATTTGAACAAAAACGTTTCGACATAAAGCAAATTGCTTTTACTAACCCCATTTAGTCCTTGCTAGAATAAGTATCTACGTATACCAGTCGCGTATCACCTACGCAGTTCGCAAAACGGTGACCTATATCTTTGACCTCTTCGAACCCTCTTGGCAACCGAAGGATTCAGAATAATTTCGGTATAGACAGTAGGAGTGATTACTGAAGGAGTTTCTAACAAAGAACATTTATAAAATTAAATGTTTAATGAACTTTCTGCGATGAAACAAAACCCGACTTCAATTTAGAATGAAATTTGAACGAAAATTACACTCGACCAAATTTCATAAGAATCTATCACCATATCGTCTAAAAACATGAAAGAAAATTTCAGTTTTTTGTTCAAATATAAAAAACCGCTCTGGATCGATTTCAGTAAGATGTATATGGGACCACCTCTGAAATATGTTCTACCAAACAAATAAGAACCATCAAAATCTACTCACAATTGACGGCGCAATCACGCAACATACATAAAAAAACATACAACTGAATCGATAGCCTCCTCCTTCTATGATGTCGGTTAAAATCTGAGTGTAATTCACTTTAATGCCATGTTAACAAAGAACGACTATTAAAAATCTACAATTCACACGTGACAATAAAATTAATCATTCTTCAACTATGATCTTCAATTCAAATTTTAACAAAGAAAGTGTTCATTGCTGCCAACCATTTTCTTCGGCCAGTGTCACTTTCCATCAAGCAATTTGGTGGGAAAACACTGACTTGTTCTTTATAAATCGAAATCTGAAAACGTATAACTTTTTATGAATAAAAGGAAACAAAAAATAACGAAAGAGAAAACTAACTAGAATTAAATTGATCATAATTTAAAATCAGTAAAATGATGTTTTAGAAGGGGAACCCCTTCTCATCATTTGATTACTTACCACTATCAGACAATTGTAGTACCTAGTACATTTTTACTAGATTCAGGACGTCTACTCCAATTCCACGAAAACGAAATTTCGAAATAAAATCGCGATTTTCCAACTCCGATTCTACTTCGATCCGTCGTTTTGTCCGTTTAAATGTTCTAAGCCTACTTTAATTAGAGTATGCTTAGAACATTTAAACGTCAAACAATGTTGTATCGGACGAAACGAAGTAGAACGAGAGTAGGAAAGTCGCGAGTTTTTTTTCGAAATTTCGTTTTCGTAGAAATAGAGTAGACGTCCTGCTTTCTGTAAGTAATAACCAAGGCAAATTTTACTTACCGATAAACGTACAATCGGGGAAAGTTCATTGAAATTTTCAGTTTTACAATGATCGGGCGAGCTCACAAAATAGTGTCTTCACAAAACAATGTATTATATTTTTCCTACATTCGTTAGGTTTACCTAAACACTATGTCAACTTAAATAAATTGTTAGAAGATCATTTCGTTGGCAATAAAATATCTTAGGTACCACTGACTCTGGTAGTGCTAATTTATATATTTATATATCATATAAATAATTCAGTCTCAATATTAACTAATTTAATTGTTTAAATTACGAGTACATAGATGACAACAGATTCAATACGTTGATCAAACACAGGGCGCTATAACACAGATAAGACAATATGTAGTTACTTGAGCTATATCGTAGTCACGTGATCGTATGACGCTTTTTAACATGGCCATCTATGTAGAGGAAAGCGCGGGAACGATTCCTAAATTAAAAAATTGGAGTTATTATTTCAAAGTTAAACTTAGTTTAATTCTGAAAACCCTGAACCCTATTACATTGTACTGATGAGGTTGTGTTCACTGTAATTCCCATTAATACAATGTCGCTATGATTTATCTACATAATACATATTATTTGGAAATAGAATGAGTCACAAACTAAATGATGTCGAAAAATCTCAGACATTAGGTATTTAGTAATATTTCTTTCACTAGATACGTTCTAAGGCTTTATTCTAAGGAAGTATTGCACATTTTTGAAGTCAGAGATTGTTTGCACGTTCTGGGAATCTACTTTTATTCAATACTTTATCTTTTTTTATCTGTGGTTCGTCACAGTAACACAAAACCGTCACTTACAGTGTTACTGTCCCATTTTTTACATTACGTTGTTAGAGTGACGTGTTTACACTAAAATTAAAACAGTCCATACTGATTACACTACAAATGTCCAGAGGTGCCTTTCGACGAACAAAATAGCAAGTATAAATTATGTTCAGAATAATTATATTTACCTACGTAATAATTCTACATGTAGAATGTAAAACATTTTCAATAAATCCCTCCTTTCAAAGTCTAGTTATTGCCAAAATGTAGCCCTAATCATATTAGTACAGCTGTACTCATTAATATGATTCAATTTAAGCGCTTGACTTCTTTAACTGAAGTATTAATCTCTATTATTTTATGAAAGCCTTGTATAGAGTGCAAATTTTTTGATCTCTATAAATGATAATTAATCCATATTTCCCTTGGTAACGCCATGCGCCATTACAAACGACTTCATTGTTTTCGTCAATATTTTTTTAAAAGTATTCCAATACCTTGTAGTACCTATAACGCTTAAGTTTTTGAAAGATAAACTAAGCATGACATTGAAGAAGAGCTCATTTTATTCATCTTATTTTCGGAAGTTTAGCAATCGTTCTCACACATCATGTACTCACGGTCATGCTAAGAATCGTAACTCAATGACGTGACCACAATCTCACGTTTGAATTTACAACGGTTTGTATTAATTATTAATTATTATGGTCTAGTAGTTACGGCTGGTCTAGTCGGGAGAACGGCGCCTGCCGATCCGGAGACCCCGGGTTCAAACCCCACACGCACCACTGTCTTTTCGAAGTCATGTGCGTAATGCCGCTAACTTAAAACGGTGAAGGAAAACATCGTGAGGAAACCGACATGTACCTAGAATCTTTCGAAGTCATGTGTCATCCGCCAACCCGCACTGGGCCAGCGTGGTGGATTATGGCCTTAACTCTTTCCTTGCGAGAGAAGGCCCCGAGTCCCAGCAATGGGAACGTTTAGTGGGCTGTTGATGATGTATTAATTATTGGTTGTCACATCAGTTATTTAAATAATTCAAATATAAATTATGAAACAAAACTATTAATGCGATAAAATACGCCTTGGAGAGCCAAATCACTTGGTTTAGGTAGGTATTTTAACACCAATAAAATAATTAAGTAACAAAATAAGAGGACACGGTATTTACGTAAACTGAACAGCAGAAGATACTGAGGTCAATTAAATTAGGAATGATACCCAAAAATCACTAGAAATGTAACCAACCATAATAATAATAATTTGTCTTAGCAAGTACCTTGACTTGGCTCATGAGGTAACCGCCATGTGGGATGTTGATTCGACGATCATAGTCCCAATAGTCGTGTCGGCAAACAACCTTATAGTGAAAAGCCTCGACCAACATCTCAAGAGGCTTTCGCTAGATGGCTGGATCAAGGGTCAGATACAGAAGGCAGTCATCCTAGACACAGCGCGCATCGTCAGGAGGTTCCTCTCTCTGCAGCCCTAACCACCGGTAGCTTGGGGCCTGCCCCGCTGCTGGCAGCACCCTAGTTTTGAAGTTTTTTGTAATGTTTATTTCATATATTATGGATTGTAAAAAATTTTGAGACTAAGAAGAAAAATAAATGACTGGATAATTATGTAAAATTTTTAGATGTTTTTATTTTCATTTTATTATTCTCGAAATTAATGTTTTATTGAGGAATTAAACGAGTGTCTACGTATTTTATTATTATTATATCAAAACTAATCTAAAGCTCAACTTTTTTCTTTAAATTGGCTTGAACCACAGAAATCTAAATATTATTTAGATTTCTGTGGCTTGAACTCACAAACGTCAAAGTTTTTAATAATCTATTTAAATCAGCTCAACGATTTAATAGTTTACTCGTCTTCGCGTAAGTCTAGATACTCGTAAGTAATGTTAAGAGTGCGCCTAAAGCCAGGAAAAAAACAGATTTCACCCGCGCGACGCGTTTCTTAATGTGATGTACATAAAGTCGAGAATAGCATGACACAGTTTGGAGGAAAAATTAATATTTAATCAGGAGTCCATTTTTGACCAAGTTTTATTTAATTACTCAATAACTAAACATAAATTTAAAAAAGTATTCGGGTACTTTACTAGAACGTACAAATAGGAATTTTATTACCAAAAAATAATGTGGGGTCATCGCTGATAATTTCGAGTACTCGAATTAAAACGGGTTTTTTCGGTATAATTTTTATTTTTTTATTGTAAAAAACTCTGATCTATTTTTAAAATTCTATTCGGTTATTGTGCTTCTTCTTGATTGTACCCACACGTCAATATTTTTTTTGTCATAGTTTTTAGTTTCTTAACTTCAGTGAGCGGCGTCGAAAATGTCCTTTTTTCGTTTTCTGGCTTTAGGCGCCCCCTTAAGAATAGCTACAATTATTAGACTTGCTTACCATCAGTCACATGTCTTGCTAGTCCCGATACTCTTTACTGAAAAAAAACACAGTTCATAAATATAATATCCCATATATTTTTTATTTATTAGTTGGTGCAAAATTCTAGTTCCGACTAATATTGCATACATTACTACTCTTTAGACAACAATCACATTCAGTACGTTATAAAATTATTTTTGCCTTGACGCTGTTATACCCGGCTCAGGGAGCAATTTTAAAAGCTCCATTAAAACAAACAATCCACCCCATG
Organism: Ectropis crepuscularia; assembly: GCA_963693475.1. Lineage (NCBI taxonomy): Eukaryota > Metazoa > Arthropoda > Insecta > Lepidoptera > Geometridae > Ectropis > Ectropis crepuscularia. Next base: position 21,621,152 of record OY856342.1, read on the forward strand.
GTCACGGGCGTCCTCGGCGCTTCCCATATACTGCAGTATAACTAGATATTCGATATAAATACTAACTATAGACTTGTATGGAAGCCCGACTTGTGCACAGTATATGGTAAAATAACAAACTTGTTAACGACCAGTTTAAAAATATTATTTTGTAAATGTACCGGGTATAATTTGACTAGAGTGACTCCTGCAGTGTGCCTACTTTACCGTGGTTTTGATTGCAGAATACACCTTTGTATTATGATTTTAGATGTGAGTTATATGTATGTCGAGCATACTATCTAGTATCTAGTTTTACATGCGAATTTTTCATTCCCGTAATTTTCTCACGACAAATAGCAGCATATTTATGTGCTATTCTCGACCATAATCTACCTGTGTTTCAAATTTCAGTGTGATGCATTTAGCCGTTCCGACGTAATAAAGCAACAAAATTCCAAACTTTGACATTTTTAATATTAGTTAGATATTAACAATTGTATATATAAGTATTGTATCAGCAATCTGGCTCTCATAGCACAAACTTTACTAGTTAGGGCTAGATATTGCTGTGTGAAAATCATACACTAAAATTGATTTATTACTAGCTGTACCCTGTAGTTATATATATACTTCAAAGTTAATTTTCATATTTATAGGCTTATAATCTTTCACTTATTGTTTGTACTTCCCCGTCTTATTATTCTTCATTTCTCCTTTTCCATCCAGCGGTTGCCTGGAAGAGTTCGCTTTTAGCGATAAGGTCGCCAATTGTTACTTTATTTTATAAAATTTTTGTAACTTTGTTTACTTTTTAGTGCAATAAAGAGTTAATCTGTCTATCTATCTATCTACCCTGCGCACGTTGCTACGCCGCCTGTCGAAAATTGGTCGTACCAATTCAGAAACCTTCTTTGGCTGATGCACAACAACTTTGCTAAATGTCATCATATGATCAAATGCATAGCTTACGATTATGTAAAGGACATACAGGCAAACATTTACTTTTATAGGTATACGAACATGAATAAAATAATTATTTCAACAATTCCAATAAAACTAATATTCAAAGGTACGGGAATCGTGAAATCGTACTTGCAAACTAAACACATAAATTTAACGTATGTAATATCGTCGTGTTATATGTGCTTTGGTTGTGTCATGGCTAATGCATAATATGCTTCAACTAAAGCAAACTAAAGTCTAACAAAACTCAGACTGCAAATTTCACGGCCAGTACTTTTCCTTTTCAAGCTATTTTTTGGCAAACAAGCGTTTGTAAATTTCCGCATTGCGCAATATTCTTTTTATTTTGCATTTACCCCGTTGCAGACGCTATTGATTTTGTCTGTGTTAGGGGAACACTCTGATAATCATATTATATTGTATTTTAAATACACTGCACTAGGGTTCTTTATGCCCTATACCACAGAGTATTAGCAAAATTGTACTTTATGACAGTAAGAATAAATATTAAATTGCAATAAGACAGAAGAATGGATTAATGATTTGATTTTGACCTTGAAATACCCTCGTGAAGCCGATATTAAATCCCTAAAGGCTTGTAACCCTTCATAGTTTGTTATATCGGGGTTTTAATGAATGTGCGTTTGTGAATATTTTACGGTAGATCCATCAGATAGTAACTGTACAATCTAAACGTGGAGTTCATTATTTGTGTATTGAATCATCAAAGAATTGGCAAGCTTAAAGAGATAGGTACATCTTTTTGGATCCATCCACTTCCTTTATAAACGCACTAGCGGCCCGTTCCGGCTTCGCTCGGACATAACCTAGACACTGTCTGCAGCGCCATCTGCCGGGCTTATTTGTGAATTTAAACCATCTTCGAATACACACACAAAAAAAACATTCAAATCGGTCCCGTCGTTTAGGAGTTCACTGTCAAATGATTAAATTACTAAAACGGCTATAAAAAAACAGGGGTTGGTGATAAAATTGTAAAAATTTAGGGTTGTATGTATTTTTTAACGCCACATAATAAAAAAATAAAAACAAAAAAATTTGACCAAAAATTTAAAAAAAAATGTTTGGGGTGAACAACCCCTAACACTTAGGGGTATGAAAAATAGTTAGTAGCTGATTCTCAGACCTACTGAATATGCATATAAAATTTGGTAAAAATCAGTAAAGCCGTTTCGGAGGAGTAAGGAAACAAACACTGTGACACGAGAATTTTATATATAAGACTAGCGGCCCGTTCCGGCTTCGCTCGGACATAACCTAGACACTGTCTGCAGCGCCATCGGCCGGGCTTATTTGTGAATTTAAACCATCTTCGAATACACACAAAAAAAACATTTAATTCGATCCCGTCGTTTAGGAGTTCACTGTCAAATGATTAAATTACTAAAACGGCTATAAAAAAACGGGGGTTGGTGATAAAAGGGTAAAAATTTAGGGTTGTATGTATTTTTTAACGCCACGTTATAAAAAAATAAGAACAAAAAAATTTGACCAAAAATTTAAAAAATATGTTTGGGGTGAACAACCCCTAACACTTAGGGGTTTGAAAAATAGCTAGTAGCCGATTCTCAGACCTACTGAATATGCATATAAAATTTGGTAAAAATCAGTAAAGCCGTTTCGGAGGAGTAAGGAAACAAACACTGTGACACGAGAATTTTATATATAAGATTTTAAATATTATAGTTTTAAAAATAGGTATTTTTAATCAGAAATAGTCAATATTATCTTTGCATTAAGTTTGCTTTCTCAGTATTAGATGTGATACCGTATGTTGTAACTAAGTACGAGTATATTTGCATTATACGCATAATTTTGAGTTGAATTAGAGGACGGCTTTGTGCCTAAAATGTCCGATGATCGTAAGTTCGAATCAAATCTGCACCTCTGTGCTATGAGTATTTTTTTAAATTGCTGACTTAGGTTTACTGTCCACGCACGCGTCTTTTGTCGAATGCATGCATCCTACGAACAAACGCAAGACGTGCGTCTGTCGTGTCGTTGTCGTTTCGTGGACACAGACTTCATTATTTGTACGCAAGATGCAAGCATTCGTCTTGCATCCGACAATTGTCGATCTGTTCTGTGGTCGAAATCGTGCGGATGTCGTGCAGCTACGTGGACAATTGGCCTTAGTTTGTCAGAAGAAGGAATATATCTTAAAAAAACGGGAAATTTCAAGGTGTCCCAGCCGTGGGAATGAAAACTGGACTTATAGTTTTATGCTAATACATTTTAGTAACAAAATCAAGTATGTTGGAATCGTAAGTGATTAAAAAGATTTAGAAAAGAAGTAAAGCTCAGAATAACACTCCGCCCCGGTCTTAACTTACGATCAATTACAACAGTCAACATTAATAATCAGTTTATTGGTCATTACAAATTATTGAGACTATTAATCTAATTTAACACTATCCTATCTTTTCTTCTTCTCAGTCGTTATCATCATAGCTGAAGGTCGCGTCTAGTCTGAGGTATTGATCACCCGCTGCACCATGCTCTTCCATGTATTTCTGCCCATGGCGGTCCTAAGAGCTTCGGCTATTGGTAATCCAGTGAGTGTCTCTACCAGATCTGACCAACGGTGATCGACCAGGTGCTCTTTTATTTCCCATCCTATCTTTTAAGTTGTTCCAAATCACACCATTTTTCGTCAATTTTTTTTGGCTTGGTGCAGGTTCAGTCGTGGGGAACAAAATTCAATGTAATCGTTGTTGTTATTGTAGATTGTAATTTGTTTTTCAGATACACAATGCTGTTTGCTAGTGATATTCTTATGTTCTGATCTATAACCTCCCGTTATCAATAAATCATTTGTGTTTTTATTGAACCTTTAAGCAACTACAATACAATTGTAAACTACACTTCGCATTATAAGTATAGTCATTGTTCCTAACGTCTGTTGAATCAGAATTGTACAGCACGGTTACATTTACAAACACCTACACTTACTGAACAATAGTTGAAACCACACATATAATTTTTACATTGTTAGTATCACTGCGGGAAGTTAACTGCAAACTAAGATACTTTTAATCAATAATCTGTATTGTCTACGTAAAGATGGTCAACCAGTCAGATTGATATACTTCTTTGTGTCTTTGGCCAAAATGTGGGTAGAGCTATAAAATTACAAACATTCATAACCACACAGCATTTTATTCAAATAAGCGTATTTTTTTATATCAATAAGGCTCATCAAATACCTATCACCATTTCGAACAGATTTAAATTAGTACAAGAATAGTGAAAGTTGTAGTCAAAAGAAAAAAAACAGTTTTAAGGAGGACAGAGCCGTTATTAACAAAAGTAGGTAAAATATATTGAGAGCTATCCTAACTTACCTAAATTACTTCTACTAAGTAAGCAAATATAAATTATCCAATTATCCAATAGTCAGAGAAGATCTAGAGATAATCAAGATTATCAAGGTCATTACCAGCTGAAAGCGTGCGCAGCTTGCTGGTAGCATTAGAACGCCGAGTTAGAAGAGTTTTGCTGATACGTTGGCCTTAAATTTTGTTTATGTCAAGCCGATATCCGTGATGTCAAGTATTGCAATACAACTCCAGGGGTTATAGGTAATATAAAATTATGTTTGTTCCATTTTTACAAGAATTTTCTGACAGACGTCAGATAAAAGCTGTCTAAACCTTAATTTTTTTTCTCATAAGTACACGAACTAGGAATTAAATGAACTAGTTCTAGATGCAAAAACAAATAAATTTTGTAATTCGAATAGAATGTCCAAAAACGTAATGTAACAAGAACAATATAAACATTTTGATTTACCCCCGACTATCTCCGATTTGTAATTTGTACAACATTCTACTAGTCAAGCCCTTTCATTTGATACCCATATTGAGATTGAGATGGCAGTGGAAAAAAATATCAAACGCCATTTTGTGGTGACGGCCATCTTGGATTTGAAATTTGTCAGAGCGTATAGTATTTTACTAGTCAAGCCCTTTCATTTGATACCCATATTGTGGGAGACGTGTGTATGTGTGGGTGGCCATCTTAAATCGATATTAACCAAACATAGCTAAGAACCACCACACGGAAACTAACCTTAAAAAAATCCGCATCAAATCGGTCCACCCCTTTGAGCTTTACGGTGCCACAGGCAGACAGACACGCAGGCAGACATCGACGTCAAACTTATAATACCCTTTTATATTGATCGGGGGTTAAAAATAGCGTATTGTTTTAACTTACTTGACCCCCTGCAGACGTGAAGTAACTATTTTCTTATCCATGTGACATGGAGATACCGATGATATAAAATTTCATCACCTGGAATATTTATAGCAAGTCTATAGCTACCTACACTGTGATACAAACTTTTTCACAACACCGCCAGGTTTTACAACAACTTATCAGTTACTCACTACAGATGAAAGGGTATATAAGTGGTCGTACCGCAGATATCGCCAAAAAAGTTCTCTTAATTTATCGACGAAGAAAAAGTTACTCAAAAAATGTTTTTCGTTACGTGAGTGTCAATTTGTGTTAAATCTCGGCCAACAACTTTACGATGCAACCCACTAAATCCCACTGCTGGGACTCGGGTCTTTATCGCAAGGAGGAATTCCGGTCATCCCGAAACTTGTCGGTTTTCTCACGATGTTTTCCCTTATTAATTGATTTTGATGGTTATTTTTTATTTTGTATATCATCCCACTAATATTATAAACTAGCAGCGCCCCGCGGTATTACCCGCGAAGTTCCCATTCCCGTTATTCCCTTTGTTTTCCGGGATAAAAAGTAGCCTATGTCTTCTTCCAGACTATAATCTATCTGTGTTCCAAATTCAGCCCGATCCGTTCATACGTTAGGACGTGATTGAGCAACAAACATCCAAATATCCAAACATCCAAATATCCAAACATCCATACATTGACATTTATAATATTAGTAGGATGTCAAAGTATGGATGTTTCGATGTTTGGATGTTTGTTGCTCAATCCCACTAATATTATAAATGTCAAAGTATGGTTGTTTGGATGTTTGTTGCTCAATCCCATTAATATTATAAATGTCAAAGTATGGATGTTTGTTGCTCAATCACGCCGTAGCGTATGAACGGGTCAGGCTGAAATTTGGAATACAGTTAGATTATAGCCTGGAAGAACACATAGGCTATTTTTTATTTCGGGAAAATAACGGGAACGACGGGAACGGGAACTACGCGGGTAAAACCGCGGGGCACTGCTAGTATCCTATAAGTTGATTTTCTCTATTTAAATACATACATTTAAATACATATCGAAACATTTTTAATAACATAACAATTCAAACAATAAAAATATTTTATAACTCACTTGTGAGTAATATCAATGAAAAAGTCACAGTTTGATTATAAGTGTAATTTAATGTGCAAACATTACTGTGTTCCGGTTTGAAGGGTAATGTTTCCAGAGAAATTACAGGGCTTATAGATATAACAACTTAGATTTCTGGGTGACGAGCGCAGTGCAGTGCTAGGTAATGATTTGGACTCTTCATATTCCAATAGCTGCGTGTCACTGTGCTGTTATGTGGCAGGTATGTTGCTTACCATCAGGCAAATGTCCTGCTCGTCTCGTCACTCTTTATTAAAAAAATATATATATTTACGCCTTATTGCGATGAAATTAGGACTACTTTATGAGCAAGTGTGTTGAAAAAATTATGACAGGTAGTGGTAATGATTGGTAATTATAATTTTTTAGGCGCTGGTGGTTGATTGAGGTTTATCTAAATTGTCTTTTTTCTAGGTTGATGGCTACCCTGATAGCTGCTATAGGTTTATTGTGGACATATACTTATACTACGGGTCCTCCGTTGCGGGCCCCGGACTGGTTAAAGACATTTGCATCACTAGGTATTCCGTGGCCTAAGGACACTCCGTTACCTTCCAATGTGGACATATCGAAATACTCAAAAAGTTTTCTGAAAAAGTTAAAACTTGGTCACTTATATCACCGCACGACGGTTCCTCCCACTACTACTAATGCTACTACTACTACTACTACAGAAATAGTCACGGAAACTACTGTACAAGATACTACTGAAACGGAAACCACTACAGAAAAACAAAATGCTACTTCGCCAAGTGGTTTGAGAAGAAGAACAATAAAACCCTTATGGGCTATGTATTGAAATATTATATTTGAAGTGAAAACTTCTTTAGGCGCGCTATAGACAGAATTTTCGTGGGCTGTGAAATGGATTCATCAATCGTCACGCTTGGATATGATAATGGATCGGATCGGATCGGATCGGATATGAAATCTTCGGGTAGACTCGGTAAAAACGGCCAGGTAAGTACCAGGGCAACAGAAACAGTAAAGAATTGAAATATTCCGTATAATTACGTTGATATAAAACTAGATGGCGCAACCATCGATTTAGCTGGCGGTGTTGAAATTATGCGAATGTACATAGACCTACGATGGTTTAACAAATAATTTGTCTTCTGACAAGGTGATACATAAATTAGACAATTCAATTTTTAGTGAAAACATTTGAGTCACAAGTTTTCACTTCTATCGGCAGTTCCTATGACTTCCAATTTTTTTTTTATTTGTTGTAATTATATTAAGTAATCTAGTATAATACTGATACTATGTCCATTTATTTAAGATAGTTTTACGTTCGTTCATAATAATTTATAAATAAATAAAATTCAACATTTTTAATGATTTTATTCATATGAATCAACGTCACTCTATTGGACATATCACTCATTCAAATCAAATTTGGTTCGGAACACTTTTTTGGTTGAGTTTTGTGATGCTACTAACTTCATTATATCAAGCTATGGGCCTGCAAAATTCAAAAAGGTCATGTATGGGTGAAGATGCATGAAAGCGTGCATCATATGCGATTTTCACAATCTCACGGTACACGGGGACCTTAAGGTGCGTCCCCCAGCAAAACGAGTTTTTTGTCCAGTTTTCAGAGCTATCTACTCATTAGTCAAAACAAATATCAACTGGTAAAAAATACATTAAATTTCTACAATTTCTTGGCTTTAAAATGGTAGTTTTCTTTTTTTGTTAATGAATTTAGTGTTTAAATAATCTCCTCATAACGAAACCATAAAAATAGAAATAATTGTAATTATCATGCATCTACTCGAAAAACCGGCATTATTTGGATTTAATACTTACACCAACGGATAGGCAAGTCCATTACAAATATTTCGGTAGAAATATTTTTTTCAAAAGACCAAAATCTGATTTAATAGAGTTTATTCTAAAATTTGAGCGTAAAACATCGACAAATCCCACTGTTTCTCTCTTGCTCTTTCTTGGGGAGTGTGATGAGGTAAGAAATACTCAAGGTCATTTGCTCGGGGTACGGCCTTAACATACTACGCTGACGACACCGACGACGCCATCGGTCGGTTCGTGCGGCAAGCGTTGGCTGCATCACCTAAGACCATCCAAGAGTTCAACCTACAGATGGCCATCAGGGACAGAAATGTGGCCATAATGGAGGCTCTGGGCTCTGGGCCGAAGGAGGCGGCTTAGAAAAATCAGACTCACTAGAATTAGGATGAAAATGTTCCCTGCTCCCCCGTATTATCCTTTTCTTTTCCCAATCCAAGAGATGAATGTAAAAAAAACCCAAATTACAAAAGTTATGGACCCTGGAGTCCGTGGAGTTGCTAAATTTAATAATAATAAAAAAGCTTGGGTCAAATGTATTAAGATTATAACTATTGACTAATACCTACATTTACCAAGAATTCAATCCATGTCAATAGGCCTCTGAATACCGAAGCCGAACCGCAGAACGTAGAGACAAAAATAAACAAAGTGCTGTACCACAAAACTTGTCTTAGTCTCGAAATTGTAGATATAAGTTAGTATGACGTCACAAACTTCGAAAATTTCTATACCGATTTGATTGTACTTACAAAATTTGGCTCGCATAAGTCTTAAATAGCATAAGAAGCTCACTAAAGAAATGTTTCCACTGTCGGGACTCGGGACTTTATCTCGCAAGGAGAAAGTCAAGACCATAATCCACTACGCTAGTCCAGTGCTGGTTAGCGGATGACGCATGTCGTCGAAAGATTCTTGGTACGTACCAGTTACCTCACAATGTTTTCAGTTCACCATTTTTAAGTTAGCGACATTACGCAGATGACTTCAAAAAGACAGTGATGCACCTGGGATTCAAACCACGGGGCTACGGGTCGGCCGTCGCCGTTTTTCCGACTTGACCAGCCGTAACTTTACTTACTGTAAGTCTTGATTAAACGTTTGGAATACGTTGATGAGGCATGTTTTTGGACTTGCAAGTTTGTAAGTAGGCGTTTCTATTTACCTTAAAGCTGCAAACATTTCAGTTGTTTCTGTAAGTTATTTGCATATAATTTGAATCTAACTATCAAAATTGTATTTTACAAACTAAATTTAACTTTATCGTAACTCAATTATTATGCCCAGATTAAATATCAAAAGTCAATGTCCTATCACTGTCTGAATTGTTTTCATTGTAATTTATTTCTGGTGTGTATCTTTTTGCCTGTCTGTCGTTAAAACAATTATTTAATTAAATAATTTCAACAAATGCCATGCGTTTTGGTACAAACATGATACATTATTATATTAGTGGTTTCACGTTTGAAATTAAAATTAAAGCAAAGCGTCTACAAATCAACGCACGTTACGACGTAATTCATTAAATATTAACAAACTTTCTTAGACACATGTTTCTGACTTACACGCCAGTGATTTACTTTACTTCAATCTGTTTGTGGGGTTACAGTGAAAACGACGGGCGATATACTATTCCCAGAGCGGTAGCAAAATTTCGGTAGGTATTTAAGGTTCACATAGTTCTCCTGTTATATCCCTACACGGAGGTGTTGACCTGGCTAGTGAGTAGCAGGGCAAAATGAAACCCTTGATTTAGATCACCTGGCGGGTAGATAGTTCCTCCAAAACGATCACTTTTTTGGGAATCTCTATTTTTTAGTTAAAGTATAATAGTACTCAATTTAAATTACCTTAAATCCATTTTTTGTATTTTTTGCAAAACAAATTTGCACGCGCCTGCCAATGTTAACCCCGACTAAATTGTCTGGTTTATAACTGTTTTAATACTTTAAACATTCAACTACAGCATTTCAAAAATTGCATATTGCCTCAAACATATTCACTGAATAAAAAATGGTTGTCTGTAAAGTCGGTTTACTGACGATAGTTAAACGTGACAACGTCTTAAGAAATCAGTACGCTGATAGCGCGAGTGGTGATACCGCTCGACTCGGCGGGTGGCGCCCTCAGCGCTCAGCTTCGTCCGCATGGCACTGACGACGAACTAACGGTAACGTTATATGACGTCATGTTTTGCGGGCGTGCAGCCGGCTTCACCGAATTATAAGACGTTATCACGTCAAAAATAAAATATTTTTTAAACATGTGTGGATCCATTTTGCCCCGCCTCTCACCAGCCAGGTCTGCACCTTCGTGTTGGGGTGCATTAAGAGAGCTATGTGACAAAGTGTTCAGCTTGCCTTAAATACCTACCTGCCCGAAATTTGCTAACAGCTCTCGGAATTAATTATTTATTAATATGTACCTCTCATCAAATACCTTTTTGACAACTAACTTTGAAAATGGAGGAGGTTCTCAATTCGGTTATAATTACGTTTTTTTTTTGTATGTTTGTTACGCAATATTCCCTGCTGCCAGCTCTGCTAATTGTGAATCGATTTTGACGATTCTTTTTGTTTCGTAGATGATACTTCAGAGGTCCGTATATTTTTTATTTAAATCGGTGTAGTGTTTTTTGAAATATATGGAAATATGTAAAATTGTATGTGTTAATATCACTTTGCTGTCTCATTGGAACAGTGTGTTTAGTTGATATTTACGAGTTGGTCGCTACATAGTATACCTACACGACTTTCTGCAAATCTACTATTTCCGTATAAGTAGATTAGAAAACGTTATTAAAAGTGGTTTTCAACCTATACCCGACTGCTTTCACATGTTTATGCTTAACTTGTTTATGTCACTGTAAGATTACATTTGTATACTGTCAGTTTATAATTGAATGTCGTTAGACTGTAAACCTAACCTAATCTCACGCATTTTATTATACTAGCCGATTATTATAATACGACGGTGATATGTAACTATATAAGTAATTATATCAGCTATTTGGCCGCCATATTACAAGCTTTGCTTAGTTTGGGGTCAGATGGTGTTGTGTGTGAATTGTCCACCAATGTATGGCCGAAAGACATTATTGCAGTAAGCGCAGTAAGGCCAGTCTTTTTTTTATGCGTATACAATTATTTCGTTCTAACTGTAGTGTTATATTTACTCGCTGTGACTCGAACCAAACATCAAACGTAGTAAACCCCTTTACCCGTTCCTAATTACCAATCGTGATTACACACGCGTCGCGTTACTCTGTTTACCGTGAGACTATAATTAAGCCAAGTTAATCTAAAACGTTCTTAGGAGCTCATACAAAATGCATCCGGCTCGACGCGACTGAAAAGACTTGAGTGCCTTCAAGGCATCTTAACTTAGCAGCTACTTAGCCTCAAAACACGCTAGGGCTTGGTTTTCGCTGCAAAATTTAAAAATAGTTTTTTTACTTCTTTACATATTTTAAGTGTATAATTGATCATTAGATTGGTGAAAAATCAAGCACAGAAGTTAAGCTTTTACCAAAAAAAGAAACAAAACCATTGCTTGTGATTTTGTTTCGGTTTTTTTATTATTTTGAATTTTGACACAATTTTGAATAGTGTGCTACGATCTACATAATTTAATTCTATTTAGCCCTTTTTTCTATCACCCGGGTCACGAAAAGACACTCTTTCGTGGGTGACGTTCACGAAAAATTTAGATGCCCCTTTCGTTGTACGAACGTTTATTTATACTATAGAATGAGTTATCTGAATGGGTTTTTCCCAATGGATTCAATCGTGTTATCTTGAACACAATATTGCGTCGATTTCTACGACGTTAAACTCCAGAACAGAGTGTTAACGATTGCATTATCTTTAAATTAGAATGCATAAGCACTTCAATTTGTTTGTACCTTTGGACATAGTGCATTTTGGCCATATTATGCAGCGATTTAGAAACGTCAAGAAGTTGCTGCCTGTAGATAAAAATAGAGGTAAATATATAATTTTATTATTTAATGCATTGGAAGTACAAGCTTTACGAGACGGTCATACATATTCATGTATGCATATTGCAAATAATTCTAGAAAAGTCTCTTCGACGTCTATCGATTGAATAATAATAATTGTAATTTACCAAATTGACTAAGTGGGGTGTTTATTTGGCAATGTAAAAGTATCTTTTGTCGTTTAACTTAATGATGCCAGTATGAATTGTTCGGCACACTTCGAATTGTTTTTTTATTTTTTATTTTCAATTAATTTTATTAAATTTGAGAAGATAATATTTAAAATAATTATAATTATGATTGTCTCTAGGCTTTCATCGGTTCCTGGATAAATCAGATGTGCTCAGTGTGGTTAGGTAGGTAGGTATGTATTGTGGTTTTTCATTGTAATTTTATGTTTTTAGTAAACTTAAAAACATTATAATATTTTAGCACGATCTAGTTAGTGTCTAAGACATTATTACAAATAAATTTTTAAAGTTTTTTTCTTGTTTCCTGAATTTTTCAAATTTAGTATTCTTAGGTAGTTTATCATTTTAATATTTTGTTAAGCTTTGCTGGTCTTTTTAATTTTGTATTTCATTAATTGATATACGGGTATTGTTTTAACGTATGTTTTTAGATGGAATGGTGAATATTCTGAATTGAATGTTTAAATCAAAATATATGCATGTGTACCGCACGAGATTCGTGTACGTACGCCATTTCTAAGTACACCTTACCGCAGACGGAGCGCTTGGGGTGTCTTTAACTCTAATCAAGGCTCCACAGCACGTGAAAACGCCTTAGCGAAATTATATTAGCGTAAATCACATCAACGAGCAAGATTTACGGAGATACCACTACGCGCTCGAGGTGAAATCGAATCAGTGTCGCGCTTTAGTGGTTTCACTCTATTTTAATGAAGGGTACGCTGTTATTGTTTATATTGGTTGTTTGTGATAAATAAGTAAATGTATTTTAGACAGAGTTTCGTAAATGAAAAGGTTTGCGAAGATAAACCAGAAATATATTGATTAGGTAAACGGGTAACTCAGGTGTAATGAGGTCGGTCAATCCGACTCGAGTTTCGGCCGCGTCCGGCGGCCTTTTTCAAGGAGAGTGTACGCGCTCGATGGCTTCCCGTTTGGCACTGACTACTGAGTGTGCCAAACGGGAAGCCATCGAGCGCGTACACTCTCCTTGAAAAAGGCCGCCGGACGCGGCCGAAACTCGAGTCGGATTGACCGACCTCATTACACGTGAGTTACCCGTTTACCTAATCAATATGTGTAACAACCACGTTAATTTTAATACTAAAACCAGAAATACATCAACGGATAAACAAAAATAAATCTTCTCCTGCAATACTTAGGTACTATCTAATTACAGGGCGTCGAGATATAATATCTTAGATATCTGGGTAACGAGTGCAGTGCAGTACTAAGTAATGATTTGGATTCTGTATGTTCCAATAGCTGCGTGTCACTGTGTTGTTGTGTGGCAGGCATGTTGCTTACCATCAGGCACATATCCGACTCGTCTTGTCACTCTATACAATAAAAAAACTTACCTATCCTGACAAAAGTAGTGACTTTGAAAACTAACGTAATCGTAACATATCTTATACCTTTAAACGAGCAATTCTTGTACCTATATAAATATGTATATATATATAGAATCTGAATCTCGGAAACGGCTCGACGGATTTTCATGAAATTATGTATGCAGGGGATTTCGGGGACGATAAATCGATCTAACTAGGTCTTATTTAAAAAAAACGCATATTATGCGCGTTTTTAGACAATGAAAAACTGTCACATTAGGCATTAGAATGTGAAGGTAAATTTCGCCGCGTGACGCGACAGCATAATTAGCTCAGACGGGAAGTCGGGCGCTCATAGCAGCCACGAATTAGTAGCTCCGGGTTCGAATCCAGACGGGTTCTCTTTTTTTTTCAATTCGTTTTTTTAAGAAAATCTATTTCTTGGAGTCTTTTACCTGTAGGTATCTAAGTATATTTAGTATTTAAACCGAGCAAAGCTCGGTCACCCAGGTACTTTAACTAACGAGTTAACTCACGTGTTAAATGTTTCTTTCAGTTCGACTTAAATTACAGCATTTGGTAGCTTTTTTCAAATGAAGTGCGGGCATGAACGTTGTCTCCAAATGCAGATGAAACTTCAGCCAAGCTGAAATTACTATATTAGAATTGAATAACCCATTAAAAAGGGTCTCAATAACACTGATTCACTGAAATATATTGCCGCCAGTACCGGGAAGATAAATTAAGCACAAGCCTGAGGGGCGAGGCTCGGGAACCTGCACTTGCTATACTCTGGGCATCAGAAAACTACTAACCTCGGTGGTATCTTGTTGTGTAATTCCAAATCCCAACCGGAGAAGGACAAACTTATATGCGTAAACTCAAACGCAAGAAGAAGTTCGTTGAAGGAAAACTCGAATGACTCAACTTTGAACGTTACTCAGCTAACAGTTCTAGCTAGCTGAGTTAGAGTCTAAAGTCGTTCCAGAAGTGGGCTCGTTGAATACGGTTTATTGGACGTTGAATACGCTTTGAGTTCCCGGTTTGAAGGGCAATGTTTCCAGAGAAATTACAGGGCTTAGAGATATAGCAACTTAAGATCTCTGGGTGCCGAGCGCAATCGGCTTGTAAGTAGTAGTTTTTTATAGTTGTTTAGGCTTGGGTTGAGACAGCGGTTCTAGGAAATGATTTGGGCTCTTCATGTTCCAATAGCTGCGTGTCACTGTGCTGTTATGTGGCAGGCATGTTGGTTACCATCAGGCACATGTCCTGCTCGTCTCGTCACTCTTTATTAAAAAAAAAAGGCTACGGACAGCTTCACCGTGACTTACCACGTCTCACCTTGTCCACGTGACGAGGGGGCATCAATTCAGAATTGACTGTCTCAACCCAAGCCTAAACAACTATAAAAAACTGCTACTAACAAGCCGATTTAATAAAAATAATATCTAACGAATTCATTACTAATACATATTTTATTACTCACACTAAAAATATAAAAACTTAATGAAAACATTTCGTTATCAACAGTCTAGTGCTTCTAGAATCTTTACTGAATAAACCGAAATTGCTTTTCAAATAAAATACGAATGGGATTCTCGATATCTGTATTCAGCGAAAACCGAAGGTAAAATTTTCGAAAGTCTAAATAGGGATCAACACGCATTTACGATGGAAAGTAAACCAATAAGTATTAAAATTGAAAACTTTATGATAGGCTTCATAAAAAAAACTCCAGTAAAAAAGTATTTTTAGTGTAATGCCTAGGTTAATAGAACGCACAAACTGAACATAAACTGCACTGCAAGGACGCGCTGCGTATTACGTAACACGGAGTCTTTACTTAGATCTTAGGGAATTATCGCCACCGTCGTGAAGCATCACAATAAGTAGGTGTCAAGAGGAAGACTCCAGAAGAAGATCGCCAAGTCATAACGGTACGCTTAGGCCGCCTCCGACCTCGCTGTCTGCGTAACTGTGTGCGCACTATCTAACTAACAACATATCTATATATACCTGCTCGTATATATAGATAAATTGTTACCTTGTTACTGGCATTAGTGCAAACTGTGAACTGCATACACTGCATTTTACCACATGAAATTCAAAAGGAATCACACAAATTCGCTACGCTGTAAGTAATACTTTAATTTTCATTTTATGTGTTGATGTTTGTCAACGCTAAATTTGGATATGAAAAGAAGCTAGACTACGAGGGATATAAATAATATTTACTTATTTCATCAGTTAGTAAATCTACAAATCACCTCCAAAACTTAATTTAAACTTATACGATAACCCAACTCAAGTAATCGCTGTGGATCCACTAAAAGGATTTCAGCCGACGTTCAGAAAATGTGTTAATTTCCTTCAAAATCGGCTAAGCCCGCCTTATCTGGCGATATAAATCTTATAGCACTCGTTGTGGGATTTAGCAGATCTTGCCGCTAACTCTACAAGTGCAATTAGCTACAACTGCCAAAGACCCTGTAATCCGGGAAACGGACTTGTAATTTAAGCTACGAGAGCGCTTTTTGTGCAATTCTGAATCTTTTGGAAAGATAAAATTTGGGTGGTTTCGCTGTTTGAATGTATTGCCACTAATGGTACCTTGAAATCTTTTTGTAACTGAAAAGAGTGGCATAAAGCATGCGGTCCAGCTGACAGTAAGCAGTTACCCCTTTTGAACAGCATAGCTGTTGACATACTCTTATTTTGTTAAGCCCAGAGAGATGTTTTCGAACCGTTTCTTGTTTAAGTTTGTTGGTAAACCATATACCTATTATTATGAACAAAAAGTCTACAAATAATAATCAGCCGGTTCAATGGAAATGAACTGGAAAACTGGACACTCTCGAATTTTCGCGGTTTCTGTGGCTACGTATACTATACTATATTTATATCAAATGTAAGTACGTCGGGGCTTTATTTAATTTTCACACATTTTATCCAAACACACACGTCTACTGATTGCTAATTTTTCGATATAGTCGTGTTAGTACCTAAATTGATGTCTGTTGTACACAAATATAACAGAAAAATGTTTATTTATTTCACTAAACAGATAAATACAAACAACACATTTGATTTATAAAAGTGTTGGTTGGGGTATTTTAGACCAGCTTTTGTTAAAATCTAAATTACAACCGCAGCGGTCCAAGAGCTCGTTAATATCATAAAATACAATTCATAACCAAAATCCCAGCAATAACAAGCGTTATCACGACATAAATCTGAGTTATTGTACACGCTTTAGAAGTCTTTATCTAGCCACTATTGTCTTCGCCGGCTTCAGCTTAAAACTAAATTTTATTCCCTAAATGTTATTTTCGTAACTTTACAACGGTCATTATTCAAAATTAATAATCCACAAAATTAATTTAAATTCTAAACTTTCTCTAATGTTCGATTTCGAAGGTAAAACAGACTAAAGTACAGGGTGTTATATTTAACACGTTGGTAAAATTTAATCATGATTTCAGGGAATTTTCATTCACACGTGAAAACGATATCGCTTTGCCAGATTTAATTGTTTTTTAGCAGTTAAAATCTGTGGATACGTCTAGACGTAGTATTCGTAGCTAGTTTAGAAATGTGCAGTTAACTAGTGAAATAATTTAAAATTAATTTAAAGTACCCGTGCTATATAAACGACAAACTGAAGTTAAAAGATTTTTTTAAGGCCCAAATAGTTTACATCTCAATAATAGGAACGTAAAATTGTAATTCTTATGTTTTTGTGAGCACTACGTAATAAATAGATGAGAAAGTTACTAAAACCAAAATAAAATAGCAATTGGTTACCTTATCGCTAAAGGTGACATTCTCCAGGCAAACGTTATGTAGACAGATAACATTTTTATTTTAACTAAATAAAATCGTTTTAAATTTTCATGATGTTTTTTTTATCACAGTGATAAGATTAACATCCTGTAAAAGAAACAAGTTAAGGGTTACATTACAAAACGCTAAGTCACCATGATACAACCCCTTGAGAGAAATGCTATAAATTTAATCCTACTCGCAATAAATCTAAGTTATACGAACCACATTTTAAACTAAAACTGAATTTAATAATGTCATGCATCGATGGGTTAACAACTTTGATAATTTAATTGCTGGTAAAGTAATTTGACGTAGTACTGTAGGGTTGAGAGAGATATTATTAATTTTGTACACAGACATTATGATTTCTGAGTTAGTTGGTGCTTGTGAATTAGGTATATGACTAGAAATTATGCTTCAATTGTAATTAGTAATTATGTTGTGTAGTTACAAATGTAGAATCATTTTATAATAATTCTTCTAATATGATATAATTTTGATCCCTTCACAATTTAAAATCGGTTGCTGATTGAACTCAATGATATATGCATCAGGAGAAATCTGTGCAGTGTGTGTTCAGTGAAGGATATAAAGGCTGACGATAATGCTACTGAATAGTAACTAAACCGTTATGGAACGTATAGGTTTTTTATGACATATTTTGTGTTAAAATCTTGTTTATGAAAATCGACAACTTTCACTTGCTGGCCAAAAGTCGTAAGATATTTATTATGGAGTAAGCTTTAATTAGTACCTATAAGGAATAAGCTCCCTAAATTTCGACAAAAAGTTTAATAACTACAACGTAACTAACAGTGGTAATAATTAATTATAAGGTTCAAGAAGGGGTACCTATTTATCAGAACTGGTAATCATCAGATTTTTTTATTACAACATTTTTTTTGTTTTTGTGTATTTTGTTCAGTACATCACTTGTTTTGAAAAATAAATTCTAAATTCAAACGAATAAATTCAGCGCTATCATACAAATAAATCTTACGATTTCGGGAAAAACAAATGCAAATTCAACCGCTAAAAGAAGGATTACCACAGATACCATTTCAAAATAAGCGAAACGTTATTATAGCGCCCCTTGTTTATTTGCTACTGTTCGGGGCATTTTTATGAAGAACAGTGCAAATAGCAAGTACAAACATTAATCTGTTTTATACAACAGAAGATCTAAAGGGACCATGGAAAGCAAATGTTGTCTTAGGGACAAAACGCGGCTTGCCACTTACTCTTTGCACCAATTAGAGCGTAACATGATTTTTAGAGTAAACTTAATTTTACTGATGGCGGCGGGTTTTGCGAAAATTGCTGTTTTTGTCGTGGTGTGTTTTATTCGCATGTACTGTTTTCATTTCGCAATTTAATGAAATTTTAAAGATTTTTTTGGGAGAAATACATTAACGTGGAAATGTTTAAGTGTCAAGCAGTACTGTAGTTAATGTTAAGAATACTAAGTTCTGGTTTGAAGGGCAAAGTTCCTGAGAAATTACAGACCAAGAAATAATTATCTTACAATTCTTGTTAACAAGTGCAGTGCAGTGTTAGGTAATGATTTGAACTCTTCATGTTCAATAGCTATGTAGCACAGCACTGTGTAGGTATAGCCACCAAACGTACCTATGTTTCGCTCGTCCCGTCCATCTTATTATAAAAAAATACTAAAGATGTTTTTTGAAAGTATTAGGCATTCTACTGCGGTATCTTTATGAAAAACTTACAAAAGGAAAAATCGTGAAAACTAAACAGCTATACCGTTTAAAAAAAGTTTAGGCCTACATAAAATGATATAATATCGAACAAGTGATTTTATATTGTTGGCTATATCTGAGTTAGTAAATTGAACGTGACCGTTTTTCACTAATAAATATGTTCTTCGTAACACAGTACATTAATCATCTTTTTATATCATTAAAAATATTTTAATTTCATCTACTTGTTTGATTACAATTATTGTGTCAATTTATCACATATTAAAATCCGGAGATGTAGGAGATTACTCGCGATAAGGACACTTGGTAAAGGGTCAGGATACCAGGATATTATAAGCGTCAAGGAGTGCACCAAGCAGACAGAGCAAACGCCCCAAGAAGTGTAATCTCCTACATCTCCGGATTTTAATTACTTATTGGAGACTTGCGGCCGCCGGCAATATGGGACCGTCTCAGCTTTATTGCGGTTTGGCGATTTCACTTCAAATTTTGCTGGAGTGTTCATGGATGGACGGATGGATAAGAGGATATTGAAAGGACAGTCAATTTATACGTCGAATATAATTATGTACTATAAATATTTAAATATGTTCAACGCTTTACGTTAGTCAGTACAACTAGTAATCCGTAAGATTCAAATAGGGTACAATCCTCAAAAAAAACTAAGTAGCCCGTTAGTAAGATTGCCAAAAAATATTGTACACATATTTTTTCTTTTGTTTCACAAACAAAAAATTACGAAGATACTGCGCTTCGAAGTTTCGTGTAACGTCACTTGTGAGTACGATTTTTACTCACGAGTTACGTCGCGACCCCCCATTCTCGAAGTTTGATGGTATCTATCTTTGAAGATTTTTAATATTAAGAAAAAACAAAATATATGTGTCCAATATTTTTCCATGATCTAGCTGACGGACTAATTAGAATGTTGTATTTTTGACCCAGTCCGGTACCCTATTAATTTGTTTTACTTAACTAAAATGTAGGTACATGAAAAATCTAGGTTTACAAAATTCTTTTATTCCTACTAATGTTATAATTTAGCAGAACCCGCGGTTTCAACCGCTTAGTTCCCGGTCCTGTTATTTTCCTGGTATAAAAAATCGCCTCTATATTAATCTAGACCATTATCTATCTGTGTACAAAATTTCATCCAAATCCCTTTTGTAGTTTTTGTGTGAAAGAGTAACAAATATACATCCGTACATTATTACAAACTTTCGCATTTACATCTAATATTAGTAGAATGCGAATGTTGGAAAGTGTGTCGCTCAACCACGTCGGATTAGCAGAACGAAAAAAAATTGTAACTTAAGATCACAGTAAATTTAAAACGAAGTAGAACCGGAGTAGGAAAAGTTATACTTCGATCCGTCTTTTCGTTTTTCGCAGAAAGAGAGTAGACGTCCTGTACTTACGAAAAGCATAAAAATCATAGACCTATTGTTAAAGTATAATTATATCATTATAATTTCATGTTTTTAAATTGCACATACAGATAGGTAGGTACATAAACACAGTTACAAAGACAGATAAACTTAGTCAAACTTATAACACTCCCGGTTTTAATTTGGAGCTAAAAATAAACTTCATCGTATCGTTTAACGTATTTAAACACAATTAGTGATATTTGCATCCCAGCAAACTCAAGGTAAAGTCTCGTTTACATTCGGTGCCAATGACTTCTTTCAATAGTCTCTAGTAAATATTAGCTTTCGAGCGTTTGATGTTAAGACGATGTTCGTTTGAGACCGATGTGCTCTTAATTAAGTTCAAACAAGGCGTACTTGCCTACAAATCAAACTTAATCATGTTACAGGTGTAACACAGTATGTACCTAATTTAATTTAGCGATATAAAAGGGATGATCACGTGATACAAAGTATGTCGGCTTACAGAAAACTGGATGAAAAATGTGATATTAAAAATTATAATTTGGCATTAATTACTTTTATCTATGCGCGACAGTCATCTATCTATCTATCCAACATCTTTAAACAAGCAATTCTTGTATTATATATATATATAACGAGGCGTGGTGTGGGCGTTCGTCGTCTTCCATCATTAAATCAGACAAGATACGATTTTCGATATACTCTCCAATTTAATGCGAACAAAGTCTAATAATTTATAATCACAAATAATCACACACAGCTTAGATGGAAACCGATTACTATCGGAACGCGGTGAAGTCGGTCGTATGCTAGACACACCCGCTCGGCTCGACGTCCGCTTGAAAAAAGACCGTTGTTCCAATTCCAAACGGTATCAGTCACTTGTCAAACCGTAGGGTTGCCAACACACAAATCGAATACACCCAAGTCGATATCGATTATCAACTTGACGTTCCAATTTTGCTCTCTGCGACACGGCCATCTTGACACGTCACACGTCCCAGTGTGATGAGCCTGAAAAGAACAAATTCCATCTGCAATATCAAAGCATCTCTACTCGGCCTATCCTGATTAAACGAGTCAAGATAGGGCTTCAAACAAACTCTCATAATAAACCAGAAGTTTATTCTCAAATAATTAAGCTTACATCATAACTAAGGATAATCACAAACTACTTACTAACTATGAATTGACCACTGACCATTATTCACTCAGTCACTATTCAACCCCACTTCAAGAAATTAACGATTAAAAGACTCTACTTGCTCTACTAAATCACTCGTATCGACTCTATCGATCACGGTCGTCTCTTTCGCCTAATTCGAGCGAAAAGACTCATGCCACTTCCACAAAGTGACGATATCTCACAGAAACAGTCGTCGCTATGCCTAATTCGAGCAATAGGACTCATGCCACTTCCACAAGTGACGATCTCTCACAAAAACAGTCGTCGCTATGCCTAATTCGAGCAATAGGACTCATGCCACTTCCACAAGTGACGATCTCTCACAAAAACAGTCGTCGCTATGCCTAATTCGAGCAATAGGACTCATGCCACTTCCACAAGTGACGATCTCTCACAAAAACAGTCGTCGCTATGCCTAATTCGAGCAATAGGACTCATGCCACTTCCACAAGTGACGATCTCTCACAAAAACAGTCGTCGCTATGCCTAATTCGAGCAATAGGACTCATGCCACTTCCACAAGTGACGATCTCTCACAAAAACAGTCGTCGCTATGCCTAATTCGAGCAATAGGACTCATGCCACTTCCACAAGTGACGATCTCTCACAAAAACAGTCGTCGCTATGCCTAATTCGAGCAATAGGACTCATGCCACTTTCGCAAAGTGACGATATCTCAGAACCGGTCGCCACTATCACTTAAATTGAGTAATAGTGACTCATGCCACTTTCGCAAAGTGACGATAACCTTGCCACCCTCATCGAGTGACGATCACCACGTTGCCTCCCCAGAGCAAAAAATTACAATTTAGTTACTTGATTGAATAGTGGTCAATTGGCTCACACTTTTCTCTACATCGCTAGTCTCCGAGTCTACAGACATTTCATGATCGGGCATCTTTCTCAAACGATCATGCGCGTACTTATAAGTGCGCTTAAAGTTCAATGCCTTTAAAGTATATTGATCGTTATCTAACACTTCGATGACTTTAAACGGTCCCTTATACTTGGGATCTAGCTTTGTCTGATTTCGTTCCTCATTTTGTAGAAGAACAAAATCACCAACAGAAATAGGAACGATTCTAGCTTTTGTCGCGTCGAAACGAGTCTTGTCATAGTCAGAGTAATTCTCCATATTAACAATCGCAGCGGTTCTAGCTTAGTCTAAGTCAACGTCAGGCTCTATGTCTTCAGCTAACAAATATCTGCGAGTATCTCGTCTACTTTTTCACGGACAACCCTGCGTTCCTCAGGACTCAGTCGGTAAGAGCCAAGAGTGTCGGTATACGCTCTAACATCATAATATACGTCGAGGAGACACTTTCACTAATTAAATTAAACACGGGTTTTCCTGTACTCGAAACTCAATTTATTGACACGCGGTAAAAATGCCTTCTTGGTTTTTGTTGTGCAAACGCCACCGGTCGCTAACTTGACACTAACGCCATCTAGTTACGTGCTCGATAACTATTATATCATTTTGAATGCTACTGTTTGGGTTCAGACAATTTGGATCTTTCAAGCGTATAATCATTGTTTCAGTATCAGCACGAGTAGTAGGCACTCCGTTCGTAAATGAGCTTTCGAAAGCTAAACTCAGGGAGTATGTCAGTGTCTAAGGAGTCAAAGTCAATGTTGGATTTAGTTACCTACGTCGCAAAAATTTACAAGTCTAGTCCGAGTGAAGGTCAATTTGTCAGAGGTCATATTAACAGCTATACCTAAAGCTAGCACTTCGCGACCTATCGTAATGTCATAATGTGTCACAATTATCTGGCAAAACATGAAATACTACTTCAGTTAAAATATCATCGATTTTAACTTGAGATGTGATTTGCACGGTACTAAAAATTGCAGTTTTGCCTACGCCAGTTAATGAAACACCGTTATTGCAACGCTTTCCTCTAAAATGACATGCAGCTGACTCTCTAATTAGAGAGCACTCAACTCCCGAATCGTATGTAAAATGAAACTGCTCACCAGCATGACGCAGCTTCCCGGCAGGCGCGTTAATGTGGCAGACATTCACGCGCTTCTCCTGCCAAGGGCCCGCCGTGTTGTTGGCGTTGCTCTCCTTGCCGCTCCTTCGTGGACAATTCCTCGCGAAGTGGCCTACAGCGCCGCAGCTGAAGCAGCCGGGGGACGATGACGAGGAAGTCTTCATGTCACTAGTTGGTGTCTTAAATCTACCATCCTCGTTACTCAGTCCCTTTGTGGAACGACATTGTACCGCTTTGTGACCTGCTTTCCCACAAACATAACATTTCACAGAGGAAACATCCGAATTCACACGAGGTTTCTTTGCATCTTGGTTACTTTCATTCGATAATGGTGATTTTCGTTTCATAAAAGAGACCGCCTTCAATTGTTGCTGCAACTCGTTCCTCGTAGTAATATTTTGAGTGAAAGACAACCGTTGAACACGACTGTCAAACTGCGAAATATGCGACAAAACAGTTGACACAGCAATTTGTTCTACCGAAAGGTTTTTCCAGTTTGACATGATTGATGACATTGATGTCGCCGCATATGAAGCCAGACATTCACTATCTTTAGGTCTACTATTTTGCAAATTGATCAAGAAACCAGCAGCAGTCTCAGCACTCTCATACCTGGCAGTGAACAGGTCCTTGAAGTTACTCCATGTCATCCCGTGGAAGGATACTTGTGACAGCCACACTGAAGCTTGCCCTTTAAGTGCGCGACTCAAAGCTAACATAAGTGGAGCACCTTGCATGTCCGGATCCGTGATACACATATCCGCAGTAGAAATCCACGCGCGAGCATCCACGTTGTCTTTTTCAGGGTCGAACTCAGGTAATCGAGTATCCTTGCTGGACGTCGGTGCCTTCATAGATTTAATCAAGGCCATAAAATTGTGATTCTGCTGCTCCATCAATCGCACCCATTTCGTGTCTTCATTGTTTTCTCCACGGTTACATCCCATTTCTGATAACGAGGCGTGGTGTGGGCGTTCGTCGTCTTCCATCATTAAATCAGACAAGATACGATTTTCGATATACTCTCCAATTTAATGCGAACAAAGTCTAATAATTTATAATCACAAATAATCACACACAGCTTAGATGGAAACCGATTACTATCGGAACGCGGTGAAGTCGGTCGTATGCTAGACACACCCGCTCGGCTCGACGTCCGCTTGAAAAAAGACCGTTGTTCCAATTCCAAACGGTATCAGTCACTTGTCAAACCGTAGGGTTGCCAACACACAAATCGAATACACCCAAGTCGATATCGATTATCAACTTGACGTTCCAATTTTGCTCTCTGCGACATATATATAGAATCTGAATCTCGGAAACAGCTCGAACGATTTTCATGAAATATAAGTACTTATGCAGGTTTCGGGGGCGAAAAATCGCTTATATAATAGGTAGCTTTCATGTTTAGCAAACGTCGTTTTATGGGCGTTTTAGACAAAGAAAAACTATAAATAAATCATAAATCATAAATCGTCTATTGGCCATAAGTAACCATACATTACAGGCAAGTCATCATAATTATGTTAACATTACAAAAAATAAAATAAAAAGTCATCATAATTTTGTTAACATTAACAAAAATAAAATAATTAATTCGTCCTTATAAATTTAACAATATTTTTCCGTTTGTCCTTTACAAAAATGAAGATTCAGATAAATTCATTGACATAAATTCACTAAGCTTGTAAAATGGATTGCTCACAAAGAAGTGCTTTATCTTATTTCTAAATTCGTTACATTACATTCTATTATATTTACGTCTATTACATTAACATTAAAATACGAAGTTAAATTTCGCACTATTGAGCAACAGTATAGTAGCTCATTATCGTAGCGTATTGGGGGCGGTCACGATGCTACATAAATTATGTATATAGATACCGAGTTCAAATCCAGACGGTTCCTAGTTTTTTTCAAGTTTCTTCTCTTTTTAAGAAAATCTATGACTGGGAGCCCTTTGTCAACGCATTTAATTTGTAGCTAAGTACATATATTCAAGCTCGGTTACCCAGGTACTAAAAATAATAGGTAATCTAAATTGGACATATTTTTACGAATACAAAATCCATTTAAACAAATCGAATGTTTTCATTATATAGTTTGGACGCCGCTCGCTTCAAAGGAGATAGACTTATCCAACTTTACAAGACAAAAGCAATGCACTGTAAGCAAATCGAATCCTTTGGATAGGTAAGGCAGGTGTTTGGGAACAATCCCTATTGTCTAATGCAACGTCTTATCGGAATTTCACTGAAGGACCAAGTGAAATTGAATAGAACTCAATGGCTTTTGGTAAACTCGATTTGTTGAAAGGATCGTATTCAACATGGTCTAGACAAGAAATAAATACCGTGCTCCTAGCCACCACATTTGCGTCACACACGTCACACATCAAATAATAATAAATAATAAATAAATATTGGTCGACAATTCACACACAACACCATCTGACTCCAAACTAAGCAAAGCTTGTGTGATGGCGGCCAGATAGCTGATATAATACTTATATAGTTTTAAATACATATTTATTATACCTAGAAACACCCAGACACAGTGCAAACATTTGAATTCATCACACAAATATTTGCACTGGGTGGGGATCGAACCCATGTATGCTACATTTGATACGCATCTGAGTCATGTGTGTATATGTATGTTCAAATATATTTTATTCAAAGCAGAAGAATATTTATATTCATATATCTCTCCATCCTTCGGTTGCCTGGAATAGATCGCGTTTAGCGATAAGGTTGCTATTTGATAGCCTTGATTTGGATTTTATTTTTATTAGTTTGATTAGATGCTAGATTTAAGGATATGGCATTTTGTGTATTGTTTTTTTTTATTGTGGA
Source organism: Ectropis crepuscularia (assembly GCA_963693475.1). NCBI lineage: Eukaryota > Metazoa > Arthropoda > Insecta > Lepidoptera > Geometridae > Ectropis > Ectropis crepuscularia. The sequence continues at coordinate 21,647,781 of OY856342.1, forward strand.
AAATAAAGAGTATATAATATTATTTATGTTTCTAAGAGTATAGTGGTAAGACTCTACCAATGACTACGACTTCACAATTGTGAATCGCATATTTTAAGCCACTGGGTCAGCACGGCGTTTTTGTTTGACCGTTGTTATATTATGATTTATCAGACCGCACAGAAATAATATTTTAGCATTACTGACACGAAATAAGCTATTTAACATCGATGATTTAAAATGTGAAGTACAGAAACTGATTGAAACATAAATGCTAAACACATATTTTTGAAACGTATCCGTTTCTGTTACTGTGTTCCGGTTTGAAGGGCAATGTTTTCAGATAAATTACAGGGTTTAGAGATATAACAACTTAGATCTCTGGGTGACGAGCGCAGTGCAGTGCTAGGTAATGATTTGGACTCTTCATGTTCCAATAGCTGCGTGTCACTGTGTTGTTATGTCGCAGGAATGTTGCTTACCATCAGGCACATGTCCTGCTCGTCTCGTCATTCTTTATTTAAAAAAAAACAATGTAATGTTGTATCATTATGTTGTAAATTTAAAACAGATTACATTTTTGTGGGTTCGATTCCCATCCAGGGTAAATATTACTGTGACGAATACAAATATTTGTTCTGTGCCTAGGTGGTTCTTATGTTTAATGAATGTATATATAGTATATGTATTTAAAATTATTATATCACCTACCTGACTTCCATAGAACAAGTTTTGTTTAATTTGGGGCTAGATGGTGCGGTGTGAGAAACGTTTTTTACACCAACATTTATCAATGTTTTACCAATATTTTTCTGTAGGTATTTGAACAGAAGATTAAAGCACGAAAGTTCTAAGCTTGCGAGATTAAAATGTATCAATTTAAAAGTTATTTACAGAACAAACAGATGCGCTGTTTAGTTGTTGGTTTTGGAACGAGAGGCTTTTATTGAGAGTTTCGTCTTATATTTTGGATGGCTCGAGTTATTTAAGCAGCGTTTTAGACGTACTCGGGGGTATTTCATCAAGAATAGAATAAGTTTTATTGTATAAACTGTGTATAAGATGTCACAATTTTAATAGTTGCAATAGTTTTGTCCATTGAGAAAATATAATTATTAACGTAACATTTCAAATTCATTAAAATATAGAATAAGGCAAAATAGGGATTATCACCAATTCTGCTGGCAATATCTACCTTCCGAAAATTCCAGAGCATACTAGCGGCTAGTCCATAGAAACCAACTTAAACAGAACTAGATACATACACTGATTGGGAACCACTATTAAATAGCATTTCCACATTTTCACGAACTAAATCATCTAAATGAGTAGAAAATTTTAACACTCTTAATTCATTCCAAAAAAAAACCATTAATATTCAATCTAATTCTAATATAATAATGTTAACTTTAACTTATAAACGGGCAGAGCCTTTATTAACAAAACTAAAATACAATGAGAACTACGCTACATACCTAAGTACTTACACTAAGCACACCTGAATTATCCATAGACCAATGAAGGTTACAGATAATCAAGATGTTCAAGCCCACTACCAAAATAAAACTACCTAACTTTAATTGTTTTAGTCTCGTTTTTCAATTTCGGGAACAACATAAATGTCTGTAACATATCACAGTCATATTGACATGACTATAGATACATGTCTTATATAGTTGTGTGATTCCTTGCGTAAATCCGGGAACGCCGAACGCAGTAAAACGACGGCAATTACGCACAAGGTGGATTAGTTTAGTGGTTTGTTGCGTAGTGACGACCTCGCAATCCGATTACAGTAATTGCCGAAAATCTCATCGAGCGATGGCTTAGCGACTTGTAATTACGCATCTAGGGAGCCCATACAAACTACCGTCAAACTGTGGTTCTATTGTCAATAACGCTCTAAATATACATCTTATATACATAATTCTCGTGTCACAATGTTAGTTACCTTTTTACCAAATTTTATAAGCAAATTTAGTAGGTCTGAGAATCGGCTACTTTCTATTTTTCATACACCTAAGTGATAAGGGTTGTTCATCCCTAATACTTTTTTTTAAATCGACTGGCCTCGTGGCTTAGTTGGTAGTAGTGCTGCCTGCGAAGCCGAGGGTCGTGGGTTCGATTCCCACCCAGTGCAAATATTTGTGTGATGAATTCAATTGTTTGCACTGTGTCTGGGTTTTTCTATGTATTATAAGTATGTATTTAAAACTATATAAGTATTATATCCGACCAAATTATGCTCAAATCGAAGATCCCGATAACTTTCAACTCGAACTTCAAAATCGCTTCGAAGCCTTAGATGAATGCGTAACGGCGGACGAAATAAACGACAGGCTGGTGGAAACTGTTCAAGCAGTTGGCAGGAAATTTTATAAGAGCCGACGCCAAAATAGAACCCAAAAGCTCTCTGATCATACTCTAAATCTCATGGCGGTTAGGCGAGATATGCGATTGCAGTCTTCGGTCGACATTACGGTATACAGACGGCTCAATAGACAGATATCTACTTGTGTGCGACGCGACATACGCTGCTTCAATACTTCTTGTATTGAAGAAGCGATCAAGCGGAACAAAGGCTCGAAAGTGTTCGCAAGAAATCTGTCTCTTGGGCAAAGTCAATTGACCAAACTGAAGACCGACAGTGGTAACGTCGTCTCGTCGAAGCCCGAGATTTTGGAGGAGATTGAGAGGTTCTATGAACAGTTATACACCTCTACGCAAGCACAACCTGTCGTTAGCATGGCAAAAGACCCCAGAGCCAAGCTGACCCGACACTTTACCGAAGACATCCCGGAAGTCAGCCTGTATGAGATTAGGATGGCTCTCAAACAACTTAAAAACAACAAAGCACCTGGCGATGACGGAATTACGACTGAGCTTCTGAGAGCGGGTGGAAAACCGGTACTTAAAGTCCTCCAGAAGCTGTTCGACTCCGTCATACTTGACGGTAATACGCCAGAAGCGTGGAGCAGAAGTGTGGTGGTGCTCTTCTTCAAAAAAGGTGACAGCACCTTGTTGAAGAATTACAGACCCATCTCACTTCTGAGCCACGTTTATAAGTTGTTTTCGAGGGTAATCACGAATCGTCTCGCACGCAGGTTTGACGACTTTCAGCCACCCGAACAAGCCGGTTTCCGAAAAGGCTATAGTACCATAGACCACATACATACGCTCCGGCAGATTATACAGAAAACTGAGGAGTATAATCGGCCACTATGTATAGCGTATGTGGACTATGAGAAAGCCTTCGATTCCATCGAGACCTGGGCAGTGCTTCAGTCTCTCCAGCGATGCCGCATCGACTATCGCTATATCGAAGTGTTGAAGTGTATCTACAGCAAAGCCACAATGTCTGTCCGATTACAGGACCAGTGCACAAAACATATCCAGCTACAGAAAGGCGTGAGACAGGGAGATGTTATATCTCCGAAACTGTTCACTGCTGCGCTGGAAGACGTTTTCAAGCTACTGGACTGGAACGGACATGGCATCAATATCAACGGCGAATGCATCACTCACCTTCGGTTTGCCGACGACATAGTCATTGTGGCGGAGTCGCTGGAGGACCTCTGTGCAATGCTCAGGGACCTCAGTAGAGTATCCCAACAGGTTGGTTTGAGGATGAACATGGACAAGACGAAGGTCATGTCAAATGTGCATGTCTCACCTGTACCGGTTATTGTTGGGAATACCACACTCGAAGTTGTTGACGAATACGTCTACCTGGGTCAAAAGATCCAATTAGGTAGATCCAACTTCGACAAAGAGGTCCAGCGAAGGATCCAACTCGGATGGGCAGCGTTCGGGAAACTTCGACACATCTTTGAGTCCAAAATACCCCAATGCCTAAAGACAAAAGTCTTTAACCAGTGCGTGTTGCCAGTGATGGCTTATGGAACTGAGACGTGGTCCTTAACTGTGGGCCTCATAACAAAGCTCAAAGTCACACAGCGAGCTATGGAGAGAGCTATGCTCGGAGTCTCTTTGCGCGACAGAATCCGTAATGAAGATATTCGCAAAAGAACTAAAGTGGCCGACATAGCTCAACGAGTAAGCAAGCTGAAGTGGCAATGGGCAGGCCACATCGCTCGAAGAACTGACAACCGATGGGGAAGAAAGGTTCTCGAGTGGCGACCACGAACCGGAAGACGCAGTGTTGGACGGCCTCCCCCTAGATGGACAGATGACCTCACAAAGGTCGCTGGAAACCGCTGGTTGCAGGTTGCGCGGGACCGTTCGTTGTGGAAATCTAGGAGGGAGGCCTTTGTTCAGCAGTGGACGTCTTGCGGCTGATGATGATGAAGTATTATATCAGCTATCTGGCCGCCATCATACAAGCTTTGCTTAGTTTGGGGTCAGATGGTGTTGTGTGTAAATTGTCCACCAATATTTTAAAAAAAAATTTTGGACAAAATTTTTTGTTTTTATGTTTTTATAATGTAATGTATAATTTTTACTGTTTTATCACCAACCCCTATTTTTTAATATCCATTTTAGTCATTTAATCAATTTACATCCCGCTCGATAACTGATCAATTATCGTCTTTTTTGTAAATGTTTTTCACTCTATTTCGATTAAGGATTTCGTTTTAGAATGGACAAATATGAAGACGAACTATATACATATGTATACTAGCTGACCCGGCAAACGTTGTTTTCCATATAAATTATTGATACAAATTTTAAAAATCTAACATTGGTAACCCTAAACTTTAATTATAAAAATAAACTTTAATAATAAAAATAAATGTTTATTTTTATGAAACAATTTTAGATTTGCCTAAACTTTAATAATAAAAATAAATGTTTATTTTTATAAAACAATTTTAGATTAGCTTATGGCAAATCTAAAATTGTTTCATAAAAATAAACATTTATTTTTATTATTAAAGTTTAGGGTTACCTATGTTAGATTTTTAAATAAATGTTTATTTTTATAAAACAATTTTAGATTTGCCATAAGCTAATCTAAAATTGTTTTATAAAAATAAACATTTATTTTTATTATTTAAGTTTAGGGTTACCTATGTTAGATTTTTAAATTTGTATCAATAATTTATATGGAAAACAACGTTTGCCGGGTCAGCTAGTATACATATGTATATAGTTCGTCTTCATATTTGTCCATTCTAAAACGAAATCCTTAAACTTCAGAAATTTTAATCGAAGTGATTGGATTTCGGATGCATTCCTGGAGTCTAGAAGAGATAGTCGCTGTAACTGAATTATCCAGGCTAATTCAGTTACAGCGACTATCTCTTCTAGACTGTTATTTAAAAAATTTAGAAAAATAAATATTTGAATTATTTAAAAAAAAAATTCATTAGACCACTTTTTTTTTATATTACTATATGCCTCAGTCCTGTGCCAAGCAGATGTCCAAAGCTATTTTTACCAATCTACTTATAAACTACTTTTAAATATCTCTGCTTTTTAAATATCTCTGCCACTACGGCATTTTTGACTGCATCAAAACTGGATTTTTGTTGATCTTAGCATCGCAAGCTTAGTAAGAGGACGATTGATGCTAAAGCGGAGGTACGAGTGCGGATGTCGTTAATCTCTCCTACTTAAATTATTGTTATATTTGCTCAAGTGATTTCGTAGTGGTACGTGATTAGCGCTATATAATTTTAACCTCGTGATCCTTTGTATAAAAAATCTGATTACTCAACCACTAATAAGCCACATTTTATCTTCAAACGAAAATGTACTTAATAAAATGTATTGTATTCTATAAAATAAAAAATAAAGTAATTTCTGACTATTTTTATTTACTTAACACGTTTCATCTTTGAAACCCAATTAGTGGGGTAGATTACAAGAAATTAATTATCATAATTTGTCTCTTTTATCCTACTAATATCATAAATGCCATTGTTTGGATATTTAATGTTTGAGGCTCAATCACAACCCGGGATATAAAAATGTATATAATAACTGGAACTACGCGGGTAAAACCGCGGGGCGCTGCTAGTCCGAAATATGTTTTCAAGTCGTTGACATTCATTCACAATTTAGCCAATTTTAATAATATGAAAGTTTACTTCTATTTTGATATTTCAGTGAAAAAAAATCGAATATTCCAGTTTCCTCGTGTTGTTTTCTTTCATCGTTTAAAGGCAATAGTGAGGACAAATGTACATGTTTAGAAAAATGTAGGCGGGATTCAAACCATCAAACCTACAACCTCACGATTTTGATAATGGAAGTTCTAGGCACTAAGACCACGGCTTCCAGTCTACCTATAAGCTGATCAAATTATAAAATACCTTCGTTATCCATAAGTAGCACGTAATATAACACAAGCAAAATTTGGCACATTAATCAAGTTTATGATTAAAACTAGTTAATCACAAAGGAATGTGTTAGTATTGAGATTAAAAAATTTCATGAAAAAGTTAATCCTGCGTAGACATAAACTACACAAAATTCTTTCTAGCAATACAAAATAATTCAGGACAAATTATTAGATCCCAATTCGAGAGTAAATTAAAAATGTAAAACGCTTGTGTCCCAAAGAGCGAATATTTTCGCATTATAGTGAACCTTCTCTGATAAGGTCGGAGGGCAATGTACCTTGGAGATGCATTGACATTTATATGAATACGGTGTTGATAAGGGTGGTTTCAAACTCGGCGTTCAGTGCCTACAAGTCATTGTCAGATACGGTCTGATTGTACTTTGGTACTGTTCGTTTTGTAGGTATAGTTTTTTATATTTATGGGTACTTCATATGTATACTTCGGTGTCTACATCGAGTCCAGGTACTGCTATCGAAATTATCATGTGTATGTGTTTTGTGTTAAGCACACACATTAAAGCATAATGAAATGATGAATATAATATACAGTAGCCGGTTGTGGACAGATAAATGTGCACGTATTTGATTTTACTCTAATTTGCTGTGATATCTTTTTTTTTAATTAAAGAGTGACGAGACGAGCAGGTCATGTGCAGAATGGTAAGCAACATGCCTGCCACATAACACCACAGTGATAGCTATTGGAACCCGAAGAGTCCAAATCATTACCTAGCACTGCACTGCGCTCGTCACCCAGAGATCTAAGATGTTGTATCTCTAAGCCCTGTAATTTCTCTGGAAACATCGCCCTTCACACTGGAACACAGTAATGTCTGCACATTACTGCTTGGCGGTAGAATAACTGGCAAAGGTGTGGTACTTCCCCAGGCGGACTCTGCTAAGAGTCCTACCACTACAGTATCTACTCACTGTAGACAATCGTGATATCTGTATATTTCAGACTAATAAAACAATTTCTAACACTTTATAATTTTTAAACACTATAATAAATTATATTCTATCCTAACAATATCATTCAAACAGCGCGCCAAATTGTCAAATATTTTGTCCCATTCATGTATATAAAACTAAATGTACTATAAAATGATAATTAACTAGGTTTAAAGAAATTAACCCGCAAAAAAGTAAATTGAATCTACGTTTGCTACGCTGGTAGTATACTTATACCTACTTTATACTTCTTTCCCACACAGCCAAAAGCTTTTTAAAGATGGTTAAAACGCCCTGCTTATTCCAAGCCTTATTACATTCCATTCGTGAATAATCCTCAAGACATAGGCACTCAATAATGGCTTTATTTCGAAGATCTATACTTATCTTTGAAAGCCACCTGCGGTGTGTTTGGAGCTGATTCAGCTATTTCAGTTACTAATAAATAAAACATAGCTAATTTAAATTTGTTCAGTGAACATTTACTGAAATTTAAATATAAAATAGCGCAAAAACGATTTTTCGATGTTTGCAGTAATGACTACAAAACATTTTGGAATAATAAATGACGGTACATTATTATTTTTTAAATTCCAATATTTATTACTAAATGTTGAAAAATTACACTTTTTAGATAACGAGTATAGGAGCTATTCCTACCTATTTGAAAATGAAGTTTTGAATGAACACTATATATACAACATTCATGGAACGTTGTATTTTCTCCAATGTAAATTTGGCACATTTTACTAAATTTTACGTGCGGTGTGTAAGTTATCTGGTCCCTGTTATCAATTAAGCACATTGTTATTAACCTAAAACATTTTTTTTTCGCCGATATCCTTAAAATTTTGTGAGAAAATGCAAAAAATTTTTTTTTTTACTTTGTGTGCCTCTAGAGCGAAAGGTAAATATTGTAGCACGATCAGTACAATATCCACAGAACCCATTGTCCTACGCCATTATTAATCGTTGGATCTGTTATATTGTGTAAAACGATTACTACAAGTATATATTAGTGTCTATATAATTCTATAAGGACTTTATCTTTAGTAATTGATTGTTTGTTTGAGAAACAGTACCAAATCGTGTTGCTTGGGGTTTAAATATACCACTATCAGTAGTATTAATCTATCATTTGATGACATGTATGTATATACGCGTAGCTATTGTATCAACTATCTGGTTCCTATTGGAATTATGGTTTATAAATTAAAAATAAATAATTTGTAGACACTTCACACACGCCACCATCTGACCCCAAACTAACCAAATCTTGTACTATGAAAGCTGATACAATATCTATAATAGTTTTAAATATCTACTTGTTTTACAAAGAAACATCTGGACACAGATATTTGCACTGGGTGGGAATATAATTCACGAACCTCGGCTTCGCAGACAGACTTATTGCCAACTAAGCAACGAGGCCTTTTATCGAATATTCAATATACAATCTTAACTGGTAAATCAAAAGGAGAAGTGTGTTTGATACCGCGAATCCCTATGATTGCAACTGACTTTTTAGTTTTTACTGAGTTTTTAGTTTTTACTAGCTAGCAATTTAAAATATTTTTTGTTTGAATAAATGAACTTAATAATATTTTTTAATTACTATGCCTTATACGTAGCGAAGCACGTACCGGGCCGCTAGTATATATATATATATTGCAAAACAGTAAAACAAAACGTATTCATGAAATAGTATTCTATAAGAGACCATTATCTATAATCTTCCGCTACTTGACAAACCATCATCAATATAAAAAGCACGGGATTACCGACAACATCGCCCTCAAGTCAACAATGCCAATCATTGAAACATGAAAATCCGGTAAGCAGAAGCAGTGATTTCTGTCAAATGTTAAACAGATGCAAACAAAAGCCAACTTTTAAGTCTAAATAATAAGGTATATTTTACAGCGTACTTTTCAGGGGTTTGTTCTCTAAAGAGCATTGTTAAAGCAAGACTAGCCAATCAGTTCCATCAGCACTTGTGAAGCCAATGAAACGTATCTAATGCCTTCGAGGGTTAAGTCTACGCTTACGGTCTTGTTTTTCTACTACTACAGTTTTTGAGATATATATACTTGTAAATCTAGAATCTTTTAACGGACTTCAAAAAAAGAGGTTCAGCTGTCTTTTGTATGTCTGTAATGCGATAGCTACGCACATTGTGAATCGATTATGATGATTTTTTTGCTTGGTAGATAACAGATAAGTGGTGCCTTAGTTAAAATATACTTTTTCCGCACTTAGCTTCTTAATTGGCCCATTGTGCGTGTAGGTAATTGACGAAGTATGATCATTTCAGAAGTAGCTACACAGAAATTATATCGAAAGCGGTTTTTGACAAATCAACAAAAATCTAAAATTTGAATACAATGATGATATTTTCGTTTACCCCGAAACCTCGCTGTCTCATACATTCTTCGTTTCATCCACTTCGAAGCTTCGTCGGAACATACATACACATACAGATACGTTAAGATTTTATATTCTTCTTCTCTTTGCGTCGTAGAAACTCCTTTTACATATTCCCTGCGTCTCTAAATTTCTATTCACACAATATTTTTCGTAAATATTTTCCACCTCGCATTTGCTAGTTCAATTGATTTCAAAATGTCTATTACGTACGGTTGAATGGTTACTCTAATCTCGGGTTGACAAGAGTAGATTGGGACCGATTATTTATAGATCATATCTATCAAGCAAGGATTATCTGTAGACCTTTTTCAATTTACGCTGTAATAAGTTTCATGTGTGACATATTGGACATATTTATCTTTTTTGCAATAAAATATTAACGTTCAGAAAATGAAAGCTTGGAGTTCTACGAAATAGCAGTTTTTGAGAGATAATGTTTAAAAACATGCAATGTAACTTAAGTAGCATTTCTGTTTGACTGGCCTTGTGGCTTAAATGGTAAATTTTCTTGGCAAATTTTCTTGGTAATGGCAGAGCTGTAGGTCGTGGATTCTATTCCCACCTAGAGAAAATATTTGTGTGAATCCAGATATTTATTTTTTGTCTTATACATATAAGTCTATAAACGATTATACGTGATAGTTATATATTAGTAGGACGATGAAGCAATTCACGTTTATGAATTTAACTATGAATCATGAAACTGCCACAAACTTTTATTGTCTTTTTTGGTTTGGATAATAACTGAGGGATTCCAGTTTTGTATGAAATGGGAGTTTTACGGTGAAAAATAACAGCGTTGTTAAACATTGTTGGCTACTCACAACCATGGCTTCAAATAGCCCCTACTGCCTACTGAAACACTATTGAGTAATTGGGTTATGTTTTAAAATTGGGCATCCGCAATGGCTTTTAATGGCATCATGGCCGCGGGCGTATCAAGAGTTAGTCCAATTTTGATATTAGCTTTCACTCCAAAGGGCAGGGATCGCCACCTATCCCATTCCCGAGTTCCTAATTCACTTAATTTGGGCTTTAAATCTCATATTGCAAAATGGACCCGGACAATAATTACGTTTGGTAAACACTGTTAGCGTTACACCATGGCGTAACGATGTATTACGTGTTTTGCCGTTGATAGCAATATAGCACTTATTTTTCATAGATATCACAGTGACGAGACGAGCACTTACCCAGTACATCGCAGAGCCACAAACAAAATATGAAGAATCCAAATTACTCCCGAGAACTGCACTGTGCTCGTAAACCGATTTGTACTGCATTTTCGACATTTGTTTTTTCTGGACACATGCCAATTCCAAGATATTTTTAATACAGTTAGCAGGGGCATCTGGTCTAATCCGACACATGATCATGTACAATCTTTGCCCGTTCTACTGCCAATGAGAAACTTTTAGTACTATGGAACATTTATGTGGAACAAAGGAGTTTTTTTAACCATCATCTCAAGATAGGCTTCAAAGCAAAAGAAGAAAAAAGTTGATGATTAGTTTTTGTTAAGTAGAAAATACTTCAGAGGTGGTAATGTATTTTGTAATTTGCGGAAATGTTTACTATTTCTTTAGACGTAACAAACATTGCTACTGATATATTAATGTTTTCTTGATTTCATGCGTATCATGATAGGAATATAGCAACTACGGTTACGTAATGAAGAAGTGGGTACATCCATTAGCAACCTCTGACTGGCTAGCTAGCTTCACGTAATTGTATTGCTTTGAGGGAACAATGGTAACTTGTATATTGTTGATACGGTTATATACTGCAATTAAGTAGCCTTTGATGATTACCTCTGCAATATTACGAAGATTGTTGATGGTTTATGACTTAGTAGGTATTAATTAGGTAAAATCACTCACAATAGCGTTCGCTCAGTTCTAAATATTTTTTATCATCATCACCACCGTCTACACCCCATTTATTTTCTGTTCTACTGTTGGGTAACTCTGTTACGCTTCACACTGCTGGGGGGTACTGGTAACTTCTCCTATTATTATTGGATGTCTACCGTGCTTTCTTCTTTCCTAAATAAGAAGGTATATTATCTACGGTTTTATGGTGAAAAAAAAACAAAGCGTCACCTGAACGTAAAGGGTCCATCGCTTATGGATATCCGCAATACCAAGCGCATTTGAATTGCGTTGATTTCATCATACCATTTTGAAACATATATTTTTAAAATGAATCCTCATAATCCTACTAATGTTTTCAAAGTCAAGTTTGGGTTTTAAAATGTTTGTTGCTCAATTACCTACCTCGAAACGACTGAATGGATCGGGTTGAAATTTACTTTTATCGCGACAAAACAACGAGAACATCGCAAATAAAACTGCAAAGTGCTGCTAATATAATGTAAGAATTACTTCAAAAACATTTCCTACCTAACGTAATACCAATATCACAAATTAATTCTCCCTCTACCCAAATAAACGTGTTTTTATTTCATCACCGGACGAGAAACAAGATCTGGACAATAGAAACACGATATTACGGGCATTCCTTAATAACATGTGTGGACAATCGCCAAAAATAATATTCTCCTGTGTAAAAGGTTCCCAAACCGAGTACGTACGATTTAATTGAATTAAAATTATTACACTGTTAAAGTAAATGGTACAAGTAATCAATATATATAGCTAGTTAATGGCAAATTTTATATTCTTTGTTCTGTACAATAATAATAAACCTTTAATTCCTTCATAAAATATTGAAATAGATACTTACCTATTAATAAAATTAAAAAAGACATTGAAGACTGACTGAAGGATCGTTTACTGGCGGTCGATATTTAAATTATTATAGAAAATTTTAACATTAACTTTCGAACTAAAATTTCTGTGTGGTATAACTATCTTGGTATTCCAAAAGATTATTAGAGTATTTTTTGTCCGTTTGCTATTTTGACATCACAAACGTTATAAGCATTGTTCATGGAAAACGTAGTTTCGCAAAAATCAAAATCAATTGTATTCTTTACAAAAGGTTTTTTGCTGGTGTCTATAGTAAGTATAAGGTAAATGTTTAGTATGGGGCGGTTGTACTTCATGCATATTTATGGAATGTTTTGTAAAAAAAATATAAGCCTTGCAGCCCATTTTATGTTCTCACTGATGAGGGCCTTCTCCAAGGGTCCGACAAAAACAGAAAGTCTTGAAAAACGTAATTAAGTAATAGATCGCTTATGAACATCAAATACAATCAATACAATTCAGTACATGAAAAAATAAAAAATGTATCGTCTGCTGCTCGTTTAAGGTAAACCCCATATTAAAAAAAAACTTTATCTTAGTTACTATTTTTTTAAATGGAAAAGTTTGAGAAACTCTGATGAAGCCGTGCATTTAATGTTGATGTGTATTATAACTATTGTGCTTATTTCATTGTACGAACGTTAGGGTGCATATTTATTTTTATTATGAATGGTAGAGTGGGATCTTTTTCTTGTACCAGAATTATACTTATTTGTCCAACAATTACACTGTAGCTATTATGTCCAGGACTAACAACAAAGGGAACGCTTTAACATGGTATTAATATTACAAGTGCTGTGTTATTTATAAACTATATTATTTTTACTTGGGCCGGACATGTCTGCCAAATGCCAGACCTATTTTGGGCCAAATTCACTACTGACATCCTGAGAGATCTCAAAAATGTTCTGTTGACGATTAGCTTTGATCTACCAAAAATATTAGATGACCACAGCCCCACAACAAACTAAAACAGATAGACGGTAGGGAAGCTTTTGCTCTGCTCTGGGACAATAATGGCTAATAATTATTTTATCAGTCAGCAGTTGTCCTAATGTTTGTGTTGCAAACAAACTTTAGGATTTTCAGTGAACATTATTTAATGTGAAGAAACATATTAAGTAAAATAATGTTATTTCTATCATAAAATCTGTATATAACAGCGTCGTTGAACGACCCCGTAACATATAGTCAGTCAAGGCGGCAATCGCCGTCTTCGACCACGAACTGGATGTCATCCAGTATCCTGACGTTACCTCAGCAAACATTGTGGTAGTGAAGATAAGAACAAGGGCTTGGGAAATCCACGTCGTTTCATTCTATTTTGAGCCCAGACCTACATCCGTGGAGCCATACCTTGAGCAGCTGGAAACAATAGTGAGAAAACTCGGCCACAACGTAATTATAGGCGGAGACGCAAACGCGAAAAGCGCATGGTGGGGCAGTGCCACGAGTGATGACAGAGGGGAGGCTGTGGCCGGCGTACTGGAGGATTTAAACTTGCAGGTGCTCAACAACAGCACCATACCTACCTTTTTTACCATCAGGGCAGGAGTGACTTTTAGTAGTTATGTGGATGTGACGGCGTGCACACTGGGGCTATTGGACCTGATTGACGAATGGACTATTGATGAAGGGATGACAACTTCCGACCACAACACAATAATATTCAAAATTAATTTGCAGAGATCAAAAGGATTGGCTATTAAAAGAACTACAAGAAATTATAACAGTAAAAAAGCTAACTGGGACAAATTTCATTCGGAAATGGACCAACTGCTAATAGAAAACAATATTAATACGTACGAACTAAACAAAATTAACAGCAAAAAAGAATTAGAAGAAAAAATTAATACTTACACGAGGCTGATAATAGAAACCTGCGATAGTACAATACCTAAATTAAAATCAAAAATATCTGGTAACTTACCGTGGTGGTCCGAAGAGCTCGCCAAAATGAAGAAGGATGTTGTCACCAAGAAACGCAGAATACGGTGTGCGGCGCCTTTTCGCAGAAACCGGGTTGTTGAGGAGTACGTGAATGCCAAAACAAATTATGAGCAAAAAATTAAGGAAGCCCAAGTAAAAAGTTGGAGGGAGTTTTGTGGAAAACAGGACAGGGAAAGCGTATGGGAAGGTATATATCGGGTTATAAGAAAGACTGGACGAATACACGAAGATATACCACTAATACAACACGAACAAGTTTTAACACCAAAAGAATCAGCAGAATTGTTAGCGCAAACTTTCTATCCCGAAGATAGCACCCAGGAGGATAACACGGAACATGGGCAGATTAGGACTAAAGCTGACCATATAAATGTGCAAGGGCATGCTGATAACCATGACCCGCCATTTACTATCACAGAGCTGAAAATGTCAATGGACAGCTTTAGCCCTAAAAAAGCCCCTGGGTCGGATGGACTTACCGCGGACATCTGCCAACAAGCGATAGGTAATGCTCCCAGTGTATTTTTATCGTTGGCCAATAAGTGTTTGGAGCTTGGATGTTTTCCGGAGATCTGGAAAACGGCTACCATAGTGGTCCTGAGAAAACCCGACAGGCCGAGCTACATGGAACCCAAGTCATACAGGCCCATAGGGCTGTTGCCCGTAATGGGCAAGATATTGGAAAAAATGATCGTAAACCGCCTCAAGTGGCATCTTATCCCACGAATAAGCCACCGCCAATACGGGTTCATGCCGCAGAGAGGCACCGAAGGATCCCTCTATGATCTGATAAGCAGAATAAAGAAAAAGATAAAGGAGAAAAAACTCATCGCGCTAATATCGTTAGACATAGAGGGGGCCTTCGATGGCGCTTGGTGGCCTGCTATAAAGCTAAGATTGGCGGAGGAAGCATGCCCAGTTAACATCAGAAGGGTGATGGATAATTACCTGGAGAATAGAAGAGTGCGGTTAAGATATGCCGGAGAGGAGGTGGAGCGGCTAACTTCCAAGGGATGCGTCCAGGGATCTGTCAGTGGGCCCATTCTTTGGAATTTGCTCCTCGATCCGCTAATTAAGGGCTTGGAGGCTCGTGGCGATTACTGCCAGGCATTTGCGGATGACATCGTATTGGTGCTGGACGGGGACACGGCTGAGGAGGTACAGCAACGCGCAAATGAGGCCCTTAGCTATGCTCAGCAGTGGGGTGTAAGAAATAAAGCTAAATTTGCACCCCATAAAACAAATGCTCTAATTATAACCAATAAACTTAAGTACGACATCCCACGGTTGAGCATGGCAAACGTCCCAGTAAAGATATCAAAAGAAGTTAGGATTTTGGGGCTCTGGATAGACGATAAGCTTACTTTTGATACGCAAGTAGCAAAAGTATGTACAAAAGCAACCAACATCTACAAGCAGCTATCCAGAGCCGCAAAGATTAGCTGGGGTCTGCATTCAGAGGTGATCAGAGTGATCTATACGGCGGTGGTGGAACCGGTGATTATGTATGCGGCGGCGGCGTGGGCACCTGCAACAAAGAAATGGCGTACGCAGAAACAGCTGAACTCAGTGCAGAGGGGATTCGCACAGAAACTCTGCAGATCTTACCGCACGGTATCCCTGAACTCAGCGCTGGTGCTGGCAGGGTTACTGCCCCTCGACTTAAGGATACAAGAAGCAGCCGCACTGTTTAGAGTAAAGAGGGGGGAGCCCTGGCCGGCGTTGGGGGATGGCGAGGTCGAGCGACCGGCCGAGTTCGCTGACACCCCTCATCCGGCGCAGCATCTGGGTCTTCGGTATATCTGCCTGGTGGACGACGAGCGAACAAATGAAAGTCAAGAACAACAAATAAAAATCTACACGGATGGCAGCAAAATTGAAGGTAGAGTGGGGGCGGCATTGTCAATCAGGAACAATAATGATGAGATCAAAAGTAGAAAGTTCAAGCTGCCATCTTATTGCTCGGTTTACCAGGCGGAGTTGCTTGCGGTCCGCGAGGCAGCAAATGAAATTTTTAAAAGCAAAGGCCGAAATTTCGGGATATATAGCGATTCAAGATCAGCTCTGCAAACAATTGTGAACGACTGCTCTCTCAATCCCCTCGCTGTCGATATAAGATCTAAACTAAAGTCAATAAAAAAACAGCACAAGGATGTGGAATTAAATTGGGTGAAAGCCCACGCAGGAATAGAGGGAAATGAGAGAGCAGACGAACTTGCGAAGCAGGCGGCGCTATCGTTAAAAACAAAACCACTGTACGACAGGTGCCCTGTTGCATTCGTCAAACGACAAATTCGCACGAATACACTTGACGAGTGGAACAAGAGGTATGCAGAGGGTAAAACAGCTGGAACAACAAAGGCGTTTTTTCCTGATCCGATTGTGGCGTACAAAACAATCAGGCACCTCAAACCGCAAGGCACACTCACTCAAGTGATGACGGGGCACGGTGGGTTCTCTCAGTACCTGCACAGGTTTAAGATAAGGGACAGCCCATCATGCATCTGTGAACCTGACAAGGAGGAAACACCGTTGCACGTGATCACCGAATGCCCTGTATACGGAAAGTTACGCCATGAAATTGAACAGACGATGGGAGAAAATATATGTCTCGACAATTTACCCAAATTAGTTAATAATAAAGACACCAGTGAAAAATTTGTAAAATATTGTGTGAATGTATGTGAACAAGTAATAAATAAAAACAAAATGATAGATAATCAAAGATGAGTACATATATTGCAATATATATATACATCAGCTTATTAAAGCAAAGGTAAATAATATCCGAAAAGTAACCTAGCATAATATGATACGATAAACACTAAAAGTATAGAATAACGAAATGGTAATAAACCCCTGACAATCTTGATCGTTAGGGCAAATGCGCAAAACAAAAAAAAAAAAAAAAAAAAAAAAAGTATAATAATGTTCTGAGTCTTAAACCCACGTACGTGCCTTGAAACGCATGATGGTTCCGATCTGATTCGAAACTAATACCTATTATGTTCGCGGGTGGAGAAAGCAACGCTGTTGTTTAATGTCCTTTAAAACGTGGCAGATATGTGTTCTAGACCATAAAACATCGGTGCTCATGTTGTAGAACGTAAGCATCGCCGGACAATTTTTCTTTAAATTTGCTTACATTGTATAAAAGCTCATCAGGTTATTATTCAGAGTTTTCAATCTCATGAACAATGAAAGCAACATAGAATGAGATTACTATAGAAACTACACTCTCTGCGGTGGCAACAAAATAAAAATTTAAGCCTCATAAACCCAATCCTTGCCGAATCTTCTTAACATTCAATTTACCCATATCAAGTCCAACAATTCCAATTCATACCCAATCCACCCCATTTCAAGAATAGTTCACAAACACAATACCAAATCAACAAGGCGATCATTACCAACAATTTGAGATTCTCCGGTCAGTTTGAGACCATTCGAGAAGGAAACGGGACAAAACGGGACCCAACAATGCTGTCCGCAACAGATCTTGGGGCATTTTAAACAGGGGTTTTTGTCCCAATTACTTGGGACCCGTAATTATTTCCACTTATGGGGAAATAGTTCGGACGTGACGTTAAAGGGAAATTAAGTTTATTTGGTAATTCATTTAACGAACTTTAATAATAATCTGTAGGTATCATAATATAATCGAAAAATTCAAACTAAACGGATTTTACATAATTCATAGCCTTGAATAGCACGTAGACGTCGAAAGATCTTTTCTATAAAAAAGTTGACTTACTAAGAAAATAGTACATAGATACTTTTCTAAATTTTATGCGGACAAAGTAGCGTGCCGATACTAGAAAAAAACATCTTCCCGTCGGATAAAAAACACATGATTCCATCACATAAAACTATTGAATTTTTTTACAACTAATTTTAAAATAAAAAGCAAATATATAAAATTCTATTATTTGAAAAACTGTTATCTCAACATTATAAAAACTATTACATAAAATCACGTCAAGAGTCAATATACCTATCTATCACAATTCGTGTAAAATTAACAAAAGTTATAATTTTGTCATTCAATGAGAATATGTGAATTTAAATTGTAATTAATATCTTAAAATAAAATTGATCTTAATAAGTAATAAATATCTTCGAAAAAATCACACCATAAAACCAATAAAAATTTAATCAAGGAAGTATAGAAGAGATTGAATTGAGAAATCTTCAAATGAAAACTAAGTTCTATGAAACCGAATTAATTACCAAGCCCGACTTCACAACTTCAGATCTAATTCCCAAGTTAACCGTCTAAGCCGCAGAATCAAAGTGAAATAAAACCACCTCGGGAGTCCATAACCAGCTTGTTAAATATTAATCAGCACTACAAAGAGTCTCGGCGGTAAACTCGTGCTTTTCGTAAATACGTCCAATCAGCCATCGGCCTTTCATTTCAAACAATGAAAGCCGAGGATGGCTGAAGTGAAATAAAAAATATTAAAACTCAAGTATGATACTACAAGAGCGTAATTAAACATCATCGATAAGATGCATAAGAGTGCTCAGTAAATATGGAATGGTATTCGAATACTTACCAAAAAAAACAAGATATACAGATACCCTTTAAATACACACCAAAAACAAAAACGCTTATATAAAGAAAATAAATACTAGTTTTACAAGCGGTGACTTTATCGCCAAAACCGAAATCTTCCAGGCAACCGTAGGATAAAATTGGTTCTTAAAAATACAGTTAAAATAAAGCGAATACAAGTAAAGTGAAAAAAAGTAAAGTGAATTAAATTAGGAATTTTAATACATAATATGTATTACAGTGCCGTGAAAAGTGAAGTGAATTTTCCTATGAAATTTTGAGGTACAGCTTCTATACGCTAAATAGTTACATAATCACTTACTAAATCCTCCTCTTAAAATAAGTAAATATATGTAGTTCCAATTTTCTAAAATAGCACTTAGGTACTAATCCCAAAACCAAACAAAGTTTGTATTATGGGAGCATGATAGCTGACACAATGTTTATATTTTATACAACATACTTTTTATTTGTACATAAAAATAAAAATATTTGCATAGTTTTTTTGTGACTGGATATTTTCTGTGACTTATTTTAGGCCAGTTATTTTCATTTCCATGACCATTTGTTAATCAAGTTTTCACGTATTATACATGTATTAAAGAAACAAAACCGTTTTACGTGAATGTCTGTAATACTAACAAAATCAAAAGAAAATAAAGAACAAAACTCCAACCTTTTATTACAGACAAATAATCTAATTTTGCAGTCATCATTTCAGTTAAGGCATTCCAGCTATTCCAATAATCTATTAGGGTAGAGTCGCCTGCAGACGCCATTATGTCGTGATGAAGAGGCTCTACATATTAGTGTTTCGTTGCGACTAATTTACTGTAAGTGTTTTCTAGTTTTATGGCCATGGAGTTGCGATTTTCGTAAATCAGAAGCAGTAAAAGTGGTGTCTTAAAATGGACACAATATAATAAGTCACCCCCGAAACAAATTACAGCTGAAAACCATCTTGATATAAAAAAACGGCTACAAAATGGATGTGTTCGTTTTTAAGAACCCTAGACTTAGGGTAAGCCTAGCTAAGAAGCCTTAGACACATAGACAGACACAGTTATAAATCGCCAATCTTTTTAAAACTGTCCATAATAATGGGTTGTATCTATTTCGGATAGGAATATTCTGATTATGCTAAGGTACATCAATTCTAAAACTCATATTTTTTTAAATATTGGGTTTAATTAGTAAGTAAGTAAAATAAACTATTTGAACCAAATCGAAACCAACCAAGCTGCGTCCAGCTTAAAAATAACAAAAATGAAAACTTAATCATAGATATGATATTATTTTCATGACAGAGTAAAAGTTCAGCAAAGCTTTGTCTGCGGACGGAAATAGAAGGGACAACGGCAGACAGCTTCCGGTCAGAGGGTAGTGACAATAAACGAAAACAATATTATAGCGCGACCACGTTGAACAATATCTACCCGCAGCTACTCATATTCTAAAAAAAATATGGTGTGAGAAATGTCGAGAAATATTAATTTTTTACTAATACTCTGAAGCTATGTTTTACTCTAATGGACACAGATATTTAATAGGACATCAATATTTATTGGCAATCGGTATGGGTAACATTTGCTCAAAGACTTGTTGTAAATAGGGTGAATTCTTTACATTTACTTCATAATTTCTCAAATTTACGAATTGTAGTTGGTAATTTGATATCGTTTTTGATCGGGTAATTCGGGTAATAAATAAATACTCTGAAAATGTTACGTTAGAAAATTAAAGTTAAAGATGAATTGAATGAAATTAATTAATTACTAGATAATCAGAAGCTTGAGATAAGCTTTATTATTGAGCTGATACCATTTTATTTTTAAACTATTATAAATATTCTGATTTTGTCTTAGTCAATTTAGCAGTAGTTATAGTGAATTTAGAAGTACTTTGTGTGATATTGCAATTGATATAATAAGAAGATTATAGAAGAGTAAATAAAATTAAGATAAGAGCAGAATAGAAATAAACGGCACATCGTGTCATTGGCATTTTTATGAACTTATCCCCGGATATTAATGACTTCTTTATATATATGATGTCATTCAATACAAGTATCGATGTCAATGCTTAATTGAAAAGAGGTAAAATTGATTGAAAATATTGTATAAAGAAGTTTTTCCTTTGGCACATCTTGTACTTTGACACAAACAATAGATTCAGCATTTTTTTTAACAATAGATGCTCTACTTTTCATTCATGGTCGTACTATATAGAGGTTGTTCTTAAAAGGACGGATGCTTTCATCATTGCAGTGGAATAACATGTGGCACAATTAACTTTGGGGGTATCGTGAATTAATTGGCTTGGGTCAACTAAATTAAGTCTGACGCTATTAATATTATTAATATGGCTCATAAATAAAATATATATTTAATAGAGTAAAAGTTTAAGCGGTTTCTAAAACGGTACAATAGTTAACCTTTATGTAGCGGAAGTATGAGAAAACAGTGATACATTTGCAGTGAAAACATGCAATTTCATTAGCTTGCGGATGTAAATTCGAATCCTAACTAAATCTCTAAGTATTTTTCCATTTGTAAGTGTTGTAAATATTCTAGTATACTAGTAATCAGTACGCAACTATATTTTCGTAGAATTTCCTCGTCATCATTATTCACAGGCTTTCTTATATCACTGCCAGGTTATTGACATCTTGCCATTTGTCTGGGTACTGTGTCAATCAAACCAGTATCAATATTTTGATACAGACCATTCATCGACTAACTTCACTTATTTCGGGTAAAAAGTCTACGTGTCATTCCAATTAAAAAGTATCTATTAAGAGGACCGGCTGAAATTTATTTCAGCCGGTCCTCTTGAGTTGTTTAGTCGTAATTGAACGACAAACATCCAAAGTTTGACATTTACAACATTAGTAGGATATACTTTTGTAATAAAGTCTACTATTTCAGAGTCCTTCAGAAAAATATCCCACAAAGGACTGAAACGCCCGCCGACCACCCCAATATCCTCTTTCAAACGGCAAATGACGCTATTGAGGAAAGCCTCAGATCCAAACGAATAATGTCCACCATACATCTTTGCTACAAGTTAATACACTGCCCGGATCAAAGCGAACATACGGAACCGTTGTGAGCTTAGAATAAACCAATTATGAGTGAAATATTAGGGATCAACCCGCCGCAGGACGGTCTTTGATCAACCGGTGTGAAGTTGGCAGCCAAAAGTTTCTGCCGTATTATCCGACCAAATTAAAATGGTATTTTTTGTAAAATTTGCTTAAATCAATTAATCTTATGCTTCTGCTTTAGAACATTAAATAAAAATGGTGAAACTCAATACTTATAATTTGATAAAGCTCAGAAACAAACCAAAAAACTAAAAAAACCCAGGCACACTTTTTTCGCCAAGTCCACGTTTCCTTCAATACTGCGACCTGACGGCGCCTGAAATTCTGAAATATTATGAAACAGTATTGTAGCGTGTTTCATGCGCTATCAAAAAAACGTAGTTAAAATGTGGCTAAATGGTTTCTACTCAGATAAATGTTCATCTGAAATCGCTCGGGTACCGAAATCTTTGGAGTAAAGTTGACTGCTGGCATATTGTGAACTCCCACAGCTGAAATTAGTTAAAAATCTTAACATTTAATCTAGGTCTATACATATTCTATCAAAGTTAGTCATTTAAGATAAGGTTTCATGCCGTTTTAACCCTAAACTTTCCACACAAACAAAACTAGTGAAAGTGCTCAACCTTAAAACACACCATGCTCGATTACGACCTGTAGGCCCCTGAAATACTGAAGTTTTTAGGTTTTATTCTACAGAATGATACCTAGTCTATCTAAAAAATATAGTAAGAATGTGGCTAAACGATTGCTTAACCCTCAATTGAGTTCATGAAAAATTTACAAAAAAAATGTTTGCCAAGTTCATGTTTCCTTCAATACTGCGACCTGACGGCCCCTGAAATTCTGAAATATTATGTAACAGTATTGTAGCGTGTTTCATGCGCTATCAAAAAAACATAGTTAATATGTGGCTAAATGGTCTCTACTTAGAGAAATTTTCATCTGAAATCGCTCGGGTACCGAAATCTTAGGAGGAAAAGTTGGCTGCTGGCTAATTGTGAACTCCCACAGCTGAAATTAGCCAAAAATCTAAATATTTAGTCTAGGTCTATACATATTCTATCAAATTTAGTCATTTAAGATAAGGCTTCATGCCGTTTTAACCCTAAACTCTCCACATAAACAAAACTAGTGAAAGTGCTCAACCTTAAAACACACCATGCTCGATTACGACCTGTAGGCCCCTGAAATACTGAAGTTTTTAGGTTTTATTCTGTAGAATGATACCTAGTCTATCTAAAAAATATAGTAAGAATGTGGCTAAACGATTGCTTAACCCTCAATGGAGTTAATGAAAAATTAACAAAAAAAATTTTCGCCAAGTTCAAATTTCCTTCAATACTGCGACCTGACGGCCCCTGAAATTCTGAAATATTATTTTACAATATTGTAGCGTGTTGAGTGCAATATCAAGTAAACATAGCTAAAATGCGGCTAAATGGTTTCTAGTTGGAGAAATTTTCATCTGAAATCGCTCGGGTACCGAAATCTTAGGAGGAAAAGTTGGCTGCTGGCTAATTGTGAACTCCCACAGCTGAAATTACCCAAAACTCTTATCAGTTAATCTAGGTCTATACATATTATATCGAAGTTAGTCATTTAAAATAAGGCTTCATGCCGTTTTAACCCTAAACTTTCCACACAAACAAAACTAGTGAAAGTGCTCAACCTTAAAACACACCATGCTCGATTACGACCTGTAGGCCCCTGAAATACTGAAGTTTTTAGGTTTTATTCTACAGAATAATACCTAGTCTATCTAAAAAATATAGTAAGAATGTGGCTAAACGATTGCTTAACCCTCAATTGAGTTCATGAAAAATTTACAAAGAAAATGTTTGCCAAGTTCATGTTTCCTTCAATACTGCGACCTGACGGCCCCTGAAATTCTGAAATATTAAGAAACAGTATTGTAGCGTGTTTCATGCGCTATCAAAAAAACATAGTTAAAATGTGGCTAAATGGTCTCTACTTAGAGAAATTTTCATCTGAAATCGCTCGGGTACCGAAATCTTAGGAGGAAAAGTTGGCTGCTGGCTAATTGTGAACTCCCACAGCTGAAATTAGCCAAAAATCTAAACATTTAATCTAGGTCTATACATATTCTATCAAAGTTAGTCATTTAAGATAAGGCTTCATGCCGTTTTAACCCTAAACTTTCCACACAAACAAAACTAGTGAAAGTGCTCAACCTTAAAACACACCATGCTCGATTACGACCTGTAGGCCCCTGAAATACTAAAGTTTTTAGGTTTTATTCTGTAGAATGATACCTAGTCTATCTAAAAAATATAGTGAGAATGTGGCTAAACGATTGCTTAACCCTCAATTGAGTTCATAAAAAATTTACAAAAAAATTTTTTGCCAAGTTCATGTTTCCTTTAATACTGCGACCTGACGGCCCCTGAAATTCTGAAATATTAAGCAACAGTATTGTAGCGTGTTTCATGCGCTATCAAAAAACATAGTTAAAATGTGGCTAAATGGTCTCTACTTAGAGAAATTTTCATCTGAAATCGCTCGGGTACCGAAATCTTAGGAGGAAAAGTTGGCTGCTGGCTAATTGTGAACTCCCACAGCTGAAATTAGCCAAAAATCTAAACATTTAATCTAGGTCTATACATATTCTATCAAAGTTAGTCATTTAAGATAAGGCTTCATGCCGTTTTAACCCTAAACTTTCCACACAAACAAAACTAGTGAAAGTGCTCAACCTTAAAACACACCATGCTCGATTACGACCTGTAGGCCCCTGAAATACTGAAGTTTTTAGGTTTTATTCTACAGAATGATACCTAGTCTATCTAAAAAATATAGTAAGAATGTGGCTAAACGATTGCTTAACCCTCAATTGAGTTCATGAAAAATTTACAAAAAAAATGTTTGCCAAGTTCATGTTTCCTTCAATACTGCGACCTGACGGCCCCTGAAATTCTGAAATATTATGTAACAGTATTGTAGCGTGTTTCATGCGCTATCAAAAAAACATAGTTAAAATGTGGCTAAATGGTCTCTACTTAGAGAAATTTTCATCTGAAATCGCTCGGGTACCGAAATCTTAGGAGGAAAAGTTGGCTGCTGGCTAATTGTGAACTCCCACAGCTGAAATTAGCCAAAACTCTTATCAGTTAATTTAGGTCTATACATATTATATCAAAGTTAGTCATTTAAGATAAGGCTTCATGCCGTTTTAACCCTAAACTTTCCACACAAACAAAACTAGTGAAAGTGCTCAACCTTAAAACACACCATGCTCGATTACGACCTGTAGGCCCCTGAAATACTGAAGTTTTTAGGTTTTATTCTACAGAATGATACCTAGTCTATCTAAAAAATATAGTGAGAATGTGGCTAAACGATTGCTTAACCCTCAATTGAGTTCATGAAAAATTTACATAAAAAATTTTTGCCAAGTTCATGTTTCCTTCAATACTGCGACCTGACGGCCCCTGAAATTCTGAAATATTCTGTAACAGCGTAATTGTAATTGTAGCGTGTTTCATGCGCTATCAAAAAAACATAGTTAAAATGTGGCTAAATGGTCTCTACTTAGAGAAATTTTCATCTGAAATCGCTGGGGTACCGAAATCTTAGGAGGAAAAGTTGGCTGCTGGCTAATTGTGAACTCCCACAGCTGAAATTAGCCAAAAATCTAAACATTTAATCTAAGTCTATACATATTCTATCAAAGTTAGTAATTTAAGATAAGGCTTCATGCCGTTTTAACCCTAAACTTTCCACACAAACAAAACTAGTGAAAGTGCTCAACCTTAAAACACACCATGCTCGATTACGACCTGTAAGCCCCTGAAATACTGAAGTTTTTAGGTTTTATTCTGTAGAATGATACCTAGTCTATCTAAAAAATATAGTGAGAATGTGGCTAAACGATTGCTTAACCCTCAATTGAGTTCATGAAAAATTTACAAAAAATTTTTTTGCCAAGTTCATGTTTCCTTCAATACTGCGACCTGACGGCCCCTGAAATTCTGAAATATTATGTAAGAGTATTTTAGCGCGTTTCATGCGCTATCAAAAAAACAAAGTTAAAATGTGGCTAAATGGTCTCTACTTAGAGAAATTTTCATCTGAAATCGCTGGGGTACCGAAATCTTAGGAGGAAAAGTTGGCTGCTGGCTAATTGTGAACTCCCACAGCTGAAATTAGCCAAAACTCTTATCAGTTAATCTAGGTCTATACATATTATATCAAAGTTAGTCATTTAAGATAAGGCTTCATGCCGTTTTAACCCTAAACTTTCCACACAAACAAAACTAGTGAAAGTGCTCAACCTTAAAACAGACCATGCTCGATTACGACCTGTAGGCCTCTGAAATACTGTAGTTTTTAGGTTTAATTCTGTAGAATGATACCTAGTCTATCTAAAAAATATAGTGAGAATGTGGCTTAACGATTGCTTAACCCTCAAATGAGTTCATGAAAAATTAACAAAAAAAATTTTCGCCAAGTTCAAATTTCCTTCAATACTGCGACCTGACGGCCCCTGAAATTCTGAAATATTATTTTACAATATTGTAGCGTGTTGAGTGCAATATCAAGTAAACATAGCTAAAATGCGGCTAAATGGTTTCTAGTTGGAGAAATTTTCATCTGAAATTTCTCGGGTACCGAAATCTTAGGAGGAAAAGTTGGGTGCTTGCTTATTGTGACCTCCCACAGCTAAAACTAGCCAACAATCTTGGTATAGTCCCATACATATTTTATGTAAGTAGTAATTTGGGATAAGGTTTAATAATAAATAAATAAATATTGGTGGACAATTCACACACACCACCATCTGACCCCAAACTAAGCAAAGCTTGATGTATGATGGCGGTCAGATAGCTGATATAATACTTATATTGTTTTTAAATACATACTTATTATACATAGAAACACCCAGACATAGTGCAAACATTTGAATTCATTACACAAATATTTGCACTGGGTGGGAATCGAACCCACGACCCTCGGCTTCGCAGGCAGAGCTGCTACCCACTAAGCCACGAGGCAAGTAATGCTATATTAACTATAAGATCGCCACATAGACAAATAATGAAAATGCTTATTTGCTTCAATTTAGTTTTATTTACTTAAAACTAGTTTTCAACGCATGATACGAACGTTAAAATACAATTTTCCGAGTAGGTATTTAAATAACTATTTTCTCAAAAAAAAAAACACATTTACGATATCAAATTGAAATATAACAAAATAACAGTTACAATATTTGGTGTACATGTATGTATGTATTTTAAGCACAACAAAATAAGTAGAAAAAAACTTAAATATAAAAACAAATGACAGTATTTTGTTGTCTGAAAATACGAGTAAATATAATTTTTTTAATGTAACCAAAGGACTAATGAGATTATTTTAAATAAGTAAATGTAATACACTGGATGAGCTAATTTGTTACATCTATTTATTTGTTCATAATTTATGTCATGTGAATGTTTTGTTATGTGTAAATATAATATAAATATAGGAATGTATTATGTAATGTAATTAAATACATTTATTGTTGTTGACGGAATTACGACTGAGCTTCTGAGAGCGGGTGGAAAACCGGTACTTAAAGTCCTCCAGAAGCTGTTCGACTCCGTCATACTTGACGGTAATACGCCGGAAGCGTGGAGCAGAAGTGTGGTGGTGCTCTTCTTCAAAAAAGGTGACAACACCTTGTTGAAGAATTACAGACCCATCTCACTTCTGAGCCACGTTTATAAGTTGTTTTCGAGGGTAATCACGAATCGTCTCGCACGCAGGTTTGACGACTTTCAGCCACCCGAACAAGCCGGTTTCCGAAAAGGCTATAGTACCATAGACCACATACATACGCTCCGGCAGATTATACAGAAAACTGAGGAGTATAATCGGCCACTATGTATAGCGTATGTGGACTATGAGAAAGCCTTTGATTCCATCGAGACCTGGGCAGTGCTTCAGTCTCTCCAGCGATGCTGCATCGACTATCGCTATATCGAAGTGTTGAAGTGTATCTACAGCAAAGCCACAATGTCTGTCCGATTACAGGACCAGTGCACAAAACATAAAGCTACAGAAAGGCGTGAGACAGGGAGATGTTATATCTCCGAAACTGTTCACTGCTGCGCTGGAAGACTTTTTCAAGCTACTGGACTGGAACGGACATGGCATCAATATCAACGGCGAATGCATCACTCACCTTCGGTTTGCCGACGACATAGTCATTGTGGCGGAGTCGCTGGAGGACCTCGGTGCAATGCTCAGGGACCTCAGTAGAGTATCCCAACAGGTTGGTTTGAGGATGAACATGGACAAGACGAAGGTCATGTCAAATGTGCATGTCTCACCTGTACCGGTTATTGTTGGGAATATCACACTCGAAGTTGTTGACGAATACATCTACCTGGGTCAAAAGATCCAATTAGGTAGATCCAACTTCGACAAAGAGGCCCAGCGAAGGATCCAACTCGGATGGGCAGCGTTCGGGAAACTTCGACACATCTTTGAGTCCAAAATACCCCAATGCCTAAAGACAAAAGTCTTTAACCAGTGCGTGTTGCCAGTGATGGCTTATGGAACTGAGACGTGGTCCTTAACTGTGGGCCTCATAACAAAGCTCAAAGTCACACAGCGAGCTATGGAGAGAGCTATGCTCGGAGTCTCTTTGCGCGACAAAATCCGTAATGAAGATATTCGCAAAAGAACTAAAGTGGCCGACATAGCTCAACGAGTAAGCAAGCTGAAGTGGCAATGGGCAGGCCACATCGCTCGAAGAACTGACAACCGATGGGGAAGAAAGGTTCTCGAGTGGCGACCACGAACCGGAAGACGCAGTGTTGGACGGCCTCCCACTAGATGGACAGATGACCTCACAAAGGTCGCTGGAAACCGCTGGTTGCAGGTTGCGCGGGACCGTTCGTTGTGGAAATCTAGGGGGGAGGCCTTTGTTCAGCAGTGGACGTCTTGCGGCTGATGATGATGATGATGATGATTGTTGTTGTACCAACTTCACATTTACAATTTTAAATATTAATTAAACAATATAACTAACAATACTTTTCTAACGTTTTTGTATTTTCAGTAATTAAATAGAATCAAAAAATTATAGAAAACAAATGAGAGTATTTTGTTGTATGGGATATTTGTGCAAAAAATTCTTCGGCACATATTTATACATATAAAATACACATTTTTATACGATATTAAATGTATTAACTTAAATAATATGCTAGGATTTAGAAGAGTATTCGTTTAAATGAAATGTATTCTAACATTTATAAGACTTAATGGTTTATTTTATTTTTAATAACTAATTACGAGTAGAGCGCCTTTTGGATGCATGTAAACGTTTATAGTGCCTGCATAGATAACATACATGTTGGCGTGTCGATGAAATGGTAAGTTTTTGACGTTGTATTTGTTTACGACTAAACATGCAACGTTTGTGCGTTAATCTTAAACACGTCTGGCATTGATAAGCTGTTTCTTCTTGAATACAAGTTCCACAGGATAAACATAAATTAGTTATATTTTCGCTATTTCTGACTAACATGGTCTTCATTTTTAACCTGTAGGAGTCAAAATCAATATCCAAACACATATCTTCATTTCGAGCCATAGCTTCGAAAATGCGTACAATGACAGCTCCGCAATTATAGTCGTCTATTTGGTAAACATGGTCTGGTGTTAGTATGTTAAAAATCGTATCGTCCATCTTTTTTTGTCGCAATAAATGCATTATTTTTGTGAAATATAGCTGTTTTCTGAGAACAGCATTGCCAATTCGGTCTATTTTTGTTAAAGTTTTATTTTTTAAGCAAACTATAGCCATGGTGTAGTGCAGGTTTAAACATATCGGGAATACATTTTTTTTGGTGATATACACGCTACAATACTGTAACATAATATTTCAGAATTTCAGGGGCCGTCAGGTCGCAGTATTGAAGGAAACATGAACTTGGCAAACATTTTTTTTGTAAATTTTTCATGAACTCCATTGAGGGTTAAGCAATCGTTTAGCCACATTCTCACTACATTTTTTAGATAGACTAAGTATCATTCTACAGAATAAAACCTAAAAACTTCAGTATTTCAGGGGCCTACAGGTCGTAATCGAGCATGGTGTGTTTTAAGGTTGAACACTTTCACTAGTTTTGTTTGTGTGGAAAGTTTAGGGTTAAAACGGCATGAAGCCTTATCTTAAATGACTAACTTCGATATAATATGTATAGACCTAGATTAACTGATAAGAGTTTTGGGTAATTTCAGCTGTGGGAGTTCACAATTAGCCAGCAGCCAACTTTTCCTCCTAAGATTTCGGTACCCGAGCGATTTCAGATGAAAATTTCTCTAAGTAGAGACCATTTAGCCACATTTTAACTATGTTTTTTTGATAGCGCATGAAACACGCTACAATACTGTTACATAATATTTCAGAATTTCAGGGGCCGTCAGGTCGCAGTATTGAAGGAAACATGAACTTGGCAAAATTTTTGTAAATTTTTCATGGACTCAATTGAGGGTTAAGCAATCGTTTAGCCACATTCTCACTATAGTTTTTAGATAGAATAGGTATCATTCTACAGAATAAAACCTAAAAACTTCAGTATTTCAGGGGCCTACAGGTCGTAATCGAGCATGGTGTGTTTTAAGGTTGAGCACTTTCACTAGTTTTGTTTGTGTGGAGAGTTTAGGGTTAAAACGGCATGAAGCCTTATCTTAAATGACTAACTTCGATATAATATGTATAGACCTAGATTAACTGATAAGAGTTTTGGGTAATTTCAGCTGTGGGAGTTCACAATTAGCCAGCAGCCAACTTTTCCTCCTAAGATTTCGGTACCCGAGCGATTTCAGATGAAAATTTCTCCAACTAGAAACCATTTAGCCGCATTTTAGCTATGTTTACTTGATATTGCACTCAACACGCTACAATATTGTAAAATAATATTTCAGAATTTCAGGGGCCGTCAGGTCGCAGTATTGAAGGAAATTTGAACTTGGCGAAAATTTTTTTTGTTAATTTTTCATGAACTCCATTGAGGGTTAAGCAATCGTTTAGCCACATTCTCACTACATTTTTTAGATAGACTAAGTATCATTCTACAGAATAAAACCTAAAAACTTCAGTATTTCAGGGGCCTACAGGTCGTAATCGAGCATGGTGTGTTTTAAGGTTGAACACTTTCACTAGTTTTGTTTGTGTGGAAAGTTTAGGGTTAAAACGGCATGAAGCCTTATCTTAAATGACTAACTTCGATATAATATGTATAGACCTAGATTAACTGATAAGAGTTTTGGGTAATTTCAGCTGTGGGAGTTCACAATTAGCCAGCAGCCAACTTTTCCTCCTAAGATTTCGGTACCCGAGCGATTTCAGATGAAAATTTCTCCAACTAGAAACCATTTAGCCGCATTTTAGCTATGTTTACTTGATATTGCACTCAACACGCTACAATATTGTAAAATAATATTTCAGAATTTCAGGGGCCGTCAGGTCGCAGTATTGAAGGAAATTTGAACTTGGCGAAAATTTTTTTTGTTAATTTTTCATGAACTCCATTGAGGGTTAAGCAATCGTTTAGCCACATTCTCACTATATTTTTTAGATAGACTAGGTATCATTCTGTAGAATAAAACCTAAAAACTTCAGTATTTCAGGGACCTACAGGTCGTAATCGAGCATGGTGTGTTTTAAGGTTGAACACTTTTACTAGTTTTGTTTGTGTGGAAAGTTTAGGGTTAAAACGGCATGAAGCCTTATCTTAAATGACTAACTTTGATAGAATATGTGTAGGCCTAGATTAAATGTTTAGATTTTTGGCTAATTTCAGCTGTGGGAGTTCACAATTAGCCAGCAGCCAACTTTTCCTCCTAAGATTTCGGTACCCGAGCGATTTCAGATGAAAATTTCTCTAAGTAGAGACCATTTAGCCACATTTTAACTATGTTTTTTTGATAGCGCATGAAACACGCTACAATACTGTTACATAATATTTCAGAATTTCAGGGGCCGTCAGGTCGCAGTATTGAAGGAAACATGAACTTGGCAAAATTTTTGTAAATTTTTCATGGACTCAATTGAGGGTTAAGCAATCGTTTAGCCACATTCTCACTATAGTTTTTAGATAGAATAGGTATCATTCTACAGAATAAAACCTAAAAACTTCAGTATTTCAGGGGCCTACAGGTCGTAATCGAGCATGGTGTGTTTTAAGGTTGAGCACTTTCACTAGTTTTGTTTGTGTGGAGAGTTTAGGGTTAAAACGGCATGAAGCCTTATCTTAAATGACTAAGTTTGATAGAATATGTATAGACCTAGATTAACTGATAAGAGTTTTGGCTAATTTCAGCTGTGGGAGTTCACAATTAGCCAGCAGCCAACTTTTCCTCCTAAGATTTCGGTACCCGAGCGATTTCAGATGAAAATTTCTCTAAGTAGAGACCATTTAGCCACATTTTAACTATGTTTTTTTGATAGCGCATGAAACACGCTACAATTACAATTACGCTGTTACATAATATTTCAGAATTTCAGGGGCCGTCAGGTCGCAGTATTGAAGGAAACATGAACTTGGCAAACATTTTTTTTGTAAATTTTTCATGAACTCAATTGAGGGTTAAGCAATCGTTTAGCCACATTCTCACTATATTTTTTAGATAGACTAAGTATCATTCTACAGAATAAATCCTAAAAACTTCAGTATTTCAGGGGCCTACATGTCGTAATCGAGCATGGTGTGTTTTAAGGTTGAGCACTTTCACTAGTTTTGTTTGTGTGGAAAGTTTAGGGTTAAAACGGCATGATACCTTATCTTAAATGACTAACTTTGATAGAATATGTATAGACCTAGATTAAATGTTTAGATTTTTGGCTAATTTCAGCTGTGGGAGTTCACAATTAGCCAGCAGCCAACTTTTCCTCCTAAGATTTCGGTACCCGAGCGATTTCAGATGAAAATTTCTCTAAGTAGAGACCATTTAGCCACATTTTAACTATGTTTTTTTGATAGCGCATGAAACACGCTACAATACTGTTACATAATATTTCAGAATTTCAGGGGCCGTCAGGTCGCAGTATTAAAGGAAACATGAACTTGGCAAACATTTTTTTTGTAAATTTTTTATGAACTCAATTGAGGGTTAAGCAATCGTTTAGCCACATTCTCACTATATTTTTTAGATAGACTAGGTATCATTCTACAGAATAAAACCTAAAAACTTCAGTATTTCAGGGGCCTACAGGTCGTAATCGAGCATGGTGTGTTTTAAGGTTGAGCACTTTCACTAGTTTTGTTTGTGTGGAGAGTTTAGGGTTAAAACGGCATGAAGCCTTATCTTAAATGACTAACTTTGATAGAATATGTATAGACCTAGATTAAATGTTTAGATTTTTGGCTAATTTCAGCTGTGGGAGTTCACAATTAGCCAGCAGCCAACTTTTCCTCCTAAGATTTCGGTACCCGAGCGATTTCAGATGAAAATTTCTCTAAGTAGAGACCATTTAGCCACATTTTAACTATGTTTTTTTGATAGCGCATGAAACACGCTACAATACTGTTTCTTAATATTTCAGAATTTCAGGGGCCGTCAGGTCGCAGTATTGAAGGAAACATGAACTTGGCAAACATTTTTTTTGTAAATTTTTCATGAACTCAATTGAGGGTTAAGCAATCGTTTAGCCACATTCTCACTATATTTTTTAGATAGACTAAGTATCATTCTACAGGAAACATGAACTTGGCAAACATTTTTTTTGTAAATTTTTCATGAACTCAATTGAGGGTTAAGCAATCGTTTAGCCACATTCTTACTATATTTTTTAGATAGACTAGGTATCATTCTGTAGAATAAAACCTAAAAACTTCAGTATTTCAGGGGCCTACAGGTCGTAATCGAGCATGGTGTGTTTTAAGGTTGAGCACTTTCACTAGTTTTGTTTGTGTGGAAAGTTTAGGGTTAAAACGGCATGAAGCTCTATCTTAAATGACTAACTTTGATAGAATATGTATAGACCTAGATTAAATGTTTAGATTTTTGGCTAATTTCAGCTGTGGGAGTTCACAATTAGCCAGCAGCCAACTTTTCCTCCTAAGATTTCGGTACCCGAGCGATTTCAGATGAAAATTTCTCTAAGTAGAGACCATTTAGCCACATTTTAACTATGTTTTTTTGATAGCGCATGAAACACGCTACAATACTGTTTCTTAATATTTCAGAATTTCAGGGGCCGTCAGGTCGCAGTATTAAAGGAAACATGAACTTGGCAAAAATTTTTTTTGTAAATTTTTTATGAACTCAATTGAGGGTTAAGCAACCGTTTAGCCACATTCTCACTATATTTTTTAGATAGACTAGGTATCATTCTACAGAATAAAACCTAAAAACTTCAGTATTTCAGGGGCCTACAGGTCGTAATCGAGCATGGTGTGTTTTAAGGTTGAGCACTTTCACTAGTTTTGTTTGTGTGGAGAGTTTAGGGTTAAACCGGCATGAAGCCTTATCTTAAATGACTAACTTTGATAGAATATGTATAGACCTAGATTAAATGTTTAGATTTTTGGCTAATTTCAGCTGTGGGAGTTCACAATTAGCCAGCAGCCAACTTTTCCTCCTAAGATTTCGGTACCCGAGCGATTTCAGATGAAAATTTCTCTAAGTAGAGACCATTTAGCCACATTTTAACTATGTTTTTTTGATAGCGCATGAAACACGCTACAATACTGTTTCTTAATATTTCAGAATTTCAGGGGCCGTCAGGTCGCAGTATTGAAGGAAACATGAACTTGGCAAAATAATTTATTGTAAATTTTTCATGAACTCCATTGAGGGTTAAGCAATCGTTTAGCCACATTCTCACTATAGTTTTTAGATAGACTAAGTATCGTTCTACAGAATAAAACCTAAAAACTTCAGTATTTCAGGGGCCTACAGGTCGTAATCGAGCATGGTGTGTTTTAAGGTTGAGCACTTTCACTAGTTTTGTTTGTGTGGAAAGTTTAGGGTTAAAACGGCATGAAGCCTTATCTTAAATGACTAACTTCGATATAATATGTATAGACCTAGATTAAATGTTAAGATTTTTAACTAATTTCAGCTGTGGGAGTTCACAATAAGCCAGCAGTCAACTTTTCCTCCAAAGATTTCGGTACCCGAGCGATTTCAGATGAACATTTATCTGAGTAGAAACCATTTAGCCACATTTCAACTACGTTTTTTTGATAGCGCATGAAACACGCTACAATACTGTTTCATAATATTTCAGAATTTCAGGGGCCGTCAGGTCGCAGTATTGAAGGAAACGTGGACTTGGCGAAAAAAGTGCGCCTGGGTTTTTTTAGTTTTTTTGGTTTGTTTCTGAGCTTTATCAAATTATAAGTATTGAGTTTCACCATTTTTATTTAATGCTCTAAAGCATAAGCATAAGATTCATTGATTTAAGCAAATTTTACAAAAAATACCATTTTAATTTGGTCGGATAATACGGCAGAAACATTTGGCTGCCAACTTCACACCGGTCTTTGATCACACGTCCAACTGCTTATATGTCGGGAAAGAGAGAAGCCTCAAAATAAGCTGAACTCTTAATATTGCTGGTGTTGCCATGACCGCACTCGGCTTTAATTAAAATGTACGTATTTTTACTTTCAACATACGACTTTCTTATGTTTATTTTTGTTATTATTGCGGATTCTGAAACCTTAACATGGATGTATTTTTTTAGAGCTATTCAGGAACAAAACTATAGATATACAATATCGTAATACAAAACTGTCATATATTTTTATTATTTTTTTGTGATAAAATGCAATCTGGAATTGTAAATAAAGACCTCTAATTTTAGGGCTAGATATAGTTGGAGTATACTCACAAAAATGAATGATCTTTTTAGCTTACTCACTGTCTGACCGTGAATACATCGACATGATAACTCAAACAAATTATTTTAAAACACAAATTCAAACCGACTTCAAAACCAGACAAAGACAATCAGAAGCAAAAAATAATAGAAAGGTGTTGGACGTGAATTCAAATGTATAATTCAAGTAATAATTTGCAAACCTATACTAAAACCATGGGTGCTCTATCCTACAAAATTAGGAGCTTAATACACTAGCAACCCCGTAAATTACATAAATCTGTGGTCAGTGAGTAATGCTCCCGAAATGGGAAGTAAGCCGGTCATAACTGCGGTTAACTGCGCGCAGAGTAATCACTTTCGGACAGGATATTCACATCCGCATCCGTATGTTGCCTGATAAACGGTCTCTTATTAAACTGTATAGAAAGTGCGAAAGAAAGAAATACGAGAGGAAATAGAGGCATGACGTTGATGTTAGGATTTGGTAGACGAAAGTAGCTGTATCGTTAGCATCTGATATCCTACTAATAAAATGCGAAAGTTTGTAAGTATGGATAGATGTTTGTTACTCTTTCACGTCAAAAGTACTGAAGGGATTTGAGTAAAATTTGGTACATAGATAGATAATAATGTGGAAAAATACATAGGCTATTTTTTATCTCTGGAAAATAACGGGATCGGGCACTACGCAGGTGAAACTGCGGAACGCTGCTAATACTTACTGTTTTGCTTACACTTAAGCAATATCACACATGTACCTAAATAGTATCTGTTTACTATAGATTTGAAGACTTCCAGGAAGTACCTATCGTGAAATACCCAATCGTCTCAACTATTCCACGGCTTAAAATAAACGTAAATTCCAAGCGCTTGGTATGAATCTTAGTAATGTCTACTATGTACCTACATAATAATATGATGGTTAGGTCTGGATTGTCTGGCCTTCTGATAGTAAAAAGGTGTAGCCAGAAGTATGTTATGCAATTCCTGAGCACATTCTTCGTAACGTATCAAGAGAAAAAAAAATTTGGCAGTCATAGGAACTGCCGATAGAAGTGAAAACGTGCTGTTGCCCTGGTACTGGTACCTAGGGGCAAACGCAACTCTTTTATATTTCTGTTGTCCTGGTATCTGGACATAAACGCTGGGCTGTTGGAGGTAGGTAATCGAAACTCTTTACTGTTTCTGTTGCCCTGGTACCTACCTGGCCGTTTTTACCGAGTTTACCCGAAGATTTCATATCCG
Source organism: Ectropis crepuscularia (assembly GCA_963693475.1). Classification (NCBI taxonomy): domain Eukaryota; kingdom Metazoa; phylum Arthropoda; class Insecta; order Lepidoptera; family Geometridae; genus Ectropis; species Ectropis crepuscularia. Next base: position 21,684,930 of record OY856342.1, read on the forward strand.
ATCCGATCCATTATCATATCCAAGCGTGACGATTGATGAATCCATTTCACAGCCCACGAAAATTCTGTCCTTAGCGCGCCTAAAGAAGTTTTCACTTCAAAAGATTGCTTTGCTTGCCTTTGGATTTTCTCTTACCTTTCGACGTCGATGACCGCGACTGAAAACGTTAATTATTTATTTTTGAAGGATTTTAATAGAAACAAGTAGATTTATAACAATTTGATTTTTGCAAAAAAAATCTTTACTGTTTTTTTTTTGTAAATGTTATATCATCTTCATACACTCCATCACTGACTACCAGGGGAGTTGGTGGTCAAACGTGGACCTAAGTAACTAAATTATAATTGATTATAGCGATCAGCGCGGCGTTTAGCGTTAAAAGATTCATAACGCTCGCCAAACTTATGACAGTAATTAATTACCTTTGTTTGATAAGGTTCACTTATGTTTCACAAACATTTTTTGACAAAACATCACTTTAAAACCACCTAATCGTATTCATTGCAAAAACTTTACAATATACATATGTCTCATTTTAAAAACAACGTTTTGTATAATATTTATTTCAAAATGCAAGGTTTTGTAAATTATTGAATGACCACAAAAGTGCCAGTACATCGGAAGTTCTCGAAAATTTAAAAAAAAAAAATTATGCGATTTAAACGGCACCTTAAAAAAATAGAACAAATAAAAAAATGCTTAAAAACTATTATGCGTCTCATCAATAGTCGAATAAAATGTAGTACAATAGATTGTTATGCTTAAAACACATGACGCCAAAAAATGATTATGCGAAAGTTGCATTATGACACTATACATTATGCTACATTCATTATGACAAAGTAAATTAGGAACAAAAAGTTATGCGTTCTAATAGGCTCCCGCTCTGAGTCGGGTCTGGCTGGGTCCTAAATCACCTAACCGGTCCCATGAATTAAAAAGCTTTTTTTATGTATTTTGTGATCTGATGTATAATAATATTAGTGGCAATTGTATTTCACAATGTATTTTCTTCAAACTCAATTTAAATTTCTATTTTTTTAATGTGTTAAAATTGTCAATTTTGTCACTTCTTATTTTTTTTATAATTCAAATAAATTGTACCTATCTCAAATAACAGATTGTTATTATTTTTTTGTAAAATTTAGTAGTTTTATTACTATACTGTTAAGTAATTAAAATATAAATTGAATTGGTTGTAAAACAACACTTTGTTCATAAAAATGTGTCACATGTTGTTTTTGTTTTTAAACATTTATTAGTTAACTTAAATGTTAAAAGAATCAATTATCAAATAATACGTTATAGAATGAAAGTTTGTCAAAAGAACGGATACCGTTCGATAAAGACACGTTGATTTTGAAGTGTGAGTATTTAGAAAAATATTTATTCAGCAAAATATTTGAGGACTATTCAGATATGTGACGTTACCAGTATGCTAGTAACTGTTTATAGCCCATAGTAGCCAAATTCTGAACGTAAATAAATTAAGACCGATCAGTTCTATGACGGCAGAATTCCCCATTTTCAATTAGAATAAAAGCCGGGGACGATATGGATATTTTGCGAAATGGGAAAATAATCGAATTTTGACTGAATAATGAGAGGACCCTCGATGAATAGCGACCAGGAGAGCATACGACACAAAGGGTATTTAACTCGCACTTAGTACTTTTTGTCCGGCACCCCCCACTGGGCCGCAGTTACACCCCCTGTCTCCCTGCGATTATATTGTCGTTATCGCCCTATAACGTATGCAGAATATAACATGCATTATCTCTATTGCCAGTATCCATTTACCCGTTTTCGTTCGCTCCTAATCCTTTGATTTATCATATCCCGGTGAAATATAGCCGCTGGCCGCAATTTATTTAAATTATTCCAACAGTCAATTATCGAGATAGCTTTCGCGATGTAGGTCGTGTTCTCTCGGCCGTAAACTCGCAGAATTGTTCATTAAAACTCACTCAGGTATGTTTTTCGCGTAAATAAATTGGTAGCAATTTTAAAATTAAATATTTCCCGAGCATCGCCTGCTCATGAGAAAAGTTTGATATGTAAAAGTGAGTTTGCAGACCCCCTAGCGGTAGCCCGCATGCTTATTAGTTAAGTCAAACACACCTTTTTAAAGTGGGTGAATATTCTGCGTATATTTGTAAAGGGAAATGTGCAAACATTCTATTGGTAGAAATAATTCTGAAGGGAAAGCGATATTTCACTGCGGTTTCGTTAGCTCGGGACGGAGAGTTTAGTTGGCAAACTTTTTCGCATTTCGTTAAAAAGCTGTGGAGATTAATTTGAACGTTGGTCGTAATGCTTATTTACAATAATCCGACTTGTGGGAGCGCATGAATTGTTAGAATGAATTTCTTTTTCAGACGTGCAATGAGCTAGGGAGGAGAATGTTTCTGAAAGTTTTGTCGATAAAGTCTTTAGAAAATGTAAATGTTTTAACTTTAAATGAGAATTTGGGGTCTTATGTCCGATCAAGTCCGTTTACTATTGGAAGACTATGTAGTGACAACTTAACTACAAGCTTGTTCCCCCCTACGCCACATATATAAAGACTAATTGACTCACTCAAATGTTGATGACGTCTATCTAAATATGATGTCTGTAAAAGGTCAAAGGTAGGTGAAAGATTTTTGGATTCCTTGACAATGTACGGAGTCCAGACCTCTTAGATACCTTATTTACTTACGGCAATGACTTGTTGGCAGCATTCATTTGGTTTACTCAAGTGAAAGAAAAACTACCTATATTCTGACACTATTAAACTTACGTATAACAAAACTGAGTCGTTTTGACAGGTACCGCCATGGGTCAAGTTCAAATTCATCTGTCTTAGTTCGTTTGACGTTATGTACGATAAAAATGTTAAATAATTATTACATTCCAGGATATTATAATTCACAGGTGTTTGGGTGACATACATTTATGAATGTCTGAAATAGGTACGGCGGTAAAACATTGTACTTTGTATCTGTACAAACGAAACACCTAACGATAATAATCACAGATTTTACCCCATCCTTATCGTACCTACGTATGCAGATCGTAATTCCACGCTCTAAAAATTAGATACGTGTTCAGACCCTTTCATAATCCCCAAGAATTTTCCATAATGATACGCTCATTCATATGGATATACGTACACTTTATCTGCACCTTTATACTTGTCTACCTGATTGGGATAAGTGTTTGTTTTGAAGGCCCGCCTTAGAGAACCGGGAGATTGTAATTAATGCTTTTAAGCCAAATCATTATTTTTATCTTTTGTTTATGTATTTTCTTTTATTTTTAATTTCTTTGTAGGTGTTTTTATGAACTATAATTATGTGAACAAATTTTAGATAAGTATGTATTTACATACTTATTATACGTAAATATATTTAAAATAGGCAAAAAATAATAGACATAAATCATATTATATATTCTGGTAACGAGCGCAGTGCAGTTCTAGGTAGTTATTTGACCTCTTCATGTTATGTTCAAATAGTTGCATGATACTGTGCTGTTTACCATCAGGAGCACTTTGTGCTCGTCCCGTCACTCTATGTAATAAACAAATGGATTTTAGTTTTGGTCTTTGGAGCATGATTTGGTCAAGTGCTTAGAACATCTAATCATATCGGAATGCTCGAAAAAGCGACACCGTCTCATGGTTGATGTTCCAAATGTGTGAGATTTGCCTCTACTTTTGTGATAATAACGTCTAGGCTGTGGAATACGTTGCCTGAGTGGGTTTTCCCTGATGGTTACGATTTTTGTGTCTCCAAATCAAGAGTAATTCGATTTTTTCTTGGTAAACACGTTGCATCGTAGAACGCATCGTCCTTTAACATCAGGCGATATGGCGGTCAAATGTAAACTTATAAAAAGTTTTTAAAAAATCACGTTACAACGTTACGTTTAAAAACAAGTTAGTCTGTAACATTATTATGAATACTGTGATATGTTGTGTACCTACACTCCCATTAAATAAGATTCAAATTACAATCACTTAATGAAGTCTCCAGACACATCGTCACACCATTCAAATATTACTGCACAGCATCGTAACCGATGGTTTATGACTATATCGAGACGAAAACCTATATTTAATAGGTAATTTTACGAAATAGGTAATATAGAAGAAAGGAAACCACTTTACGATAGTACTTGAATAAAAGTTAGATTTAATAGTTAGCGGTGCATAAAATGAAACCGTAAAAATGTAACTCCTGAAATTGGTTTGCAGATTCGAATAAAAAGTTTTATACGTTTATTTTCGGCGATTTTATTAAAATACAGAATTGTGAAAAAATATTGAACGAGGTCGCAAAGAAAAGAATTCGACATAAATACAGTTATACTAAAAAGTGTACGTGAGTGCCACGGCAGAAGTGAAATTTCCGAAAAGCAGACAATAGTACGAGTAGCAACCTATTTTGAAAATATTAGGTACACAAGACTTAATCTAAAACAATATAATATGATATAAATATATTTATATAACATAATTTAAATTGTTTAATGACTTCGACGGCATGATCAGGAGAAAACTGTATTCTCATGTCGTCGATATCGTGACCATCACGGCCGTTGTAACGCGATCAAAAAGTTGAGAGGTAATTAAAAGGATCCGACTTCAAAAAAGGATGAGGTTATCAATTCGGGTGTACTTACGTTTGTTTTTTATATAAATATGTTACGTGATTGCGCCGCCAGTTGTGAATCAATTTTGATGATTATTTTTTGTTTGGTAGCTCATACGTAGTTCAGAAGTAGTATCAAATAAAAAAACATAATTTCCAAATTTAAATTCTAAAAATAATGAAAAAAAATCTTGGGTGCCTAATATTTTCAATATGAATTGAAATCATGAAAGTTTAAAGGAAAGTAACACATAAATAAACTAATCATGGAGAGATAAAGATAAATTTGATGGATGGTAAACTTATTCTAATCAATTGCTAAGAGGTACCCACTAGTACATTTTACTGTCACATCAAATACATTCGTTCGTCTTAGCTGAAATGTATATATTTTATGAGAATAAATAAATGTATGATGTATTTAACTTAGATGGTAAAATTGTTTTTAATTAACTACTAATATTTAAAATAAGAGAAAAAACCTATATTTGACGAATGATGGAGTTGCATGGAGGAAGAGGATAAATGTTGGTCTTACTATTTTGTTAACTGGATGTAGGGCGCCAAAAATAAATATAGGTTTTGCCCAGTTTGGGGCCCATTGGAAGAGCCACATACCATGAGATCATTTTCTTGTAAACCTAGTTATTGCAAATTTATAATTGTAATTTTGAAGGCAAATAGATAATTATTACTTTACTTGTACCCCACTTAAAGTGGGATAAAGTTAAGGAAGGGTGGAATGACTATTTGAATGATTTATATTAATAGGTTTCGTCGGATTACAAATATCAAGTTAGCGCCGTATTAAAAAATTGAAAATAAAAAAAAGTTAAATATTCCGCAACAATTTAACATTCCTTAAAAATTAAAATGTTCATAGATCACGTGAGTATCGAGTATTTATTGAAGATTCCTTACATAGTAGGTACTAACTAGACAAACTAAGCAAAGCCTGTGTAACGGGAAACAGATCGCTGGTATAAAAAATAATGTATGTCCTATGTGTATGTAAATACATATATAAAATAAATACCAACACCCAGACCCAGGGTAAATATCACACACATATACTGTCTTTGGTGAGAATTGAATTGACAACCTTTGGCTCCACGACCAAACCTACTACCTACCAACTAAGCCACTATGCCGCTCAATACTTGTAATACATAAACGGTTAGAACTAGAACCGATTATTGACAATCTTTTTAATTAACGTCAAATCACAGTGAAGCCCAACTTTATGGCGCAATTTCACTGATTAATCGTCCGATTAGCACTTTATAAAATTGTTGACGGAAAAAAGTATCCTTACCTTAATTAAAGGGCCGGTTTATCTGTAGCAATTTGGGTAATTATTGCCTCGATAGGTAGCTATTTCAACTCTTTACGACCGCGCCCATCAGGAAGATAGCGTCACTAATTGTCGAATAAAAAAGGATTACAGCTAATCCTTGTTTAATAAAAATGTTAATCATGAGATTTGCCAGCGAGTTATGCAAATGGTAACGCCCGCCCTACCGAAGATAGCTTTGGCGATATTTACCTAGGTTGTGGAGAAAATGTTTTTAATTTTGTGTTGTATTTGTTTATAGTAACTTAATATCGTAATCTTTTAAAAATATATATTTATGTTTAGTTTGTTTCGTCTAAAGTTGATAATAAAAATAGGTAAAAAAACTTTTTAAGTTTAACGGTTTTATGTTAAACATACATTGCAATGTTAAAGATAAATGTACTAAAAACCAAAAAATAATAAAATAGATACAGTCGTGGGAATTATAAACATATGCATAGACTAGACTAAAATAAAACCGTGGGGCACGTCAATTGTCTAGAAATTATCGACTTAATGTGCGATAGAAGAATTGTTTAATTCGTCGTTAGGCAGTTGGCCTGCAGACGTTGAGGAAATGACTTACTATTTTCTTGCTCATGGAAATTCCAATAGTTATACACTCCATGTAAATAAAAGAGATGTTTCAACCAGTTTATCGTTGGACATTCACACTGATGGCTGGCGAGGAATCGTTTCACTGCTCGTAGTTTGTCTTTAATCGACAAAACATATGATAAAAGTACTACTCGCTCACCACTATGAAACCCTAAAACTCGCTTATAATCGAGCTTGCTAGCTTGTTTCCACATTCTAGCCCTACTTATCACACGTCCATCGTTGTCGGTTGAACAACTGCCTAATTATAGTGTAACATTACAAAACAAACATTTTAATCAACGATTTTGTAGACAATTGACGTGCCCCACGGTTTTATTTTAGTCTAGTCTATGCATATGTTTATAATTCCCACGACTGTATCTATTTTATTATTTTTTGGTTTTTAGTACATTTATCTTTAACATTGCAATGTATGTTTAACATAAAACCGTTTAACTTAAAAAGTTTTTTTACCTATTTTTATTTTCTAGTTTTTAGTTTTTATTTCGCATTCTGTTTAATTAATTTAGTGCTTCATTATTGCAAGGTTTCTTGCCCTTTAGTTTATTGCAGTCCAACTCCTCTATACGTAGTCCCTGCAAAGATCTTACTCTACTAAGAGCCACGTAGGCTTGACCTTCTTCAAACAGTTTCGCACCTAAGTATACGACTGCGTGATCCACAGTGCTGCCCTGCATTTTATGTATTGTAGAAGCCCATGATAGTATTAAAGGCAACATTCTTCTTTCAGCCGTCCCGTAATTGTACTTAGCTGGAAACTGTATGGCTTTCGGGTGTATAAGATGTACTCCATCTCTTGCGAAATCAATTCGGACGGAAGGTACATCTGTTGCATACATCTGAGTTCGACGAAATTGAGGCCAAACGATTTCGTTGATGTAGCCTATAGCGCCATTTACTAATCCCTTTGAAACGTCAATATTGGACCGTAGCATGACTTTTGCCCCCACAAATATTTCTAGTTTCGCTGGTAAACCCCCAGTTTTGTTGATATCAGCTGGTATTATAGTAGCTATATCCACATTGTCTGCATTTCGTGTGGCGTGTACTAGCTGATCCTGCGCTTTTATTTTGTAAATGCGAGCACCATTATTTCTGTACAAATTCAATACAGCAGAGTTGTGGTCGTTAACTTGTTGATTTGTGGGGTATACCCTTTACGCTTTGTCTATTGCAAACTCATCACTCGTGTCTTGAAGAAGTCTTCCCATTAAAATACTAAAATGTTGGGTTGTTAGCTCACCGACTCTCAAAGCATTCAAAATATTAATAAAAGTCTGGTCACCTTGCTGACGCATATTTTCAGTTAATTCACACAGCGTGAATAAACGCCAGAGATGTGTAGCTGGTTGGAGATGTTCTGGCTGTTTGAAAACAGGTGTTCCTGATCGTTTTATAGGAGGCAGTTGTAAAAGATCACCGAAAAGTAATACGTTTACTCCTTCAAAAAACTCATTTTCAGAGTTCTTAAATTGCCTTAATCGAGCGTCCATCATGCATAACATTTGATAAGACACCATGGAAATCTCGTCGACAATCAAAAATTCTGTCTGATGCCATTGTTGCCTCATTATTCGCAAATAGTTTCCGGACAGTGGTGACATAGCTGTTATGCGACCGTCTTTCTGTACAGGCAATTTTAAAGTACTGTGTATCGTAGCTCCATTTATTAATCTAGCTGCAACTCCTGTTAGTGAGCAGACTTTAACCGCATCCTTTGCGTAGCACCTATTAATTTGGTCTCGTAATAACTTTAATAGAAAAGTCTTGCCCACACCAGCTCCTCCTGTCAAGAATATTTTTAAACGTTCTTCAGCACCTGACATTTGATTTTGTATGGACTGGGTAACTAATGTAAAAATTTCCTTTTGTCCTGCATTCATAGACTGTTTAGCCTGTAAGAACTGGTCTTCATTCATTGGCAAATAAGGAACTTCTTCTTCAAGGTCTAGTTCCATCGGCTCTGCGTGTTCCAGTATCTGAAATGCGTGTACTTGCGCGAATGCATTTTCAAGCTGCCTGTCACGTTCACGATATATTTCCAAGTAGGCGTTTGTTTGTCTTAAACTTTCTTCGTTGGCGAGAAACGCATCTCTGGCACTATTCAATTCTCCTAAAAGTTCGGCCTCATTGCGATACGGCATATACTGGATTAGTAAACTGTAATAATATTACTCTGGATCAGAAGCTGCTACGAAGTTAGGTACCCGTACTTATTATTATACGCCATTTAGTGGCTGCGCCCATCTTAAATATTGAGGTTGTATAGAAAATCAGTATCAAATGAACCTTTCATTTGATACTCAACAAGTAGAATACAATTTACTATGCAAAATTGAAATCTAAGATGGCCGCCGCTACCAAATGGCTGATTACATTTTTTTATCAATCCCACCAATATGGGTATCAAATAAAAGGGCTTGACAAGAAGAATACAGTGGTATTCTTCTTGTCAAGCCCTTTTATTTGATACCCATATTGGTGGGATTGATAAAAAAATGTAATCAGCCATTTGGTAGCGGCGGCCATCTTAGATTTCAATTTTGCATAGTAAATTGTATTCTACTTGTTGAGTATCAAATGAAAGGTTCATTTGATACCCATGTTGATGGGATTGATACAACCTAAGTTATCCGCCATTTTGTAGAGGCCGCCATCTTGGATTTTAATTTTATATAGTACATTGTATTTTACTGGTTGAGCACTTTCATTTGATACCCATATTGATGGGATTGATAAAACCTACGTTATCCGCCATTTTATAGCGGCCGCCATCTTAGTTTTTTTTTATAGTATATTGTATTCTGCTTGTTGAGCCCTTTCATTTGATACCCATGTTGATGGGATTGATAAAACCTACAATATCCGCCATTTTGTAGCGGCCGCCATCTTGGATTTCAATTTTTTATAGTATATTGTATTCTGCTTGTTGAGCCCTTTCATTTGATACCCATATTGATGGGATTAATAAAACATAAATTATCCGCCATTTTGTAGCGGCGGCCATCTTGAATTTATAATGATAATGAATGAACATAATTGTATTGTCACCAAAATCGAAAGTGTACACAAAATTTCAGATTAATCGGTTGACAGGAAGAGGGTGAAATTTGAATTACTAAATTTGACCCAAGAATAAATAATAAATAAAACAAACGGGGTGAGCTAAATAAAACCGTTTAAAAAAACATTTTTTCAGAGTGACGAGACGAGCAGTACATGTGCCTGGTGGTAAGCAACATGCCTGCCACTTAACAGCACATTGACACGCAGCTATTGGATCATGAGCAGTCCAAATCACTGCACTGCGCTCGTCACCCAGAGATCAAAGATATTTTATCTCTAAGCCCTGTAATTTTACTGAAAACATTGCCCTTCAAACCGGAAAATGCCGAATCGGCGTATGCAACAATACCTCCCTCACTCATCCTACTTACTAATTTTAAATGCAAGAGTTTGGATGTTTTTTATTCAATCTTGTCGGAAAGTCTGAATGGGCTAAAATTTTAAACACAGATTATAGTCTAAAATAATACTTAAGCTTAAGGCGAGAAAATGACAATGTAAGTGAAATTGATAAGTGTATGAGCGGGAGAATGACAATGACAAAGAAAATGACGCGGACGAGAACATAGTAATAGTAAAATAGTAAAAACTTTATTGCTGAAACATACATTAACAAAAATAGATTTAACAGCGAGCCCCGAACTAGGCGATAAACCTGTGTCTCAGGGCTCAGAGTACGGAATACCTTAAATAAATGTACAATGTTTTGCAAGTAATTCATGAGCAGTCAACAAATTCTACTGTTAATCAGTATAATACATACAATTTCCCAACAATTAGGACAACAAACAAGGATTTTGAAAGTGGACATTAAGTAAAAAAAAGGTGCAATAAATGCGTAAAGTGTGCAGGAGAGTAAAGTTGTACTGTGGTATTGTGTACGTTTGTGGGTGACTATTTGTCTGCAGTGTACTATGCGTGTGTGTGTAATTATGTGTTGTTGTTGTGTGTGTACATTTTGTAACGTGTGTATGACCGCATTGATTTATGTTTTTGTATGAGTGAGTATTACTTGTTACTACATTTTACAAGAATGGCAATTTGTATCGTAACAGCATTTCCGTCTCATCGTAAGAGAGTGTGAGTAACCATGTCTTAACTATTTTTTTACACTTTGCTAAATTGCATTTAAGTATATCACATTTTTTACACGCATTATTATAAGCGTTAGGATGAGAAAATGTTGGGCTTCTAAATCCAAGTAGAGACGCATAATTCGGAGTGGCCATTCTAAATACGCGGCAAGTTATCAGCCGATCATAATCTTGTCTGTTCAAGAGTTCTTTGTGGATTTTAACTGTTGCGTTTAAAACAAAGAGTTGCCGTACACGAAGTACTTTAATCTCGTCATAGACTTTGTCTGTGGGGTATCTAAAAGGGAGTTTCAGTGAGACTTTGAGTATGGCTCTTTGCGCTATCTCAATTTTTTTAAAATGAGTTTTGCAAGCACTTCCCCATACCGAGACGCAATACTGTAGTACAGACTGGCATAAAGCTAGGTATACCTGCCTGACAGTGTCTATGGGTGCACAGTCTCTAAGTCTCTTCATTACGAATATCAGCCTCCTTGCTCTACCAGATAATGAAATAATGTGATCGATGTAGTTTAGCCGGTCATCGATTATCACGCCCAAATATTTTATGGATCTTGTACGTTGAATTTGACAGCAGGAGCAACCTTTATAGTCTGCGGATCCGTAATTTGAACAAGTATGAATTCTTAAGCTCAAACCACCAGCAGGACTACTCACACAGGTCTTAGAGAATGCGATGTATTTCGTTTTATTTATGTTCAGTGTCAGTAGACTTCTGTCCAGCAGTGACGCGACCCTAGCAAGTCCCTTTTCAGCAAAACTGTATACTTCGTCCCAAGTTTTGCCGTGAAATATAATTACTGTGTCGTCGGCATAGGTTATTGTTTGAGCATTTTCAAGACAACAGTTTACAATGTCGTTTATATAGAGAGTAAAAATTGGGGGGCCAAGAATACTGCCCTGAGGAACGCCATAGTCAATACCTAGTTCACTGCTGGTGCACAAGCCCACTTTAACAAACTGTTTTCGGTCACTAAGGTAGCTGTCAAACCACTTCAAAGCTACACCTCTAATGCCCATGAATTGCATCCTTTTAAGCAGCAGACCCCTCGAAATACTGTCGAATGCCCTTGCCAAGTCTAAAAACACAGCCACACATCTATTTCCTGCTTCTGTATGACAGGATATGACATTGGCAAGTAAAGAGACAGCATCCTCCGTAGATCTGCCTTTACGAAAACCAAACTGCCTATTAGAGAGTATGTCAAATCTGTCCAAGTGCGCAGTGAGACGCTGGTTTACTACTTTCTCAAGCACCTTAGATACAACACTTAGAAGAGCTATGGGCCTATAGTTCTCAGGCAGGTTTTGGGCTCCGCTCTTGTAAATAGGACAAACCGCGGCCATTTTCCAACAATCTGGGAAAACCCCCGAGGACAGACTACAATTCACAATGTGCGTTAGAGGGACCAATATAGAGTTGAGAGACTTTTTTAACAACGAAACAGTAATTCTGTCTGGACCCGGTGCGCTATCTGTCCTTAAGCTTAGAATAAATTTGGATAGTTCAAAAGGATCAGTCGGACTCATAAACATCGAATCGGAGATACCGATTCCGGGATTGTACATCGATATTAGTGCATCGTGCGTAGTAGACATCTTGTGTAGTATATTTTTAGCCAGCTTGTTACCTACAGACGCAAAATGCTCGTTGCACAAATTTAACGAATTGCGTGGGCTACTTTTATTAATATTCAAGAGCTCTGAGGAAGTGTTGTTGTTTGTGGTAGAGTAACATATACTTTTAATAACTTTCCAAAGTTTTTTAGTGTCATTTTTACTGTTTTCAATTTTATTATTATAGTAATCATTTTTGATTTTTTTAATTAATTTGTTACAAAAATTTCGATATCTCGAAAAAACCAAGCGGCGCACCGGGTCGTTTGGATGAGATTTAACATCTAAATGTAGTTTATCTCTATGACGCATACATTTGAGAAGACCAACTGTTATCCACGGTTTTAAATTTTTCCATCTACGCGCAATTGAAACCTTTTTTGTATGCTGTTGTAATATATTGCCGAGGGTATTGGTGAACTTTGTTACAGCGACGTTCACACAGGTCTCAGATGTGACCGAAGACCAGTCGAGCTCATTTATATCCGCCACTGCTGCGTTCTCGTCTGTTTTGTACCTGACTGTTTGAATGGTTTCTGAGTCGTGAGAACAAGATATACAAGCCATCACAATATCATGATCTGTAATGGAGGACTCACATACAATGCCTATGGAGGGTAGTGATGTTTTTATAAAGATGTGGTCCAAGCAAGATGAACTTCGTGTTGGATTAGTAATGGCTGGGAGCAGACAATGAGACGCCATGAGACACAAAAATTCTGTAACCTGTTGGTTAGTTTCATCACATATATTGATATTTATGTCTCCTGTAACGATAACTGTTGAGTATTGTCTGAGAGAGCTTAGGCTTAAATCAAGGGAATTGAAAAATGCAGTGAGATCTCTAGTAGACGGAGACCGATAAACACCTAGTATTGTTGTGTTTTGGTTTATTTTTATTAGGATCGAGTCAGCGTCATCAATTTTAGAAGATAATACCTGCGCATTCAGAGCCTTCCTAGAGTAAATTACTACACCGCCATTTTTATTTTGTTGTGATTCTGAGCGGCATTTACAGTAGCCTGGAATCTCATCAATAACTTGATCATCCGAAAGCCAGCATGTAAAACCGCGCGAAAGAACGCGTGTAAAACCGCGGGGTGTTGGTAGTACAAAATAAAGTCAGTTTGCACTAACATCAATCTTCCCTGAATAGTTCGGACTAACTCTTTATGCAAATAGTCTCACGACGTCGATAACCTGATCGCGTCTGATTTATCGAGTCTCACCTGCGATCGGTACTCCAGTCGCGTACTCCGATCTGCTGAGTTTGCGTAGGTTTTTCTATCAGAACTTAGAATTCGAACATGGAAGCTATTTAATGAATATCGAACAAGCTAAAGAATGTTCTACAGAGCAAACCAGTTACTCTGTAGAAATTAGTTTTGTGATCTGTGAAACATAGATTTTTATTTATGCAAATTCATGTTAATTATTCCAGTATGACATTTTGAACTTACATGTAAGAGTAGAATTATAATATTTTTATGTGTTTATTAACGACATTACATTAGAAACATCTAAAATTATCAGCGTTTCTCCACTATATTTTACATGTATTATATCTACATTTAACCTTCCTTTTGAATCATTATATCTGTTTAAAAACTGCATCAAAATGTGTTTGCTAATTTTAAAGATCTAACCATAACTACATAGGGACAGATAGACGGGACGCGATTTTGTTTTATACAATGTAGTGAAGAAAGTGATCAACTATTCAGATACAAAAACTAAAATCTGAAACAAAAATACTGAAAAGTTTCCATCAGATTAGAAGTTTACAGAAGTTTATGTAATCATTCAGCCGAAGAAACATGCTGCAACTATAGAAGATGTACAGAAGTACCTACAGGTAGACAGAGGGCGTAGACCGCGGTGAGATTAATTGTGCCCGCCCGATGGATCCCAGATAATAAATCTCCTCTTTAGAGTAATACGTGTGTGATGGGATAGTGATGGACTAATTAGTTTTGTTTTCGATTCGGTGTTTCGTTGGATAGAAAAAGTTGTAACAAGAGCAACCAATTTTGAACACAAATGAGAATAGTATCGGAGACCAATGATTTGGTATGACACTGATAGATAGATATCTAAATAATTATTTTTCGTTTTATTTAGTCGAGAGCTAAATTTGATCAAGTACATGGCTATATATTTAGTATTAATCAATTTATTTATTTATTTTTAGTTTAATATAATACGGATTTTTTTTTGCAGAGAAAAAAGTAATATTGCTGAATTGTAAACAGTGGAAGCTATCGCCAGATTTCTTTTTAATTATCTGAAAATATGTTCACAATTATCACTCAATACAAAGCTAACGTAAACGCCTGTTTACATTTTGCATTAGTGCGAGTGCGAGTGATTAGTAGTAAACACGTGTGGACACCGATTGATTAGTCCGAGTGCATAGTAACTTGCGTAGTCGTGTGGACACCGATTGATTAGTCCGAGTGCATAGTAACTTGCGTAGTCGTACTTCGCGATTACTCTCGTACTAATCAAAATGCAAACAGCCATTAACGCATCAGTGCCTAATTTTAAGAGAAACAAAAGTTTGTTTTCTTGAGATATACCTAATGACAAGATGGCATAGAGTCATACGGTGAGCAACACGTTTGACCTTAATAACACAGTGCAACTCAGTCCGTGATAACTTACTAAACTATCTATTTCCCGAGAGAAATATTCTAGAACTTTTCAAGGTCAGAGTGAACAGCTATTTTCTATGTCAGCGTGCATTGACCTTCAACCACACCGTGGCTTACCATGAGGCGACGTGGCGGCCAAACTCAGAGATCTGTTTATTAAAAAAGACGTAATAGACAAACAAATGCAACATAAAGAATGTTGCAAGACAAAATAAAACGGTAAACATTACCTGAATCGTACGTCTTAATTCCTCCTACAGTTGCTATAATCTCCAGACCTAACGGCCATTAAGTCCTTCTTATGCCAATTAATTATTATAATACGGCAATTCCAGAGTCAAATCTGCGAGAACTTCTCTAAATGAGTTACGTCAAAGAGTTATACCTACTTATTATCACGGCAATAAAATTAAGTAACTTTAAAGTTGGATTCTAAAATTTTACGAGTTTGGCTCGCAAACTTTACTTTACTAAAGAGCAGGCAAATACTTCTGCATACTGCATTTAACAGAAATGAAGATAATCTTAATGGGCATTTTTACTGAGTAATTGTATAAAAGTTTACATTTACAAAATGTACTACAATAACTCACTTCTAAAATGAATTTGATTTGAAACTGTTTTAAGCACTCACAGTTATTGCCAATTTTTAACCCCCGACCAAAAAGACTGTCTGTCTGTGTGTGTATCTGTTTATGGCACTGTAGCTCTCAAACGGATGAACCGATTTCGATGCGGTTTATGTCATTTGAAAGCTAGTTTCCGTGCGTTGGTTTTTCTCTAAATATAGATATAAAATGAAAGGGCTTGACTAGTAGAATACTATACACTCCAACAAATTTCAAATCCAAAATGGCCTTCACCACAAAATGGCGAATAACATTTTTTTCACTACTCCTTCAGAATGGGTATCAAATGAAAGGGAAATGAAAATCTAGTAGAATATTTCACAAATTTCAAATGCAAGGTAGTCGGGGATAAAAACATTTTTTTTTCTTGTTATATAAGGTGACAAGACGACCTTATTGTGAGCTACTCACTTTATGCTTCCACTACTGAAACTCGGGGTCTTCTATCAGTATGAAAGAGACCATAATACACCACGCTGGCTACATGTGGATTGGCGGATGACATATCTTCGATGTCTTTTTTTTAATACAGCGATTTTCTCACGATGTCTTCGTCCACCGTTAAAGCCAGTGGTGTTGCTAAGCTTAAATATCTGCACTTGAGTGAATGCTCTTAGCTCGAACCTACGACCAAACGAATATTCTAGCCAAATATACCCGCACGGCACAGAAACATCCCCTTAATAACAATGAGCTTTTAATTCAGTATCTACAAATTCCGAACACACAGACAAATTCGGAACACAATTTAATTTTAGAATACAGATATAAAAAATACACTTAAGTATATTCTTTGTTTTGCTCAGCTATCTTTGTGCTTCCGAGGAACGGTATTAGATTTTGTCAAAGTCAGATATACCAGTAATACTTCCCTAACACAATGTGCTTTGTCTAATATGATCTTGGAGTATAAGTGCGAAAAGTTATTGAGAAGTTATTAGTTCATCACGTCATTAGTCCATTATCACCACAGAGCAATATTTCATTTTTATCTCCCTCGTTTTATACATTCATCTCAACGCATTAATAGTCTAACTTGATTGCAGCAGTTTATTCGATGCAACCCGCCCACTCTTGCGGCCAGACAATACGGGCTGAATGGAGGCGAAGATTGGAAAGAATTCAAAGCACTTTTTTGTCGAAATTCGTAAAAAAATGTTTTTGTATTGTGAGTGGCGCACAATGGTGGATGGAGGAAATGAGAGTCTGGGCGGAGCGGTGCTCAATTTAACTAGTACTTGCTCCACCGCCCGCCGCCAGACGCAGACTTATGAACAGTAATTGGGTTTCCTTCTATTGTACATTATTACGGATATCATTAGTTTCTATAGTTTGTTTAAGTTTTTAATAAATATACGGGTACAGTCCGCGAGGTATAAGCTGAGCTTTGCATTTGTGTGAGTGTACATTCACGTACACGCACTTCACCTCTTGTACAGACTGCAGCGTGACGTGTTTAATATTATTTTGTTTTTGTTTGATATAAGGCCCTGACCACACATGCTACTTTTTGCAGCAAAATCGCGTGATTTAGCAGCTAACGCGGAAACGCGCGCTTTAGCAGCTGAAGCGAAAACGCGCGATTTAGCTGCAAAAAGAAGCTGCATCGCGATGCAGCGACTGTTTGCGGCTGTTTGCGTCTGTCGCGGCCGCCGAGCAATTGTTCCGTTCAGTGTTGCTAACTTGGATTTTTAAAAAGTGTAGACAGGTTTAAAAATACGTAGAGTAATATCATATGGGTTACCTGAAATAAATTGATTTTGATTTGATTTGAATATTAAATTATGTAAAGTTTATAGAACTGCCTACTTTTTTTTTGAAGTAGTAAGGTAGTGAATGTAGTGTACCAATGTAGTTAGGTGCAGGGTTTTTAACTTGTCTGTGTAGGATTTACGTCGAAGAGTATGTGGCCATATTGTCGCTTTTCTTTGCAGACTTTCAAGTAAATCGATATCTTTTTTGAAGTAGTCCTCACATATGTTTCATAAATTTTAAGAAACATTTCTACAGTTATAGATTGAAAGGAATCAGAATGACGTAAAGAAAATAGTTTGCTTTCTGTACAATTGCAGAAATGTGTTCTTCGCATTTTAAATTTAATATTTAAAAAAGCCTTTATTAACAAAACTTAAATACAATGAGAACTATACTACGTTACATACCTTACTAACTACTTACACTAAGCACACCTGAATTATCCATAGACCAATGAAGGACTACAGATAATCAAGATATTCAAACCCACTACCAATCGGAAGCATGCATCGTACCCAGCATGCTTGCAATAGTCATGTACAATAGTCATGCCGTCAGGTCTTTTGCCATCGTCACGCCCAAGACGGTTCGAGTATGGCTGCTATAATTTAATGTAATTATAACACCGAGGTCTTTTTGCTAATTGATTGAGGATTTACAATTATATAAATTTATAACTTTACGATCATGGACGTACGCTGGAAAATAAATACCACTAAAGTGCATAACAACTTTTAATTTATTCCTGAGAATATTTTTATCCGTGTTCGGAACAGACATTAATAATTGTAGATATACGCTAAAAGCAAAAACACGTAAAGTTGGCCACACTGAATCGAAAGTGTAGTTTTGTTTAAATCTAGATCAATCACAGTATAAAAAAAATACCAGTAGGACGACTAGCTTTTTTCATTTGGGAGAAATGCTAACAGTGCTATCTACTAGCGATAAGGCCACCGCTTGTAACACTAGTTTTATTGTTTTTCTTTCCTGTATACGTGTTTTTTTGTTTATGGTGTGTACAATAAAGAGTATCTATCTATCTACTATTCGTAGCTACTTTTGACTCTACTATATTAAAGCTTTAATTATTATTTAATTATTTATTGAGCAATTTACTGACCCAGTAGGGATTTTAACAATTTTTCGGAATTGTTTTTATTTCTTGAAGATTAACGCTTGTTTACTAAAAAAATAATGTTTAAAAATTTGTGTATTTTTGATGAGTATAATTACAATAGTAATGTGATTCTGATTTTTCCCGCTAAAACATTACCGGCTGACATGACGTCACTAACAGCAAAACATTGGCCATGATCTATGATTGCATGTCCAGCTTGTGTGTTTTCGTAGGTACTTTTACTTGAATACAAACAATCAAAATCGTCGTCGCTAAGATCGCATTCTATAATAAAAATGCAGAGAAGCATAAAACTACTTAAAAAGGGTACTAATTATTATCTAAAATATAATAGACATACATTCTAACATATGCCCATGAACCTTCTTACATATACTAATACAAAGACAATGAATTCAAAATGTTATATAATGTTATATTCTACAACTCAACTGCTTGGAATGCAAAAGATTTGCCGTAGAATGTTTTGCAACGTGCAGAGGGCGCTTGCAGGGACAAATTATAGGTTGATATAAGATTACATGAGTGTACGCTACTGTAAAATGTAAAGCAGTCTTTCAGATATCGTGGTGTGGCAGTGTTAAATGAGCATTCTGAAGAAAGCAAATGGGGAACCACTTGAGCTGTAGGAAAAGATATTAATAAACAGTTGCAAATTAGGTATTTGAAAACTAGCCAAGTCAGATCTTAGTTTTGAACCAATTATCTTGTGAGTACAGTTTCATTTATTATGAATATATTTCAGGATCGCCCATTAAACTTTTCACTCAAGCACCCATTTAGATCTCACTTCTTTTGTTGTTCTGTAATAAGTTCTATAAGTAATATTTAGTTTGATTTTAATTTCATATTTATATTTTTGATGGCATATTGTCGTCCTACTGGGTTTTTCATTATACTGTGACTGAGTCGCCTGCAGCTGCCGCTGCATCACGCTTCCGAAAAACGAGAGTCGCAGCTACTTTTTGAAGCGAGATGCAGCGACTAGACGCCTGTCGCAGCTTCTTTTTGAAGCAGGATGCAGCAGCTAGACGCCTGTCGCAGCTACTGAAAGTAGCTAGTGTGAACAGGCTGTAAGTGTTAGTAAAATGGATGCCAACACAAATAAGCGCAAAATACGGAAACCATTAAATAGCCAAGTAAAAGAAATTTTGTGTAATTTAAATAGCTATTTTAAAGACATGAACGATAAAGACATGTCAAGTGTGACTACATCAGCCCAATTGGTATCGACATCGACAGGAATTCCACTGTCAACTGTTAAAAGAGTCTTATTGGAAGGTAAACGTGTTTTGAAAGATGAAACCAAATTCAAATCTCCGAAAAAGACCAGATGCAGGAAAAATATATTAATCATTGATGATTTTGATAAAGCAGTAATCCGTAAAACAATTCATAATTTTCACATTACTGAGAAAGAGGTGCCAATAATGAAAAGAATCCATGAAAAATTAAAGGCTGACATTAACTATCCAGGATCAATATGGTCATTGCGAAAAGAAGTATCTCTTTTAGGATTCAAATGGTCAAGGACAGAGAATAACAGAAAAATTTTAATGGAAAAGCATGAGATCCGTCACCTACGTATAACTTATTTACTTAAAATTTCCGAATACCGTATTCAGGGCAGGCCTATCGTTTATACCGATGAAACATATATTGACACCACTCACACTTCATCAAAATCATAATCAGATGGCAGCACTTCTGGTTTGAAGAAACCTATTTCTAAAGGAAATCGATTGATAATCGTTCATGCCGGCGGCGAGGACGGTTTCATACCAAATGCGCTGCTGATGTTTAAAGCTAATCAAAAAAGTGGTGATTATCATAACAATATGAATACAGAAAACTATACAAAATGGTTACAAACGCAATTAATTCCCAATTTGAAGCCCAATAGCGTTATTGTAGTTGACAACGCATCTTACCACAATTCGTTAAAAAATCCCGCTCCCAACTCAAATAGTCGCAAACAAGATATGATTGACTGGCTCAAGTTACGCAATATCGATCACTCAATATCCATGCTTAAACCACAACTTTATCAATTGATACTGCATAATAAACAACGATTTATTGAATATAAAATTGACACCTTATTAAGAGAACATGGTCACAGCGTCCTTCGTCTACCACCCTATCACCCAGATTTCAATCCGATTGAAAATATATGGGCAATGATAAAAGGATACGTCGCGAAAACAAACGTGTCAATGAATATGGATACAATAATGAGGTTAGCAAATGAAAAAATTAAAAGTATCACTGTACAGGAATGGAAAAATGTTTGTGACCATGCAATAAAAGAAGAAAAAAAGTTTCATGGATACGACGCCGTTATTGACAATATAACGGAAAGATTCATTATTAAAACAAACGACACATCAGACGAGAGTGAAAATGATAACGAGAGTGATAAAGAAAGTGACTATGGTGCAATGTCTGGTGTAGAAGATGTGTAGTTATTTTGTTGTCTGACTGTACTTTTGGTGATCACTCACACTAAGGCAAAGCTCAGCTTATACCTCGCGGACTGTAACTCACGTTTGACATAGTCAGTCCAGTCCGACTTAAGTTTCGGTTGCGTCCGGCGACCTTTATCAGCCGCACTCAAACGTACTAAACGAGCTACAATCACAAGCGCGCACTCTTCCTGAAAAAGGTCGCCGGACGCGACCGAAACTTAAGTCGGACTGGACTGACTTTATCAAACGTGAGTTAGGTAACTCACGTCTTATATGGTCTCACGTGTATTTTTTAAAATAATCTAATAACCACGTTAGTTTTCATACTAAAATTGTTTTAAGTTAAGGGTGGTCTATACGGGAGAAGGGTAACTGCCGATCCGAGGTCTCTGGTTCGAATTCCACTCGTACAACTGTCTCTAATAAATGTGGATGAAATTATTCGACGTTTGAATATGTGTAATGTTTAAATATGTACTAATTTGGCGAAATTGTGAGGCTAAACCACAATTAAAGCCACAAACCAAGAGTTGAAGTTGACCTATTCTAAGTAAGACATTTTTCGAGGACATGAGTATATGCCAAATTGCACTTGGCCAGCATGGTGGATGATGAGATGGTCTTGACTCTTTTCTTGAGATAACTCAGAGTACCAAAAGTGGGAACATTAAACGTGCTGATTTTGCTGATCTGAAACCATGTAATTGTTCACTTACTGTTCTAATTATTTCCTGCATTCCAGAAAATTAATTTCTATCATATTTATTATTATTTAAAATACTGGTTTAATTTCAAATTCGGTGTTAAATACAATACGCCTACCAAAACACAAAGAAAAAGCAAAGTAACTGATTCAAACTATAGGAAAGCAGCCAAAGCCTGCATATTGTGCCACCGATGCATGCAACGAGCATGACATCGCATCTAGATTCGCGTCATAAACCGATGATTGCAATATTTTAACTTCCTCAATTTTTACCACGAACTTTTACCACGAAGTGGAACCATTTTCGAAAACTGTACTACAATGAAAAATTTCGAATATGAAAATAAAATTTCGAGAACTATTATAGAACAATTTTCGCCCGTTTTCAGTTTCTAACCGACTTCAAAAAAAGACGAGGTTTCCAATTTGGTTTTATGTTTTTTGTTATGTATGTTAATTACGCTGTAACTTCTAAACTTTGCCTTTGACTTTATTTTATCGAAATTGGTGTGGCGGTTTTCGAAATATGAACCAAAAACTAAAATTGATTATTTTATCTGTATGACTTAGAGATAGCTTCTTATGAAATTGGTCGAGTGTCTAAGTTTAACTTTATATATTGCAAATTGTTTAATTTAAGTCAGTTTTGTTTTTTTGGAGAAAATAAATTATTTTGAGATTACAAACGTCGCAAATGTATTTACAGATTTAACTGCACGCAGACATTTTCTGTGAAGTATTTAGAATTATTAATGTTTATAAAAAGTATATTTGGTTAGAATGTGACTTCACTTTTAGAACTCTGTGTCGAACTCTCGAGTCAAGACCATAAACCACGGCGCTGTCCCGATGCGGGTTATTCAAGAAAACTCTCTTTCGTGGAACACCGATTTCCTTGCGATATTTTCCTTCACCATCAAAGCTAGTGATAATATACATCGGTGCTTGTAAAAATACTCCTGGCTGCAACTTGGATTATAACCCCACTATTATTACAGTCACTTTTGCCAGCGCGGCTTCTCGGTACTGGCTTTATCACATTTTTAACTGAACTAGTGGTCGCCCTGTGGTCAAAATTCGTCCGTAATTTAAATAAACAAAAGAGTACAACTGTCAAATACATTGTATTGCGCCGGATGTTTTTTTCATGTATAACTAAAAAAATATTAGCATTCTGCACTCCAATTTCATATTCTTCCCTCCGCACAGTTTTCGCAAAAAGGGTAGAAAGTTTTTGCTGCAACTTTTTACATAAATACCTATATCACCGTAAAGTAACATGAACACTAACAGATTATAATCTAACGTGTGAGATTATAATCTCCCGGTAGGTTATGTTAAGTAAGTTAGTTTGTAATTTGTCGAAGTTGGCTTGTAATCTGACTGTTTTAAAATTTTACGGTGACTAATAAATCGATAAATTAGTTAAATACGTTTAAATTAGGTGGGTTAATGAATATACCGGTGGCTAGAGCATTATTTGCGATTTACACCGTAAGACTTTTCGAAAATAGCACTAAAACCCACAGACTATAATCTAATCACCGTGTACCGTGCACCGTCCGTGCTCGGAGCACGCTCCGGTGAAATTTAACGTTTCGCCTCTACAGACTCTAAAATTACCAGGAACGAGAAAACTACAGTTTGGACACGGTATTTGAGTAATCCGTCAAGAAATGTTCATGATGTCTGTGGAGAAATACACTAATCTGCAAAACCACTGTATTATCCAATTTTTTTTTGTTACGAAGTTCCTTTTAGCTTGGAGAAGATAGGAATTTTGCTACGCGGCTGAACTGAAAACAATGTAAACAAAATAACAATGTATCTAAAACCGTAAGAAATATATGTAACGGAAGTGATACGTAATAACTGCCCGTGATCACTGTTGTCAACTTTATTTTTGTATCCGTATGATAAATGATGACCGTATCATAAATAATAAAACAAAGCAATATTTTTGTTTTGCAAATTTTGTTACTTCTATATTATCGGAAGGAACAAAGTTCCTACCTGGTGTTTTTGAAACCATAATATCTTATTTTTTATTGTTATACATTTAAACTTGACCATGGCGGTCAAGTCCAACTCGCCTGATGTTAAGGGGCCATGTGGTCTACGACGGAATTTACCTAGAAGAAACCGATTGAGTCTCGATTTGAAGACATCAAGATTTTAGCTATGGGTGAACCCCACTCAGGCAACACATTCAGTGTAAAGTAGTGTATTAAGCATAAGCATCCTACGCTATGCTCTTATGCTCCTACGTAGCCACTGCTGAGGCTCGAACCCATCTCTCACACGGTACGAGTAAAAGTCATACACGTGTTGGCCATAACAAATTACACATATATTCCATATCTTCAAAAGATTTTTTCTTAGAATACGACGGTTTCCTCTTAATGTTTACCTTCACCGTTAAAAAGTTAGCGGTGTTGAGACTCATACATCTACATTTATAATAGAACTAGTATTGTGTTTAAACTTTCGCGATTTGAACACATAATGTAAACACTTTACAGGACATAATCACGGTCAAAACTATAATTTAACTAGCGGCCCGTTCCGGCTGCGCTCGGATATTGTCATTTAAAGACTATTAATCGAAATAAAAACTATCCTATCTCTCAAGTTGGACCAGACTGCTCGCGGTGTGGCCATTTAATTTAAAATCGGTTAAGTAGTTTAGGAATCCATCGCGGACATCGAGACAGGAGATTTATATATATTAAGATTAAGATTACCTCGACGTGCGTCTTCTCGTGACGACGCGACGCGACGGCGCGGCTTTTGTAACGCTGCCGAAACGTCGAGGTAATTAAATTATAGTTTTGATCGTGTTTAAGTCCTGTAGTAGAGGTTTCAAGTTCATGTTTTAGCAACAATATTTTTTCTTATTCTGTATGTTCATGGCTAATCCATAATTTAAAGCTACTTACGTAAAAAATTTGGCCCAAATAAGGGCTCCCACACAAAACTGCAATGCGATGCGATGCCGCATCGGAGGAATTTGCTATGGCGAATTGCTCCGATGCGATGCGACGCCACATCGGAGGAAAAACTCCCACACAAAACTGCGATGCGATGCAAATTGCTCCGGTACGGCGTCGCATAGCATCGCATCGCAGCTTTGTGTGGAAGCCCCTCCTCCGATGCGGCATCGCATCGCAGTTTTGTATAGGAGCCCTTAAAGCGTCTCTTTGAGTTTGTTTGTCATCCCGAACGTCAATTATTTTAACGTCAAATGACTGTGCTCAAACGGCGCTAATAGTATTTTGTTAGTTAGGTGCTTGTAGATTAAATACTCCAAATGTTTATCTACTCCATGTCTGGGCTCTCCTTTGAAGCGTCGCATATTACCCACCGTCTATTAGCATAAAACCCATAACGGCACAACCTAAGCTTCTAATTAATTACATGCAAAATACCGGAAACTCAGTAACCTTTTTAATTTCGTTGAAACAAAACATCTTCCGACAGGAAAACGACCAGTAATGTAATTAAAACTTTCCTTTATTCAAAAAACTACATATTTTAAAAGGAAAACTCATAATGTATACACAAAAAAACATTGGCTGAACAAACATCCTGCGGGAAAAACTAATTTGAGCGGCGCATTCGCGAGTTGAGACGCTCGGCGGAATCTCTCTTTTATGTTTTTCCAGGGGTTTAATATAAAAATTACTTTTCGCATTATCATGTGTGCCTGGTACTTTGGAGAGGGATTGGGAGTCGTATGGCTGCCTTTTATTCGTTGTGGGATTATCTTATGCGTGACAGCTGCACCGTTTCTGTGGCCCTGGTATTTTGGTTGATATTTAGGGTATGAATAAAAAACATTATAAATATTTCAATTCTTTGAAGTATTTAATTTTTTACAAAAGTTTTGAAAATGTACGTACTCTTTAAATGTCAACAATACACGTACAACAAAAATGTATAACGAAATTATTATTTTAGAATTCTTCACTCAGATAGCTAGATTTTTTTAAAATAAAGAGTGAAAAGACGAGCAGGACATGTGCCTGATAATGTTTTTAATATTGTAATGATAATGTAAATATAATGGCCTAAGTCAATGTTATTAAATTATGTGAAACTGAATTATAATTAATCAAAACCGCACAAAACGAAGTAAAGGACAAATGTTAAATGACCTTGTGGTTCAGTTGGTAGTGAGCTAGTGAGTCAGCTCACTGAACCCTACGTTCTGGCTTCGATTCCCAAACATTTGTCTGATGGATAGGACTTTGTTGCTCTGAGTCTGTGTGTTTATTTTTATCATATTAACCTATTTACAAACAAAACAGATTTGCATTAACTAGCTGGCTACCATAGTCTATGACTTCGTTTGTTTTGGGGATGACAATGTTGTGTAACTAAAATGTCCACGTAGTATAAGCAGCCCACTTTCTGGTACTACGCATTCTTGGGGCTTCCTCTCACACGAAGATAATCAAAGTCATAATCCACCACGGTGACCAAGTATAGCTTGTGAAATTTATCGTTATCGCCATTAGGCTACCATAGATACTAAATCTTAATCAAATAATCTAGTCACTAATTAGTTAACTATATGCTATACTAACAGCGTTTCGCGATATTACTCACGTAGTTCCCATTCACGTACTATCCTCGCATTAAAAAATAGCAGTTATGTACTGTATATAACATGTACTATAGTTTTGTAGATTACCATCTCTCTTTGTACCAAATTTCATCCTGATAAATCTTGTAGCTTTTGCATGAAAGATTAACAAACAGAAGGCGCCCTATCCGGAGATCCTTCGATTTTCGCGTTAACTCAAAGTTTGGTGAACAGTAGAGGCCACCAAATGTCAAATTAATTAATTTATTAATGGTCCCTTCAAAACTCTACTAACATCCGTCCACTTCGACTTTCACAATTATAATATTAGTGCAAATAAAAAAAATGGGTATATGTATTTCTATAAATAAAAATACGAATTAGTTTAAATTATCGGGATAAAATAAATCTTAACAGCATTATCGCAGCCCTATCGTGACCCCGATTTCCAATCTTTTATCGCTCGCATATGTAGACTTGATTCGTTCCCCTCATATCCCTTTGATTATTGTATCCAAAAACGAGGGAAAGAAATCTTACTCCGCACTTTTGTAACGTTATAATCTATTTATTGTCAGCAGCCCCGTAATGAATGATGTTTTGCATCAATGCTGACATGAGTGTTTTCTGCCTTTTTGTGACTGTTCATTTTTTCTGGTTGTTAAAAAGGTATGGGAATGACGTCGCTTTCATGTGAGCGAGCAATCAAAAACGAATTTGAATTACGAGGCTTGGGCTTATTGACTTTTTTTTGTTTTGAGCGGGATTAATTTTGCGGGACGTCGGCTGGAAAATGGTTGACTAGGAGATTTAATTGCAGAAATGTATTTCAGACATCTTTGTTATTTCACAAAAATAACAATTTGAATTTAAAAAGTGCATGTTTTGCAGATTCGAATTAATTTGCATTAATTCAGTTACATTTATTTATATTTCAAATGTATGATTACTTTATATTTTCTTTCTCTGTATTATTTTGTTCCACGTTGAGCGCTTCATAGTAAATAGCATAGCCACTTAACATCAGACGAGTTGGCAAATGCAAACTTATTAACCACAAAAAAAATTGCCAGTTATACTACCGCTAGACAGAAATGGGCACACATCACTGGTCCGGTTTAAAGGGCAATGTTTCTAGAGAAGGTAGGGGCGTTAGAGATAAATCGTCTTATATATCTGGGTGACGAGCGCAGTGCAGTGCTAGGTAACGATTAGGACTTTGTATGTTAAGCTAGACAGACAGACAGAAACACTTTATTATGCACACCATAAAAAATATACAAAACAGAAAATACTTATAACTAGTGCCATAAATGCTAGAGCGAGCTGCTAAGCACTGTGCTGTTATGGAGAGGAGTGTTAAGTTGCTTATCGCGTGCACCACTGTCTTTTCGAAGTCATATGCGTAATCCCGCTAACTTAGAACGGTGAAGGAAAACATCGTGAGAAAACCGACATATGCCTAGACTCTTTCGAAGTCACGTGTCATCCACTAACCCGCACTGGGCCAGCATGGTGGATTATGGCCTTGACTCTCTCCTTGCGAGACAAGGCTCCAAGTGGGAACATTGAGTGGGTTGTTTATAGTCATATATTATAGTTGTTGCTTATAAGGCACATGTCATTCTAATGCCGTCACTCTGTACTAAAAAATAAATAATATTATTTTTAAAACTACATTTCATTTCGTTTTTAACCTGATGTGACGTACACGTATTATTCTCCTAAAATAGCCTTAAAGTTACTTTATATTTGTTTGTATAAAATACAATTTGAAACCGCCGTCATGAAAGACAAAAGTTCCCCAAATGAACTCAATCTCCAAGACAATAATGTCAAAAACTTATAAGAATGAGCCATTTTGCCTCAAGCTACCAAATAAACGTCTCTGCTTAAAAACAAATCTATGTCACGCTCAGACACACACGTGTCTGTATGAAGGGGAGTCTACAAAAGAAAGCAATTTAACAAAAATAAAAAATGCGATATTGGGACACGGGAGAGAAACAAATGATACGGGAAATACTTAAATCAATGGTACTGATGCGAAATTGGAAATTGTACGACTATGCATCGTTGGAAATGGTGAATTACGAGATTTCGATATGGCAACTCTGAGTGAATTGGGGGAGATAATGCTTTGATTAAAAAAGTAAGTTAAGATATTTGAGAGAAAAGAAGACATTGTTTTGTGAGAAGAAAACTTTCACTAAGCAAAGCTTGTTACTATGGAAGCCGGATGCTGATATAATCCTTATAGGATTTTAAATACATACTTATTAAACGTAGAAACACCCAGATACAAAACAAATATTTGTATTCATCACACAAATGTTTGCACTGGGTGGGAATGGAAACCACGACCTGCGGCTTCGCGTACAGACGTAGGTACTACCAACTAAGCCACAAGCCAATCTAATAAAATGCTTGCTTGTTTAATAAGGTCCATTATAAATACTCAAGCCGCCTGTGGGTGTCATTTACACAAAAAACTTACAGCGCTCTACATTTTCAATACAACAATGGCTTTAGGATGTTGTTGGGGCTGCCACGCTTCAGCAGTGCTTCCAAAATGTTTGCTCAAACAAGAACGGACGGGTTTCACGCACTGATGATAAAAATAGCGTATTCAGTGTACAAAGGCTACGTGGCAGCGACAATAACATCCTGAGCACCATAGCTAATAATAGAATTGAATGTCAGATACAGAGGTATTGGTTGAAACTATTGATCGGGATAAAATAACTAAACTGTGTCTTTTAGTTCACTTAATGTTTTGTAATTTTCTTTGTGTGTATGTGTAATGTGTCTATGGATTGTAATAGTCTGAAATAAAGTTTTTATATTATTATAAATTCTGAAAACATTTCAGACATGTATAAAAGATTTAGAAAAAAAAAAAAATATTACAAAAATGTCTTCGAGTATCATAGTTGATTATAATTATGGTAGAGAAGATTTGATGTAATATTTCAACAGACTTTAAAAAAAAGTACTTGTTCATTCCACTGTATTTAAAAAAAATGTTATTTTAAAACTTACGACTGGTTAAATTGATTTTGATAAGAATTCTTCTTTTATACACTTCCCGAATGGTCCCATATAAATTGTATCGAAATTGGTAAAGCAGTCTTTGCGATAAAAAACACATACGTCAATGGTATATTATATTAGTTTATCAATTCTATTAGAATCAGTCTACTATAACAGTTTTTTTTTATATTGAAGTAGGTGTTTTGTTTTTTGAAAAAATAGATATAACCTACATGAAAATACTACTTAAATTAAATTTTTTTCCCAACATGTTGACTTTAACTCGTAAAAAATCTCAAAAGGTGTCAAGGATCAAAATTATTACATTAATATTCGTATCAGACTTAGCAAAATCACCCATTCACTGAAAAAGTTTTTGCTTTTCATACGATAAAATACAGTTTTTGAAATGAAATATTCTCACTCATTTGCATGCAGCGGAGCGCCGTTATTGCTACACGCTAAATCACGAAAATGCAAAATCGCGAAGGTTTTTGTTAAAATAACTTGAATTAATCTATAGAGGGATGCTGCTCTTGATAAATTGCGAAGCAAATATAAACTGAATATAGGCTCCATTCGAGAATACAAAAATTATGGCCCGTTTACAATTTTATCTCGTTCAAATGGCATTAAAGCACGCTATAGAGATTGCTCTCAATAAAATTTGCGTACCATCCATTTGGAAACAATAAATAATTATAATTGCGTATATAATGTGACGTACTGTTAACATTTATTGTACATCTTCTGCCAAGTATTTCGCTTTTATTATAGTTACATAACTGTTGGAAGAGTGCTTTAAAACAGCTCTGTCAAGAAACTTGTCTCATAGCGAGACGAAACTAAAGCCGTAAAGTTTATGCAGTGACAACATATTTCAGAAACGTGGAGCCTTTTATTAGAAGCAGCCAGATGATCGCACAATCCCCTTTCTACGGGAGTTTAAACTTGAGCTGGTATGTATTAGGAAAGTTTTCGGCTGAAAGAGGAACACCGGAACGCTTTCACGACGAGGTATGTGATTTTTTCGCAGATTCGCTTACGGATTACATGACGGTACTCGAGAATCAGAGTCTTTGTTTTACGAGTAGTTGCTAGACAAGGGGGACGCAATTTGTAGACAAACTGCGTGAAGGTATTTATTTGTTTAGTTTCAGTAAGTAAGCTCATTATAGGTATATGAGTTGTTAAAGCCGTGATGGCGAGAACAACTTATTTAATTTTTTTTTTTAAATCTCGCTTGCCTCTCGTATTTTTCCAAAGGGTTTAATTATTATTTTTATTTAATTATTTGCGAAATCGATAGTTATAACCGTGATATTAAATTGCAAGAAAATCTTGTAAGAGATCCGGCTTGGTCCAACAAAGATATCTATAGGGGAAATACGTGCGCCATCCGCCTCCACAGACTGACCAAGCGTGGTCGATTTTGGCCCATACTCTCTCAGTGAAGTCTTCGAGTTTCAACGAAGGGTAATTATTATAATAATAATAATATCCTATATATGTTATAATAATATCCTTACGTATAATAACAATATCCTGAACGATACAAAATTCCACCCACATAAGAGTTTGTGACTGTCCTCTCGATTGAAATACCAATATTTCGAAAGTTTCACCAGCCTCGGTGTGTTATGGTAGTCTTAAATATCTAGTAATTAATAACACTAGGATCGTGATCAACCGTGATAGCTTAAAACAACGTGATTTCATTTCATGCAAATCAGTTGCACACTCTCAAACTCAAGCTCACTCAAACCCCAATTCCTTTATTGCTTAATTTGTTTATCACAATGTGGACAGCACAACTCTAAATTAGTATCTTGTGCATTATTTAATTCTTGTAATGCATGCTTCGTAGTCCGCACACACATACGCACAAGCACACGCATAGACGAAAAGCGTCTATAATTTCAATCATTTTAACTATCAGTCCGATTTCAACAATAACTTTTCTAAAACTACCCACGACCTCTAAAAATAAAATAAAATTCACAGATTGCGTTCAGGTTTTACAACTCACAATTACGTTCCCACTCCAATATATTAAACCACTAAACTAATATAAATTTACAGCTTACAAATGTGTATCACGGTGTTTGCATTTTACGATAGTGAAGAAACAATTCGTATTCTAGACTCGTTGCGGCTGTAAAAGTTGTGTCGTTGTCTGGTCAGTACCTGAGATCGTCTACAGCAAAAGCGATTTGGAAAACCCGAGCAATGTCAGGTGTACAGATACTTTCGGAATTTTATTTCAGTGCGAGACAGATTTTTGTGTCGTATTTTTGGAGAACAATAAAATTGTTCGAAAAAAATTATTAGTTTTAAACCCCGACGTAAATATGACAGGTCGTTATAAGTTTGACGTTTATGTCTGTGTGTGTTGTGTGACTGTGGCACCGTAGCTCCCAAACGGATGAATCGATTTGGTGTTCGTTTTTTGAAGTGAAAACTTCTTTAGGCGCGCCTAGACAGTGTTTTGTGAATTCTAGCGTCACGCTCGGGTATGATAAGAAATCTTCGGGTAAACTCGGGACCATGGCCATTGGCTATCTAGAAATACGTCAGCCAATGGGAGATGCTGAAAGGGCGTGGGCTGGGCGTCATGGCATGGCCATCTAGAAATGCGTGAGCCAATGGGAAATGCTGACGCATTTCTAGATGGTCATGCATGATGGCCAGGCCACGCCCTCCGGTTACACCCGTGTAGTTTCCAAAGTAAACTATCAAATTCTGAGTTATAAGTTTTCACTTCTATCGGCAGTTCCAAAGACTACCAATTTTTTATTTTTTTTAAGTGAATTAGTGTGGACATTTTTTAGCTATAATACTTTATAAAACCGGGCCAGCTGTTCCAAAACGATCAGCGTTAGCTGCGGGTAAAATAATGGCTGCATTTGCAAACATATATTACACGTTTATCCGTATATGTCTACAGGTATGTTTTTCACGACAATATATTAATTCAGAAACGTTCCACGCAAATAAACGATTTCATTAAGTATCCCACTAAACTATAACGGGATTATTTACAGGATTAACATTAATCTAGGAAACGTACGTAGGTACTTGGATTCCTTTCACCATCACGTCAAATATCCAATCCTCTTTGTAAGAGTCCTACCACTATAAAACTCGCAATGTTTAGACATGATGTTTATCATAAAGATTTTATGAGACAAAAATTGCCGTAGCAATTGATAGTTCTACATTTAACTGCATTGATTCATCTAATTTTCACAGTTTTTCTCTGCCTCATGGCTGGCAACACTGGTATCCGGTTAGGGTTATCCTCTGTAATCTATTAATACCCGGCTGGATATGGTGTCGCCAGATTTGGATCGACGGCGAGTCGCCGGGGGGTGTGTAAATTGGCTTTATATTTAGCAGGCTAGGATCAGTGCCGTTGATTATTTGATAGGCTGTTACGGAACGACGGTTGATAGTAGATCTTTGAATTACTTTTTTTAAATATTGAGTCACGCGACGACAAAGTTAATTAGCAATGCGCCTGTCTGTAATAGTGTCTCGCAGCTTTTTGAACATGAAAAATCCAAATACTGCGAAGCACTTTATAACGTTTGTCACTTAGATTTTAGGTGATTTTATTTCCATCTTATATATAAAATTGTCGTGTCACAATGTTAGTTACCTTACTCCTCCGAAACGGCGTTACTGATTTTTACCAAATTTTATATGTATTTTCAATAGGTCTGAGAATCGGCTACTATATATTTTTCATACCCCTAAGTGATAAGGGTTGTTCACCCACCCCTAAACATTTTTTTTTAATTCTTGGACAAAAAGTTTTGTTTTTATTTTTTTATAATGTGGCATCAAAAATACATACAACCCTACATTTTTACCCTTTTAGCACCAACCCCTATTTTTAATAGCCATTTTAGTAATTTAATCATTTTTCATCCCGCTCGATAACTGATCAATTATCGTCAGTTTTGTAAATGTTTTTCACTGTATTTCGATTAAAATTTCCCGGAGCTTATGGCAAATCTAAAATTGTTTTATAAAAATAAACATTTATTTTTATTACTAAAGTTTAGGGTTCCCAATGTCAGATTTTTAAAATTTGCTGCGCTTTTATTGGTATGCCTATATAATTCTTCTGTACGTGTGTTGACAGTGAACTCCTTCTAAACGGCGGCGGCGGGACCAATTTGAATGATTTTTTTTTGTGTGTACAAGTTGATTCGAGGATGGTTTAGATTGACAAATAAGCCCGGCAGATGGCGCTGCAGACAGTGTCTAGGCTATGATCCGAGCGAGGCCGGAACGGGCCGCTAGTATACATAATATATATTATAATGACACAAACAGTGAATTTGATAAAAAAAAATAGGATACAATTAAAAGAATTGAGCAATGAAACTGGTATTGTGGCTTAGATAGTAAGTCGGACTGCAGAACTATTGTACTATATAAGTATTATATCAGCTATCTGGCCGCTGGCCGCCATCATACAAGCTTTGCTTAGTTTGAGGTCAGATGGTGTTGTGTGTGAATTTTCCACCAATATGTATTTGTTTATTTATTTTACTGGTATTTGGTATATGACTGAGTGTACCCATGTATCATAAGTATGTATTTACGATTGTTTTAGTATTGTATTAGCTAGCTCTCCTCTAGCCTACTTAGCCTATCATAACTTTAGTGATTTTCCTTAGATTAGGGCTAGATGGCTTCATGTGCAAAATTTTCACTAATGTTTACGACAATATTTTTTTCCAATAACAATTAAGGCTTTGAAAGAAAAACATCACATCTTTTAATCTGAATATATTGCATTTATTAAAGCTACAAATCTACAGATGTACTCAGACGAATTTGTAAAATTTAGGACAAGAGAACAAAAATACAACACAAAAATCAAATCCGTAGAAGGCAATATATCATCGACAAAAAGAAAAATAATGTAAATTAATTAATTTATTATGAGGAATTTGAAAGATTTCGCAAATAAATTTACGTTAGTATAAATCGTATTATCATCAGTACTTTTAGCTTTCCATTTCGGAGACTTGGGCCTTTCTCTAATAACGAGAAATTCAAGGTCCTAACCCACCATGCTATCCAAGTACGGGTCGATGGGTAACACATGTCTTCAAAAGAAGACTTTCTTGGAAGGCATTGGTGCCCGCCCTCATTCTATTTTCCTTCACCTTAAAAGCCGGTGGTGAGCTCAAACAAGTATATCTGCTCTTTGAAAAAAATACTCAGTGGTGTTAGCGGGATGGTGAACTTACGACTCTGCGATTACGAAATTTCGATTCACTCGACCACCACGGCTTTATTTAATCATTTAAGTACACACGTCTTGCATGCATTTAACTATCATAATTTATAAGGTTGACATCATACTAAATCAGATTACACTGTTTCGCAATTTGAATCTTAAGGGACAAAATATGATTACATTATGCACGTTACAAAACTAGATATTCGAAACAAACGTCTCTGGTTAAAGTCTAGACAAAAGTGAGCTTTAGGTTTGCTGCCAATTGCACCTCCGAGTATTCACGTTTCTAGGCTAGGAGACAACAGAAGATTTCGATAACGAATGCATCTCTTATACGTAACTTTTCCTTAATACAACTTGGGTTGCATCCATCAATCGATTTTTAAAGACTTCCTCGGAAAACTAAGCTCCGCAAATGCCATTGATATTGTTAATGTCTAGCGACAGTGACCACCAGGTAGTCAGTTGCTGCATACAGCTGGCCTTGTCCATTAAAAAAAACTTGTAATAACATAAACTCTCTTTAGCTGGTATTTCGACTGAGACAGCCAAGTTTATTACTTTTCGAATTAAACAGGCTTTATTTAATAAGGTTTTCAGACAAATTAGAAAATCCGTTATCTTTGTTTAATGGAAGCTATCTTTGTTCAATTCAAGCTATTTGACAAAAAACGAACACTTAAAATAAATATCTGAGCTTAAGATTTACCTTTAGTATTTTCTTCGTAAAACAGGCCTTTTTAACCAACTTCATTGTAAAAAATGCTTACTGGTTGTCTTTCTATAACACGATTTACAATGAGGGATAATGATCAGATTAGATCAATCACATTACATTTTCACTGCATTCTAGCTATGATTAAAGTTTGTTTCAAATATCTTTTTTATACGTAACTAAATTAGGAAGGAACTCCCACGCTATTTCTATTTAAATATTTCCTTGCAATTAATTTAATTTAGTTAACAAAGGGGAACGCTGGCGAGTGTTCTTATTCACAATTAGTGAGACATAGCTGCAATCCCAACAAGCTGAGGTGCTTTCGTAACTGTTTCGTTAGAATTAAAAAGATTCATTCTCTCGCTATGCAGTTCGCATTCTCCCACGGAGGAGTTGTATTCTTCCGTAGATCGTTTTATAATAGAATGTTCTGTAACATTACAAAGTACAGTTGTATTTGAGCTTCTGAATTCTTGGAGAGAAGGTGAGGTTTGCTTTAGTATCAAATATTTTGGTTTTTGAAGTGGAAGCTACTCTAAGGGTGAGCCATTTTTTCAGTTTCGCTTTACCTAGTATTGCATTAGCAAAAGTAGACATGTTCTTTTTTAGCCTATATGTAATCTCTGTATCAAATTTCATTTAAATTGGTGCAGCAGTGCAGGCGTGAAAGCGTTACAGACGGACAGAATTCCATTTTTTTTAGTAGGTACATTTTAGTAGAAATTAGGAGTTTGAAATCTATTTGAACTGTTTGATAATAATTTATTGTTCATGACAAAATTAGAAACACCGGATCGGACGGAAAAAGTTACAAACTGAGTATGAAACACCAAAATGTGATATTATACAACACATAAACAAACAGCCCACTAAATGTCCACTGCTGGGATCTGGGTCGCCTCTCGCTAGGAGAGATTCAAGGCCATAATCCACCACGCTGGCCCAGTGCGGGTTGGTGGATGACACATGCCCTCGAAAGATTCTAGGTACATGTCGGTTCCCTCACGATGTTTTCCTTCAGCGTTTTAAATTAGCGGCATTAAGCACATGACTTCGAAAATAAAGTGGTGCGCGTGAGATTTGAACCCGGGGTTTTCGGTTCGGCAGGCGCTTCTCCCGACTAGACCAGTCGTAACTCCATCGCTAGATGACTGAATGATTGAATGAAAATTCTTTATTGTTCACAACTTAAAATAACACACACATATACACCAGTGGTTTTAAACATAATTTAATTAAATTTGTATTGAGAGAATATAATTTTCTTGCAATATTAAGGATTTTACGATTTTATATCGAAACATGGAAATTTGAATAGCACAATGTTACACTTCGGAACTGTCCAACGCTTGAACAAGTGGTCTGATATTCAAGACCAATGTGCAGTCTCAAGGGAATACATTTATTTCGGTCGACTGCCTGTAACATGCTGTAAATATACGATATCTGGCCGCCCGTGGCTGCATGTGACATTTATTTCCATTCGCATATACTTACTGACTGTGCTTACTGAACAATGTTTTTGTTTTCTTTGAAACTTTGAATTGGAATCGCACGATAAAGACGGACCACCAAAGCCGTAAATCGGGCTATCTGGAAGGAGGGAAGAGAGGCCTTTGCCCAGCAGTGGGACAATTTAGGCTACTAATAAATAAAATAATTGAGACTTATATCCACGTCTTATATACAAAAAATAACAAGTAGAAAGTTAAAAAAAATATAAGTTGGTTTTGGAACGTAGTTCCATATAGCGCGTTGCGAAAGGGGCTAGACGGAAAATAATAAAACCAAAAGTTGTAACGACTCTTTTTGCTATAGCTGTAAGTAGTGCGGCGTGATAGAAAACTATAACAAATTTCGCCACTGTAAGTAATGACTAAATAGCTCAGGCAGGAGGCGGCCACATTTAAAATCAGGAGTCCCCGGTTCGAATCCTGACGTTAATAGTCTCATGACTTTTTGTTTGTTTTTCTGTTTACATCTGGTATAGGATAACATAGGAATTGAAAAAGCATTTATCTGTAGTTCTATTCGACGTTATCCAAATACATCATTGTCATTATTTGACAACTTACTTAGTATTTTGCCATCTTTTATCTTTTGCTCATGTGATGTAAATCGTCTGATGGTAATGTGACGACGTACACTTTATGAATGTAAGTCAGAGTCCAATTTAAGTGATGTTTAAGTAGAGTTTTCGGGACATATTTTAAAAGACATCGATACATTGTTTTATTGAATACATACCACAGAAAGTTTGACTTACAAGTATCTATTCATCTGAAAAAAAAATACCATATTTCCATAGTGTAAAACGTACCCAAGAGAATTAAAGCAAGCATCACTTCGATAGCTATTTTTTATCAGACATATTTTCATACGTTTGGCTATTTTTCTCGCGTATTACGCTCTATCTAGGTGGCCATGCCAGGAAACGTCACTCGATCTCCTGAATATTCTGGCCTCCATAATCTAAAGGCCTGATTGATCAACGTTTCAATTGATTGTTGCCTTCGTAACTTAAACAATTAAAGTACCAATTTAAAACCAGACCACCTTCTAACATATTTGTCAAGAGGTAATTCGAACAGTATTGGATTTCAATAAGAGGCGCAAGCGATGTGCTGCCATCGCTTCGGCAGAGTCCGGATTATTACGTCGTGCGAGGCTGCTTGAAGACATTTCGGAAGGGAACTCATTCCTCCTCCGATAGCCGTCGTGTGACCACCTAGTTCGGGGGGTCTACCGCAACCGTCTACCGGGTCTAACGAAAAACGCTTTAACGCTTTGGCATTGCCGTCTCTTTCATTTCAAGCGAGAAGAAAAGAGACAGCAATGTCAAAGCATCAAAGCGTCAAAGCGTTTTTCGTTAGGCGGTAGACGCCCGGGAACTGTCTCACGTCTCGTTGATAAGAAGTTTCAAATAAGAAAAATTGTACCACATGTTTGTCTCATCGATTAGTAATTCCTACGTATTTGTTCTTGTTCGTGAACCACATCGAAGCCCACACATCATGTTTACTGAAGAGGACCAACACCAGTACCATCCTGACTCCAACCATTTCTGACTGCCGACGCGACATATTATAATTTTAACAACGGTATCTTGACGTGCCCTATCTGGGCACGAACTTTTCGTGCAAAAATCTGTTACGGCAGTCATATGCGCGCGTGCGAACGTCGTCGCAATAGTTAAAAGCAGGTTATAGTCGCCGAAACCGAAATCGGCGAGGAAGTCTATTTTAATTAAAGTACCTATTATAGTTATAGCTTTTGGAAAAACATATGAGAAATAATTTTAAACGATTCGTGCGCAAACTGGTCCCCAAAAGCCTGGTGATGAATTTGGCTGAAAACTGTGTCTTCAAAGTATTTTTTACGATGGGGATGATTGTCTCCTTAGATTGGTCTATCTTATTGGAAAAAGCTTCAAAATAGTTGTCTGACGAACATAATCGCACGCTTAATAATAAAGAGAAATAACTGAAAAATTGGGGAAATCGAGTTTTTGTAATAAAACGCAATAACAATACGAAAAGAATAGGATAGACTCGACAGCCGTTAAATTCGAACGATTTTGAGTGAAACGGAAGATCGATCGTCTCTTTCGTTCCAAACGGATCGGCCATGATGTCTGTCAAAAGTCGAATAATTGCTGTTTAAAAGTTAAAACATGAGTATTTTATTTATTAATTTACAATCATAAAGTGCAATATTTTGATGTAACTTCATTTAGTATTTAAGCTTGTTTTATTGCCAAATGGACATTTGCACTTATTTCAGTCTTGTTTTAAAACATTTTGTTTCTTTTGTGAAATATTTTGAGATATTTCAGTTTATTATTAAACTACTACTTAAGTTTTGTCATAAACTGAAATAAGTCCGAGGGTTTTTCTTCTTTTCACTTTTTTTCAGGGTTTTCATAAATGTAGAATGGACATTGATATACCAGATTAAAGGTTAGGATTTCTACTTTTATCTACTCTTCTTTTGTTTTGAAAAAATACGACATTTATCAATTATTTTTAATATTTTGTGCTCCTGGTCGAACAGACTAAACTTTAAACGCCATTTCCCAAAATTCTTAATTTTTGAGATAATTCTCTTTATTATTAAGCGTGCGATATTTACAAATGGAGCATGAGAATTTAAGTGAAGTTAAATTATTAGTTTGAAGTTGTTAAGCAAAATGGCCGACGGAAAGGGTCTGGGAGTATTGGGACCTTGTTTTTAAGGATATTGCCTACAACATATGTGAAAATCACTTATTAGAAAATACGTGAAGTAAGTAATGTTTGTATGTACCTTCATTACCCCATATCTCAAAATTGGCCGTCTAAGCAAGTTAGCGAGTAAGCATTTGTTCATAGTACTTACTAACTCTACTTAATCGTCCACATTTCATTCATCAGAAAATAGGTGACGTCTGGCAGCTCTGGGATCTTGGACTAACACGCGCCATCTTTATCGGCCAGAAATAGCCATGACAAAATATACCTATTTCACAAAATTTGTGGCACCTTTATATTTAATACTAGCAGCATCCCGCAGTTCTACCCGCACAGTTCCGGTTCATATCATTTTTCCGCAATAAAAATTAGCTACCAATTAACTGTGTAAAATAATAAATTCATAAAAAGCATTGTGTAATTTGGTTCAGTCATTCAAAAGTTATAAGCGTACCTACATACATGTCAAAGATCCAGTTCTATTTAGGTAAATAGAAGATTTTAATACACAGATTTAAATAAAATTAGGTACATCATAAGAGGGCATATTATTTACATTAAGCTAACAAATATTAAAAGTTAAAAATTCACCTACGCAAAAGTTTCTGCTTGAATCCAGTGATCCATCAATCACAGAGAAGTTCTGTGAAAGATGTGTTTTTCTAAGGGTTTTCAACAGTTATTCAGCTAAAAGGGTTTTTAATGCTACTGTGAATATTTTTTCAGTTCGTTTCTCTTGAACTTTTAGGCGAGTTAATTTATAATGGCTCGAAATTTAAACTCAGCTAATTGTTCCAATTTGTTTGAGGATTAGTTGATTGCAATTTATTATTATTTTTAGTAGCAGTATAGCAATGTTTCCACAAATGGTGTTCGTTTGTGGAAACAATGTATAAACATTGTAATGGATATGCGATTCCCTACAAAAATTTACAGAAGTTAACATATTACACCGTAACACCGTAAATAGGTTTGGTTGCTTGACCACCATCACTAGATCACTACAATACTGATGAGAGTAGTAGTGATCTTGATCTGTAATATAGTAAAAAAAAACAAATAAAACTAAAACTCTGCTAATTATAGCTCTCGCCTACGGCTAGCGGAGCTACGGAGCTAGCAATATCGCTTCAGCAGTAATTATCAACTTAGCGCACTTACCTTTTTCGTAATAAACTATATTACAATGACAGTTTTCTTCCATTTTTTTTTTCTCAAATAGGTAGTTTGTTTCCAATAAGGTAAAAAAGTTGTATTTTTTCATTTTTCATGTATTGGCATTATAGGTACCTACTAGGAGAGCATAAACAATCACAGCCCTTCGTAGTTTTATTACAACTCGTAAACGTCATGTCGCTTATTATTTTGACGTCATAAAACATACGAATAATATTGTAACAATAATCTGGGGCCCTAATCTCGCAACGATTCACACAATGTGATTTTATTACAGATTACAATTCATTTTTATACAACCGCATGAGGTCTTTTTATTGCTGTATAATAATTGGACGTCTGTAACTTATCATATTATTATGCACCTATGTGATGAAACGTAAATTCTCAAAACAGTTACCTACTTGTAAAAAATTGCCTTTTCAAAATTCGTAAAAGCATGGCTAAGTCCGTATTTACATCACGTTGGAATGTTATTGTGATCTTGATATACGTCTGCATTGTACCTCTATTATTATTAAATCATTTATTTCGGTAAACACCATATACAATAAAATTACAATAGAATAAAATGTCACACATATTAATTATATAAATTGATTATTAAAAACATACAGGACAACAACAACATATATCAACATCACAACTTATGTCCTAAAACAACATTCATCCATTTGTTTTGAATGGGGCAATCCAGTCTACAGTATATCATCTATAAAA
Organism: Ectropis crepuscularia; assembly: GCA_963693475.1. Taxonomy (NCBI): domain Eukaryota; kingdom Metazoa; phylum Arthropoda; class Insecta; order Lepidoptera; family Geometridae; genus Ectropis; species Ectropis crepuscularia. The sequence goes on from OY856342.1 coordinate 21,726,381, forward strand.
AGCCATGTTGGTTTAGTTAGTTAGTCACTAGAACGTGAAGTTCTGTCGTAGGTCGTAGATTTGAGTCTCGCCTGCACCTTATTTGAATGCAAATGTAAAAGTTTGTCATCACAACTGGCTTTAACAGCGAAGGAAAACATAGTAAGGAAACCGTCATGTTTCTACAACTTTAAGAGGTCAAAAGTCATCCGCCAGCCCATACTGGGCTAGTGTGGTGGGTTAAAGGCTTGACTCTCTCCTTGTCAGAGAAGGCCCATAATCTCAAAAGTAGGGGCATTAAGTGGGTTGCTTATGATTTCTGATTATCCTTCATATATGAACTGCAATTTTTGGCATGTTTTTTAAATGCCAAAAAGAAATAAAACTCACTGACGCATATACAATAGGAAAATTTTAAAGCTCCTTTCAATTGCACAGAAACACCTCAAATAAGTTGCTTCATAATTTTCCAACAGACAGCAATCGCGTAAATGTTAATTTTGCTTCGTTTTATAAAAAAGACATATGTATAAAACTGTCGTATGTAAAGATAACATTAAAAGTAATTGACTTTTGCTGCAAAGTAACGTGAACTTTGTACAGTTGGCAGAGAGGTGAAAATGCTTTGGAAATTTGATAGATTTGGGGGTGCAATATTATCTTATTCACATCCGAATAAATGAGAAAAAAGTGGGGTCCAGCGGACGAACTTTTTAATTCGTAATTACAGGACAGCGTCCGAGCTTTAAGCACCATTAACTTTTTTCCTAAATGTCTGTGTCGCGAGGGTTCTGCAGAGGAAATGGGACGGTTCGTTTGAGAATGTTTGAATTAGTTCCGCAGATGGACGAAATTAGAGAAATTACCTTTATGGCCACAAAGAGATTGTATTATTTGTTGAATTTAACGAAATCTATTAATAATATCAAACCAAATACACGCTATGGAACGAGGTACGCTGGGAACTTCTCTGAAGGATAGTAGTCGTAGCAATACTATGCGTTAAATCTAAGAATCCCGTTGTAGTAGTCGAAGAACTAATAATAATTATCCACTATGCTGGCCAAGTGCGGGTTGACAGCTAAAGCATGTCCTCAAAAGATGTCTTTGTTAGAAAATGTTGTTTTCCTCACGATGTTTTCCACTGCAGATCCATTAGAAAACTGGTGATTTGAATCCGATCATGCCATGATACTCGCGCCTGAAGATATTTTTTTTGTAGTAAAGATTGGCAAGACGAGCAGGATATGTGCCTGATGGTAAGCAATACGCCTGCCCATAACAGAACATATACACTATAGATAGGGCTATTGGAACATGAAAGAGTCCAAATCATTACCTACCACCGCACTGTGCTTGTCACCCGAGCCCAGTAATTTATCTGAAAACATTGTCCTTCAAACCGGAACACAGTAATGTTTGCACACTAATGCCCGCAGAATTACTGGCAAAGGTGTGGTACTTCCCCAGGCGGACTCTGCAAAGAGCCTTACTGCTACAAAAGATGGTGAATTACTATGTTCTTGCTACAATACTGCCAGGAGTTAAGACTATTTTTCTATTCAACAGGTCTCTGACTTACTCGTCCTTCCAATAAAAAAACGCGTACTAATATAATTTCATTTTGTACCAAATTATTACTTTATGAATTCGTCGGCAGGTGCTCAGACAATGTCAATTTATTAAAATATTCGTAGAATATAATATTACCAGCGACTTATTAAGAAATAATTGAGTATAATACGTACCCAGTTAGCTCAATGAACTTGTTAATGTTACAACATCGTTATTTCATTAAATATATTCGATGTACATAGAAAAAAGTGTTATTATAGAACCATCGATAAATAAATGAAACAAAAATTAAGGCAGATGTTTATATTTTTAACCGACTTCAAAATAAGAGGAGGTTCTCAATTCAGTTGTATGTATATTAGGGGATGGCTCCGCGAATAGGGAATCAATTTTGATGGTTCCACTTTTTACCCGACTGTAAGAAGAGTTATGTTTTTAATACTAATAAATAACAAATATTGGTGGACATTTCAAACATAACACACCATCTGACCCCAAACTAAGCAAAACTTGTACTAAGAAAGCCAGATTGTATTTTTGTTTTGGTAGATCATAGTTCAAAGGAAGTCACATATCAATAATTGTGACGGTTTTTGAATCAAAAATGTGTGTGTATAAAAAGTGTCTAACACTTTTTTGTCGTGTTGGCTTGATTTTGCAGAAAAATATAAAGCTGTGGTACTAAGTACCTATTTTTTTATCCGAAATACAGAAGTAAGAATATTGGATATGTAATAAATAAGGATACCTTAAATATATAATAGCGGTGAATGTCATGAAACGTCACAAACTTCTTCGAAACATAATATATCGCCGTATTTTAAATCATGAAATTAAGCTCAATACTAGCACAGCCCGAGCTACACGAGGTTAGTTTTTCAAGCTAGGATATCAAGCTAGTGTTAGCAAGCTAGCAAGCTAGTACTTCTAGCATCGTGTAGACAAAACTAGTAGTCTGCTAGCTTGCTAACACTAGCTTGCCATCCTAGCTAGAAAAACTAGCCTCGTGTAGCTCGGGCATTAAGGTGCTGACAACAGCTAACTGAAATTCACGAATTCGAAATTAAGGTGCTGACAACAGCTAACTGAAATTCACGAATTCGAAATTAAGCCACGCCTATTTACTACTTCGATAAGACAGCGCCACCAAACGAAACCGCGTCCAGCCGGCGACATTATTAGTATTGAACAAAACGTGGAAACAAAAAGTTACCGCTCCAAGCTCATAGATGGCGCTTTTAAAATATTTTTGTAATTAATTTAACATAACTTTTTGTTTCCTTCGATATCTTTTTGCACTTTTGCAGATTGTGAAGAACATTATCGAAATTCTATTAGTAAAGCCTATAAATAATAATGTACGGTCTACAATTACAATAAACTCTTTTTATACTGAAAATTAAACCAACTTCAAAATCACAAATAGGTACTCGAAAGCGAAAAAAAGTTCATTTAATTATTGTTAGCGCTACTCACTCATCTATTTGAAGTCAAATAGATTCATTCGACATAAACATTAATTGCATTAAAGTAGCTACAGCAAAAAGCCAACATTACGTGGTGTTCCCAGGCGGTCACCCATCCAAGTACTGACCACGCCAGGTGTTGCTTAACTTCGGTGATCGGACGAGAACTAGTGTTTTCAAGCGCTATGCACGTCGTCAATTATATTAAATACGTGTATTAATACAAACATAATAGTTATCATCATCATCATCAATAGACGAGCTCGCAAGTTAATAATCCACAACTATTGCTCATTACAACACGAAAAACAAGTTTTTGAAACAACCCCATTTCGCTGCTTTGTAACGAAAGGTCCAAAAAACAAGATTTTACAAAAATATTTTAAATTCATAAGATTTTTTTTTTATTTAAACCATGCGGAACGTTTATAAAATGAAACATTTATAAATTGCAATGGAAAAAGTTTTGGAATTTATATCATGCAAAAAGTTGGTTTTAAAATGTCAAATAACAATGTTGAAATGGATAAAGTTTTTTTTTGGGTTTTTATATGGACTAGTGGCGCCATATTCTATAGCGGACAAATGATTTGAAAATATAAATTTCACCTATACTTACTAGTGTTGAGTACCTATGCAATAAAATATAAAAAATACAAAAATGAAACAACCACTCAGAAATAAACAGATAATTCTTGAGATTGAGAGAATAAAGCTGCAGCTCACTATATCGCAGAAAAAAAGAGAAGTTCGTATCATATACCGGTCAGCAAAACGAAACACGACAAAAAACAGTTTCTACAAGTACAAAAAATAACACAAACTGGATATGAGTCACAAATGTCTAAGTTAATATTTTTTAATATTAACTTTGTTTGAAAACGCATAATTTTTTTCCGTAATTTACTTTGTCATAATGAATGTAGCATAATATATAGTGCCATAATGTCAATTTTGCATAATCATTTATATAAATATTAATGCAGTTGAAAAAGATAGCTAATCCTTGAAACTATCCAAATTAATCAATATCCAGAAACGAAGGCTACAACCATAATCTACATAAAAAATAATAAATACACTGTTTAGCAACATTTTAAAGTTGATTTTGTGCGAGTTACGATGGTTATAAAAAATGACACGCTTCCCGTGTCATACGCCTTAAAATAAAAGCTTGAATGACACGGATGCCGTGTTTTCCGCAACGAATCGGTTAAGTCGGTTTACAGATAATAGTAAAATATGACACCGTCATAACAAATCATGGATAAAATGATTGCATACAATGTAACCAAATGTCATCTAAAAGTCACTTTACTGAGAAAGGACATTGTTCATTTATAAGGGACTTGGGGCTAAACGTGGACGTTGACTGTCACTGATATCATAAATTAAACATGATGGCTTCTAGCACTTGATATCAGAATATTATCTTTTGGTAGTAGCAAAAAGACTATTTACTCGTAATGCGAACGTTGACGTGGTTACTTTTAAACAAAACTACAACATTTTGTAAATTTTTTAATATCGATCTAAAGATCGATAGTGACCGTCTGGATAAAATCGATGCTATTCTATTATGTTTAAAATAATAACTAAATTATTCACAAGTTAATGGTTAGATGATTATCAATGTGTGCGAGTGAGACGAGCGATTACTCGCATCACTCGCTCGCGGCGTAAAAAAACCTGTACTTTCAGATCCGCACTGTAGAGAAATGAACCGCTGCGCTGGTTGCTCTCTTGGATTGTTCTAATCGCTTAGCGAGTATCGCTGAGCGAGTATTATCTTTCATAGCTCTTGTCGCTCAGCGACAAACTAGTGAAGCGAGTACTCACCGGGAGTATGAACAGTCAGCGATCAACTACTGTCTGTATCTGAGTATATGCATCTCTTTTATTTAGGTACACGGAATGTATAATATCTATTGTACGTTTCTTGAGCGAGAAAATAGTCGATAGTTACTCGTTTTCTCGCCGGCAGTGGGACAACTTTACTGCCCAAGTAGATGATTTTGTTTTTCGTGGCGTTGTGAAGTGAAAGCGGGTGCGATGAAAAACCATTACACAAATAAAGTGGCCAAGTGCAAGTTGGACTCACCCATGAAGGGTTCCGTTGCAGCAAGTAATATAATAGACATAGTATACATAGTTTTTGTAGTTCGTTGTAACTTTGATCGAAGTTTTAATAATAGTGTATCAATATTATAATATATAATATGAATTTCTGTATCGTAATGTGGATTATTACGTACTTGTGCGGTAATGTAACGTAAAACGCACGGTTTCAAAATGCTCCGTCTAAAACGAACGGTACCTACCTTTTTAAATCTTAGTAAAGAGTTTTTATGTCAGAAAAGTTGTAAATATTTTATGAATAAAATTAACTATGAAAGATAAAATACAATGAAAATTATTTAATTAATTTTGACCAAAACTTAAAAACACAAAAACATTCATTTACTTTATTACTAATGTCGTAATGTCATACTGGCTGGATTTGTGTCCTTGCTTTAAAAAAAAGCGCTGATGCGCGTGCATTGTTAATCTGTGAAATACGTCAGCCAATGGGAAATGCCGAAAGGGCGTAGCCTGAATGTCATGGCATAGCCATCTAGAAATGCGTGAGCCAACGGGAAATGCTGACGCATTTCTAGATGGCCATGCCATGATGGATCAAATTCCGAGTAATAAGTTTTCCCTTCTATCGGCAGTTCCTATAACTGCCAATTTTTTTAATTGAAAATGTCATCTGAATTTTGATTTATTTCGTCGCAAATATGTTTTAAAACGTCGTATGACATACGTGCGTTTTGATAATTACATCCTTTGCTAATTATATGTAGTTCTCGCCTACGGTTCGAGCTAGCAATATTGCTTCGGCTGTAATTATCAACTTAGCGCACTTATATCATAATGTACTAGTATAATGAACTTTTAGTTTATTTATCTGGGTACTAAAATAATGCCCTAATTATACATATGTTTTTTACAAAATCTAATTATCAAGAACATTTTGGCCACGGATAGCCTATTTTGAACAATGCCCTTTCATATTTTTTTTTCAAATTAAAATATAATCAGTGAAATTGGACAACAACAAAGGCGTTTGGGTACTTTTGTATGGACTAGTGGCGTCGTATTTTTTAGCGGCCAAAAATCTGTTATCACTTTCTTGTATCAATGAATATTTGCTCCAAGTAATATCGGAGCGGAGTTAGGACCAACCAAAGTTATTTGTTTTTTGGATTTTTGTACGGGCTTAGTGACATCGTGTTTTTTTAGCGGCTAAAGATTTGTATCTCTTTTTTGGAATATTACTTTACTTCTAGGGTAATTGTGCAATTAGGTTTGCTGTAAGCTGTAAGTCATATCGGAGCTGAGTTATGGCTTTTCAAAGTTTTTTTTTGGGTATTTTCATATGAATTAGTGGTGCCATTTCCTTTACCGGCCAAAGATCTGTTGTTACTTTTTTTAAACATACTTTACTGATGGGTATTTCTGCAATCATATTTGCTGTAAGTTATGTCGGAGCTTTTCAAGGTTTTCTTTTGGGGTTTTTTACATGGACTAGTGGCGCCATAATCTATAGCGGTCATTCATTATATATCAAAGATCCATTGTCATTTTAATGATACATTTTTGTAAATACCAAAAAAAAAACTTTGAAAGGCAATAACTCAGCTCCGACATAACTTAAAGCAAATCTGATTAGACAAATACCCTTGAGTAATACCCTTTCAAATAAGTGACAGCAGATCTTTGGCTGCTAAAGGAAATGACGCCACTAATCCATACAAAAATACCCAAAAAAAAAAACTTTGAAAAGCCATAACTCAGCTTCGATATGACTTACAGCTTACAGCAAACCTGATAGCACAATTACCCTAGAAGTAAAGTAATATTTCGAAAAAGCGATAATAAATCTTTAGCCGTTAAAAAAACACGATGTCACTAAGCCCGTACAAAAATCCAAAATAATATATAACTTTGATTGGTCTTAACTCCGCCAGGGAAAATCTCTTCGAAATGAGGTATCACCGCCCGAACCTGGTAACAAAAATCAGCCAGGAGTTGCACACATCGCAATCCGATGGATGTAGCATATGCGTTGAGGGAAATATACTCAGGTATGTACTCCTCAGCACCCCGTATAAAGTCCCTAGAACAGAAAAGGTACAAGGGAGCGCAAATGCCCAACACCCTCTTTTTAGTTCACACTCAAGAGGAGAAGGAGGCCTTGACAAACCAGGGTTATGGGTCAGGCACAGGGTCACGTATCCTTACCATTCATGAAGCTCAGGGACTGACATATGAATCGGTAATCGCAATAAAAACCAAGGCAAACATGAAGCTGCACGAGAGCGTGCCCCATGTGGTTGTTGCAATCTCACGGCACATGGGGACCTTCACGTACTACGCTAACGACACCGATGACACCATTGGTCGGTTCGTGCGGCGAGCGTTGGCTGCATTACCGAAGACCATCCGAGAGTTCAACCTACAGATGGCCATCAGGGACAGAAATGCAGCCGTAGTGGAGGCTCTGGGCCGGGAGGAGGCGGCTTAGGCAAATGGTAATAAGACAAAAAATCGATGTCGAACCGATTACTTGCGGAATCCCAACCAATAGTGATCGGCACAACAGACGAGCACTAGTATTAGGTTCAAAATGTTCCCAGCTCCCTCCATATTTTCCTCTTCAGATTATACAAGAAATATGTGAAAATAAATAAGATTTGAAATGATGAAAGCTACGGACCCCGGAGTCTGTGGAGTGGTAAATTTAAATATATGAAAAAAAGGAAATGGTGCCACTAATCCATATAATCAGAAGCAGCAATGGGTGCAACAGCGCACTTAAAAATTACATCATTTTTTTCACATTCGCATCGTCGATTCGACGAAGCTTAGTAGTTAATGTCGGTAATGGGCTTTCGAGGGATAAGAGACTAATTATACGGCATTTTTACATAAAACATTAGATAATATCAAATGTGTTTAAAATAAGCCAAGTGCAAGTCGAATGAACGAATGAAGGATTCCGTACCAATACTCAGATATGTACTCCTCAGCACTAATCATGAAAATATCAATATCTATGAAAAAGGCAAAAAATCAGGTCTATTTTATAGGAACCCTACTTCCACATATTTATATATTAATTTTATTCTTATGATTATTAATTTTAATACAACGTAGAAATAATCAAGTAATATCCCATTAAAATACATAGAGAATGATAGAAAATCGTCAGAAGTAGAAAAGTAAAATAACTGAATTTTGAGTTGTGGCTTTTTAGTCTCAAAGCAGCGATTTATTTTCAATTCATCGCCAAATCTAAAAATGTAGTATTAAAGAAATAACGTCTCTTGTGAAATTAAACTACGTAGGGCCATCTTTCAGCGTAATCATCAGACCCGGTTACAATCTGCGTAAACAACCCACTATATGTTCTCATTGCTGGGACTCGAGGCATTCATTCGCAAGGAGAGATCTAGGCTGGGACTAGGTTATAATCCACCACGCTGGCCAAGTGTGGGTTGGTAAATGTCACATGAGGTGAAAACACTAGGTACCTACATGTACTTACTAGGTACATTTCGGTTTCCTCACGATGTTTTCCTTCATCGTTTTTAAGTTAGCGGCATTACATGCTAACATCGAGTGGTGCGCGTGGGGCTCCGAATCGGCAGTCACCGTTCTCCCGAATAGATGAGCCATAAAGTAGACTTTAACAGCGACTTGGACTTTAACACCAATGTACTCGTTTAATTACTGGCAACCCTTAACCATCTTCCAGCACCTTCATCAGACCCTTGTTACCATTTAACACCAAAGTACTCATCAAAACAAATCAAATGAGCCCAAACTCGATGGAGTTATGTCATTTAATTGTTGAGTTCCTATGACCCCCTTCCGGCTCCATCATCAGACCCTGGTAATAATCTAGCACCAAAGTACTCGTTAAGACAAAGAAAACGAGTCCAAGCTCGGTTATGCTATGTCGTTTAATTACTGAGTTTCTATGACCACCTTCCGGCTCCATCATCAGACCCTGGCTATTATCCACCTTCAAAGTACTCCTCAAAACAAATCAAAAGAACCCAAACTCGCTGGGGCTATGTCGTTTAATTGTTTAGTTCCTATGACCACCTTCCAGCTCCATCATCAGACCTTGGTTACCATCTAGGTTTTTAAAAAACAATTAATTGATGTGAATTAAACATTTTGCATGGCATAGCAACCTTCCAGCTCCATCATCAGATCAGCACCATAATTAATTAGTTATCATATAATTGTCTTGAAATTTAGTCTGTTTAAATGTCTTGTTCCATAGTAACTATATTCTCATATATGCCTCAGGGCAGGTAAAACTAAAAAATAAAAGCTTGAAAAACTACAGAGAAAACATACAATAATGTGAAAAAAAACATGCAAAAAGAAGTTCACGGTTCTGAGATTTGAACACTGGGTCATGAACGCGTATCGCGGTCATGCTAAACCATCGAGCCAACCCGACCTATATCCAATGTGTCAAATTTTCAAATCATATGACCTTTCTTGTCGTTTCCGCATTTCGTTTGTGAGAATTTATCATTTTTATTTTTTTGCTGATTCAGTTAGATGGTAGAAGGGCTGTTCAGTCGAGTTAGCTTTTTAAAAACAATTGATTGATCTGAATTAAACATCAATGATATGGCATGGCAACCTTCCAGCTCCATCATCAGATCAGCATCATAATTATCATATTGCAATTTATTTATTGTCTTGCAATTTACACAAGTATTATGCAAATTTTCACGCAATCTGTAAATCGGGAAGTAGATTTAATTTGCAAGATTTCATGATAAGCCTCGGGTTACATCACGGATATTCATGGGTTCCATAATAACTATATTCTCATCTGTGCCTCAGGGCAGGTGAAAACTAAAAATAAAAGCTTGAAAACTACAAAGAAAACATACAACAACAATATGAAAAAAAATACGCAAAAAGAAAATCACGGTTCAAACATTTGGACACAGGGTCATAAACGTCCACCACGGTCATGCTAAACCATCGAGCTAAACCTACTAATAACCAACGCGTCAAATTTTCAAATCATATGACCTCTCTTGACGTTTCTGCATTCCATTTGTGAGAATTTTTATTTTTTTTAATAGCGAGTGCCGTGCAGCGAAGCGACGCGACGTAGCGTCCTTCCTGCACGGCGCATCAGCGCTTTCTGCCGGACTTCATAGTAGTGAGCGAGAAGCAAGACTCAGGCCGGTTCGGTCGAGTTAGCGTATTAAAAAACAATTAATTAATGCGAATTAAACAACTTAATCTAAAATATAAAACATCCTTGCCCTTTATTAAGAAATAATACGTTAATCTTTAAAATTTGAATAATGTATGTTCATTAATAACACAGATATTTACGTTTAAAACTCATTTTAGAGGTTAGTTTACGATTTTTTCTTGTCAAGATATCTTTTCCAAATCGTGTTTTGAAAGCAATGGTTCCCTTATAAATATGTTCAAGAATAACATATATTTTATTCAACATCTCAAACCCTATACATTTTGCTAAAAATGTGTTTAAAAAGTGCCATTTGGCTCTATTCAGCGCCTTAAGCCACGCCTCTTTACTACTTCGATAAGACAGCGCCACCAAACGAAACCGCGTCCAGCCGGCGACATTATTAGTATTGAACAAAACGTGGAAACAAAAAGTTATTTCGCGAAAATTTGATGGCGTTATGGCTCGCATAATCTTTGAACCATACTCCGAGCGATTCCTACGACATTTATTATTAGACACTTGAGTCGTATTCCAAAATTACAATCAATAAAAGTTGATGGAATACAGCTTAATTTATTTACATAATTTTAAATGTTTTTACTTTAAAAACATTTAAGACACGAACTTCTTAGCATTCCATGGATTCACCGTGCGGGTGCCGGGTCCATCGTGTGGCAGAGAGAGAAATCTCGAATAGACCCCAAGACTTGTGACTCGGGCGTAGGTTTAAAAGGGGCCCCTTTTGGTGACGTACGTCAACATTCACCTTCACTACTCGTATTTCTCTCCCTATCCAGCCAAATCCGATATGATCCTACTAGTGCAGTTTTGGATACTCGTTCTAGTATAGAACCTACTGCACTTCTGGACAAGCCAAGGGTCTCCGGATCGGCTCCTACTTCTACAGCGTATAAATTAACTACATAACCATTTTATGTAAATAAACTGTTCCCGTAATTTTCGCAGGATTAATAGTGTGTTTGGCAGACAAAATCATACCTAATATTCCAAATTTCAGCCGGATCCGTTCATACGTCGCGACGTGATTCAGCAAAAACATCCAAACATCCATACATTGACAGTCATCCTACTATCGTACTAATATTATAAATGTCAATGTTTGTATTTTTGTTGCGTCTATCACGTCTTAACGTCAGAACGGATCGGCCTAAAATTTGGAATACATAATGTATCGATAATAGTCTGAAAGAACGCATGGGCTAATTTTTATCCCGAATAAATAAGATCCCTAATAAAGTAATCCCGAAGTTTGTAGTGGTAGGACTCTTAGCAGAGTCCGCCTGGGGAAGTACCACACCTTTGTCAATTATTCTACCGCCAAGCAGTAATGTGCTAATGTGCAAACATTACTGTGTTCTGGTTTGAAGGGCAATGTTTCCAGAGAAATTACAGGGCTTAGAGATATAACAACTTAGATCTCTGGGTGACGAGCGCAGTGCGGTGCTAGGTAATGATTTTGGCTCTTCATGTTCCAATAGCTGCGTGTCACTGTGCTGTTATGTGGTAGGCATGTTGCTTACCATCAGGCACATGTCCTGCTCGTCTCGTCACTCTTTATTTAAAAAAAAAATAATAATAATAAAGGGAACGCGAACTACGTGGGTAACACCGCGGAGCTCTGCTAGTGTATAATATTAATAGGATAGTAGAATAGCAGAATTTATTAAAATTATGAGAGTAAATGAAGGCAAAAGAATAACTTTATTTGTTCAATTCCAAACAGCATCTAAGATTTCAATTACCAGTGCCTTCGGGAAATAAACGCTTTGCACGATGTCTTCACGAAGCTGCGATATTACTTTTTAAGTGTCGCACACTTAAGTGTTTACACCTCAATCGTGGACTCGAATCTCTGATATCAGGATAGAACTGCGTCGTTAGCAGATCCTCTCGAAGCTTTATTGCAAACTCTCGTATTGAAGCAAGGACCCTTCCTTTACGCTAGTTATCACATTTTTTTGATGCGTGCGGCTTTCTCTGCCACTTCACGCGACCTTTGTAGAGTTTTGGGTAGATCTTTTGCTGATTTGTAGATTTTTGAAAGAAAGTGGCGTAAATAAAAATGTGTCTCTTGATACTGGCAACTGCACAAAATGTGTTAACCAAAATAGATTGCGATTTATTCGCGAAAATTTGGCTTAGAATAAGATACAATCCTTACAAAATGATGTTGTATTATGTGATCATATACAAGGGTATAATCACATACATCTACATAATATTATTTAGATTTCTGTGGATATAGCACATAATTACACGTAATGCATCACGATCAAAACAAATTTGTGTCATTCATAATCACTCAACAAAAATACAGAACAGGTAAAAAAACTGGCTAGAAGATCGCAAAGACAACAAATTACATTTACAAAGAGTAGCTAAAACGTTAAAAATTATCATGAAAACATCAGTATACAGGGTTATTGGTAATCAGCCTGCATCCGTTTAAGGGCATGTTCTGTTTATTTAAACAAACAACTTTTGTTCTATAACTTTCGTTAAAACTCAATAGATAACCCAAAAAAAATTAGTATTTGTTGCCCTTTTTTGTACTGTTTAGCGACTTTTTAGTGTTTATTCACTTCGGCACATCATTTTTTGCGCGTTAAAGAGCATACGCGCTCTTGTTACGAATTGTTACGAAAAGTTCGATGCTTTTAGACCGTGCAAATATTTTTTAATTATTTTTTTTGAAAAAAAAAACACTTTTTTTTTAAAACTGTAAAACTAAAGTTGACGTATTGAATGTACCTAAGATCCCCTTAAAAGGATGCAGGCTGATTACCAATAACCCTGTATATATAGTCATGCAAAATGGCAAAAGGCAAAAATATACTTAACAACAGAATAGAATTTGTGTTCTAAATTCTCTGCAGAAGATATTCTTTGTTGGAACTTTGATAACCTCTGGAACTAAACAGTACAGGACGTCTAGTCTTTTTCTACGAAAACGTAATTTTGAAATAAACTCGCGACTTTCGATTCTACTTCGATCCGGCGTTTTGAGCCTACTCTAATTAGAGTAGGCTCAGAACATTTAAACGTCAAACAATGTTATATCGGATGAAACGAAGTAGAAAAGAAGCAGGAAAGTCGGGAGTTTTTTTTTAAATTACGTTTTCGTATAAAGAGAGTAGACGTCCTGGTATAGTGAGCAGATGATAAGTTGATGATTGAAAAGCTATTTACAACTGACGGGTAAAGACATGTACCTAACTAACCTGTAGGTTAGAAAAATATTTTTATCATTCTGTAGAAGGATAAAAATATTTTTAAAGACTCAAAGAATAATAAGAATAACAAGGATTTTTTACCTGTTTTTGAGTAGAAAGTGATGAAGAAACTTTAAAGCCTTACCTTGTCTTTGTCGATAGTAGAGTCAACAAAAAATTCAAGTCAATATATAAAAAGTGAGACAGCATTGAGACTATGACAAAAAAATATAGATTTCTATTGTTTTATATAGGTAAGAGTTTTAGGTATTTTTATTTAGGTAAATTTGTATGTTACAGTTGTAGTGAGAATGTATGAAGTACTCAAAACCTACTACCACCATCAGTATTTTTTAAAATACCTACTGAAAATTTGTTGTAAAGATTGGCCTCAATGGAACCAAAAAAAGAATGGAAATACAAAAAAAAGTTGCAGCCAATTATCTTTAAAACAAACTGTGCCAAAAATTGTTATACTGGTGTTTCATAAAATTATGTTTGAGTTCGATTAATAGTATTTTTTTACTATCTGTACCAATAGACAAGTTTGCAGTGTCCTGTCGAGTGTCCGCTTTGATTTTCCCTTTCTCGTCAATTTCGAGCACCATCCGCAGACACGCTTTCTCAATTTAGCAAATAGTTGAGCTCTCTGAAGTGAATCGAAACAGTTGTTCGGACTTTGGAACTTTTTTCCTTTTATATAACTTAATTTGAACAGTAGAAGAAAAATAGCGTAGAACTGGATTATCTCCAGTAATTGTAACAAATTTTGTTGAACAATAGCGTCATTAGTTTGACAAATTTTCACGAAACTACTTGGTTTATGTCCTAGGTAAATAAAAGTATATTTTAGGTGTTTGGTCATATTACATAAATCGCCACACCGATTTCGATAAAGTTTTTATGGGACCATCTCTGAACTATGACCTACTAGGATGTAATTGTAATTTTCCTTATCAGTCAAAAGCTAGACCCGGAAATCAGGAAACCAGTCTGTGAATCTAGTAGAGAGTTACCAGGTTTAAATATTTTTTACAAGTAAGGGCGCCTTCACATTAGGTCGCAAGCAGCGCGGCAGCAGCGCGGCTGTTGCGCTGTGCACAGGCGTGTTTTATAGTAAAATGAGCAGCGCGACAGCCGCGCGACACGTAATTGTCATAGCAGACGGCAGCGTGGCAACCGCGCGCGATCTGTCGGCATCGAGTCAGTGTTGGAAACGCTGTACGCTGAACTTGTTATGAGAAGGCATGCGCTGCTGTCGCACGGTTGTAGCGCTGCTTGCGACCTAAAGTGAAGGCGCCCTAAGATTTGTCACCAATGTGAAAGCCCCTATACACACTGGCCGAGTGGAGGCCAACGCAAGTGCCGGCAAAACAGGACATGGCGAGTGGTAGCATCCACACACTGGCCGAGCGCAGGCCTATACGAGCGCCTTTGTTTTGTGCACAAAAACCGACACCGCACCGGTCCGAATAAACTGAGTGGTCGGGAGAGATAAATTGTGTGTTAGGACAAAAAAAACACATCATGCTCCCTATACATACTGGGCGAGTGCCGGCAAGTGAAGGCCAACGTCAGTGTGTGTAGGGTCTATTTGCATTGACTTGTGATCACTCGCCGTCGCTCGCCTAGCTGGCCGAGTGACGGCAAGTGGCCACAGGACATGGCGAGTGGTAGCATCCACACACTGGCCGAGCGCAGGCCAATACGAGCGCCTTTGTTTTGTGCACAAAAACCGACACCGCACCGGTCCGAATCGAAGCAAGTGGCCACGAGAGAGACGAGTCGAGGCACACTATACATACTATAGGGCTCATTTCCCTCGAACCGTCTCACTCGTGAGCACTAGGAAAGGGAATGTCATATTCGGCTTTCACGTTGAAGGGAAATATTGTGAGACAATGATAAGCCGGTTTGACTTGTGTCAAAATGTTCACCATAGTCACAGTAAAATTGTAATAACAGTGAGTTTACAATCTAACGACGTTCCTTTAAAAACTAACCTAACCTTCCGTGAGTTTGTAATCTCACGCATTTTATTATTAACACTGACGGTATTCATACTTTTACGGTGACATATAGACTGTTGGATTATAATTTGGACTCTCGTCTTGTGAGAAAACATCGTATACCATCGAAAAGTGGAAATACAAAGTTGATTAAACTTTTATTCAAAAACAAGGCATTATAGCGATTATCGTGTCATTTAAACGAGGGTTTCAATTTCAAATTGCAATATATAGCATGACAATCTGTTCTTCTGGTTGTCGAGTAGTTCCACTTTAGCATCATAGACAGCTACAAAGTCTCTGTTTAAGAAAGCGTCAATACCTGTTTTGTCCAGGCAAAAATCGTCCAGTACGTATGTTCCCTGCAAACATAAAACAATTGAAGCAAATAATAATAGAAGCAGTGGTCTTCTAAGAATGTATTATTTTTAAAATGTACCGAATAATGTATATGGGACAAAACGTGAGGTACGAAAGAGAAAAGGAAGTAAACGGTGAAGCAAGGTAAAATAGGACAAGATCAGATGAAATAAAGTTTCTTTTAAATCGGACACACCTTCGAGGAGATCACTTACCATCAGACGAGATGGAGATCAAGTGTAAGCATTTTCATCGTTGTAAAAAACCACAAGGAACAAATTTAAGGGCGTACCCCGAGCAAATGACCTTGAGTATTTCTTACCTTATCGCACACCGCAAGAAAGAGCAAGAGAGAAACAGTAGGATTTGCCGCTGTTTTCAATTTTTTATTTTTAGAATACACTATTTATAAAATCAGATTTTGGTCTTTTGAAAAAAATAAAACTACCAAAATGTTTGTAATGAAATTGTCTATCCGTTGGTGTAAGTACAAAATCAAAATAATGGAGGTTTTCCGAGGAGATGCATGATAACTACAATTATTTAATTTTTTCATGGTTTCGTTGTGAGGCGATTATTTAAACAATAAGTCCGTTAACAAAAAAAATAAAACTACCATTTTGAAGCCAAGAAGTTGTAGAAATTTAATGTATTTTTTACCAGTTGATATATGTTTTGGCTAATGAGTAGATAGCTCTGAAAACTGGACAAAAAACTCGTTTTGCTGGGGGATGCACCTTAACTTAATAGTTCTAATTCGTTTATATTATTATGACATGCCTAATATGTCAGACGTAATTTTGTATGTGCACATATTACATCTAATTTAGAAGTCGCTTGGTTTAAATATGTGTGTGATGTGATTAACATACTCGTACTACTCGCTCTTTTCCTGTGTAAGTGAGACTACTAGCAGCGTTCCATGGTTTTACCCGCTTAGTTCCCGTTCCCCTTATATTCCTAACATAAAGAGTCTGTGTGTTATTCCAGACTATAATCTAACTCTATTCCAAATTACAACCCGATCTGTTCAGAAGTACTGACGTGATTGAGCAAGAAACATTCATACAATGACATACCTCTAAGCTTTAAGCGATGAGGCCGCCAATTAAAATGTCTAGTATAAGTTATTCTTAAGTTTCTTCTGTAATTTTTTTGTTGAAGTGAAAACTTCTTTAGGCGCGCCTACACAAATTTTTCGTGGAGTGTAAAATGAATTGTAGCATCACGGTCGCGTATGATAAGAAATCTTCGGGTAAACTCGGTACCTTGGCGATTGGGCATCCAGAAATGCGTCAGCCAATGGGAAATGCTGAAAGGGCGTGGCCTCGCTATCATGGCATGGCCATCTAGAAATGCGTGAGCCAATGGGAAATTCTGACGCATTTCTAGATGGCCATGCCATGATGCGAGGCCACGCCCTCCGGTTACACCCGTGTAGTTTCCAAGGTAAGCTATCAAATTCTGAGTTATAAGTTTTCACTTCTATCGGCAGTTCCTATGACTGCCAATTTTTTTTCTTTTGTGTGTACCTATGTATGTGGATTTTAATGAAGAGTTTTCTTTTCATTGTATTAATAGGATTAGAAGGATTATTACCGGTTCTATTGGACACTCCTTTAAGCCCACCTCTTGCATGGCATTATACCAAGGTGCCTCTTTCTCCTTCAGAGTCTTACAGAAATCCAGAGTAGTAGTATAAAACGGTTCGGCTTTGTAGCTGCTTTTCCCATATTTTGATATTTCAAGAGACAGCTGTTGATAAAAATGCAAGTTAATCGGTGTGGATCTAAGGACAGTTTTCGAAAAAAAATAAGCTGAAAAAAAACAAATATTATAAAATGGTAAGGATTTTTTTTACTTCTGTCAAAGAGGCTAAGAGAGATAAGATTGAGGTTTAAATTAAGTTCTGTAAAAGGGCGAATATATAGTACCTAGTTATTTGTTCGTACTTTAATTTATTACTAGATATATCATTTACTTAATCACTATATTTTTGCCGAATATATAACTGATTTTTAAAAAGGAGGAAGTTCTCGACTCCGTTGTATGGTTTTATTTTTTGTATGTACTCGTATGTTACGCGATAGTTCCGGTAATTGTGAACGGATTTCGATGATTCTTTTTTCTTTGGTAGAAAATACTTCAGAGGTGGTAACCCGTTTAAATTTTTTTGATATCGATGTGGTCTTTGAAATATCAATAAAAAAAACTAAAATTTGTTTTCATTTATTAGATCAGTGCCAAAGTAAGCTAGTAAGTAAGATGGTAAGCAACATGCCTGCAACATAACAGCACAGTGACACGCAGCTATTGGAAAACGTCCAAATCATTACCTAGCACTGCACTGCGCTCGCCACCCAGAGCTCTAAGATATTATTTCTCCAAGCCCTGTAATTTCTCTGGAAACATTTTTCAAACCGGAGCACAGTAATGTTTGCCCATTACTGCTTGGCGGTAAACTACGACTACTAAATCTCAGCATCTTTCGGTAGTCCAAGATGCATCGGCACAGATGTGTCATTTTCGCTAAATGTCCACCACAGGTCAGAGCATATAAATGCATACTAGATGGCGCTGTACGCAGTTAAAGTACAATATAGTATAAAATTGTTTTTGTATCTGTCCCGCAGGTCTACCGCTTGACTCTCCTGCTTTCTGCTATGCTTTGATTTGTGACGTCATCGGTCAGTTTGGTAACGCCGATGAAAGCAGACAACTCTATCTGCTTTCCATATCCAGCGGTACGGAAAGCAGATGTAGTTGTCTGCTTTCAGCTGCCTCACAAATCAAAGCAAAGCAGAAAGCAAGAGACTTAGGCGGTAGACTTGCCGTTTGGTATGGCGAACGACGGCCTGCGACGCCATATCAACGATTGGTTTTACCCCTTAGCTCTCGGATAATATGTGTCACATCAAATTAAACATACAACCGCATTGGGAATGTTTTGTAGTCGGCTAAATAATGTATTTCTACTATTATTAAATTGATTCTAAAAGTCATAGAGGTCATAAATAGTTTTTTTTGTGCTGACGTCATCAACTTGGTCACAATTTTATGCATTTGTGAGTCTAATTAAACCTTCCTTTTTTATTACCGACCTTCAACAAGAACGACACTTGATTAATCACGATGGTAAGCGACAATTTATTTTTGGGTACGACACGTTTGGTCATCTGCATTTCCACTACACTTTTATATGATATGTGGATTTATTTTCTTATATAAGTAAAATGTTTGTCACTATGTTATATACTCACGAACATTCCATCCACAGCGGGTTCTATAAACTCTACGGTACCTTCCAAACACATTCCAAAGACTCCGCTTTCCTCCAGTCCGATTTCTAAGTCTGCTTTAAAAAACTTATTTTCATAGTTTGGGCAACTTTCTGGGCCTTCGAAGAAAAGGATGTTATACTGAGAAGAAAAAAATAATTATTACTGTTCCGATACTCACGGCAGCTAAAACGTGTAATTGAAATATAATTATAATTAAGTACTTCGTACGTGATAAATAAATAGTCTACATTCCACTTAGTCCAAGCGTAACCTTTTTTATAGAAGACTTGCGGCTCGTTCCGGCTTCGCTCGGACAATAACCTAGATACCAACTGTAGCGCCATCTGCCTGGCTGATTTGTGAATCTAAACCATCCAGAGCCCTACGCAAACTTTCTTTGTATATAAAGAAAATCATTCAAATCGGTCCAGCCGTTTAGGAGGAGTTCACTTACAACGAAAAGTGGCATTGACTTTTGTATATATTAGATGGAGCAACGGCAACGACGGATCCAGGGGGGGTCACCCCCCTTCCCCCCCAATACCTTGGGCTAGGTCCAATACCTAGGTGGACTATTAATTACATTAATTAAAAAGCATATATGTGTTTATAGCACAGCTTTAGACTTGACCATGACAATGTGACCCTAGAGTCCCCCCCTAGAGCCAAAGATGGATCCGCCCTTGAGCAACGACACAAGAAAGCCGTACGCCTGGTGGTAATTAGCGAGCATACCATCACAGAAACACGTAGCTTACTGAACATGGATAGTTTAGTTTAGATCACTGATAGACTGCGCTGCTCTCGTTGCCAGGAAATACAATACAATACAAACTTGTTTATCTCGTAAACGGAACACAGTAAAGTTACTGTGCTCCGTTTACGTAACTTTACTGTGACGGACGACTTACTGGTATCGCATACAAATGCAATTATTCCTTTTGATTGCATTAGAAAGTAAATTTATCTGTATACCAACACCACCCCGCGGTTTTACCCACGTAGTTCCTGTTCTCGCTATGTCTGGACATAGCGAGAACAGGAACTACGTGTTATGTGACTAATTATATGTTATTCCAGATTATAACTTAACTGTATTCCAAAATTCTAACTGATTCGTTCAGAATTTCCGACGTAATTAATCCAAACATTAACAAACTTTGACATCTATATTAGAAGGATTTTATTAAAACATGGAATTACAACTAAAAAACACATCCTTACATCCTTCGGATCGGCATTTGCTCCATGTCCACCCAATAGCACTACCAGAAAGATTTTGAACGCTACTCTGTACGCCATAGTTGTAATAACCGTATAGCACATAAGCGGCAGAGTTAAGGGAGTCGAATATTTATATTGCTAGATAAAGATCTGTGTTGCAAAAAAAAACAATTGATAATATTATTATTGGAATCATCGCGTGACAGAAAAACATGCTCCTAAAGTGACATGCATCACGCTATTTCCCTGTTGACTCGCAACAAAAGATTTACCGCTTTGGGACTGAGTAATTATGATTTTTGTCGTGGTAGGACTCTTTACAGCGTCCGCCTGGGGAAGTACCGCACCTTTACCAATTATTCTGCCGCCATGCAGTAATTTGAAAACGTTCACTGTGTTCTGATTTTCAGGGCTATATTCAGTGTAGTGCTAGGTAGTGATTCGGACTCTTCATATTCCAATAGTTGCGTGACGCTGTGCTGTTGTGGACAGGCACGTTGCTTACCATCAGGTACATGTCATACTCGTCTCGTTACTCAATTCTAAAAAAAATATACATTGTGGAATACGTTTTACAATATTCGACTGAACCTCAGTGTCGTCTCTCTGGTTTTCTTTGACATCACAAATTTCGAAATTTTGTGTAACGATTTTATTAGCTCAAAAACTACGGGTAAGTGATACGCAAAAGATAATAATGAAGTTTGAGTTTCTGTCTGGAATGGTGCGGACTCATATGCGTCCTACGGCGAATATTCGTGTTGGCGCGATTAGTGTGGCCGGGTACATCGTGTTATCGCAATGTATGCGCAACAAGACGATGAATCATCGAAGAGCTCTTGGTAAACTGGCGCGAATCATAGGGATTTGTCGCGGCAATATTCGCTTGACCTACGTCAATTCAAAATCAAAATTCATTTATTTCAGGTAAGGTTCCCCATAAATTATACAATTCATACAATCAATTTCAAACGTCACAAAAGGAATGTTAAAGACTTAAGTATTGGATAGCTTTACTAGCTTTTCTGAATTTCGTATCTTTTTTAACACGCTTTTGTTAGCTTCACTTTTAGGTAACTACGAGTATGCATGTAGAAAATCTTGGAATCTTAATTTGACCCACTTCTCGGTCTTTGATTAGGATTTTACACACGCTCTGAATTCTGATGACAATAATACATGACTACTAAAGTCAAAAATACGAAACACATAGTCACGTGACTTAAATTCAATATGGCGGACGTCCAAGATGGTGGACAGGCTATTTGAAATGCTTTTGTAATTTTTTGTGCGTGCTAAAAGCGTGTTTTTTCGTTTTTTAAACTATTATTGGTAATTAATGGTGCGATGTTTTGTAGCAGTATTTCAAAGCCAGATGTTGACATACGTAAAAATCCAAAAAATTCCATGCCACTCTCTGCGGCTAAGTAAGATAACATACATACTTTCCATTCCTGTGCTGTACATGAGAAAAACAAAGTGAAATTATAATAATTGGGGAGCGGTGGACTGTAACTAGCTGGTGAATATAGGAAATGAGAAAGGCGCACAATGATAGTAAAAATATTAAAATTATTTAAAACATTTACAAAATTAAACCAAAACGCTCCTTAACCAAGGTAACTAAAGCAACAACTGAAGTCACAGGAAAAATAGAATATAAAATACAATTAAAAATAGAAAAAGAAAATGTTCCAGCCAATCGTCAACAATTATTATACACTCACGGCTATCTTCTTGCGCCTGCGGTAAGAGGAGATTACTTTCCAGAATACTTACATCGTTCGGTTTCTATGAATAGTAGTCATCCACCATCTCCTCATTCTTCTCTTTTTCATATTATTTCGTAAATGATACTCGTACAATTTTAATAAATGATAGTTTACTGACATATGATGCAAAACCACTATTTCCTTCATTTTTAAATTACTGCCTACGTCTCGACGCACAACAATCTGAACAACCCTATTCGACACAATGCCTTTGATTATTGACTTGTCTAGATGACGCGTTACGCTGTAATTGCGACAAAAGTACGAAGCCAGGTTTCAAACACAAGTTTAACAATTGTCTGTCGCTGTCCCTGCTATTACTGTTCTTATGTCAATGGTATGCGTGCTAAGTGATACAGGCTCCCCAAGTATTTCCTGTTAAAGTGGGTAAAAATATATTTCGATTTAGAGAGACCCATAATTTGTTTTAATTTAATTCATGGCCAATAGCCATGATCCCGAGTTTACCCAAAGATTTCTTATCATATCCGAGCGTGACGCTAGAATCCAATTCACAGCCCACGAAATATCTGTCGAGGCGCGCCTAAAGAAGTTTTCACTTCAACAAGACGTTAGAGACTGATGAACCCTGCGCAACACCCATTGTACCACTCAGGCAACGTATTCCACAGTGTAGATGTTCTTGTCACAAAAGCAGAGTCAAATCTCTTCGTTCGTCTTTGGAACATCAACCATGAAACGATGTCGCTTTATTGAGCTACGAGCATTCCGATAAAAAAGGACAATGTGGGATAAGATCATGCAAATCAGTTGCACTTTGGACAAGTTGCAGAAGATGACGGCGACCTGATCCCGACGCTCGCGCGCATTCAGGATCCCGCGGAGTAGCTCTCTCGTTCTTGTTAAAAATTAACAGTACACTAACGGAAAATTAAATTCAAGAACAGGCAACCCTGTAAATTTGGCCGCAAACGACGCCGTCTTGAGACAAAGTTATATGAATTAAAAATCTATCGTTTACTTCTTTAACTAAATAGTAATGTAAAGATTACTTACCGATATCAGCTAATATTTTTAGTTGTTTTCAATCGTCCTTGGTAATTTATGCAGACTTTTATAGCGCAAATATTCAAATGTCACAAAACCGCGCAACGTCATTGTTGCAACAATTAAACCGACAGGACGAACTTATCTTAACTTATATTTCTGATGTTTCTACGCGGAGCGGTCTATCTAGACAAGTAAATAATCAAAGGACAATACATCGCACCAATTTGACATGAATATTCGCCTGCTAATGTAGACACCAACATCGTCTTAGTCAGAATACGATGTTTTTGTTGCGCCAACACGTTACGAATATTCGCCTCATAGGTGGGGCCGCAGCATAATGAGTTGGACAGAGAGAGAAACAGAAGGTAATCTAATTATAAAACAGATCTATGTCAATATTACAAAACGGAAGAGTTTATTTGTTTGAACGCGCTAATATCAGGAACTACAGGACCGATTTAAAACAAAAACATTGTTTGACAAATACGTGAACCCTGAGTGTTATGAGTACTTATATTATACACATTTGTATACCACGGGCAAAGCCGGGGTGGACCGCAAGTTTTTAATAAATTATAAGTATCAAACAAGCCATAGATAGCAATACCATTTCACCTTGAACAGGTTTTTTTTGTTGATTCATTCAAGAAAAAATAAAATTAATGTTTCCCCCGTTATATCTTACCGCCGGCAAAAAGGTGTTCAAGGTGGGATATTCATCTCCCTGATAAATAGAATCCCTCTCCGGTAGAATAAATGAAAATGTTCGCATAAAATGGGTCTGTCTACTGCACACAAGCAGAAGAACTCGGCATGAGCTGCCAGCAATAGGTAAAACCAAAGATCAACCTGGATCGACCCGGATCCTCGAAGAACCCTAAGGCTCAAGCGGCAAAAACACCGATAAATTATTTCAGTTTGTTTTAAATGATTGAAGTGAAAACTTATTTCGGTGAGCCACAGACAGATTTTTCGTGGGCTGTGAATTGAATTCTAGTGTCCTAGTGCGCGTTAGTGAATGACACATGACCTCGAAAGATTCTAGGAACATGTCGGTTTCCTCATGATGTTTTCCTTCACCATTTTAAATTAGCGGCATTACGCACATGACTTCGAAAATATAGTGTTTTGCAAGGGATTCGAATCAGGGGCTCCAGATCGGCAGTTGCCGTTCCACCGACTAGACCAATGTTCACTTTATCGTTCAGAAAAAGCAAATGATATGAAATGATTCAACCAATATCTAAGTAAAACACGTATTTCCGGGCTGGGGGGTTGCTTTCGCAGAATATATTACTTCCAATATAGTTGTTTTATGTAGATGACGCCTACTTTTAAACTGCAGTAATTTTTAGATTCCGCTTTCAGTCTCCCCTAAGCGTATTTGTTATCAAACTCGGAGTAGCAAATGAATATATTCACTGGTTTGATTTATTGTGCTTTTCTCTTAGTTCTATTTTATCTCTTTGTTGTTGAATTATTTTACGGGTTATTTGTAGTTTTTGAGCAGGAAATTTATCGACAAAACTAAGTTAGTCTTATTTTACGACACAACGTGTGAATCCCATGTTCTAGCCATTGACCATATCCCACGCCTTTTTAACTTATAAGTACGAAAACAAAAAATACAAACAGAATAAATTCAACACTAGCGTTGTACTAAAAAAGTGTAAGTATGGGTACTCATTGCTCAATCACATTAATTGGTGGAACTTAATGAATCTGGTCTGGGTCAAGACCTAGTCTGGGTCAGAAATTGGATTATAAATTGATGAACAATTCACACACAACACCATCTGACCCCAAACTAAGCAAACCTTGTAACTATGCAAGCCACACAGCTGATATTTTATACTTTTAAAGTTGTAATACATCTACATTGCTAATCATTTCATTCTCAAAAATATGCAAAACTTCACATAATTATAATGGATTTTCATAAAGCCTACGCGAAAGATGTCACTGACATATTGACTGATTGATTAAATAATTTACTGTTCAATATAGTCCAGTAACTTTATACATTATGTATGCGTTAAATCCGGTAGATCTGATTTTTTGCAGACTTGTTTATGATGTTGGCCTAATGATTAACCTAATTTTGTGACCTCGAGCGCCGAACGTAACTTTGTCAAAAATCGAAACAACCGCGAAAAAATCGTTTATTTTTCAAATTTTGGCGATTATAACCCAAAACGACTAGTTTTTAAAAAAACTTTCTTATGGCGTTTATAAAGTAGACTAAATTTGCTACAATATGATACTAGAATTGTCTAGTTACACCCAATAGTTTCTGAGAATAAGTCTTTCAAAGTTTTTAATTTTTTTCGAACTTCGCCATTCGTACTTGACCACTTTATGGCACCACCAAATAGCAGACCAAATATTTCATCACAACATGGGTATCAAATGAAAGGGTTACCTCAATATGGGTATCAAATGAAAGGGCTTGACTAGTAGAGTAATATACAGTATAACAAATTTCAAATCACAAAATGGTGAATTACATTTATTTTTTTCACATAGCCTTAATATGGGTATCAAATGAAAGGGCTTGACTAGTAGACTACTATACACTAAGACATCATTAGGCCAACATCATAAACAAGTCTGCAAAAAATCAGATCTATCGGATTTAACGCATACTACTCCATACTTTCAGGCGACAAAGTTACTGGACTAATATGTGGGCTTTAAATTTTGCTACCTTTAGCTGAAACTGTTTTAAAAAATTATAAAAAAAATCAAAATAACAAAAAAGGTATTTTATATGTTAAAATTGTCTTGCTTACATATCCATAAACTCTATACCAATACCAGGCGCCCATAAGTCGAAAAGGGTAAATTATTTAATTATGCGCGTTGAATTTTCAGCGCGCCACTTAATTTGATTGTCAGTGACACCTATATTTGCCTATATGCAAATGAAGCGTTACATTTAATTGAATATCTTTGTTAGAGTGTGGGGACCGTTGGCACATGGGTCTCCCTAGAGTTGCATATTCAAATTTAGTTAATAGTGCATTGGTTATCCATTTAACGTCTTGTTTTGGTGTAATGCGAGAGTCCCATCCAACCATTAAAGTTAATAAATATATGAAAGTTTTCTTGAACGTACTAGAATAAATATACATATACTTCACAACTATGCTTATAGTTGCAGTAACTAAATACTTGGAGATAATATGTATATTAACAAAACGAAGAAAACGATAGCCCGAAGTGATTGTTTCGTGATATTGACTGTTGATTTTTTTTTTTTTTTTGTAATTTATAGTTTAATAGCAGCGTCCCGCGGTTTTGCCCGCGTAGTTCCCGTTCTCGTTATTTACCCGGAATAAAAAGTCTATGTGTTCTTCCAGACTATAATCAAACTGTGTTCCAAATTTCAGCCTGATCCGTCCAGACCTTATGACATAATTGAGCAACATTATCCAAACATTGCCAATTATAATATTAGTAGGAGAACTACTAATAGTATTTTATCATCATCATCAACAGCCCACGAAACGTTCCCACTGCTGGGACTTGGGGCCTTCTCTCGCAAGGAGAGAGTTAACGCCTTAATCCACCACGCTGGCCCAGTGCGGGTTGGCGAATGACACATGACTTCGAAAGATTCTAGGTACATGTCGGTTTCCTCACGATGTTTTCCTTCACCGTTTTAAGTTAGCGCCATTACGCACATGACTTCGAAAAGACAGTGGTGCGTGTGGGGTTTGAACCCGGGGTCTCCGGATCGGCAGCCGCCGTTCTCCCGACTAGACCACCGTAACTTATAACAGTAACGTAATAGTATTTTATTACAAAGATAAATTAATACTCTCCACAGCAGTCATCAAAATACTTACACCCGATTTTATGCCACCCCAACAGTTTTTGGTAGTAGCACTTTTCGCAGAGTTGACTTTGAGAAGTACCACAAAGTCAATTATTCAACCACCAGGCGATGATGTGAAAACATTACTGTGTTCCATTTTGAGAGGCAGTATTTTCATAGAAATTACAGGACAAAAATATAATTAGGTAATCTATAATCTATAAAACGAGCGCAGTACACTCGTAGTTTTTGATTTGGATTCTCCATGTTTGAATAGCCTTATAGCAATGTTCTGTTATGGGCAGATAACCATTTACCATCAGGACCATGTCACACTTGACATTCTATAAAAAAACAGTTGTCTGACTCCAGTCCTCAAGGTAATTGATAATTTTTGAGATGATTTATCATTATGCCGAGTAACTTGTGGAAATCAGAATTTTATTTAAAAAAAAAATGGTTGTCTGTAAAGTCGGTTTACTGACGATAGAACGTGACAACGTCTTAAGAAATCAGTACGCTGATAGCGCGAGTAGTGATACCGCTCGACTCGGCGGGTGGCGCCCTCAGAGCTCAGCTTCGTCCGCATGGCACGGAAGACGAACTAACGGTAACGGCGGAACGTTACAGTTTTGCGGGCGTGCAGCCGGCTTCATCGAATTATAAGACGTTATCACGTCAAAAAATCTGGCATATTGTATGCCCTCTGTAACTATTTGCCATTCAACAGATATACTTTTATTTTGCAATTAACGACAATTTAGAGTTCACCAACGATCTAAATGCCCTTGGATATTCAAAAAAGGTGAAATAAAAACTTGGAAATCCCACTATAACGTTGACATTACCAATAACACAATCTACATTAGTAGACCTTGATAGCTTAATATTGTGGATTATTTTGTATTGATCTACATTTTGATCGGTTTTCGTGATATTTTTAGGATGTTTTGTTTGTCGTTTTAAATTTTAGCCACTACATTTGCAAGATATATGACTCCTAACAAGAAGAGAACGCAAGTCTTACAGGTCTGTACAGACTGTGCCTGTATTGTATTGTAAATAGTTTTAGGTTCGTAGCGCAGTCCACATAACTACTAGATCCATAATTGAGAATTTTATCATCACAGCTGATATTGATATTTCAAATATTACATACTACGTTAGCGCATTTTCATCTATTTGAGTTCGGTTGACATCACTAACATCAATAATATCTACTATACCGATATACGAAGTAACATCAAGCTTCACTCTTCTGGTTAATGAATAAAATTACTTATTTTATAAGTAATTTCGAATGTCAAGAATTATAAAACGACGGTTTTTTTTTTTGACATTTAAATTCTCTGAAAATCCTGGCCAAGCTTTAAAATTCATTCAAAATCCCTTTTTAGGGTTCCGTAAAACGTAAAAACGGAACCCTTATAGATTCGTCATGTCTGTCTGTCTGTCTGTCTGTCTGTCCGTCCGTATGTCACAGCCACTTTTTGCCGAAACTATGAGAACTACTACACTGTTGAAACTTGGTGAGTAGATGTATTCTGTGAACCGCATTAGGGTTTGAACAAAAAAAAATTAAAAAAAGAAAAATTAGGGTTGCCCCCATACTGAGAACTGAAACTCAATTTTTTTTTTTCATCAAACCTACACTTGTGGGGAGTCTATCGATAGGTCTTCAAAAATGATGTTAAGGTTTCTAAAATCATTTTCCTCTACACTGAATAGTTTGCGCGAGAGACACTTCCAAAGTGGTAAAATGTGTGTGTCCCCCCCTCTAACGTCTAAAGTACATGAATGAAAAATCTAAAAAAAATATATGATGTACATTACCATGTAAACTACCAACGAAAATTAGTTTGAGCTCGATCTGATGAGTACTTTTTTTTTTGTACGTCATAAATACACTATTATTGAAACTTCGATCAAAGTTACAACGAACTACAAGAACTATGTGTACTATGTATATTATGTTACTTGCTGCAACGGAACCCTTCATGGGCGAGTCCAACTCGCACTTGGCTACTTTATTTAATTTGTACCGTTTTGTACTGTTTAACGAAAAAATTTAGATAGAGTACCTACAAACTCTACTGTTAGTGGTGACTAATGACTATAAATAACGTCATACGTTGAAAAAACACGCATAATAAAATAATATAAAACGTATAATACACTAAACATATCAATAATTTTCTAAAATCAACATTCTTATCAATGTATTCTAAAGAAAGTGGCACTACGATAACACAGGTCCCTTTATCTCGTAGGGATCAAATGGCATCTTGTATCACGTCAATTAGACATTCGTCGATCTCATCGTATCCTGAATCCAATCCAAATAGCTCGCCACTGATGTGTAGACTCCCGGCCATCCATCTCTGCCACAGCCATGACCGAAGGAAACAACTGCTACTGTCTCCCAAACACCATCAGGCAGCTTCCTCATCAGAGGACCGCCAGAATCTCCCGTGCATGAGTCTTTAGCGAAGATGCCTCCAGCGCAAAGCTGATTGTTGGATATAACCGCGTTCAGGGTCTGGTATTTATTGATGCACTCGCTGTGGTCGAAGACAGGCATGCCTAGTTTTAGCTTTACTGGACTGTTCTTGCCTGGAATGTGAAATAATACGTCAGATAACACAGTTACTTTTCCCAGAAATTAATTATTTAATAGTATACGTGTTGAAATGGTTAATTGTTATGCAAATTTGTTAATAAATAAAACAATGGTTATATTTTATGATAATTATTTTTGCCGTTTACCCATTAAAAAGCGTAAGCATCCTTATTTATTTTCGCATCTTGCAAAAACTTGAGCAACTTGAGACGTTTTCTCATAGCGTTGCGCGTGATATATTTATATGTCACCGTAAAGTTTCCAACACCGTCAGATTATAATCCAACGCGTGAGATTGTAATCCCACGCTACGTTAAATTAGGTCAGTTTGTTATCTGACGATGGAAGATTGTAAAATGTCGGTTTTTACGATTTTATGCTGACATTTCTATTTTATTTTATAATACGATTTATCTCTTGGTTTGTATGTTTGTAAATTACTCTTTGGCGGTAGAATAACAGGTAATATTATATTATTGTACTAATGATTAAAATAATCTTATGCCAAAACAAAGCCTGTAGTACTTAAATTTAATATTATCTACAGCGTAACATTTAATTTATTAAATTAATATTACATTATTAGTGCTTTATTGTTAGACAAACTAACGAACACACTAATGCTTAGGACTCCGACACAAAACTGAAAAAACAAAAACAATGCGATGCGACGCCGCATCGGAGGAACTTGCGATGCGAATTGCTCCGATGCAGCGTCGCATCGCATCGCAGCTTTGTGTGGGAGCCCTTAATCTGATTATGCTATTAATACGATATTTATATGAATTTAAAATACATAAATTATATTTATGTATTATTTGAATTCTGCATAACATTTCGGTTTTGTTTTGATTTTTTTGAACATTTGAATTCAACCGTGTAGATTTCATCGTTCGATTTTTAATTGAAGATTTGGATGGAATAACTAAATGACTCCACTGCAAAAACATAAAGAACAAAACAGCGATGTGTATTAACAATCTAAAAATAGTGAGTCCGTACTTTGACCCCGAGTGGGTATAACTATAAACCAACTTTAATTACATTCCGCGAACCATTCCAAGTTCGACATTCAAATCGATAGGTACGTACCGTCTAAGGTTTTCCCCCATCCTGCGACGTATACGTCACTGCCGACTTCTAGGCGATTGTTGGCATTCACCAGGCATATGGGTTGGACGTAGTCTGAAAAAAAAGACATATTTTCACAAAAAAATATGAGACGACCAAATGAATGACCAAGTCCGTCGCAATACGAATAAATGGATAATAAGTAAAAGGATGTATTTATTTTTTTAGTTTCTTAAACCCTTACATAAAAACAACGAAGAGTTTAAAGTTGGTATGTGTGTATGTCTGTCTGTGGTACTGTAGCTCCCAAACGGATCAAATTAACGATCGAAATTATTTGTTTGTTTCAATGGTAGATACTTTTCGAACCAACAATGAAACAGTATTAAGAATGAAAATGTTTATTAGCACATAAAACTTAAGTGAATATAAGTTATTCTTAGCCATGTTTTATTAAAATCAGTTCAGCCGTTTTAAAGTATTGTCCTTTATATAGGTAGGTATATAATAATAGTTATTTACCTGAATAAAACTGACAATATAAATTGAAGTGTTTATAGTAATAATTACCTATATAGTAATAAGCTTTGCTTAGTTTAAGATTAAATAGTGTTGTGTATGTTATTATTTATTTAATATTTGGAGCAAGTAAGAAATTTAATCATACATACATGAAAACTATAACATTATCTGGTTTTAGATTGTGATGAATTAATTTCAGACCTTTTGAGAAAAAAACATGTCAATTATGACATGTTTTTTTGATTCATTATTTTAGGTGATAGTCTTGTGTCGTTTTATTCCATAGATAAATTCATTAACATAGATAGATAGATAAACTATATATTGCACTTAAATTACAAAGAAAAATTACATAATTGCATCTCCATTTAATATCAGTGTATAATTGAACCAGTTTCAATGAGTATTAAGTAAAGTAAGAGTAAGGAAAAGTACTTACAATTGTATTGCACTCTTTTAGACAGTCTGACCAGACCGATGTCATCGTTTCTATTCCTGTTCTTGTCTCTGTAACCCGGGTGCGGGACGGCCAGTTGGACTCCGACTTCTTGCGGAGGATCAGCGCAGGTGCTGTCGACGCAATCCACTGGGCTCTGGACATCGTACTCACCCAGACGGACTGTAGCCCTTGAAATAATACATTTACAACGTCAAGAAAGAAAATAAATGTACAAGAGCAAATGTAAATCCTACTAAGTAATATTTTAAATATCAGAGTTTGGATGTTTGTTGGTCAATGACTTTGGAACGTTTGAAAATATCGGATTAAAACTTGGAACATGTATCCTGGAATAGCACATACGCCTTTAAAACCTGAAAAATAACGGGGACGGGACTACGCGGGTAAATATGCGGGGTGCTCCTAATATATATAAACAGATGACACACGACTTCGAAAGATTCTAGATACATTTCGGTTTCCTCACGATGTTTTCCTTCACCGTTTTAAGTTAGCGGCATTACGCACATGACTTCGAAAACACAGTGGTGCGTGTGGTTTTGAACCCGGGGTCTCCGGATCGGCATTCGCCGTTCTCCCGACTAGACCAGCCGTAACTTACTGGTAAAATACACTAAAATAGAGCAATGATATTTGATTATTTATACTCGTATCATTGCTTAATATTTTTACCTACTAAAAATGCACACCAAAATTTTTACTTGACGATAAAGATTTGTTTATCAAGTCATTTTCATATTTAGGAAAGACATTGTTTAGTTTCATAAATATGTCTTTGACTAACAATTCAAAATTGAAAAAGAATAGATGATGGGCTTTTTCGCTCACGGTAAACAAAACTTGAAACCTGTTGAAAGATTCAAACTCAATAAAAGTATTTAAATCGTGTGATAGTATCATGGAATATAATCAAGTTTCTAATAAATAACGATTTAATAACATGCAAGATAATTCAATGTCAATAATGACGTCTATATGTATAGTTAGAAGTATGCAGCAAATATAAGATTAGACGGAGGTGTTTTTCCTGTTCTTGAAAATAGTTTGTGGTTTTCCTTCAATCTGTATGTGCCGATTTTATACGATGACACACAAAAATAAATTAGGTTTCATTTTTTACACCATTCCTACGCAGAATAATCAGCCTATCAAAACTACATTAGCTTGTTCTTGTGGTAATTATCTCCAATGTGTACTTGTTACAAACTTTTACTTAGAACTATACGTCTTCATAATGACGTCACCACAAACTAATCATTGAATGAGTGGTACAAAAAATTGTGAGCAAATTCATCCGTTTCATTATCAATCCATCAAGAGTGGACCACATCGGCATCGTAGCTTTATATCAGGCGAGACGGTGATCAAGTGCAAGTAATGTCAGTAGTTAGTTAGGTATGTACCGTAGTGTAGTTCTCATTGAATTTTAGTTTTGTAAATAAAGGCTCTGCCCGTTTAAAAAAAAAGCATGCCAATCTTTGGTATAAAAACTTGATTGGTAATATATAGTGGAGTTTTTGCAATTAAAATTATTCTTTACAAAATGATAAAATTAGAAATCGACTAAAATTTAATTTAAAAATTGTCTACAAATTGTACAATTTGCTCATTAAATAATAACAATCTGAATCCTATTTGTTAAATTATTTCATTTCTCTGAGGCTTATTAAACCACTTGTTTATAATAATGACAATAAAGTTTATAGAATAGAGACGAATAAAATCAAATCATAATTACGACACAAAAACACAGTAGCTACTACAAACTGCGACAAAATTTCTCAACACCATGTTCACATGCTTTTGGCCCTAAAACTGAAATAATAGGTAGATCCGTTCCTTAAACAGTTTGTATAAATATTGCAGTAATTCTACACCAGGTATCATCAACATCAGCAACAGCCCACTAAATGTTCCCACTGATGGGACTCGGATCCCGCAAGGAGAGAGATAAGGTCGTAATCCACCACGCTGGCCCAGTGTGGGTAGGACACATGACTTCGAAAAATTCTAGGTACATGTCAGTTTCCTCACGATGTTTTTCTTCACCGTTTTAAGTTAGCGGCATTTCGCACGTGACTTCGAAAAGACAGTGGTGCGTGTGGGGTTTGAGCCCGGGGTCTCCGGATCGGCAGGCGCCGTTCTCCCGACTAGACCAGCCGTAACATATCAGGTTTATTATCATATGAAGACGATACTTACAATTTCCCGACTTTAGTTTCTGAAGACGATACTTACAATTTCCCGACTTTAGATTCGATCTGTCCGGTGATGCAATGAGCCGCAGTCATCACGTATCGGTTGTTGATCAAAACGCCTCCACATTGATAAGTCATAGAGCCGCTACCTGCATAATAAAAAAATACTCTATTTATTTACATGTTTCTTATTCATTGGCAATCAAGGCTTATTTCCATCTAAGGATTTGGTGATTCCTTCAATTCACTATGATCCTGATATACTTCCTTAGCTTCGTCGATTTTCATATATATGATCGTCGTTTTCATCGTCTTTCATGATTGTAAATAAGGTCGTCGATTGCAATTTGTTCAATATTTCAACACTCACCTACTCTGCGATTATTAAGTTATAAAAACTGATTATAGTTTGACCATTTCGAATGGTCTTTGAGTTACATTGGCAAGTTATTGACTCTTTTTTTCTGACTAGTATAAAATTAATTAAACAAAATAATAAATAACTACAGAGACAAACACAACACAACTTGTTTGTTTGGAAGGTAATTTAGTGTTCATCTTTTAAGTGTAAATTATAACCCAAAGTAATAAAGTTCTAGAGTCTGATACAAAAAAAAGTATTTTAATAACACACTTGTTGTTTTGCAATATTATAAAAAAACTAAGCCAGTTTGCATACTGTTGCTATTTTCATGCACAATTATCTACAAGCTTGTGTTTTATACCTTTATTGTTAAGTCTTGTAAAAGTAATTATAACTCACGAGTAAGATATCCCATCAACGCCATCCAAGGGAACTCGTCTAAGTCAGTTATCTGGCCTCCATAAATTCTATCACCATTTGTATCAATTCCGCAAGTTCCTCTGGGGGCAGGCCTGGAATCTTCAGCAAAGACTGGATCCACCTGGCCCTGATTCACATTATTTTGGATGGGTCTTGGAGTCTGCTGTGAAAGATAGAACATTTTGAGTACGCGTTGGCCCAGTTGTTATCTGTTTTGCATTTCGCATTAACGGGGATCTAGTAAATACTCCAACAGACTAGCCAAATGTAGACTACAGGAGGTATTTTAGTATTTTGCCTGTCTATTGGGTTCAATTTTCTGCAATATGCCACCGCTGTATCCCAAACATTTGCTTAAAACTTCACCGAAAAGCTTGACTCATTTTTAAGTTATGTGTGATTGACGTCGAAATATTTTACGTCAATCAAGTCAACTTTAAGAGACAAAGTGCGCTTAACAGACACTGGAAAATACTATGACTTGAAAAACGAAGAATTCAGAAGAATTGTCAATGAAACTGATCGGCTTGTTCCGTAATAGTATGCAATCATTACACATTAACATTCCTTACTCGGAAGGCTGAATTCATCACAAGCAAGGTATTCCAGGCAATGTATCTATACATGCTGTCCCATAAATAACAATATCCACGAGATTGTCGGAAGTTCTTTTGAATGTCATCGATTTCCGACAAGAAAAGGTGAAATACCAGTTGATAATCATTATTACGAGTATATCAGAGGTCGACAAGAACTTGTTCATATCCGTTATAATTATGGAAAACCATACTACGAGTACATTTGCGGATTTCTTGGAAAATTGTCTTATTTACAAACCAGTATTTGCAACAATGTATGATTTCTCGTTGGAGTCAGGTATTCCCCAGTACCTTTAACGGGCTTCCCAGTTGCTATGTTACAACTTACAAATAACATCTGTGCGGTAGTTTGGTTTAGAATGTTTATCTTGGATGATAGAATTTGAACTTTTCTCGACTCCGAATGTATCATAGAAATTAATTGAATTTCTTATAAATTATATATTAGTAACTAGCAGCGCCCCGCGGTGTTATCCGCGAAGTTCCCGTTCCCGTTGTTTTTTTTTCGGGATAAAAACCCTATGTGTTCTTCCAGACTATAATCTATCTGTGTTCCAAATTTCCGCCCGATCCGTTCACACGTTAGGACGTGATTGAGCAACAAACATCCAAATATCCAAACATCCATACATTGACATTTATAATATTAGTAGGAAGTAGGATAGGATACTGGCTGGATTGTGCATATCTGCTATTTCATAGAGGTTTCGGGTTACTCACCCAAATCGAGTGCATTGGAGCGTAAAAGAGAAAAAAGTATAATGTAATCACAACCAAACCTATTCACAAATTGTTATAATAGACCATTTTTAGTTTTTGTTTTGTCGCGAATAATGTATTATGTGTGAGGTATATATGACTAACTTAAATTGTCAACTCAGATTTGTACGAACAGATGTTAACGATATTTACGTCAAAATATGTTCTTTATGATAATTATACTCGTAAAGTAATTTCAGAAGCGTTTTTACTGATAAGTAAATAATTAGTTTGCACTTGATTGGCATCTAGCTTGACGTCAAGCGACGATGCGGTATTTGATGGAGCGTGCTTACCTAGAAGAAACCGATATACTCTAGACTGGAAGATACTCAGAAATAGACACTCAGGCAACGACGTAGGCTAGAATTGGCTTAGGCTTGGAATACCAAATGTCTAGCCTATGTTCCTATTACTAAAGGAGAATCGAACCTTTTCGTACGAGTTTTTGAAACAACAGCCAGGAAACGATATAAATTTATTTGTTTAATTGGTGCCACACAATATAATATAGTATCATATCATACAAATTATATTAAACGTTCAATGACAGGTACAGTACACTTTTCATAATTTAATACACCATTTCTGCATTGACAAGAAAAATAATCAACTTTAACTCACCGTAGTTGTCTGTTGATTTTGGTTGTTATTCATGGACTGTGGCAGCGGTCCACAGCAGACCTTTGGAGTATATCCATCGAAACCACATTGCGACTGCCTCAAAAAATTGATGATGTTGCTGGGCAACGGTCGTTGTTCAAACGCGTTAACTAAAATTGGACAGTCGTATAGACTTACACAGGAACTTGACGCTCCTAATGGTGTGACACAGGATGACTGAGAATCTGGAAAGATAGAGTTAATTCATTATACATTTTTATTTCAAATTGAGATATTATTTAAAATCTTCATCGGTGGAACAGCCAAATTCAAAACTAAATGTCTTTACGTGGTATTTTACGTCGTTTGTGAAACTCACAACACAAAGCAATGCATCTGTGAAACCTATTGCAAATTTAATAGATTTAGGTAAGCGTTACCTGAATATATTTACGACCTGTATTTGTTATAGGTACAATCTTGGACTCTTCAGAGTAGTCTTCTAGAGTAGGTAAATAACTGTGGAACAAATATATTACCTACTCTAGAAGCGTTGTTACTTCCTAGGCCGCATCATTGCTTAACATTGCGCAAATATAGGTCAAACGTAATCTTATTTTGTACATAAAATAATAAATTAGTAGATATTACTTCAATGAGTAGATGCTAACCATAATATTGTTCGATAAATAACTAATTGCGTCTATCTAATTAGGATCTAGGTAAATGTCCTACAGTATGTTCAAATATGGAGTTTGTAAGTTTAAGATGGAGGACTCTTTTAAGTTCTGCGTTTGCCCAATTCGGTACAATAAACATCATCTCCAGGCAAATGTAATTATTTGTTTAAAGAACTGGAAAAAGGACTGCAGTTAGAATAGACTGAATTTTGTGTAAAACAAAAGCGGCCAAGTGCGATTCGGGCTCGCCCACGAAGGGTTCCGTAGCAGCAAGTAACACAATACATAAGTTCTTGTACTTCGGTGTAACTTTCATCGATGTTTTAATAATAGTTTATTTATGACGTACCTACTAAAAAAACTAATCACTAGATCGAATTCAAACCAATCTTCGTTGGAAGTTTGTATGGTAATCTATATCATATATTTTTTTATGTTTATCATTATCATCAACTTATTTTAGAAGTTACAGGGGGGACGCATTTTACAACTTTCTATAAGTGTCTCTTGCGTAAATTATTCAGTGTAGATACAAAATATATTAAAAACCTCAACATCATTTTTGAATATCGAAAAACACCCCATACGTATACGTTTGATGGAAAAAAAAATGAGTTTTAGTTCTAAGTATGGGGCACCCCAAAATGTATTGTTTTTTTTTATATCTTTGTGTAAAAATCTTAATTTGGTTCACAGAATACATCTACTTCCTAAGTTTGAATACTTAGTATAGTTCTCATAGTTGCAAAAAGTGGCTGTGACATACGGACGGACGGACAGACAGACATGACGAATCTATAAGGATTCCGTTTTTACGTTTTACGGAACCCTACAAAAATGAGTTTCTTGTCGATCGAATTAGGAAGTGAGAACATATCGAAAAAAACGATGTTTTGTTAATTACTTATCACATTATATTACTATATACCGTACTAATTCATTGCACGCCTCATGTCGATAACCTCAAACCGGATAACTAAATTACGATCGTGGTTCAAGATCAACTTAAAACAAATGTTTCTCAACATAAATTGATAAATTTTCCGCCATATAACAAAACTTGAATTAAACTGAGTTGGTAACTGACTTAGGTTCTCAATTCACCTGCATATATTTTTTGTGTAGGTATGTTAGTTACGCTATCGCGTCTGCAAAAAACAATTTTTGTGATATAGTTTTGTTTGGTAGATGATCATACTTCAGAGGTGTTCCCATATAATATTTAAAATATCATATATTATTACAAAACTCATATCATAATCAAATAAAAATCTAAAACAACAATACGAAAAGTATTGGTCATTAACCTAAAAGAACCCAACCCGAACAGCACCCGGTGCAAAAGTGCCCATTACACTAGCCGCATTGCTGTCTGTCTGTCTGTCAAATGGGACAAAATCATTGGATTTGATTTTCCCTTGTCAGATAAGGGCCCAATCACTACGGTGCGAGACACAGAAATGTGAGCTGATTATGTTTTTGCAATATGAAAAATAAATATTGTTTACTTCGAAATTTAAATATTATCTTATGTTCAATTTAAGTAATTAGGCTTCTATTTTTACAACCAATCATCCAAAAAACAAATCTTAAGTCACAAATAGACGGTTAACAATAACATTTGTAATTTTATTGTAAAAATAAACAAATAATAATTTTGCCAGCACGACCACCTGAGTTTTAAATTTGAAACAAGGTCACCTACCAAACTTGAATATGTCCATATTTTGCCATTTTGTAAACATGTTGTCCATACAACTTAAAAAATGGTGTGGAGGTAGTCATTTTAACATATGAATTTTTTTACATATTTGTTTTAAATGCCTGCTTTAGATGATATCTGTAAATTTTATCCTCAAACATAATATAACAACAAAGTCATCACGGTCGTTCGCTACACTAGTTATATTAATAACTAGCAGCGCCCCGCGGTGTTACCCGCGTAGTTCCCGTTCCCGTTGTTTTTTCCTGGATAAAAAGTAGCCTATGTGTTCTTCCAGAATATAATCTACCTGTGTTCAAAATTTCAGCCCGATCCGTTCATACGCTAGGACGTGATTGAGCAACAAACATCCATACATTGACATTTATAATATTATAGTAGAATTAGTAGGATAAGTAGGATTCTTTGCAGATTCCGCCTGTCCTGTCATGTGATAACATGACGGTGTTTCGTTTTGAAGAGCAATGTTTCCAGTATAATCACATAGTATCTCATACCTTTAAATTAATATATATATATAGAGAATCTGAATCTCGGAAACGGCTCGAACGCTTTTCATGAACTTATGTATGCAGGGGGTTTCGGGGACGATAAATCGATCTAACTAGATTTCATTTTTTTTTAATGCATTTTATGTGCGTTTTTTAGACAATGAAAATCTGTTACATGAACATTAGTATGCGACGGTAAATTTTTCAGTAATTTTAATAGCTCAGTCGTTAAGTCGGGCGGTCATGAAATAGTAGACCCGGGTTCGCATCCAGACGGCTTCTCTATTTTTATCAAGTTCTATTTTCTTTTTTTTGCAAAAATCTATTATTCAGGTACTATAAATAAAACATCTTTTATCTCTGTGTGACAAGCGCAGTACAGTGCCCGTTAATGGTTTGTACTTTTGATGTTCATATATCTGTGTGTCACTGTGCTGTTGTGGGTAGGCAAGTCGCTTACCATCATTTCTATTAACCAAACAGGATATTTACCGCGGTTTTAAGGAGAGAATCGCCAATATTTCAACTCACTGCCCTTGCGTCTACCTTGCGTGTAATTATCATAACATATCATTTCATGACATAAATTTATTCCATTTCACTTTTATTCACAATATATTGCTATGCACTCATTGCATCTATTATCTATCATATCTATCATTCGTGTAATTGGCGTTATGTTTCAGAGAAATTACAGGGCTTAGAGATACAACAACTTAGATCTCTGGGTGACGAGCGCAGTGCGGTGCTAGGTGTGTTCTCCGCAAAAAGGAGTCAACTTCAACAGACTCCTTCTTTTCGAGGTGTATCCGTGCCGGTTACCAACCATCTCGAGCTTTTAGGTGTTACCTTGTCATCCACGCTCAACTTTGGCTCTTATATCGAGTCCAAAGCCAGAGTGGATTTTTCCTGATAGTTATAATCTTGGTGTCTTCAAGTCGAGAGTGAATCGGTTTCTTCTAGGTAAGCACGTTTCATCGTAGGCCGCATCGTCGCTTAACAACAGGCGAGATGGCGGTCAAGTGTAAACTTATTCAAGTTAAAAAAAAAAAAAAAAGGTAATGATTTGGGATCTTCATGTTCCAATAGCTGCGTGTCACTATGCTGTTATGTGGCAGGCATGTTGCTTACCATCAGGCATATGTCCTGCTCGTCTCGTAACTCTTTATTTGAAAAAAAAAATTCGTTCTAATTTAGTAAATAAATTAATGAATTAAATAAAGTGAAACCTTTAAGGTGCCTTCTAGTGAAATTCTTACAGAAAACTTATTGGTAAATTTTGCTCAGATCATCAAGAAGTTTTTACAGCACGATACAACACTTTAATAAAACTACATTTTTACAAGTCCGTTTGACGTCTCATTCGCTTAACAAATTGACATTCAGCGTGGTAATGCTACCTTAATGCCGGGGACTCTTCCAACTGTGGACTTAATTAAGCATCTTGTGCATGTATTGACCTTTATCGGTCTATGAATAATTCAGATTTGCTTAGTGTTATTAGCTAAGTATGTAGTATAGTGTCGTTTTTATTGTAATTTAGTTTTGTCAATAAATGCTCTTCCCGTACTGATTTCCATTCATGACCCAGGCTGATTTGACAGATTATTTATTGTCTCACGTAAACACTGAGAAAATGTTTAAAATAGGTAAGTTTTTTTTTTAATAAAGAGTGACGAGACGAACAGGACATTTGCCTGATGGTAAGCAACATGCCTGCCACATGACAGCACAGTGACAGGCAGCTATTGGAACATGAAGAGTCCAAATTATTACCTAGCACTGCACTGCGCTCGTCACCCAGAGACCTAAGATGTTATATCTCTAAGCCCTGTAATTTCTCTGGAAACATTGTCCTTCAAACCGGAACACAGTAATATTTACACATTACTGCTTGGCGGTAGAATAACTTGCAAAGGTGTGGTACTTCCCCAGGCGGACTCTGCTAAGAGTCCTACCACTACTTTAAAATTGATAATAGGTGGAGGAATGTTGTAACCGAGTGATAGCCGAAGCAAGGTAAGCGGATCGTAGGACGTCCAGCTGCAAGATGGGTCGACGATTGACAAAAGAGAGGCCTATACCCAGCTGTGGGATATAGATGGCTGTGGATAATGATGATAAAATACGTCGTTTATACATAGTTCATACATAGATGACGTTCCAAAGGTTCGAACGAGAAGCTTTGACTCATTTTCGTAATAAACACATCTAGGCAGTGGAATGCTATGCCTGAGTGGTTTTTTAAGATGGTTATAATCTTGGTATCTGTTAACCGAGAGTGGTTCCGTTTCTTCTAGGTAAAACCACATCGTCGCTTTCGAGTGACGATGACCAACCGAGATGCAAACAAATCATTGTAAAAAGACCCTCTGCTAGAAGCGATTTACAGAGGCGGACAGTTACACAGGAAAACATTTAATAAAAATACAATTGTATTTTATTAAATGTTTTC
This sequence comes from Ectropis crepuscularia, assembly GCA_963693475.1. Lineage (NCBI taxonomy): Eukaryota > Metazoa > Arthropoda > Insecta > Lepidoptera > Geometridae > Ectropis > Ectropis crepuscularia. The sequence goes on from OY856342.1 coordinate 21,768,367, forward strand.
CTCTAAAATATGTTAAAATTCGATAACACAAAAATTATGTTCTATTGAAAGTGTTATTTACTTTTATTTTCAAATTGATTAAGCCTGGATTAGTTTGTCAAAGCTATTCAATAAATTAAAGTTGAATTTAAAACTCAACCTTTTAGGTGGCGATGGCTGTCTACAAAATAGGTGTGGATTCAATACTTTTTATTTATTTTCAACTTTTTTTTCTATAGGTTTAATTAACTTAAGAATCTAAAAAGAGCCCCCCACATGCATGTATTACAAATATTCCCGCTCACACACGCTTTAGTTAAGTGTACGTTAAGTGTTAATCCAGGGTTCTAAATTCTGACCTTTTGGACCTAAATTCTAAAAAAAAAAGTCGCTATTTCACCTCACTGGAATAGGGTGAATACTAACCTTTAAACAGCTTCTAGATATTTATAAGATTATAGAGAAAAGATTAAAAAAAAAATGTCTTTATTACACCTACAACTGAAAATACGAGTAACAACTCAAACCTTAACACCAAAATGGTTTATGACACATTAAGCGATCTTTCTGATATTTTTTCGGTTATTAAGAGAATCACATATTTAATTAAGTAAACTAAGGTTGCCAAACAATATTATCATACATATTAACTTTGTATGTAGATAATATCTCAAAACAGACTTTAATCCAATGATTTTCCTCATCGGAGTTCATTGTCAAGAACCAACGATTAAATAGACTTTAAGTACTTACAAGCAGAGCTCCAAAACAGAGACACAATAAGTAAAACTTGTTCCCTCATTTTTATTCCGCACAACACTTGAAGAAAACCACTATTCGGATCCACTCCACACCTCTAATCTCCGTGTTCTGTGACTAGTTTTGCAATAGGACTGAGCTAAGACTAAGTTAGGACTAAGTAATAATAAATAATAGAGACAACAGGTCTCGCGTCCGCTTCGTCTCCGTACTGGTTGGATGAGGTCAAGTTCTTACATTAAATACTTGACGAATACGTTTTGTTGCTCATATCTTCGTACAGTTCGCAAAAAAGTTCCGGAACTCAAATAAAAAAATAATATAGAAACGTTCTTTATGAAAGACTTGAAGATAAGTCTAACTAATTAAAACAGTTTTTTTTTTTTCAGAGAGCGTCTGAATCGTTCCAAAGACAAATGTAAACTGGTTTGATGAAATGGTTTATCATACTCGTAATTACTTTTAAATCACGTAACACATTTGTTATTAAAAAGAGGAAAAGTCTACTAAAACTATAGAATAAGTATTTTTTAGATTATAATATCAATGCTTACAATCTTACTTAATTAATATATAAACGATAAAAGTACGAGTAGTATAGTAAGATAAAAGTCTACTAAAACTATAGAATAAGTATTTTTTAGATTATAATATCAATGCTTACAATCTTACTTAATTAATATATAAACAATAAAAGTACAAGTTGAAATTGCTTTCACCACAGTTTTTTTTTGTTGCCGCTGCTGAGACTTGATACCTTTTCTAACAAATAGATATTCAAGACCATAATCCATTTTTGGCTTTGCAAAGCCTGCCTGGGGAAGTACAATACCTTTGCCAGTTATTCTATCGGCAAGAAGTAATGGGTAAGTATCACTGTGTTCCGGATTAAAGGGGAATGTCTCCATAAAAATTACACAGCATATAGATAAATCATCTTGTATCTCTAGCGTTATGCACCTCAACACTGCTAAGTAATAACTAGGCAATTTGTACTCTTCAAATTCCAATAGCTGTATTATACTGTGCTGTTATTGACGACTTGTTACTAACTATCAGGCATACGTCAAGCTCGTCTCTTCACTTGTTACTGTAAAAAACATGTCAGCTGCCTTTTTGATGTATGCTGTACGCTGTACCCGATATGCCCAATGAATTAAATGAAATGAATAAGGCAATAATTATTATTCGTTTTCTAAATGTACGCAAGTTTGTTTCCATCTTCACTTGAAAAAAAAACTCGAATTCGTAACTGCGATGTACGAACCTACGCTTGTTATAATCGTACTTCTGGTTCACCAGTACTTCATATAAATTTAATTTTAGCATCGCTTATTTAAATAAAATCAATCTTTTATTTAATCTTTTTATTCTAACGGTACTTGGTTAGCGTCATAATAAACAACTATACGTATGTATATAATCGTATATGTCGTAGACGATATAAGTCGATAGGTACATATACAAAATAACGAGTTTATGAGATTTGAATCACATACTATTATACATCACATATTTTACCCGTTGACTACAAAATGGCATCTACATAAATAAATCTTTGTTTTTTTACGGAAAGCCCACAGTGTGTTGACGGTCTACGTAGAAGTAATTACAATGGCAAGAATTATGCAGAATGGCCAAATATTAAAAAAAAACTGATCTGGAAAGTCCAAGAAATAAAACTCAAGGGTATTTATTTGACGATTGTAATTGTAGGTATTTTAATTAAGGTTCATGGTAACACATTAATAATGGCCAACTTTATTAACTGCGTAGATAATCTATGGTTTATAACAACTTTTGAGAAAAAGACGGCATAACTGTGACAAACCACTTTCCAAATATTTTTTCAAGGCTTACGCAATTAACTATATAGAATATTTGAGCAAACTTATATCGGTAATTAAATTTTCGAAAATGTATTAATAAAGATAAAGATAAATTTATTTGCGTTCAACATGAGTGAGTATTGTAGGTGTTATAATAATACATTGTGTTGCCATGTCATGTTGTGCCGGTTAGGCGTACAAATGTTAGGTAGGTGACAATCTGCTCGTATAAAAATTAGAGTCACAGCAACATTATAATAAAACTCAATAAACGCTAACAATAATAATCAAACTAATCAAAGCTCAATAAGAAAATTAAGAAATCAATAAAAATGTCTAGAATTTTTCCTTTAAAAATCATCAACTGTATAATAACATTTATCCAATAACAAGGCTTTAAGTTTATTTCTAAATTGGTTGGCATTTAGTTCTCTTATAGGCTTTGGTATCTTATTGTATACAATGGGTCCCATACATATAATATTATTTAGCATTAGAGTTGTCTTGCCCTGATATAGGCTCCTTTTATCTTGGTCACGACGATTTCTTACAATAGAGTCAGATAGTCTGGGAAACCGCTCTCTGTTTGCCTTTACAAATATAGCTGTTTCTAAAATGTATAATAGGCACAGAAATGTAAGAATTTTGTGCTTCGAAAAATACGGCTTACAACTGTCCCTTTTTTTTAGTCCAAACACAGCCCGAATACAGGCTCTTCTGTCTTCTATATAAATATTAATGTTAATTAATATTTGTAATGGCAAAAAACTTAAAAGATACAAAATGAAATTTAAGCCTGGCTTTGTTAAACGGCTGTAAATGTTTAAGAATACAAATGATAAATGTATTTTAAATCAAATTAATGTTGTTCAGAATCGATTTACCAAACTAGGCTTTATATAATGTTTACGTCCTTTACTTCATTTGAAGTCAGCATCGTAAATTAGCCGTTTTGACTTTGTATCAAAATTTGACTTGTTTTTTACTGGTGAAACCACTTGTGTGGAATCTGTGGAATACTAAGATAAATTACACAACAAAATGTATCGTTTTTTTTTTCGGAATAGAAAATTAAGGAAGGAAAAGAGGTTTATTTTGATGGATAAAATACTAGTTTACCTCTTTAGTATAAAATTCATAACAAGAAATAGAACAGCTATGTAACATAAATAAATTGATTTATCCTTGTGTGTAATATCATCTAGGTAACTTTAAGCATACTCTCAGAATTTAAATCAACAGTTTAATTGTTCTAACTATTCGATAAATTGAATAATTAGAAGCACAATTCATAGTAGTTTACAATTTTTAATGTTTAAGATTTAAACTTTTCAGATAAAATGAGGGATATTTATAGACCTTCTGCTGACAACTGATCCAGACCGTTATTCCGTGGTGGTATATTCGCCGTTAGGCAGCTCCGACCACTGTCTGGTGAAATCTGTATCTGTCTACCATCCGCCTGATCCCAGCCCTAGAGGCAACCGGCGGATGTGTCGATACAAGTCAGCAGATTGGGACGAGATGCGCTCTTTCTTTGCGTCTTACCCATGGCAGTCATTGTGCTTCGCTTCTGGTGATCCCTCAGTCTGCGCAGATGCTGTGACTAATGTAATACGAACGGCTATGGAATATTTTATTCCATATTCCGACGTCCCATTATCCAGCAAAGCTCGCCCTTGGTTTGGTTCTCAATGCAAAAGTGCTGAAGCATTTAAACATGAGGCCTACCTAGCCTGGGTTGATGCTCGACAGCGTAAGGCAAGGGACATACACCAGAAGAAGAAAGCGTTCAACAAGGCTGCTAAGGCAAGCAAAAAGGTTCTTCAGAGGGCTCGTATTGACCACATTAGTCGAATAGGGAACAAACTAGCTTCGTACCCTGCGGGCAGCAAAGCGTTTTGGTCCCTAGCTAAATCGGTCGAATCGAACTTCTGCCGCCCCTCACTGCCTCCAATGCTAAAACCTGATGGGACACTAGCTCACACTGCATCGGAGAAAGCAAACTTGTTTGCAACTCAGTTTGCGGAATCTTCGCGTCTAGATGCTGGTAGCGCGACACCTCCCACTCCACCTGGCTGTTCGACTTTTATGTCAGAGATACGAATTCGCCAAATGGAGGTTCGCAAAGTGCTACGCAATCTGGACGTAAATAAAGCCAGTGGCCCAGATGGTATTCCTGCTGCCTCTGGTATTGAAGGCTTGTGCGCCTGAGTTGTCACCGATACTGACGCGCCTATTTAGACTCTCGCTCCAAACTGGGCTAGTACCGAAGTCTTGGAAGCTTTCCAATGTGCAACCAGTGCCCAAAAAGGGTAGTCGTGCTGACCCTGCCAACTACAGGCCCATCTCAGTCACGCCCATACTCTGCAAGACTGTGGAACGTGTCTTAAACCACAGGCTCCTGACGTACCTAGAATCGAACGACCTCCTCAGAAACCAGCAATACGGGTTTCGTCGAAACCGGTCCACCGGGGATATTCTAGCGTACGTCACTCACATCTGGAGTGAAGCTATTGAGAAACACGGGAAAGCACTTGCAGTCTCCCTGGATATCTCGAATGCTTTCGACAGGGTTTGGCATGATGGCCTTGTAAGCAAGCTTTCTAGTTATGGTTTGTCTCCTGGGTTCATTGCGGGGATATCGGACTTCTTGAGGGATCGATCCATACGAGTCGTCATTGATGGCTGCTCGTCGGATCAATTGGCTATCAATGCCGGAGTCCCTCAAGGGTCGGTACTCTCTACGACGCTCTTCCTGCTACATATCAACGATCTGTTGAAGCCCGGTATCTTTGGGTACGCAGATGATAGCACCGTTGTAGAGAGTTACATATCTAACGCGAGAGCCAGTGGGCAGCAAACTCAGGTTAGTAGTAAGATCAGGAGAGTCTGATCGAGCGTTTGAGCTTGACCCTTGAGGCGGTGTCTAAATGGGGCGATGCCAATCTGGTCAAGTTCAACGAGAGTAAGACGCAGGCGTGTCTGTTCTCTGCTAAAAGGAGTCCTTTCGAACTGACTCCAACTTTTCGAGGTGTATCCGTGCCGGTTTCTGACCGTCTTGAGCTTTTGGGCGTTACTTTGACCTCTACGCTCAACTTTGGCTCGTATATCGAGTCCAAGGCTAAACTAGCTGCCACAAAACTAGGTGTCCTCTCAAAGGTGCGAAGGTACTTCAAGTCTGAACAGTTGCTTACATTATATCAAGCACAGATTCGCTCCTGTATGGAGTACTGTTCGCACCTTTGGGATGGATCGGCTAAGTATCAGCTGGAAGCTCTGGAATCGATCGAGAGACGTGCCAAAAGGCTTATAGACAACTACACTCTTGTGCGAAAAAGACTCCAAAATCTTGAACATCGCTGAAAAATTGCTAGCCTATCGGTTTTTTATCGGATACACTTCGGAGAGTGTGCCACTGATCTGCATGATCTGATATCACCTTGTCCTTTTTTCTATCGGAATGCTCGTAGCTCGAAAAAGCGACATCGTTTCATGGTTGATGTTCCAAAGACACGAACGAAGAGATTCGTCTCAACTTTTGTGATAAGAACGTCTAGGCTGTGGAATACGTTGCCTGAGTGGGTTTTCCCCGATAGTTACAATCTTTGTGTCTTCAAATCGAGAGTGAATCGGTTTTTTTCTAGGTAAACACGCTCCTTCGTAGACCGCATCGTAGTAGATCGCGAGATGGCGGTCAAGTGTGAACCTATAAAAGTTAACAAAAATAAAAAATAAAAAAAATCATAACGTATATTTGTATGTACCTAAAAGAAAAAAAAGGTGTGTGCTTAAGACCACACGGCAGAAGTGAAAACTTCATTAGCTGATTTTTGTATTAGGTAGGTATGTCGTATTATAATAAAATATTATGGATCGTATTAGTTGAGTAAAACAAGCCAGAAATTAAAGTAAATATTTATTGAAATTTTATTTACATACAAAGTAGCTGTTACCCGCGACTTAGTCCGCGCGAAATAAGGTTGGTGAGTGTAATAGGATTTTTGTTACCGACTTTCTCCTGTTCCGTCGATTCCACATACACTACACTGGAGACTCCACTACGATTTTCTGGGAATAGTCTCTTCCTCTTATAAAGGGGTTTTCTAAATAGTTTGTAAGAAACATTTTCACTTGGATTTGGCTTCAATAGTTTTCTTTTTCTGGTCTGTTCGACGGGGTCACCCCCGTCGCTAGCGACGCTCATATTTATTTATACTATTGACTATATACAAAACTAAATATATACACAAAAGAAACGAAATATTTACACAGCAAAACTAATTAATTTGATTGTGAAAATTATAAAGCACCCGTCGTGTTTTCCCGCCCAAAGAAAAGTATTTTGGAGTTGGTAGCCGTCAGTGTTGCCACTATGTTTTTGAGCTTGTCGCCAAATAGTTATGAAACAAAATCGCCGGTTTTGATTGAATTATTAAGGGAATAACAGTCTGGAAGAATACATAAGCTTTTTCCTTCTCCAACCTTCTACACTACACTAGTATATTCCCCTTTGTCGGTAACACGTCGTCTAAATCCGCTAAAAAGGATTTAAAAATTCGCCAGTTTCAGCGACAAAGTCGCTAAAGTGTCAACACTGGTGACCGGTAGCGAGTAGCGAGAGAGAGAGAGAGAGAGTACCTATTGTCCCATGTCCTCCTCTAACAATTATCTTTCTCGGTCTGGCACGTTTGTTGACCACATTATCTTTCTCGCTCTAGCATCCCGAGCTTACCCGAAATTTCTTATCATATCCGAGCGTGATGATCACGTGATCATCAATCCATTTCACAGCCCACGAAAATTCTGTCCATAGCGCGCCTAAAGAAGTTTTCACTTCAAAAAAATAAGAGACGAGTCACATGGTTGATAGTTGTTACCGCCTTCTATGGACATCTGCAATGCTAAAGGCATGCACAGTGGGTTGCTTTCTAAGGACGAATTTAAATACCATTCTTTGGACCCGTATTAAGTCAAATTTTGGAAGAAAAGTTTCACGTGGGCAGGTTTTTCACACCTGAACGTTAGTGGTATGTGTATCTTTATTGCTGTATCTCGCTGTGGCATAATACCATTTAGCAAAGAGCCAATGTGTCCTGCACCTACATTCTGGTCAGGAGTTTATGTGCATTTCTCACTGGCAGCGTCCACTCGAGCGAACCCTCGAAGTAGCAGAGTGAGGCTCCGGGTTGCTGGTATTGACGCTGCAATGGTGAGAATGGTGATGAAAATGTCGTTGGTTCATCAAGTTATAAAAAAATATTGACCCCAGTAAACATAAGCATATGTATACAGTTAGTCACTTTAAGTTCCTTTCATTGTGACACGAAGGCCTCTCCCAAGGAGATAGACAAGACCACAGTTGTTATCATTGAGCGACTCCGTGACCCAGTGCCTAATGAACTTGAAATGCGATAACGGTTTAAGCGATGTAGTGTTTTTAGCGTAAGTAAAGGATTTTGTGCCAGTATTCAATTGCAACACTAAGTAACATTATATCTCCACATACTATAATGATAATAATGAATTGACAGATGAAAAAGGAAAAAAAAATGGATGCAGAAGACGGTCATCCTCGACACAGCACGCATTGTCAGGAGATTTCTCTCTATGGGCCCTTCACTACCCTGCTCTTACTTGGGCCCTGACCCGCTGCAGCTGGTGATCTAGGTTTGGGGCTTTAAAATGTTTTTGTGTTGAAAAACTTAAATCTAAGAAAGGAAAAAAAATAACAATAAAATAGTAGGTAGCTACTGCTCACATATAAATATGTTTCATTCATCATCATCATCAACAGCCCACTAAGCGTTCCCACTGCTGGGACTCGGGGCCTTCTCTCGCAAGGAGAGAGTTAAGGTCATAATCCACCACTCTGGCCCAGTGCGGGTTGGTGGATGACACATGACTTCGAAATATTCTAGGTACATGTCGGTTTCCTCACGATGTTTTCCTTCACCGTTTTAAGTTAGCGGCATTACGCACATGACTTCGAAAAGACTGTGGTGCATGTGGGGTTTGAACCCGGGGTCTCCGGATCGGCAGTCATCGTTCTCACCCACGACTAGACCAGCCGTAACTTATGTTTCATTCAGTTGACCAATATAAGTAGACCACCGATGGAGGTGCTTAACAAGACAATATCGTCAGCACAGCTTATGTTACAAATGGAAACTCCATCAAGAGAGCACCCAACTCCACTATTGCTGAGCTCCTCAATCAGGCAATTCACGTAGGTACAGGTTGAAAACTTTCAGTGAGTTTAAACCATCCTGTCTCACTTCACATTTTAACTTGTAAGGTTTCGTATGTACCATCAGTGTGTCTTCGTCTTCGTAATGATGTAATGTAAGTATCTCATGTCACGAGCCTCACGAAATGTTAACCTTATGTACTAATATTTTTGGTCTGCTGAACCATTACGAAGCCCTCCCTATGACATATTTTTCGAAGCGAAAATTACTTTTATTCCTAATCGACCCACTGCCCAATCAGCCCCCGAGTGGGGCGCAATTTCCTTGCAATTCGGTTAACGATTAACCGCATTAACTCACAAGTCTCGTCTGCTAATTGCATTGGCCCCCCAATTGGAGCACCGATTTGATTATACACTCGTTGAGCGAGCAAAATACTATATTATTTGGCAAGAAATGGCTGCAATTACATTATGATGGTGGAGCTACTGGGACGTTTTAGACTTTGTTAGTAATAACTTTCTTCCTCTTCCTCTAAATATTTAAATTATGTTTACTATCCAACTAAATAGAGATTTTTTCGATATAACTTTGAAATATGAAGTCGATTTTCTTTAACTAAACCCTTTTTTTCGTAAGTTTTTTGTAAGACGCTTCCTCACGTCGTCGTCTTATTTCTAGATGACCTTACCAAAAAGCGTTCCTTGAACCACATGGCGACGATGTAGTTTTTTGTTAATTATTAGTAAATGTTTAAGATTTTTGCAACCTACGTAAATTAAAGTATTCAAAAACTAAATACCAGACACTCAAATTGAAATCGAATTCCTACAAAATAAACGAATAAAAATAAGAATAGAAATATGTATTGATATGCCAAATATGTGCAACTAGTGAGGACAACTTCGATGACGAGATATGAATCTCGTCAATGTCAATAACAGAACAAAATAAAAGTAAATTAGAAATAAAAGGGCCAAATAAGTCGCAACATTGTTATGTTGAACCTAACTGAACTCAGTATACAAGAAGACGTGACAGGAAGACAACTGTGATGCCAGATCAAGTAGGCAACAAACCTGCTCATAATAAATAAATATTGCTGGACAATAATGTCAAAATAGCACAGCGCATCGCAGTACTTGAAACAAGATGAGGTCAAACCACTGCTTAGCGCTGAACTATCGTCGTAATCCTTTGAATATTTGTAAATAAGTACCTACATATGTAATTTCCCAGGTATTCCCAGAGTTGCAAATATCAGAAAATCCACGAAAAGCTAACAAATCAGCAGATTTACAAAAGAATGAGGCTATAAATTGGCGATCGAGAGAGGTGAAGGTCTTGTGGCCTCTGGCCACTAGCTCAGACTTCGTAAATTATTCTTCGGCGAACAATCTAGAAGATTTAACGACTCGACTAGCTTGAACGTAAATTTAAAATGCTGACGGTAAAAAATACCAGTGCAGTTATCATAGCCACATAAAAAGCAACGCATATCATTGTGCCTGGTTTTTAGATGAGATTGATGATACTATTAAAAGTAGTACAAAACTTTTTTTAACACCACAAAGACACACATTATTTTGGGTAAGAAGAGTTTAAATCATTCTCTACTCGTACCACTTCACTGCGATCTGCGAAGTCACCCGGAGGTTTAGAATAGTCAGTCTCTCCGTTTTTTTTTAAACTTTTTTTTCATACCCGTTTACAGTTATTGCTTGATGGATTTTTTAATCAAAATGTGTACTTCTCCAAGCAGACACTACAAAATCTAGATAGGTATATGTATATTACGCCTCGCTGTGTGTACCCATGGTTGCTCAGATGGCATTTTATTCCCCGGAAGGAATCGCTTCTAGTTGTGAATGTAATCCATACCCCATACATCATTCAACGACAGCTGACACATGTGCCATACACGTAAACGGGTACTATTTGGGGAGAGATGAACTGCTCAAAATTAGAACTTATTTCTAAGGTTACCTCCAAGCGGAACGAGTAGGACATGATACCTGATTTGCAACCAATACACCAGCTCATAACTACTGCATCACGCCGCTTTTGGAAGATGAATAGTCCAAATTATTACCTAACACTGCACTGGGTTCGTCACCCTGAGATTTAAACAGATTTTTATTTATACATATTGATAAAGACTTGGTAGAATATAAGTGAAAAGAAAAAGATAACTCAAATCCTGTACTAATGAACTATAAAGGTAATAGCTGATTTTTAAATGAGTTTACAAGGATTCTTATCGATGATAATTAAGTGGTTGTTGTTTAATTATTGATCGTTTTATATAATGTTCACGTATGTGATATTTATGATATTGTTTTATATAAGGTTCGATGGAGAACGTTTAGCTAAAAGAAACCGATTCACTCACTTGAAGACACCATGATTATATCTTTCGGGAAAACCCCACACATGCAATTCATTCCACAGTCTAAATGGTGCCGCTTTGAAATCATTCAAGTATTTTAGTCCCACTCCGTATGCATGCATTCCATGTAGTTGAGTTGCATGCTCGGGAAATACCCAGTACCCACGGTACAACACGGCATAGGCTTATCTTCTAGTACTTTCCTGTTTACAAAAAGTGTACCGAGTATGCAAAGTTCTGAGTCTGTTGAGATTTTATTCTAAGTAATTTATAAGTATTTACAAGAAATTAACTAAGAATTACATCAGCTATTTGGCTCCCATTGAAACTGAAAACTTAGGATAAAACACCACAACCGAACATATTAAAAATCGTAATTAAATTAATAATGTAAACATTTCTCGGCGTCGACATTTTTTCACAAAACGCCATCTGGCCCCTAACAAACTAAGCAAAGCTAATGTATAAGCCTATGAGATCCAAATGGCTGGCTATGAAAGGCTAAATGGCTCGTCAGGCTATTTTGTTATTTTTTTACACGTTTTTTGGGACTACTACTGTGAGATGTGCCCTTCTTTCATTCTCTGACGCTCGCATACCAACAGGCACTATATTTTAGGATTACTCATGCGAACAGCAAACACTTCTGAAAATATTGAAATATAGAAAGATCGAGGCAATAGTTCAGCATCAGCGGTGTCAGACATTATCGATGGCCCCCGGTATTATTTATGTACGTCTCTGGGTGGCCAGCGCTAGAATTGACGCTCTTGCATCGCAAACACCTTTGGCTACACTTGATTTATGCTTCCCTGGTACTTTGAGTAACGACGCCGGATATTTTTAAAGAAAATACTCGAGTATTTTCAATGTATTTTTAAAAACGAAGTAGTGATGATCGGGAACATTTGAGACCGGAACTAGGAACATTTTTTCTTCTTTTAATTTCAGAGTTAGAATATTAAATATTGTGCTTGTTTTATCTGGCGTATGAGCAAAACTACATATAAGTATTATTTACTCATTAGCGCGTCCAAATAAAACAACTCTTCAGCTTTATAATATATACATTAGACAGATACTAGGCAGTCTCACGGAGTACTTGTAGAAATATCTACAAAGGAATGTGCAATCATTACTGTGTTACGGTTTGAAGGGCAAAGCTTACAGATAATTTACAGGATAAGAGAGGACAGGACAGGATGTAAATATGTGAATCATCATTTATCTCTGGGTGCCGAGCTCAATCGGATAATACATAATTTCGATACTTCATGGTCAAATAGCTGTTATAAGTAAATATATTATTATACATTGCCAATTATGATGGGCAATTAATAAATAAAATAAATAAATATAATAGTTACAACCATATAAGTATTATATCAGCTATTTGGCCGCCATATTATAAGCTTTGCTTAGTTTGGGGTCAGATGGTGTTGTGTGTGAATTGTCCACCAATATTGTCCACCAACATATTACATTTTGTACCTTAGAACATATCGATTTCAACACGATTTTTTTTATTTTGCCGTTTCTGGGAGAACGTTTTCATGTGTTTTGTCATGTTTTGATTGAATAAGATAATTTGTACAGTTCAAAAAAATCATAAACGCACATAAAGAGGACATTCAAACCCACACTTTTCAACTTTAACACAAATTTCGCTAGCTACAATCGAAAACAAAAGTGCTGCGGCATTCCGTCCTGAAATGGCCACATTAATTCCACAGTTTGCTTTGAATACGTTCACGCTAAAAGCTTTTTTCAGAACGGTCCTGTATTGATATAAATGACTGCCGTTGTAGGATCGAACAAGTGTTATAAATCAAGTGACTCTGGTCGAATGAGATTCGCCACTCGTGTGTTACTCGATAATAAACGATTCGGCGTTTCTCGATGTCTTATTTTCTCAATCAGGATATTCGAGATTTCGTGTCAGTTCGGTAGCGATAAAAAAATTGGCAGTCATAGGAACTGCCGATAGAAATGAAAACTTATAACTCAGAATTTGATTTGATTTCTGTTGTCCTGGTATCTGGAGATAAACGCTGGGCTGTTGGAGGTAGGTAATCGAAACTCTTTACTGTTTCTGTTGCCGTGGTACCTACCTGGCCGTTTTTACCGAGTTTACCCGAAGATTTCTTATCATATCCGAGCGTGACGATTTATTTCACAGCCCACGAAAATTCTGTCTATAGCGCGCCTAAAGAAGTTTTCACTTCAAAAAGTATCTTAGGCGTTACTACACTTTGCACTTTTTAGCACACTTTTAAGCATAACCAGCTGAGCTTGTTCCTACTGCTGGGACTCTGGGCTTTCTCTTCCAAGGAGAGTGTCCAGGCCATAATTTACAATGCTGGCTATTTGCGGGATGGCGTATGTAGGTATGACATACGTCGCCGTCGTCGAAAAACATCGTTCTTGGAACCCGCCGATTACCTCGCCATGATTTCCTTCAACAGCTAGCGGTAATGAGAAACTTGTAGTGATTGGAAAAATACTCAGATATTTTTGTAGGATTGGCGAAAGCCAAACCTACGTTCTCACGATTGTGATATCAGACTTTCTAGCCACTGTACTACCACTTATTTCACGGTTTTGTTAATTTTGTACCTTTGACGTTTGATTTATAAGTGCCTCACAGAAAAGTTGTATCGTACTAGAAATCCAAAGGTCGTGATTTCAATTCCCAACTAGAAAATATACTGGTGTGAATATTACTGCTATTTGTTCTACTGCGCACTACGAGTAACATACGAATGTGTTTACTGTGATACATATAAGTATTGTATCCACCAGCTCACCAGCTGGTAGCAAAGCACAAAGTACAAGCTTACTGTTGTAAAGTACAGGCTTTTCTTACTTTGGAGTTATACAGTGTTGTGTGAAGAATATCCGCCAATATTTTGAGAAAGGGAAACAGATTTGTATGAAATATTAACTTAAAGCAGGTTCCTAACAGAAAATTTAATTTAAAATGCTCGTAAGGGTAAAATTGTTGAAATTTTTATATTACCACTATATTACCAATAATCTATCAATGTACACAGCGAAAACAAAACATATTTTTAAATTCTTATTTCTAATGTGTTTTGTGTGTGCTATTTTATTTACCTACGTAAATTGATCATCCTGGTGCTACGAGTATATTATTGAAATGTATCTGTGTTTTATTATTATCTTATAGTAATGGATTGATGTGAGTGTGTGTGATTATAAATAATACCTACCATTTACTGATATAGTTGCTTCATTAATTACCTGTTGTATAATTTATTGCTATGGCTGAAAAATAATGTATGGTGTCTTAAATTATTTTTATTAATGTTTGGCTGGGACATTTATGGAAAAATCCCATATGATATCATTCAGGTTCGCTACACAGAGTGAATCAAGAGTGACAGTGGTGACTGAGATTATGTAGTATGTACAACAAAGAGTATAATTACAGTAATACTTCTTATTGTAAGTACATATTTTTTTTTAACGGGCGGAAGTTAAGTTATTTATTTAGAGTTTTAAAACGTGTGTTAAGCAAAACGGCTGACGGAAAATGTCTGCGAGTATTGGGGCCTTATTTTTAGGGATATTGCCTACAACATACGTGAAAATCACTTATTAGAAAATACGCGAAGTAAGTAATGTTTGTATGTACCTTCATTGCCCCATATCTCAAAATTGACCGTCTAAGCAAGTTAGCGAGTAAGCATGTGTTCTTAGTACGTACTAACTCTACTCAATCGTCCACATTTCATTCATGAGAAAATACGTGACGTCTGGCGGCCCTGGGATCTTACTCTACAATGTTTCCTCTCTATAATATTAGTGTAGATGTAGAATAAATATCTAAATATGTCACCATTATAATGTCAACCAAAAATAATAAATTAATAAATATAGCGTTGCACTATTTTATCATTAATTAAACTAAATTGAATGTCAATCTGTCTCAAACACGGTGAAGGACAACAGCATAAGGAGACCGGTTTGTTCCAAGAATATTTAATCATAAGTCATCCAACCCGCTCCTGGCCATCGTGGTGGATTATGTCCACGACTCTCTCCTTGCGAGAGAAGACCCTTACTCCAGTTCCAGCAGTGGAAACATTTAGTGGGGTGCTTATACCATGCTTATGCAATGTGAAACTCACTGGTTTTTTTTTTATATTCTATTCATTTTCTATTTTAGCAGCTGCAACCCACTTCGTACTCTCTCTGGGTCTCTCACAAGGAGAGATTCGGGGCCATAACGCACCACGCCGGCGAATTGGAGGTCGATAAATGACGCACGTCCTCAAAAAATGTATTTCTTGGAAGGCGCCGATTTCCTAATTATGTTTTCCGTCATCGTCAAAGCCAATGATGATGACTAACCTGTAACTAGACTATTAAAAAACCCGACTAACTCAACACTAAGGCCTACTGTCCACGCACGCGTCTTTTGTCGAATGCATGCATCCTACGAACAAACGCAAGACGTGCGGCTGTCGTGTCGTTGTCGTTTCGAGGACACAGGCTTTATTATTTGTACGTAAGATGCAAGCATTCGTCTTGCATCCGACAATTGTCGAAATCGTGCGGATGTCGTGCAGCTACGTGGATAATTGGCCTTAGTCAACACGGCTGTTTTCAATCTTCCATTTGGATTTTATAATATTACATTTTGGATTTTGAATACTTTACAATACTAAATTTTCTGTTGCGTAGGTATACATATTTAGGAACATAATATAGATCAAAACTTTTTTATACAAGATGGTTCTACACTTAACTTGACTGCGATAGGTTTCTGTTTACTATTAATTAGAAGACGGACAAGTATCGGGAAGATAGATAATTCCACAGTCTTGTAGTGCGTATAATAAACGCACCTAGATTCTGAATTATTAACCACATACCGCCCTAGTCCTACAATTACCTCAACTCGTAATGAAATCATTAATTACTATTTTCCTGTAAATATTATCAGCGCTTGTACATAAACCGTGTCGCAATATAACTGGTGGTTAAGTAATTAACCTGACATTACGTCTAGGTTAATTACCTTTAAATTATTACCTATCGTAAAATACTCATCCTATACGACTAGTTGTATTAATGTCATAGGGGTGAAAAAAATTGAGGTTCAATAAATTGGAATAGTTATGAACCGGGCTGAAATTAATAATGCAGATTGATTGCAATGTATAACAGCGCCTAAGCTGCGTTTTATCCCAAAAAGGGTATTTACCTTTCCTAAATTCAAGTAAACAATATTATACATTGTCGAAGTCGTGTGGAAATAATAGTTTGATCATAAAACGGTGTACTTGGATGAGTGGAATTACCCTTTTAATTGTTCATAAACTACTTTTTGATCCGGAAATGGCGGCATTAAAGTCTCCTCCGATAAGTATTTATGTATTTAGGATACCATTTACTTTTCGTAGGCTACAGCTATTAACATATTTTTTTCAGGAATTAATAAACAAATTTTAGTCGACATTTCTCACACAACTCCGTCTAGCCCCAAACTAAGCTAAATGTGTGCTATGGGAGCCAGATAGCTGATAAAATATACGTATTATGTACTTAGTTTGTTTTTAACGGGCAGAGCCTTTATTAACAAAACTGAAATACAATGAGAACTACACTACAATACATACCTAACTAACTACTTACACTAAGCACACCTGAATTAAATATCTACACTTATGTAGTTGTAAATACATACTCATTAGACAAAGAAACACCAAGAAACAGAACAGAGATTTTTATTCATCTGCACTGGGTGGGAATAGAACCCGTGACCCGTGGCTTACGTCTTTACTACCAACATATTTAATACCACTAGACCAGCCAAATAATAGTAGATTGCTCTCTTTATCCAGAGTACAATTTGCTTTATTTATGTACTTTATAGCGTAAGAGTTCTGGTATGGTGTACAGGCCTGGTACTGGAAGTGTATATTAGTGATGTGATATGCGTATTATAAGTTACGGTGGTCTAGTCGGGAGAACGGCGGCTGCCGATCCGGAGACCCCGGGTTCAAACCCCACACGCACCACTGTCTTTTCGAAGTCATGTGCGTAATGCCGCTAACTTAAAACGGTGAAGGAAAACATCGTGAGGAAACCGACATGTACCTAGAATCTTTCGAAGTGTCATGTGTCATCCGCCAACCCGCACTGGGCCAGCGTGGTGGATTATGACCTTAACCCCTCTCCTTGCGAGGGAAGGCCCCGAGTCCCAGCAGTGGGAACGTTTAGTGGGCTGTTGATGTTGATGTTGATGCGTATTATAATTCATTTTTAACTTAAATGCGATGATGAATTGTTTTCCCTTTGTTATGGTCTAAATTTCGTGCGAAAAACCAAAGCAAACAAGTATAATTTATTTAACGCTGTCTCAGAACTAGATTGGCCCTGTAAATGGGCCGGTAATGATGCCGATTGCCCCAGCCCCTTAATTTAGGCCCTTCAGGATTGGATTAGAACCAATCATTATTAGAAATAATATGGGGAGAGTCTATTTATTTTGAGAAAAGCGAATTAGTAGTGTTGATAAAACATTGTGAGGCTGGTGCATATAGTACAAACTTATGCATAAGACTCACAATTAGGCTCATAATCATTATTATTACAACAAAGCTCATAATTTTTAAACATAAATAATCATCATACTCATATTTTTTAAATGTGACTAATATTTCACAAACACATGAATAGCCCACTAAATGTTCCCATAGCTGGGGATCGGGGGGTCTACCGCCGAACGAAAAATGTCATAGCTTTGATGTTTTTCTCTCTTTTCTTTTCGCTTGAAATGATAGCGATAGCAATAGCTACGCTAAAGCCGTTAGGTTAAGTAAAGTTAAGCGGTAGAAGGCCGGGGCCTACTCTCGCTAGGAGAGAGTCAAGGCGCTACCACCAAACTATCCCAGTACGGATTGTTGGATGATTAATGACCTCAAAATATTCGAGGTAGGTACATGTCGGTTTCCTCACGATGTTGCATTACGCACATGACTTCGAAAAAACAGTAGTGCGCGTGGAATTGGAGCGTGGGTGCTCCGTATCGGCAGTCGCCGTTCTCCCGACTAGACCAGCCTAATATTCATGTCGATAAAAACAGAGTTTCTTAAGATTAGTCCTATTCTTAATTATACACGGACGAGGTATCGTGCAGATTATAGTAGGTAATTATTAATTGTAACCAACTGACGGATTTAACAGGCAAGTGCTAGGTTCTCTTAAAATGTATCTAAATCTAATACGTGAACTTACGTATCACGTATTAAGTTTTGTACTGAACCATTTTGCGATGGTAACCGATTGTGGGCGCACTCCACTCGAAATCGAAATAGACTACCAAAGGCGGAAAATAAAGTCAGACTTGTCAAGTCTGTATTATTTTAATATGTTCGCGATTTGAACACATAATGTAAACACTCAAGACTTAATCACAATCAACAATTGACAAGTCTGACACAATAAACTAAAAAAAAACTGCAAGAACTACACGGCACTTTTTTGTTTGGAAAAACTGCTAAAATAAATACAAATCATAACAAAAAACAACAACAATTGTTTAGAAAACTCACAAATAATTACTGTCACCCTCATTGTTTCTTGAGTTACAGCTCAATAAACCCATTCTGAATGTTCTTCTCAAACAATATGAGCCTATAACCGGTGGAATCAAACAAGAAGACCCAGGTGGCGAAGTCGCATGCAATTAAGCCAAGCCATTACAGACCGTATCGTCTACTTTATTGCAGCATAAAGAAAAGCTAACGTAGTCTTCGCGAATCGCTTATATACCGTGTGTGCTCTCAGACTTTAGGGAGAGTTACAGCCTCCACACCCATCCCACTTTATACTATTATTATTCTTAAATTACCAAGTTTAGTAGCATCCGATGTGAAGGACTATGTTTCTAGAAAAAATAAGAGTGACGAGCGCAGTAATGGTTTGACCCCTTCGTGATACTACGGGAGAGTTACGCTGTTATGAGAAAGCGGGTTGACTACTTGACCTACCTACCTACAATTGATAAGTATTGGTGAACATTTCACACACAACACCATCTGACCCCAAACCAAGCAAAGCTTGTACTATGGAAGCCAGATGTCTGATATAATACTTCTACTTGACTGGTCTCGTGGCTTAGTTGGTAGTAGCTCTGCCTGCGAAGCCGAGAGTCGTGGGTTCGATTCCCACCCAGTGCAAATATTTGTGTGATGAATTCAAATGTTTGCACTGTGTCTGGGTGTTTCTATGTATAATTAGTATGTATTTAAAACTATATAAGTATTATATCAGCTATCTGGCCGCCATCACACAAGCTTTGCTTAGTTTGGGGACAGATGGTGTGTGAATTGTCCACCAATAAACCAATAATATATTTATTTTTAAATAAATACTTATTATACATCGAAAACACCCAGGCACAGTACAAATATTTGAATTCATTACACAAATTTGTGCTATTGGGGATCGAACCCACGACCCACGGCTTCGTAGGCAGACTTACTATAAAAAAAAATGTAAACATGTGTTAGAGACTAAAGCAGAAGTTGACAAAGGTTGGAAAATTTAAGATAAATCGTGTTGGTAACGATGTAAATTAACTTAAAAACAAAAGAGAGAGACGAACTTCTTTAGCATTCCATGGATTGAATCACCGTGCGGGTGCCGGGTCCATCATGTGGCAGAGAGAGAAATCTCGAGTAGACCCCGAGACTTGTGACTCGGGCGTAGGTTTAAAAGGGGCCCCTTTTGGTGACGTACGTCAACACTCACCTTCACTACTCGTATTTCTCTCCCTGCCCAGCCAAATCCGGTATGATCCTACTAATGCATTAAGTTCTATACTAGAACGAGTATTTAGATACTCGTTCTAATTCTGGACAAGCCAAGGTCTTTAAGCAGGTTATAGAGAGATTTTGCTGGTATACCTCTCGCTCCTACTTCTACAGCGTATAAATTAACTACAAGTTAAAAATAAACATAAAATACGTTATTATTTCTAGTACCCAAAGCCTCTAAGCATCATTTCAAATGTTTCGTAATACCCACCACTGAGTAAGATCGGCCAGTTTTTGACTAGCCAATTTTGGTCGTCAGTGATTGTCGTTGCACCGTTTTCTTCAGTAGCACGTCTTACATTCCACCTTATGGAATACTAGTATGTTTGTTTTTCTTTAATTTATCACAGTTATTACCCAATTCAAATTAATGGTCACAAGTTGGCAATTCAGTTAATATTAGTAACTAAATTAATGATACCTTACTTTGAGCAAAGGAAGAGATTTTTTTTAATTAAGAGTGACGAGACGAGCAGGACATGTGCCTGATGGTAAGCAACATGCCTGCTACATGACAGCACAGTGACACGCAGCTATTGGAATATGAAGAGTCCAAATCATTACCTAGCACTGCACTGCCCTCGTCACCCAGAGATCTAAATCTCTAAGCCTTGTAATTTCTCTGGAAACATTGCCCTTCAAACCGGAACACAATAATGTTTGCCCATTTTACAATACTATAAAGTTCTATGGTCAAAAATCGCGATTGAATGGAAACAGTGATTTTATAAATTCTCAATTCAGTTCAGAGTTCAATTCGGTCATAATTCTCCTTGGCAAATCCGCTGACAGTCAAATAAAAAAAAATAGCAGTCATAGGTACTGCCAATAGGTGTACAATCTTAAAATTTTAGTTTTAAACATCAGTAATGTTCTACAATGCGTCACCTTTAGAGCTATAGAGGCGGCTAAAGAATTTTTATTTCAAAAATCTATACCTTAAATGTTGGTGTCGTATACTCGTACTGACTGTAAGGCATAAAGGGAAATTAATAAGGCTATTTCGTAGAGCGATTGAACAGACAAATAGCGGACACTAACCCGGGCAAAGCTCCAAAGATATATACGGGGATATTGAAAGTTATCGATTCTGAAACCTGTTTAAGTATAAACTTCAATTTGTGCTTAAACTTTACAGAATGCAAGGAGGGCTAAGTTTTTGAATACCCCTTTTAGTAGTTTGAAGTTAGTTTTTAGTTTGATTTAAGTGATCTAACTTTGATTTTGTTTTCGATTCTTCGTAATTATTCTGTCGTGGATCAACTGTTGCGAATAAAGTCTATTAGAAGTTTTGCCTTCGTCTGATGAATAATAAAGAGATTTTCAACGGAGGCATGGAGGTGTCACAGATCGGGGGGTGTACCACCTAACTGGAATGGTAATGGCTTTCATATTGGGATCTCTTTCTTTTGACTTGGAAATAAAGAGATAGGAAAAGCAGAGCTATTACATTTAATATATAGTCGTCATTTAGTTTTGAAAAAGCACAATAATAATAATAATATAGTTTTAGTATAGCTGCCTAACTAAATCGACTTCGGCTTTCCTATTGCCGTTTCTTTAATTTCAAGCGAAAAGCAATGTTATAGCTAAGACAGTTTTAGATAAGCGGTAGTCCGTACGTCAAAATACAGCCACAAAAACTATTGAGCTGAGAATACAGAGGTAAGTAAAGGGTTAATACTTGATATCATCATCATCAAAATATGCATAATTTCGCCCATAATCGTCCACTTTTATTTTTACTTTTATAAGTTAACACTTGACCGCCATCTCGCCTGATGTTAAGCGACGATGCGGTCTACCATGGAGGTGTTTACCTAGAAGAAACCGATTCACTCTCGATTTCAAGAAACAAATTCAATTTCAATTGTAACCATCGGGAAAACCCACTCAGGCAACGTATTCCACAGCCTAGACGTTCTTATCACAAAAGTAGATTTCTTCCTCTTCGTTCGTGTCTTTGGAACATCAACCATGAAACGATGTCGCTTTTTCAAGCTACGATCAGTCCGATAGAAAAAGGGCAAGGTGGTATTAGATCGTGCAAATCAGTTGCACACTCTCCGAAGTGAATCCGATAATAAATTTGTATATGTATGTATTTGTATACAAACCCTCTAAGCTAGCAATTTTTCGGAATTGTCCAAGACTTTGCAGTCTTTTTCGCACGAGGGTGTCATTGCCTATGAGCCTTTAGGCACGTCTCTCGATCGATTCCAGAGCTTCCAGCTGATACTTAGCCAATCCATCGCAAAGGTGCGAACAGTATACTCCATACAGGAGCGAATCTTTACTTGGTAAAACGTGAGCAACTGTTTAGACTTGAAGTACTTTCGCACCTTTGAGAGGACACCTAGTTTTTTGGCAGCTAATTTAGCCTTGGACTCGACATACGAGCCAAAGTTGAGCGTAGCTGTCGAAGTCCAAAAGCTCGAGATGGTCGGAAAGCGGGACGGATACATCTCGAAAAGTAGGAGTCTGTTGGAATGGACTTCTTTTTGCGGAGAACAGACATGCCTACGTCTTTCTCTCATTAAACCTGACCAGATTGGCATTTAGAGACTGCAACTTCACTTAAGCTCTCGATCAAACTCTCTCTCAGTGCCTGAGTTTGCTGCCTATTGGCTCTCGCGCTAGATATGCCACTGCTGGACATAGGTTTATCCTATAACACGCCACGTCCCCCGATCCTCGGCTTTACGTTTCCAACCACCACCAGCCTTTAGTAAAACGTCACTCCATCTAACCTCAGGGCTCGGTTCCTCAATCAGGGTCCGAAAAGTTACAGCAAAAAGCAGTAGCTGAAAAAGACACTGCACTCGCGGAAACATATCGAGTGTGCAGAGGTATCTCAGAAGCACTCGTAAGAACACTCAGTGCTGCTGCGCGGGGCTTATCTCAAACACAAGAGAGCTCAGGTTCTCGGATAGCAGCCACTGCAGGACGACTGCAGACTATACGAACGAGAGCTGATAAGGGATAGATCGATTCGCCTCGATATATTACGGCTTCGGGGCCTCGGGATCATGCAATAAATGCATTCGTTGAATTCATAGCCACACTAAGAGGTACTCGAGAAGTATATTTCAAGACCTGTGATAACATCTTACAGGCGTACAGGCTAGGCAGCGATAAAATACTGCGAGAGAAACTCGAGGAAGCACAGGCTACCATATACAACAACGTCACCTCCCAGGTAATCAGGGGAACAATGATGGGACAATTCGAGTATATGATGGCTTACAGTGCAGCATGTGGTTTCGTGGCTCTGGACAGGGTTGAGCCGAGGCGAATAGGAAGACCCAAGTACGCGTCACCACCAACAGATCCCATTGTAGTTATCGCCCGGTGTACCAAAACAATGCTGGATGACGGGATCCTTGATATGGCTAAAACTATAGCGAGGAATCCAGAAGCCACAGCAAATTGGGGAAGCTGGAAGATACCAAAAATACAATGGATTAACGGTGTTCCGGGGTGTGGAAAGACGGCATGGGTTATCAAACAGTTCAGTGTGGACAAGGACGTTATCATCACGACCACATCAGAGGCAGCAAAAGATCTGAGGGAGAGGCTATCTGGACGCATTGGTAACCAGGTGCCAGGGTGCGTACTATGGCCTCGGTCCTCGTAAATGGATTCGACAGGGTTTTCAGCCGCCTTTTGGTGGATGAAGCTCTATTTAACCATTTTGGAGCCATCATAATGGCAGTGCGCCTGTCCAATGCTGGCGAGCTTGTCCTCATAGGAGACATAAACCAGTTGCCTTATATCGATAGAGAAAATCTCTTTGATATGAAGTACGGTAGACCTAACCTGATAACTGAAGTCTGCCAAGAGTTGTTGTGCACACACCGGTGCCCAATGGATGTCGCGTATGCGCTGAGAGAGATTTACTCCGGAATATATTCCTCAGTTCTATGTTTGAGGTCCCTGGAACAGAGACGGTACACGGGTGCTAACATTTCACGCACTCTCCCGAACACCCTCTACTTGGTTCACACCCAGGAAGAGAAGGAGATCCTCATTGGCCAGGGCTATGGGGAAGGCGCGGGGTCCTGCGCACTGACAATCCACAAGGCTCAAGGACTAACATTTGAGTCAATAGTCGCCATTAAGACCAAGGCAAAGCTTAAGATACATGAAAGTGTTCCGCACGCAGTTGTGGCTTTATCTCGGCACACTGGGACCTTTGTCTACTACACCGATGACGTCGAGGATGATGCAATTTGTCGTTTTGTATTGCGAACGTCGACCGCGCCAGCTAGTGCCATCAGAGACTATAACTTCCAGATGGCCATTAAAGATCAAAATGCAGCGGTGATGGAGGCTCTGGGTCGGGGTGAAGCTTTAATTGCAAAATATGTTTAAATAGTTTAGTTTATAAATATGTAGATGCATGTTTTTTTGTTTAGAAGTCTGATCTAATATTTAAGTCTTCCTGCATTATACAAAGGAAAATAACAAAAAAGTATAATAATGTATAAAACGTTAATGGCATGGACCTAGGAGTCCGTGGAGGTGAAATTTTTCAAATAAAATAAAAAAAAAACCTCAGGGCTCGCTACACTACGTTTGTCGATTAGCGGCCTGGAGACTGCTAATCGACCTCTATAATAAGAAAACTAAAAAGAACTTACGCTTCTAACTAGACACATCTACCTCACCTTTCGTAAGGGAGATTTGAATGCTCCTTTTTATCACGCACTATAAAATAAAAAGAATATAAATCTCTCATTCCGTGTTCAGTAAAATCGAACACTTAGATTTGGCCATCAAACTCGCGGGCACTCAAAAATCCATTTAAAAAATACCCATTTTATACCTTTCTAAGAGAATTGGCTATTTTGCAGAAAGGGTGTGTTTTGGCGCTATTTGGATAGCTTTATCGCCTTTGAAAGGTTATGTTGCATTAGGAATACGATCCCAAAGTTACTGCTGTATTGTTATATCAGTTTACGTTACGTTGTAATCGTAGCCCCTATACTGGGTGTTCGGAAGGCAATACCGCACCTCTACCACCAAACATATTGCCTACAGAATTGTTTTTGCTCTTTTTGAAAAGCAATAGCAATGATTCAAGTTACGCCTGTTCTAGTCGGGGAGAAAGGCGACTGCCGATTCGGAGACACCAGGTTCAAATCCCACGCGCACCACTGTCTTTTCATGTCATGCGAAGTCATGCGTTATGCCGCTAACTTAAAACAGTGAAAGAAAATACTGTGAGGAAACGGACATGTACCTAGAATCTTTCGAGTTAATGTGTCATCCACCGACCCACACTGGGTCAGCGTGGTGGATTATGACCTTGACTCTCTGTTTGCGAGAGAAAGACCCGAATCCCAGCATTTAGTGGGTTGCTTATGCTCGTCAAATCTCCGCCTGAAAGTCCCCATCAGGCTATATACGCAGTATTTTTTTTTTGAATTAGCAAAATTTTAACAGGTTATGTAGACAACATGGCACATTGTAACTGTGCAATAAGTATCTTAAAGAACTGTGACTAGTTGAAATTTACAAAAATCCTACCTAATAGTAATAGGTCATATTTGTAAACAAAACACTACGACGTCATTAGGTATTAAATGTAAAATGACGTTGGAGTATTATTCTATTTTGTACAGCTATTTGCATCTCTCTCACTGTTCTGTTCTGTTCTGTTCTGGCCTACCAGCGGCCGCTTTTCGCCCGGTACTTACGACAACCGCGCGCGCCTGCCGTGCAAAACTTTTTATAATTTCAAATTATGTAATACTTTTCCTTCGTAATTTCATGGTCCTGGATCGGCACAATTACATTCAATTTAGTTAGTTTAATCTTTACACGCTAGATAGGGTTAAAAAATAACGTGTTTTTGGCATAAATATGCAAAAAGTGGTAAACAGCTACAATCAACAATCACTAATTTACTAAATTATTTCTTACAGTTATATACTATTTTTTCTAAATAATTTCCAGCAGCATGATCGATACACACACACACGCCCTTTCAACCAGGCATGCTACTGGTCTGGCACCTCACTTCGTTTTAAGACTCGTGCAGTGTCCGATTCACCAAAATAACACGACGTATTATTTCACTTTCAAAAAAAAGATCACTACACCTGTAACGTTTTACTAGTATTTTTACCGCACACACTATCATCAACTGACCTTGACTGCGATCGACACGTAACTAAAGAAATGCAAGTGATGATTACATTTGTCTTTTAAGTAACATGAGGATAAGCGGGAGTCACAGTTGGGTGGTCGTGACTTTGACCATAAATATCATGTAAATAAATAGCACTGATACGAACACTACAAAACTCATGCG
The DNA here is from genome assembly GCA_963693475.1 of Ectropis crepuscularia. NCBI lineage: Eukaryota > Metazoa > Arthropoda > Insecta > Lepidoptera > Geometridae > Ectropis > Ectropis crepuscularia. The sequence continues at coordinate 21,794,685 of OY856342.1, forward strand.
TGTCAGTGACTATAAATTGGATAATTTCTGTGACATTTTTATTTCATCAGATTTTCGGTTGTTTTCAGCTTGTGATCAGTAAAGGCCAGGTCACACAGAGGCGATCCGGTAGCGATAGCGATCCGATACCGAGTATGGGATCGCGCCCGCTTGCTGTGTGTCAGGTTGCATACAAATTCGAACATTACAAAAAATCCCGTCTCGCTATCGGATCGCCTCTGTGTGACCCGGCTTTAAAGGCAGTAAATAACGCTGTAATATTGCGAACGAAAAAAAAACGTTGGATACTAGCGGCATTACCACGCTGTATGACCAGGGAAATAACGATAATAGCAAAGGCACAACCTTTCTTGTTTGACAATCGAAGTACAGCAATATAAAGTCACTTCATAGACACTTATTTGTATCACATTCTATTCTACAAAGCAACGCCTTTGTCGTTGTTCCTAGAAGACCTGTCAACAGTTTACGTAGTATAGAAAGATACATTTATCAATATTTATCCAGTTCACATGCACAATATTTACAATTTGCCAACTGAAAATTGGCAAAGAGGACGTAGCTACAGGATAATGTGAGAAAAAAAGACGAATTAGCCAAAGTTTTTTTTAATATAGAGTGACGAGACGAGCAGGGCATGTGCCTGATGGTAAGCCTGCCACATAACAGCACAGTGACACGCAGCTATTGGAACATGAAGAGCCAAAATCATTGCCTAGCCCCGCACTGCGCTCGTCACCCAGAATGAGAAGACATAGAGTAATGTTTGCACATTACTGATTGGCGGTAGAATAACTGACAAAGGTGTGGTACTTCCCCAGGCGGACTCTGCTAAGGACTCTGTTTAAGTCCTCACATAATTCACATGATACAAATCAAATCATAACCTTTACAATAACATAACATAATACATTAAATTGAAATAGAATGTCCTTGCAAGTTTTTCCTTGTCTAGTATATAATTATAAATGGATCGGACTTAGCGCTAGACAAGTATTTGTTTTTTTTTTTTGTTATGATAGATTTACAAAAAATATGTTACAAAACCGGTAAGTTTCAGTACCTATCTGTTTCCAATTTCTATCTCTTTGATATCACATGTTTTTATTTTACATTAGGTATAGAGTGATGAGACGAGCAGTACATGTGCCTAAAGATAAGCAAAATGCCTACCCGTACAACAACGCAGCCATTTGTGTTTGTATCTGTAGTGCAAATGCAAATCATCACCTAGCACCAACGATATTTAAACAAATAATAGGTAAGCCTAGCAGGATCACGCTAGTCGCTCAGAGATGTAAGATGTTTTATCCCTGTGCCCTGTAATTTCCTGGAAGCATTGTCTTTCAAATCGGAACACAGAGAAACATATTTCAAATATTGTTGTATCAATTTTATTTTACTGATTTGGTAATTAAATGGTTAGAACATGGTTGTTTTTGACTTCTGCTATCTCAGAAGATCAAAAGTAGTATTTTGGTTTAAGAATCAGTAGTAGCTACCCGTTTCCAACAGTTAAAACACGGAGGAGTTTCTCATTTCATGTGTATGTTATGTTTGTTAATCATGTTTATCACCTCAGAACTTCGTCATATTATATAGATATATTTGAAAAATATATTTTGTTTTAAAACTTGTTTTCAATCGAGTTATAAAAAGAGCAGTATCATATTTTACCCTGATTGTATTTTCTGTGTTGGTCACATTAAAATATAGTCAATCAGTCAGTTCAGTCCTACATAATTATATTAACTAAAAGTCAGTACCTAGTAGAGAAATTTGATGTTATTATCTTACAATAGAATGATCTACGGTCTGATCTATTTATGAATTTAGTGAATACGAACACCTTGTATTATTATTAGCTATAAAGTTATGTTATTGTGCTACGCCAGGGGTGTTATTCTAATTCAACTGCTTGAGGTTAGTTTTAATCGCTACTCATAACGGTTTACAATGCAATAATAATTTAACTCTGGTTGGAGGCGAGACGGGGATCAAAATACGAAATTAATGTTTGGCTAGGAAATCTTGTTTGCATTTACATTAATGCTTGGGCGTTTGTTTCATTGTTATTTGATTTTAAAATCCGGGCGACTGAGCTGGAATGGGGGCTTAACTGTAAATGCTTGGAGCTATTTCGTTGGTACATAGTTTTATTTTAGTGTTATTGGACGAGTGCTTTAAAAGCAGGGTGTTAAGGTTCATAATACATACATAACACTCAGGTGTACGCAAAAAGTATTGGGCCAACTTTATTGCAATGATTGCAATCAGGTCTTCAAAAACAAGTGTGATCTGGAGAGCCAAATCAGTGCTAGGATTAGCCCACAAAGTTTAAATAAAAAAAACGGCGGTAAGGGTCTTCTGTCACCCAGCGCCTGGTCTAAGTAATACAGAAAATAAATTTAACAAACACAAAACAGCCGACAATAAAAAATGAACCCTATTTATTTTAAGTCACACAGAAATATTTTTTGTATCTAATATGTGCAATTCAAAATAAATAAGGTCCAAAATAAGTTACATCAAAAACACGAAACGGATTAAGTAGCACAAAGTGCCTGCGTAATATCAGCTAGCAACGTGCACATTCTCGGATGATCTCATCTCGAAGGGGATGGATGACGTCATCTACATCCACCCTACGCACAACTTGGGCAATAGTTACTGCGTACAAGGACTTTAGGGTAGCGAAATGAGTCACCGGGTCAATTCAAGGAGCTTTTTACATTTCAGTAGTAAAATAGGGTCACGAAAATTGTTGCAATAGATAAGTGAAGTAGTACACGTGAAGTTTTAAATAAATCTTAATATTAAAGAATTCCTACAACTTAACTTTCAATTTGACTTGGGCTTTAAGTACTCTATAACCAGCCCACTTCATATTTCCACTGCTGGGACTCAGGGCCTTCTCTCTAAATAAGAGAGACCATAGCTCGCTTGCTATAAGGAAGCAGTAGGCGTAAGACACTTAAGTACGATGTAAGTTACAAGGGTTCGGTGGGTAGTAGATTCCACTTGCGGTCAACTCTGCCATTAGTTCCCTTAAAAAAAACCAAGTAATTTACGACATACGACAGTAACCAAAATAAACCTAGTTTTTTTTTTGGTTTTGCTGGAGGAAATTTAAGAATAAACAATCATCAAACAGAAAATACAACTGCGACGTAAACGCATAGTACCTACCTATTCAGAAAATCGTATTTTTTTAGTTTTTAGTTACGGAATATTTTCCGTAGTAATGTTATGGAGAGAGTACTCAAAGATATCGACTTCAAAAAATTGCTTAATCTATACTGTGTTTTTATTTATTTTTATTTTATAGGTTTACACTTGACCGCCATCTCTCGCCAGATGTTAAGAGACGATGCTGTCTACGATGGAGCGTTTTTACCTAGAAAGGTACAAGTTCGCGCTGAGACCGCGACGCGAGACCGCGACACGAGACCGCGACCGGAGACCGCGACAGGCACTTGACACTATGGAATTGTATGGACGCCAGTTCGCGCCGAGACCGCGACCGCGACCTGTCTCGGTCTCCTGTCGCGGTCGCGGCGCGAACTGGCGTTCATACAATTCTATAGTGTTAAGTGCCTGTCTTGGTCTCCGGTCGCGGTCTCCGGTCTCGGTCTCGCGTCGCGGTCGCGGCGCGAACTTGTACCTGAAGAAACCGATTCACTCTCGATTCGAAGACACAAAGATTGTAACCAACAGGGATAACCCACTCAGGCAACACATTCCAAAGCCTAGACGTTCTTATCACAAAAATAGAGTCAAATCTCGTGCCTTTGGAACATCAACAATGAAACGATTTTAGTGTGTAGTTTAATTATAGTGTTTTATTTATTTTTAACGACAATAATTGGTTTTCAATCGACCGCTATATCTTGTAATTTTAAGTGACGAATGACGATGTGGTATACGATAGAGCCTGTTTATGAAGAATACTCGAACCAATTCTCACAGACCTCACAATTTTCCAATTTTATTAGATATTAGATGTACGTAGTGATTTGGATTCTTTCATGTTTCAAATAGCAAGTAGCGTGACACTGTGCTATAATGGGCAGGGGTGCTAGCTAGGGGTATTACCACAGGACGTCTACTCTAATTCAACGAAAACGTAATTTCGAAATAAACTCGCGATTTTCCAACTCCGATTCTACTTCGATCCGTCGTTTTGTCTGTTTAAATGTTCTAAGCCTGCTCTAATTAGAGTATGCTTAGAACATTTAAACGTCAAACAATGTTGTATCGGACGAAACAAAGTAGAACGAGAGCAGGAAAGTCGCGAGTTTTTTTTCGAAATTTCGTTTTCGTAGAAACAGAGTAGACGTCCAGCAGATCAGAAAATAGTTACATATTACTCTATTTCATAAAAATAAAATAGCCACAACCTCTGTCAATATAGTTCTCTTCACAAATCACTTCAATGGATCCTTCATCGAGTTTTACAAATAAATACCGAACCAACAATAGTTTTGTGCAAAAGACTTAATCAAGCAGATTAAAGCCCCTTTCAGAGATTCTAGATACACAAACATAAAAGGTTTTTTCTCTAGGAGTATCAAATTCAATAGGTTTGCTTGGGTAGTTACTTAAAATAATCCCATTGAATTCAATTCTCGGAGAAGTAATGTAAATACTTAAATCAATTTTATTTATGTCTGGAAAACAAAATTTTTCGAATATGTCTTTCATACGTATTATACGTACGTTTCATTCTTGAAATCAAATATTAAATAGGTTTTAGCATATTCTAATAACATTTGCCCGCGACTTTGCCTGTGCAGAACTTAGGAAAAAGCTATCCTGTAAAGAACTGCATGTTTCGGGATAAAAAGTAACACGCGTGCTATTCCTGAATTTAATATAAGCTTAAAATTTCAGAGTGTAGTTCTTACAAAGTGATTGAGCAACAAACATACAAATTTTCGTATTTACAATATTACTAGCATCCTGCGGTTACACTCGTGTAGTTTACGATGCCTTTATTTTACCGGGATAAAAGTAGACCAATTGTTTATCCAGACTATGAACTAACTATTTTGCTGAAAAGAGTAACAAAGATCCATAAATAGGTACAAAATTTCACATTTACAATATTAGTGGGATAGGAGGATGCGGATGTGTTGAGTGTAACCATTTGCTTTGTTATATAAATGGTGTTTCCTTGTAATTTTGTTGTATTGATAAAGTTCTAACGGATAAAGTTACTAATGCTCTGGTTTCCTAGGATTACGTTGCCGTCACATAGCGGACGTAATGTAGCGGTGAATGACGTCACGAGAACGTTGTCTATGTTAACACTATGGCGCGGTTTGTTAGAGGACGGTGATTGGCAACGTAACGTAAAGAAGCGGTGACGCTATTTGAAAGACGGCCGTCTTGACGGTGTTCAATAGTTCGTGAACGTTTTTTTCGAACGTAAGATTATAGCGGTGAAGCCATATTGATATATTTTGAGTTTTTTTTACTGGACCGACGTCCGTACGACGTACAGAATGGGTTTTAATTCCAACTGGAGCTGCGACGACGTACTAAAATTTCTAATGCGCCTTCTATACCACTCGGTTTGAATAAATTATCTTCTACCCTACGATTATTTTCCTCTTATAATAGTTCATCCTCCAAGTAACTGATTAAAGCTAAATTATACCATACTTGATTAAATCAAGGTCCTTCTTTTTCTCTCCTGCTTGTTGAGGTTGCTGGCTGACGACGTAATATAGCGGCAGTGGAACTTTCCACATGTCGTCACCGTAAAGACGGCCGTTTTTACGTACGTCCGTAATATTACGTCCGCTATGTGACGGCAACGTAATCCTAGGAACCCAGAGCATTAAGGCTGGTCTAGTTGGGAGAACGGCAACTGCCTTCGAAACCTCTGGTTCAAATCCCACGCTCACCGTTATCTTTCCAGTCATAATCGTAATCCCGCTATCTTATAAACTGTAAAGGAAAACATAGTGAAGACACCGTGTTTTTAGAATCATTCGAGGTCATCCACCGACCACACAGGGCTATCGTGGTGGATTACGGCCTTGATTCTTTCTTTGTGAGAGAAATTCCCGAGTCTCAGCAGTGGGAACATTTTATGGGCTGCTTAAGCTTTATTTGAATAAAGAATCAGCCTAATATTTCGAATAAGCGTTGTGTCTAAGTGCTTAGGTACTAGGTATTAGATAAGGTCCTAGACAACTAATAAAACGCTGCGTAATAGCAGAATCCTTCTATTAAATGAAATCCACAGTCAATATTGGTTTTCATATTCGCAGACCAGATCTAATTCCGCAGAGTTCCGCTATTTAATTCTCTAGCCCCTTATACGAAATGGTGAGCAAAGTTGGCTCGGCAGACAATTTTATAAATAAGTAACCTTACAAGGCACCTTTGCTATTTGTGAGCTTGTCTGTGTTTACTTGATTCCAAAGTGGTTTTCTTTGGTTTGTGATTTTAAAATAACAGCATAATGGGAAATTTTCAGAAAAACTTGCAAACTCTAATCGATAATTTTAAAATGTGTAATTAAATTAGCACTATCCTAGACTTGGCGTGAAATTTAGGAAAGGGCGTAGGTAGGGGGACTTCGCGTGAAATGTAGGTCCTTGAGGAAGTCTGAACTTTGTTTTGGAAGTACCTATCATATTTATGTGTTATTCCAGACTGTAATATTAGTTAAAATTTCAGACTTATCTGTTCATTTCTTACAACGTGATTGAGCAACAAACACACAAGTATCTACTAAAAGGCTCTGCATCTAAAAGGTTATTGTTTAGTATTACTTAGTTAATTGCAATTATTATTGCAGGTTTAATCTTAACATAATATAAATCCAGTGTCATGATGTGTGTGTGTGTGTGTGCGTGTGTCTGTGAGGGAGGGAGGGTGTGTGGGTGTGTGTGTGTGAGTGCGTGAAAGGGTGTATGTATGTAAGTTCCCAATTAACTCTTCACCAAGTCCACCAATACTTTATAATTAATAATAAATGTATTACTAATGCTGATTGTTGTTGTTATTGATTGTAAGTTTCATAAGCTCCGAACAGATGACGCCTCAAATTATATACAATATCGCACCACATTGTTTGTCTATGATGAACTCCAAGCCTACTTACTGAACCGATTTTATTGATAAAAAATGCAGGATACAGATTATAATTAATTTACAGATAACCATTACCGAAGTATTTACAAGTTTAGTTACGACGTTGCTGCACCGTGCAAAAAGATTTGAGAGTACAACTTAGGTAGGTAACTATTTTCTCATCAGTGGTAGGTACAAGGTGTAGTACCTATAGCCTACAGATGCCAAAGATAAAAATGCAGCGATGAAAGAAGCAATGAATGGGGCACAGTTGAAATCAGAATCGAGAGAGCTTATTTATTTACTTTATATAAAAATAGGGATTGCGTTTGTGCCTCAAGCACTCATGGTAGCTGAAAGGTTTCTCCTTTGCCGCTGCGTCGGGCGGTGGGTCTATTTCTTTCCTCAAATATGGTCGAGGAGGTCGAGGAGGCGGTAGCTGAGGCTAAGAACTCATAGAGCGATTTTCAGCCGCGCCCGCCGCGGTTCCACCGTGTGAGATTAACGCCCGCGACTTGGCGGGTGACGGGCGGGCGGCGACCACGCGGAAGCCGCGCGAGCCGCGGGCGTAAAACGCGACGTGAGTTGTGCTTTCAATCTTTACATAATACATAGATATAATCTGCATTCTACAGAAGATGCGGGCCCGAAACCGCGGCGGGCACGGCTGAAAATCGCTCCATGGGTTCTTAGCCTAGCACAGGAGGCATACTCGTGAACGGGTGCTGCTTGTGAAAGCTAAATAGTTCATGGCTCCCTGGATGATACTCACATATAAATAAGAGCTAAACTCTAAGACTTCCATGAAAATGTCAAACAAAAATGTAAATTCAGACAAAGAGCACGGACGCTAGTCTGTGGTAGCAAAGGTCTAAAATGAAAAAAAAAAAATAGAAAAACTTACAACATTCCAATTTCCGTTGTAACCTTTTCGTACTTCACGTTAAGGACAAAAATACCTGCTCCTAACTACTCTGCTCTGCGCATATTACTAAAGGATTTTCTCAAGCCTGCCTCACATGCAAATATTGGCGGTGACTGATCTCATCGTGGTTATGAAAGAAATGTTCAAACGAGGAGATTTTCGAGGATTTAACTTTGCTGTTGTAGACAGCACACAAGTCTAGACATATCGGGCCAAAGTCATTGTCAATTCAACATATTTTACAATTTAAGAAAAGCCGCTAGTTGTCTTTTTGGTGGCCTAGCGGCTGAAACGTCTAACTTCCCAATAGGGGGTCGTGGGTTCAAACCCATCTGAGTCAGCACATCTGAGTAATTTTCCAAGTGTAGATGTACGAGTTTGTCATGTCCACTGGCTTCAATAGTGAGTAGTACTAACAGTCCCGTCGTTATATATTTATGAGTGTATAATGTATGTAAGAAAAAATCGAAGTCAACTAAAGAAATTGTCTGATTTGAATCCAAAAGCACATCATAAACATAAAATTATGTTTCCTAACTGCAGACTGCAAAAAAAAATGGTTGTCTGTAAAGTCGGTTTACTGGCGATAGTTGAACGTGACAACTTCAACTACGCCTTAGAGCGAGGTAACGACGCATAACGTCATGCGGTGAGGTAACGGCGTTAACGGCACATGACGTCATGTTTTGCGGGCGCGCAGCCGGCTTCATCGAATTATAAGACGTTGTCACGTCAAAAACAAATAACTCTTGTAATGGTATTCGCTTCTATAATTTAATCCCTGTACAAGTGGAAGGTCTCAATGAAACAAGGTTTAAAACTGAAATTAAAAGCTACCTAATGGGCAAAGCATATTACACTGTAGATGATTTTGTAAAGGACAGTAATGTTTGGAAATGGAATATGTCGAAACTGGAACTATTGAATAAGGTCAAATAATACTGGACATTCATGTAAAATTTGTATAGGTACCTACTGTATGTATTAATTATTTTGATAATTTGTATTTTGTCAGAACAAAGCCTTTTTACAGCTGCATCTAATTGACAAGGTACGGTAAAACTAATGAGCTGTAAAAGGTTACAGCTGATTAGTTTTTATTTGACATTATTTTATTGTGTACACAGAATAATTATCTATAATTTATAAATTGTAAGTGACGTTACCAAGTGTTCTTTTGAAATAATGGTTCGAATAAATAAATTGAATTGAATTGAAGAAAATCATACATAGTCAGGAAATCAGCCACAAAAACTTTTTTTTAAGAAATTAATAAAAAGTGACTTTATATAATTATCCTACCAATATTTTGAGTTTTAATTGTACTTATACAAGTAACGTTGTATAATATCTCTCTAACTTTGAAAAATGCTAAATTATGTAAAACATCACTTTTCTTGATGGTTTCTATCTTGGTGTCATCAAATCACTCCGTTGTAGACCCCAGGTATAGAATAGATAATATATCAGACTAGATGGCGTGGTGGTCAAATTTCAACTTTTAATAATGCCTATAATAGTTTTAAAAAAGCTTTACGTATAGAAAACATTACCAGTTACTTTTTTGAAAATACATTATCTCCGAGTTAGTGTGCAGAAGTCAGAAGGTTCATTAAACATTTAAATATGTACATAAATAAACATTTGAATTTATCATTCAAACATCACTTTATTTAGAAGCAAATATTATAACATTTCCAAAGCTAGTCCAGTCTGTTTATTCTCAATAAATTATACAAAACTATAATGTTGTTTACACGATGCACTTTGATCTTAATTCAATAATATCGATGCTTGGATATGCTTTCGCGATGTCTAGACTTTAATTGACATAATGCACTCTATTCACATCTTGATATTTTATTTTAAGACAAGCTCTATATTGATTGAGCGAAGATCAGAATAACATTGTAACTTTATAGGTATCTCTAAAAGTTGTACGGCGAGTCAAAGTTTTCGTAATTTCACAGAGTGGACGAGTATTCACTCAGTTTGCAAGATAATAAGGACCGACTGCATTGTTAGCGTTCAGGACTTTTTGATTAATTCATTTTAAATTAGGTATGTATATTGTCCACTAGAACAGAAGTTAGTAAATTTGTGGTCATATTTATGAGCAATAAATGTTTTTGAACTTTGATATCATACGACTTACAAGCAAATCCTAAAACCGGCGACGCATTCACACTGACCAAAAGCTTGAACATTTTCTTATATCGTTGCAACACTTGTATATTGCTGCTTAATTTATTTGTCGTAACTACCACACATATTTATTAATTCTAACTTATAATTACGCAATTTAATGTTACGCTTGTTATATTAGATACTAGATACCTCACTAGCAGTGCCCCACGGTTTTAGCCGCGTAGTTCCTGTTTTCGTTATTTTTCCAGGATAAAAAAAACTGTGTTATCTGTTATAAAAGCCTATGTATTCTTCCAGACAGAACTGTGTTCCAACTGTGTAAAAACCTGAACGGATCTATCTGAAATTCTAATTTAAGTCAATTTAAATTTAAAATTAAGTAAAATTAGTCCGAAATAGCACATAGGCTACGCGAAAAATTAAGAGTTCCTAAGGACCTTTTTCTTAATTCTACCCTTATAAAGATTCAAATGCTAGTTTATTCAAAAATAAATTATTTTGGAGAAGTTTAAAAATTGTATTAGTAACTTAAAACCAATCACAAAAAGATGTACAAGAAAAGCAAAATCGAGACTAGTAGGTGGACTAGACTTTCGAAGTGCCAGTATCATGTGATCAAATCCTGCTACACCTGTTACAAAACAAAAGTTTAGTCTTTCGAACTACCCAATAGCCACTGAAAGCTCACTCGAAGATAGTTGACACAACTTTTCTCCTAACACGTCCTGTAAACTGTAAACTTCGTAACTAGAGATTTCCACGTCCACTCTAACTGACAAACGTTTGGTACTCAGCTCAACTTGTTAGACAAGTAAAAAGAAAGTCAGGACCAGTGCTTGAGAATGCAGAACGCGAAGATATGATCTATCTAAAATCTACTTAAATATAAACCTTGAATATTATAAATAACTTCATCGCTTAACTCAATCGAAATGACGGTCAAGTGCAATCCCGTCTTGTTACAAAAAGTCCAATCCTAAAATAAAATTGGTGTAGTCACACGTTTATGACGTCAAAATAAATCAATTATTTTTGCCAAAATTATGAAAAGACAAGCAGTGCCCCGCGGTTTTACCCGCGTAGTTCCCGATTCTGTTGTTTTCCCAAAAATGAAAATAATCTATGTGTTAATCCACACTATTATCTTTTTATGCACAAAGTTTCATCGAGATTCTTACAGTAGTTTTTCGGTGAAACAATAGCAAACAATCCCGAACTTTCGAATTTTTTATATTAGTGGGATAATTATGATACGTAATAAAAAATAGAAAAACAATTCAACAAATAGGTAGGTAGACTATGGATCGAAGTTCGTAAAAACCCTTGAAGTTCACGTACTGTTATTAAGGAACTGAAATCCATTTAAGGGTTGTTTGAAAATAAATCAGAGGCGACGGCCGCCGAGGTCGTTCGACGAACTCTCGAGTTTGGGAACAATTGGTGTGGGGATGTAAATTAAATCGAGTGCCTCTGTCGCAGACGGCTTGGAAAACCTAGGCAAAGTTTGCGACACTACTCAAGACCTGTGGCGATAAGATTGAACTACGTTATTCTCGTATAATAGGACTAAAATGCTGTAGAGGCACTACCCGTCAATGGGAAGGCTCATTTTAAAGATCTGCTTGACTTCTACATTGGTTTTCGAAATTCAGGCAGATTGCGTTTAATAGTATGCATCACAATTTTATTCTTCTATGCAATTGCTTTATCGTATAATACACTGGTACGAGTATCTGCCCTCGACATCATCTTTGTAGAATTTAGTAAAGGACAATTCCACCAAGCCGTGTAGGTTGCGTGGTTGTAGGCCGTTGTAGGCTTGGAAGCGATGCTGGTGACTAACGCGCAAGTCCTACCACTACCAAACAAACAAACATTCAAACATTCGTATAAACTTTCGCATTTATAATATTAGTAGGATTAACGAGGGAAGCAGCTGAATGTCACAAATGTCAAGCAACATTGTTAACACCCGCAGCACGATTCTAATCTGTTTATTTCGGAGGTTGAGCTGAAATAGACATTAGGGAAGTGCTCTTAGGATAAGAATTCATGGACCGATTTTCTCTCGCGACCGTCGCGGTCATAACACTACTCTTTTGTATAAAAACTCACGAGACTTCTTTATTTTTGCGGTTCCGTAGCCGCCGCGCCGTGCCGCCCGCGCAGGAGCCGGGCGTAAAACGCGTCGTGAGTTGTGCTTAGTTTTAGGGTTCCGTACCCAAAGGGTAAAAACGGGACCCTATTACTGAGACTTCACTATCCGTCCGCCTGTCACCAGACTGTATCTCAAGAACGGTGATAGCTAGACTAGGCTAGGCTAGGTAATAGTGCTGTCATCATCCCAATGGTCAAGTTATCCCACTAGAATAAGTTCTGTTCGTTATTCCACTATAATCTTTGAACCATCTCAGTCGAGATCTACAAATAGGGTTTTAAATGAACATTCCGGGCTGCTGAATGTCACAGAGCTCTAGCAACACTGTTAATACCCGCGGCACGACTCGCGTCTGTCCACGATCTTGATTCATGTACACGCTGCATCGGATTTTCCTCCAATCTCAAATTACTGATGATTCAGATAAAACTGCCTGTTTGGTAGCTTTTGTTACGTAGTCGTGAATTGTGACTACTGTCGAGAGTCTGTCTAAAATGTTGTAATCGTTTTCTTTATTTTATAAACAAATAGAATGTATGTGATAAAATATTACGCAGAGTCCGCTAGTAAGCGGAAAAGCACGCCTTGTTAGTCATCACTGGCTTGTAGTGCTAGGATATTTCTGTTCTTTAATATGTTAGTAGTGATAACATTACCGAGTGCACAATAGATGGTTTCTGCCTGTCAGTCAACAAATATACAAATTTACAGTGTTTTTTTTAATGTAAGCAGAGCCTTTTTGTGATAACTGTATTCAATTATTACAATACCTGCCTCAATGTATTGTGATAGAAGTTAGATGTCGGGACCAGCTCGAACACCTCTAGTGCACACTCTCCAAAACGACTGTAATTAATATATGGCCAAACGTTCATTTAGAACTAGCAACTCGTCTTCTGGATTACCCTGACCTGATCTATGATATCTCGTTCTCTAGATTACCCTGTAACAAACTAAAATTTCGGTTGCGTCTCGACATTGAACTTAGTTTCATCAAAGCGTCTCGATGGGTGTTTGGGCCGTTTAGACTTTTTTTACAATAAGTTTACTTTGGACCGTCATTTGATCAACTATACGTTCAACAATGGAGCGCATTTACCTAGAAAAAACAATTTTACTCTTGATTTGACGGCCACAAATATTGAAAATATCCACAAGGGCTCACCAACATGTCTACCATCTAACTCTCCTGCTTTCTGCTTTGCTTTAATTTGTGACGTCATCGGCCAATTTAGTAACGCCAATGAGAGCAGACAGCTACATCTGCTTTCCGTATGCAGCGGAACTGAAAGCAGATGTAGTTGTCTGCTTTCATCGGTATTATCAAATTGATCGATGACATCACAAATCAAAGCATAGCAGAAAGCAGGCGAGTTAGGCGGTAGACCTTCCGATGTGGCGTCGACATAATATAAAATATGTGTATCTACGCAGGCAATCATTGCAAAGGCCTCTATAGGCAATCATGGTAAAAAAATCTCTAGTAAAACATTGTTTCATCAAATAAATTCATAGCCATCAACTTTATCGTGGTACCCACAAAATGCACCATTTGAGATATAATAAAGTTTAAAATTAAGTCCTATATTGTAACAGATAGCTTTTAAACAAGATTTGTTACCCAGACGCACTTCAACTCGTAGCTTAAACTTAAGCCCATTAAACGTCTCTCAGGTTTTTGACTTAAACTTAAACCCATTATAAAATGCGAGTTAACGCCCACTTTGACAATAAACAGACCACAAAGAACCTCAGAACTTTCAGACAACTGTATTTTAACGACCGCCCTCGACTTCGAACTAATTTGTCGAAGATTGCACGCATACCTCCGCTAACAGTACGACTGCGCAGCTAAGTAAATATGTCGCAGCCGAATTCTATAATTCGCCGTATTACCCAAGTGCCCAGGTGAGCCGTCTCAAGAGGTGAAGGGTGGTAAACCACCCCAATAATATTGTGTACGATTCCTCCAAACTCCAAAATCCACAGTCACTGTAGCAATTTAGCTACACAAGGCTAGTACAGTATTCAACGCCATAGTTTTTGTAATGTCGGGCAGCGCCATCAGTGTTAAGAATCGGAACTAAAAATTGTTAAGAGGCGGCTAATCTCGCGCTTTATTATATTACGGCTAGCCGTTTTGAATGACGTATGGCGTCGAATACATGCCGGCTGTTTTTTATTCAGCCGCATTCAATCCGGCTAATCGTCAAAACGGCGCTTTACAAAACGGCCCTGCTTTTCAAAACAGCTAGCCGTAATGTAATACGGCAGATTATGCAATCCGGCTGCGACATATGTATATACGAGGCTACATACGAGTGTAGCCTTCTAGACTTGAACTCGTCTATTCTATGCTTGAACCACAAAAGTCAGTACATATATGTATATTACAAGCGCGCTAGAGCAACGCACAGTATAGACATTGTTGACTGGCCTCGTGGGCTTAGTGGGTAGTAACTCTCTGCCTGCGAAGCCGAGAGTCGGCGGTTCGATTCCCACCCAGTACAGATATTTGTGTGATGAATTCAAATATTTCTACTGGTTCTGGGTGTTTCTATGTATAATAAGTATTTTGCAACTATATTATATATTTTTAAATACAAACTTATTACATAGAAAACATCCAGCCAGAGTACAATTATTTGAATTCTTCACACAAATATTTTCATCTTATCTATCTTAAATATTATCTAGATTGCTATGGTCATGTCCGCGCCCTCCGGTTTCACCCGCGTAGTTTTCAAAGTGAGCTATCAAATTCTGAGTTATTAGTTTTCACTTCTATCGGCAGTCCTCTTAGCTACCAATTGTTTATTTTTTGTAGTTAGTGATTTTAAAATTTAGTTTAGACTATGAAATTTACAATACTAAAACATTTACAATAGCGCTAATTTAAGAAACGAAATTCACAGTCATTGTCAGTTCATATTTGAGTATGAACATGAATATGAACTGACATTCTCAATTTCTCAAAAACCGTCAAACTTTGTAGTCGCATCAGTTGAAGAGGAGTATTTCTGGAATCCGAGACCGAAATTGGAAACAAAGAATTAGTTCACAGTTCAACTTCGACTCACAACACACAACAGGCAATAAACTAAGACACGCTTAATAATAATTCTCTTTCATTTTTCTAAGAAAATGAGTTGGAATGGAATCTAGTAAATATTTGTAAAGTTCCTCAACGTGTAAAACGTTGAAATTTTAAAATTAAAAAAAAATTACGGCGGTTTAAAACTGTTATTGTTTAAGTATACTTTTTGATCATTTTGCGCGGAGTCTACCAAAATGGACTAAACGTTTTAATTTTTTTTTTAATCTTGTAAACTTGAATCCACACACTAGGTATTTGGTAGAGAAGTACACAAGGAGAAACATTATTTCAATACATTATTTTAAAAAAATATTTTTTTTATAGTCTTATGTTTAGTGACTCTAAACCTACGTGAAGATAGGGGTATAAGGCTGTGAATAAGTGACTGAGTGGTGGACGAGGCAAGGCAGATGAAGAGTTAGTTGTCCAGAAGCAAGATGGGTTGATCGTTGCTATCGCAGTTCAAACTAGGGATGCTTCTTGACTTTGATTGCTATCTCTCTTTATTTTCACTTTAAATTAAAGAGACAGCAATAGTATTGTCGTAAGTAATTTTAAGTTTAATTATCCAGTCGAAACTCGATTGGCACAGACCCGAGGTAAGCTCCATAGTAAAAGAGACGTGTAAACCCAGCAGTGAAGAATATAAACCTTATAGTTTACAGTTATTATTTTTTTCACACAGCCAAAAATGTGTACGGTTGCCTGGCAAAAATTGCTCTAAGCGTCTAAGTGATAAGGCCGTCAATTAAAATGTTTAGTTTCCAATTAATAGTTCTTAATAGTTCTTAAGTTTCCTTAGTAATCTTTCTGCTTTGTTGTATATTTTGAAGAAAGAGTTTTCTTATCTTATTTTATCTAAAAAGTAAACACAAATAATACGTCATCTGCTAAATACATATTTCTTACTAACCGGCAAGATGCTCAAAAACCGTGCATCGGAAACATATGTATTTCATTACCTAACCTTACCTGACTGTTTTTTCCCGTGTACCTAGTTTCTGTTTTTAGGGTACCGTTAAAAAAACTTAAACCTATTAAGGTGCGTCCCCCAGCAAAACGAGTTTTTTGTCGAGTTTTCAGAGCTATCTACTCATTAGCCAAAACATATATCAACTGGTAAAAAATACATTAAACTTCTACAACTTCTTGGCTTCAAAATGTTTTTTTTTTATTTTTTTTGATAATTGACTTATTGTTTAAATAATCTCCTCACAACGAAACCATGAAAAAATTAAATAATTGTAGTTATCGTGCATCTCCTCGGAAAACCTCCATTATTTTGATTTTGTACTTACACCAACGGATAGACAATTCCATTACGAACATTTTGGTAGTTTAATTTTTTTCAAAAGACCAAAATCTGATTTTATAAAGAGTGTATTCTAAAAATTGAGCGTAAAACAGCGGCAAATCCTACTGTTTATCTCTTGCTCTTTCTTGCGGTTTCTTGCTATAAGGTAAGAAATACTCAAGGTCATTTGCTCGGGGTACGCCCTTAATTACTTACTATGACTTGTCGTGGTGTCTTTCTGTGTATTATTATGACATATTTTGTACTGTATCTTTTAAAATAAAATAACTTTGTTAATGAGAACTTCTTAGGATATTGTTACTGTAAATTTAGCAACAAGTAGTAGAAGTAATGATAAATAGAAAAAACACATACAATTTTTCAATTTTTACCAAGTCAGAGTAGGTACCTACGGATTACGGCCAATTACGAGTCACGCTTACATGGCTTACATTAAATATTTCTAACTGGATAAATCGAATTTCTATGTGTATTTATGCTGTTCGGAACCTTTTAAATGGAAGTCCGAGAGGCTTCTTGACCCGATTGTTTTGTATTTTCCTCTTGGACTGCAATTCTATTGTTTGATGACGTATCCTAAATTTTCCTGCTAAACCGTATAAGTACTAAATTAGTCATTGCAACGAACAATATCTAGGACCTAGGAATTCCACAGAGAGTGCCTTTGAACTGACATCATGATGGGTCGAGAAATTCTAGTGAGTGTAAATATCATTTTACGTATAAGCCAACGTAATTTTCCTTCTTTTTCTAATTAAAAAATTGTCGCTTTAAGAAACACTTTGGTTCTGCCTATAGTAACATTCATATTAATTTTACAATTCATTTTGTTATGCAATTTACACTTCAATTATCGAGTCAGCTAGTTCTCGAACGATTTTAATTTAACTTCAGTCGAAATGGTATCGGGTTGCACTTGGAAGTCAAAACATCTACTCAAATTATCTGATTCATCAAATCCTAAGTCAAATACTCAGTACATTAGCGTAATGTCTTTACGATTCCCAAAGCAAATAGTTATTATTTTATGGAAATCCCGCATACCTATTCGTGTCTAATTTGTATGATGTCACAGTATTCAATTCATTACGATGCTTACAGGACGTATAAATAGTATTAAAGTATTTATCTAATCAATAGCAGTGTTCCATAGGATTACATATGGTGACATGGCTTATTTTTCGTCACATAAATCGATTCGAGTCTGATTTTGACCTCTTTACAGGATCCTACTGGCGAATAACTAGTCTTGTCAGGCTTTCTACCGTCACGTAATAAGCAATATTGCCTTTTGTATATCGGTTTAAAACAATAGCTTTCATAGATAAAAGGGGTTTAAAGACGATAAGGGCCTGAAAAGAGTGAGTGATGAAATGATGAATAGTAGATCAAAATGGAAGAAGAAACCGAAGCGGCCGACCCAACATAGCGTGAGAAGAGTAAGAATTCGTTTAGAACCATGCTGTGCTGGATTCTGTTAGTTAGCCTTGTTGGTCTTTTTAAAATTGCGCAAAAAGTACTAACAGCGAAACTTAATATTAGAACAGCAGCTACTCAAATAACCTGTTGCCTACACAACTATTTAAAGCCACTAAAATTTCCTGATATCTGAACTGTCCTCAAGTTTTGAAACCGCTGCTTCGGTACATCGTAAAAGCCACAGTATTAATTAGAAACATTTGGAAGTTTGGAAACAAGCATGACATCACGCTGCCGTGATTTCGTACAAGGTTTCTTTGTCTCCACGGTTTTAAATCTGACAGATATGGTGTAAATCTCTGGAGCGCTGACAGCCGTCTCGAAATCTCGAACCCCAGAAAATATTATTTCTTTGTTCGTATTGCGTCATTGCCGTAGAAGCTTATGGTGGCTACGAAAATTCCAGAACGGGAGCCATTGGCTTGTTTTATAACGTGTATTGTTTATTTATTTGGATTTCTATTCATTGAACTTCTTACTTATTTAACCTATAGCATGTAATATTGTTTTTTGTTCATTGATTATCGTTGATTGTATTGATATAACACAGATTGATATATAACAGTATATTTTAATACGTAAAGCCAAAACTTTGTACTGTTTTTCACGAAAATTGCGCTGACCGAGGGGTATGAAATTTCGCACACTTACAGTATTTAGAGGAGTTCAAAATGCCAATATGTTTTAAAGATTTCATAAAATATGCATAAAAGCAATAAATAAAACGTTACACAGAATATTACAATTCTCTCATATTTTTTTTTTTATGGAATACATTATTTTGTGAATAAAACTAATTACATAGATATTTAATTTATTTTTTAAAATTATTAATAACTTAGAAATAAGCCACACACAAACAGAAAGATGCATGTATTGTGCTCCATCATTATCACGTTCTCAAGTAATAAACACTACCACAGTCTTTCATTCTACTTTAAATAAAAGCGGCATCACCAAAGATATACCTACTTTTCGTGTTCATACTACCAAAACTATTCAGTATTCTATCTATAGTGCTCATACTGATTTATATGGACGGAACCACATTTAAATGGACGGAATCCGGTAGATATATGTTTTGTGCAACACAAGCTTTTGTTTTTGCCATGTTGTTTGATCAGATATGTGAACCAAACAATATATTAATCAATTTTAATTTTGTAACTGAGATTTCCTAATTCCTGCGGACATGTTCAAGTATTTTATTTCTTATCAGTGATATATCCGACTTGAATTTAACTTGTGATAAACCGATGTATGTGGCTTTTTGTAAGTGTGCGACTACTATTTGCTTTCGGTTTGAAGTTATCTAAATTGTATCCAGCAGAGAACACTCGTTTTAAAGTTGTTTCATTTAATTTTTGAAGTGAAAACTTCTTTTGGCGCGCCTAGACAAATTTTTCGTGGGCTGTGAAATGAATTCTAGCGTCACGCTCGGATATGATAAGAAATCTTCGGGTAAACTCGGGACCACAGCCATTGGCTATCTAGAAATGCGTCATCCAATGGGAAATGCTAAAGGGGCGTGGCTTGCCCATCATGGCATGGCCATCTAGAAATGCGTCAGCCAATGGGAAATGCTGAGCTTTTCTAGATGGTCATGCCATGATGACCATCGGCAGTTCCTATGACTGCCAGTTTTTTTTTATTAAGCAACAAATAAATATAATTGTTTTTTCTAAAATCTAGGTTTTGTGTTTCACACTAACCCTTGCCATCCAATACACATTACACATTTTGTGCATGTGGTGAAGTGATGAAAACAGAGTGAAATCTCATCAATAGAATCTTTGAAACGAAACGAAGGATAGACAATATAGATGCCTATACAGGGTTACTGGTAATCAGCCTGCATCCGTTTAAGGGCATGTTCTGTATGTTTAAAGAAACAACTTTTGTTCTACAACTTTCGTTAAAACTTAATAGATAACCCAAAAAAAAATGTATTTGTTGCCCTTTTTTCTACTGTTTAGCGACTTTTTAGTGTTTATTCACTTCGGTACATCATTTTTTGCGCGTTAAAGAGCGTACGCGCTCTCGTTACGAATTGTTACGAAGAGTTCGATACTTTTAGACCGAGCAAATGCACTTTTTATTTATTTTGTAAAAGAAAAAAAAACATTTTTTTTTTAACTGTAGAACAAAAGTTGACGTATTTAATGTACCTAACATCCCCTTAAAAGGATGCAGGCTGATTACCAATAACCCTGTATAAGTGTGGCTTGGCTCATTATACCCACTCGAGAGTTCAAGAGGCGGTTTGATTAAAAAACGCATACAAATGGATCGCTTTTCTTGATGATGTCTGAAGCTATTGAGTCCATCAATCAAGGCTATTGTGAAGTGGATATTGACGATAAGTACCATAACTCACATTAGTAACACATCAATGTAATGTGAGATTGTTCTATTTGATCTGCACGTTTGGAAAAGTATTGCAACACGAACAACTGATAAAAAACCGTAGTCAGTGAAGTGCTAACTACAGGATCTTAATGGAGAACTTTAATTTTCAAAAACCCGACTGCAAGAAATCAACAGATAAAAAAACATTAAGTTTGTTATACTATCTAAGGACACTTGGGTGTTTGAGTCTAATGATATTTTGATTGTCAAAATCCATACAGCCATTTAGAATACACGTGGGAATAAATAAATTTACAAACATACAAGATACGCGCGAAAAACATAACCTTTCTTTCAGTCGGGTAATAAAGGATATTGAGTATTTACCATACAGGTCATCACAAAATTTAGATTTCCGAAATATATTTTGTATACGAAATTTGTAGAATTTATACTCATACTCATTTATTACATACTATCCGTAGGTACATGTCAGTTATAAGTTTCCATGCAGTTATTCAAGCCAAAAAGAGGGGTCAAACTCGGTACGGGACAATCGATATTCAACATTTCGTAGTACATAGTAAGACTCTTTGCGGATTTTGACTAAAGAAATACCTATCACGCGTTTGCCAGTTATTCTACCATCATTCATCTAAAACTTTACTGTTTTCTGGTTTAAAAAGTAATCATTCCAGAAATATACAAAGGAAATAGATAATCTCCGGGTGGCGAGCGTAGTGCAGTGCAAGGCGGTGAATTGAGCTTTCCCCATTGAAATGATTGCGTTCCACTATGCAGTTTTAAGCAGGCGTGTAGCTTCGCATCAGGCGCATGTCGTGCAAATAAAATCGTCACTTTTTCTGAAAAAAAAAACTATTAAATAATTACACTACTTGTCTTTCTGTATCTGAATTACGTCTTCTCTTTTCATTTTTCTAGTATTTTATGCATAGTCATATCCTTTTTCACACATTTCACAATATCCTTCCAAACTCTTTTCCTATGGCATTAGTAGTGCCTAGGGCAAAATCCATCACGCTTTTGACGTATTCTGCAAAGTAACAAAGCACTGTAACCGAAGTTTCTTCCCCAAAGACGTGTTAATCACGCCTAAAACAGACAAAACACGATCGCGTAACTAATCATGACACGACTGGATAAATCGGAACGTAAAGTAATTACAACCAGTTAGGTACATTGCACGTATTCATGGTGCAACACTCATTTCCCGCTTAAGAGGGGCGCTAACATCGCATTATATTATCGATACTCTACACAATGCTAGTTCCTATTTTAGCCTCCGAGTCTTATAAGTTGGCGGCTCTTTAACAATATTCTCAGCGCAAGCGGTGTGTCAAGTACAGGAATAGAATCCTGCCCCCGACTGAGGTGTTTCCAATTTAACTGGCGGGGTTAGAAATGGGGGTTGTCCGGATGAAATCCGGCAAAATTTTATTTCGGCCGGGCAATTTTGGGGCAAATAAAAATTACCCATGCATATAAGTACCTACATTTACCTTAGAAAAAATGTGTACAAGTAGGTATAGAAATATATAGAAAGTGGATATATTTAATTGGCAGTAGCCAGTATTTGCTGAATTTATTTACTATTCCAGTTAATCCCCGTTAGCATATACCAATTGGAATCAGATTTGAAGAATTAATAACATTTTTGTGTGTATATATTCATATTTAACGTATTATTATCATAAATAACTTTGCGTTACTTAATAACAATTTATAGCGAAATAAATTAGACGTCAATCATGAAATTACATTATTTTTATTGGTTATTTCCTTAGTTTTGCTAAGGAAATAACCATTTTTCGGGATAAAATGGTTCAACGTTCAAAGGGTCAGCGGAAAAAAAAGCGGTCTTCGAAAAAGGTCTTATGTGAACATGCTGATTTCCCTGATATTTTTGTTCATTATTAAAGCCAGTGCTAATGACAAAGTTGTAAACTTTTTTTTCTTTGAGTAACAAAGACAAAAGTATCTCCTAATTCTCTCCTGAGCATCCACCAGTCAGCTCGCCTTCCTCGTGGAAATTCGTTTAATTCTGTGAGATAAAATTTTGGCATTTAGGTCGATGAAGCCAGAGGTTTATAATTTGAGAAATAAGCTATTTGTCCATGAAATTTTGTGGAAATCGTTACCAAAATAAAAAGTTTTTGACTTAGAATTGTGAACTTTTCACTTCAACAAAGTTCATAAATTACATTTAAAAAAATATATGTTTTAAGAATTTAAAAATGTAGGTACCAATATAAAAATAAAATAAAAATAATTTTAGATATATAGTCATAAATTGAATCGCTGACACGACAAGAAGATGAAGATAAATTAAATTATAAAATTAGTCTTTTTTAATTTTGTTTTTGTAATATTTTTGTCCGACGTAACGCATTTATCCCTAAATTCGTCGCAACGAGAGTGCGACAAGATTTACACTCGGTATTAATTTAAAAAATCATCGTACGGTGACATAAGGCGCTATATTTGTAAATCTCATTTAGATCCTGCTGCCATGTGATTGTTGTTATGGGTGTTAGCAGTTTTATTTGTGTTGTGCGACTTTGGGCGACTTTGAGCTTATTCATACGTCAGACAAAGAAACTTATGTTTGCTTTGTTCTATATTCAATATTTTAGCATTTTTAGTTTGGCATTATTGGTTAAATATTGATTTAGTTTATTGATTCTATGAAGTTCTTGACATGGATAACGACATATGTACATCTTTGGTATTGCTGAAATATTACCGAAATTTCTGGCTTAATTTTAGATTTCACACACAGACCTATGCTTATGGGGTCAGAAACCATCTGACCCCCTAAGCAAAGCTTGTACTATCGAAGCCAGGTAGCTGATATCTATACTTAATATTATAAAGCTGAAGAGTTTGTTTGTTTGTATGTTTGTTTGTTTGAACGCAAGGATCTCTGGAACTACTGGTTCGAATTGAAAGATTCTTTCTTTGTAGGTAGGATAGTCCATTTATCGAGGAAGGCTATAGGCTATAGGCAAGTTACAGATAGCTGTCGACAAGTATTCATAGACAACCAAATAGTAACCCTGCCATGCCTGTACATATTTGAAGTTATGTGTTTTGTAAGGAATAACCCTCATTCTTTTCCTCTATTGAGTGACAAAGTAAAACGTAACCGGCGTGATAAGTGTAGACTGCTCATAGACAAACGCAAAAAAAAGATTATGAGTGACAGCATTTTTTGTATAGCTCTTCTTTTATATAATAAGCTGCCAAATGCCATAAAAGAACTTAACATAACAATGTTCAAAAGTAAACTAAAAAAAATGCTTATACACAAATGCTATTATACTGTAACTGATTTTTTAAATGATAAGGAAATTAATTGGAATACTAATATTTTAGACATTGTTTAACATGAAACTTTTACAATCTTTAAACCTTATTCCATTAATATCTCAATAGATATTATTATTCCATTATGAAATTTGACATTCAACTGACATAAGACCAAATAATGATATATTGTATCATGATGAATTAGTTTGTACTGTATTACATTTTGACATTCTTTGAGTATTTACATGAATATTATAATTAACGACATTTTTGATTTTTTGATTATACAACGTGTTGGATTTACCCCCAACAATATTTTAACAGTCCATTCTAACACTGATGTACACTTCATCACCCAAGGTCTCTTTCCCCTCAGCACGGTAGATCACGAGATAATTCGAGTCAAAGTTTGACGTAAAATTCCCACCAAATCACCAGCTTCAACCCTAAAGCATGTACAGCAGACAAACGACCTTGCCACCGACACCGCGACGTCGTACAAAAATCCGTGCGGAGATCTGGCCATTAGGGGTATGTCAAATGAAATAACAACAAAAAAAAATTTTTTTTTTTTTGGAAAAATTTTTTGAGCTTTCATGCCTAATTTTCACATACATGATTCAAAACTGAATGTAGATGAACTACCATAAATATTGTTGCACCTTTTTGAAACACCTTGTATACATTTATTGCACTTTATACATTCTTTGACATTCCTCACATGGATAAACTGCAAGATCTACTAATGCAAGACCTTAGACCCTGGATGGACATATTGATCAAACTCAAAAACACAAGACAATATCCTGATGAAACACAAGACGTTGGCGAAATTGTGCTCACCAAACATTTATCTCACACAAATATATATCACCAAATAGAAGCCAGAAATGAATCGAAGATGAAGAATCAGATGACATAAATAAAAACCAGAAATTAATAGAAGATGAGGAAGAAGAAGACTTTAATCAGCTGACAATTATTAATTTTTTTTTTTTTTTTTGTTTTTATTTCAAAATTAAGACTAACAAATTGTCTTGCCAGACATATTGCATGCCTCTCGCAGAGGCCAGTTTGTATGGGGCAAATGGTTTTAAAATGTTTTGTATTATCTTATCTTACCTACAAACAGCAATAAAGATTTTTGTATTTGTATTTGTATTTAACATTAAGCTACTATCAACAGGAGCTGAGCATGAATGAAAAATGTAACAAAAACGGGAAAAAATATTGGTTTTTGAGAGCTTTCGTTGCGTGACAGCTTAATGTCATATTTTAAAGGTTGCGTCATTAGAACCTAAACTAACCGAATTTGTTCAAAATTTGAATTGGTACGCCCAATTTTCGATAGATGGCGTAGCAACGCGCGCGCGTTCAGCTAGTAATACTTATACAGGGTTATTGGTTATCAGGCTGCATCCTTTTAACGGGATGTTAGGTACATTCAATACGTCAACTTTTGTTCTACAGTTTTAAAATAAAAAGTGTTTTTTTTCTTGTCTAAAAGCATCGAACTCTTCGTAACAATTAGTAACAAGAGCGCGTACGCTATTTAACGCGCAAAAAATGATGTGCCGAAGTGAATAAACACTAAAAAGTCGCTAAACAGTACAAAAAAAGGCAACAAACACTATTTTTTTTTTGGGTTATCTATTGAGTTTTAACGAAAGTTGTAGAACAAAAGTTGTTTGTTTAAATATACAGAACATGCCCTTAAACGGATGCAGGCTGATTACCAATAACCCTGTATAATTATAATACTTATCGAAACGAAAATAATATTCGCTACAAAAGTTATGAACTTCATCTTTCCATTATTAATTAATTTTATAGTAGCGATAATTGTCATGATGATCTTTTTAGAGTAATGGGACGAGCAAGACTTGCACATGATGGTAAGCAACACCCCTGCATATTAAAATACAGTGCTACGCAGCTATTTTAACGAAAAGAAGATATCCATATATTATAGAGTAACATCCCAGAGCTCCCAGACGTTAGCTATTTTCTGATGAATGAAATGTGGACGATTGAGTAGAGTTAGTAAGTACTAAGAACACATGCTTACTCGCTAACTTGCTTATACGGCCAATTTTGAGATATGGGGTAATGAAGGTACATACAAATATTGCTTACTTCGCGTATTTTCTAATAAGTGATTTTCACGTATGTTGTAGTTCTGTCTTATTGGAAAAAGCTATAAAATAGTTGTCTGACGAACATATTTACAAATGGAGCATGATAATTTAAGTGAAAGTAAATTATTATTTTGGAGTTGTTAAGCAAAAGGGCCGACGGAAAGTGTCTGGGATTATTGGGACCTTGTTTTTAGGATATTGCCTACAACATACGTGAAAATCACTTATTAGAAAATACGTGAAGTAAGTAATGTTTGTAAGAAGTACGTCTCTCTACCTTCATTACCCCATATCTCAAAATTGGCTGTCTAAGCACGTTAGCGAGTAAGCATGTGTTCTTAGTACTTACTAACTCTATTCAATCGTCCACATTTCATTCATCAGAAAATAGGTGACGTCTGGGAGCTCTGGGATCTCGGACTATTACTGCATAGAACTGGATTGCGCTTGTCACCAAAGATATAAGGTGATTCGTCTATTTGCCCTTCAGACCGGAAAACAGTACCTAATGTTAACACATAAGTAGCTACATGGCGGTAGAATGACTAGTAAAGGTGTGGTACTGGGTACTGCCCCAGATATACTCTGCAAAGAGTCTTACCACTTCAAACAAATTATACAAACTTTGAAATAAAACTAATATTTTTATGTAGTTCAATTTTCTATGTGACTTTGAGTTTTAGTAGAAATGCAGTTTTTATCAGAAAAAAATCGCGTTCATCTGCCTTTTCATTTTTACATTACGTAATTGTTTTTAACGTTAAGTAGGTACTTAAATATTTAATTACGAATCGTTAGCTAGTTTTATGCTCCCCAGACTAGTACTTAGCGAAATAAACAAAGCGTGGCCACAGATTAGGCAACAGTGTGTACGCAGAAAAGCCTTGAAACTTGCTTCGGTTTACCCCATAAAAATGCTGTAAGAAACACATTACTCAGCGCGTCCAGACGAATCACGTATCTCCGAACTGCCATCAAGACGTTTAATTAGTATCAAACACGCAATCTTGCCTCTAGTACTGTTACTCGGTGTCATCGACTATCAATGTCGTGAACAGTGTATGTAAACCTTTCATCCCGCCTCTACTAGCAGTGTCCAGCCATTTACGAGAAAACGATGACGTATTTTCACCAGGTGACACCACTTCTTGTTATAGGTACTTTTGCAACGCTTGGAGCTACCAATATCTTTGTGTCATTTACTTGTTTCTTTACAATCTGCTTGAAAGAAATCGCTATTAGCGATAAACCCGATATTTATGGTGCTAAATATGTTTGTATTATTGCATTGTAAGTTATTTTTATGTCCTTTAATGTAAACAATAAAGGAAAACGCATAAGTAATTTAGATTAGATCATTATTTGACTGGCTCCGTGGCTTAGTTGGTAGTGGATCTGCCTGCGAAGCCGAGGGTCGTGGGTTCGATTCCCACCCAGTGCAAATATTTGTGTGAGGAATTCAAATGTTTGCACTGTGTCTGGGTGTTTCTATGTATAATAAGTATGTATTTAAAATTATATACGTATTATATCAGCTATCTGGCCGCCATCATACAAGCTTTGCTTAGTTGGTTAGTCAGATGGTGTTGTGTGTGAATTGTCCACCAATAATATTGTCCGCCAATATTATTTAGTTTAATTTGAAATGAAATCTCAACGACGGCGACGCGTCGTACGACGTCGTACGTCGAGTAAACCAAAGCAATCTTAAATTGTATAAGTTATTACAGTTTAAATATGTCATACATATACAAAATATAGTACAAAAAATAACCGCCTGTACAATGTTAGTATGATTAGGCAAATTTTAATTCGCCTCTATTAGTTTTTACTCCAATGTTTCTTGGGTATAAACGAAGAGTACCAGCCATCACCGATGCTCGTAAAGTGGCTGCAATGAAAAGCCCGTAAAACAAAGGGGGAAAGAAATATGATTTTTGCACGTTAAACATAATGCGTGCGTAAAAATGCACCGTTGACTTTGAGAGCGCCCGAGCTTTTTATACTACTTTTTAAAGTTAAAAGAAAGTGTAAAGGACAACTGAGTAAAAACTAAACTCGAACTAAAGAAGTTATTAAGAATACGATAACAAAGAACGGTATAAAAAACACTTTTGGTAATGTAATTTGATTTTTTTGTGCTATTGTTATCCAACCATATTTAAAAAAACATACACAAAATAGCCTAACAGCACTAAAATGGGACGACATAGTGTTATTTTCATATTCTCATTGAATGGGGTCATACCTATTTGAAGCCATATAAAATGTATATTCCATTTTCTTTCCAATATGTCCGTCCTTTGAAAACCTTTCACAGGAAGGTGGTATTTTGAATAATGTCGTTTCATGTCATCAAACCCAATTTTCCCAAAAGTAACTTTCTTTCAATCCTATTGGCTCCTTATAAGTCTTTTTGGTTGACATCAAAGGCAAACTGATCCTTTTTCCAGTCCAATACCTCCTATCATTGTCAACTATACATCGACATCGCTCTAGCCTTCGACATTCTCATTGTGCGTTTCCCTCATAACTTTTATGAATGGGCCGATTCTTATTACGCACAAATTCTTTTCTAATTCAATCTCCAGATCCAACAGTTCATTTATTTATTCGTTTCAAAGTAATTCAGCGGAGTGAAAGAAGATCTCTTTTTCTTATTAAAATAGTAAAAGAGGGCGTCCCTCAGGGAGCTCATTGTTGGACCACCTGTATTCCTTTCAGCTAAGTTCAACATGAGCAAATCTTATTGTGTTGCTCAATGGGCATCCGGTTGCTTTGGGGACGAGTTAATTTTGTATGAATACTTTTTACACGGTTGTTTACGTTAAGAGTATTGTAGAAGTATTTAAGAAGCTACATTCCTTCTATCCAAAAGTTAAAATCATTTCACGTTGAACAATTTCGTAAGAAAATATTACTCGAAAACTTATGTATGAAAACCATCGTATGTAACTTAAAGGAACAGAGATGTTCAATAAGGTTTTTTAGCCATCACCTTTGTTCACTACATTATTAATTATTGGACATATTTTTACAGAGATTTTTAAATAAAATTCCTGCCGTGTTTATATGGTAGAGTGTTTATGCCTGAACATGATGCATGAGACTACATTGAACTATTAACTATTATTATACTTTAGCTAAGTAAAGAAGATCAGCTCCAGCAGCTATCTAGGGAGCTAACTATAGGGATAAAAATCCCGTGGTTGGTAATATTAGTATGTAATGGTCGATCTTAAGATTAAATATTTAACATTAGATAAAAACACACATTCCTTATTAAATTACACTATTTTCACTAACTATAGGATAAATATTATCTACCGCAAAATATAATAGTAGATAAATAAATAACTGTGATTGCTTAAAACAATATTCACATTAATTTTAAAAGTCGTCTAGTCTACTTATTTATACTATTCGTAATTTTATCGCCATGAATATTTACGATAACGTACTTACCATAAGAAAATGTAACGTCGAGTCTCCCTTTCGCATTCAGACATATCCGCATGTTGATAAACAGCATTCCGTGTATGAAAGAATCGATTTAATAAAAGCAATAAGCATAATAACGTTGATATTGAAAACTGTGAGCAATAAATGCGAGCTTGCAAACTGATTACAACCCCTCCTATGCTCACTTCGATTCGCACACATCACGTTTTTAGGGTGGCTACACGTGATCGCCCACTTCGTACCGAGAGAATCAGTGAAATTTAATACATAGTAAATAATATTTTTAAGAAAACTATTTCACAAGACAAACGAGTCTACAATCCTGATACCTGATCCTGAGTAATGGCTGTATACAGTATTATTACGACACACAGGCAAACTAAAGAAGTCGAAATCAAATGTGGCCAAGAGTTAACACACGTTGTTTGCGGAACTGGTATTATACAATGGTTCTACTAACGTACTGTCCATATTTTATTTTTTCATCGGCATCTTATAGAATATATTTTATGGAAGAAAATCTTGAAGTAAAAAATATACATACAAGTATGAACTCTGGAATCATTTGGGAAAGTTCGTTTACATTACCAAATATTGGTGGTTACTTGTCATATCAAACCACAAAATACGAGTAAGTAAAGCTTGTACTAGGGATAGCCAGATAGATAGAAACCTAATTTAGTATTTATTTATTTTAAAAGGCTTGCTTATTTATTATTTTACACAGAAACCCGTACACTGAATATTCTCAGGAGATTACCAAATAGCAATAATAGAAGTCCATTTATTGTTTCCACTGCTTGGGGCCGTCTCTCACAAGGAGAGAAACAATGCCATCAATAGTCCATTACGCTGGCCAAATGCAAGTTGACGGTTGATTCATGTTTTTCTTGGAAAACTATCGTAACGATGTTTTTTTTTCAGAATTAAAATCTGTTATGACAACTTGAATTTCTGCACTTGGTAACATATTCAGAGGTACAAGTCATTTATCCAAGTGCCGGTTCCAAGTTTCGAACCGCCTTACGAGTATGATATCGCACATTCTAACTAATAGAGAATAGACCATCATGGCGCATGGCTACCACTGAGCACTATCGAATTCATCAAATTATCATCATTGATGCCAGATCACGGAACTGATACGAAAGACTCGGTCTTATATCGGCCCGGATGGATGTGGATAAGCGTCCTCTTATTCCGTTTTTAAACTCACCATGACCTTTTTTGGGTTCCGTACAGAAAACGGAAAACCTATAATATTACTAAGCCTTTTATGCCTATCTTTTTGTCTGTCGAATCTAATTTCGGTCGTCTGGAATCGCTGTTAGCTGTAAGGTAATTATTCGCTGCACTAGTTCTAGAACATGTATTTTTTGTATTGCGGACCTTAAAATGTAAAGAATGAAACAGTAGTTGACAGTACATATTAATATCAATTACAATAAATGAGTTATCGACTAGATAATCTCTACATTCATTATATGATTGTATCCGTTTGTGCCAAACGGGAAGCCATCGAGCGCGTACACTCTCCTTGAAAAAGGCCGCCGGACGCGGCCGAAACTCGAGTAGGATTGACCGACCTCATTACACGTGAGTTACCCGTTTACCTAATCAATATGTGTAACAACCACGTTAATTTTAATACTAAAATAGATAATCTCTCTAAATAAAAATGGTTCTTGTTACATACAAGTATGAAATTAAGTACATAGTATAAGCATAAGCAGTTCAAATTATGCTCGCGCTGCAGGGACTCGGAGCCTTCTCACACAAGGAGAGAGTCAAGACCATAATCCACCACGTTAGGCTATTGCGTAAGACGTCCCATTCTAGGAACATGTCGGTTTTCTCACAATGTTTTCACTTTTAAAGCCAGCGGTGATGGCAAATTAGTACATCTGTACCTGAAAAATTTAATTGTTTGGTGCAAGTGGGACTCGATTATACGACCCCATGATTATGATACTGGACAGTTCCCACCACTAAGCTACCACGACTTCAAGAGCACATAACAAAATTATTTGAACATGTACACGTTGGACGTTCAGTGCGAAATGATATAACAAAATGACTACGTCATTCACGAATAGTCAATGGCGTAGCTACCTAGTTTCTATTGTGAACTCTAAAATGGCTCGCAAAATCAAACTTACTTTTGAAGGTTTTATTGCGTGGCGCACAGTGCAATAAACCCTCAGCGTTATATGAGTAGGTGGAAGGCTTAGGGCGAGTCTACCTAATGTGGCGTTTTGTGTCTAGCTCTTGCTGTCGTCTTTGTTCAAAATTTGGAACAGCCTCATAGACAGTGAAATATGATTTGAATAAAGTGAAATTCTATTAATTTAATATGTAGTTTTGTATCAACTGAGCTAGTATATTGCGAAATTTACCGTCGCATTCTAATGTTAATGTAACAGTTTTCCATTGTCTAAAAACGCGCATAATATGCATTTTTTTAAATGAAACCTAGTTAGATCGATTTATCGTCCCCGAAACCCCCTGCATACAAAATTTCTTGAAAATCGATCGAGCCGAGATTCAGATTCTATATATTTATATACAAGAATTGCTCGTTTAAATGTATAAGATAAAGTGAAATTATATTAATATAGTATGTAATTTTGCATGCCTTAAAGCAGAATATGGCGCTCTTTTATTTGTTTACATCTATTTAATTTACTCAAGTAAATATTATGATATTGTACGAAACCCTCGGCATGAGAGTCGGATTCGCTCATAACCGGTTTATTTATTCTGACACCGATTCTTGAGCATCACCCATAAGGGTGTTCTTTTATTTCACCCTGCTAAGTACACGTTTACGACAACCTCGTAAAATACGGATCACTGAAAATTTTTGATATGTTACTTTCCTATTCAAATGCAGGGTTTACGATCTGCCCCATTATATTTTTTTACTGACATCATATTTTTTTCCTGACGTTACTGTGACGGTGTATCAAAAGAGATTTTTTTTTGTATTAAAAGATTGTTATGTCTTTTTAATCACTTCCCTTTTGTGTCTTTTTGTGCTTACCGTACAATGCGGTGGTAGTAAAATAATTTTATTAATGTTTTAATATTGTTCGTTCGGAATAATTTGAATCGGTGGAGAGGTAATTTATTTTTTTATTACGATAGTAGTGCTTCCGATTGTGTCTTGCCATTATGATTTCGTCGTTCTGATTTCCTTATTGAATTGGTAATGTGGTACTATTTAAATATTATTAGTATGTATGCGTCAGCATGTTTACTTCATAACAAATGTACTTAATGCTTTTTTAAGTATTTTTACAACATATAGTGATGTGACGAAGCAACACGCATGCCCCATTAGAACACAGTGACAGGTAGCTTTTTTATAATAAAGAGTGAAGAGACGACCAGGACATGTCCCTCATGGTCAGGAATACGCGTGTCCATAACAGCACAATGTCACACAGCTACACAGCTGTTAGAACATGAAGAGTCCAAATCATTACCTAGCGCCGTACTGCGCTCGTCACACAAAGATTTAAAATGCGTTAGCTCTATGCCCTGTAATTTCTCTGGAAACATTGGCCTTCAAACCGGAACACATTGCTGTTTGAACTTTACACTACTATCAGTACAAAAAATAACTTCTACAAGTAAACCTATAAAAACTAAAATAGGGTTTTTTCTATCTCACACATTTATAAACCTCGCAATCCAGTTCTTGTGCATTCGGATACATTTTGTGTTCCTTTAATAAGTGACTATCCTATAATGAGTTTCCCTTTGTCTTTGTTACACATTCTTCATTAATAACTAATAGGTACTTACAAGATAATTGTATTATTCATATTTGGCTCATGGTTTTTTTGACGTGATAACGTCTTATAATTCGATGAAGCCGGCTGCACGCCCACAAAACATGACGTCATGTACCGTTACCGTCGGTCGTTACCGTCGTTCGTTACCTCGCCGCATGTTTGTTACAGTTGTATTAATTATTTCGACCAGTAGTTCAATCGGGGATGTAGCTCAGTGGTAGAGCGTTCGCTTTGCATGTGAAATGCCCCAGGTTCGATCCCCGGCATCTAAAAGCTTTTTTGCATTGTTTTGTTTGAAAATGACTAAATTCTACTGATTACTTTTTACATACAAATCTATTAAACAAATGAAATTAAAATTTTCTTTTGAAAAATGCTACCATTCCATCAGTATTTTCTTAAGACGTTGTTACGTTCTATCGTCAGTAAACCGACTTTACAGACAAACATTTTTTTTTATTGATAATGTTGTCAATTATTTTGCCACTTGTAAAAGTCATACTGAATTCAGATCCTGTTGCTTTCAATTTTTATACATTTGACGCGTAAACTATACACTAAAAGACATCACGGTTAACGATAACGTATCCTTTTAACATCACAAATATGAATCATTGCTTGTACAGTTTTAATTATTTTTTTTGCATACAATGAAGTGTTTTTGTGTGTATCTGATTAAAATATGTAGTGGTACTATGGATTGGATCATGGTCTTAGAAAGTCGTGGTGGCCTAGAGGAAAACTCTTCCGATTAGTCGCGTGGTCGTAGCTTAGCATCCCGTCTCCTCCAATCAATTTAATTTTTATAGGCGTAGATATAGATACAAGTTTGCCATCACCACTGGTTTTAATGGTAAAGGAAAACGTCGTGAGGAAATCGGTGTGTTCTAAGAAGACCATATTTCGAGCACATGCGTTGTCGCTAATACACATTACGCCTGGTGGATTCTGGCCTTCACTCTCTCCTTGTCAGAAAAGGCCCGAATCCCAGAAGTGGGAACATTTAGTCGGTTGCTTACACTTATGCATCAAAGTATTTATGTGTAATACCCGTAGTTGAAGTAACAGTTATTAGTCATCAGCAGACATTATGTGTTTAATCCCATCCAGCAAAAACGCTTCACAAATAAACTAAAAACTCAATGTATTTCATAAGCCGCTTAATGTAAACACTCTTATTCATTATTCTATTCTCGCCCCATATGATGGCTAAGAGCATAAAACGAAAAACAAACAAATCCATGTTTTATGATTAACACGAGTTGATATGAAAATTGTTCCAATTTAGAGTCACATGATGTCATAAGATAGTACTGCCCAGTCACTATGAGTACGGGTGTGCGGTTGTCTGTATATTTGTCATAAATATCCTTTTTTTTGGGATATTTTACAAAATACTCTAGCATGTATCTGCCTGTCTATCCGATTTATTGAAGTTATTCTTCTTTTGGTGCGCTTGGGAAAATAATGAGTGATTTTTAACGCAGGGTGACAGTCAAATACCGTCGTGATGAAGTTGGCTGACAACTCTTTAGAGTGAATATTTACTATGACGATGATGACTGGATCAAAAATATACCATACTAATGAGTCTGACAGGTAGATTTAAAAAAAATATGGGACACATATTTTCTTTTTTAGTCACCACGCCTATTCGACACACAGAAGTTAGTTCCACGTCACTTAATTTGTCCTCACTTCCCTGTAATGTGACACGTCGACTATTTATTATTGGATACACTTCGGAGAGTGTGCGACTGATTTGCATGATCTAATACCAGCTTGTCCTTTTTTGTATCGGAATGCTCGTAGCTCGAAAAAGTGACAGCGTTCCATGGTTGATGTTACAAGACACGAAAAGATTTGACTCTACTTTTGTGATAAGAACGTTAAGGCTGTGGAATACGTTGCCTGAGTGGGTTTTCCCCGATGGTTACAATCTTTGTGCCTTCAAATCAAGAGTGAATCGGGTTTTTTTCTAGGTAAACACGCTCCATCGTAGACCGCATCGTCGCTTAACATCAAGCGAGATTGCGGTCAAGTGTAAGCCTATACCACTGTCTTTTCGAAGTCATGTGCGTAATGCCGCTAACTTAAAACGGTGAAGGAAAACATCGTGAGGAAACCGACATGTACCTAGAATCTTTCGAAGTCATGTGTCATCCGCCAACCCGCACTGGGTCAGCGTGGTGGATTATGGCCTTAACTCTCTCCTTACGAGAGAAGGCCCCGAGTCCCAGCAGTGGGAACGTTTAGTGGGCTGTTGATGATGATGATGTAAGCCTATAAAAGTTGAAAATAATATAAATTAGAAAGGCCTACGTCCTCAGTGTATGTTTGGTTTTGATTGAATTTAAAATATTTTACGATCCAGCAAATACTACATTTCTCCTGTATAATATGTTTATTAATATGATTTCATTCCATATCTGATTTAGCTAGCTTATGAATAATTCTTGTTTCTTGTACTTAATGTGCCCACGAATTAACACTCTGGGCTAGAAGAAAAAGGGTCTTAACTTGAGGACACCAAGACAAAAACTTCATAAACTTTGAAAAGGAATAGGTATTTTCCAAAAATTGCGCTTGGTCAAGCCATATTTTAAACATTTAAAAACCACGAGGCTCGTAAATTGTTAAAAACTTAAAACTTTCCAAACAATTTTAAAGCCCAAGCCGAAGTTATTTACGAACAAAATGATTTATGGTAATTAGTCGAATGTATGGCAAGCGAAGTCAGAGACAAGAACAAACGCGTATGAAGCATAAACAAGAATAAAAATACGCAATGAAAAACATGTGGTGGCAAGCCGTGTGAACGTAATGCCCAATCCGATAAAAAAGGACAAAGATGTTTTTGTATGAAATATATTCATAAATAATGAATATGAGCAATTATTTCATGCAGTAAGGTACGATATATTCACGTATGTAGGTATAATTAATTCTTTGTCAGGTACGTGTGTTATTTCAGAATAATGTACTTATCATAGTGTGACCACATATAATTTTATTATAATTAGGAGTTTAGTTGAATAAATAGCAGTAACAGTTTTTTGTGGTTGTAGAAATCTTTGCAGTCCTCCTGAAGCAGTATCGCATAGATTGGTAATTATTCTACCACCAATCAGTTATGGGAAAATTAGTGTGTTCTAGTTTTAGTGGCAATATTTCCTGAGAAATTACAGAGGAGAGAAATAAATCATCTGATTTATCCGAGAGACGAATTATTTGGATACTTCGTAGCACTGCACTGTTCTGTTATGCGCAGGCGTTTGTTACAAAACTCGTGTCTTGATCGTCCCGGCACTTTATATAGAACGATAAATAACTTTAATTTAAAAAACAGGTAACAAAAAACATTATTTACCATCTATGGACACTTAGGTGATTGAGACGAATCTAACGATATCTTTATTATCATAATCCATCCAGCCGTTTGGAAGAAACGTGGGAATAAAGACATTTACGATCATACAAGATACGCGCGAAAAACATAACCCTTCTTTCAGTAGGGTAAAAATAAAAATTTGCCTTGTTCCAAAGTTACTTCTTTTGCTATTATAGGTTACTTGACCGCCATCTGGCCTGATATTTAGCGAAGTTGCGATGTACGATGGAGTGAGCTTACCTAGAAGAAACCGAATCAATCCTGACTTGTGGACACCAACATTGTAACCATCGAGATTCACCCACTAAACTTACGCATTCCACAGCCTTATTTATAACACAAAACTGGAGTTGAACCTTCTCGTTCAAGTCCTTGGAGCGATAAACATGAAATGATGTCGCTTTGTTAGAGTTACGAGCAGTCCGATTGAAAAAAGGGCAGAATGGGATTAGATGTTTCAAGTGTCGATCTCTACAACCACTAGAAGGACTGGATAATATTTTTGTCCTAGTAGTAGTACCTATTTTGTTCTAGTCCTTCCCTTGAAACAAGTTATTTGTTCATCAAAATCGCTTTTATATGATTATACAGAGTTATTGGTAATCAGCCTGCATCCTTTTAAGGGGATGTTAGGTACATTCAATACGTCAACTTTTGTACTACAGTTTAAAAATATATTTTTTTTCTTTTACAAAATAAATAAAAAGTGAATTTGCACGGTCTAAAAGTATCGAACTCTTCGTAACAATTCGTAACGAGAGCGCGTACGCTCTAAAAACGCGCGCTAAAAATAATGTACCGAAGTGAATAAACACTAAAAAGTCGCTAAACAGTACAAAAAAGGGCAACAAATACATTTTTTTTTTGGGTTATCTATTAAGTTTTAACGAAAGTTGTAGAACAAAAGTTGTTTGTTTAAATATACAGAACATGCCCTTAAACGGATGCAGGCTGATTACCAGTAACCCTGTATATTATGGATAAAAGTTACAACACCTTATATTGTAAGAACACTACAGATGTAGAGAGACAGAAACTAAATTAGCGATTGAAATGGTTTATTCTTTGGTTATCTTACTAATATAATAATGCGAAAGTTTGGATGTTTACTACTCAATCTCAAAAAAGGCTGAACGAATCGGGTTGAAATTTAGAACACAATCAGATTATATATGTGTGGAATAGCGCAAATAATACCTTATAATAGTTTCACATGAAAGTTACTTACGGGTGGATTACAGCCTTAACTTGCGAGAGAAGGCCCTGAGCCCCAGCAGTGGGGAAATTTAGTGTGCTGCTTATGCTATAGTGTTCCAATGAAAGGTAAAAGCCTTCTTCCTTGACTTCCGTCCCTCAATTTTATTTTTGTTTATATACTGAGCTATTAATGTCATCCAGCCTTTTCAGTGCACTTCAATGTCACAATGTCATCACGCCATCTTTTCGGGGCAATCCGGGAGATTGAGACGCTGAAAGGTAAAAAAAAGGTAAATACATTGAAAAACAAAAAAATAATAATAATAAAGTTATGTTAGTATCAAGATAATCAAGTAATTCAAAAATGCTATGCGTCAGAATAATTAATACCAAACCAACATGTTGGCTTCTTAAAATCAATAGCAATTTTGAAAGTTAGAACGCTGTGCCAAATAAACGCCATACGAAGTCACCCATGAGAATATTTAAAATAAAAACATTTCCACGAATTTTAATCAAGACGGGTCAATAATCCCTAACAATGTGTTCTGTTATTCCCAAAGTTATGCAATAACACAAAGATTAGGTAACATTTCGATCGTGACCAAAAGTTGAAACAAGGGCCCCTTCAGATCACACTACACAATTATTGTATTTCCTGATGGCAAAATTTCGCAATAAAATGAATTAACTTGACACAGTAGAATTGTAAAAAACTAAATTAGTTACATTTTTTTTTAAATTAAATGTAGCTTTTTTATTTAGTTCTCTCCGTTGTGTTACAAAGCTCAAATTAAAAGTCTTGCATTTAAATGAAAGCAAAAATTGGTGTGTGCTCGTTTAATTATTTCTTCCTAGTAAATAGGAGTAGACAGGCACATATGGCGCAACAAACGTCAGAAATGTTTTACATTTTTTATTTATTTTTAATATTTATCGAGTTTTTCATTTGCGTAAGCCTTATGTAAGTTCATTTTTGAAATACAGTATCAATTACACAATTATTTATATTTTAATAGATTGAAAGAACTCATTGTTGATGTTTTCTTATCGAATATCGGGGCTGAAGTCTAAAACAAAAGGTTCCCCATAAACACTGCGTCTGGGTTTCGTTTGAAATCATCCAGATCAAATCAGTGTGCCGAAGAAAACTTAATTATGTGCTAATTTAATCTGTAACTAGCTGTTCCGACATCTTTGTTTTGTCAAAAGTGGGCAAAAATTGACAACAAATGTTTGATAGCCTGGGCTTTAAAATTGTGTGTTTTTTGCGTCTTCTATATCAACGAGAAGCTATCGTGAAACGGGTATTAAAGGGTCCATTAAAACTCTAAACAAATGTTATGAAATATTTGTGCTCAAATTTGACGACAAAAATTTAAATCACTTAGTCTGGATCACCCAATCCAAGGTGGTACTGATAAAATAGTTCTGAGAAACGTGCTCAGTAAAGAAACAGAAGAAGGTTTATAGTTCCAAATTCGATATGGGAACATAATCGACATTCAAAGCATAGTTCTTGAAATATTTCACTGATTAGGTATTTTATTGTGTTGAAATTCTGAGAAGTAGAAAGCTTATGTGATTTTTCAAATCTAGAATCTATTTATTAGATTAACAAAAGAATAGACTACATAGACTACAAAAACCAGTGAGTTCTGAAACTCATCGTAGGATGGACAACTAAGAAACAAGGACAGCATATTGAGAAAACTTTACATCGATGTAGCAGCAATGCTGATTTTTCGCGTAATGGATGTAATTTGTCCAGTTACTTATTCCTCTGTTTGCATAATTATGTGTTACATTTGATAGTTATTCAATTCGTTAGCTGATTGTCTTGAGAGACTACATTTATTCCACAAAAACTTTACGACTAAATGTGAGATGAGTCAAAAAGAAAATATGTTCAATGGAATACTTCTCCCTCCTCCTCTGAGAGAAGGCCCTAGTACCAGCTCTGGGAACACAAAATGGGCTATTTGTTCTAATACTTATACATCTTGTGCTATTTAAAAAAAATACATTTACAGTCCAGAACAACCCACGTACACGTTTTGCAATGCACCGCGAGTAAGGTGGTTTATGCATGTATAATCAAGCAACAATATCCCATCTTTTTTGTTGCAACACAACCATTGCGTACAACACAATGTATGCGTACAAGTTAAACGGGTTTCATGTTTCACCAAAGTATTTTTATATCGCCGCCTATCAAATTTCTTCAACTACACAAATAAGATGATACTCAGGGGATTTAGCCAAGCCACCGTGATGATGGCATCAGTGCGGGCAAAAGCAGCGTACAGTAGCTGTACAGCTTCATCATAGCAGTTTATGTGTAATGAAACGATTTTAAAGAAATAAAATACCATAAAACCGTGACCAATGAGAAAACGCGCATCCTCGAAAGTTTCCACAGCTGTTCCAGTTTCGGCACATCACTATAGTGGCGGACGCAAAAGGCCATTATTACGCATCATAAATAATACAAAAAGCGCTAACCCTTCATTGCCTCTTCCTTTTACGATTCGGCGGAAAGAAATAAAATATTCCAGCCAAAACAAAGGGTATAAAACGAAAATGACAGGGCCACACGCTTTTCAAGGAGAACGAAAAAGAAGAAAAAATTCGCATTATGTAATACTCGGAAGGAGTCGCTTGGTGGGACTCGAATGCAAGCGTGGTATAAAAATAACCCAAGGTTAGCTTGCCGGCATATTAGCGAGGGGTCCCTTTGTAAGATCAAGGCCTACCGGTTCTGCAGGATACCTATATGCTATGCCCATCATACTATTATGTATGGAATTCTGTTGACGAAGCTCTTGCGTGGGCCGCGTTATATCGAAGAAATTCTTGGTTTGTTCGTTGATAACTGCGTAATAAATATCAATACTGGCTGTTGGGAGGACTTTTAATTGTGAACAGTATTTTATGAACGCTCTTTAAGGATTTCGACACTTACATGGATTTATTCAATCAACCTTGAAAATCAAGTTGCAGAGTGGTTAATTGCTGTCATTTTGGGAGTTAATGAAAAAAACTGGCCAATAAGTAAATGGGTACACACAAATATTTATGCCACATAAATATCATTTACATCACTACAAAAAATTCAATAATTATGTACAAAAGAAATTAAAAAAATATATTCTTCATTAAGAGGCAAGACACAAATATTTATTTGTCACAATTTCAAGTCTCCTAAACTGCAATCTATTTGCAACAAAATCTAACTGCAAGCTAAATGCCAATTATGATTTGATGATTATTTATATTCCACTAATAATATAGAAGCAAATTTCACATTCTAAAGAGTACTTAAGAAATGATCTCTAAACATCATTTTAGAAACAATATTTTTTTAAGAATAATATCAATTTTGTCTCTATTACCGTTTTACGTAACATACTGAAAAAAAATCTATACGGAAATTATTTCACTCAAACATTTCATAGGTTCTCTCGTAAGCCTTGAGTAACTGTTTGGAATAAGGCTGCAAAACACCAAATTCTGACTGTTAAACAATATTTTATTTAAAATAAATGATAGCTTGCTTGATGATCAAGTTATAATGCCCGATGCTTAGGGACAATGTCTAGTAGCAGAAACCAATTCACCCTCCACTTCAAGATACCAAAATTGTAACCATCGGGAAAAACCTACTCAGGAAACGCATTACAGCCTAGGTGATCTTATTACAAAAGTGGATAACTTTGTGTATTTTCAGTCGTTCAGTAAAAGCACTAAGAAGTTCGCGCTTCTGCCAAGCAAACGAAGCACTGACGCATCCATGGCCTGCTATTTATAGCCCACAACAAAGACACTCGGTAAGTAGGTAAGCAAGTACGTCTGCCAGTATACTTGTTAAAAGCCACATTTTGCCAGAGACCTTGAAGTCCCCTAGCAGGTGCATGCTCGGTTACACCTGCTTTACTCGCTGACCTATTAAAGTTGTAATTAAATAATTTATTCCCCACAATTTTGCTGTAGATGTGGGTCAAATAAAAAGCGAATAGGGTACCGTGGAGGAAGCAATTTCATT
This sequence comes from Ectropis crepuscularia, assembly GCA_963693475.1. NCBI lineage: Eukaryota > Metazoa > Arthropoda > Insecta > Lepidoptera > Geometridae > Ectropis > Ectropis crepuscularia. The sequence continues at coordinate 21,836,608 of OY856342.1, forward strand.
AGAACATAGGGGTGATGAGTTATTGTTCAAGGGTGAGGGGGCAATGGGGACTAGATGTATCTTGAGTCTTTTGTGTGTCTTAAAATTAATAGACTAAATGGTTTTGAATTATCGTTAGTTGTTCTGCTCCGTAGTTAAAACTTTGTTTTTTTAACAATGATTTTCACTTGACCGCCATCTCGCCTTATGTTAAGCGATGATGCAGTCTACAATGGAACGTGCTTACCTAGAAAAAAAAAATTCACTCTCGACTTGAAGACCATCGGTAAAAGCCTACTCAGACAGCGCATTCAACAGACAAAAGTCATAGCGAGTGATTCGTTGTAACGATTTTGATATTCTACTATAATACATTATACAATCTAGGTATACCTTAATAGTGGTAGGATTCTTTGCAGAGCCTCGGAAACTACTACACCTTTGCCGATTATTCTACAGCAATCTTTACTGTGTTTCGGCACAGATCAGAAAATAGTTACTTCGTAAGTTTCGGTTTGAAAGGCAACGTCTCCATCGAAATTACAGCCCATAGAGATAAATCGTGTTATTTATCCGGGTGACGACCGCAGGGCAATGCTAGGCAGTGATTGGGACTTGGGACTCTTCATGTTCAAATAGCTGCGTGATACTGTGTCTGTCATGAGCAGTGGTGTTGTTTATCGGACGCATGTCTTGCGACTCGTTACTACATTTTTAATAAATATATAATTAATTAGCTTTCCAAAATTTGATAAACACGAGTAGGGTCTCTCTGACATAAGTGTATGATCTTATTTTTACTTATCTGATAGTTCCATCGGTTTGGTGGATCTCCCTCACTTAGGGCTTAGGGACATGAAAAATAGTTACCATCCTATTCTTAGATCTGCCGAATATTCGTACACAAAAAAGGTTATAAAAATCGGTCAAGATGTCTCGGAAAACTTTTGTTACACGAGAGTTTGACAAATTAGACAAATATGTACTTATAAATAATGTTGTAATAAATATTATTTATGCCTTATTTTCTTCCATTTCGTCTTCTTTACTTGTTAACTCGCAATGGTAATTAGGTACCGACGCCCTTCTTTAAAAGTGCCTTCAATTCGATGAATATAAATAAGTGCGGAACCACAACCTTGAAGCGCAACAAAGGATGGTATTTAAACAAACTTAAATGTAATGTATGTACACATGTACCTACTTAAGTACAATAACGTGTACATGTACAATGTATATCTAACCGTCGCGTCGTTTTACAAAACCCACGAGTACATAAATATGCACAAGCAGCCTACTTTATGTTTATGTTCCCATGACAGGGACTCTGGGCTTTCTCCCACAAGGAGAGAGACAAGGCCATAATACACATAAATACTACCAACTAAGACTGTCCTGGTGGCTTAATTGGTAGTATGTCCGCCTGCGAAGCCGAGGGTTTGATTCTCACTCGGTGCAAATATGACTGTGTGACGAATTTGTTCTGTGTGTTTCTATGTTTAATAAGCTTATGTAAATTTACATCTATAAATATTATATCAGCTATCTGGGACCCATAATAGTACAAGCTTTGCTTTGATTGGAGTAGTGGTGTTGTGTATGGAATTTATTTTATTAATTTATTTATTATTATTTTTGTTTCACAAAAAAAATCACGAAGATATAGTGCTTAGAAGTTTCGAGTGACGTCACGTCTATATAAGAATTTTTGAAGACGTGACATCACAACCCCCATATCTTTGTCGTTTTTTAACAATTAGATGTATGGGTCATTGAATTAGTTAAAACAAAACATAGGTACGTATCCCATATTTTTCGATAATCTAACTGACGGACTAATTAATTAGAATGGTAATTTTTGACCCAGGCACCATTCCAATTGTCGAAAATTTGTTCATTTATTTACACTAATAGTTTGGATTCTTCGTGTCCCAATAGCTGCGTGTCACTGTGCTGTTATGGGCAAGCATGTTGCTTATCATCAGGCACATGTCCCGCTCGTCGTGTCACTCTATAAAAAAAAATGACTTTAAACTTATGCTTTGAGCTTGCATACGGAATAGGGCAGTTAGTAGGTATACTAACTGCCTCACCCACCTAGCTACCTATTCACAATAGGCAGTTGATTGTTATAAGTTATAAGCTCGTTTTTTCTTTGAACAAAAAACTGGACACTATAACTAAACGCGTATTCCGTTTGACCAAAACTTACGTGACATGAAAAGCTTTGAGTTAACTTAAATCGGTATATTTTTCGAAGTTTGTGACATCAATGTCAACTGCGAACTCAAATAAACAAAATGTACTGTAAATCAAGTTTTGTAATACGGACTTTAATCCAGTAACTTTGTCGCCTGAAAGTATGGAGTAGGATGCGTTAAATCCGGTAGATCTGAATTTTTGCAGACTTGTTTATGATGTTGGCCTAATGATTTTCCCAAGTTTGTGACCTCGAGCGACGAACGCAACTTTATCAAAAATCGAAAAAACCGCGAAAAAGTCTACTAGTTCTCTAGTTAGTTAGCTAGTCTAGTTCTACAAGCTCTTTCATTTGATACCCATATTAAAGCATTAGTGAAAAAAAAATGTTATTCGCCATTTTGTGATTTGAAACTTGACTATTTTCTGTATAGTACTCTACTAGTCAAGCCCTTTCATTTAATACCCATATTGAGGTAGATTGTGATTAAATATTTGGTCCGCCATTTTGTGGAGGCGGCCATCTTGAATCGATATTAACCAAAAATAGCTCAAAACATCAACACAAAAATTTATCAAATAAAAAAACCGCATCGAAATCGGCCCATCCGTTTGAGCTCTACGGTGCCATAGACAGATACAGATACACAGGGAGACAGACCTGTATGTGTGTCTGTCTGATCGACAGACAGACTTCGACGTCAAATTTATAACACCTCTTTTTTGGTCGGGGTTTAAAAACCGCAGTAACTGTGCCATAAAGTGGTCAAGTAGGAGTTAAAATATTGCAAAAAATTGCGAAGTTCGGAAAAAATTATTAACTTTGAAAGACTTATTCTCAGAAACTATTGGGTGTACACTGTACAGAGACAATTCTAGTATCATTATTGTAGCAAATTTAGTCTACTTTATAAACGCCATAAGAAAGTTTTTACAAAAACTAGTCGTTTAGGGTTATAATCGCCAAAATTTGAAAAATAAACGATTTTTTCGCGGTTTTTTCGATTTTTGACAAAGTTGCGTTCGTCGCTCGAGGTGACAAACTTGGGACAATTGGGCCAACATCATAAACAAGTCTGCACAAAATTTACCACAGATTTACCGGATTTAACGCATACTGGTAATGTATAAAGTTACTGGAGTACCTACTTACTCTAGTATCTTATTTAAGAACATTTCTTACTAATCGTAATTTGTAAGTATTTGACATTTTCACAAATTATGCATTGTGAATATATATAACAGTGAATCAACTAAGACAAAATGAAATAGATAAATTAATTAAAATTAACTAAGACACTAATTAAAAGGGTCTCCATAAAATAAATAAGAATTTTAAAAATCCTTCGGGATGGGTATGAAGCAGATATTTGTTACTCAAACACATCGGAACGGCTGAGATATTAAAATAATAGGAACATAGGCATATTTTTACCACGGAAAAAATACGGTAACGGAAATTGGGTGGGTAGAACCACGGGTCTGCTTGTTTTGATTATAATCTCTACACGTAGGTGTAATTTACTCTTTTACAGGAACAACTGTAATTTAGACAAACTTGAAACCTAGCATAATCTTCTTAATATAGGTATATAAATCTCCTGTCACGATGTTTCTCCGCGATGGATTCCTAAACTACTTAACGGATTTTAAATTAAATTGGCACACCGTGAGCAGTCTGGTCCAAATTGAGAGATAGGATAGTTTTTAATTCGATTAATAGTCTTTAAATGACAATATCCGAGCGCAGCCGAAATGGGCTGCTAGTTTTATTATAAGTTTTATTTCACTGTAAAACCATAAACAGCAAACATTAAATAAAATGTGTTATCACCTCTATTTTGTTTACCGTGTATTTCACTATAGTACTTATTATATTTAATACTGGGATTTGAGTCTAAATATGTGTCATTTAGTATAGAGGGCGCCGGTGGGATACCATTCACTTCTACCCGCCATCTCAAAAGAGTTTTAGAGGGGTTGGCGCTATAAGTAGATGGAGCTAAGCCGTTGAAGAGCATTCCTTTGTGAAATTTTATATGGGAAAGATCGAACAGTTGTCAATATAAATTCTTACATTTATTTAATTGGTTTACTTTTACTCAATTGATAATATCAGAAGTGCTATGAACACCACGCCTGGAAATCACAACGGTGATGAGAAATAATCGGAAAAGCAAGCGTCGCCCGCAGTTAGTTAAAAATGTTATTCTTGGATCAGTGATTTCAGTAGTGCGTAATGTACACGTAAGTAAGCAACAGTTTAATATTACGATTTACTTTGAAGAAACGATGTATAAAATTGTTTTAACCTTGTTATCTAACATTGCATTTCAAATGAAACTTTTGCGAATCACCGACAAGTTAAATCTATTAATTATTATCTCGTAAAGGGGTACTGTAAAATAACCTTCAATTCCGGGAACTGCAATCAGAACATTTCGTAGAATGAAACATCTTCGGTTTTTTTTAAAGTTGTGGATACTGTTTTACGAAACTTTATGAGAGGGTGGGTAGCTTATGTTGTGGACGAGTTGTTGCGAGGCACAGCAACCATAGATAAAAAGTGTAAATCGGTTAGATATTGGTTTAAATATCTTTCAGGGAAACTGTTTGAAAAAGGTCATGCATTTTAAAACATAATACAGTAATAGAAAGTGTTACATCTTTGATTTGAATTTGGTTACCGTAGTTGGGTTACAAAGTGGTTATATTCAGTGCAGTTATAAGATACCCTTATGGTTGAAATTAGAAAGATTTTAGTCAGATGATGCCGAGCTATGTACGTTACCAATGAATTGTTTTGGTATTGTTTCAAAAATTGAGACCCTTTAATTCACTTGGGAGCGTTTATAAAAACTACATAGAAGGCCATATGTGAGAAAAATATGAAACCTTTGAATAGGTACGATTAGAAGACTTGGAGATATGTGTAATTGAAAGTCAAACCCAATCGAGCAGTGCAATGGCTCTAGGATGTTGTCGGGAATTATGATTGATTGCTGATGAGTTAACGTTTGAATAACGTAGTGAAGTGCAATGGCTTCGATCCATTGACAAAGTAAGCGTTAGAGTGAAACCGTAATACCTTGGACATAAACTGACGTACCTTGTGTCGGCCTAAGAGTGTAACTGCTAGAGAAAGCATTAAGAGTGAAAATAATGAACTTTGACTTTGACTTTGACTTTAATGCCGCGTATCTAGAGTTACCAGGCGGCAGCTAGAGAAAGGTGTATGTTTGAGATTTATGGAGAATGTGGGTAATGTAGTGACGTACCTCGAGTTGCGAAAATGAGACAGCACAACTGCTTGGGAAAGCTATTCATTACTCATCTTAAGTGGATTTATGGAGAATGTGGTAATGTAATGACGTACCTTGAGTTGCGACAATGTGACAGCGCAACTGCTTGGGAAAGTCCCTCATCTTAAGTGGATAATACTGGAAGAGTAAGATTAACTTTGATAAAATGAATAAATTGTGTATTTTGTTCACAGCAACTACACCAGACTGTCACACTGCCAAGGTTGGCAGCGTACGCAGGAGGGCCGTGTTATCACCTCTATTTTGTTTACCGTGTATTTCACTATAGTACTTATTATATTTAATACTGGGATTTGAGTCTAAATATGTGTCATTTAGTATAGAGGGCGCCGGTGGGATACCATTCACTTCTACCCGCCATCTCAAAAGTGTTTTAGAGGGGTTGGCGCTATAAGTAGATGGAGCTAAGCCGTTGAAGAGCATTCCTTTGTGAAATTTTATATGGGAAAGATCGAACAGTTGTCAATATAAATTCTTACATTTATTTAATTGGTTTACTTTTTTTTACTCAATTGATAATAAATGTGACTTGGAAATAAATTATTATTAGGATTTTAACTAGGATTAAGTTGTATGTGCATCGAAGCATAACCGATCAAGTGCGAAACAGACTTCCCACACCGAGTGTCCAGTGTTCCGTGTGGCCCAAATTGACAGATTTCACTTCAAACAAATCGAAATTCATACCATACTAGTTAAAAATCCTAGTTAAAATCACAACAATAATTTATTTACAAATCACATTTTACCTATCTATTTTTCGATTTGTTTGAAGTGAAATCTGTCAATTTGGGCCATTTTACGGAACACTCGGTGTGCGAGTCTGTTTCGCACTTGATCGGTATATTTCCCCTGCTTCGATGCACATACAACTTAATCCTTATTTTACTCCACTGCTCTAAAGGAAATGAAGTACTTACCAAAAACGTTTACATCTTGAAACGCGGCGCCACTAACGTATAAGTACGTAACAAGGTAATTTTTGTATCGTTTTGTAGTAGTTTGCCAGTTATGTGCAAACTTTACTATGTTCCGGTTTGAAGGACAATGTTCCCAAAGAAATTACAGGGCTTAGAAAGATAACATCTTAGATCTCTGGGTGACGAGCGCAGTGCAGTGCTAGGTAATGATTAGGACTCTTCATGTTCCAATAGCTGCGAGTCACTGTGCTGTTACGTGGCAGGCATGTACCATCAGGTACAAGACCGGCTCGTCTCGTCACACTTTATTTAAAAAAAATATTGAAAACGTTTATTAGGGAACCGTACCTAGTTCAAAGTTTTCGTCACAGTCATAAGTTGAGTTGTAAATTCTCCACCAGTTGTTTTACGCCTGCATTCTTCCGTACTATTAAACGGTTGGACGTGGCCAGTGCATAAAATGGTAGTTATGTAGTGTCCCGTAACCTATACCTCCTAGGTGAAGTAAGCTATTTAATTAAATGAAAGGTCAATTGTTGATGAAACTCGTAAATGCCTGCCAAGTTTTTACTCGTTCTGTGTCGATAGGCGGTACAAATGTTTTACTTCGTTACAACTTACCTACCTGGTTGAATAATGACAAGAGCAAAATAAACGAGACGAGAAATAAACGAGTGACGAGACGAGCAGGACATGTGCCTGAGTAACACGCAGCTCTTGGAACATGACGAGTCCAAATCATTACCTAGCACTGCACTGCGCTCGTCACCCAGAAATCTAAGTTGTTCTATTTATAAGCCCTGTAATTTCTCTGGAAACATTGCCCTTCAAACCGGAACACAGTAATGTTTGCACATTACTGCTTGGCGGTAGAATAACTGGCAAAGGTGTGGTCCTTCCCCAGGCGGACTCTGCCAAGAGTCCTACCACTACAAAATTGGTTATCAAGCCCTTTAATTTGATACTCGTGTTGAGGGAAAATTCGCCGTTTTGTGGTGGGAGCCATTTTGGATTTAAATTTATCCTGGTGTATGCTTAGTACCTATTCTACTAATCAAGCCTTTTCATTTGAAACTCGTATTGAGAAAGTTGTGGAAAGATACATATGTTTTCCGCCATTTTGTAGCCATCTTGGTCCGGATTTCTATAGCTAAGAACACTTCCGACAAATTCACCTTTCAATTAAAAAAAACATGATCAAAACGGTTCACCCGTTCAGGGTTCAGGAGTTATGATGCCACAGACACAGACACGCAGAGAGAGATAGAGAGAGAGAGAGAGAAAGAGAATGTCAACGTAGACAAAACGTCGCGTCGTTCTTTGTCGTTTTAAAAATGGAGGACCTGAGCTCCTGAGGGTCTCCCGCTTAACTAGAACTGTCTAAGCTTTGATATTGCTCTCTTTTCTTTCCGACTGAAATGATAGAGACCGCAATAGTAAAGCGAAAGCCAATGTAGTTGGATGCTAGAAGGGCTGGTCCTGGTACCCTTCTAAAAGGTTTAGTGGGTAGGGGTAGGTATATACAAATTCTGCCTGTACCCTAATAAGGTAAAGCTAAATACAAATATTTTAGAAAATCAGTAAAACAGTAGCTAAGTACTTATACCTACAATCGAACGACTAACGATAAAGTATTACAACTAGATAATCTACTTCTTGACAAGCTTGATGAAAAGAAAACAACCAATTTGATTAAAGCCCCAGCTTAATGAAACGTGCATTCTCTATATCAACACGTAAGGCGCTCAGACTTTCACCTTTCATAATATTTCACCTCTATAAGTATTGGTAAAAAGGTGAAAGTTCATCGCTGTATTCAAAGTTTTTTGGATGAAAAACACCTTTGTGCCCTATTCTTGGAAACGTCTTTGATCTATTTTGAACGTCTTTGGTCACAATAGAGTGGTATTTTTGGTCTCTTTGGTTTTTGACAGTCGAGTGGTTACCGAGAGGCGATGCCACACAATGGTGAAGCCAAGTGGGAAGACCATAACACTTTAGGGCGCTTTCACATTAGGTTCCAAGTAGTGCGGCAGCAGCGCGGTAGCACAGAATAAAAAAATAATAGTATAAGGCGGTAGTAGCAGCGCGACAGTCGCGCTGTTCACAAGCGGCAAACTTCTATACTAAAAAGAGCAGCGCGACAGCCGCGCGACACGTAATTGTCATAGCGGACGGCAGCGCGGCAGCCGCGTACAATCAGTCGGCATCAAGCCAGTGTTGCAAACGCTGTACAACGGCTGTATTTGTAATGAGAAGGCATCCGCTGCTGTCGCGTAGGTGCCGCACTGCCTGCAACCTAAATCAAAAAATGTATAAACTGCCTCTAGACCAACTAACGAATGATAATGTAAGTTTCTTGTATTTTGTAGACTTCGTAAACACTAGATTTATTTTGAAGGCTTACCATCTACAAAATAATGACTTAGATCAGAAAAAACTTTACTTCCCGAACGGAAAACCAATTTTTAAAAGGTTAAAATGAGCTCAAAATAGTGGTAAATGCGTAGTTATTGCAATTCATTTAAATTTCAAATTCAATTCGTTTTAAGGTCACACAGATGTTTGTTTGAATACTTACTCACAGCCCCTCAGTTTTCTCAAACACGATATTTGAGACGCAGTTTCCTGAGTTCCCCCATTTTTTTTATTTTCTTCCTTATAGCCAGTGGAGTAGTGGTCAGATTAAGTAATTCGGCATTGTGTTATTGTTCTACACGTGTCGATTCAGGGTTGCCATTCCTGTGAGTCTGGATTCCATTTTATCGACATATCAATCTAACAAGGCATTTACAAATTGTACCTACCTCTTAAGCAATAACGCTCTTGGGAAACTTAATTTAAATTTTCAGGTACATAGAACTAAAACTAAACATAGTCTAATCGTATTATTAAGATATTAATAAAATTTTAGGTTAGGGACGTCATCCTTCTAATATTTTACTATTAATTTCAAAGTTTTGATGTTTGTTGCATGTTGCCCAAAGGCAGATCGGGTTGACCAGTTGTTTAGGTAATATTAGTGTTTCATTTAGATGATAGAGATTAGCGTAACTGGCGACTGGCAATATCTACGATTTTTATACATAACAGAAGGATAAATGTAAGTTGACTAGAAAGTTTTATATAAATTTGCCTCAAGTCTTACCTACCCTTCTTGCCATTGCCTCAACAAATTTGAGACAATTTTTCAGTTTTAACACATCAAACTAATTGAAATTCAAATTAGAGTTATGTATGTCTGTTACATACTGAACAGAAACTCCGACTATAGTTCGTAAATACGTAGCGTATAGGTAGGTAGGTTACTGTTTATCCCGAAATGTAGATTTTTTTAGGGACTAGTTCTTTCTAAATTAATGTGACCAAAGCCGTGAGCACGTACTAGTGTTTAAAAAAATACCTGCCTTAGTTAGACCTTCGACGGTGCCTTTTCCGCACTTAGCCTCTCAAATGGGCTATTGTGACCTCCAACCATCCCAGGCTATCCCAGAAGGCAAGCTACCTATCCAGGTTGTTGAAGGCTTCCGGGACTGCTGCTGGGGAGTGGAGGAATTCTGCCCGTTGATCTGCTACGCTCCTGCGTTCCACAATCACATGCTGTAGCGTTTCTTCCACCTCCATGCATCCCCTGCGTAGAGGGCTGTCTGTCACACCTAAATTGAATAGTGTTTTTGTTTATTGGACAGTGGCCAGTCATAATACCTATGACTTTCCGGATTTTGTCCCTGATTAATCTGATAAGGTTGTGAGCAAGTTTTTTTTTTGCTACCGAAACAGCATTTTCGTTTGGACTGCAACCTTCAATGTTTCTCCATTCCATTGAATGTGCTTTTTCAGTATTTTCCTGCAGCCATGTTTTTATTTAGGCCTGAGGTATAGCCATTACAGATTCCGGTCCATATATTACTGTGTTTGCTCCTCTTTTGGCCAGTTCATCTGCTGCGTCGTTACCTAGTGAGTCGCTGTGTCCTTTAATCCATTGGAGAGTTACTCTATTAGTCCCTGCTATGGATTTGAGTACATTGTGGCATTTCAGTATTAGGACAGAGGTTATAGTGTTATTTTTTAGGGCTTGAAGCACGGAGGCGCTATCGGAGACAATTTTGATATTCAGGTCCCCAACATCTCTGGCTGCGACCGCCTGTGCTGCCCTGGTCCTGGTGATACCGCTACATTCGGCTTGTAAGATTGTGTTTAAATTACTTAGTGATCTTGATATTTTTATGTTAAAGTAATTTGAGAAGACACCGGCTCCTGTACCTAGTGAATATACCTGCTTTAGTACCTACAGAGAATAATAAAATTTCCCTGTATAGAAATTCAAGTTCAATCGTTGGATTTTTGTAAATGTATTCTAAGAAAATGTTAATTATCTTGGTTTTCAGAGTTGGCTTCACGGTAAAACGCACAATTATGGTGAGTACAAAATAAAAAACCTACTATTTTGTTTTTTGACTGTTTGGCTTTCTTTCACACGTAGACAGTCAAGGTCACATGCTGGACAATTACTTGGATTTATTGTTAGGAATATATCGGTTTTCTCACAATCTTTTCCTTTACCGTTAATGCCAGTTACTATTACAAACTAGTGGGTATACCTATATACTCGTACTTACAAAAAATAATCAGAGGTGCAAGCGGGATTTGACTCTATGATTTTTTTTATCGGGATATGAAATTGGCCACTCTCACCACTATTATCGGCTTGTGTTAAGTGCAATACTACTTACTTATGCACTTTTCAGTCATTGATATTAATAGTTTTTTAAGAGTTCAATATTTTCAGTTTAGAGTTTATAGCAAATCTTGGATGTGGTCAACTTGCCAAATTTTTCCTAAACATGCGGTAACTGCTTCAGACTGGCAACACCGTACACGTAATCTCCCCTCAGTAAATGCATCCACCTGGCCGAGAAGAATGTGAAAGGAACTGGGTCACGTCGTTCCTTTATCCGCTCCCCATGGACCGGATCAAACCAGATGCCGCTGGATTGGACTGCTTAAAACCAGTCCATAATATGGGCTTGCTTCTTTTCATACATCATCTACACGTGCGATCGAGAATCGGTGTGAATGCCTTTGATTCCGTAAGTACTGTGTTTTTTCGTTTGATGAGAATTGGGGTGTTGTATCAGCTTTTGTGATGGTATTGAATGGGTTCACTGTTTCATGGTAGCTACGTTAGTATTTTGCATTGATGATGTCGCGTTATTTTCAAAGTTAAGTATTTTACACGCCTGGATTGTAATCTACTTAGTCAATTTCTAGTAGTTTTTCCTAGTTCAGTCATTTATCTAGCAATTTTTTTCGGTAGAACAAAAAGGAGGAGACTCTCAATTCCGTTGTATTTATTTATTTGGGTGTGAGTTAAGTGAATCGATTTTGTTGATTCGGTTTTTGTTTGGCATAGGTACTTACTAAGGATTGAACCGATTTCGATGAAATTTATATGCAACGGTGTTCCCATGAAAATTGGTTCCGCGGTTTTTTAAATATCAAGAAAAATATTAAACTTGTTTAACGCTATTATACGAGTACCTATACTTATTCGTAGGTATTTGTATTATACCTACCTCGTTGTCTCAATGGAATTAAAATAAAAGTGTTAGATGACATCTTAGTTGGTCTGAGGACGACACAGTTCACACGGAGTCGTATCTTTTCGGTTCAATTAGGAGAAAAAAATGTGTGTGTGTGTGTATGCTTAAGACCAAACGGCAGAAGTGAAATTGAAAACTAAAATAAGAAATAACCTTTAAAATCCACTGAATAATTTTAACATTAAAATAAATAGTCTGGTGGTTGGCATACTAGAGGCAATTCTCATTTCCTGACCAGAGCCGAAAGATGGTCGGCAGTAATAATTTATAGCATTTTTAATACATCATTATTGTACCTATGTACCTAAGTATAATAAATGACAATATAAGGAGAACGAATAACAGAGTTTTCTTACATCTAACAGATGAAGCTGCTGAGGTTGAAGAAGCATAGGTACATGACCAAGAATACATTAAAAAAAGACCCGTCTACTCTGTGGTGTGCTAAAAGAAGTTTTCAGTTCAATAAAAATCTTATATGAGTATAGTGTAGGTAATACCTATGTGAAACCGAAAAAGTGTTTTGTTTGATCGCTCTAATCTCCTGAGATTACTGGTACCTACCTACTGGACCGATTTCAAAAAATATTTTACCGTTGGATACCTACGTGAACCTTGAGTGCTTGAGACGTACCTATAGGGTTGATACACCCTAGGTGCATGCGTGATAGCCTATACCCGAACGAATCTTTCACTTACAAGCGTGACACTTGAGTTCAATTCACAGTCCACGAGAAATTCTGTGTGTGCCAAAACAAGTTTTCACCTCAAAAAACATATTGTCTGAAAAAAAAAAAATATCTGCCTTCAAATTTTGTAAATTTTGTGCATGACTAATTTTATACATTTTGTTAAACCAAATAAACATACCGTTCTAATGAAACAGTGAGGTTACGAAGTAAAAGAAAATATTATCAATGTGTGCAAATTTTAGAGTTTTGTTGATTTTCCGAAACCGCTGAATCGATTTAGATAAAATTTATAAGTATAGGTACTAGCTGAACCGAGCGCGCGTTGCTACGCAATCTATCGAAAATTGGTCGTACCAATTCAAATTTTGGTCAAATTCGGTTGTCTTAAGTTGCTTAAGTTCTAATGACGCAATATGCTGTCACGCAACGAAAGCTCTCAAAAAGCAATATTTATCCCGTTTTGTTACATTTTTCAATCATGCTCCGCTCCTGTTGATAGTAGCGTAATGTTAAATAGCCTAGGTATAGCCTTCCTCAATAAATCGACTATCCAACAGAGAAAAAATCTTTAAATTCGGACCAGTAGTTCCCGGGATCCTTGCGTTCAAACAAACAAACTCTTCAGCTTTATAATATTAGTATAGATAATTTAACTTTCTCCGAATACATACCTATAATTAATAATTAAAAATTAAAACAAACAATTAATAAAAAAAAAAAAACTTAATCCGAAAAAAGATAAAACCCCTTTAAATTAAAATCACACACTCGACAAAATTTTGTGAAATTTACGAAAAGGTAGGTACTTACATCATCAAGATAAAGGTAAGCAAATCTTAATTCGAAAAGAAAACGAAGACAATTTTTTTAAATGTGTATCAAATTAAAAAAATGGGGTTTTGATGAAGTCCTAAATTGAATCTCTGACAGGACAAGAAGAAGAAGCAAAGAACCAAATCTTCGTTTTTTGTTGATACTATTTAAAAACACATTACCGACTTCGGTACAATTTATGTGGGACCTCTGAAGTACCTATTTTTTCTACCAAACAAAAATAGAATCCTCAAAACCGATTCACAATTAGCGGAGCTATCGCGTATGCCTGTAACATACAGAAACCTTACAACTGAATTGAGTATAAGTACATTCTCTTGTTTTGAAGTCGGTTAAATTTGTACCTAGTAGGTACATCTCACAGACCGATAATGAATTATTATTTGAAAAAACATTGGTGTCACAGGACACCAGGTAGGAACGAAGTTCCATCGGATATTATAAGTAAAAGAAACACAATTTGAAAAAAAAATGCCTCATTTAATTATTGTGTACCTAATGGTAGGTATGGTAAAGCATCTGAAAAATAATGTTGGCAATCAAGGACGTTTAAAAAAGTATTTTTTTAAACGTCCTTGGTTGGCAATACTGATTACGGGCAGTTTTTGCTTTTTTGCGCGTCGCTTCAGTTACTATATTTTTCTTACGGTTTTAGTCTAACATTTTTTTTTCGGTTCGGTCGCGCAAAAAAAACTTTCTCCTCTTAGCCTGCCGTAAGTTTTTGTACTCTCTTTTTCTAATAGGTATTTATGTGTTTTGTTTTATGTTGCAATGTTCCATCAACAGCGTTGCCGCATCGTCCGCTGCGGTTACTGAGCTTTACCCGCTGGATGGCGCGCTTCGCGCTTCCGCTGCCCGAAAGTGAAAATTCCGCCAGGCACTTTCTCCCCACCGCCGCGGCGCATCGCCCCGCCCCTGTGCACCGCGCCCCGGCCCCCGCACCCCGCGCGCCGCAAGGTCAGCCCCGCGTGCAGCAAGCGGCGGCGGGCGGCGCGGCGACGCTGCGCTCTTGAAATTTCGCTTTCGTTCACTCGCTCGCGAGTTCCGACGCCGCGACGTGGTTATTAGTCGGCCGTGCGCGGTCCGGTAAGCATGTGTTTCGCGTGACGCGCTCCGCCAGTTTCATTTTCTTCTCGTGTCATGGCGCCGCGACGGCATGGGGCCACCGGCGAACGGGAACCCGAAGAGCCCAGCGGATGCTGCGTGCCCGGCGAATGCCTGCGCCCAAGAGAAGCGGTCCGCCTCGAGGACGCCACCCGCGTGCTATGCAACAATGACACGTGCGGTGCCGGCCGGTATATGCACAGAGAATGTTTTGAGCAATGGGAGGTCGGCGTCCTCGCTTACTTGAAGTCTTGCGGGAGGGCTAGGTCTTGGTCTGAGAGACAGCGGCATCAGAATTTGTGGACGAAGAAAGGGTATGATCTGGCATTCAAGGCTTGCGGCTGCCGATGCGGGCGCGGGCATTTGAAGAAGGATCTGGACTGGGCTCCTCCGGGGATGATACGTGGAGATGATGAGAAGAAGCGTCGTCGCCGAGCCCGGTCGGGACGAGCCCCGGTTCCTCAAGACGGCCGTCCTAGGGCCTTCAGCATGTCATCTTCTGGTTCCTGTTCTCCACCATCGGCGTCCTCCGAGCCTTCGACAAGCCCCACACACGCCCCGACACTCGCTATCACTCCGGGGAAGAAGAATTCCAAGCCCGAGATCGTGTCTGACAGGATTCGGTAAGACGCTTTACTTTATCTTATCACTTTAAACTATGTAATAAATTCTTATTAGAATCTCATTGGCATTGGAGCACTGGATTAAATACCTATAAACTTCAACTTCGTGAATTTACTCCGTCTAGGCGCTATTTACCTATTTCATCGTCGACATCAACTGAACATAAAACTATTCTCAACAAAATCACCACTCGACTCTTCTGAATTATTTCCTACTGGAATATTATTATTTAGGTGCCCCCAGTGTGTATTTTTGTCGCGATTATTTATAAACAAGAAATATCCGAGGGTGGTTCAAGTTCACGGTTCCTGATTTTACGCGTCACATCAAAACAATAACAAAACTCGCCGTTTAGGCTTTTGAGCAGTGAATGAACAGGAATTTATATCAGTTAAAATTATAGGTACAATAAAATACGTAAGGTAAGTACTATATCTAAATACCTATCTAGAATTTTTGCTTTTATTTTGTGCATAAAAAAATTGCAAAGTTCGCCTGTAGGAATACCTATTACCTAAGTATTTTGTCAGTTATTTAATCGTCAAGCAGTCGTTGATCAAACATTACTGTGTTCCGGTTTGAAGGGCAATGTTTTCAGAGAAATGACAGGGCAAACAGATAATACCTACATTATTTTATACCTATCTCTGGGTTACGAGACATTTTGGATTTGTGTTTTAAAACCTGCTGTTGTGGACACATGTGTTGCTTACTATCAGGCTCGTGTCTTGCTCGTCCCATTATTCGTAAATGTAAAAAAAAATGTATGAAATTTAAATATTATATTTTATGTACCTAAATCATATTTTTTTAGATTTATTTTTATAGGTAAGTAAGAATACGAACGTACCTACTAGTAAATCGTAGGTACCTAGGTATATTATTTTTCTTAAGTTTAAATCCCTCAAAGTGCGAATCGGGAATCCCACGGCATTCATTCTGTGCTAGGTACTAGGTACCTAGGTGTCAGTTTTTTAAAATTCACTTCGTTAAATTTCAAATAGGTATGTACCTACCTACTAGATATAAAGTATTTATTATACCTACACTGTATGCTGCCTAGGTATTCACTGTTTATAAGATAAACAAAACCAAATTATCGAGCGTAAAATGTGCGCTCAGAATTCGGTGTTTTTAGGCAGATTTCAGGGAGGACTTTTGAGTACATAAAAAAAAATGTTGAATAATATATTAGGCATTGTTATAAATACCTAGGTACCTATTTTAGTGATGGACGAAAAATATATCAAAATACCTATTAGCAAATAATTTAATGGCAATTAGGTATATCTATTATCATCGCTAATAACTATCTGGAAGGAAGTAAGAGAAGGAATAATTTAGGCTAGTAATAATAAAAATAGTATCATCGTCAGGAGGTTCCTCACTCTGCAGCCACCGGTAGCCTGGGCCTTGCCCCGCTGCCTGCGGTTATCTAGGGTTTTATAATGTTTTTATGTTGTTTTACAGATATTACCTACCTATATAAATGTTGCAAAAACTTTGGCTTAATAAAATAAATAAATACATGGAAAAATAAGTGTAGTCTCTTGATTGAGAAACCTAGGTATTTTAGATAGATTTTGCATTCACTGAAAACGCATCATGCTTTACCTAGGTATACCTAGTATAATCTATGTAAGTAGTAAATCTTGATGAGGTAGATAATAAATGTCGTAATAATAGAAAACACCATGAAAAGTAACGTCACATTAATAATAGGTCATAAATTAAAAAAAAAAACAATAATCCCTTAAATCCCTACACTAGCTGTTACTCGCGACTTCATCCGCGCGAAATAAATACTAAGGTAACTTAGGCAGTAGGTACCTATTTGTTTACCCAGACACATTTACGATTACTAAAAACAGCTTATAATAAAACAATTGTAATTAATTTCATCAAAATCGGCTCAGCTGTTTAGATCTTAGAAATTGATATACCTAACAAACATTAAATTGTTTCGTGTCAAGTGTCTAGATGCAAAATTTGATAACTTTAAAAATGACGACTTTTCATAAAACCGTTCATCTCTTGTTTCACCCTCTTAGGGGTTGAATTTCGCAAAACCCCGTCTTACCGAGCGCCTACGTGCTAAAAGGGACCTCCATGCAAAATTTCAGATTCCTAGCATTTGTAGTTTCTGAGATTCCTTAATGAGTGACCTTTCGCTTTATATATAGATTCGAAATCCGTAAAAATATTCTATTTGAAGTAGCGTAAAAATGGCCAGGGGAATAGGTACTAAACCTGTTTTAATATTTTTATTTATTCAATTTCTTGTAGGTACTATTTCCTAGGACATGTTCATAAAGTTATTTTATTTTCTCGTCAATTTCATATCAAGAGAGCTAGAACTGGTTTGGAGAGCGGGCGGGGACCGGCTGCACTAGCCTTTGAATTGCACAGTTAATGTAATCTTATCAGGTATGTATAATTATATATCTACTGTATAATTTATGATTTGTGTTAATTTATTTGTGATCGGAGATAATCTGAAAGATTTCTATTTCGTCGCCTCTAACTTTATTTTATTTGTGCGATTTTTTTTTTCAAATGAATTGCACTATTTGAGTAAATAACTATTTTTAACTGACTCTGAAAAAGAAGTTGTTTGGTTCGGCTACTTATTGTGTTTTTTTATTATTTACTATTTTATACTTTGTTAGTAAAACATAGCTAATTAAGTATATAAAAGTATTAAAAAAATAAACTTTATAAATAAATTTTGTTATACCTACATATTTTTTATTATGTGTTCGTGTGGTAAATCAATTTTACTAAGACGCTGGCATTCTCGTGCTCAATAAGCTGAAAATTCTCTACGCAACTATCGCTAGCTAGCTCTCTTTATCACCAGAGGCGTCAATATAGGGGCGCCCAGTTAAAAAAAACGATCTAAGTAATATATTTTATTTGTAGTTTTTATGTTGTGCGAATTTTATTTAGTTTTTGTGGTAAAGATTTGTATGCATGTCTCTTATTTTTTTTAAAATATAGTGACATGTCGAGCAGGCCAGGTGCCCGATGGTAAGTAATAGCACATAACAGAATAACAGTACAAAATTTATTTCAATTCGGATACAATATACTTGCACATTACGACGGAACAACTGGTTAAAATGTGATTTTTGCAGACGGACTTTGATGTTGGATGAAGGATGAAAACATAGAGTAACTCTACATATTATAGATGAAAATAATAAGTGAAATGCTCTCGCGGTCTCGATGTCTTCTGCAAAATACAAATCGGATTTATTTTAGACTAGAGTGAATAGAAATGGACAAACGTTTTCAAAATTATTACATTTGTCGGGATCAGGTATTCACTATCCAGCTTACCAGCTATTTTATTTTGACAGTACAAACTACAAACGGACACTTTTTTTTTATTTACATATATGGAGAATTTTATAGATAATGGAACCACGAGTAGAGATATACTCGAGTTTGGAACAACACATTTTTTATTTAGGTACAACAGAAAATTCCACAATATTTTTACTGCTAACTTTTTCGTCATTCGCAACAAAGCTCAAATAACCGACCACTCCCCAAAATGGCGGAGGCCCTAAAAATGCAATTTCGCTGGCTTAATACATTAACTTCGCACCGCTGCACAGCTGGTTTCCGTTTCCGGGGTCAAAATGCGTTTTTCCCGAAAGTATGGGCAGCTGGTGGTCACCATTGGCGAATTGCAAAAAACTTGCCTTTGTTACCATATGACTGAAGTTATTTGAATAGTATCCTTAAAAAAAGCTCGACGGTTGCGGCTGTATCTTAGGAAGGACTGGACCGACTATATTTAAAAATTAAAAATGTAAAGAATCTTTATTTCTAAAGAACTTTTATAATCAGAATGCAAAATTTTTAGTGAATTATTTATTTTTCATTATTTTTATAGAACTAAAAATAAACACTAAAGTCAATTATAGCGATTTTTTTTAATTATACGCTAGTCAATTAATTACAAACCTTAATATTATGTATACAAATTATGTATCACATTGTTTGTCCGTGATGGACATCCAAACTACATACTAAACTGTAAACTGTATTTTAATCGAAATTGCAAACCGTGTGCAGTTTGATCCAACTTGAAAGATATGATAATTGTATTTCGATTAATAGTCTTTAGGAGACGAACTTCTTAGCATTCCATGGATTCACCGTGCGGGTGCCGGGTCCATCGTGTGACAGAGTGAGAAATCTCGAGTAGACCCCAAGACTTGTGACTCGGGCGTAGGTTTAAAAGGGGCCCCTTAGCGACGTACGTCAACACTCACCTTCACTACTCGTATTTCTCTCCCTGCCCAGCCAAATCCGATATGATCCTACTAGTGCAGCTTAAGATACTCGTTCTAGTATAGAACTTACTACACTTCTGGACAAGCCAAGGTCTTTAAGCAGGTTAGAGATAGAGAGATTTCGCTGGTATACCTCTCGCTCCTACTTCTACAGCGTATAAATTAACTACATAGCCATTTTTTGTTAATTCGTTTTGAAGGTCGTAAAACAACAATATCTATACATAACAATATCTGTCCGAAGCCGTAACGGGTCGCTAGTTAGGTACTAAATATCTAAAAATATTGAACTAACAAATGCTTCAATCTCAAATTGACAGTTCTTATCAAAGCGCAGCGTAAAGCTGTCGTTTTATGTTCACGTTTTACATCTTAATAGCGATATTAATTGATCAGCGATAGTAGGTATATTATTATGAATATTTAGATTTTAAGATCAATTATGAAGTTAACTACTTTGTAGAAATATCGTCGGCTGTCGTTTGGTCAATCAAAATGTTAATACAGATTTATTCAAAAGATAGCGTTTGATAACTAAATCAATCAATTTTATAACGACCCTTTTGGACAAATTATAATGGTAGACCGTTAATGCCAAATGCTATCAAAACATTTTTTTATTTGCTTACTTTAATGTTTTATTATTAACCGGCTTCAAAAATAGGAGGAGATTTCTTAATTAAGTAGACCGTAATATATTTCTTTTTTTGTTCTTTTTTTTTTACTTTTATAGGTTTACACTTGACCTCCATCTCGCCTGATGTTAAACGACGATGCGGTCTACAATGCAGCGTGTTTACCTAGAAAAAAACCTATTCACTCTCGATTTGATAGCATACTTCAATGTTCAAATAATTTAACATAACATTTCACCCATTATGTATAATTCTAAAAACGTCTCTTACAGCTACAAAAATTTTAATGGGAAAAAATTTGGATTATAAATTATGTACAATAAATATTTTGCAGTGAAAACTTATCTAGTCTTGATTTTTTTTTGTAAGGAAGATTACTTAGTTAAATCTTGTGGATTAACGTCACTGACATACCGACATGCGTAGCAACAGAACGGGAGGTGCGTGTTTGACGCTTTTTGGATGCATGACATCTTGTGAGTTCGAATTTAGTTTTTCTCATACCATTATGACGTAAAAAACGAAAAATCCAAGACAAATATGCTTATTTTTGGGGTAAATAAATAAATATTGGTGGACAATTTACACACAACACTATCTGACCCCAAACTAAGCAAAGCTTGTGTGATGGCGGCCAGATAGCTGATATAATACTTATATAGTTTTAAATACATACTTATTATACACAGTAACACCCAGACACAGTGCAAACATTTGAATATACGTACACGTCGTACGCATCGTCTGCTGTGCAGGCACTATTGTATTTTTTGTGAGGGAAAATGCATTTGGCCTCCCATTCGTCGGGCAGGGACACGGATATGTCGGGCTCGATACCACTGTGGGCCATTGGATGTGGTGACTAAAACAGATCGACGCAAATCAATTCTTCTTTTTTAAGTGATTTAATAATTAAAATACAAGATAATAAATATTTAAAAAGGGAAATCAATCAAAAGGTAAATCAATTAATTGATTTAAATGTCGATGCTAAAACAGGTTTCTCCAGCCGTGGCTTGACGGCAGAGTCTCTGGTCTCTCGTATTCGCCAAGACAATGTAACCTGATTCAAGTACTTTACCAACGTCCTTACCTATGTAAATGTACCTCAGCAATTGCCGCGTAATGATCGCAATCATATCAAATTAGTTGTAAATTATTATTAATCTTATGCAATTACCATAGAAAAATATAACGTAGTTCTAACTCATGCCACGTGAATTTGCAAAGTATTAATGGCGAACAAGCGTGGGCGCTGATGATATTATCATCCGTACAAACTCTTGTATAATATAGGTTTAGTGCATAGTAACTGCTGCCTAATCTGTGAGTAATGCTATTGCTGAGTAGGCGAGCTAAAGTTAGCGCACCTGAGGAACCTATTGCTAGATTGCTACGACTAAACGCACAATCATAAAAAGAACTTTGAGATAGTTTGTCCGAGTAAAAGAAAAACTAATTTTCTTCTCATTTCAACAGTTTATTCCAATACAGTAAACAGTATTTAAAACATAAGTAACATTTTTTTAAACATAGGTACGCGTTAAACCACCAACTCGTCTGATGGTAAGCGATAGTGCGGTCGATGGTAAAATTAGGACGTCGAAAAAAATACTGTGTAAAAAGGCTATAGGCCCCCCCCTCAGACAAAATCTAGCCTAGATTACTATATATAGGCTAGATAGGCTATATAGGCTATTTGCAACATTAATACTAAAATTCTAAGTTATAAGTTTTCACTTCCATCGACAGTCCTTGTGACTGATTTTTTTCTACTAAGAAATCTAAGTCAGTTAGTTTCCGGTGGTCTTTACTGTTTACCGTAATTTGGGGTAGCGCAAAAAGCGCAGGAACTTACTAGGTATTCTAAGCGTATCAACTAACTGTACTTAAAGTTACGGCGATTATACCTAGTAAGTTTCGGATGATCTGCCAAGTTACGGCTGGTCTAGCTAGTCTGTAGGGGCGCCATATCCATCCATGGTGTCGAGTTCGACATAATCCTGTCGTCTCCCCCAGGCGGTAGTGTTTGCGTAAATGCATTTCCTACACGTAAAAAAAAATGGTCTAGCAATTTACGTCTGGTCTTTACTACACCATATCGTACCAACTACCAACATCAATGCATAAGTCGGTGTTTCGTGCGCGCAGGCCATTAGACGTAGGCGAAGATCGTATGACTGGCGTTGCGTTTATACGTTTTTATTATGTTATCATACGTGACCTAATAAAATATGAACAAAAATAACTTGGTAATTGAATACGTGATAAGTAAGGGCAGTTATTGTTTACCTAAAGTTGATGATACACTATACTCTCATTTATTGTATGTTATAGATAAGGCGATTATTCATTACAATAAATTAAAATGAAATACAATACAACATGAAAAAACATACCTAATTTATGTTAAACGCAAATACCAAATTAAATTATGTGAAAAAACATTGAATGTTCTCTACGCACAAGCATCAAGCTATAAACAATATTTCGATTCGTAGTAGTAAGTAATCCAATTCAATTTTATATTGTCAAAAGCTTCAGTTCTCTATATACCTACGTGTTTTAATATTTATAATCTAGACCTGACCCATAGACAGCCAACCACATACAAATCAATCCTTATAAAAACAAATTAGGTATTCTGTATGCGCGAACGCAGCTTTTCGTATCCTATCGCGTTGGATTACCATAATAGGTGTAAATATAGGGTAATATAGAAAAGTACATGAGCTAGCGGATAACCTTACGTTCTATAAGGTTGTTTTGGGCTCTGCATTTTAAATTATATTTTAGGTGTTTTAAAGCTTATTTGTAACATTGTTTATGACTGCATTATCGCTTAGCAACGAAAATGTTGTTTAGTGTAGGTACCTAAACCACAGATCAGAAAATAGTTACTTCGTAACAGATGCATCACTTCCATACAAAAGTGCAAATACCTACACGATAATAACCTAAACTGTCGTAAACTACTTACCTACTGTTACTTGTAAGCAAAAATACACCTTAACACACTCACGCAGAGTTGTAAATGCCGTGCGCACCGTGTGACTTGTCGTCTGCTTACGTCATTGACCAAACGTGCTAGGGTTGTACGAAATGGTGGTAGGTGGTAGTAGTGGTAGGACTCTTGGCAGAGTCCGCCTGGGGAAGGACCACATCTTTGCCAGTTATTCTACCGCGAAGCAGTACTAATGTGCAAACGTTACTGTGTTTTTTTTAAAATAAAGAGTGACGAGACGAGCAGGACATGTGCCTGATGGTAAGAAACATGCCTGTCACATAACAGCACAGTGACACGCAGCTATTGGAACATGAAGAGTCCAAATCATTACCTGGCACTACACTGCGCTCGTCACCCAGAGATCTAAGATGTTATATCTCTAAGCCCTGTAATTTCACTGGAAACATTGCCCTTCAAACCGGAACACAGTAATGTTTGCACATTACTGCTTGGCGGTAGAAGAACTGACAAAGGTGTGGTACTTCCTCAGGCGGACTCTGCTATTAGTCCTACCACTACAGTACTCCATTAGAGAAGCCCATTCATTTGATACCCATATAGAGGTAGGTTGTGAAGAAATATTTTGTCCGCGATTTTGTGGAGGGGGGCATTTTGAATCGATATTAACCAAACATAGCTAAGAACCACCGCACAAAAATAAACCTTTTTAAAAAAATTGACGTCAAACTTAGAACATCCTTTTTTAGTCGGGGGTTAAAAAATGGTTCACAATTAGCTGAGCTATCGCGAAACATACTTACATCCAATAAAAAGTAAGCCCAGAACCGCCTCCTTCTTTGAATTCAGTTAAAAATTCTATAGCTTTATTTTAAGTAGGTAGGTACGTTTTATAGTCAATTGATACTGAAGTTTATTTTGGTTATACAATGTAGGTAGTTGTAAGTTGTTTTCATACCGTCGAATAAATGAACAAATTAGTATCATTCATTATGTAATTCATTCATTATTATAATATTCAAAAAAATATCTCGTCAAAATTTTTACTAAACTTAATGAGACATAATAAAGATGAGGTAAAAAGTATTTCAGACTAAATAATGTGTATGCATAACCTCTACTGTATCTATTCAAAATAAATATTATACATATTACACACTACTGTTTCTATATTCTGTTCGATTGAAATTTGAAACCTACCAAAATTTAAAGCAAAAATAAATATTAACGATAAAAACACTTCCCTTGCTTCCTGTTTCGGCAATTTAAAATAAGATAAATTACTTCTACATTTTAGTTTCTTGCTATTGCAGATTGCAGCCATTCACAATACAATAACGCCGCGACATTATTTATGCGCGCACTCAGCGTTCGTTCGCACGTCAACTCGGGCAAACGGCCGGCGGCCTTGTGATTTTAATACACCCGGGAGGACCCGAACGAGTAGGTACTTAGCTCGCGCCGTTTAGCCAGTGACGAGGGTGTGCCTAAACCTGTTCCGCATATATTTTAGACTAATATTATACATGCGAAAGTTTATGAGTCTATTGATCTATACCTAGATGTTTGTTACTCAAATGAACAAACATCTATACCTAGATGTTTGTTACTCAAATGAACAAACATCTATACCTAGATGTTTGTTACTCAAATGAACAAACATCTATACCTTGATGTTTGTTACTCAAATGAACAAAATTTCTGAAGACATCTGGATGAAATTTGGTACATAAATAGTTTGATTTTTATCCCGTGAAACCGTGGGACGCTGTTTGTTTTGGTATATTTGTTATGTCAATTGATTTATAATTAATTATCATACTTAAATTAAAATAAACCTATTTAAGCATAGTAATATGGTAAATAAAAAAAATGAATAAGTACACAATACTTTTAAAAATCTCATCAATCATCATCAACGCCCACTAAATGTTCCCACTGCTGGGACTCGGGGCCTTCTCTCGCATGGAGAGTGTTAAGGCCATAATCCGCCATGCTGGCCCAGTGCGGGTTGGTGGATGACACATGACTTCGAAAGATTCTAGGTACATGTCGGTTTCCTCACGATGGTTTCCTTCACCGTTTTAAGTTAGCGGCATTACGCACATGACTTCGAAAAGACAGTTGTGCGTGTGGGGTTTGAACCCGGGGTCTCCGGATCGGCAGGCGCCGTTCTCCCGACTAGACCAGCCGTAACTTTTAAAAAGCGACTGACGGACTAATAAGTTTTTTAGTTATCTCACAACTCACTAGTTGTGTATTATTATAAGTGGAAATTTATCGTATTGAAATACAAAAGCCAAAATAGTAACATAGGCTATGAATGCTGTTTTACCATATAAAGTGTTTTGCGTTGCACAAGTCCTCAAATAGTTTTATCTCTCAGTTTCTCGTGGCTTGTTATTTTCAATAACAGATTGGTGGGCGTGCCTTTAAATTAATTAATGGGCTTATATAAAATGCGCATACTGGTTTGTTTTTATTAATGGTTTGTTTAAACTTTATCACGTTTCTGTAAAACGTAATTTGAGAGGATTGACGTGTTAATTTTTTGGAGTAAAAACTACTTACACTACTACGTACTTATAGATACTATATACTCTCTCCTTGCGGGAGAAGGCCCTGAGCCCCAGCAGTGGGAACATTTAGTAGGCCGCTCATTGTACTTATGCATAAATCCTAATAATCTAGGTATATAAATAAAAATCAATGCCACTTTTCGTTGTTAATAAACTCCTCCTAAACGGCTGAACCGATTTGAATGATTTTTTCTGTATTCGTTTGGGTAGGGCCCTCGATGGTTTAGATTTACAAATCAGCCCGGCAGATGGCGCTGCAGTTGGTGTCTAGGTTATTATTCGAGCGAAGCCGGAATGGGCCACTAGTGTATTATAAATGCAAAAGTTTGTATGTTTGTTGCTTAATCATACCGAAACGGCTGAACAGATTGAGTTCAAACGCAGAAACTATATTAACAGAGTATAATAAAACATATTTATTATACTCATGTAACGCTTGACAGTTTTCTGAGCGATAATTATAATAATACAGAAGTGATCGTTTCAAACTTTGAAAATGTAGTACCTATAATACAATTTGTATGCTCATTCTTTTGTTTTATTTTTT
This sequence comes from Ectropis crepuscularia, assembly GCA_963693475.1. Taxonomy (NCBI): domain Eukaryota; kingdom Metazoa; phylum Arthropoda; class Insecta; order Lepidoptera; family Geometridae; genus Ectropis; species Ectropis crepuscularia. The sequence goes on from OY856342.1 coordinate 21,862,919, forward strand.
ATTAATTGACGTGTAAATTGTACATTTACACGTCAAAACTTTGACTTTGACAGATTGTAGTGTGGAATAACACGGGCTACTTTTTATGGTGGAAAAAATACGGGGAACACGAACTACGCGAAAAAAAAACACAGGCGCTGCTAGTAAGTATATAATAATTACAGAGTAGATATAAACTCATAATAAAAAAATGCCGTAGTAGAAAGTCTTAAATTGTACTAAAATTAACAGAAACATCTCAATATCTACAAGATTATGATATAATTTTTCATTCGCCGAAGTTTTAACGATCAACATCCGGCCGTAGTAAAAATTTTATAGCATTAAATTGTAACTTTTAGTTATTTATATGGCACGTGAATTGCTATGTTTTTGTTGTACAAAAAGTCAGTTGGATCACGTTCTGTGTGGCCTTGAGTCGAGCCCCTCGGCTATATAGATATAGAAGTAAACAAAACGCTAGGCCCCAAACTGAGCAAACTTGTACTCGGCAAACACATTAAATTTATCTTCAAGTTTGTCGATATGAAAGACAAAGGCAAATATTATGTTGCAAAAATAGCGGGTTTAATGATTGCTTAATATGCTGAATACAATGGATTCGTTGGGAACCTCGGGATGGAATGTATCTTTTGCGATAAAATGTATTTTTAAATTTATGTATGTGTGCCTATTTAACTCCACTTTCGTTATACGTAGGTACCTACTTCTACATGCTATCCCAGCCTTGGATAAAAATGCGGAGTGAATCGGTTTCTTCAGTGTAAGCGCGCTCAATTTTAGTCCGCAGTGTCTGTTTATATCAGACGAGATGGCGGCCAGGCCCAAACCTATTTTTGGTTAAAAAAGTTACTTTTTTTTAAATTAAAATCTAACCTGACGAAGTCAATGGATGTAAACAAAAAAAACGCATCGTAGAAATGTAGATATTTCACAAAAAAAAAGCGAAGTTAAAGCACCCAAACAAAAGAACGAACAGTAAACTGGTGTGACCGTTAAAACGATCTGGAGAGTAAACATGGCGGTCTGAAGGTCCCAAGAATGCCGTCTGATCCGCGACCAGTAATATTTAGCTATATCTTAAACTATAAAGTAATTAAATAATGTATGGATTTAAAAAAACATCGTAGAAATGTAGCTATTTCAGAACGAAAAGCGAAATCAAGGAACCCAAACAAAAGAACGAACAGTAAACTGGTGTGACCAATTACCATTAAAACGATCTGGAGAGTAAACATGGCGGTGTCAAGGTCCCAAGAATGCCCTCTGAGGTGCGACTAGTAGTAATATTTGGTTATACCAAACTATATGTATGAAAATATAAAAAAAAACATCGTAGAAATGTAGCTATTTCACAAAGAAAAGCGAAATCAAGGCACCCAAACAAAAGAACGAACAGTAAACTGGTGTGACCATTAAAACGATCTGGAGAGTAAACATGGCGGTCTCAAGGTCCCAAGAATGCCGTCTGAGGCGCGACCAGTGATTCAGGGCCCGGTAGAGCGTGAACAGCGAACAGGGGAGGCCGGTTAAGGATATCACAGAGCATCGTGAATACGGCCTCGGGAATATTAAGTTTGAGAATGACATGGATCACAGGAATCTCACGAAGAATTGCGATTTTCATGTTTGTCGAGACAAAATTTACGATGCTTTAGAAAAAGATGAAAACGTTGAAGATAGTTGTCATTTCCTATGACTGCCAGTTTATAGTAAAACTACCTACTTGTACTCTTTGAACGTTTTAAAAGCGTTGGTTTAAATACAATTTTTTCACTGACACTAAGATCGGCGATTTATTGATATGTAATTGAGATTTAAAATTGTTTTATAATACATTTAGGTAAGTCTGATTTGTTCTTTATTATTGTACTTACTAAGGAAATAAATTATTGTTTGTAGTAACATATAAAAAAGAACGTGAACATTGAACAATGTTAGCGTCCAGTGAAACACGATAAACATTGCATCACTAATCACTACCAATAGTTGTCAAACCAGAAGCCACCAGCAGGGATCTTCAATGACATCGTTGCGAAATTTACGTACCATCCTGATAGTCTGGGTCCGATCCGTGTCCGATCAATACGTACATTTCTATTTTACCTTGCTTGACTTGTTCACCGGCTATATACGAGAAATGCGAAGATAATATGCACTATAAAAAAGAATATATTACTTTTGGTTAACATGACAATACGGTCAAAATAGCACCGGTTACGACATTGGCCACGAATAAGAGTTAATAAACATAGAACAAAAGGAAATGCTTGCCTTAGGCGTTATAACATTAGGTGGGATGTCAGATGGCAACAATAACCTGAAAAGGTATGTCATTGTTTTGTAGAAGGAAGAGAAGAGGTTACGAGCAAACTCAAGCAAGTTTTAAACATATTTGCATATGACATTTCCTTGCAGCTTCGTTTATATTATTACTAGCTGACCCCGCAAACGTTGTTTTGCCTTAGTGAACAACCCTTGTCACTTAGGGGTATGAAAAATAGCTAGTAGCCGATTCTCATACCTACAGAATATGCATATAAAATTTGGTTAAAATCAGTAAAGCCGTTTCAGAGGAGTAAGGAAACAAACACTGTGACACGAGAATTTTATATATAAGATTTTGACATCTTATTTCTGTGGACAAAACTTGCTTTCTTAAATGCATTTAGATTTTTATCGAGCGGCATCTTGCACTGGTATATTTTGTTTTGAATAGGTATTTCTTGTTTAAAAATAACTTCGGCATAGTCTCATATAAATACAAACTACATTTTAAGTACATTGCGAATAACTTATGTTTCTCATCTTCCGAGTTAATACATTCCGACCACACGTCTGGTTTCGACTGTAGTTATACAAAAGCACATGTTTAACACGCCGACCGGCGAATAAATAAGTCCATTGTGAAAATTGTTATTGTTTGAATGAACAAAGAAGAATAACATTATTCATTTTTCCGCGACATGTGAAATCGAAATGCTTTGATCGGGTTTCGCTTAGTTAGCCATTTCTGTACGATGGGAACTAAGAAATAGACATATTTGTTATTCAACAAACTGTTATGCTCATGAATTAAGTTTTGATGTGTTAGTGGTTTTGTACTGAAGTGATTTTTTGTAAATAACTTTCGATATTTCCGATAAGTACATAGAAAAGGTAATTCCTAATACTTTTGTTATTTAATAGTACTAATAATAAATAAATTTCACACACTCCATCATTATTTTTTTCAACTTAGGTAGGTTTACACTTGATTGCCATCTCGCCTGATGTTAACAAACGAAGCGGTCTACGATGGAGCGTGTTTACCTAGAAGATACCGATTCAATCTCGATTTGTAGACACAAAGATTGTAACCATCGGGAAAAACCCAGTCAGGCAATGCATTCCACAGCCTTGACGTTCTTATCACTAAAGTAGAGTAAAGTCTCTTCGTTCGTGTCTTGCCCCAAACTAAGCAAAGGTTGTTGTTAGGATCCAGGTAGCTGATGTAATACTCATAATATTTTGTATATTTTGTGTACATAATACTTATTATACATAGAAAACACCCAGACAAAGTACTAATAAGTATTTGTATTATTCAGTACCTAAGTTGTTCAAGTCTATCTAATGCTATAAGTACACAGAACTGTTCAAATAAACCGATTAATCATTACACCAACATTTTAATTTGTTGCTATAATGTATAATTACTGGTCATAAAACGATGTGGCGTTAATGGTCTCAAATTTCGTTGTTTCCCGTGAGTGAGAGTCCAACGATTTCCGTTCCCACTTCGCCACCAACCTGCATGGCTCGTTAGTCCCGTTTTTAGGGCGTGATAGAAGCAACGGCGCATGCCTGCATAAATTGCATCTAAACATGAAACCTGTCCAAACCCTTTCTATCTCCATGTAACGCTAATGTATGACACTGTCGAACACCATTGTGGATGACCTTGTATCCAAATTTTGGTCCATACCTCCACCAATACGCACCACCAAAAAACCCGCTGTAGCCGAGACAATGCTGTTTTTACATTTGCAGAGCTCAAAAAGTCCCGTGTCGCGTCATTTTACTTGCAAATTTGCGTGATTATGCATAGTGGAGCCAGGCGAAGATGTATTTACGTGTATTGTATGCATTGTGAGTTGGATACGCGTGTGGGCACGCACCAATGTGCCGCCTAGCCGGCTCGATACGAGTTCCCCTCCGCATTTGGCTCAGTGCGACAATACACCAGTTAAATGATCGATTCTGCCATAGAATGTATTTTGCTACTCGAAATAATAATGGCCTTCGGACGTGTTGGCGTCCCCCTCTTCCCTATATTTGAAGTAGTGCACTTCCAGCCACTTTTCTTCATAATCTTACGATTCGCAATTTATATTGAAAGGGTTTTGCATGTGTATTTTATTGCTATGCAATATGTAGTCTAGTTCATTACGCAGTCCAGCGACAGAATAGCGACAATTCAGAGCGGACTATGCATAATTTAGCCATTAATTCTCGAAATGACTCTTGGAAGTTCTGAGCCAGACGAGGCTGACCAACCATTTGCCGTAATGGGTGTGCATACGACGGGTTTGAATGCAACTTTGAAAATGAGATTTCTGAGGTAGCATGTGTTGTGACTAAGCTTCGATATAAATATATTAAATTGCAATATCACTGTTGTATAAGAAAGATAAAACGATTGCTCAATGAATCAATGTCCAAAGTTGAACAAAAACAAAAGTATGGAACTCAATGTTCGCACTGCAGCGGGAGAAAGTTGTAAAGGTTCAGGGACGAATCGTGGTTATTTACGTCCCGAGGCGGGCGATCGTCGATGCAATTAAATTTGTAAACGAAGCTTTATGTTCCCGAGCTAAATATATGGTGATCGCTTCGCAGGCGACGGTTGTTGCCAAGCTCAAAAGGCCATCACTTTTGCTCCATCGCGCTCCAACTTCTAACATCACAAGCAATTGTTCTAACAATCGCAACAAGCCTGTTTCGAGCTTTCCAAGCCTCGGATGGCTATCATTTGCAGTCATTTTGACGCTTGGGCTATTTCCCTAAAGGGCACTAGTCGTATCGCTTCAAGTTATGGCTACATCGTTTCGAAATTGCTCTTTGGCAACCTGCCAGCTCGGATTTGGATTTTATTCTTGAATCAGGTTTTAATAGAATATACATATCGGACATGTTTCGTTTATGATTTAATTTAATATCTAAACAGTAGCTCGGTTAACTGAGAGAATGTCATTATAGCTGGAATGTGAGCGTTTGTTTAGCAATCTGCGCCCGTAAAGTTCAGTGGTTCAACGAGCTCGAAGCTGCGTTCATTGTCCCTTCACAAAGGTCAGATCTACTGTTACAGTCGCTTTTATTGGGTGGCCGTGACAAAATACTAGCGTATCTATTTACCGAGCAAATTCACTTAATCATCTTGACCTTTCATCGGATAACAGTGAGCTAAGGAGCTTGGGTTGGTTCTTTGGTTCAAATCCTTTTATTGGGGAGTAACCCAATCCCAACCCCATAAACTGGGGTAAGTCAAATTTACAGAGATTCAGTAACTTGTTTAAAATCCTTCATTTTTAGCCACTGCATAAGTTTTCTCTATATCCGTGTGAAACCAATTTTAGTTTTAATTTAAACATTTTGTCATTAAGCAAGCAATCTAAAATTGACTATGTAAAAAGGCTCAATTTTATCTCTTTGACTGCACTAAAAATTACCAGGGTGTTTGTTCCCGTAAACCTTTAGACTTTAGATGCTTTGTTAAAAAAACATTGTTACAGTTCTTAGTAGTGTTCTTATTTAGTTTATTTCTATTCGATACTAAAGAAAGCGAAAACTTTTATTCGCTTGTCTGAACGCGAAAATCTCTGGAACTATTAAATATAACTAGTTCCAAGAAGTTTCAATTATCTGCTGTGTTAATAACGCTGTTGAAATTTCTTATAACGCTGTTAGAGTACACTCTAGGGGTTGTCGAGGCAATATTTCATTTACAGAAGCCTGCTTTACGAGCATCGTCTGACATTTGACTCTGAACTAAGCTTTGTTCTGTTCATAATAATTCCCGCAAATAAAATTAATTATCGCTCATATTATCCGCTCCTTAAATGTTACGTTGTTAGTTTTACGTTAGATTAATTTAAGTTTATTTTTGACATCTACATATTTACTATTTTACTACTTAATCTGTATTTTTAATTATGTTCTGTCTGTGTTAGTTATTGTAATCACCTTCTGTTGTGCAGAGAACGAAACGCCAATCTTGCGCCACTCTTAAAAAAATATTTTACTAACGCTATTCATTAAAAAATATCTGTGATCTGTTTGTTTGTAAAAGGACCCATATTGCTATTGGCTTGAGATAGTGATAGATGCTGTCCACCGAACCGAGGGCTTGTGCAGAAAGTGCAGCGCTTTGCTCACCCCAAATTAATAGCTGACTTACGAGCTTAGGGCATGCCTTTTCGCGAACGTAGGTACATACAGCATACCTACCAGGTACACGTGAACATAATAAACTATAAAAAAAAACAAATAAATGACAATTTTGAATTAGCATTAAAAATATAAATGTCAAATGTTTTAATGTAAATGTCAAAATATAATAACCATTTACTTTCTAAGTTATGTTACAGAAGAAAGTCAGCTTCTATAACAGAGTTAGGTAAATGTACCATAACTAAGTTTTCCATTAACTAGCTAATGAAAGTCGAATGATATCCAGATACAATCTAAAAGCCTCGTCTAATGTATTGAAATTAGCGCTCTCTCTTGAAATCGTTACAATGGCAATTTACAATATTTGTCATACTTTCCAGGAACATTGCAGACAGTTCTCTCCTCGAATTACACGAAATTTGTAATTATTAATTACTAGCAGTGCCCCGCGGTTTTACCCAAGTAGTTTCCGTTATTTTCCCGGGATAAAAAGTAGCCTATATATGTTCTTCCAGACTCTAATCTGAGTTCTAAATTTCAACCCGATCCGTTCATACGATACGACGTGATTGAGCAATAAAGATTCAAATGCCCAAAGATTGACTTTTATGATATTAGTAGCCCGACGTGTCCCAATGCTGGGCAATGGCAAATAGTGGGACCGATAACAAAGTGGAAGTTTTGACCTGACATGCAGCAAAACATGAAATAAACTAGAAAATTCCGACATAAATTACACACAAAGATCTCAAATAGAAACACAAATCTTTATTAAATATCTATAATTATACACTGAAAATTATAAGATTACAGTACCTATGGTATGTTATATCAGCTAACTAGCTTTCCATAGTACAAGTTTTGCTTAGTTTAAGCGAGTTAGCCATGTCAAGAATGTCCAACAACAATAAATATATTTTAATTTAATCGTAAACGTGACGAAGAGCCGCGTTGTTAATTTTGAAAATATCAATGCAATCATGTCGGATAGTTTATCACATTGACCTCAAGCCGTTTATTGCTAAGCAGTGTAGATTGCTACAATTGTCAGAGCTATCTGTCGCTGCGAGTGTAATATATCTAGTACAAATTGCAAGCAATAGACCTAGGATGACTGCTGTGCCTGATTTATGGTAACTTTGACTCGATACTTGATATCCTATCATGTGCAGCTATTGGTTACAGGTCTGTATATTCAGGACGGCAAGACATACATTTACATTGAGAATTTCGATAAAATGTGAACTTAACATTTTTATGTTGTAAGAATAGCTGAAAATCACTGTGATAATCTAAAGATTTGGGCTCAAGCCTTATCATTTTTAACGTCAAAATCTTATTAGAAGTTTATAATTTATTACGTGACTTTTAGTCTGGAGAGAACAAGCCAACGGGGGGCCTACCGCCGAACGAAATATGTCATCGATTTGATGTTTCTCTCTCTTTTCTTTTCGCTTGAAATGATAGAGACAGGATTAGCCAAGCGATAGCCGATTTAGTTAGGCGGTAGAAGCGCCGGCTCGTTCGCTAAAAATTGCTTTCAGCGACAAAGTCGCAATTTGTTTCACTGGATGGTGTTATTTATTTTCTATCAATCAATCAAATTTTGTAACCTTATACAAACTCTTAGACACAAAATTTAGTGTTTTTGAGGGCTTTTTACACCGAAAGCGCTTACTTTTGACCTTGTCTTCTGCAAAATTAACTCTAGGTCTACGGTGTTGTTTGCAGATACTTATTAACTATTTCATTTTAATTTGCTTCTCTTTAAAGGTATATTATGATGATGCCTGCAAATTTGTCGATTATGTTTGTAGCAGACGTTGATAGTCAATACATAAGTATCATATTACTATTTACGAAGCTTGACCGCAGAAAATCAGCATAGTCATGTATTTTGTAACACGCGTAGTAAGCAGACCGTAAATAGAAATATGTAAACATAGAAATTCTAATGGCACTAACCATCCTCAACACTCCATCAGTTGTGTTGTTAGTGCGACTACATAACCTATTGTTCAATACATAGGCTACAATTTTGTAACATTGTATGACTTTTGTTGACAATCCACAATAGATAATTGTGTCGTAACGCCACTAGTCACTACCGGCATTCATATTTTTATCTCCATTTCATTCGATTTTGTTTAACAATTCTCGTAGTGATATTGATAAAAAAACATTTTTTTTAAACATGAGTATCGGGTTCATTTATTTCTGTCATTCAAAATTGACCTCTCATCTTTTACTCTTACTTTTATTTAATCACTATGACTGAAACATAAATATTGTATTTGTAGACTTTTAGTTCAAAGATCCCCTGCCAGCGATACGAACAGTATTTTTTGTCCATATGCGTTATGCTTAGAGTATGGAATACAATATAGAGTTACAAAGTTCCTGACTACTATAGTGCTTCTCGTTCTCTCAATTACAATTCAATTTCAATTCAATTTTCAATTCAATACTCAAAAAGTATTGCCATAAAGAAAATATTCCACTAGGTAAGGGTAGTGCTGCGATAGTTCGATGAATTCAGCCTGTGTTCTATGCATTCTAAAATTACATTTTAAAAAGGGGTTTAATATAATATAACTAAAATAGGAGGTACTTAAATAAATACCTAATCAAATACAGGGCAATAAAACATTTATTTCAAATTGTACTTTACATTCAACGTTATAAAAATATAGTTTGCCTGTCATATTTATATCATAGTAGCAGCTCGCCCAGGCTTCGCACGGGGCAATTCGGAACTTAGGTATAAAACATTTCAATGTTAGTAGACCTTGTTGTAGTAGACAGGCTACTATTATTTAGATGTTGTGGTAATTCAGAATGATTGATTTATTTGATAATCTGTACTTCATGAAAAATATTGCTTTATTATTCACACAATATTTTATCCTCTTCTTCGGAACGGCACATCTGCGAAATAATAATAAATTTGAATAAATAAAACAACCCAAATTATTACCAGAAATCTAGTGATACATTTAAGTTGCATAATTATTTCTGTAAAAGTTCAAACAAAAGGGTTAAATCAGAGGTGAAAATGTGTATGAATAATCTTTTATTTTGAAAGCTTAGAGCTTCATATCTACTCACACAATAGATAGGTCTCTTGTGTGAGTGGGTATGAAGTAGGTGTAGTGAGTAGGGTTTATACTAAAAGCATGATGTTATCTTGTTAGCGAGATGAGATAGTGTAAGTTAATGGGAGTTTGATGCAATTCCTACTCCAGAAAACAAGAGTTGGAATGGCAGTGGTAGAGTAGAAACAGAAGCGTCATGACCATCTAGACTAGATATGTATAATGGTAACCATGGTAACACGCCATGACCATCTAAAAATGTTTACGCATTTGTGGCCATAGCTCCGAGTTCACCCGAAGATTTATTTCATTCCCAAGCAAGAAGATTTAGTTCAATTCACGGCTCACGAGAAATCTGTATGTAGTGCGCCAAAGAAAGTTTTCACTTAAAAAACTAACAAATGCGAATCCGCAGGCAAAATCTAGTACGTATTATTAGTAAACGGTCAGTAAATAAACTGTCAATTATGTACCGACTTGTACATTTCATGGGTAATTTTGTAAGAAATAACTGGTCACACTTTTTTGTTTGTTTTGTTATTTAGGTTATGTTTACATTTTACATATTTTGCAAATTTTGGATTAGATACTGCCGTTATTGTATAATTTTAATTCACGTAGATATCTAGAAGGCATTAATATGAATTTCTATCAAGTCGTCATAACAAATATTGTCTACTTACGTGTAAAATGAGATTCCACTGATTTTTCTTTCACAGAGGCTATTGCAGCTTATAACACTACACAACGCACATTGTTTGGCATAAATATCACCAATCTCTTAACAGTCTTTCACAAACAAGCTTTAAATCTTCTTTAAATACACACAATATTTAATAAAACATAAAAAATCCGAGTCTGAGCTTTGAATAGACTTTTGTATGGCAACGCCATGTCAGATTTGTAATTTAGCCAGAGAAAAAGCCGGCCACGGTGATAAGGACGGAAAATCAGTATCTCTTTCTCTTTTTTTCACAAGTGATAGATAATTAGACTATCTCATTTCCGCAAGTCGTGACGTCACTTATTGTGCCCCCCTGGCGTTATGCGTGTTTACTTCTACAATTTAATTAACTGCTTTGACAGCCCAATCAAATAACTAAAACGTTCCAATATCATCCTTTTACAAAAGAAACTGCATAATAGCTCCCACACGTAAACTTTGCTTACCCAATTTTATTTATTCACGAGTAACTAGAATCAGTAAAAATAAAGCTAAATTTCGCTAGGCATATATAGAGTTCATTTGTGGCCAGCAGTAACTGTCATAGGTTAATTTAAAAAAAAAAACATTAGGATGCCATTTTGTCACAGCTCAACAAAGTTTGTGGCCAACAGTAACTGTCATAGGTTTATTTAAAAAAATCCATTAGGATGCCATTTTGTCACAGCTCAACAAAATAGAAAAAGCTAAGCACCTATTACGATTTGTTTTCGTAAAAGATTAGAAGTAAGTTTAAAAGATTTTTTTTAATTTCTAAAGCACATTCAAACCAAACTTATTTTGTAAGTAATGTAGGTACATATTGGACATTATGCCTAGTAAATTAAAGAAATACCACACACGGTGTCATAAAAAGGTCTAACGGTACTTATAGGCAACATGTTTCCATGTAAATTAACAACTATAGAAATCTTATAAAAAAATAATCTCTATACAATTAACGTCACTTTTTGTATGGAGACGGCTCATTTCTAAAAAACTATTGCGCTCAATCAAACTAAAATAGTACTTTACAACAGTACAAAAAAATAAAATTCTAACGAAAGTCCTCAGACCACCAAAGAATTTCGAATGAACACATTTGACATGAAAAACGACCGCCATATAATACCTAACAAAGATCTTATCTATGCACAGTCGAATGGAAAATCCACAAGAATAACCATAGTCTACACAATTTATCAATTTTCCATTTCATTGAACACACTGAATACACTAATCAAGCGATTCCCTTCGACAACGTCGATTCCAGTGGTAGCAACTGCTTTACAAATTGATGCTACCTTATCTGTGGCTTTACAATGCTTTTCTAAGATAAAGAAAATAGAAAAACTTATCATTGGTTACCCTGATTCTTGTTTCATAAACAATATATTTTAACGATTAGTGGTTTTCGTAACTAATTTAGTTTTATCATAAACAAACAACCCACTAAATGTTCCTACTGTTGGAAATCGGGGCCTTCTCTCGTAAGGGGAGAGTTAAGGACAAAATCTACCCCGCTGCGCTGGCTAAGTGCGGTTTGGTGGATGACACATGAACTCGAAAGATTCTAGGTATGTATCGGTTTCCTCACGATCTTTTCTTTCACCGTTTTTAAGTTAGCATTACGCTCATGACTTCCAAAAGACAGTGTTGTGCGAGGGATTTAAACACTGGGCTCCGAATCGGCAGTCGCCGTTCTCCCGACTAGACCAGTCGTAACTTCCACGACCAGCTTTTAATAATTTGCGAGTGTGTAATCAAGCATTGGAAGTTAAATTTGGTCCGCTTCCCAATGTTCGACTGAGCAGATATTGTTCGTCCACTTGTCAATCGAATCATGATCAATAAAAATTGTCGAACTAATGATAGAGCGGGAAGATGACCACATGAACTCTAATGAAACGACGTTACCCCCCATCAATCTCAGACTCGTTTGATGAATCATCTGTGTAATCATCGCATAGTTATCTTTAAATGGTTATGTATCTATGTATTTGTTTTTAAACGTTTGTTGTAAACATGGAAAAAATAAAAAATAAAATAGGTTCGTAAAAAATTTTTTTTTAAACATTTACAAAAATTAAATTTAGAATCATCGAACATTTCAGTTTCATATAGTTACTCCCAGACCTCGCTCTCTCAGCAGCATCAGCGGCTTACCCATTTACGGGTTATACATATTATGGTTTCACGAATTTTAATTTAAAAAAACTTGAAATTCAAATTTTAAATCGAAGTCGGTTGTTTGGGCTTTTAAATAAAAAATATTATTTACAAAACATTTTCGACAAACCGGTGCGTGAAAACGATTTGTTATTCTCAGGCTATACATCAGATATAAATTAATTCAGATATTTAGGTAGTTGAAATTAAAGTAGTGCCATAACCATATGTAAAAATAACAAAAAAAAAATTTGATGAGATATTTTTTATTCGTAATTTCAATAATTAAACTTGAGTTGCAAAAAGCAATAATTATACCGTATGATTTAATTAGGAAGTACGATATTAGATGTTCGCCAATAACATCGAGACACGCAGCTGCAAAGAAAGGCGCACCCTCCGGGCCCCAATCCTGACTAATTTAGTCCGATACACTGGGCTCAGACAGCCCAGAAAAAACAAAAACTTGACCTTTGCTGTTTTTTATTCGCCTTCGAAATTATATAACGTTTCCCACACCCGCCTAACTGACGAACCGGCTTTGGCTATTGCTGTCTCTGTCATTTCAAGCGAAAAGAAAAGAGAGAGCAATATCGAAGCTAAGACAGTTATAGTTAGGCGGTAGACTCCGTTGTTTTAAGTTACCCAACGTGTTGTGTAAGAGGGAAATTATTGTTTTGTTGTATTCGTAACAGCTAATTTTGGATGTTTGCGTTGATTTTATGGTTCAACTTTTTGTGTTATTTCTTAAATCGATTCTTTGATCGACATAGTCATTATGCGACTTTTGAATCGTATTATCTAGTAAACATCTAAATTTTCGCACGTAAAATATTAGTGGGATTATCATTAGGGTAGGGTAGAGAAAGTGATTGTAAGCTTAAGGTGGGTCCTCCCAGCAAAACGAGTTATTTGTCCAGTTTTCAGAGCTATCTACTCATTAGCCAAAACAAATATCAACTGGTAAAAAATACATTAAATTTTTACCATTTCTTGGCTTCCAAATGGTAGTTTTCTTTTTTTGTTAATGAATTTATTGTTTAAATAATGTCCTCATAACGAAACCATAAAAAATAGAAATAGTTGTAATTATCATGCATCTCCTCGAAAAACCACCGTTATTTGGATTTAATACTTACAGACTTACACCAACGGATAGGCAATTCCATTACGAACATTTTGGTAGAAATATTTTTTTCAAAAGACCAAAACCTGGTTTAATAAAGAGCTTATTCTAAAATTTGAGCGTAAAACAGCGACAAATCCTACTGTTTCTCTCTTGCTCTTTTTTGCGGTGTGTGATGAGGTAAGAAATACTCAAGGTCATTTGCTCGGGGTACGGCCAGAGCAATTTTGCTTAAATTTATGTTGGACTACAATTTTATTTCAAAGATCAATTCGTAGCAATTTGTCGTGTTACGTAACTGCATATTAAAATGTTCTCAATTTCCAACCAATGCAATTTACATAAAGTACTTAAAGAGCATAGAGCTAAGTATTGCCCTTGTATATTTAAGAGGTCGCGTTCTTCCTTACTGTGGCCAGGTAAACCTCTGACATTTACCCGTGCCAGCGTTATACCATCGTTAACGAGAACGCCAATTACCGTAAATAAACGTAACAGATGCACTAAACAGTAAATAAGGAATGCTTTTAATAGTATACTTTCAAGTTTACCTGGGAAAAACATCCTTATTGCTTTGACATTTTATTTAATTCTTTGACGCAAATATACCACTTGGTCATTACAATTTCATTAGTTAAGCGTCGTAGTTGTAGCAATAAAATTCAAATTAACTATTTATTTATAACTTAAAATATAAATATTTTAACATTCGAACTCACGTTAAAATGGGAAATAACTTTGAAATACTGAATTGAAAGGAATAGCTTTGCTTATTTCAAATATTCAGTGTTGGTAATATAGTATTCCGTAGTGGTAGGACTTGTAGAGTACAACACCTTTGCCAATTATTCTCTACCAAGCAGAATTGTGTAAACACGCTACTGTATTCCGCAGAAATGCACACATCTTATCACTTCTGTATAATATATTGTTCATCCCTACCTTTCCTTCGTACCTTAAGGAACGTTTCTGTTTTTGCTACGAAACTTCACGCCCACGCTCTTTGCGAGCTGCTGTGGCACTCAACCTTACCACACCATCACACAAGACTTCCTACTATGGGGACTCTTTTACTGTTAAGGCTGTCCGTTTGTGGAACGCTTTGCCATCCTCTGTGAGAGAGTCGCAGTCCTTGAGCGTTTTTAAGGGCAAAGTAAAAGATTTTTATTTATCACAATGCAACACTGTTGACACTAGCAAGTTTTAGACTTGTTGTAATTGTTTCGTGTTTCTGGCGGTTTTTGAATCACTGTGCATAATATCCGCACTCTTATTGTCTTAGTATAGGTAATTATTTGTTGTTATCACTTATTTATGTAAGTTTTAAATATTATGGAAGCATAATATTATTATTTTTTATTGGTTAATATTTATTATTTTATTTTAGGAATATATGTTTAATAGTTTTTTTAATTAATGTCACTCGTCCCTGTTTGTATTTGTATGTAGGCTTTTTTTTCCTTTGTGATGGTTGCCTGGAAGAGATTGCTCTTAGCAATAAGGCCGCCACTTGTGGTACTAGTTCATAAGTATTTCACTGTAATTTTATTAATTTGTCTGTATCACAATAAATAGTTTCTATCTATCTATCTATCTATTCCGGTTTGAAGAACAATATTTCCAGAGAAATTATGTGGAAAAAATATTAATTTTATATCGCCGGGTGAAGAGCGCAGTTCAGCGCTTGACTGTTTGACTGAGGTCTGGATTCGTTATGAATAGTTCCATGGCCCCGTACTGTTATGTAGATTTATTTAGGTATATACAAAATTTAAGCAAAATATCTATCTTTGTCTTTGCTCAAAAACTTCACAGCTCTCAGGCATGTAATATCTTGTGTAAATAAATATTTGGATTACGGCGATTAGTACCTACATACATACTCGTTGGACTAAATTAATAGAAGTGTGAGCTCTCACATCAAACCATTAAAAAAACGAGGCTTCTAATCACGATTTATCAATTTATGGTCAATTTTCTCATAATGATATCATAAATTCGAGGTCCCCATACAAATACGTTTTAATAAAGAAACCGGTCCTAGAATATCGTATGAATTTTAAACAGCAGCTATTCGACAACAAAGAGGTGTTGTTATATTTTGTTATTAGATTTCGACAGAGGTATTTTATTTGGAGTGGCAAGTTATGGTCTCGAGCTTACGAAATATTATGTTGCCTTTGGGATATTTTTGGTGAGTTATTTTGTCTAGTGACAAAAGTCTTACAATTTTACTTAACAGGTTTGTTCGTGTATTGTAATCGTGTCCGCTAACTGTATTTATATCAGGTAGGTATTTTAATATGAGAATATTAAAAAAAACGACTATATCAATATAACTTCTGAACCGACTTCGATTTTTTTAAACTCTGATTCTCAGTAGTTTTTTTGTCATAATTAACATTAATAATATAGCCATCATAATACGATATAGGAGCAAAAGTATAAATAACCTCACTCGTATTCACCAAAATAATTTATTTTTTTATCCATCCTATTGGTCCCACAAAATTTGATAAAATCAATTTGAAACTTGAAATTTGCTGTTTCGCTTTTGTCTTTTGAAAATAAAAAACTCAACTTTCTGATATTATATGATAGAAGAAACTATAGTTCTACTTGGCTCGTTTAAGACTACATATTAGATCTTGCTTACTGCTTGCATTGAGCCTGACCTGTTTTACCCGTAGAAATAAGGTATCTTTGTAGTTTGGTTCCGTTATTCCGTACTACGCTACTAAACCTGACGTTTTATTTGTAACCACAGTATTTACCAAAACAAACACACCCATCCAAACCATAAATTAGTTTCAAATTGTCTCATTTGCTGCATTTTCTTCAATTTAAAACGATTTCGCTGTCGTTTATTTGGACACCAAAAATAAAACTGTTATTCATCGTTACGGACGATTGAGTGAGTCAGCTGAACTCTTAAATAGGGTTGCCTTCGCAAACAGTTTAAATACGATCTTCGTTTGTCATACATTATCATCATCAGCCCTTTATTGTACAGTGTTTGGATGTTAGTAGTGAGCCGCTACTCGTTGATAAATGTAATGCTTTCAGGAAAGTGTACATGAAGCATCACAAATACTTTCTGGTAATACGCTCTACGCATGTGAGTAAGTATAGTTATTAAATGTAGGTTAGTTAACAGGCCTATAATTCGGTTGGCAGTGGAGGTCAATATGGGCAACTTTCATAGGTCCTTTTAAAATAAAAAAAGCTGAGAGCTGATTACGGACTATCAATAGGTACATTCTAATAAATGGATGAAAATTCTTCGAAAATCATAAAATTTCGACCACATTTTGTGCGTTACGTATGAATATTTTGCTATGCCGTAAGGCACTAGCTACCGAGTACTGAATCACAACCTAGAATGTAATCTTATCTTATGGTTCATTTATCCAAGTGTCTCGCACTACATATACATATAAAATATAATTATAAGCTTAATAAATCCGCACAACATAACGCTACGAAATTTAGTATCATGATAACAAAAAATATAGTTATCTTTTTTACCAAACGTACAAAAATACAGGTGACAGCCCTAGTTTTTAATTAAGATAGTCGTGGATCGATCGCCACGCCTCCGCGTACAATTGTACAAATTGCCTAATTATTTTTATTACCCGTTTGTTTGGGCCTGACCATTTCTCAATCCTATGAAAATATACGCTTCAGGCCTTTTTCACCGATCCAAAGTTAAAATCGAGTTAAAAGAAAGTTATTGTTTTACACATTTTATAGTAGGTATCTATCTCTGATTTAGTGTCGTGTAGGTAAGTGTAATCGTAGATTTCATCGCTTAACATCATGCAAGATGGCGGTTAAGTGCAACTTATTAGAACTAAAAGATTACACTGAACGGAGCAAAGTCTACTATGAGAACCAAATAGCTGATATAACATTATTATAAGATACCCGACATACCTACATAATTTATATTATAATTGTACAACTGTGAATACATTCATATTATGGATACATCCAGGTCAACGATCTAATTTCATTACACAATTTTATTGTTCATGGATGGGAATCGAACCCACACCTTTCAAAGAGCAATACGGCAACTATGTATCTACATTTTAAGTTAATTATCTTTTAACAAAGTTCTTGCTTAGAAACGGGTTATTTTCATCCCTAGTCGCTTAACAAAAAAGTTTAATGGCAGCGACGTATCTATAAATAAGAAATTTCTTTCCTAATTTATCTCTCGGATCCAACGTTCACATGCCAAAGAAAGAATTTAGCTTAATTGGAATCCCATTAGCCACAAACTGTTAAGCTTCGGAATTTTCGGTTTCTCTGCTTTTGTTCTCTGAGCCACATAATTACCTCAAATATACCATTATCGTTATTTATTTTAAGCTTTTTAGATTTATCATTCACAGTTTGAACACTTTTTTTAGGTGTGTACGTAAAAAAAATGTAAATTTTGTACGATTTCGTCCGATTTCAAATAACAAATTGTATGATATAACGAAACATTTGGAATCAATACGAAAGAGTATTTTGAATTTTTGAGTGATAGGTAATATACATACCTACAACTTTAAATTCGTTAAATACCTACATCGTATTTGCAAAGTCAAAACAATACACAACCAAAGATACCTACCACATGTAAACTAATCATACTCCCATACATAAAACATTTTTATTTAGTTTGTTTTGCGTCTGCAAACGATTGTATATCAACAATGTCCTCTGTTCAAAGTCATTCGTGTTATTTAACATTTTAGTACATACGGATATCCTATTTAGATGTGGTTTTGATGATAATTCACGTCGTATAACAAGCACACGCACGACCAATTTTTTTGCTTTAGGACATTCAATCTGATAAAAGCTGACAAATGCTGGCTACGAGTAATGTAAACATTCATTGCCAAAATCTAAAAAATATGGTTTGTTTACGTTTTGGCCTCAACTATACCTTGATGTTGACATAACGAGATGATAAATCGATCACAAATGAAATTTAATTATTACACATTCTCACTCATCGAAGCCTATTAGTTGGGCTATCTAAACATAATAAAATAAAATAAAAACTTTATTTACAGCGATATCTTAATTAATAATTTTGATTTAATTCATCAGCTTATTTTAATTTCGTTTGTTTTTTTAGTCTAAAAAAATGTTACGTTTATGTATCGAGTTCCACATTCAAAATTCCGCTACTATTACTAAAAGCTTGTATACTTTTAAAACACAGCACAAATGGTTCTAAATATTTATACAATTCGTTTCGTGCCGCATCGCATCGCTTGGTTTTATAATCAAGTCGGTTCGCCAAATCGCTTCACTTGCCAAACAGCCAGACTGCGTAGTAATCATTTATGGCAAAAATCGTGAGCTCGATAGCCCGCGACTGGTTAAGTAATCGAATTTAGTGGGGCCTGCGGGGCCTATTGTTCGAGGCCAAGGCCAGGCTTGTTTACATCGATGTTAGACTGAGAGGCTTAGACGATGATGCATCGGTGTCGCAAAAACCTACCGAATTGAAGTTCTGTATTTAAGTTGAATGTAGCGATAGAATGAAGTTAAATATTTGGTCTTTTCTGTCGAACAAACAGATGCTACGATTAACGATTGACTCTGCAGTGGAACAACTCTTTACCTTGTTCTTCTATAATTTTTTGTCTGTTCTATAGGATTGCGTAGGTGGACTAAATATTGAATATTCCCCATATTTAATCAAGGTAAGCAAAACATGCGAGGCGCCAAGAAATTCACTGGATAAGACAGTTACTATTCACAGTTAGACATATTTTGGTGCAAAAAAAACGTAAAAGAACATGTTTCGTTCATAATTAGACGCTTTAAAAAATATTACATGTCAAAAATGTGAACATCGAATTAGACTATCAATAATTGTAATTGTGACATGATTCTTTAATTATATAACTTAAAATTTTATTTTTTTGTGGAATTCATGAATTATTATTTTATTATACATATAATAGGTATTATGGTAATAATATAGCTGAAAAACTAGGCTCTTCTTCTGACGCATTCGAAACTAAAAACTGCCTAAAAACTCATGAATAGATAAATATGCGGAACACAATTTTCATAAACCATTTACAACAACAACAGACCGATAGTTCGCAAAAAATATCTCCACGTGCAAGTTAAGATACCTAAACTTGATATAAAAATGTGTTAGTGTGAGTGACATTGACCTTGACTCAGAGCTTATGCCACTAACAGACGCTCGGATATGGTTCGAGCGCATTACGTTTATGGTTCGTCACGAATCATATTCGAGAGTACGGACGGCAGTGCGGTGAAAATTATTACTATTAAGTACCATTCTCGATTCGGTGTGGCGATTCATAGAATATGGTGCGCCTACACCGTATTCGATGAATCAACGAATTTTGAGATTTAATGAGAAAAGAGATGTAGCAACGATGGTTCATAAAACCGTTAAATACGATTAAATAGGCACACAGCATTACGCAAGATGTATTTTCGCGTTGAGAGTACAAACACGACTGAACACATCGTGTGTGTACGTGTGTAGCGAAGCGTCACTTCGAAAGGTGAGTAGTGCGATGCGTACCAAATTCGATCGTCTGTTGGTAATATTATACTTTGTATGAAGTAGTTGTTATGTTAAACTCATTATTTGATCAATACTATTGTTAAATACGATTGCCATCTGGCTCTGCATAAAAAAATATAATATAATCAATCCACCTACATGTAGTAATTATTTTTTATTCATAAACGTAGATTTTTTTGTGCAAAGTAACTAGTAATGCCACTTGGGTGGCGCCTAACTGCTCCGTATGAAATGACTGAACAAGATTATTTTACTTATTGATGTATGTAAACCGCCGCAATACAAGACATGGTCATAGTCAATTTGTTCTGTTTGAATTTATTTTACTTGACGTCGAAAATTTCGACAAAGATTAGACTGTTCAAAAAGTTCACTGGTTTTTGCTTGCTCGCTGTGTTGACGCTAAAGTGGTTGGAATAGGTACGACTGTAAATATCCATCATTCCCAGTAATTCTCGAATCCTACCAATTTGGTAAGTTCATAGATAGCCATTTGCTCCTGAAAAAACTTAATCATTGCACTCGAGATTATGAAAAAGGCGTTTGTTTCGATGGTTACCATCTTAGTGTCTTTTAAATCGAGAGACGGTTCTTCTAGTAAGCACGCACCATCGCATCGTAGACTGCGTAATTCTATCTAAATGACTAAAAGATTAACATATCTATGCTAAACATTACTATGAGAGATTTACAAAAGTGTTAACTATGAATTAGAATTAGCATAATGTTAATTTAATTAAATCCCATACGAATGGACCAATGTTGTCAGACAATACACCCACGAATCTTTGTCCGCGAGTTTACGGGCTCGCCTGAGTTACGTTTGTTAATTGTTATGAGTCAGAAAGCTACGTCTCGAAACGTATACGCTACATTTAAATGTGCTCTATAAGTTAAAATTTCCGGATTAAGGAGCAATCATTGTGTACTTGGTGAAAATACGAGTTTCGCAAGTTTTAGTGGAGTTTTTGGGTCATGTTCAAGGCTTTCTTCGAGTTGCCTCGAAGTTTTAGGGTGGGCAAAGTCTTGGAAAAACTCAGAACATGATGAGCAAAGACTTGATACAAAAAAAAAAACTAAGTGATAACACAGATTCGAAAAAAATTACTACGGATAGTCTATTTCATCTCATGATTGCTTCATTTGGCCTTTAATTAAACAAGAATAATCATTTAAAACTTCACTGGTGTGAAGTCGTGGAGTCGTTTGCTCTGAAGGAGATTGCTCGTTAGACTCGTTGATTTAAATTCTCCTACATGACTAACAACTGCTCATTACAATGATAATGCAGGTCACGGAGGTAGCTGTATGTGAAACAAACATTTACCGTCACCGTAATAAACATACCGAGTGTTCTAACCATCCTTCAACTCTCCAAAGAAGTCGATAAATCAATACCCACATGTTTGCCTTATGCATGCCAAGTTGTCAATGTAGGCACAGAATAAATAATAAGATGTAGGCACTAATTACATAATCGAGTAACTATACACACAGTAAGGACGATACGAAATCAAAACAGTTTTATCTGATCGAAAGCCTTCTCCCAATTTACTACACGATCTATAATAGGTAACTCCTATCATCGTTATAATGTTAATTTTTTTAAGAAGCTGAACAAGCAATACGAAAGTGAAAATGAAATGTTATATTATCAACTTTCAGTTCACTAAGAAATACAATAATTTTACCAACGATCGCTTCTACTGGAAACTTTATCACAATAGCACACAAAAAGCTGTATCCCCTAGTGGCCAGAACATTGTAGGTCCCAATTCCGCTTGCAGCTCTGAGAAGCCAAGAAATGCCTTCTTATTCTTCTTCATCCGCAAAACCACGCGTGGCTAGGGTGGTGGATAATGGCTTTGACTCTCCTTCTTTGAAAAGGTCCCAAGTATCAGCTGTGTGGACATAAAGTGGGTTGCTTAAGCTAAATGATATTCCAGTCTTACCGTCTCTAATTTTATGTTGCACTGAGGGTCATATCAAGAAATTTCGAATCACGTACCTCCGACGCATGCATGAATGGCGGACCCAAAGGCACCTTGAGGCGTCTTTGTTAAACTGTCAGTTTCCTTTGTCGTTCTTTACGCGTTAATTGTTTCATTATTCGGCATCAAGGCCAGAAGACCCATATAGACTGTCACCTATTGTGGGTAGATTGTCTAAATTAAAATTAAAAATCTAGAAGAGTTTATATTTCGTACCTGTTCACAAAGCATAACTGGACCTTGTAAAAAAACACATTTTTATCAGACTCATATTATGCGAAAGCTTGTGGGTTTGGAAGTATGTGTATATATTTTGTTCTCACTTGTCTCTGTAACGGTTGGACAAATGATAATGAAATCATACATCTGTGTGAATCGTATTTGGGGAAAATAAATGAAAAAGAAAAACTGTTAAGCCGTGGGTTACATCGCAGGGTTCAACTAGTTTTATAATTTAGAATGGCATATGCCTGATGGCCACTTCTAAGTATATATTTTATACTAAGCTAAAGCCTATACAACTGACAACCTAATAACTAACAACGAAGTTATAAATGTTGGTCGATATTTTTAACACAACACCACAGAGCTCCGAACTAAGAAAAGCTTCTACTATGGAAGCCAAATAGCTGATATTGATGGACACAAAAAAAACCGTACCTTTTCTATTGAACACACAAATGTTCATCCTGGATGGAAAATCGATTCTATGGTCGTTGACTTTGAAAGATACTTCAATCTATTAATATATTTTTTAAATTTCTTACCATATTTTCTCATTCACCTTTTTACTTTTATTTATCACATTGATTGTGATAAATAAAAGGCAAGTAATTCTGTAATTTTTCATTCGCAGTTTACTATCTTGCAATAAAGATAACAAAAACTTCCAAGAATTTACTTAATCATATCAGCGCCACTTGTGTTTCAACTAAAATATCTTCGTCTACAAGCCCCAACACAATTAATCATTAAGGTCGTGGAGGGCAAGAATTTCAATCTGGACTCACGTAATTATCTGATTTAATCTAATAATTGTGTCTTGTTCGAGCGTAGTGAAGCTAGGGCCCGGTCAAAATATTCGTTGTCCGTGACTCCGGTACATTGCGTTCGTGTTTAGGCCGATTTACATCAGACGAGCGAATGCTCATTCTATCCCCACTGTATCAAATTCATTTGGTGTAAACAAACGTAGAGCATTCTTTCGTTGTTTTGTTTGCGTTCGCAAAGATTCTATGGAATATTATAATAAGGAAAACGCTAAGAACGATCTTTCGTTTACACTAAAAGATCGAGAAAGAATGCTCTTGTTCCAGCTCTAGCTCTATGTTCGTTCAGTTTAAATCGGCCTTTAATCAATAACAGCACTTATTTAAACTAAAAACTAAAACACGTTTTGATTAAAAATGAAAAATAAAGGTTGTGTTCCAATTTTACCCGCGCACTTCCCGTAATTTTTCTGTAATTTAAAATAGTAGTATATGTTATTCCGGACTGTATAGTCCATGTTCCAAATTTCAACTCAAGCGGTTCAGGCGTTCCAATGATACTGTTCAATAAACATCAAAACTCACATGTATAACATTAGGTAGTTTAAATACCCTACAAACTAGAACTTGAAACGGTATTTAAAAATAAAATTAATAGCATCAATATTTAAAATCAGATTGAAATAGAACACAAGACGTCTCTCGAACGTCGATAGAGTAGGAAAAAAAAAGATCTGTTCAAATATATGTCAAGGGTGGTAATCTAATAAAGGAATCGTTTCATTTCGGTCCGTAGAGCTGAGCTAGATGCCAACGTGGGCTGTCTCAATGAGAAAGTCCAGAACCGGTCTAAACGCTCCCACTTGGTGTCTACTTTCAAATCACAATAGGCAGCTTATCTCCCGGACCAACTGCTTCTGTACTATGATAAAATATTAAAAGGGCGCATGGCATTTTATAACATTCTTTTATTGGGGTTCTATAGTTGAAATACAGGGATTAATAACTTTCAATATCGGACTGGTTTTGCCATGAGGCCATAACTTTATATAACTATCTAGTCTGGATTTGCCCACATCAGGTCACCTTATTTGAGATTGAGTGTCCGCCGCCATACTTTTTTTTGTATCTCACCGTGCGTTAAGTTGGTATTCGTTACTAAATTAAGTTTAAATATGGTAATAAACTTTGTTCTGATTTAACTTAACTGATACTGTTATAATACTACCGTAACCCGTAACCGTAATAATTGTTCCGAAGACTGGAACAGATTCGTTTCACGTTGAACCACTTTAATAATAACACAATAAAAATATCTAAACTGTGGAATACCTGACCTACCTTACCTGAGTAGGTATTCCCTCCCTGATGGATATAATATAGGTGTTTAAAATTCTAAAGTGAACTGGTTTCTTCTAGATAAGCTCCATCGTAGACCGCATCGTCGATTAACACCTGACGAGATGGCAGTCAAATTCAAACCTATTATCGATAAAAAAATAAAAAGAGCACATATCTAACCTGAATGCAATCCAGATCATGAGGTTGTTATAATATTAACACACACACGACATACTACAACAGGATTAGGAACGTGATTTTAAACTTACCACACTTTTTGAAGTCATAAACTTATGACTTCAAAAGAGACATAACATATAACGTCATAACCGTCAAAAAATAATCTAATAATTTGAACCGCTTAGGTTTGTAATGTGTTTTGTCTTGCGAAACTTTTAAGTATATATCTCAATAAAAATGGTTTAATTTTGACCTTTATCATGTCAAAAAGGTATTCTTGTGATTCGTTCGTAAATATTCGTCACGAACACCGTTATAGCATTGTTTAGGCCATTAATTCGCTGTGGCCGTAAAATGGTAATAAAATTGTGCATTGACCTGCTTCGATTTTGAGAGAAATTGCTTTTATAGCGAATGTAAACAGCCATTGTCTGGTCTCGGATCTATTGTTATTGCTTCAAAAATTGTTCAAGGTAAACATCCAACCAAATCAGATATGACTAAGAAAAACTGAATTCGGAAAATTTGAATTTAATATTTACAGTGTGATTTTTGTTTTTCTGTAACCAAGTGTATTTATAGTTGACATATCTTGTAATTTAAGATAGTTATAGAATTAATAAATTGATAATTACTGCTGTATCTTCGTCATTTTTTGTTTGTGAAACAAAAGAAAAAATACGCGTACAATATTTTTTGGCAATCTAACTAACGGGCTACTTAGTTTTTTTGAGAATTGTACCCTATTATTTTAGGTGCTATCGTCTACTATGATACCCAATAAAATTATTGCTTCGCGGTTACAATTTATACAAATAAAATTAATTGATGAAAACTATTTCTGTATTAATACTCGCGGCGCAACAATTTATTAATTTTAAAATTAAATGTAAAATTATACATTTCTGCATTGATTTATGCATTATAATCTTAATTTGAAACGTATAAAACCGCAGTTGAATCAATTTATAAAAATAAAATTAGTTGATGTAAATTATTTCTGTATTAATTCTTGCATTAAAATCTTCGTAACGTATACACAATTATGGACTGTATGCGTTAAACACAGACTGTCCTTGACAACCAAGTGTTTGTTCAACACAAACGTCTTCATAAACATATCAGCGAGCAGACATGGACAACTGCAATTGCTTTTAGCACTTGAGTAATAAGTCTGGGCGTTCTGAATTGACGTGTTATCGTTAGTTACCGCACCTTTTAACCGTGTAGGCTTTAATCCTAAACAAACATTGCGTATTTCGTTATCATGATTGTACATATGGATTTTTTACAATCTGAGCTATATCTGTATTTTGATCGACTTCAAGGAGATAGACAGAGGGAAATTCTTTATTATTAAAAATAAATAAACAAAAGAACACATTCTGAAAGGTACCGAAACAAATTGCGACATATTCGCTGAGAGTGACTTCTTCCAGAAAACTGCTGGACTGTCTGTAAGATCAACACTCAATGGATATCTTGGGCCCGATGGGTTTGAAAATGACCTCAAGTAAACCCAAAAGGATGTGGGACGCCTCTCTACTCTTCCTGGAAAGATGTGAAAACCATAGCCTTACGAAGAGATTGTTAAAAAGAGGGTAGGAAAGCCTGCTGATCTGCAGTGAGGCAAATTGGCTGAACTACTCGTAATCTACCAGTGTTTATAATTCTAGTTATACGTGTTTATTAGTACATAAACACATATTTTGCGGACTAGTTATATGATCTTTAATTATATCAGTATTTTTGCATATTGATAACCTGAGAATAGGCGAAATGGCGATTTAAGTAAAACTAGCTAGTGGCGGTTGAAAACGTAATAAAAAGTTTAGGGGATGATTGCCCTCTTAGATTGGTCTATCTTATTAGTCTGATAGTCTGATGCGGCGTCGCATCGCATCGCAGTTTTGTGTGGGAGGCCTATGTAGGGTATTTTGATACGGACAAAATGAGAGCGGACCTCTAGCACAATATTAAAGAATGCGCGTCATTGTTTATTTTCTTTAACATCTCTCATCGTACACTCGAGTGCGTTCCACACACAATATAAAGCACTGTTAAGCAGTGTATGTTTCTTAGTGCGTGTCGGGTGTACTGCTCGAATGCACACACAAGCGATGCTACGTCCGCCCGCACTCCTGATATAAAATCAACTCGACAAAAACATAGTTATTTTTATTCACGTCTCAAGGTTAAGACCGCCATATTGCATTCGCCGTGGCCCGACAATGTTGATCCTGTAAACAAGGTCTTTTATCAACGGAGTGTGAAGCACTAGCCGAGCAACCGACCTATTTTATGTTCACAAAAAGTTTTGAGATTATGCACGTAGAGGAATGCTAGGTCTTACGTGCGCAACAATAGCCAAAAGGTAGATTTTAACTTGGTTCTTATTTTACATTGAATTTATTTCAGAAGTTGCTATGGAGAGAGATATGTTAGTCTCTGTGGAACCAAAGTTAGTGACGAAGTGATCCGACACAGAAAGGTTGTCGACGAGATGATTAGCAAGGGCCGGCCATACTGCCAGAAGAACCGATTATCAAGAGTCATTTACCACAAAGAATACGGAGAGTTCTGTTGGTGACCGTTATTTAGGCAAGCGCAGTCGCAGTGTGAGATGTGGGGGACTCTCATCGGTCAGATGAAGCGACAATTAGGCATTACGCAAATGACAAGCATGGAAGCGGGGAAATAGTGGTCACAGAGATTGCCGTAAATTGGAAGAGGCCTATGCCTATGGAGAGAGATATGTTAGTCTCTGTGGAACCAAAGTTAGTAACGAAGTGATCCGACACAGAAAGGTTGTCGACAGATGATTAGCAAGGGCCGGCCATACTGCCAGAAGAACCGATTATCAATTACCACAAAGAATACGGAGAGTGGAGACCTCTAAATTTCTGGTGGTGACCGTTATTTAGGCAAGCGCAGTCGCAGTGTGAGATGTGGGGGACGCTCATCGGTCAGATGAAGCGACAATTAGGCATTACGCAAATGCCAAGCATGGAAGCGGGGAAATAGTGGGTCACAGGGATTGCCGTAAATTGGAAGAGGCCTATGTCCAGCAGTGGACAGTGAAGGGCTTATGGTGATGAATGTTACATATTTAACTGAAATATTTTTACGATCTTATACACTTTGACAACGTTTGTATCCTAGAAACTGCTCTACATACTTTTTTAATAGTAGGAATTACCAAAATAGTTGGCTACGCGGGTTCCATTTTTGATGTTTACAATGTAGAGATTTTTGAAGTGAAAACTTCTTTAGGCGTGCTATAGACAGAATTTTCGTGGGCTGTGAAATGGATTCATCAATCGTCACGCTTGGATAATGATAATGGATCGGATATGAAATCTTCGGGTAAACTCGGTAAAAACGGTCAGGTAGGTACCAGGGTAACAGAAACAGTAAAGAGTTTCGATTACCTACCTCCAACAGCCCAGCGTTTATCTCCAGATACCAGGACAACAGAAATATAAAAGAGTTGCGTCTGCCCCTAGGTACCAGTACCAGGGCAACAGAAACAGTAAAGAGTTGCAATATTCTGTACAATTACGTTGATATAAAACTAGATGGCGCAACCATCGATTTAGCTGGCGGTGTTGAAATTATGCGAATGTACATAGACCTACGATGGTTTAACAAATAATTTGTCTTCTGACAAGGTGATAAGTAAGTTAGACAATTCAATTAAAAGTGAATACAATTGAGTCACAAGTTTTCACTTCTATCGGCAGTTTCTATGACTGCCAATTGTTTTATTTATACACTAGTGTTACCTGAAATATATATAAAGATTTTGTGTGCCAGCTATTGAAACGTAGAATGAATACTAATTAAAATGCATTATATTTCATACATAATCTTATTCAGGATTTTCCTTTTGCATAAATGAATGCATGCGGTAATAAGAATGGTAAAATGTAATATCCCAACGATTTAGAGCTATGGATGTTCCCTGAGAGTCCTGAAATTGGTAACAAACTGCGTCTGTGTCTGTAGCGGAGTGATTTACACACCACCAATCTACTTGACCCCTAGAATCGCTAGCGGCTAGGTTTGCTGTGGCTCTACTTATTATGGTTGTTGACAACGAATAGTGATAGGTAAAAACGTCCGGCGTTCACCGCTTCCTGCAAACCGACTAGAACGGAAAGAGCTCACTCTTCCCAACGATGACATAATTCCATGCGGCTTGAAGTTTGGACACATCTTTAGTCTAAATCTATGCAATTAGCTTCGAAAATAAACTTTATTTTAAGTCATTTGTTTACTACTCTGTAATAATTGAATAAATTATAAATATCACGTTATAAATAAGTATCTAATATACGAATACATACTGAGGACGAGGACTCGCTCTACCTTATATCTACACTAAAGAATATCCCGTAATTAACAATACCATTGAACTATTGTAAATAATAAACTAAATATATATCTACAAACTACAAATATATTTTTCTCGATGTGATCCTAAATCATAATTATTCGAGTCAAGGAGACGCTTATACCTTAAAAAAAACGTACAACATCCACACTGTTGACATTATTTAAATGTGCATTAAGAAAAACAAAACATGTTACGTAACTTTACTGGGCCAGTCGGCTTTTTGTCGACGAAACTAAAGCAACCCATTGTTATCTCCAAGGTCATCCATTAAAGTCGGCCCCACTTCCGCTAAAACAACTCATACTCGACTTTTGGAACTGATTATATTCAGTGCCCAGACTACGTGGAATACTAAGCGATTGCAATGACTATAAATCGACTGATTAAGCTTGTTGTTCGACATTTTCGTCAAATGAAAAACAGGTCTCTATAAATTCATAAATGTTACTGCGATTTGGACGAATTCGAAACAAAAAATAGCAAACCTAGTTCATGATTCGATTAAAAAAATCTTAACGAGCACAACACTAAAAGCTCCAATTTGGGAGTATATAATTTAGTAACAGATTATGGCCGGTTCGTACAAAATATGATTACGAAATGGCCCGAAACGTCGACAACATAATCAAAGCCGGTTTTTATCTTGTGAATGTAAATGTAAACACAATGCTGTTGACACGCCCGAAGAGATACGAAAGCCGGTATCTAATTCGACTGGCCTTGACAATGAAAAAAAACAAGTTTTTTTTTACCCCACCTCAAGTTTTTTTTCTCTTTTTATTCTCGGCGCCATTGCAGTAAAAAAACTATAAAAAGGCGAACGTGTTTTGCAGATTTTTTCGATGCGAATAGTTTCACGTTACAAGACGCGTGACATACATTCGAATTGTAGCACGGTATTGGTGCATGCGTGCGTAATTTGCACCACAAAATGAAGATTAATTTGTTGTTGAGCGATAAAAACGTTTGCATAAACTATCACTTAATTGAACGAGAACCTCGGGCTAAATGGCGGTTTATTGCAATTGCAGTTATGTTATAAAAAGTTGTATCGTACAGTTTGTACACTTTAAAAGTCGTAATGCCTTTGGGCACAAACCATTTTAGCTTCACACGGAATGAAGTCAGTTACATCAGACTTACGTTTTGGTTTTTGTTGTTTTTTTTTTGTGAAAATAAATATTTATGAATGCCGATGACACATAAAATGTACCTACTTGTTAAAAGTTTACGTGTGTAAAAGAATAATTGAGTGAGTAGAATTTATTCACAAACTTCTTCATGTTCACTTTTTGGTTGACTTGCTAATTTTCTAAGGATTTGTTTGTAAGTTTTACCGTTATTCTAGAATTATTGAAAAAACCCCCATGAATTATTACAAAAGTTGTACTCACTTAGAGAATCTTCCGTATACTACAAGCATAAAATCCATACTTTAGGGTTCGATGGAGGAAACAGGAATACGAGTACATTACTATGAATCTGGTGTCTATCCGCTTATGTGACGGACATATTTGAGCGGTTTCATCCAAACCATAAGTAGTAAATTTTCTTGAGCTCATCAGCTCAAGAAACCGAAAAAAATAACCTTTTGGTGACACTTCTTGTTATAGTTACAACCATGTATGAACTTCGTTCCTTAGATATCTCACACCTTTTTTTTGAGAATATCTGTATTATATACATAGCTCAAAAAGGTTAACGGTAATGCACACAAGCTTAAAAGCTAGTAAAATAATAGGCTTACTCTATTGTATAACAGAAAATACAAAAAAATGTTAAAGTGCGAGCCTGACCCAAGGTATTTCTGGGTTTCAAACTGAATTAAGTTCAATTAGTAATTCTATCTATATTATTATTGGTGATTGTGGCGGTACGGAACTGTCGGTGTAAAAGCTCGACTCGCACTTGACTGTTTAATTTAAAATTAACACAGTGTGATCATATATTTATTTACTTGTTTATCTCTTTGCAGAGCCGGTGCTGGTGCCAACGGAATTTTCTCCCGAAGAATTGACTTCTCCACCTTCAATCTACTTCCGAAGCACAAAGTCAACTCGTATCAGATCAAGGTACGTTTTTCATTGAATATCGAAACTTATCGGTAAAAATAAACTGAAAAAACCTAACTGATATTAATTGCGGTTCGAATATCAGGTTCTTGAATCATGAGTCATTAAAAACGAAAACAAGATTATATAACCGGGCATTTGTTAAGTCTACTAGGTATGCGGCGGACATTTTAATGGTGTTTATTGAATGCAAATAAGTGCTTTGTATATTTTAATGTGGAGTGAGAATTTGTTCTATAAGAATACATTTTTTAAATACGGCCTTGCAGTACCAAATAATACAGGGTATTTATAGACAAGGTCTTAAGGTGATCAGAAGATACATATTCACTGTTACGTAGATGATTCGCCACCACCACGCCACCGAAACTTCGAAAAGTGAAAAGAAATGCGGTGTCATGGGA
This sequence comes from Ectropis crepuscularia, assembly GCA_963693475.1. Lineage (NCBI taxonomy): Eukaryota > Metazoa > Arthropoda > Insecta > Lepidoptera > Geometridae > Ectropis > Ectropis crepuscularia. The sequence goes on from OY856342.1 coordinate 21,894,406, forward strand.
CACCATGTTCCTTTGGATAATTTGGAGCTCAAGTCTAAGAGTCACACAGTAATGTCCGCTTAGGAAAATTCTGTTAAAAAGACCTAACAGTTTAATCAAACAAGCCCTACGTAGTTTACTTCTCATCAGTCTGGGTAACGCCCAGTCTGCTGGCGCGGGGTGTAATAAAATATTTTTATTGCTAAAAAGGCAGCAGAGGTGAAAGTTTGCTTTTGTTGTTGGGACTATAAAAACACCGGCTGACACTTTTCGCGATAAAATCCTGTCACGGTCGGCGCCGGAGGGAGCTTCCCAAACGTAACTTTCCCGTAACTTTACCTCTCGTAGATTTTTTGGTCGTACTCTGTTTAAAATTAGATCGTCTGGGAATTTGTTATTTGTGCACTAACACTTCTATGTACGTACAGTTTTATTTGTAGCTGTAACTAAGTACAGGAATTCCGCTAAATTCAGTAAAATTCAGTTACGATTGCGACTGGTCTGTGTCCGGTAATGGTCCGGAGAACCGGGTTCGAATCCCACGCGAAAAGACAGTGACTGAAGTCATGTGCTTAATGCAGAAAACATGAAACGGGCATGTTTTTAGAATCTTTCGAGGTCCTCCACGAACCCGCACTGGGCCAGCGTGGTGGATTATGACCTTGACTCTCTCCTTGCGATAAAAAGCTCCGAATTCCAGCAGTGGCAACATTTTGTAGACTGGTGATATTTATGCAGTAAAATTCACAAAATACAAAGCGTTTTTGTGAGAATATTTGAGAACTCATATTCCCAACGAATTTAGTAGGTATCTAGATGCATACTTACATTTGGATGTTTGTTGCACAATCACGGCAAAACGGCTGATCGGATTGAAATATAATTAGAGTAGCTTGGCACATATGCTACTTTTTATCCCGGGAAAATAACGAGAACGGGAATTACGCAGGCAAAACGCAGGGCGCTACCTATAGCCTCATGTATTTTATATTAATTAACTCCCAGCTATAAAATATTGACACGCTACTGAATAGTACTCAAAAAGCACAAATCAATAACTTCATTTAGAACAGACATGTGAAAAATCGTCTCAATATGTTACAAAGTTATTTACATAAATTACACGTGGAACATAACACACTAACTACATCGAGATTTCCTCATAAGATATCCAAAAATAAAACGCATATAATGACGTTAATTTATAATGTCATTCAACAATAATAACGCAGTAGGTGTAAGGTCATGGCCAATACCCAACATGTTTACATTAGCATAAGAAGCCCATTTCATGTTCCCACTTCTGGGATTCGGGGCCTTCTATCACAAAGGGGAGAATCAAGACCATAATCCACAGGTCAAGTTTAAGATGGCGAATAACACACCATCAAAAAAGGTATCTTGCAGAAGTCTGTTTCACCACGTTTTCCTTCGCCGTCAAAGCATTGGCTTTGTTCTTGATGTACATCTCAGAAAATAATCAAAGGTACAGCCAGGACTAGAACCTCCTAACAATTGTGGATTCCTAGTCCTAGGGTACTAGAACAACTAGGACATTGAACATTGACAAATACCAATTAGTTATGTTTGTATTGAAACCATGTCTTTTTTATAATGTAGTGCAAACAGTACGAGCAAGATATGTATCTGATGGTAAGCAATACATCTATCTGCCCATAGCAGTACGGTTTCACACAGCTGAACATGAAAAATCCAAATCATTTCAAACATTAGCACAGCCCTCGACATTTCGATGATTGATTTATTTAATTGCCCTTTAATTTCTCCGGAAACATTTTCCTTCAAACTGGAATACAGTAATGTTAATAGTACTCCGTATTTTGTCTTAGATAAGAACTTTGAACGAGGTATGTACTTAGCACTTGATCCAAAACAAAAACACATCATCAACAATCCATGTAGCACAGGATTTTGAATATTTTTTCTGAAACATATTATGAGTCATTGTTAATCAAAATTCTTTAAACACCTTAAAATCCAAAGTTATGTCATTATACTCAATTTTCTGCCCACATTCACAAACTAAACAAAACACAATCAAAGTCGTCTTCGAATAAGCCAATTAATTTTTGAATATTTGATGTCAAAACTTAATGCGATTATGATAAATATGTTAATTTTATATGCATGCACTCATACTAATGTCTGAATTTATTATCTGTATAGAAGTTACATAAGTGTTGAATCACTTGTATCCACAAACAAGTAGGTAGTTTTTAAATGGTAAAAGAAGTAAAGCATCCTGTCTTTGAGAATACACGTGTATCGAATTATTTGTTGAAATTATACTAAGCAACTTTTATTGCTGGTTTTAAAATAAGAATCTAAAAAGGCAACGAATGTGTTGATGCTAATATGTTTTTTAATTAACGCATCCACCTTTGACATTTAATTATTGAACTAGTTCCAGTTCTGTCCTTTATTTTGTTTTTAGTTTATTTTGCATGAAAATGTAATTATAAATTGAATTTACGATTGTCTGTTGGAATATAATAGCCGCATAATATAATTTTTCGTTACTATAAAGTTTATGTAATGAATTAAAGTTGTTGTATGACAAAAACGTAACTTATGAATCAGTATTAATGTTTAACTTTCAACTTTGAAGGACATGTTTTGTTAAAATTAAATGTTATGGCAGGATTTTACGTTTCGCGTTACTTATTAAGTTTATTATAAATATACTTACTGTATTATACACCGTTATTTTAGTAAACTAGTGATTGTTGTAAGTAACTGTTTACAACTTTCGCGGTTGTCGTAGTGCCGGGCAAAAAGCCTCACAGGTAGGCCAGAACAGAGTGAGAGAGATGCAAATAGCTGTGCGAAAGAGAATACTACGACGTAATTTTTCATTGATAATGACGTCGTAGTGTTTTGTTTACAAACATGACCATACTTTTAGGCAGGATTTTTGTAAATTTCAACTGTTCACAGATTCTTCAATATTGAGTTTAAGAGTAAACTTATTGAACTGTAACAATGTGCTATGTTGTCTAAATAGCCTGTTAAAATTTTGCTAATACAAAAAAAAAATAACGGTGTATATTAAATTATTATATCAGCCAAACAGCAAAGATTCTAGTTCCAAATAGTGGCTCCACAAAAGTGGAACCACTTTTGTGATAAGAACACCTAGGCTGTGGAATACGTTGTTTGAATGTATTTCTTCCCGATGTTTACAATTTTAGTGTCTTCAGTCTAGAGTGAATTGAGTTCTTCTAGGTAAACACGGACGCAAGATCGCTTACTATCAGGCGAGATGTCGGTCAGAAGAATTAGAAAATCGAACTAAATGCTCTGAAATATTTGTCATAATTTTTATTACCTATATGTATAACATCATACATCAGATAGTTCCTTATCGATCTAGTCGAAAGTTAAAAGATTAAAATGAAAAGCTAGACTAATTTCTTACTAGCGATTCGATTCTCCAGAAGATGCCATCAAATCCATCAAACCATTAACAATCACGCGATCCCCTTATAGCTAGCTTCGTCTGCAATCTTTATTATATTTTCTTGTAAAATTAAACGAATAGAAGTTTGATTAAAATGCTTTGAATAGCTGAAATCGTTTACGCGAAATTTAAATATAACATTTTTAATAGACTTAAATTTAGGCTCTAAAATCAAATTTCAACTTCATTAAGTTAAAAGGAATTTTATCAAAATCAGTCTAAAGAACTGCAACATAATTTGGTTGAATATGTCTATTGTTGTTATAACTTTCTGATTTTATATTTTATTTGATATAAAGAGCAGATTAATGCGGGGCTCCACACACTTTCTTCATGATATGTAAAGTGCAGTTTCAGCTGATTCGTAAGTAACGTATCAAAATTGGAATCAAAATATGTTTTCTTTGGAATCTTTGGATTATTGTAATTCTGTGACCATTACACTTCTCTTTGGATCCACCGAAAATTATGACTCGTCAAGTTCGTTAGTTGTCCCACACTTGTTTAGAACCGTCCAATGTACAATCAAAGTATTAATTGTATAGAATTATATCTAACAATCCTATGTTTTACTGAGGTATTGTGAACGTGAAAGTGTCTTTTACATTCATAATATTTTATATAGAACATCTTTATGAAATCAGAAAAATGATTCAGATATTTAATCCCGTCCTCATTTATCTAGTCTTATTACATTTGCGTCTCTGCGGACAATGTATTGTTGTCTCTTATATCTTCTAGAAGTTTCTGTGCACAGATTATTTTGCTATTGTCTGTCGTTATGTTTGTATGCGACTCTGGTATCTAATCTCAACAGGCCTTGAGCCCGTTCTGTGTCAACCAGCGGTCATTACCCCCTCAGCCGCCATGTTTCTATTTTTACTCGCTGCTTGTTTGTTATTTACTGCTGCACTCGGAATATATACCTACGCGTTTATTTTGTACTGTTTGCCACTGACGATTGAATAATTGTTTTCTATTTCGTGGCTAGAGAGTAAACTGAGAGTACGTTGCGCTTAAAATTGTGTTGTAAATTTAGTTTTGGCTTGCTCTTTCGCTTCATTGGCTCTTTCTTAAATTTTTGTATAACGATTTTCACTTTTGCTTACACCCATACAAGACATACAAGTGCTACTTATCTCATAAGTATTAAAAATAAAATAAAACTGAAATGGTAGCGCTGAATTGATTGCAAATGCCATTACTCCTTCCAAACATTTTTTTTTCTTATGTCAAAAAAATCAAGACATTTTTCAAAGTTTTTTTTTTTAATTTACTTGACCATATATTTATTATTTTTAAATTGTCTTATTTATAGCGCCATCTATCCAACACAACTAATATTTAGTATAGCATTATTGGTTGCGTTTTTCCCGAGTAGGTACCACTTTTTACTTCCTCATAAATCAATTTTAGAAAATCTGTTCTTGCTTTTATTTTCTTTAAACAAATCACAATCATAGTGAAAAGTCAAGTGAGAAGTAAAATTGTCTTGTATGCAATTTACGAAATCTCCAGTTTACGTTATAAACTTCTGAATGATATCGCTAGTCCGAAAAGCAATTCGTCAGTTACGTAATGAAGTAAATAAAGATCTTGCTTATCTCAACTATTTTTTCCTCAGCATGCGTTAAGTTCTTCATTAATATTTCCTCATATATTTCCTTCCTAATCAGAGGTAATTAACTGAACAAACATAATTTGTAAAACTTATTACTGCACTGAGTGCAATTACATTAGCTATGGTGCGGTTCATTAGCTTAATGCTCTGTCCTGTCGAGTAACGTGAAAACATTTACAAAGGTGCATGTATAAGACTGGTACAACACTGAGGAAGGTGGCATGGCAAATTAGAGGCCTAATCTCATCAATGAAATACTATACTGTGGATAATGATCATGATCAATGTGCATCTGATCTGCATGATCTAATACCACCTAGCCCTTTTTTCTATCGGACTTCTCGTAACTCGAAGAAGCGGCATCGTTTCATGGTTGATGTTCCAAAGACACGAACAAAGAGGTTTGACTCTACTTTTGTGATAAGAACGTCTCGACTGTGGAATGAGTTGCCTGAGTGGGTTTTTCCCGATGGTTATAATCTTGGTGTCTTCAAATCGAGAGTGAATCGGTTTCTTCTAGGTAAGCACGCTCCATCTTAGACCGCATCGTCGCTTAACATCAGGCGAGATGGTGGTCAAGTGTAAACCTATAAATGTTAAAAAAAAAAAAAATGATGAAGGACAGATTACATTACGTTTATAAGGCCTTAATGTTGTCTTTGGTTTGGTTGGTTCAAACCAAAGGGACTTATAATGTGACTGTTTAAACTTTATCTAAAACATGTATGTCAAATGTTTTTTAATTAACTTGCCGTTTCGGTCACGACCTAAGGTAATCAAAAACATTTTGTTGATGATTTACACAATGACAATGTTTCAATATGTGTTTCAAATTCTGGGTATCAAATACAAAGTTTGAGTCTTATTCCAGATAATACGAAAGGGAAGAAACGTTACTAATTTAAGATGGAAGAGAAAAATTTCCATGAATGGATTCGTTAATAATAAACTACCTACACAAACTAATTCAAAGTTTTGATATTATAAGTATATTTATAAATATTTCCTCATTTATAATATTATTATAATTCTTGTATCCAAGCTATGTTTCGTATGATATCTCGATACAAATCTTGGAGTTTATTCTAGTAAAATAAAATCGATCTTTGTTTTTCTTTTCAAATGTTTTAGTTCTAGTGCGGTTGTCTTTAAGCTAATGGGGTTGTGATAAGTGACGTTACAACTTACAACTAAATAAGCATTCCGACAGATAGCTGTACGATAGTTATTTAAATAGGGGTTTCGTGCGATACTGAAACTGACAAACTCACCGTTACCAGCCGTCGGAAACCTTATTTTTGAAGTCACTCGTTTCTCACGCGAAGACTGAATTATACTTTTAGCTCGATGTTAATTGAGATCGTTGATATCGCCGGCGTCGGTCTGTCTCTATTTAGAGCAAACGAATCGAGCGATCTCAAAAATCGAGCTCGTGGTCGTGCAAATTCGTGCACGCCAGATAATTTAAAACCGTCGAAAACATTCCAGTCACTTATCTATCGCGTAAATAACTTCAGTATTGTCTGGTAGTCGCTTCGGTCGCGTGATTCGACTCACTTAAATGTTGAAGGAAATTCATAATTCTTCGCCCCCTGTTGGTGAGCCAATACAACCCTTGATGGTCTTTAAAATGACATGAAATTTGGTCGTGATGTTACGAAATATTTTTCTATTTTGTGAACTAAATAGCTTACTTAAAAATGACATAATATGTACTCGTTGGAATTTGTGAATTGCGGGGTACCCATTTATTTGTACGGTATTTATTACAGACTAGCGGCCCGTTCCGGCTTTGCTCGGAACTATGACTCTCAGCAATAATGTGGCTTTCTATTGGTGAAAGAATTTTTAAAATCGGTTCAGTAGATCCCGAGATTACCCCTTACAATTTAACAAACACACAAACTTTACTTCTTTATAATATTATTAAGTATATTAAGTATTAAGTATTATAATATTAAGTATAGATACCTACCATATTTTAAAAATAAACTGTGTATTCGAAATGTATGGCAAATGCTACACATTGAAACAATAGCTCCAGCGAACATAATATTCTGAGTATATCCGAGACAAAAATACTGATGTTCATGATAACATGAAACTAACAGTTAATAAATTCATGACAAATTGGGACATACTATTAAGCCGTGATTGTATGTTAAGTAACTTGAATCGATATAAAAACAGCCAGTTTTCAGTCCCACACATTCCTAAATCGGTGCAGGTATGGATAAAAATCCGACCGTAAAATTCAATTGCACCAACCAGCTGTCGCAAAACCGAACCGTCATGACAAATCAAACTTTCGTTGCACTTGCAACTATAAACTACAAGCTAACAATTCGTGTATATGCAGTGGGATTGCGGTTAATAAACGTGGCTTCTAATCTGCGACTGAATGTGAAACGTGAAACCAAGTGAAACTGTATCGCTCTGTATTACTTATAGAACTCGTAAACATGATTGATAAGAGGTGCAACCGAGGCACGGTTTGCAGCATCGTTAAGCGGGCACTCCTTCTATTTATGGTGTCCTGGTGTCTACCAGCATATTGATTACGGCGACCGGTTCTTGGAAGTAAGGCTGAGATTGCAGTGCAGCGATGCAACGCAGACGTACATGGTGAATCGTGATACCAAACGAAATACCTATCTAAGGCACGATACTTTTGAAACATGTTGTTTGGAATAAATGGTATTCAATTATTCAATACAAATACAGGAGGATAAAATGATGAATGTTATCGAATAAGAATAGGAAGATTAGGAATGCATTTACATGTTAGAACAAATTATTTACTACCACGAGTGAGATTTCGAATGTAATTCTTTATTGTAATGTATGGTAGTTAGGGCGAGCTGAAAGTCTACCACCTAACTAAAAACTGTGTTGGTGTTGATCTCTCTTTTCTTTTCGCTTGAAATTGTAGAGACAGCAAGAGCCAAGCCAAATCAGATTTAGATAGGCGGTAGACCCGCCGTCTTCTCTTTCAGAGGCTGCTTTCAAATTAGGCGTTAATTGGACTGTTAAATTGTCTTTTTTATATAGCTTAATGTCTTTTAAGTTAACAACAGCTCTGCTGTTAACTTAAAAAACATTAAATTATGTACAACATATGAAAGCAGTTTCTGTCTAGGTTGAGAGTTTCCCTTCTTTTCTTTAACTAGGTACGGTCTGATACAAATCGTATTATTTCCTTTTGTATTCATTTCTTCCTTCATAACCGGCGGCTACGGGTGTTCTTGAATAAGACTACTTAACCAAGTTTTTCTCTTCAAGAGAGCGAGTTATTAAATACCACTAGAGACATAGCTTGCCCAACTTCTGCCAGTGGAGTGTTGACATAAAAGCTTATGAATATCTCGTCAGCAATTTTCATGTTACGATGTTATCAACAAGATCAAACATTAGAGTAACGAGCTCAACAGCTTCATATGTGATAGAGCTAGGGAATTAATTTGTCTGCGGCATTTAGATTAGCTAGGCGGCTTTGGGTGTCGTAACTGACTGAACAAGATTTAAGTCTTCTGAACTCGCAAATCTTAATGAAGTCGGTACATCGATTTGACGTTGTCCTACGTCCTATGCTAATGAATTAAACTCAACTTAATTAGCAATACCATACAACTCTAAATTACTTACTGTATTTCTATGTAAAGTACCTAATTTATGTTTAACTTTACTTATTTTTGATAGGGTCAGGTCTTTATTAACTAAACTAAATTACAGTGAGCAATTACAATACATAACATACATAATTACTTAATCTAAGAACAACTGAATTATTCATGTCTATTGAAGGTCTAAAGATAATAAATGTGATCAAGCTCACTACCAGTTGAACGCGTGCATACCATGCTGGCGACATTACTACTGGCATTGCATAAACTTTGAGCCAAATCAATGCCAGCATTTTGGTTACGAGTCGCGCCGACCGTAACCAAAATGCTGGCACAAACACGTGGAAAGGTTTTTGAAAATGAGATGGCTGGCCCCCACAGACTATGGTTTTTAATTTCTTTTTGACCAAAAATCAGATTTGTGCTAAGTGTTTTTTCATCGAATATAATTATGGGGGTAATTAAATATATTAGGTAATTAAATATCAGCGCTAATTTTATTTGAAAAAAATTACAAAAACCAGTAGGTAGGAGCAAAAGATATAAAAAGAGCGCTCTGAAGTGGTAGTAAATAAACCTCTAAATGTAAATTAAGGCAGCACATTCAAAACAAAACATGTCCGAACACGAAGATGCGGCCGCGGTTGGCTTGTAACTTGTAACCGATCTCGGTAACTCGACACCCGCCTCAAGGCTTCCCATGTGGATTAGCGCGGCTCTTTCAAATCGCCTTAGCTCGAGCTGTTTGCGTCTTATCGGTTTCGAGAGGAATGCATTCGATTTTTAAACTTGAAAACTGAGATTCGGTGAGCAAACATGCTTGCACATGAATGCACTGATAAAGCTTGCATTTACCATTTACGTCTCTATTTGAATTCGAGTTTTTTTTTTTTTATTATGATACAGTTTATGGACTGCCGATAGAAGTGAAAACTAATAACTTAGAATTTTAGTCTAAAACTGCACTAATGTTGCATACATTGCCTGTATATGTAGCTAACATATACTGCTATTCTGCATGTCGTTGATGCGAACTGACATTTTCCCCCATCATAAATTACTCATATAAAAGATTTTGGTTAAAAAACGTAGCTGAGATAAACGAATTCCTCTGTCACAGGAGACAACTAAGCAATACCCATGTAATGTCTTAGTTCCGAGTTAACCCATCGAGAAAATGCGGGGACTCGTATGAGTGAATCAGTCAGTGTGCGGGCAGAGTTATGCTGACGTGTAGTCGGTTCATCATGGGCTGATACGGTACGAAATGCATCTCGATTTTCTCAGCGGACCGTAAATGGCAAGAAATGAGAAAGTAGCCGGTTAATAGATACAATAGGGCTGCATAGGTCTCGGTGCAACTTTCCTACGCAGCAAAAACTGGTAGAATGATAGCACGGCGTATAACGTGCTACACATATCGACCGTTTCGTAATGGTTGGCTCAGGTACAGGCTTACATGCTCATTAGAGCTGTTGAGCAATTGGTTTTTAGCGGCAGGCTTGAGCATGCCAAAAGAGCGATAAGCATTTTTCTTAGTGTATGTTGGATAAAAGTTAGTCTGTAGATGTGAGATATATTGACCACATACATTAATGTTCGGAAATCAACTTACTGTAAATTTGTGTATGTAAGATGTCAGGTAAATTACTGAAACATGGGCTAATTTTTCTTTGGTAGTAGGATTCTTTGCAGAGTCCATATGTTTACGAGCTGTGTACTTTTAATTACTCAGAATCATTATTAATTACTTGTGATGATGAATTAAACCGCAAAAAGTGTTGCGGTTTTAAATCTTGAATCATTAAGTAAGACTATGGTTTTTTCCGCTCAGTTATCGACATTTTCGATTTCAAGACTATTTAACAATACTGGTTTTCAACTTAAGTACTGCAAAACGCTATAGCCGATGTGAGATACAATCGACCAAAATATTGTTCACAATAATACAGAGTGCAACAAGCAACAAGCCTGCCCATAACAGTCAAGTGCCACGCAGTTATTTGAACATAAATAGTCCAAATCACTGACTAGCACTGCATTGCACTCGTCACCCGGAGATATAAAAATAAGATGATTTATCTCTTAGTCTAGTAATTTCCTTGGAAATATTGCCCTTCAAACCAGAACATAAAACAAAAGATATCACAAAATAAGTAGAATAGAAATCGAAAAATAATTATTGTGTGCTTACAAAATATAAAAGGTTCAATTAAAGTTTTTTATAATTTCACGATTAAAAACAACGCTACACTTTAACCTGCTTTTTAAAATGTTCACACAACACGAAAAGAAAGTTTTTATGCGAAAAATGTTTCAACATCGCCACCAAATTACGTACTATGAGACATTACAGCACTAAATATTCTCAAAGCTGCCATTTTATTTAACAAGATTGAATTCGATAAGTACCTAATCGAATCACAAAAACCTGTTCAGCACTCGGTCCTTACAAGGCAACTGTCCTGCATGTAAACCTCGCTTACACGGACTAAATCGGCACGAATCGCTCGGTATCAGACAAATATGCTAGGTATAAGAAATGAATCGTTGTGTCGCCTTTCGAAGTTGTTCCCGAATCATGACAAGAGACGCTTCCTTGGATCTTACTGCTTTATAATAACTGCTTTCCTTCAGTTTCAAGGAGATGAAATTCGTATAAGTGTGGAGTTTTTTTTATTTACCAACTCCAGACTCCTGGGTCCGTGACCTTTCTCATTTGGGTTATTTTTTACACATATCTTGGATAGGGGAAGAAAAAGAAAATAGGAATGTAGTTACTAAGTGGGGAATTTTAAAATAAAATTATTAATATTTTCTGAAATAAAAAAACAAAAGAGCAGGATAATTAAAGTAAATGTAAGACGTAAAAATTTTACTACATTGTTAAAAGTTCCAAAAAATTTTATGGTCCTAAGTCGCTACGCAAATGTACCTTGTAACATTTTTAGTTTTTTTTTTTACCGACGCTGAACACTTTTTGATCGTCAATGAGACTACATTTGTGTCCAACAACACACGCAACGTACACAAAAACAGTCAGTGTCTAGGTGTACGCATGGAGTAATAGATTTCATATTCCTGATCAAAACAGCCCACTAAATGTTCCCACTGCTGGGACTCGGGGCCTTCTCTCGCAAGGAGATAGTTAAGCTGGCCCAGTGCGGGTTGGTGGATGAGACACATGACTTCGAAAGATTCTAGGTACATGTCGGTTTCCTCACGATGTTTTCCCTTTACCGTTTTAAGTTAGCGGCATCACGCACATGACTCCGAAAAGACAGTGGTGCATGTAGGGCTTGAACCCGGGGTCTCTGGATCGGGAGGCGCCGTTCTCCCGACTAGACCAGCCGTAACTTTTCATATTGGTTCTATAGAATACAAAAAATATACATCGGGTAGCTATCAGACACAGGTCACAAAAAGTGCCCACTCTTGCGCCCTGTCTAAATAAAAGCTAAAAGTAGTCGCCAGCATTGACACAAGCGGAAGGGCACTGGAAACCATTAATTGGCGTCGAATAGTTAATTAACGAACATAATGTTACAATGGCTTAGAGAGCGCCGTGGAAAACATCATGTCGGTGCATAATGTGCTCGGCCATGCGTAGGATTACCAGTGTTACCAACGCTTTTATTTTAATCCTACTAATTTTACATTTATTGTATTTTCGTTGCATCGGAATGTCTGAACAGATCAGGTTGTATGCAACTTTTGTCCCGAAAAAAATTGGGGTTATAGGGGTCTCGGTCCACGGGTGTCTCGGAGCGCTCTGCTATTAATTGTAGATATGTCATCTGTTTTTGCATTACTGTCGTTGTAGTCAAATTTCGGAAATTGCAAGTCGTGGTCTTTTCTATTACATAAGATATTATGTACTCTCCAACATTATAAATGGCTTACAGTTATACGCATGTACAGCTTTCAGTGTAAGGGCTCCCACACAAAACTGCGATGCGATGTGATACGATGCGACGCCGCATCGGAGGAACTTGCGATGGCGAATTGCTCTGATGCGGCGTCGCATCGCATCGCATCGCAGTTTTGTGTTCAGCCCTTAGTGCGACAACAACACCAAAACAAATGTGATTACAGAAATATTAATTTGAAGCGTAGCTCCTATGCGCTTTCAAATTAATATTCCTGCTTTATTTTATTTAGTCCTAATTGTATTTATTTATTTAAAACACTAACTGTCAAAATAGTAATTGCATAGTGTGCTAGATCGCACACAATGGACAAAAAACTAATTGTAAACTTCACTACAGACCTACAGAGTTATTTTATTGAGTAACATTTCTTTATTTACTTTTTTTGCCCGTTTTTAGTTGGGATTTGTTGATTTATTTTTTAGAGTTGGCAACACTGATTACCGGTAAAATTGGTACGCCGCGCCTACGCAGTTTGCTAGGTGACAGCACAGCGCATGCGTTCACGACTTGATGAATGCCAAATGTTTATTCTACAAATAGGTATTTGCATTTCTACAATTTGGTTAGGTATTCTAAAGTTAGTTCTAGAAATAACATGCTGTACAGTTCACTCCAAAACGACTGAATTGATTTATGTAGGTTTTATCTTTCAGGAAAAATCCACTCAAGCAGCGCATTTTACGGTTTCACTTATTACGAAAGTGGAGTGAAAAATCTTAGTTCTTTCAGGCTATATAATCTAACTGCGTTTCAAACTTCAGGCCGTTCATACTTTCATACGTTACGACGTGATTGAGCCACTAACATCCGAACATTCTTATGTCCAAAAAATTACTTTTATATAAATAAGATTCTTTTTTTTTTAAATAAAGAGTGACGAGACGAGTAGGACATGTGCCTGATGGTAAGCAACACGCCTGCCACATAACAACACAGTGACACGAAGCTATTGGAACATGAAAAGTCCAAATCATTACCTAGCACTGCACTGCGCTCGTCACCCTGAGATCTAAGATGTTATATCTCTAAGCCCTGTAATTTCTCTGGAAACATTGCCCTTCAAACCGGAACACATTGTTTGCACATTACTGCTCGGCGGTAGAATAACTGGCAAAGGTGTGGTACTTCCCCAGGCGGACTCTGCCAAGAGTCCTACCACTACAAACCTATACCTTATATAATACCTAGTACTTCATTTCTTCGTATCTTTCCGTTGGTATGCGAATATGAGAATTGTATCAAAGAAACTACAAAGTAGACTGTTGTTTACTAGAATGAACTAGGGCGGTCGTTGAACCGTCGACTATTATTATCTCGATAACTGCGTAAATGATGTTTGGAAAACACGGGCTTGATTTCAGACTGCATGTACCTACTCGTTGCGGCTTAGCTAATAGCGAATCGATTCATCGCCTTTCTTAAGTGTTTGATTATGTAATGTGCGAAAGTAAGAATGTACATGGTATGTTTGAGAATAGAATGTTTAGTTCGGCAATAAAACTGTCTGAAAAAGTCGCCTATCTAAATAAATAAATAAATATTGGTGGACCATTCACACACAACACCATCTGACCCCAAACTAAGCAAAGCTTGTATGATGGCGGCCAGATAGCTGATATAATACTTATATAATTTTAAATACATACTTATTATACATAGAAACACCCAGACACAGTGCAAACATTTGAATTCATCACACAAATATTTGCACTGGGTGGGGATCGAACCCACGACCCTCGGTTTCGCAGGCAGAGCTACTACCAACTAAGCCACGAGGCCAGTCAAAATAATAATAAAAAATAATGGCTGTTAGTTAAATTCTTTCCGTAATCCGAGTAGGTACGAGTACAAGCTTTTCTTAGATTTGAGGGTAGATGGTGTTGCCTGAAAAATATCACAAAAGTGGAGTCAAACCTCCTCTTTCGAGTCTTTGGAATGTCAACCATGAAACGATATCGCTTTGTCGAGATACGAGTCCATAGAAAAAAGGGCAAGGTCGTATAAGTTCATTCAGATCAGGTTAGGTTAGGTTTTTCCTCAGTACAGATTAAAAAAAAAAGTTAAACGTAATCCTGGTAGTAGTAACCTAGTCATATTGCTCCAGATACTGCACTGCAGTATTGCGAAATAATTCTTTAAAGTTTTCTTTTTTTTGGAGTGATTTGCAACATCGAAACTCTTTTTCTAATTCATATTAAATTTTAATAGGTTTGTAAAGTAGGTACATATTGTACAAAAACTATTAAAATTTGTGACGATTCGAAGTTGTGTCAACCCTAACATGTCTTTAGCTGCCAGTTATTGTTATTATGCATGTAGAAACCAATGAATTCATGCATGAAAAATTGCGTAATAAGTTGACGCGAATCTGGAAAAAAGAAACGCAATTGGCTGAAAAAAATCTTAACCGTTTATATATACGTTGCTTTGTTTTAATATTATAGTAGGTAACTAAAAAGTCTTCAGATCTAGATTTTAAATTTTTCTGTTTTGGAAACGTCAACAAAAAAAAAGCCTGAAAACTCGATGTCTGATTGGAACAGTGCGTTTAATTGAAATTTAATCGAGTGTCTAACAAAACGCACTGCAACTAGCATCCACAAAATATGAGCTAAATTAAAAAATGAATTTTATATAAATATTTCGTTTCGTTACAATATTACACAAAATTTCTATTAAAAGTAATTTAGTATTAAAAAGGAGTGAGAGAACCTTAAAGAGCTACCTACGTTGACGAGAAAGAATTCACACGTTTACTTGGAGTAGAATAATTGACATATGTACGAGTTAATGGAATGTTCAACGATCTTCATAATATTATTAAATCAAGCTAATTATTAACTCAAAGTCACGATGTGACAGTCTAATCTAGTATATTCAATCAATGATGTAGATTCGTACATCTACACATCCATCTACGCTGTAGATTAAAAGTCGTTTAAGGCGGATGGTAGATTACATCTACCATTTGCGTTATAGATCATTGGCTTTGGCAACTTTGATAGACAAAATAATGACAGCTAATAGAACAGTTGTATCAGCCTATCAGCCTCAAATCTAACTTGGATTCTAAACTTATACGCACATTTCTTAATTGCTCAGTCAAGACATAATCAATTACAAAATCGTAAGTCTATCAATAAATAAGTAAGTTCTCAAGGATAAGTGTCATGTTCTACCCAATACTTAAGTTTGTAACTAGTGTAGTGTGGTATTTATTTGCCATGCCAGGTATGCTTCATGTATGGCTTTAAGTATGCTCTTCGTAAATGCGTAGGTATAGTTAGTGAGTTTAGGCTAGTAGGGCCCTGCGCCTTTTGGGCTAACACAAAGTTAATCAATAGAAGCTATGAAGCCCGCCAGAGGTTACTAAGAAATCTAACATCACACGATATTAATCAAATAACAACAACTAAACGAAGGTCCATAGAGAGAGGAAAAATAAAATAATAAGGCGCCTTAATTAAGTGTAAAGTGGCAACCCTGAGCTGTGTTAACCCTGAAGTCGGACGTGGGGTCGATGCTCGCGCGTAACCCAGTTACTGCTGCGCAGGCGGCGCGAGCGCACCGCTTGCAAATCTAGCTTGCTAGGGTTGTCCGGATGACCGGCATCTAAACGATGAAAACTGATAACGCTCGCACTGAACGAACCTAAATTCTGTTTGATTTATAACTTTTGTGCATGTAACGGATACGAGTTGAACATAATTTCGCAACATGGATGACATATTAAATGTTGCGAAGAGTTTTTTCTAAACTTTTTACCAAATGAGATGACATAAATTGAAGCAAGACTTTTTTGCTACGTGTTCATAGTTTGATCACATTAAACAACTCATATAAAGGTGGTTGTAAAGTAATTTTTGACGAATTTTTTTGTAACTTGCAGAACAAAATAACTAAACTACAAAGCATATTTTATCTAACTACACCACATACATCTTATAGTTATTAAAATTATTGAAAAATGTATGAAATTCCAGATATACTTAATCTGACTTTACTAAGAGATTCAAGAGATTCCAAGCATACTGCCAGTTGAACGGGTGACCATCATGGTTGCGGCATTACCACGCTAAAAGACAGTTGTAGATTATGGACAGATTTCGTGACTTATGTTAAAAACAAATTCATGGTCTGGTTCTTTTATTTCTTGTGCTAGTAATCTATTACTACATCGCGCCCTTATACGGAACATAATTTATTTCACGCTTTTCATTTTCAAATGTCCAGTTCCCACCGTGTACATATTTGGCTTTCGTCGCCATATTGCCATTACTAATTGCGGCATGAGCATCGCTCGTAACAAAATAGCTCACCTTGCCAACCCTACTGAATAGATTCTTACTAGAGATGTGCGTTGCATCATGCAATGCTTTATCGATAAATTGATAAGATGCGAAATATCTAATCGATATTGTGCATGTTTCAGATAAAAAGTATAGTGTGATCGATTGAGTTAGAATTCACCTGTAATTTTAGTTGATTCGATCCACCTATGGGCGGTGTTTATTGGAAATTACGAACATCATTTATTATGCGGTTAATACCAACTGGTGTAACTTATAGCAAAATTACAAAATCGATCATCGACCGAAAATTGGATAATGCAGATCCAATTTAGTTGTAACTGGGTTCAGATGGAATATTGTATTTTCGTTAGATATAATGTCTACAAATTAAGGGGCTGAAATGAGTCGATTTTTAGGGTTCCTTACCCAAAGGGTAAAAACGGGACCCTATTACTGAGACTTAGCTGTCCGTCCGTCCGTCCGTCCGTCTGTCATCAGGCTGTATCTCAAGAACGGTGATAGATAGACAGTTGAAATTTTCACATATGAAATATTTCTATTGCCGCTATAACAACAAATACTAAAAATAAAACAAAACAAATATGTAGTTAAGGGGGCTCCCATACAACAAACTTGATTTTTTACCGTTTCTTGCTCGATTAGTCTGTCCCAAGCAAATTAGAGGGCGCCGCTAGAGGAATAAAACGCACTATCGAATTCCTCGTTAGAATAATAAGGTAAGATCAAAATTTCAGTAAAACTTTTTGGATGAAAGCCAGTCTGCGGCAGTCTGTCTGCGATAGTCTATGTATACGGAATTCGGAATAAAGCCAAAGAGGATTTTGCCGTATATTTGCTAATGGTACAGAACCCTTCGTGCGGGAGTCCCACTCGCACTTGGCCGGTTTCATTATTAAATTAATAAATTTACAAAAAAATCGACGTTTGGCTTAGCCCACACTATCCGTAACTATGCTTGCATTTTCCAGTTTCATTTGCTACGTCTCACGGAATAACTTGTTGGCATAGGTTCAAATGCCTTTGTTTATTAACTGATTACAATAAATGAATAAGTAATATTTAAGTTCCAAAGGCTGATTGTTCGATTGTTTGCATTGTTATTAGTCTTGTTATTGTTTTGTCGAAGGCAATGGATTATTGTAAATTGTCCGTTGAAGTCTTGTTCTACGTGGTTTTTTTTAAATTGTAATTTATGTAGGATTACGCAGGAAGGATGCAAAAAAAATGTGATGAAATTGCTATCGTTTAGGTGTTTTCAAATCGAGAGTGAATCGGTTTGTTCTAGGTAATCACGCTCCATCGTAGACCGCATCGTTGCTTAACATCAAATAAGAAAAACTTTTGTATTTAATATTGATGACGGAACATGCAAGACAAGTGCCTGATGGTAAGCAACACGTCGACTCATAAGAGATCAGGGCCACTAATCTATTTAAATACTAGCTGACCCCGCAAACGTTGTTTTGCCTTAGTGAACAACCCTTGTCACTTAGGGGTATGAAAAATAGCTAGTAGCCGTTTCTCATACCTACAAAATATGCATATAAAATTTGGTTAAAATCAGTAAAGCCGTTTCGGAGGAGTAAGGAAACAAACACTGTGACACGAGAATTTTATATATAAGACGAGAATTTTATATATAAGATGAAGATTCCATGACAGTTTTTATAGGTGGGAATCAAACCCACGACCTACGGCTTAGTGAGCAGCGTCACTATCTTCAAACTTCTGCTTTGGAGGGCAATAATTTAAGATTTAGTTCGTTCCAGTCAAACAGATTTTGATAAAATATCTGACACTAGTAGCTCTCCGGATTCACCTACGTAGTTCCCGATTACGTTATTATTCTGGGATAAAAATTAACATATGTTGTATTTCAGACTATTACCTATCTAAGTACCAAATTTTATCCAGATCCCTTCAGTAGGTGCGTCAAAGAGAAAAAAACATAGTCGCAAAACTTCGCGTAAAAAAAATTGGTATCACAAAGTTTCAAAAGTAACTTGCCAGGTTGTTTAAATTGGACGCAGTTTTGATTGCATAATCATTTTATTTACACTCTAATGTATTAAAAATAACTCGTTTGTTCGCAATACAGTGGCGATTGAGAGTTCATCGACCCTCAAACCCTTTACTTCTACTTCTTACTTTGTAAAGTGTGCCTTATTCATACAATCGTGGCATGACAACTTACGCAACGTGTCTCTGACAGGTATTTTTCTAGGTTTTACCTTATAAAGATTAACTACATGCTTTATATGAGGAGTTAGAACTAAATAGCTAGATATAACGTAGTAAAGAAATACAAGGTGATGTTTAACAAACTATAAGATGCCTGATGACGTGAGTAAGATGAATGCTTAGAGTATCTAAATAACAAATTAAATGAAAATCTGTACAAGATTTACAGACAAAATGGAAATCAAGCAAACATCTATTTTTCGGCGATATTCAAGCTTACGCATCACAGCACAACATCACGGTGTTTTCAACGTCTGGAGTTCAAATTACTGTCACAAATTGTGTAAATGTTACTAGAACTGCAATTCTAATGCGAAAATAACAATAATTATTTATGAACTAAAAAGTAAAACCACAATTAACATTCGTTTTAAAATAATTATATTAGTTAGTAATGTTTAAGTGCGAGAACAACTAATTGTAAGGCGTGGCTAGCAGCTAGCTTATTGCCTTAACAAATTATAGTGACCAGAGAGATTGCGTGATCATCGTACATTGCTTGTTAAAGCACTTGGCAAGAATCCTTCAATTTGAAGATTTTTTTTTTGCTCTGGTCTTGTTTTTTTTAGTAGTAAATAGTTGTTTCAATTTTTTTTCGTTGGAGAAGTAAAGCTGATCGGGTTGCAGTTGCGTATTTTTGGACGGACCGCCTAACTAAATCGGCTATGGCTTTGCTATTGCTGTCTCTATCATATCAAGTGAAAAGAAAAGAGATAGCAATATCAAAGCTAAGACAATTTTATTTAGTTTAGTTAGGCGGTAGACCCTCAGGTTGTCAGAGGGCTAACTCATATTTGTAGTATATTTAGCGATTCATGTAGGTCAAGGTAGATCACTGCCTCCTGGTTGTTTACCGAAGCAAACAAGCGAAGCATAAGGCTCAACTCACACCAAAGAAGCAGCAATGCGCAGCGCAGCGACAAGCGGTTGCATTGTAAATTGTAATGCAATTTAATACTTTATAGTCACTGTTATAGCACATAGTATCGCTTGAGAAATTTGAAAAATCGCACGTGACTTCTCGAGCAGTCAAACTTAAACCTTAAGTCATTGTTTTAGTAAAAAGTATCGCTGGGAAATGAGAAATTGCGTGCTGCCGCTGCGTAGGAGTCCTCGGAGTCGCTGCAGACGCGCTACTTTTCAAATTTCTCAAGCAATACTTATATTAATTGAAGTTAAAACTTCTTTAGGCGCGCCTAGACAGATTTTTCGTAGGGTGTGCAATGGATTCTAGCGTCACGCTCGGATATGGTAAGAAATCTTCGGGTAAACTCGGGCTCGGGCTCGGGCGGCTTAGCTATAAAATTCTGAGTTATAAGTTTTCACTTCTATCGGCAGTTCCTATGACTGCCAATCCTACTAATATTATAAATGTGAATGTATGGATGTTTGGATATTTGGATGTTTGTTGCTCAATCACGTCCTAACGCATGAACGGATCGGGCTGAAATTTGGAACACAGATAGATTATAGTCTGGAAGAACACATAGGCTATTTTTTATCCTGGAAAAACAACGGGAACGGGAACTTCGCGGGTAACACCGCGGGGCGCTGCTAGTTTTTTATAATAATGGCTTTAAAGTTTTAAATCGCATTACAATGAAACTGTTCTGACTATATTATCCGTGAGTTACCCGTGTATTTATTTTACAATGAAACTGCTTGTCGCTGCGCTGAGCGCCGCTGTTTCTATAATGTGATTTGAGCCTTAGTGGTACTTATCTATAGCATGTACCACCGATAAAAACTTACTAACATACCAACAATGCAACATGATGACCAAGTCCTTACAATTCGTCATCAAAGTAGGTCGACGTGCGGTTTGGCACTCATTCTTATTTACGAAGGAAAACAATATTGAATGGATCACTATTAAAATATTGCCTACGTGACCCACCTACACGTCTCTCGGTTGAGATTACTGTACTTAGGTATAGAAGCCGAGTAGCCATTTAGCTTATCGACATAAATACTTGTAACTACTACAAGCTGTCTTGAACAAATTACTAGTAAATGACTTGAAACAGAAATTTATTCGTTAATAATCGTTTTACGTAACCAAGGTGGTGACTCCCGCTCTGGTTCTTTTCTGAGGCAGAGGATAGCCATCGCTATTCAGCGAGGCAATGCGGCTAGTGTTTTGGGCATATTTGCACCAGGAACGGAGGGTCTACCGCCGAACGAAAAATGTCATCGCTTTGATGTTTCTCTCTCTTTTCTTTTCGCTGGAAATGATAGAGACAGGATTAGCAAAGCGATAGCCTATTTAGTTAGGCGGTAGAAGCGCGGTTCGAGGCGGGTTATTCTAGTTGATATGACTTTGTGGACGTCTTGAATTTTTGAGATTTTATATTGTGTCTTTAATTATAAGTAATCGTAAAATTTTCAGATATTATAACTAATTAATTAAATTTACTCATCATTTATAATTATAAAGAAATTAATTCGAGGAATATCCTACTAATATTCTAAATGCGAAAGTTTCTATGTTTGTTGCTCAATGACGTCGGAATGACTGAACGGGAGATTTCCGAGGGATTTTGGAGATGGGAATAAACGGAAGATTTCCACCCCCCAAGCTCCGATGGTACATAATAATTATGTATTATATATAATATATTTAATTAAATATTTTCTCAAAATGTTTTTTATACTATTTATGTGTATCAAGTATCAAGACTAATCCTATAAACTTAATGATCTCAAAACGTTGTTAGAGTCGCAGTTATAAACTGAGATTGCTCAACAATGCGACGTTATAATCGACGTTATTCCATTATATGCTATTTGAAAATTATTGCTTTATGCTAATCAATTCACTATTTATAGCACTAGTTTCAACGCAATAGTAGCCAATCTATAAACAGGTTAAAGTGTACTGGGTGTTCATAACAAATACAACCTATAATGGCTATATATCTTATCAATAGATTAGTACGGGTATTCGCTAAATATTCTGACGACAATTCAAATTATAATAAACGTTAATCAAGTAATATCATCACAACCTGACAAAACGGGTGAAATGAGTAAATACATCAAAACTTTTGAGAACAAAAATAAAAACTACCAGCTCACTACTGTAATAAATCACATTTATGGATGTTTGTTTGTTACTTTTTTACTTTTCCACGCAAAGAATACTGCATGGATATATTCAACAAATATAATATACCCAGTTCTCGACATGTATTATAATCCAGTATTCAACAGATATAATACGCGTACACCCAGTAATCAATAAATATAATACAGCAAGTATTCTACAAATGGAAACACCTTGTAATAGAATACACCAGTATCCAACAAATAGAATACACCAGTATTCAACAAATACTCGTAGCTAAAGATTTGTAGTAAAGTGAAGGGATTTTTGATTCGAAGCGGGAATTGAGAGGATAGCGAGACGACCATTAGCCGTATTGTTATTGCCAGCATTCCCAGTAATGAACCGCTCGTTTTCGTCCCTTAATATCGCCGCTTTGCTCCCTTTACTCACTGTAATGACTTTCGAGCTTGATTTCACTCCAGCTCATCGGTTTTGTGCTCTCTAATTCCTTTATTTGACGAGTACGATTTCACTTGTACCTGATTTTGAAAAAGGAATGCTGCTCATTAAGATGTTTTATTTGATACTAATGTTCTGTGTGTGAATTTGTGAATATTATTTATTGTTCACTTTTGTTCACATAGCATTAATAAAATATGTACAATGTTCATACACATATATGCAAAAGATTAGCTTGACCAGGCCCGCCACTGTGCTGGTAAATTCAGTCATCTTAGTCGCTTGTCTTTTATATGTGAACTACGTTAATGCGTAAATATAGTTAGTAAGCTTATGTTAATTAGGACCCTGAGCTTTGTGCTATTAACTCAAAGTCCGATAGACAGGAGATACCATTTGAGGCCAACTGTTTTAGAGGATTTTCATTCGAAATATCTGGTCGAAAGATCTTCAGTCTAAAATATCATCAAAATTTAGGGATTTTCCCCCAGTTTTTTCTTAGATTCGGTTAACCGAAACAAGGTTTGAAGACACGAACACATAACGTTTTTTTTTATAAACACAACGTATTTTTATTAACACATAAAACAAAGAGGTGGCAGTTCCTTGATTTTTTTTGACATTTTTATTTATTTACGGCTCGTAATTTATAATTTGTTTCTTACGGTTTTTAAATTAGTTGTTTTAATTGTGTACAAGTTGCTTTAGTTATATTTAATACATATTTTACTTTTAAATATTTCAAACTTCAATTGCAGCAGTATGCATGCTGATGAAGCGTAAACCCGCGATATTAGCTTCTCGAGTGCCCTTGGAAATATTCTCAGTAAATCTCTGATATTTTCCCGAGCGTCATCCCGCCAATGTTCGTTCAAGAGCAATTTACATGAAAAGTTAGTGAAATATTCACATCAGCTGCCGATTGTCACGTTATATTGAGATATTCTCTCGCCGGGGTTTGTGCTTTTTATTTGCGTTATGAGTCGTCTCGCAACTTGCATTGTGTGCGGTATGAACTTCTTATCACCGATTATTCATCGTACGGACAAAGAAAACCATTTTTTATTGTTCGGGAGATGGGAGTGACGCAACTGAAGATTTCCACACTTTCGCCTTTACGACGCGACGCGCCTTTTACGCGCCGGGTTTCCGTAACCGTCAGAGGTGAAGTTCAAGACTATTTATAAAGGCGAGCCTTCGCTATTGATCGGCGTCGGGCGAGCACGCACCCTGGCTCAAAGCCGCCACATTACGGTAGGTTAGTAAGCCCGCGCCTCCGTTCGTAGCTCCCGGAACGAGCCGACAACAGCCGAAATTTTACATCCCCGGACGGTATTGATCGGTCTTGACATTGAAATCGTAATAGACGCAAACAGCTGGGAAGCGGGGGTGCGTGCCCGGCCCTCACGCAACGCTCTCTTCCCCCGCCACTCCTCCCCGAGACAAAATAAGCCAGACATTTCACGATATCAATCGCAAATTCCGCCGACCGAAATAGAATGAAAGAAACTAACAAATCCTCGCTAAGTGTTGCCTAAGCACCTATTATATCCTGAGCGTCCATTAAACTTATTCATTGGTGTTCAGACGTAGTCGAACGTTTGTAACGTCTAGTAATTATGCACGAGAGCCCTAAGACGGGCTCTGCGGCGTTCTAAAATCTCATTTATATTCAAAGCAGTCGGAGTTTGAATGTTATCTAAAATCCGTGTTTAGGTGTCGGGCGGAATTGCTCTAATCTGGAAACTAAACACATTGTTGAGTTAGCCCGAGCTTTGTTCTGGCTGTGACGCTTGAGAGATTCTATATTCGGGCGCGAAATGAATCCTTGAACTTGGGCCATGAGTCGGGACGGAGAAGTTTATACGTTTCACTTGAACAAATAGCTATTGAGCGTGTCTGTGTTTGTTTTGTGGATAAAAAACATTGCACGCTTGCACTGCTCGTGTAATATCAACAACGTTATATCACCTAGGATAAGATTATAACTTCCTGCAAAATTGTTATCACTAAGTAGTGTCGTGAAGTTCGTTTTCCTGGTTTACTTTAAGGTATTGTTTAAAAGAAAATGCAATATGTTATTTACTTATCCCTTCGGAAACGACTTTCTTATCAGCTCATAGTGTAGTGGTATTTACTGAGGTATAGACAAGCCCTAAGTACGAGTACTTCCTGAACACGATGTTGTCCGCTAAACGATACTTAGTGCCTGATAACTTTCTTTTATGATAAAAACTAGGGGCAGGTTCTACTGATTTCTTATCGCGTTAACGTTATTGAATTCTTTGAAATTCTTGTCGAATATAAATACCTACCTTAGAAGGCATGTACGAGCTATCAAGCCAATAAAACAAGTGTAAAAGTGCCCTGCCTGCATTTTATTTGTGAAATAGTTTATAAAAGATTAAAGTGGGTATCACAAAAAAAAAGTTGCATTATGTAGTCAGATTAATTGTAAATCTTAGTCCCGAAACAATTAAATTTTTTTTCAGTTCAGGCTATTACAATCGAATTTCAAATTCAATCGCATTCTAATTTAAGACGCGACTGGAAAAGCCGATTGAGGAAAGCCAACACCAAGATGTTTTTACTGAATACTGATCAGTTCCATCGAAATTATTCCATTACCAGCTGCTGTTGGGATAAAATCATAAATAAAAATTGCGACGTCTGCCTTTCTATAGAATCACGGCTTCTGGTTAAATAAGTGATCAGTGGCCGACGCGAGGCAGACGTGAGCTGAATGAATGCTACTCGAGACTCCGATAATCACCTGCCTAGCCATTGCAAAATTTATCATTTAGAATTCAATTGCTGCTGAGTAAAGAGGTATATTCTCTTTAGAGAGAAATATAATGAAGACAAAAAATAGTTCGAAAACCAATTATGATGTAAACAATTCGGCAGTTATAAATTTAAAATAGGGACGTAAAGGTCGATAGATTGGCTGCGGCGGAACGGCGGGCCAGCCCGCTAATCGATCGCTGTCTGTGTGCACAGCGCACTGCTTTTTACTGCACCCGGTTCCTGTCTGCCGTCTCTCTCCTTCGCCAGTATTCCCCAATCTACCATCCCTCTCATTTGGTTATTCATCGGCTCTAACCGCCCGGTAGTCTGCCTCCCGGTATTCTCCCGTATTTAGACACTGCACTATCTAATTTATGTTTAAAATTGTCCGCTTTTAAGTCCTTAGGGTACACGGTAACGACTATATCTACGGTTATCGTTATGAGACTACACGCGGTAATGGAGTGTGTCATTATAAATTTGTCTGGCTTCTAAAACTTCTAAGTACAATTTCTGCCAGCACCTGTTTATGGATGGCGCAATAATCACGCCCTTTGCGAGGCCCAGGCTGAGTTGATTTGTTTTATATTACAGTGTAGTTTTTCGAAAGGTTCAATGGACATCTACTTTCAATTGGCAGGGCCTTGGCTCGATTGGCATTTGGATTGGTGCGCTTGCACTGCGTCTCCTTACATAACACACCTGCCATATCGGACCGTACCGCACCTCACGTTCACTAGCTTTATGAATTACTTATAGTTCATAGACCTTATCCATTATTTAATTCATTCAGACCGTTTACTGCTCAATGATTCGTACAACAAAATTATATTTGATTGGATCGTTCCCACAAATCTTTTAAACAATGTTGCTGCATGATTTTGTACGACAAATAAATATCGTGTACTATCTTCGTTGGAATTGCGTCCGGAAATCCTCACTTTTCTTGGCTTCTCAGTTCGTTTTCGCGATTTTTTTCTTCTGTCTGTAAATGTTCTCTAAATCCTTCAACATCCCTGAGGA
Source organism: Ectropis crepuscularia (assembly GCA_963693475.1). Taxonomy (NCBI): domain Eukaryota; kingdom Metazoa; phylum Arthropoda; class Insecta; order Lepidoptera; family Geometridae; genus Ectropis; species Ectropis crepuscularia. The sequence goes on from OY856342.1 coordinate 21,920,914, forward strand.
GGCGGCGTCCGCGGATAAACGAGAACTGACTCCTTAACCCTAGATTACTAACCATTCGTCTAAGAGACTACGCGTACCCCGCGGTTTTGGTGTTTAAGTATGTTCCCCGCCCCCGCCGACCCCCGGACGCTCAGTACCTTCCTAATCTGCATCGACAGTGACCCGCGCGCATCAGTTGCGATTGCACGCTTATTAGATCGGGATATTTTGCAGAATCGTCGTGCGAGAGACGAAAGGTTAGTGACACCGTAACTTTTTTTACACTGTTATAATTTTTTAAAATTTGTATTTTATTGTTAATATTTGCAATGAAATTGGATTTTTTTTTGTTATTATATGTCATAATACATGTTTTGAATGGTTGGTTATACATTTCTAATTTACTGCTATATTTTGATATTTTACAGTGTATTTACCGTTTGAAACTTATTTTGATTTTATGTTTTTTAGATGGATTTGAGAAAAAAAGAGGAGAAAATTCTACAATGGTTAGCTCAGTGTGACACTGAATCTCTACCTGATGCTCAGCAACAGTCATCGGACTCCGAGGAAGATAACTTCGAAACAGAAATCCATATCAATACCGACGAAGCTGAGGAAGATTCTGCGGTATCGTCTGATGATGATGAAATAAAGTCGTGTACCTACTATCTACAACTCATGACCAACCAGAAATCAACAGTGTATCAAATAAACCAGAAATAATAGAGTTTTACAACTCCACAAAAGGCGCTGTTGACACCGTTGACCAAATGTGCTCCATTATGAGCACAAGTCGAAAAACAAATCGATGGCCTCTGTGTCTATTTTATGATACCCTCAATATATCTATTGTGAACGCATATGTCGTCCACGTTTCCAACGCAATCCGAAATGGAAACAAACCCCTAAAAAGACGTACTTTTGCCTTACAAATGGCGGACCAACTTATGAGGCCTTGGCTAATGGAACGATATGGTACAGTAACTTTGCAAAGGAATTTGAAACAAATTATCGCCGAAATCCTGCATATTGATGATCAGGAGCAAACCTCCACTCAAGAAGGTTCAAAAACTCGAAAAATTTGCAGTTACTGTCCTTCAAAAAAACGGCGCATGACGAAATACTCCTGTAAGGGTTGCAAAAGGGCGATTTGCGGAGAACACACTGTATCTATGTGTAGTAACTGTTCTGATTAGTTATTTGTATAATTATTACTGTCACTTAACTACTTCAAAAATGAGACCTATAAATATTAAAATAATTATACTTTAAATAAAGATGATTATTTTTTATCGATTTTTTATTTCGTAGTCTGATAGTCGAAAGGTTAGTGATAGCGTTACTCAAAAATAAGGTTAGTGAGCTAGGGTTAAACACTACGAGTGCTCTTTACAGAGACTACTAAGGCTTCTGGATGAATTTTTAAACACTTAACTTTAACTCCTTCAGTTTCTTCTTAAAACCAAAGTACACTTTTGTTTCTAATTTCAACTGTTTTGTTAGCTCCACGAAATTCAACATAGAACTTCCTGTTTACAATTAGCATAGGTCAGTCGCAACCTATTATATATGGTTACATATATATATGGTGTTCAGTTTGGGTGTCGTGTTACTAAAAAAATTGCTGAAGTCTGTATCAGGTTGCAAGACTTGTTAGATACTATGTAAGATTGCAATTTGTTAGTCAGCCCCGCCTAGTCGTGCCCGACTATAAATCTTCGCGGGTCGCTGCCGTTTAATACTCCGGAATACTCCGGATTAGGAGCGTCGAGTATCGCAGTAAACCGATATATTAATCATCCGGACCGATTGAATCCCTTGCACTTTTTTATTGATTGTTTACACCCGATAGAGAATCAGCATTTAGAGCCCAAAAAAAATGCCTTAGGTTAATATGTGGATTGAAGTCTAGGGATTCTTGTAGATCGTTTTTTTTGAAACCTTAAATCTGTTAACTCTTCCATCTTTACATTATTGAGGCTGCTTTGTATGTTAGAAATAATTTAGTAAATTACAATACACTGCAGGGTGCACGCCATAAACATATTTTGTGTGTGCCTAAACGTACTAAAGCGTTGTTTAGTAAAAGCGTATTTGTAATCGGTGTTGATATTTATAACAAAATACCTCAATCTATTAAGAAAGCTGATAACAATAATGTTTTTAAATTGAAACTAGAATTAAATAGAATTATTGAATTGACAAAGCATATAATACTATTGTTGATTATCCGTATGTGTAAAACAATATTACGACAAAAAACTAAAATTATAGTTGACACTAAAAAGGGCGGGTCAAATTAGCAATTGAGTAAAATAACAAAGGTTCGAGGTGTTTCGGAAGAGACGACCACAAACACCATACCATGTGACACGAGATTTTGAAATACGAGATGTTCTTATTTTTAAGCAATTTTTTTATAGTATAGAGTGACGAGACGAGCAGGACATGTGTCTGATGGTAAGCAACAAGCCTGGCCTTAAAAGCACAGTGACACGCAGCTTTTGGAATATGAAGTGTCCAAATCATTACCTAACACTGCACTCGTCACTCGAAAGATATAAGTTGTTTTATCCCTAAGCCCTGTAATTTCTCTGGAAACATTACCCTTCAAACTGAAACACAGTGATATTTTACATTACTGCTTGACTGTAGAATAACTGGCAAAGGTGTGGTACTTTCCGAGGCAGACTCTGCAATGAGTCCTACTCGTACCACTGCAAGAAGATTATTTTCTTTGGAATAGCATCACTGCAAGTTTAATTTAGTTTAGTTATTTAAAACGTTGTAAGATAATGTCATACAAAGCGATAATAATCACTTAAGCAAACAAATCTAAGGTATCTCCATAAAACTAGATTCTAAATCCTTTAAAACACAAATTGTTGCATGAATTTGCATATCAATGTAATAAAGGAATCGTTATTATGGGAATCAAATGCAAATATTCTCTAATTCGAAGGCTAACTGCTTTTAACTGAAAGATTTATGTGTGTTCGAACGATAAAACCTTTTCTTAGACCGGCGAATAACTGGTAAATAAGATACATAAAATAATTTGCATTGTCGAAATCGACCTCTTTCACTAAGTTTTGGTAATTTTGACGAAAGTTACGAAAGTAGTTTTTAGTAAAGTAGTAGTTACGAAAAAAGTTATGTGACATTTTCAGAAAGTAAAAACTCAAAGATGTCGAATGTCTAGCAAAAAAATTCGAAATCTATGAAAAAACTTGCCGAAAATAGCTCTAATTTAATAAAATAACACACAGGTGACTCTTATGTTTATTCTGTTTAAGCAATTTCGTAAACAAACATCAATATTACGTAATAATTGGTACTTAATTATATTTAATATATTTTCACATATGACGCACTTCGGTCATTCTTAAAAAGGCTCCAATGTTCACATTAGGCAAGATTTTTTAACCAAAGTCTGCGTGACCGCGCCTCGCCTGATGTAAAACGACGATGCGGTCTAAGGTGGAAAGCTCTTACTTATAAGAAACAGTTACACTCTAGATATGAATCCATTGAGAAAGACCCACTCACACAAACACATTTCAACAGAATTTGGAACAATATGAATCTCAGTTATAAACAGAACAATATAAACAGAGTTACAGGAACATATTGGCCTGCTTATGCACTAGTGTTGGGTTTGCCTTCAATAATTACAACACTAAATAAAACATTTTTATTTTCGATTGTTTGAAATTCATGAAAATGTTTTTATTATAATGTGTATGAAAATGTCAAGTAAAATAGCGCTCTTCGTGAAAGCTATATTTGTATTTTTCCGTTGTTGCTTGTTTTCCTTCTACCTCTATGAATATATCGTTATCAACTCCTTCCCACCTAATGAATAGCTATTTCTATTTTAACCGACTTATCTATCCACTTAGTCGTAGACAAGTGCTATTGCGCAACTATTTTATTATAGGACAATGACCGATAAATAGTAGCGACGATAGAGTACTGCCTTGCGCCTTGCGGTACGCCTGTTTAAATACCTCCTTTTAGTCGCATTGATTATATTATTTAGCTATTAAGGCCGCCGGATGTCTGCATCATAAGTGGAACACATTTGAATGCTTGGATTAAAGCACTGGACTTCATAAGGACTTGTGATCGTGTTGGACTTAATGAGTCATACGATCAAACGCTTGAGTAAAACCGTTGACAGCTAATTAATAATGTATTGCCAAAGCTACTGCTTCTACTTAAATATAATTAAATGAATTCTACCTCAAAGTTATGTGACTTATTTATTTTCGAATAACACTTACATATTTTACAGTCACAGCCAATACATACCGATGAATTTTATTATCATATTATGTACCTAGATTATATAGTAGCGCCTAGTGGTTTTGACCATGTAGTTCTCGATCTCGTAATCTTCCTCCGATTTAAAGTAATATTATGTGTTATTCCAGACTTCAGTTTAGCTCCGTACAAATTTCTTTCGGATCCATTCGCAATTTTTTATCCATGAAAAAGTAACAATTAATCCATCTATCCTTACGTTCGTACAGACTGACGTAATTGTAATATTAATGGAGCATACAATTTTATCTAGGTGATAAACAAACTCATTTCAGTAGTACCTACTGTTACAAAGTATGTAATTTGTTATGAGCCTAGAACAACATCGAATGTGTTACGTAAGGGTGTAGGTATAATGGACGTGTTTATAGTTTATTTACGTTCGCCTTGGAAGCGGTCGTTATCCCCTGCGACCGCGATACTGCGTCGAGGCTTATCATGCGTTTGTAGGGCTGTGAGTAAGGTAATAGACGAGAACATGTTTATTGTACTTGGAACTTATTTCAAATACTTATTTAATCTGATATGGCAGAGAAGTCCAACACAGTTTGACCGAGGGAAGTGCTCAGAGTTTAAAACTGATATTAATGTCGGAGTAAAAATGATATAACAGAATGTTGGCTGCGCCGTTATCGGTGGTGCGTCTTAAGGGACTTATGGAAGTTGGCCTCAAATGGCCTCTACTGCAAACCAAATTTGGGCTAGCGCAGGAGTTAGCATGCTTAAAAACTTTCCATACAATTACCATAGGTATTCAATGTGCAAACATTACTGTGTTCCGGTTTGAAGGGCAATGTTTTCAGATAAATTACAGGCCTTAGAGACATAATATCATGATGATGCCTTACCTATGACATTATGGTGCCTTTCAGTCTTAGCGAAGAGAATCAGGTCTTCTTTCGTGGATCTACTATTTATTTATTTTAAGTATTTTTTGTTTTGACTTCTGTGTCATAGTTTCATTGTTTGTTTTTAACTGAGTAATTGAGATGACAATGATATAGTCAATTATCGTATCGTACTACACATACTACATTGATACGATGACTTTGCTGTATACGGTTTTTTTTCTTTTTCTTTTAAAAACCGGCGGCAACTGTACCGATTTTATACTGATATAATAGCATACGGACACGCTATTTTAGGAATTACTTGCAACAATGTATTTTGATTGAAAGGAATCATCGATATATAAAGGCTTAATTTTTTTTACATATTAATAAACTATTGCACTAATTAAAATTTTAGTATGAAAACTAACGTGGTTATTAAACATTTTAAAATAAATACACGGGTAACTCACGTATAATATAGTCGGAACAGTCCGACGCGAGTTTCGATCGCGTCCGGCGATCTTCTTCAAGGCAAGTGCGCGCGCGTGTTCGCAGCTCTTTTAGTTTTTTTTTTTTCTTTTGTACTCATTTAATCCTTGTTTATTTGTACGTAATTATGTCACAACTTTCCAAGGTCTAATTAAAAAGGTAAATAGTGTTATCAAAAGCAGTGGTAATATTTTAATGTTTTTATCAGTGAATTATTTTTATTGAAGATATGTTGTTATCTGTTTATAAATAATACCCACTTTCTTTAAGATAACGTAATAACATACGTTTTGATAAACTTATTTTGCAACGTCAGATTCTAAATAATTTAGCTGTCACATGTCCTTTTATATACCTATGTTACACTAATTACAATGACTACGCTTCTGTGCACTTATATTATTCTTAATTTATATAAACTTTCTGAGATTACATATTCTCTTTAATGTTATGTATTTACTGTTTTTGCGTATTCGTATTTTTTCCGTAAAATTTTCTATTGCATTAAAAAAAAAAAAAAACTTAAGGATAATATTGTGCTATTACGTATTCTTGAATTATGTACATGTTATTCTTAATTTTAATTTTCAATCAAATCAGATTCAAATCAAATTCAATTTCAATCAGATTTAAATTGACTTGTTTTATATCAGAATAAGGTTTTAGACAAAGCCCCTATACAGCACAAATTGTCTATTACTATTAGTAAAATTGAATTATTTTTGACATAAACAAATAAACATGTAAGTAGGTACAAACATATCTTGTACATCAAATTGTAATGTGACGAATCTGTGTAGTGGTGTTCATACAACTTAATTTTTGTAATTATAGTATGTGTGAATGTTACTTCCATGAAAATAAATATTATTCTATTCTTCTATTCTATTCACTGTAGATAAAAATAATGTTAAAGTTGCGACCCTCATTTATTCTATCGTAAGTATTCAAGTTAAATCCTTTTAAATAATGTACATGTAAAAGTTACAAGTGCGCTGTAACTAATTGTCGTGTAGGTACTATCACTGTGATAAGAATATGTGGGGTACTACCTACTTAATCTTTTGTAAAATAGGTATTGCGTGGGGTAAGCGATATCTACTACATTTATTTGCTTCGCTATCAGTCTGTATCATTGTATCATTAGTTTACATAATCTGAATGATTAATCGCTTGTCAAAAGTGTCCGCTCGTCCAACGAGATGATTAAGTATTTGGGTTGGTATTTTGAGGAAGGTTTCAGTATTTTTTACTTAAGCTATTAGGTTTAAACGATACACATATATTATGAGCTAATGGTGATTAATTAGGTGCCTTGTTAAAATTACTACACCTTCAGTTGTTTTGCATTCCAGTGGTCGTATTTGTTAAGAACCTACGCATTTTGCAGTTATATTTTGACGGCCTAATATCAATATGATTTTTATGGTACTTTCGTGAAAAATGTGTATCATTTATTGCTATAACATAAATGCCAATTTTGACATTATCAAAACACTTAAACCACTCCAACACTTTTTTTAAATTTCGCCTTAGACGTAGCCACGTTTTCTTACTAAAATAAACATATTCTTTTATCGAATTGTGTCTAAAACTGCTATCTACCGAGTACATCAGGATCGCAGCAAAAACAACTTCTATTCTGAAACTGATTTATTGCCTCCATATTTCAATTGAAACTTTAGTATTTATTTCTTTTTCGTTTTAAATGGTAAAATACATTGAAATGTCTGCGCATGAACCATGTCGTATCTTCCACGTCCGCTTCACTGAACCTCAGTATGAATGCACAAACGAAACGTGGTGCCTGTTTGCAGATGACTAGTCCTTTCTCCATCAACATTGCTTGTCTACATCTATTCTATATCTACCTTTGTCTACTGTTGACGTCTGTACAAAATGCACCCGTAAACATTATACCGAACATAGAATTTGAAATGTTATTACCACAGTTAACTTTAATGTCTGCATTTGATTCCATTTCATGAATTCGTTTGCATTATGACGTAACTTGTCTACTGATTTTATCAAGCTAAAAGCACCGAAGATTGAGACGTTTATTTCGATTTCCTTTTCTTTAAATATTTAGAGTTCCTTTAACATTGTTTGACTTAAATGAAAGCAAGAAACGACAATGTCTACTGCTCGTAAAACTTGATCTTTCACATCTCAATCTCAATATCTGTGCTCCTTATCATTGTCAGCAATTTCTCCACTAATAATTTAGACTTTATCACCGCAAATGTCATTCTTATTCTCGACGTTATGACAGATAACCGCTAGCCTTCTGGCAACTTTGCAAACACTGATACGAGAGGTGACATGAACTAAGTGCAGGGTTATCGGTGCATGGCAAATGGTTGTTTACTCGCGTACAGTACTGATAACGTAATCGCGGTTTGCTTTTATTCGTTTCGTGTTCGGGATGTCCAATTAAACGATGCATTTTAACGACGTTACAAAAATATAATAATTACAAAATAATACTAATGCCGATACCGATAAAACTACTTAAAACGTAAGTTAATAAATAACGTTCATGAGGTTACCTAGATATTATTACTATTATTTTTAAATTGTATTGTTTATACTGGTGATTATACATATATTAACTCTATAATATTTGAACGAGCTAATAGACTAATACATCTTCACGCAGATTACTGAACTACGGTGTCAGTTGTAACCATGTTTGATGAAAAGTCTATTACAATAGCAAATGTTAGTTTCCACTTTCGTAGTGACAACATCTTAACCACGATAATTATTACCGTGCCTTAACCTTTGAAATTTTTTCCCGAATGACTGTCCCTGATGAGTATAAATAACACTCGAAATACAGAGTAAACCGATTTAGTCAAATCAGCGCGCCCCATTGTAGACTGCATCATCGTTCAACATCAGAATGTATAAAACGGCCAAGCGAAAACCTAATATCGAAAAGAAAAAAATGGAAATTCAACTTTCTCTCATTAATTATCATTTATTTGATGGAAGAAAAATAAAAATATTAATAAAAAAAAATCTTTTTGATAATTATCAATACAAATTATACCTGGTCATAACTTGCAAACGGCTCAACAAATTTGACTAATTTTTGTTGTGTTGGAGCTTAATTTATACGACTTTTTTTTTATTAGAGAACATTTTACTTGGCTAATAAAACAAAAACAAAATCATCCTGTATGATATTAATACCTAATTTAATTATCAGTTCTATTCCGAGACAGAATTGTGTTGTTGTGTCAAGCTTTTGTTTTATATTAATTTAATAAATCGTATATAAATTGATAATGTTCCATTTGAATCACGGTACGAGGCAGCCATTTATATATGTTTAAATACTGGACTCAAATTATTCGTACAAATAAAACTAAATATATGATGAACGTGAAAGTTAGCATGTTTATTCCTCAATCACGTTGTAAGAACTGATTAGATTAGTATAAAATTTGGAACTTTGATATATTAGTGTGTACTACTACTTTTGCACAAAAAATTACTTTCTTATGGAAGATCGCGTTGAGATACTAGTTAAGCAGGTCAATCTCAGGTATGTAGTTATTAGTGATTTTTTGACCCAATCAGATCGAATCTTGATACGAAAATGATTCAGGATTCAGAAGATTCAGGAAAATGATGAATCATTTGTTATATTAAATTTTGATATATTTGATATTGAACATAGAAAAATAGTGCCTAAAATACAAAAAAATGATACACGGCATATTCCTAGATATGTTACAGAGCAATTTTCAACAATGTTGACTTTTAAATGAATGCTGTAAAGGTGATTATTGATAATAATTATTATAATATGACCTCTATTACTTACTTAGTAAATTGATGTAGTTTTTATGTTAATAATAGCTAGTATCGTGTTTTACTTATCTTAGAGGATCAGTTAGTAACACCTAATACTTAATGTAGCAATCTAAGAGCAGGATAGAATACTAAGTTCACACCTGCTGCTTACAAGTGCTTGTTTTATTCAGTGAAACAATGCTGTACCCATACACTATCTCCCATACTAAACTTATACAAACAACAAGGATATATAATATAGTTTTTAAACTTTCGCGAAATTGAACTCCACTGAAAATATGGCCTTCTCGTGACAATGTCTGTAAAGCTGCCGAGTAATTAAATAATAACTTAGATCTTGAACAAGTCTTGTTTGATGTTTTCAAAACAAAAGGATACTTTAAATTTACTTCTTTACTGTAAAAGTAACACTAATAATAATAATGTAAAGTCGAAGTTCGTATATTTGTAGTGACGAGACGAGCAGAACATGTGCCTGATGATAAGCAACATGCCTGCTTATAACAGCACAGTGACACGCAACTATTGGAACATGAAGAGTCTAAATCATTACCTAGCACTGCACTCGTCACCCAGAGATATAAGATTTTAAATTTGATCGCTGTGCCCAATAATTTCACTGGAAACATTGCCCTTCAAACCGGAACACCGTAAAGTTTGCACATTACTTCTTGGCGATAGAATAACTGACAAACTTACTTACTTCCCCCAGGCGAGCTATGCAAAGAGTTTACCGTTACCCATAAGTTTGTTTCCTCGCGTTGCTGAACGGATCCGAAAATCTGGTTGGAAAATCTGGTCGAAATAGGTTTGGCATTGTGAACTTGGCGATACCAGCGAAAGTCTACTGACAGTATGCGCATTAGCAACGCGAAACACTGATGCATGGAGCTATCCATAGTAAAGCCCTTCATCCAACAGTAGACGATTATTATCTAGGCCAATGATAATGATGATGACTAATATGATAACACTTTATACCCGGTTTACATTATTCCAGTCCAGTGATCGAATCCAGCGCTGGATTGCTTACTGGAAAAATTAAAACCGGCACTGGAAAGCATCAATCCAGTGCCAATGCTTTCCAGTGCCGGTTTACATTATTCCAGTAAGCAATCCAGCGTTGGATTCGGTCGCTGGACTGGAATAATGTAAACCGGGTATTATTATCATAAAACAATAGGAAATAAAGAAATATATTTTCTACAAAAAAAAAAACAAAATCCGACTTCAATTTAAAATTAAATTCCAACACTCGACCAAATTTCATAAGAATCTATCTATCACTATATCGTCTAAATACATGAAAGCAAATTTTAGTGTTTTGTTCAGATTTCCAAAACAGCTACACCGATTTTGATAAAATCTATATTGAACTACCAAACAAATAAAACCATCAAAATCGATTCCCAATTGAATGCATTATTGTAAAAACCCTCTTCAGACCAAACGCAAAAGTTTCGGGAAATCAATGAAAACTGTCTGGTGTAAAAAAAAATAGTTAGATGTTTTTTTCAACTAAACAAATTGGCGGCACTATCGCGTAACATATCTACTTACAAAAAAAACTTACAATCGAATTGATAACCTCATCTTGTTTTGGAAGTCGGTTAAAAAGTTTCGATCTCTCGTTTGGTATAAAGAGCTAATTGTGAATTCTGATGGTGTACAGTTAAAGCGAATGTCGAAAAATGGGTGGGTTTGATGAATTACTTTAATTAATATCACAGAGAGGTCGTAGATATTTGGGTGCCGCGAGGCACAGCAATCTCTATTTACTTTCTATTACCTTATTTTCTTTTATGAATTGTGACACCTAATCATAAAACGCAAAATAAATTAAATAACAGAACTAATTCTGCCTAGCTTGAGTTAAGTAATCAGCATAAATAAGTAATGCTAAACCTGTAAATTAATGTAAATTGTAACATTATAGCAATTAAAATAAATTATTATTAAATTAATTAATTAATTATATTAAATTAATTAATTAATTATTATTAAATTAATGAATACATTATTATTAAATTAATTAATTAATTATTATTAAAATTTAAAAAAAAGAGGTAGACTAAAGCGTGTGATTTCACAATACTGCGTGAAGTTTGTTGAGTCAAATCTCGTCTGGACTAAGCCTTTTCCAAAGTGTTTGTCATCACTAGCTAGTTTTAACGGTGAAATAATGTTTGGTGAATGAAGGGCAATGTTTCCATAGACTAACATAGAACATAGACCTACATTTCATAGGGCTAAGAGATAAAACACCTTTTATCTCTTGAGTGACGAGCGCAGTGCGCTAGGTAATGATTTGGAGTCTTGTTGCAATAGCTGCGTGTCACTGCTGTTATGGCCAGGCGTGTTGCTTACCATCAGGCACATGTCCTGCTCGTCTTGTCACTCTATAAAAAACATGAGGATACCGACATGTTTCAAGAAAGGCATCTTTGGGCATGTTTCATCCGCCAACCCGCGTTTAACCAGTGTAGTGAAAAGTGGCCTTGGCTCGCTTTGTGAGATAAGGCCGGCAACATAAACTGGGCAGCTTATGCTTGGCATAAAAAACTTGAAATTTAAAATGATTTTAGAACACCTTCATAATACCTTAAGATCTAGGTAGGTACGAATATTATGAAAATAGTTTCATGGATATCGGAATTTCATATTGTTGCTTTAATGTATTATTAAATTCCAAAGGCCTTTTCCTATGTTCCCGACAATAATAACCTTTCAGGTAGGATAGTGGAAACATTGATCTATCTATAGAACTGTAAACAAAGATTGTTTGAACCTATTATTATTCATAGAATAGCCATAACATAGCTGTAAAGTTCTAACTATAAATCTGATAGATAGGTACTCTATTTCTATGACTACATCGTAATGACTAACGTCTGTTGAAGTAAATAAGTTAATACTATAGTTATATGGTGTAATAATAATAGTTAATTATGTTTATTACTGCTGTCATGTTATTGAATCGGGTCGCACAGAAAAGGTATTTTTTTATTAGACCTTTTTTACCCATTTGCAAAAAAACAAGTTTTTGGCTTGAGCTGTTGTGTTTGTAAGCCTTGAGGAAACGTTTAGTGTGAGCCGGATAGACATTATAATTTTTTAAGCCCTTTTTAATTAGATTATAGGAAGATTATAGTTATCCATCTCTCTTGATGTTAAGCGACGATGCGGTTTACGACCGAGCGTAGGTACTTTTTTTTTTAAATAAAGAGTGGCGAGACGAGCATGACATGGGCCTGATGGTAAGCAACATGCCTGCCACAAGACAGCACAGTGACACGCAGCTATTGGTTGGTAGTACTTACGTAGAAGAGACCGATTCACTCTCAATTTTGTCACTAAGATTGTAATTATCGTAACGATTGTAACTATTCCACAGCCTAGACGTTATTTATTGTCACTCATAAAAAAATCAAGCCACTAACATAATAAATAAATAAATATTTATTATAATTACATACATGGATATATTATTTCCTTAATTTTCTTTTTTACAAATAGTTGTACTGGGTAGTAATCGCAGCTACTATGTTCGGGCTAGAGAAAGCTTTCTCTCTACCTGCTGAAACCACGATGTCATTCATTCTACTGGGCACGCTTTATGTGTAACCTGAATTATGAATCGTAAAAACATGATTAGATGATTAATAGACTTGTTATAATTACAGCGCCTTGTGTGACGCTTCAAAGAATGTTAGGGAGATAAATGCAGACCGCAGTGATAATTATCTAGGTACAACCTATGTTTTCTATAGGTGACGAATGGACAGAAAAATAATGAGCCTTTATCAAAAAGCAACAAACCTGTTAAAGTAGTTCGTTCTGGATTGCGTTATTGTAATACCAGCTCAGAAATAAAATATCAGAAATTATCATCCCGAAAATGTCAATTCAATGAGACCTTTATAAACAAACAGTAGGCATTCAAGCGCTGTTTTATAATATTTTCACACATGCATCTGTTAACTCAGCTGTGTTTCGATATTTCATATCGCACGTGGTCGACAGTGATGATCCTTATAAATCTAAAGGCAATACCACTTTGAGACTGCTCAATCATGGCACCACTATCGAATAAATTATAACATTCTAAATGTTATACAATCGTACTTACTGTAGTTCACCTTCCTCGTCACAAGTTGTGTGGTAGCACGGGCTCTTAAAGTTATATTGACATGGAGATAACAGAGACCAGATATGGTGGTAAAGGATGTCTGTTTATATCAATGTTTAGGTAGGAAAGTGTTATCGATGAGAAGTAGTGATTGGGGCGAAAGGGCCGGTAACGTGGCGTCGAGTATATTTCTTGGTCTAGATATTTAATGAAAAATATAAAGCATTATACACATTGCTCTCACTCGTCAGCTTTAAAATATTTGTAGGTATAAATGTTACGATGTAAGCTGTCACGCACAGTTTATTTGGAAATAAGAATTTAAATAGTACTCTTCGTATCTACGTTATCGTGATATAAAATAGACAACCATTTCAAAGTTAGATCCAGAAATAGGATACAATGAGTTTTAGTACGGTTTTATTAATTGCATTTGCACTTCGTTAATTGGCGCAAATTGCTCAACCATCATACGCAACAGACGCCCGTAAGGTAAGGAAGACTTTATTCTCAGTTGCTAAATACATATCTGTTTATTAATAAAATAGAGGAGCTGAAGAGCTTATTGTGTGAATACTTAATATGTGGAATTGAAAGGCGAAAAAACACCATCTGACCCCAAACTAAGCAAAGCTTGTACTATGGCGGCCAGATAGCTGATATAATACTTATATAGTTTTAAATACATACTTATTTTATTATACATAGAAACACCCAGACACAGTGCAAACATTTGAATTCATCATACAAATATTTGCACTGGGTGGGAATCGAACCCACGACCCTCGGCTTCGCAGGCAGAGCTACTACCCACGAAGCCACGAGGCCAGTCTTAAATAGTTTAAATTCTTGTCTTGAAAACAATTCGTCATGTTTGTTTACGGACCCTTTAAATTAAACTTATCTTATATATACAATTCTCGTGTCACAGTGTTTGTTTCCTTACTCCTCCGAAACGGCTTTACTGATTTTTACCAAATTTCATATGCATATTCAGTAGGTCTGAGAATCGGCTACTAGCTATTTTTCATACCTTTATTTATATGGCAAAACAACGTTTGCGGGGTCAGCTAGTTGTAAATAAAATAATAACAAAAGTTTAAAACACCGAGCCACTGTATAAAATTCGAGTACCTACTAATGAGGGTTGAATACAGCGAAATCATAAGAAGTTATATTATTCTTACATCTAAGTAAAGGCGTCGTCTTCACAAGTCAACAATAATGACGCTTTAACGACTACTAACTGACACGACAATACGGCTAACGATAAAACGAAGTAAGGATAAGTAGCTTTCCATGTACCCCAGTAGCTAACAGCGTCTGCGGCAGAACACAACTGAACAATCCTAACGTTTCAATTCTTTTAGACATTTTTCATTTCGATTGCTGCCGTCGAAAACCGTCCAACGGGGCCACCCAATCAATTAGTTTCCACGAATTTACGACACCTCGTTCAATCGAACAACGGTTTATAGTCAGGCAACACTTTAATAAAAATGTTCCCGTCGCCCGACGCGGAGCCTCATCAAAATCGCATCAAACCCCCCCACCGCTTTCAGTCGGTTTGCATTCGAGCATTTTTAACACCCATTTGAATCTAAATTTTACTTTGCTCTCGTTGTGACGATGCAATAGCTCCGACACTTCATATCCTCCCGAGACAGCGCAATAAAAATAATAACGACTCTACCGCCTCACCTCTCTAGCTGAAATCTTCTCAGAAAGTATGTACGTGAATATTCACGACACTTCATCCGTTTAGCGTCGAATTAAAATACCACACTTTCGCGATCTCGCAAATTCGCGCTCGCGTCTGAAGACTCCGAAGGAATGTTCGGGACGTGAAACTAATTCACGCGAGGAAACATTCTACATGGAATTCTTGCGATAACACGGGCCCATGGATATTATGAATGCTTTTCCCGAAATATTTCTAAACGTTCTATATTTCAAGATTTAATATTTCTCCTTTTAAAGATTTGCAAGCAAATTCCGACGAGAAATCCTCGAGCTCGTTACCAGTATCGGTATTTACGAAGTGAGTAATAAATGCTAGAGATTTACATAAACTCTGTCCTTTGATAGTGAATACTGATGAGGCCAGCAACAGTCGACTCTAATGCGCGTCATGAACATGACATAAACCCATAATTTTCTTTAGAAAGTTGTAAGCAATCTGCGCTGCACCCGGGGTTAGTCTCCGAGATAAGATTCATTACGTTGTTATTTATCTTCTGAGAAACTTTAATATTTTCCCAGACAAGAGAATCGAAAGCAAAAATATTATTATGACGGGGAGATTCCGCAAAATCCTTACGCAGCGGAATAGTTGGGGAAGCATTCAATTGCATTACTGCGGAATGCATTTTCTGATACAAAAGGCAAAGTATTAACGTGGAGCTTTCAGACAATGGCAAACACGAGAACTCAACGCAGCCGTCAGGGAAAATGTATCGAGCACCACAAATACCATCCGCTCCAAGATTGTATGAGATGGCTTCGTTGAAATATTGCTCTAGACTCGCAGCTATCGCAAGCATTTCATTTCAAAACCATCACAATTATGCGAACTGAATGGAAATGTTTAAAAATTCAATTAAATAATTTTATCGGTCTCAGATCCATATTGGATATCTTGTTGCGGCTAATTGGATTTCCGGTGAAGTTTCACATTTTTCCCTCAGTATTTCAGATCTTTCTGTGGACTCCTACCGTTTCGCGCTTTGTATTTAATTTTTATCTTTACCGGTTATATCCAACTGTGGAGAGCCGACGTCGGCAAAATATAATAGGAAAAGTTTCATTTGGCTAATTAAAAATAAGCAACCCCGGGGAACAATCCAGATTTATTGTCGTTATACAACCTTTCGTGGGCGGTGCCGATGTCTGTTGTTTCATAATGGAAGCTTGTGAACGTTTTGTGATTTTACAGTAAGTTCGTACGTGCGGAGATAGCAAGAACAATGGAAACGATGTTGACAATGTAACGTGAATAGCTTCGAGCCGTTTATTTAAACAAAATACTTGAATGTACTTACTAATGGCGTGGTTTGTTTACGTTTCTTAAAACCATCTGCAATCGGAACTTAAAAATAGCAAGTGACGAAAACAGTTTTTGCTGGGAAGGGTGGCACCCCATAAAGCTCTTTAATTATCGCGTCACCTTCAATTGGGAAAGTTTTAATGTGTGTACATTCGTTCTGCAGAACGCAGAGTGCTAACGACGCTTCGAGCGCTCTTCAAGGCTCTCGTTTCCTCGCCTCTTCAAACCTCTCCGTTGTTTGAACATCGAAACAAACGAACAAAACCGCGATTAAATTTCGCCAGGGCGAAACCACCACGGGTTTCGGGAGACTAAATAGTGTCAAAGAGTTTTGAAGTCTAATCCGGGAATTACAAGGAAGTAGCGTAACATTTCGACACCATCGAGACTGCAGTTCGCCGGTTGCCAAGTTTCCGCACTCTGTAGATTCTACTATCATTAAAGGCGCTAGAACAGAACGGTCTAATAGCCGTCTGCTCTCGTTAAACGAGTTTAAACTACGAGTCTTGTATAGATGTCTTTCGGGGAGTAGGTACGAAGCAAGCTCATCACAAAGTTTTATGCCTTTGGTTTACAACTTCGAGTTATGAACCCTGCAAACGGCGACGATTGCGAGACAAAGCGTGATCGGATTGAGTAAATAAATAGTCTACATCGGAGTGCTCATCAATCTTGCAGTACAATAGTAAATTGTGCAAGTTCGCTGCATAACGTCTCAGGTTCGTTGGCCGCGACCCGCAACCTTACTAAACCGTCGTGAGCGCGACACTTAACAATTTAATTGTCACTCATTAGTCCTAAGGCGACGCCAGCGTCGTCGTTCTAATTAACTCTGTAATTCATAGACGTTTCATTAGCTGCGAGCTGTTTCTCTCAACTCTTCGCTTCAGTCTGGGCTATCAATCATGTTTGAACATCTGCTACATCGGGTTGAATCAATCATACGAGTCCGGAGCACACGGCTCGCCAGTTATTTATCATGAATCGGCGACAGGACAGGAGTCGGACTTGTAATTTACAAATCGAGCCACATTAACACCGGCCTCCCGAATGTTACTTGTTAACAGAACGTTCGACGTTCGGGGTGTAGACTGCAGAGATATCGGCGTGTTCCGTGCCGGATGGGCCGCCCCCTCCTCGCCTCTTGGCAAACTGCACTGCTCTACTGCAAATCATAGTGAGTTTGTTTGCTCGGGTCAACGCTCTCGGCGACTACGTTTTATGTGTTCCTGGTGTCACGGCACTCTAATAATAGATCGGAATGCTTCAATATGCGCACTGTACGCCAGTTCCTCAGTTATGCGCGGTGCATTCTCTTCCATGTGCAGACGCCATGTAGCCACTCGTATCACCGCATACATCACAATCAACATGGCTGACTAACCAGACACTATTTCAAGAGAACAATGGTTTATTAACCCATACACGAGCAGCCGGGATTGGAGTTACGCTTTGGCAGTCAGTAATATGTTTAATTAAAGTACCTATGCAACATGGTCTTGTTAAACTTTCATTATTATTCTCTCAAATTGCTCGTACGTGAACGAATCGTGTTTCGATCGATCTCCGCGGTACTCTTTTGTTTGACTTCGTCTGAATTCAGCGTAATTGCCTTCAGCCTTTCATTATTCAACTTTATGTAGTCATTTACTTGTGTTATTACGAGGGAGAGTCTGTAAGTGTCGTGGGTGGATGCATTAATCGTGATATGTAAATGTGAGATGTGAAATATTGAAATTGCTAACGCGGCTTTGTTATTCAATGGGGTTGGGTGTACTTTTCTATTATGGTTATTACTCATATTACGAATTATTACCCTCGTGTTGAAATAGATAATTAGTCCACATATTCTTGTTTTTAGAAGCCAAGTTTGTATTCGATCAAAGGTTATGATTGACTATTGTCCTACGTCCTACCGAAACAATGCTATAGTTTTATTCAAGAAAAACAACTTTAAACAGGTTATATGATTTTTTTGTTTTAAAAATAAAAAAATCTAATGGCAATGTTCTGTAGGTACCGTTTTCGTGATTCTAGAGGTTTTCAAAGGTCTGTTATTACACCTTCATAATCTATTGACGAAAATAGCCGCATTCATTTCAGCCTTATGACTGCTGTCCCCAAATTCTGCCCTATTAAATGGTCGCATCAGGTACTTGTATGATCAAGATTCCATCACCTTATTCAAAAGACGTGGTATCCTAGCTTCTCGTTTCATGTCACACTCGTCAGGAATTCGAACACCGCTTGAAGTATTTTTTTAAGTGCAAGAGTACGAGTGTATTATCACCACTGGGTTTAATGGCAATGCGACATATCGGAGCAAACAACCTGTTCCAAGAAAGATATATTTGGAGGACATGTGTCACCAAACCGCAATTGGCCATCGTGGTCTTGACTATTTCCTTTTAAGAGAAGGCTTAGTGTCCCAACTTTGTAAACAAAGTATTCTGCTTACGCTGTTATACTTCACCTCTTTAACGAATCCTCACTCCATCTAGGCATTTTAACTACCTTAAGGTGCAGGTTCGTGCTGAGATCGCTACCGGAGACCACGACAGGCACTTGACATTATAGAATAGTATAGGCACCAGTTCGCGCCGAGACCGTGACAACAGCTCGAGACACGTGTCTCGGTCTCGGCGCGAACTAGCGCCCATACAATTTATTCTATGATGTCAAGTGCCTGTCGCGGTGTCGTGTCGTGGCCGAGGCTCGAACCTGCACCATAAGAATGCGCTGTACTGAGTAACCCGTAATCCATACTTAAAGTTGTGTGTCCATTGTTACAGATTGAAGACGAAGGGAACCATGGTAACGACGACACGCGGCTGTTCATCCTGTCGACCCTGGCTGGTCAGCATAAACCCCGCGTCTCGTGCGCATTGTGCAAAGAAACCATGCACGTCTTCGATCGGTACCCGCTGGTTGATGGAACTTTCTTCCTAAGCCCCCGGCAGCAGACCAGCAGCGCTGTTGAGGTAAGTCACCAAAACGTTGATCAAATAATTGTAATTTTGAATCAACACATTTTTGAAGTTAAACTTTTTTATTTTGGCTCACCCCACGCAGATTTTTATGAGCTGTGAATTGAGCTCAACCGTCGTGACGGTTGAGCTCAATTCGACGATCGTAAATGAAAGAAATCTTGGGATGAAAGCGCGACCATGGTTAGAAGCATCTACTTAGTCTTATTAAAATACTTATTTACACGACAATGCTTTGAAGATTTATTCCAAACCAGCAGTACCCTCCGGTTTCACCCACGTAGTTTCCAAAGTTAGCTATCAAATTCTGAATTATAAGTCTTCACTTCTAGCGGCAGTCCATATGTGATTGGTTTGACCGCGTCTCGCAAGATGTTAAGCGACTATGCGGCTTAGGATAGAACGCGATAACTTTGGAGAAACTGAAAGACGACAAAAATGTTTCAATCGACAAAACACCACCCAGGCAATCCACAATGTAGCAGTTCGAATAACGAAAGTGGCATCAAAAACTTTTCGTTCGGATCTTAGAGACATCAACCACAAAACGGTGTCACCTTTGCGAGCTCCGAGCAGCTCCTTAAAAAGGGGCAAGGTATGGCTGAGGTTCAAGGCCATTGATAAAAGGTGCGCCATTGTTTTGCTGAGTAATTTGGTATTAAACTGAAAAAAGGACGGTTATGCTTACCTAAAACCAAATTAATCTCTATTAACCTTGTTCTAAATCACTAAGTTTTTTCCCAGAAAAGTACTGAAACATTATTTTACGGTACTAAAGGTTATCGGGCTTACTTGGTGAGTCACGTTGATTTTGAGTCACAGGGTCCTACTATAACTTACGTATGAGTCAACGCGATCATCTAATCAAAATTTGGTGAAACCTAGCCTCAAAACTTGTGTAATTTTACGCAACATGACGAAAACTATAGTAATAATGGTCATTATTACTTGGATCAAAACATCATCATACAGATCAATCAGTACTTTTTATCCCGTTAAAGGAAGTACTTACTGAGATTATTTAATTGCGTGAAACGTATTTGGCGAATATTCTTCACGAATATGTCGTGAAAAACTTGTCGTTAAGCCGTGGGTTGTAGGGCGAAGCGCAGCTAGTAAATATCTATACTAATATTATAAAGATGAAGAGATATTTTGTTTGATCTCGCTAATCTCGGGAACTACTGGACCAATTACAAAAAATATTTCACCGTTGAAAAAGTACGTGGTCCCTGAGTGCTATAGGCTATATTAGGCACGGGTGCAGCCGGGACGGACCGCTAATATTTAATAAATAGCATGATGTCACTACTTATCAATATTTTGAGTAGGTATTCCAGTAGTACTTACATACCTTGACGTTGTTACCGCCATGATTCGACGAGCGTAGTCATCATAGTCGTGTCGGTGAACGCCTTTACACCGCAGCTTCGTTCAACATCTTTAGAGCTTGACAGTTATATAGAAATGTATCATTCACTCTTCTTCGGAAAGTTCCGTTTCCGAAAGAAAAAATCTTTATAAAGGTTATTGAAAATTGAAAGCATCTAATGCCTACCAAACTTTGGCTTGGAGCAGAAGCCGCAGTTCCTTAGTAATCTCAACTTGCTGACTAATTATACATACTTACATATGTACATTAAATTAATTATACTAATCAGTAATCACAATATATTCAAAGTATACCTGAAAGCATTACATCACCATCCGATCCTAACTACTACTGTCACAACTTAAAGTTTTATTTATGGTAGGCATATTCGTATTAAAAGTCACTAAAATGCAATGGTGTAATGTAGTTATCTTTGTTATTTAGTTTTCTTAGTAAATATTTTAAATTAAAACAATAATTCATTTGTTTCAAGACTCCAACATCCGAAAGGATACTGTTAAAGATAATTTCTTACAACTTTTTAATTGCACGTTTCTCAACCTTAAATCCCTAGCGTCATATGGCTACCTCAATCCTTGTATCGCTTAAGCAAACTTCATGCAATTAACGAAAATCTCGCCTAAAATATCCAGCGTATTTGCTCTTAAACTCAAATACGATCCAAAAGTTTATTTAACTTTACAAAATGTCTGCAACTCATATGACGAAGTAACTTCTGACTGTTTGTACTATGAATTAGAAGGTAGAGAAACTGTTTGTTGTTGGGATTACCATCTCCAGACAAGCGTGGTCCCTTCCCGCTTCATTCATAAAGGGTTTTAGCTTCCCTCTAAAATTTACTGTCGCTTCCTTGCTTTGCTAATTGTATTGCTTTCATAAAAATCACTATAGCATTACGTACTCGTGACAGTGAGTACGCAAAGTGTATGGAAAGATTTAAGGTATGCTCTATGTGTGCAAGTAGTAGTAGTGATTTGGACTCTTCGTGTTCCAATAACTGCGTGTCACTGTGCTGCTATGTGGCAGGCATGTTGCTTACCATAAGATTCGGTTGTAGGGTTATGTGCTTTCTGCATTAACCCAAAGTTCGGTAAGCCGTAGACGCCACTTATAAACCTACTCGCATAGGCCCCTTTATAACACCGACAATGCCTGTAAAATTCTGTTATCAGTACAAATCAGCGACTCGAAGGATCTGGTTATAATTTCGCGCGATATGTGGTTAAGTGTATGTAAAGATCATTAGTTGCTCTAATTTTTTCTTACTTTTACAAAAAAAAAACTCGACTAGAGTAGAATAAAACAATATGACAACAAATAAATGTATCTACATCTACCAAAAATTCATAGAAAAAAATCAAAAGCATATTCATAAAAAAATATCAAGATGTTAGTTGTAAAGGAACAATCAAGATTGATCATATACTCGTAATGACAAACAATGGAAAGAATTACATTTCCAGTTTATGCTTTAGCCAAATTTATTTCATTTTGGTGTCCAAACTATATTTAAAATAATTAAATATGTTCCCTCCCACTGTTGGGGTCAGGACATCAATGTTAGCATTCTATATCGAACTCTTTTTTTCTACTAATGGAAAAGGTTGAAAAGAGCTGGAATGCTCTCCTGGTCTAACTGTTTCCCCTAAAATACAATTTTCGTTTCTTCAAGACTATACCGAATAGGCAGGCGTCTATCTTAAACCATATCGTTGCTCAACTTCGAACGTGTTCTGATCAAACGATGGAAAAATGTATAGAAAATGTTCTATTACAAAATTTACAACCAAAGCCACGTAAGAATTGCATGTTATCGCTGAAAGTTTTTCTGATGTCTTCACTCTTTTGCATTGCATATTACCCAGTGTTTACCACTGCCAATGAGTCACTGCTTGGCAACCGAACGCAAACAGACCTGCGCCGAATGTCCATCACAAGCGAAACTAAATTTATCAGTAGCTTCGTAAACAAGTAGGTATTCTCAGAATCTATTTCAGGACTAACTCAGATTTTATTACTCACTGTAATACCTGGAGAACAGAATAGAGTCTAACTGCTGAATTTAGGTACAGCAATTTTAAAAGTAGCTTATCCCCGTATCATCCTGGGTAGCCCATTGCTTGGCTAATTTACATAATCACTTTTCTGTGTAGGTATATGTCTGTTTTTGTGAGTTATGATTAAATTAATAATGTATATCCAAATAACAATATGCTACGGGAATTATACTTTCCCACTGGATACATACAATGTGGATTTCTTCAAATCTAGACTAAATTGTTTTTTTCTATGTAAGCGTCCATCTTAGACTGAATCACTTTACATCAGGCGAGGCCAAGCTCAAGCCATTGTTCGGTCAAACAAAATTGAGTTCTAACCCTAAAGTCGTAAAATAATCACTTAAATATAACTCAATAGACCTTCAAAAAGATTGCAAGCCCCTGAAGTACTTCGCAAAAATTGCAAGAAACTGCAGTATTTCAGTAGGAAGCTTCTGCTAGCTTGTTCTGTCCATCGATCCTAACGATGACGTAATCCGCAGGTGAAAGTGGAGGGTCGCACGCAGTACCTGACCTGTGTTTGCATGGGCTGTCTCGAACGCTGTGACCCTGAAAGGACCATCCGCTGCCGATTCTGCGGACAGAAGTGGGACGGATCTTCCCTGGTGCTCGGGACTATGTACTCCTATGACATATTCATGGCAACGCCATGCTGCGCTGAACGGCTCAAGGTTGGTATTCTACGATTATTCTCTTCATAATATAGTGACGTCATAAGCAACACAAGCCTGCCCATAACATCACAATGATACGCAGTTATTTGTAAATTAAGTATCCAAATACTGCACTGCACTCGTCACTCAGAGATGTTAAATATTTTTTGTTCGACATAGATAGTATTGCTTACCGACGGACCCGACGTATTTATCTAATATGTATGACTCTTCTTTAAGTCACCCAATCAGAAGTTAGATTACGATTCATGTAGTAAGAAACTCGTGAATTGCATTGAATATCGTGACTCGGTCTGAAAGGTGGACTGATAATTGGGTGAAATCTGCTAGAAACTCAAGTCGATTGCAATAATATACATATACATATAATATACATATATATATCGTCAATATACATTGACGATATTTTTACATCGATCGTTACGAATGTTTAGCAAGAAACCTCAATTACTGAATCTTGGTAAACATTTTCATAATGTACCTAATTCTCATAATTTGCTGTTCTTACTCCTCCATTATTGTCGTTTTGTGTTTGCGCCTATTCTAACATTTTACACGCAACAATAAGAAGAGAACTATTGTGGCATTAAAAGATAATCTCTTAGTTTTATGTTAGTTTTGCTAAACGTACAGAAAAGTTTAGTTTCTAGTAGTAAATAAGATATATGTGACCTAATGATAATGCAAAACTGCATTATTATGTTTAAATATGTATTTGTAATTATTTTACTTTCAGAATTTTTTTTCATGTGTACAACTGTTTTGTTGCAGTGCAACTCATGCCACAAGCCGATGCTCCATCAAAGCCAGCGGCTGAACTACTCCGACTATTCGCACCCCATGACGTGCCCGCACTGCCGCACTCTCGACACGCACTTCGTCAAGCCACTGTCCCACTGCTTCACAAAACGGGCTTACCCGCTGTTCCAGCCGTGGCCATAACAGTCGGCGGTGCCAGGGACCTCCCCTGGCACCCCCCCTGCCGACGCCTGGGGCCTGGCGCCGTCGCCTCCTCGACGTGCTTCTCCGCCCGCCCTGCGTCCCGTCGTCAATACGAGCATGGCCCCCCGCGCACACGAACCCACGCCTTCTGTAGATGAATCTAACAAGTACCTCACGCCAACACTCATCAGCATCACCGAGTCTCTGGCCTTGTTGGGCCTCAGCCCGGAGACGCTCGCGATCAGCCTCGGAGAAACTCTCGCCGACCGCTACCTGGCTTCCATCAGACCCAAGCCAGTGGCAGAACGACCTACGTTCAGCACCTGCGCTATCCCACACAGGGAACCCGTCGCAGAGCCGGCGCTCCAACTATTCTCCAACGATTTCATGGAGTATTTGAACCAAATCGCTTGAAGTGTAAACTTGTGTGCTCGTGGCCGAACAAAACGTGACGACCAAATCGGACTCTTACCGCGTCCCTGACGCTAGTTATAATTTCTGTTAAAATTAAGTTCGTTTTATGAAAATGTGTTTAGATCGTACTATTTGATTTTATTCTAATTTTATTCTGCACTTTGTTGATTGGACGTTATTTTTTATCTGAAATGATAATTAGCTCGTTTACCGATGCCAGAAAAAGCATTTTTTGTTTCGATCTGTTCTTCTCGGGATTGTCCTTTTGAAGGAATTTAAGGAGAATTTTTAAATTATTGATTACCCTACTTCAGTGATAGTGACCGCCCTATCTGATAGGGCTCGTTCGAGCGGCGTGTTGTTTAGTTCAATTTAGTTTATTAGTTATGTTTTATTTTAGCAAAATTTTAAACCTAACTTAAGTGTTATACAATCTTAGGTTTACGAACTTTGGTTTCCTCCCACCAAATGGCACTTTGACGTCTAGAGGGACAATAATACCTAAAGATGCCATGTTAGTTTATCAATATTTCAACTTCATCGTTTACATAATTTTCACTTATTTAAAACTTAATGTTAGGGGAGTTTACTTGTAAGTTATTCAATGCTGTGTCACCAATAATACGATTAACATATTTATATTACAATTTTATTGTAAGTTTCAACTTTTTTCCTGGGTTTATAATAAGTTAGTATCTCATTGATAAGTGGTGTTTTACGAGAAATAACAAAAGTTATACTTTGGAATTGTGCCATATCAAAAAGAGGTTAGTTACTGCAAAATATTAAATTAAAATGAAACACCATAGATCATTGAGCGAATATTTTCGATTACTGTAAATTATATTAGAAACGTACGATCATTTTTGTTATAGTTCGATTTAAAATAATTAATTGTAAGGGTTTTTTAATCATGAATGTCTATTTATTTATAAGTACATAGCGCTTTATTCATTTACTAAGCGTATTTAAGTGACGTGCACGTATTAAAGCTTGTACTACACGATCTCCAACTAGTCACTTGGCCAAAAGGACACTCGTGAAATATTTTGGCCAAGAGTGCTTTCTTAACAGTCGTTGCCTAGATTTAATAGATCACAGAAAAATATTTTGCCGATAAACAATAAACATAGTGGTCCACAAAACCATCAGGATCACATAAGATTGATAATAATGCTGATAGCACGGTAGGCTGCTTGACTGACCAAATGGTTGACTTCATAGTTATCAAATGGTTGGATCGGTGTAAATTTGGCGTTCGTGTAGCACAGACTTTTTAACTTTGTAATTGTTTAAAGTTAGGTAAGTTTTTATACATTTGATACTTATTACTCGCAAAAGTGATTACAAGTGATAAAATCTTAGTGATAGTGCGTGTTAGTGATAAAGAGGTGATGCGGAATTAAGGGCGTAGTAGTATAAATAGGTACATTTTTACAGGACTTTTGGGTATCGTGATAGAAACAATTGACTGCCGCAAGATAGGCAATAATTTGAATGAAGACTTAACACTTTTTATAGAGTAAATTTTTCGCAAAATCTTTCTTAAATCGTAACTGCCATTTACATATTATAATTAATTAATCGCTGGGGCCTAGTATGAAGTAAATTGATCGTTAAAGAATATTATTTCTCAATGTTAACTGAAATTATAAAATTCAAGATAGTCTACTACAGTATTCTGCATAGTCTAATACAGTCCCGTGTAGCTATCTCGCTCACAATTATGGCGCAGACGTTCCGAAAAGTGAGATGGCACTACCAAATAACAAACGTGATCTAAGTGATGCAAAATGAAAATTTTGTCACTGCAATATTTTCTTTTAACATCTTCCTGGCATCTATATTTATATCATACACTATTTCTAGGTGTTTTTAAAGGCATTCCAGTTTCATTTTCTAATATCCAAGTTATTAAATTGTAAAAACCTAGTTAAAACGAACGAAATGTTTTTATACGATCAAACTTTGCTTGATCGTGTAAATCATTGTCAACCTTTCAAACTAGGCCCCGGCTTACGATGTTCGACTGAATACGTTAACTTTGCGTAGTGAGTAGGTCATCGTCCATCACCTGTCAAGCCATCCGCATCACTGCATGTCATTTATCGTCATTTCATCGCGCACGGTTTGTGTGGTCGGCGACTGGTTACTTATAAAACTTGATGGTGAACTGAACCCTTATTTTTTTCAAACAATAAAAATAATTTTCAAAAATTATACAAAAGACTTAATTTTCTTTGCCTACTTATACTTACTATAAGTTCGGCTCAGGTTAGGATCAAAATATGAGACATTTTTGAGCTGTATTTAATACAATATACTATTTTAAATTGTTTTTCATTACAGTAACCGGTCGCCGTGTGTGGTTGTAGCGACCTTTCGATATTTTAAAATTGTATCTTCGCTTAATTTTAAGAATGATAATTTACCTAACTTAATACCTTTAAAAATCTATCATAAGAAGGCGTAATAATGTACATACCAACTATTATCGACTTACCCTCAATGCAAATGCTTTAAAATATTACATTTAACAGATTCTCATATTAAAATTATAACTTAAATGCTTTTAAAATTCAAATATAACGTTTGAACTCGTATTGAAAAGATATACAGGGCTTAATCCCAATCGAGAATAGACAATATGTGTTCCCATGCTAGGACTCGCTTCTTCTCTCAAAAGGAGATTGAAAGCTGTAATTCACCATGCTATGACATGCATGCATGCATGGCATGTATGGCATGCATGCATGGCTATGCGCGTTTTTAATTGCCTCCCGAGGTTTTATTCGCATTGCAACGACAATATTGTAATAGTCTCTCGATATTTTGGTCGCTTTACAACAGCCGCGGTCGCAAAACGAGAGAAAAAAGAAAAATTATGTTGAAATCGCGATTAAGCCCTGTATTATGGTTTCAGTAAAAATTCAAATAGAACGTACAGAAAAAAAGCTTTTAAAAGTAGCTCGATGCGTTAAAAACTACAGTACTATATCGCATATTATCTAGTAATACAAATAACTTGATAGTACACACTCTCAATAATATCAAATATTCCAATTATTTTAAAAACCACCGCATCCCGGTCATATTTCATGTGTTATTCAATTTTAATTTTATCGGAGTTTGCTCGTTCGAATATAGATTTATATATAAAGTTAATATTAAGTATACATTTTTATAAATGTATGAATGCATAAAAAGAAAAAAAAAATATTTGAAAAAAATGTGACGTCTGTTGTTGGTATATTTAGGAAAATAAAAGAACCAGATCATCTGATGGTGGCCATGTACAAATGAGAAGTGAAATATGACCAGGGTGCGTGTGAAATAAGTCATGCGACTTATACGAATAAAATTCTTAATAATTTAATAGTATAATTCAAAGCCAACTACGTAGATTTATCAAAGAACTATAAATAAAAAATCTTGTGAAGTCGAAAATTCCCCTTCCCCGGTACAAAAAAGACGCTATTAAAATATTCAAAAAAATATATCAAATTCCTCCGATTCAAACATGAAGGCTGTTTATTTCATATTTTAAATAGATATTTCAATATTGAAGATCTTTGAATAACATTTACCTATACCTGAATAAAAATAGTTAATTATAGTATAAACAATATTGGTCTAACAAATTAGTAATGGGCTTGATATATTTTATCCAATGAAATAATAATATTGAATTTCAGAGTACATTATACCATAATAATTATATAGGACAACTAGATGTTTCAAGGCATATTATACAAAAATAAAAGCCGATTTATTCATTGTTTCCCGTAGTTCAATATCAATATCTTATCTGACGCTTCTAATGGTTGTATAACTAGGTAATGTAGAACGAGACAGACATACAGTCGTCAAATTTTTTATATCAATCGTTTGGTTCTTCCTTACATTTGCTAATTGATTGAAATCATGTTTGATTATTCCTATAAGTATTTAGTATCTTAGTTGTTCAGTTTGATCTTAATATAAATTTAATAACAATAATGTTGCCAATTGTCGCTAGTTTATTTGCACATAATTTGTTAAATTTTGTAATTTACAATTTATTTGGACGTCGACACTCAACATCTTGTTGATATCTGTCGTGTTATTTAGATAATGGCTTAAAAGTACAAAATAAACAATTTGTTACTTTTACAAATTTTATGAAGAATAAATCAAATACACATATTAAACTAAAAAACCATTTACTAGTAGAATATCTTTACGAAATAGTTGCTGTATTTTCTACATAGAAATCACGGAAGTTGCCCGTATTCCTTGAAAGCTTTCATTTATGATAGAACTTCATTTAGTTAATGTAATATAATTTTAGACGCGAAAATCGTTAATAACTATATCCTCTATCATTTTTCTCTAATATTAATTATCTTAATGTTTGTCATATATATTTATGAACTTAGGATTCGTACGTCGTACCTTTTAGAAGCACTCTTTAAGTAGGTTATCATCTTTAGCATACAATATTTTCTGTAGGGTATCGCTTTGAATAGGTTAATCTTATTTCCATTGTAGTTCTTTTAGTATCTTAAGATTTTGTTTATTATACGTGAGAATGGGATGTATGAATGTGGTCACACTTAACATTAAGGTAGTCATGTCATATTTTCATAATAATTTTTATTGCTATTCATAATAAATATTGGTGTAGGTGCCAATTTTCTTGAATTGTGTGCATTCTGGTCATAGGAATCGTGCGTTCGCGCGTTTCATCGTAAGTTCATATTAAAGTCTTATAATATCGTGATATTTCAATTATTGTTGATACGCACATAATTTGGCCTGCCTTTCCACTGCCTCTTGTTAATGGAATTGTCTAAGGATTATGAATTCCATGACGACGATTGTTCCCATTTTATTGATTTTGGGATAAATGAGCGATCTTTTATACAGTTGAATGTTCGATGCTTCTTCTCATAGAGAAGGTAACCTAAGTTCGTAAAGAATTAAGGAATTGCAATATTCAACATGTCAAGGCAGGCACCCTGTCGAGGTGGCATTCGATCCACTCCCAAGTACCCGGCGCTAGATGCTCAAAAAAAACACACCAGAACGCATTGGCTGATCTAGTATACGGCTGTCATTGGTTAGTGAAAAATTCAAATCAACAAGTTAATTATATTTTGATATTCGATGTTTTCTACACTAATGTAGTATTAACTTTTGTACGCGTAGGTTAACGCCACTCTCGATCGCATTTGTTGGTTTTGGAAGTGTTTACATTTTAAGATAAGAACAGTTGATGACTGATGATTAGTAGTAGGTTTCATAATGGAAACTAACAAATGGGATACGACTGCGGATGATGCCGTCTGCGTCGTGGATGGCGTCTCTGGTTAGCTCCTAGCGCGTGCTCGAATGTGGCGGGAAAATACAAACATCGTCTTGAACACTCGCGCCTCCACCGCCTAACTGAAGTGTATGTGGTCTGGATGTTGCTCTTTGTTCTTGAAATTCAAGAGAGCAATATCCAAGTCATAACAATAACTAACGCTGTAGAAAACCTGGCCGCATATCGCTCAGTAGACCTGTCCGTCTACCGCCTTACTAAAATGGTTTTGGTCTTTCTATTGCTCTCCTCTTTGATTTCAAGCTAAAATTAAGGGAAATGAATATCAATGGCAAGACCACTTTGGTTAGGCGGACTCGCACTGTTGTATGAGTTGAGGGTTCGGCCTGTTACGAGTTAGGCGTTAGAGGTCAAAGTCAGAAAGGCGGACATCGCCAAAGCATGTGACATCCTTTCTCACTTGACGACGTTGAAACAGCCATTCCCGAGCGACCGCGATCACTAAGAACAATCAGCTTTGTTCCCCGACACAATAAAGCCAAGAAAATCTTGTAAGGAACTAAAAAATCGGTGATAATCTTACGAATTGGTTATTGATAATAATAGGATATTGCGTGGCAATTAGAATAACATTTTTTACTTGACGCGCGGGGTGCACCAGGGTATGAGTGTCATAAATTTGTAAAAACACGATGAGAAGTAAATTTTGTACTTTCGTAACTTAACGTGTAAACTTTAGCGATAACGTTTTTTCTATTAATATGTGTAACGCGTAAATTTAAACAATAATATACTTTTTTTACTGATGTAGAATAATAATAGGGTTAAGGCCGCATGTTTGCTTATATTTAAGAAGGAATCTGACCATTGTCATAATGTTTAAATTACATAGAATTTACTAATTACTTAAGTCTTTAAGAGTAAGATTCCTTCTTGACGTTGAACATGCACTTAATGCCGTAGTGATAAGTCATTGTCTGCATTATATCTACGAACGATTTACAACTTCAATCTATACATTCATCATTGGCTATTCTATCGCATAACATATTATGATAGTCCATCAGAACGAAAAAAATGTTTACACAGGGTTACTTTAAATCGTCAATGATCTATGATAGTATTATTAATTAATTACGGGATATTTTGGATCTAAATATGCTGAAATTAATAATACTGATGTAGTGAACAAACGTGATAGATTGAAACGATATTCTATATCAAGACAGTTGTGAGGCAACAACACTGACTTATTATAATGATGACTCGTGTTGTAGTGCATAGAAACTACTTAGGACAACTATAATGAAGTTACAGTACAGCTACAGTGTATTCATGGAACGTTTGAGGTGCATGCTTCGAGTACTTTAATGTTCTTATACACACACTACACACTGATTTACGTTCTGTCAGATATGCCTAAACAAATATAAAGAATTTATTTTATAATAGTAAACTAATGAATAATGTAACGACTTTCCTCAAACATAAAGTTTCATTTTTAAAATGTCGACATATGTGATCAAAACAGTTCGAGCTCCCCCTTCCAATGAGTATACCCCCATACAATAAATAGTAGCTCCGTATCACTATAGTCTCATTGCCGAAAATAAATCTTGGAAACTCGTGAAAAACATTTACATGTGGTTTTTAGTAACTCTGTGTAATCTGGTTTGCGGTGAAATATGTTCGTCGAAGAACAAGCTTCTGTTTCACGCGATAAGCGTGACATGCAATTAATAACTAATGTTTATTTGCATATAAATTGAAATATGAAAAAGCACCATTAGTGCGACTTATCATAGATGTGTGTGAACGAATGTATATCTGTAATGTTTCGTATTTATCTTATTCCGTGGGCCGGCTTCCGCCGGGTCACCTTATTCACAAATATAAGGTTATGCAGAACGCATATACTAAAAAATATTGACAACTTTTACCCAATAACCAACCCAGAACTCAGGAAAAAAAACGCAGTCAAAACAGCTGTTTTTTAAGTGTGATTTCAAAGTTGGAACCGCAGTAAAAGTTGTTCGTAATCAGGGGTACAATGCGATCCTTTCGTTTAATATAGGCGTTCCGTATAACCCTGTATTACGTGTGGTAATGTAAGATTTTTCTAAAATGATCTCTTGTTTACTTACAATTTTTCGAAAAAAGGTTCGAGTTAAAGATTGTTAAGGTTAGAAGCTCAGAAGGAATCCCTAATTTAATTTTAGGTCGTAAGTGCTTGAATTTATTATAGGAATCGTTTTAAAAAATACGATATTAAAAATACTTTTGTACCATTGAAAAAAAAATGATATTATTTTTAAAATGTTCCATACGTTTCAACGTATATTTTTGTACATGCGAAGTCGATGCGAAAGGAATTGGCACAAAAATTTAGAGATACGATACGGTTACTATAAAGTTCCATTTTTGTACGATTAAAAATTGAAATGCTATTAATTTGTATAAGGAAAGAGCGCATTGTAATGTCTATTTTGGTAAAGTTTGGAGCGAGATTAGATGTAGGTTGTTTCAGAAAATTGTAATAAACTGGAGAGGAGAAAAAAAAACATGTTATATTTTATAGGATTCTGATATTGCGCTCTACGGGGCAGTGTTTTTACTTTACGAATATAGTTAAGTTCCTCTTTAAAAAAGAGAATTCGGAGGTAGTTAGGCTTAGTGTTTTTATACCAGCTTGATGTTGTGACATTTATTATTAATACGATATTGGTAACAGTACTACTGAACAAGCAGTCAACACTCATCAAAAATGTGTAGAAAGGCGTAATAAACGGGGACACGGTTTTGTTTTTGTTCTGAGACGTCGAGATGGCAACACCTTGCCAGTGATCTTAACCAAAGTGTTGCTGTTCATATCATTTTATCGTTGCTAGAGACATGTTTCGGTACAAAATCTTAGCGAAGTTTTTTATTAATTCTATTTGATTAATAATATATTGTTAGACAAATCTGTGTCAGTTTTGTAGTGGAAGGTCTTCCTTACATCTCGATGTCGCATAAAATCGAATCAACAATCGGATATATTGTCCTAGTGACGTCTTGGACCGTCCGTTACATCTCTGACACCAAAACCTGAATTATTTCAGTTAATTAGCAGAATTTATATTAACTAGTATTTCCGATTATGTTACGTTTTATATTGCTTATATTATAACGATGTTTATTAAGTATTTAAAATTCATTTGATGAGGACCTAGTCGTTTCTCGATATATCACATTTCCAAAGTACAAATTCCTTGTTGTTTAGTCCAATTTTGTTTCTCTGTTATTGAATGAAAATTATTTTAGAAAGCGTACATGACGTCTTGTCAGTTTTGATGGTATCTTTGCCTTCTACGGCCGGAACGTATTGCCACTATTATGGCAAAATCTAGTAAGCCGTTTTCAGAGTGACAGATGACAAAACCTGTAATAAATAAATAATAGCTCTCACTTGACGTCACACGTGGCGTTATTGTTTCATTTTGTAACAGAAATTTCATAAACTTTAGTTACGTCAACGTCAATAATTTGTTTCACATATCTGTCATATACCTCTATATCTGTCATTTTGAAAACGTCTCATTGTTCCTAAATAAAGTTAGCGATATCACGTCACAAAACTAACCAAACAAATTTGATCTAAGCTCCATTCAGCTAGAACATTGATGGCGCGATTCAGAATATGACTCATGATTAGCCGCACTTATAAAGAAAAGTTGTTAGAAAAAAAAACCGGCCTAGTCATCTAATGATGTGAAGTTTACTTATGGATATTACAAAAAAAAGTTTTAATTCATATAAAAAGATACCTTCAGTTTTTGGAGTGAAATCGCTAACATTCCTAAATTGTAAGTTTATGGCAAATGTATCTCGTAATTTACAAAAAAACCTAGTTTAATAGATTGATTTTCCATTAAGAGCCACTGTAGAAACAATACTACAATTATGTTTAGCAGCTTGTACTTTAAGTTAGTTTAATTTTTGTCTAATCTTCTATTTTTAGTTAATGCACAAGTAAATGAAAAATAACCCAATATTTTTAGTGATTTCATTATAATTTCTATTTACTAATTTTTTTTGTACTTCAGTAAGTAATAAGTAAGAATTTCATAGACTTTACAGCAGTTGTTTTATATAATTTAGTTTTTTTTTCGTAATCGCCTACTACACATTATTCTAAAAGCTAAATTAGCAATGGAGTCTATTTGAAATGACACTACCTATAATAAAATACAATGAAACCTTTATAAAATAAAAAATAAAAATTTAAAAATTATTCGTGTTTTATTTATCTACTTAAAGCCTATATTATAAGAACTAGTTGTATACAAAATACCACCCCTGGAATTCCTTCAAATGCAACTCTATATTAGAATATACTTGTTAGTCTATGTACAACATATAAATATAGATAGATAGATATAACTCTTTATTGTGACACAAAAACAGAAATATTACAGTAAAACACTTACGAAATAGCACCACAAATGGCGGCCTTATTGCTTAGGGCAATCTCTTCCAGGCAACCAGCTTTATTTAAAAAAAAAAGGTGTGGTACTTCCCCAGGCGGACTCTGCCAAGAGTCCTACCACTAGTTTAATTACAAAAAACTTTAAAAACAACCTGTTGGTGCTCGTTAATAAATAATAAAAACCGGCCAAGTGCGAGTGGGACTCCCGCACGAAGGGTGCCGTACCATTAGCAAATAAACGGCGAAAAACTCTCGATTTATCCGGAATTCCTTATACATCGCAATTTCCGCAGACAGGCAAAAAGTTTCATCAAAATTTTGTTCTTTGCCTCATGATTCTGACGATGAATTCGATAACGCGTAAAATTTTTACTAGTGGCGCCATCTAGTTTGCTTGAGACGGACTAATCGAGCAAGAAACTGTAAAAAAACAAGTTTGTTGTATGGGAGCCCCCCATACAACTAAACTATACAAATTAAATATTATTTTTAGTATGTGTTGTTATAGCGGCAATAGAAATACATCATCTGTGAAAATTTCAACTGTCTAGCTATCACCGTTCTTGAGATATGTACAGCGGACAGGCGGACAGACGGACGGACAGCCAAGTCTCAGAAATAGGGTTCCGGTTTTACCCTTTGGGTACGGAACAATAAAAATTACGTTACGACGTAGTCAAGTAACGATTTGTGTAGGTATTACTTATGTAATTATACCAAATGGAACTACTAATTTGGAATCTTTCCGCACTCCGCTCCGACTCCGCTACCAAGCGACAAATAAAATACGCTCAAATATGGGCTTTGTGCTATGCCCATTAGAATATCATCATCATCAGCAGCCGCAAGACGTCCACTGCTGAACATAGGCCTCCCCCCTAGATTTCCACAACGAACGGTCCTGCGCAACCTGCAACCAGCGGTTTCCAGCGACCTTTGTGAGGTCATCTGTCCATCTAGTGGGAGGCCGTCCAACACTGCGTCTCCCGGTTCGTGGTCGCCACTCGAGAACCTTTCTTCCCCATCGGTTGTCAGTTCTGCGAGCGATGTGGCCTGCCCATTCCCACTTCAGCTTAGCTACTCTTCGAGCTATGTCGCCTACTTTCGTTCTTTTGCGAATATCCTCATTACGGATTCTGTCGCGCAAAGAGACTCCGAGCATAGCTCGCTCCATAGCTCGCTGTGTGACTTTGAGCTTTGTTATGAGGCCTACAGTTAAGGACCACGTCTCAGTTCCATAAGTCATCACTGGCAACACGCACTGATTGAAAACTTTCGTCTTCAAGCATTGGGGTATTTTGGACTCCAAGATATGCCGTAGTTTCCCGAACGCTGCCCATCCGAGTTGGATCCTTCGCTGGACCTCTTTGTCGAAGTTGGATCTACCCAATTGGATCTTTTGACCCAGGTAGACGTATTCGTCAACAACTTCGAGTGTGGTATTCCCAACAATAACCGGTACTGGTACGTTAGAATATACATTACACAAATTAGCAGACCGCTCGCGAGTTCCAGGTAGTGGAAAAACAACTTGGGTTAAAAACAAGACACTTCGACGTGGACAAGACGCCATCATCACCACAACAACAGTTGTTGTGCCTCAGTTACTGAGGCAGCAAAAGATCTAAGAGAAGAGCTATCGCACCGAATCGGAAACCTGGTCAAAACCAGAGTGCGAACTATGGCTTCTGCTCTGGTGGTTGGTTTCGGAAGATAAAGTTTCAGTCGCCTCATGGTGGATGAAGCTCTCATGAAGCAATTTTAATGGATTCTAGGCTGTCTGTGTTGTCTGTGTGTGTCGGTGTTGGTGAAATTGTCCTCATCGGAGACGTCAATCAGTTGCCTTACATCGGCATGGAAAATCTCTTCGAAATGAGGTATCACCGCCCGAGCCTGGTAACAAAAATCGGCCAAGAGTTGCTCTGCATACATCGAAACCCAATGGACGTCGCATATGCGCTAAGGGAAATATACTCCGGTATGTACTCCTGAGCGTTCCGCATAAAGTCCCTAAAGCACAGAAGGTAAAAGGGAGCGCAAATACCCAACACCCTACCAAATACCCTCTTTTTAGTTCACACTCAAGAGGAAAAGGAGACCCTGACAAACCAGGGTTGTGGGTCAGGCACCGGGTCACGCATCCTTACCATCCATGAAGCTCAGGGACTAACGTACGAGTCGGAATCGCAATCAAAACCAAGGCAAACATGAAGCTGCACGAGAGCGTGCCCCATGCCATTGTTCCAATCTCACGGCACACGGGGACCTTCACATACTACGCTGACGACATCGACGACGCCATCGTCCGGTTAGTGCGAGCGTTGGCAGCATTACCGAAGACCATCCGAGATTTCAACCTACAGATGGCCATCCGGGACAGAAATGCGGCCGTTGTGGAGGCTCTGAGCCGGGAGGAGGCGGCTTAGGCAAATGACGTTGTTGAGTCGATTACTAACGGAATCCCTTTCGGTAGTGATAGGCTCAACAGACGAGCACTAGAATTAGGTTTAAAATGTTCCCAACTCCCCCCTATTTTCCTCTTCTTCTCCTAATCCAAGAAACATGTAAAAAAAAGAATTGAAATGACAAAGATCACGGACCTCGGAGTCTGTGGAGTAGGTAATTTTTTTTTTTAATGCAGTCCGCTTACTAACAGCAGTCTGTTAATTTATGTTGCCAATGTAATTTATGTC
Organism: Ectropis crepuscularia; assembly: GCA_963693475.1. NCBI lineage: Eukaryota > Metazoa > Arthropoda > Insecta > Lepidoptera > Geometridae > Ectropis > Ectropis crepuscularia. The sequence continues at coordinate 21,958,480 of OY856342.1, forward strand.
TTAATCAGCATGCCATAAAGCCCATATTTGAGTGTATTTTATTTGTCAGGAGCAGAGTCGTATAAGTGGGCGCAGAACTTTAGGTGGCAAGCGGCAACTGAATAACACGAGAGTGTGGATGGCTACTGGCTAGCATACCTGCCGGCTCTACTCTCGAAGTCTCGTGCTAGAGCCTACAACAGGAGGCCGTCTCGCGCGAGTGTGGACGGGCCATAAGATTCTATTACAGACAGACATCGGACAGGTGAAACTAAATAAAAGCTTGTGAATAAATGAGTATCTAAATTCGAATTTGAAATTTGAAATTGTAGAGTTCGATAGATATTTATACCGTCGCGTCGTTCTAAAAAACTTCGTTAAGGCTCAATTGTCTTGTAGGTATAATCAATACTGACTTCAGAAAAGGAGGAGGTTCTCAATTCGGTTGTTTTTTTGTCAATTGTGAATCGATTTTGACGGTTCTTTTTTTGTTTGGTAACTTATAGTCCAGAGGTGGTCCCACGTAAATTTTATCGAAATCGGTGAGGGGCTTTTTGAAATATGAACAAAAAATTAAAATGTACTTTAACTTATCTGGATGACCTAGACTGGATCTGGATCCAGTAGATCTGGATGGCTTCACATGAAATTTGGTTAATTGAAATATTTTGTTGTATTGGAGAAAATAAATTACGTACTTATCTATATTCTTACTGTTACTTTGCACCCTTATGTCCCTAATCTAACTTTGTTTTACGTCTCGCTTCCGTTTCTTACTTTTAGTTTGCGTTTACTCATTACATTATTACACATGTCATGCTCGTCCCGGCACTATAATATGCTTAAAAAAATAGGAGCATTTATGAGGATTATATATTAGGACTAAGACATCATTTAAATGTATTATTTTCTTGAATCGGGTTGTTAGTAAGGTTTTTCCGTTCGACGCAGAAAATATTGTAAATAATTCATGATAGTGTTGTTAGTTGGTACAATATGAATCTATAAATGATCCAGTTTCCGTCAGAGAGTGAAGTTTTTTCAGGAAGGTATTTGCTTGCGTCAAGCTTCAAATCAAGATGTGCATTGGGAATGAGAAAATTATACAGCGTTAGCTTTAAAATAATAATATACTTTACTAACTTACCCCGTGAATGTTTTTTTAAACGACGTCATAAGATGAGGAGATTCTCAATACGGTTGTGTATTACGCGATAGCTCCGCTAATTGTAAATCGATTTTGATGATTATTTTTTGTTTGGTAGAAAATACATCAGAGTTGGTCCCATATAAAGTTTATCGAAATCGGTATCGTGGTTTTAAAAATATTTCCATTTGCATTGCAGATTTCCATAAAAAATTGAATTCAAAACTCACGACGCGGTTTACGGCCGCGGTTGAAACCGCGCCGTGAAAATTGGGCCTTAGTCATAGCTTATGAAGTTTAGTAGAGTAGGTGATTAATTTTAAATTGAAGTCGGTTTTTGTTTTGTCGTTGAAAATAAAATTACTATTGACTTTTGACGCCATAAGCGTCGATAACGACTTGACTAGACAAAAATTCCACAACTTTTAGATTGAGCTTTGAGCAAATGTTTGGAATAACCACTAAGATTACTTAATTTTTTTTTAATTATTCCAAGTGCTGGCACCAATATTTGGGTAGGTGTAGAAAGCCGAAAACTTACCACATACCTCTTCTATTATACCACAAGACGGGGGTGCAGAGCTGACTGGTGAGTAGCGGGGAAAAAATTAATCACCAGGCAGGTAGAAATACCAAAATGATCTGTCCTTTTGAGAATCCCTAGTTTTTAGTAACAAATGATACCCAATTAAAGTTCGCAGAAATACGAGAAGAGCTCAGGGAGAATACGGGTGACTCCCGCTCTGGTGCGTTCCTGGAGCAAAGGTTGGCCATTGCCATTCAGCGTGGGAACGCGGCGAGCATCATTAGCACTTTTGCGCCGGGAGCAGTTAGAGGTGGGTTATTCGGAGATTAGTTTGTTAAATTATATTATAAATTATTAATTTAATAAAATATCGAAAATCACATTTTTGTAATTAAAGTTCAAATTGCCTCAAATACATTTTTTGCTAAATGTGTTTGCACGCGTCTGGCAATGTTAAAACCCCGAGTAAATCGACTGGCTTATTTTTTACCCGACTGCGCGACGCAAAGGAGTGGTAATGTGTTTAACAGTCTATGTATGTATGTATGTATGTTTGTATGTTCCTTTGAGGCACTATACAGACCAAACGCCTGGGCCGATTTTGATGATTCACACGTCAATCGATTCCTCTTAATCTGGCGAGTGACACTAAAGACATGACATTAGTGTAAATCCAATATGGCGGATTCAGGACGCCATATTGTCCAAATAAAAAAAATGAAAACCACCAAAATATGTCAAGAGGGGTATCGTTGAATAGGTATTTAAAAATAATATTTAGCTTTCTCTCAATGTTTTTCAATTTGACTGACCGTTTAGGATGTATATCGATTTAAAGTTGAGTAACAACCATTCTCACATTTATAGGTTTTTATGAAGCAGAAAACTTCGTATAACTAACTGTAAGTGTGAATGTGGATGGACATTATATACTAACGTGTCTAGTAGGCATCGATATAAATCAATAGATGTGCCCTGAGAATCTTGAAATTGGTAATAAACTGCGTCTCTGTATGTATCGTAAGTGTTTTACAAACAACCAATCTACTTGACCCCTATAATCGCTAGTGGCGAGATTTGCTGTGGTTCTACTTATTTTGGTTGTTGACACCGAATAATGATAGGTAAAAACGTCCGGCGTCCACCGCGTACTGCAACCGACTAGAACGGAAAGAGTGAGGTCACTCTTCCCAACGTTGACATGATTGCGTGCGCCGTGAAGTTTGGGATGGGGCCCATCTTGGGTTCTACGATCTATGCTAGTAGGTATATTGGACTACCTTTTTTTCGTACGTGCAGGTACGTGATAGCACAGGTGATAGTGGGAACACGGAACCGCTCTCGGATTGCTCCGCCTCGGTCGCCCATCTCTAACTTCAAACAATTTAGTAGGTACTCAACGCCAATCGAAAACCTATACTAACATAAAACTATAAATATGAATTACATGCAGTAGAAAATCCTACATATTATATCAGTAGAAACGAAGACATTTGGTCAACAACCAAAAGATGCATATTATTATGTTGAGCAAATTAACATTCACTACATTGTTCATAACTAAAAAGTATAAAATAAAAAAATATAATTAAAAAACTCAAAAACCCGACTGCGTAAAAAGTGAACCAAACTACGTACTCGCATACTAAAAAAACTGAAAAGAATAAAACAAGCATTTAGATTTCTGGTGGTCTAGAATTCTATAATTTGTTATTGTACCTATTAATACTATTGAAATATATACAATGTTTTCTAATAAAAGAACATTACAACTGAACAGTCGGGATCCATTATTATTCGACATACAATCTAATTGTTCAATGGATTCCGACTGTTCAGTTGTAATGTTCTTTTATTAGAAAACATTGTATATATTTCAATAGTATTAATACAATAACATATTATAGAATTCTAGACCACCTACCACCAAATATAATTTTGTCCCACCACTATATTCGGTATTAGGTACTCACCAGCCAGGTCTGCACCTCCGTGTTGGGGCATATTAGGAGAACTATGTGAGGTTTTCAGCTTGCCTCAAATACCTACCCATAATTTGATACTACCAGCTCTCAGAATATATTATGAACTCAGGTGATGACAACAGTTTTACCCTCGTTTTGTATTTCGGCAATTGGTATTAAGTACTTATCTACATAATCTATGTAAATTACCTTAGAAGCGGAAGTGAACAGTTTCTCCCTTCCAAATTAGGGTAATCCTTAATCCAAAGTCATAATATGCATTCATATAGATAGGCTCGCAAATTGATTGGAGTACATACGTCGTTGGAAGCTGTTCTACTTAAAGCATCCACAGGCGCTCGAATATGGTTCGAGGGTCTGTGGAATAATCAAGTAAAAAAAGGAAGCGTCGCACAAACCGATCGGTGTGGCGCTTTACACGATCGAATGGTTCAGTCCCCCGTCCTCTCAGCGTAGCAACATGTCGCGTTTATTTTATAAAAAATCGACTAAATCGACTTAAATATCAATTGCAACTATCGTTGCTCCATTACTGTCTTCTGCGATCACCATTATCTGTTTTTCTATCTTAACTTATTTTTTAATATTATTTTAATATTTATTTTTTGGCAACATAGTAATGTGACGCGATGTGTTGGTTACGTTGCAGTCGAAGGATGACTGAACCACTGAACTAAAAATCCACCGTTTTTTCGTCCATATACAAAATACACCTACTTACATATATTCGAATATGGGACGTACCAAATTTTATGAGTCAACACACCGAATCAGTGAAAATGGAAAAGTCATCATCATCATATCAGCCGAATGACGTCCTCTGCTGGACGATGGCCTCCCCCGAAAATCTCCACGAAAAATAAGAATTGTTTGTACGAACCATATTCGAGCGCATGTGGCTTCTATTACAAATGTGGCCTTACAAACTGTAGGTAGATATTACACGGCCAAAACTGTCACTCTTTCCAAATTGACTAAGTGTAAGAACGAGTTAATTCGATGAGCTTGTGTTATGTATTTATAGAATTGCACGATTGTGGCGCCTCAGCATAATTATTTAGATACGTTGGAAGGGTCATACGCTTGATGGTTAGGCAAAATACATATTGAGCCTTGCGCCAATGCAAAATAATGTAAAGTGAAATCTCTGAAGGGATTAAAGGAGTGAATCGGTAGGATCAAGTTGAGCTTCGCATGTTCACCTCAGTGTTATCAGGATTCAGGATACGTACTTAGAATTTAACTATTGTAGGTCCATGTAATAAAATAGTTAGTACCTACCTACCGGTTACCGGTAGTAGTCAAAGTTGAGTTGCGGTTCTCAGCACTCGGCTCTCGGCACTCTGCGATCAAAACGAGGGACTTCCTGGACTCCACACCGGTCAGAATCTTCGGACACCCTCCTTACAGCCCTGATTTGGCTCTGTGTGACTTCTTTTTATTCCCTAAAGTTAAAAATCAGCTCAAAGCGTTTAAGAAGGCTGTGGAAGAGGTGTCGGCGGAGGACTGGAAAAAATGTTTTGAAAATTGGTTCAGACACATGAAACTTTGTATAGAGGCTGGTGGAGAGTTCTTTGAAAAGATTTAGTAAAAATATTTTTTTCATACAAGTTAGTTTTTTAGTTTCTCACGTGTGTCCCACGTACCTATATACTAAAAACGCATTATGTACTCGCTACTTTGCTTAGATGCTAATTTTGAGATACTATCAGGTAATGAAGGTAGATACATAAAAAAATTATTTACTTCACGTAAATTCTCCTAATGGAGTAAGATCCCAGAGCTCCCAGACGTCACCTATTTTGTGATGAATGAAATGTGGATGACTGAGTAGAGTTAGTAAGTATTAGTACTTACTAACTAGGGGATGATTGCCCCCTTAGATTGGTCTATCTTATTGTAAAAAGTAAAAAGCCACGAAATAGTTGTCTGACGAACATAAATATTTACAAATGGAGCATGAGAATTTAAGTGAAGTTAAATTATTATTTTGGAGTTGTTAAGCAAAACGACTGAGGGAAAGTGTCTGGGAGTATTGGAACCTTGTTTTAAGGATGTTGCCTACAACATACGTGAAAATCACTTATTATAAAATACGTGAAGTAAGTAATGTTTGTATGTACCTTCATTACCCCATATCTCAAAATTGGCCGTCTAAGCAAGTTAGCGAGTAAGCATGTGTTCTTAGTACTTACTAACGCTACTCAATCGTCCACATTTCATTCATCAGAAAATAGGTGACGTATGGGAGCTCTGGGTTCTCGGACTATAACTGATTTTCACGTAAATCATACGAAATAATCCTTAAAAATATCGAGTCAAGAGAATATATCTGTTTAGAAATGACAGGGACAAGGAAGGATTGACAGTCCGAATTTGTGGCGGCTGGATTGTGTTTAGAATCACCCTGATCTAGATATATGTACATAATATTATATTAAGAACGTCTAAGCTGTGGATTACGTTGCCTGCGTGGGATTTCCCCGGTGGTTACAATCTTTCGGTCTTCAAATCGAGAGTGAACGGGTTTCTAAGCACGCTCTATCGTTGACCGCATCGTCGCTTAACATCAGGCGAGATGGCGGTGAAGTGTAAACCTATAAAAGTAAAAAAAAAAGATTGTGTCGAAATTGTGATTGTGTGAGTGTTTGTCTAGGTCTGTTGTCTGCACATATCCATAGGTGAAAGGATTGTTTATATCGGTCCAGTTTATATAAGTTACGGTGGTCTAGTCGGGAGAACGGCGGCTGCCGATCCGGAGACCCCGGGTTCAAACCCCACACGCACCACTGTCTTTTCGAAGTCATGTGCGTAATGCCGCTAACTTAAAACGATGAAGGAAAACATCGTGAGGAAACCGACATGTACCTAGAATCTTTCAAAGTCATGTGTCATCCGCCAACCCGCACTGGGCCAGCGTGGTGGATTATGGCTTTAACTCTCTCCTTGCGAGAGAAGGCCCCGAGTCCCAGCGGTGGGAACGTTTAGTGGGCTGTTGATGATGTTGATATCGGTCCAGTAGTTCCTGAGAGTAGCGTGTTCAAACAAGCTTTGTAATATTAGTATAGGTTCTTCGTTAGTAGGTATAATTATCTTTAAATATGGAATACGGAACCTTGCCTATTGTTGTCTGCAACAGGTAGGCACCAAATTAGGTATCTTCTAGTATCTACAGTATTGACAATTAGTTACTTGTGAAGAGTGCTATGCTATTCAAATGCTAGGCTATGCAAGGTTATACAGAGTATGTGGGTAGAGATTTTTAGCAACTTTGACCTACTACTTTTACGGTACTATGAATTTGTTTAACCCTGGAACCACGAATACATATAGATAGGTACAGGGTTACTGGTAATCAGTCTGCATTCGTTTAAGGGCAAATGCTCTGTATATTTAAACCAGCGCGCAACCCGGAAGGGAGTAGGCATGCACAGCGTTTCCCCTCTGTCAAAGTACAAGTCCGCGTGGACCATGAAGTTTGATATTATACTGTGGCGTGAGGGCGGGGCTAGATTTGGTTGTGTGAGTATGATCGGCAATGGATCGGTACAGGTATGTTTTGTATGTAATAGTGCGACTTTGCGCTAGTGTGCAACTTCCCCTCCCGCAAGAAATGACAGAAAGATTTGAACAATATTTTTTAGCTAAGGCTACTCCCTTCCGTGTTGCTCGCTGATTTAAACAAAAAACCTTTTGTTAACACTCCTTCCTACTAATATCATAAATGTCAATGTATGGATGTTTGGATGTTTGGATATTTGGATATTTGGATGTTTGGATGTTTGTTGCTCAATCACGTCCTAACGTATGAACGGATCAGGCTGAAATTTGGAACACAGATAGATTATAGTCTGGCTACTTTTTATCCCGGAAAAACAACGGGAACGGGAACTTCGCGGGTAACACTGCGGGACACTGCTAGTTTATTATATCCCAAAAAAAATTGTTTGTTGTCGTCTCTAGCACTGGTTAGCGGCTGTTTAGTGTTTATTCAATTCGGCTGCTTCGGCACATAATTTTATCGAGCGTTAAAAAGAAAGCGCGCGCTCTTGTTAGCTTGTTAAAGATAGTTCAACTCATCTGTGCGCGCGGCGCTATGTGTGCGTGCGCTTGTAATTATACAACTTTCATTTGTGTGGCAGTGGCGCGGCAGTCGTCGTCCGAGCAAAACGTGACGAGCATACAAAGTAACTGTATATGTACAAGCTTACCCACACATAGGCCCGCGCGCACAGATGAGTTGAACTATCTGTACGAAGATTTTGATGGTTTTAGACCGGGCAAATACACTTATTTTTATTTTGTATTGGGGAAAAAATTACGAATTTTTAAAAACTGAAGAACAAAAGTTGACGTATACAGGTTGATTACCAATAACCCTGTATACACTAGCAGTACTCCGCGGATTTACCGGCTAAGTTCCCGCTTCCTTTATTTTCCCGCGATGAAAAGTAGCAGTGCCATACCAAACACCAAACTATCTAAGTATGTGCCAAATTTCAACCAGATTCGAGCAACAAACATCCAAACATATAAACTTTCGCATCTGTACGTTAAGTAAGATATATTTTGTATTTTTTTTTATTTTTACTATTTCAGAGCTGGTCTTATTGTTATTGACAAAAAGTAAATTTTACATGGTGGATTTTATTTACATATTATGTAAACTGGCATCTTGCATGGCCCTTGTCTAATAAGTGAGGTTCAAAGGATCAAGCTTGAGGGTGTCTCACAACCCATTTCGTGAATAACATAGTACAGTTTATAGAAATTTAAGAATCATAAAGCGACCGGTGATAAACTGGGCGCTGGGCAGAGACCTCTGGGGGGTTTTATCCAAACTAACACGGGACATAAAATGGTTTTATCGTTGCGTGGACGTTTTATGCGTCAGACCACTTTTCCCTCGCTTTTTCTGTTTACAAACTTGATTGGATTCGTGCTTTCTGGATTTACTTAAAAGATTGACGTTATTAAATGTTTTGTTTAGAACTAAGGTGACCGACATAGCTCAGCGAATAGGTAAGCTGAAGTGGCAATGGGCCGGTCACATCTGTAGAAGAACCGATAACCGCTGGGGTAGACGTGTTCTAGAGTGGAGACCGCGTACTGGCAAGCGTAGAGTGGGGCATCCTACAGCCAGGTGGACTGAGGACTTACGAAAGGCGGCTGGCAGCAAGTGAATGCGAACAGCCGCAGAAGACCGTGCCAACTGCAGACCCATAGGAGAGGCCTATGTCCAACAGTGGGTGACTATTAGAGAGGCTGATGACGATTATAAAACGGTAACTAATCACCTTATCTGTAATCAGACTGGCCTTGTAGCTTAGTGGGTAGTAGCTCTGCCTGCGAAGCCGAGGGTCGTGGGTTCGATTCCCACCCAGTGCAAATATTTGGCTGATGAATTTAAATGTTTGCACTGTGTCTGGGTGTTTCTATGTATAATAAGTATAATTATGTATTTAAAAGTATATAAGTATTATATCAGCTATCTGGCCGCCGTCATACAAGCTTTGCTTAGTTTGGGGTCAGATGGTGTTGTGTGTGAATTGTCCACCAATATTTCGATTTATTATTTATCACAAAACCTGCACACACATATAAACATCCCACTAAATGTTTCCCCCTGCTGGGACTCAGACTTTTTCTCTCACAAGGAGAAAGTTAAAGCCATAATCCACCACGATGACCTAGTGAGAGTTGGCTGTGCTTCATCTCCACTATCCACTAAGCCGCCACACCTGACATAGGATAGATTTTGTGGTGGGTTCCCAACGAGTAACACCAAACGAGTCACACTGTGACTCGTTGGGAATTTTTTTTCCCAACGAGTCACACTAGCGTAACAGTGTGACTCGTTGGGAATATAAACTAGTAAAGAAAGTTGCAACGAGTCACAGTGTGACTGGTTGGGAAAAAAAGTCCCATCGAGTCACAGTGTGACTGGTTGGGACTTTATCATGCGGGAGAAGTGATCATATTGAAATTGATAAAATAAATAAAAAATGAGTTATGAGTCACATGTATTCTTTTAAAATAACAAAACCAAACAATTTTTTTAACAATAAAAAATCACAAAGTCTTTCTCGACGTACTTATTTTCTTAATAGTTTTTCTGCTTTTACGATTTACAATTTAAAACTTTTAGATCGTTTTTGCCTTCAATTTGTACACAAATAGAAGGGAGTAATGTGATGAATCTAATATTTTTTGAAATTGTACTTCTTTTGGTGCGTAAGTGTAAAATGATGAGAATATTTTTTACGATACGCGCAAACACTGTCACAAAAACTGATTTCCCGTAGTTGGCTAGTAAACATTGGACCTAACTTCAAGTTAATACTTCTTTGCATTGAAGATAATATATTTCTATAATTAAAGTTAGAATTTTTCACACGAGGAATAATAAGAAGAAGTATTCATTTTTTACGTGCGTATATAAGTACACACACACACACTTCTTTTCTCAAAGCTCGACAGTAATGATTGTCATAAAAGCAACGTAAATACAACTAGAGATCAAACAAAAGAATAAGATATATTACAATCAAGCTACTACTTGGTTATGTCTACCATTTTACATGTTTTGTCGCAGTAATAATTCATTGTTTGGAAAAAAAATCAATATCGGTTTTAGAATATGTAAATCTTGAAAAATATGTGTAGTATAATAATTAACTTGGGTCGAATTATACAACTGCGCAATGCCCAATCTTGGCTGAAACTCACATAATATTGTAACTAACTTCCTATCCTCGAACTTGTATTGTTCGGCCTATAATACATATCTGAGACAAAATAAATATCACAATCATCTTAGTCACTAAACGTCTGAGACTTAATAATTATCACTTACAACTTTGGTACTATATTTTAGAGACTACATATTTATCACAATCAACCAAGGTAGAAACTAAACTTCTGAGGCCTAATAATGGTCACAATCAACTGAGTTACTGTTTTTGAAACATAGAGACGAACTTCTTAGCATTCCATGGATTCACCGTGCGGGTGCCGGGTCCATCGTATGGCAGAGAGAGAGAAATCTCGAATAGACCCCAAGACTTGTGACTCGGGCGTAGGTTTAAAGGGGGCCCCTTTTGGTGACGTACGTCAACACTCACTTTCACTACTCGTACTTCTCTCCCTGCCCAGCCAAATCCGATATGATCCTACTAGTGCAGCTTTAGATACTCGTTCTAGTATAGAACTTACTGCGCCACTTCAGAGCTAATGGGATACAAAATTCACCTTTGGTTAACCACTCACTTTGCATCACAATCAAATTTAGGTACTTAATTTATAAAATTCAATAAATATCATAATAGCCTTTTACCTAATTTCGCAAAATTTCTAAAACATGTCCCACTGTTACTTCACCTTGAATTAATTCCAGCTGGGCTTCTTGGATAAGTTCGTCCTTTAACATAGTTTTGTTGGCTCTTTTACTTTTACTTTTTATTGCATTTGTCTGTTTTATGTCATTTTTAAAAGAATATAATGACAATTCACACACAACACCATCTGACCCCAAACTAAGCAAAGCTTGTATGTTGGCGACCAGATAGCTGATATAATACTTATATAGTTTTAAATACATACTTATTATACATAGAATCACCCAGACACAGTGCAAACATTTGAATTCATCACACAAATATTTGCACTGGGTGGGAATCGAACCCTCGACCCTCGGCTTCGCAGGCAGAGCTACTACCGACTAAGCCACGAGGCCAGTTGTTTTGCATGTAAGTATGAAGATATGTCACAAACATAAACATAAATACACAAAATAACAATACAGATATATTTAATTTGATAATATTAAAGTATGTAAATATATTCAACAATTCGATATTCAACAAAACGAGTCACAGTGTGACTCGTTGGGAATTTTTTTCCCAACGAGTCACACTAGCGTAACAGTGTGACTCGATGGGAATGTAAACTAGTAGAGAAAGTTGCAACGAGTAACAGTGTGACTCGTTGGGAAAAAAAATTCCCAACGAGTCACAGTGTGACTCGTTTGGTGTGACTCGTTGGGAACCCACCGATTTTGTCTCGTTTGCCATTGTACAAAGATGTCTATATCTACCATGCTTTGGGCTTGCGTAAGGCTTTTGCGTATATTTGAAAAACGACGCCAATCCACAATTTCTTTTCCAAGTCACTATGATGTATTAAAGTAAAGCTTCTCAGGTTTATAAAAGGTCCATAATAAACTCGGTTGTCTTTTATCTGGCAGACTGTATTTATCAGGGCATCTTGAAAAATATGGGTCTCAGTGCAATCGCTCGTGCGATTCTATTGTTCATCTAACGAATGAATTGGAAAAGCACAAAGGAACAGTTCGTGCGTGAAACTAAGTGGAAAATCTTTTTACTTAAAGATCTTCACATTAACTCGAAGCAGTAGATTTATTTTATCTAGATCTGAATTGCTGATTTCGTTTCTTGGACTCGATCATTCAAATTGGATAATCATAGTAGTTGAAAAAGAAGACTACCTATTATATAGTTACGCTTCAGCGCCATTGTTGGTTAGTGGCAAATAGCTACATAGCCAAGTGTCGTAAATTAATAAACGTATGATGACGAATGTGATATGTCACTATCACCTTTTTGTTCGTCCAGTTCTCCCCTTTCTCTGCGCGTCTCTTGACCTTCACGAACGCTTGCCCATTTACATAAATTATAATAATTAATTGAACTAGTTCCTATTCATATATCATTTCCAAATACTAATTGTTCTTCGATCTCGCAAACCGTGACATGTGTACAAGAATAAACGTCGATCCTACGTGTGAGGTTTATTATTTCTTCGGTGAGCTTCTGTCTGATAAAGCAGACTCCATTGCAGACTTGATACCCGTAAGGATCTTCAAACAGCCATCAACACACTAATCATAGCTCTCCACTTAAGTTTATTTTTCTAGCCACAGTCTCCGCTACTTAGATGCACCATTGCACCCATAGGTTACCAATGAAGTGAAGACTAGAGTCATTCAAATTAACATCAAGAAGGGCAATGTTTCCTTAAAAATTACAGGGCATAGAGATAAATCATCTTACTTATAAATCGGGGTGACGAGCGTATTATTGCAGTGCTTGGTGATGATTTGGGTTCTTCGTGTTCCAAAAGCTGCGTGACACTTTGCTGTTATGGACAGGCGTTTGCCTACCATCAGGCACGTGTCCTGCTCGTCTTGTTACTCTTTAACTACTATAAAAAAATCGGGGCTAGAAGTAACGACGTAGCACTACCGAATACCATATCAAGCTATCAAAAAACTTGTTAACCCCCAAATCCAATTCGAAAACAACCAGCATTTTATTATCCAGTGTCCCCCATTAAACAACTTTATGCGACACATCAAAAAAAAATTCAACGAGCATTATCTGAAAACCGCCACCGTCCGTGTTTATGATGCGGAACATGCAATAAAATTGGAGGCCATCTTTGCCCAATCTCCCCGCGGTCTTTGATGAGCCCTGAGAGAATGTATTCCGTCGATAAAAAATAAGTAGGTACCGTAGACACACGTGAGTGAACAGTGACGTGCGTATACTATCGAGTCTCCCCGACTTCGTTCACGTTGAATTGTTAATGTAACATAGTTCATACGATTGATAGTTAAATATCAAACAAGCATGATAAGCTTATGCAAAATTGGTCATTTTATTTTCGAGACCCTCGTGATAACCCTTAAACATTTTCGAATAGATGAGTTGGTAGTTGGTAGCGCTTACAACAATTGTACCCGGTATACATTTTTCCAGTCCAGCGATCGAATCCAGCGCTGGATTGATTACTGGAAAAATGTAAACCGGAACTGGAAAGCATCAATCCAGTGCCAATGGTTTCCAGTGCCAGTTTACATTCCAGTAAGCAATCCAGCGCTGGATTCAATCGCTGGACTGGAAAAATATAAACCGAGCATTATACCCCGTTTACATGATTCCAGTCCAGCGACCGAATCCAGCGCTGGATTGCTTACTGGAATAATGTAAACCGGCACTGCAATGCATTGGCACTGGATTGCTACTTTCCAGTGCCGGTCTCCATAATTCCAGTAAGCAATCCAGCGCTGGATTCGGTCGCTGGACTGGAATCATGTAAACGGGGTATTATATTAATTTATTTTTCGCTTTTGAGTGCCTATTTGTGGTTTTGAAGTCGGTTATTTAACCTAGTTTTCTCTATTTTCAAAAATGAAGAACTTCTTAATCTCTATAGCCACGAATTTAGAGCCATAAGTTACGAAAGACAATGCATTTCTAGTACAATGTTTTGGAGATCTGCCACCACAACTATGGCAGTGGGAGGCTACAGAATAGCATTCATTCACTCCAAACATATATCTAATACTTTTCCTCAATGAAGCTGATGTGACGTATCTTGATCGTCTCTCGTCCCTCACCGTCGGCAAATGTAATGACTCGTAAAGATTCCGATCGGTGTAAAACAGGTGGTAAGTCCAGTAGGGTCGTGCACAAGTCATTAAATGAAGGATAATCTCTAAGAACGACATAAATAAGGTATATTACTTACCTATCTGAAAGTACGAAATGAAATACCTATATAAGGAAAATGAGAAATTTTGATACAACGTTCAACGGAAAGAATTGAACATTTTGCGACTACAATTTCGAAGTATGCATGTCCGATGTGACTTAGTTCGCATGTCCGATTTTCAAGGGCAAAATAGTAGAGTCGAATCACATGCAAAACCTGCGTTTTTGAGTGATTTCCAAATGCAGAAGTACCTACTTTTTCGTTTTTTGAAGTTAAGTTATAATTAATTATACTCTTTTTGGCGTGTTTCTAGAAGTCATATTTTAGATATATTGTAATTAACTTTAGGTTACTTCTAGCGTTGGTTGCAGACATTCACTTTTTGCTTGCATACACACACACTTTTTTTAAAGAACTGGTTTACATTTGGCGTTAACTCACCCGGTCGAAAACAAAGTTGTGGCCAAAGATGGAGTATGTATGTTTGTACTGTATTATTCTCCATGATTTAATACCACCTAGCCCTTTTTCTATCAAGCTCTTCATTGAAGAAAGCGAAATCGTTTCAAAGTGTATGTTCTAAAGACTCGTCTTCGTGTTTCAATAGTTTCGAAGCAAGGTTCTGTTGTAGACAGACATGTTGCTCACTATTGTATTGTGCCTTATTAGGCACATGTCTGGATCATCCAGGTACTACCAAATAAAAAACACTCATATGCTCCTACAAAAATCACAGCGAAAGATCTAATAATACCTACTTACTAAGACCGTTCAGCTCCAATAAGTAAAGAAAACACACAGAAAATTCCCACTCTCTTTCCTAATCTTCATCCCTAATCAAAACAAAATTAATTATTACGCAGCCGAAATTCGCCCATTCAAAAAAGAATGCTTTTCTTCAGCAAATCTTTTAAAAACCTTTTTCTATCAAAAAGGGTCAGCTTTAAACAGGGGGTGTGTCAAACCCCCGTTGCGATAAAATTAGGCAAGTCAGAGCTAAATTAAAAAAGAAATCAGGCGCAAGTTAATTTGCAAAGTTTTAATTACGTTTATTTTAGTAATCAAGCATTTCTACGTTGATTAATTTACGGGGATATTTTAGATACTCAGTGAAAATAAATTTAGAAAATGATTGTTACTGGGAATAACTAAACAATAAGACATTTACAGAATTAAATTCAAAAATTAATTCGTCCATTTTATTTACATGAGCACACTTCTGAACGTAAAATTATAATTTATCAGCTACTTAATGAAAAATAATTTCAAATAATCCTAAACATTCCTGACTTACACTCAAACATACTTATCTTTATTATTTATTGACATTTTTCAATGCCAAACATTTTCAGAGAAATTACAGGGCTTAGAGATATAACAACTTAGATCTCTGGGTGACGAGCGCAGTGCAGTGCTAGGTAATGATTCGGGCTTTTCATGTTCCAATAGCTGCGTGTCACTGTGCTGTTATGTGGCAGGCATGTTGCTTACCATCAAGCGCATGGCATCAGGCTCGTCTCGTCACTCTTAATTAAAAAAAAAAAACCAGCCTTTTGTCCACCAAAAATTTGGTATCTTATAATGTGCTTTTTTACCGTTAAATTAAAGGTTTTGTTATTAAAGTTAGTACGGCGATTAGGTAACATATTGTGAAATTGGAGTCAATTATTTCCGAATGTTTTTAGGGTTCCGTAAAACGTAAAAACGGAACCCTTATAGATTCGTCATG
This sequence comes from Ectropis crepuscularia, assembly GCA_963693475.1. Lineage (NCBI taxonomy): Eukaryota > Metazoa > Arthropoda > Insecta > Lepidoptera > Geometridae > Ectropis > Ectropis crepuscularia. The sequence continues at coordinate 21,974,361 of OY856342.1, forward strand.
TCTGTCTGTCTGTCTGTCCGTCCGTATGTCACAGCCACTTTTCTCCGAAACTATGAGAACTACACTGTTGAAACTTGGTAAGTAGACGTATTCTGTGAACCGCATTAAGATTTGAACAAAAAATTAAAAAAAAAAGATAAACTAGGGTTGCCCCCCATACTGAGAGCTGAAACTCAAAAAACATTTTTTCATCAAACCTACACGTGTAGGGTGTCTATCGATAGGTCTTTAAAAATGATGTTGAGGTTTCTAAAATCATTTTCGTCTACACTGAATAATTTGCGCGAGAGACACTTCCAAAGTGATAAAATGTGTGTCCCCCCCCCCTCTAACTTCTAAAGTAAGAGAATGAAAAATCTAAAAAAAATATATGATGTACATTACCATGTAAACTACCAACGAAAATTAGTTTGAACTCGATCTGATGAGTAGTTTTTTTTTAGTAGGTACGTCATAAATATACTATTATTGAAACTTCGATCAAAGTTACAACGAACTACAAGAACTATGTGTACTGTGTATATTATGTTACTTGCTACAACGGAACCCTTCATGGGCGAGTCCAACTCGCACTTGGCCACTTTATTTTAGTTTTAGCAAGTCATGGTATGAGAATAATGTGTTTTAATTTACGATAACAAATCTTTTTGGCGTTCTTTATGTTGTAGTATATAAAGTGGACAATAAATTGTTCCATGACTTGGGCATGCCTGAGGGTCATGTCATGCGCGTATAAGAGATAATCAAAAGCACTGTAGGAAGCCAAAATAAAATTTCCATTTTGGAAACAACATATTTCAAAACACACGTTAATCAGCTGCAAATGGGGCTGATTGATAAATATATTACTGGTTTCAAGAAGCAGCGCTCTTCACTTTCCTAAAACCGAACGAAGAAGTTTGGTTCCAACAACTAAACATAGTTACTGTTGTTCTTTAAAACTGGAACAGTATACGGGAACTTTAAATATGAAACGGGCGTTGCCTGAGCGGGTTTTCTCACTAATTACAATCTTGGTGTATTCACGTCGAGAGTGAATCGATTTCTTATAGGTAAGCACGCTCCATCACATAAGGTACCTTCAAGTGTAAATCTATAATTGTCAAAAAAATATATATAAAATGTTGAATGAAACAGTGTGGTAGTGAAAAACCGTGATTGATCAAAACATTTTATAAAACTGTTATCATTAACCTTTTCTATCGTAAGTGAGTAAAGAAACTTGGGTTTATATGAAATAACAAACTAAATCGTCTCAAACTTAGTGTAAGACGAGAGCCTGTTAGGTGAAGTTTGCTTAACCTTAGGATAGCCCTTAATTGCGTCCTTCACACCTCCCTTTGTTAACGCTCAGGCCTCCTTTTAAGCTCTGCCCACTTAAAATAGGACTCTTACTCTCAATGCAATTTAAGGTATTTTAAAACCGGCAGAGATTTTTTTAACAAAATTAAATTACAATAAAAATGACTAGGTTTACATTACTTTTACAAGCAGGCCGACTTTTAATTTATTTTCTCTGAAAAAAATCAAAAATCTACATCAATTAAAAAAAACTTTTAAGTAAACTCAGGCAGGCATTCGACTAATAAGAAACTATGATTACGTCGTCCAGATGTAATTTTGTAACAAACTGAAGTATTTTCTAACAAACAAAAAATCATCAAAATCGATTCACACTTAGCGGAGCTATCTATATATATACAGGGTTACTGGTAATCAGCCTGCATCCGTTTAAGGGCATGTTCTATATATTTAAATAAACAACTTTTGTTCTACAACTTTCGTTAAAACTTAATAGATAACCCAAAAAAAAATTGTATTTGTTGCCCTTTTTTGTACTGTTTAGCGACTTTTTAGTGTTTATTCACTTCGGTACATCATTTTTTGCGCGTTAAAGAGCGTACGCGCTCTCGTTACGAATTGTTACGAAGAGTTCGATACTTTTAGACCGTGCAAATGCACTTTTTATTTATTTTGTAAAAGAAAAAAAAAACATTTTTTTTTTTAAACTGTAGAACAAAAGTTGACGTATTGAATGTACCTAACATCCCCTTAAAAGGATGCAGGCTGATTACCAATAACCCTGTATAGCTATATATATGTGTAACATACATGCAAAAAAACATCCAACCGAATTGAGAATCTTCTTTTTGAAATCGGTTTAACCCGTCAGTTGAGACTCATTTTAAGACAAATCCTATTGATTTCACTAGTTCACAGTTTTTTTTTATACTGCTGCCGCAAAAATGTTTAGATGATAAATAATGTCCAGTTTCTTTTAGTCCAGTAACTTTATACATTATAGTATGCGTTAAATCTGGTAGATCTGATTTATTGCAGGCTTGTTTATGATGTTGCCCTAGTTTGTGACCTCGAGCGCCGAACGCAACTTTGTCAAAAAACATAAAAAAACCGCGAAAAAAATAGTTTGTTTTTCAAATTTTGGCGATTATAACCCTAAACGACTAGTTTTTGAAAAAACTTTCTTATGGCGTTTATAAAGTAAACTTTTGCTACACGAAGCTAACAACACTAGCTTGCTATACTAGCTTCAAAAACTAGCCTCGTGTAGCTCGGTCATTAGCCACATACTCAAAATGTTTCTTAAACAAATTAACCTGAAATAAACCAAAGCTGCATAAGTGAAGAATTCAAAATCTCAAACTCTACGATGACTTTAAAATTACATACTTTATAAAAAAATAAAAACAAAAAATAATGTCCAAAAATTAAAAAAAAAATTTTTGGTGTGAACAACACTTGTCACTTAAGGGTATAAAAAATAGCTAGTAGCCGATTCTCAGACCTACTGAATATGCATATAAAATTTGGTTCAAATCAGTAAAGCCGTTTCGGAGGAGTAAGGAAACAAACACTGTGACACGAGAATTTTATATATAATATATATAAAATTCTCGTGTCACAGTGTTTGTTTCCTTACTCCTCCGAAACGGCTTTACTGATTTGAACCAAATTTTATATGCATATTCAGTAGGTCTGAGAATCGGCTACTAGCTATTTTTTATACCCTTAAGTGACAAGTGTTGTTCACACCAAAAATTTTTTTTTTAATTTTTGGACATTATTTTTTGTTTTTATTTTTTTATAATGTATCGTTAAAAAATACATACAACCCTAAATTTTTACCCTTTTATCACCAACCCCTATTTTTTTATAGCCATTTTAGTAATTTAATCATTTTCATCCCGCTCGATAACTGATCAATTATAGTCTTTTGAGGGTTCCGTAAAACGTAAAAACGGAACCCTTATAGATTCGTCATGTCTGTTTGTCTGTCTGTCCGTGCGTATGTCACAGCCACTTTTTGCCGAAACTATGAGAAATACACTGTTAAAACTTGGTAAGTATTCTGTGAACCGCATTATAATTTTTACAAAAATTAAAAAACAATAAAAAATAGGGGTCCATACTTGGAACTAAAACTCAAAAATTTTTTTTTATCAAACCTACACGTGTATCCATTTATCGATAGGTCTTCAAAAATGATGTTGAGTTTTCTAAAATCATTTTTGTCTACACTGAATAATTTGCGCAACAGACACTTCCAAAGTGGTAAAATGTGTGTCCCCCCAACTTCTAAAATAAGAGAATGATAAAACTAAACAAAATATATGATGTACATACAAACTACCAACGAAAATTGGTTTGAACTCGATCTGATGAGTAGTTTTTTTTAGTACGTCATAAATACTTGGCTGCTTTTATTTGTAAATGTTTTTCACTCTATTTCGATTAAAATTTCCCGGAGTTTATGGCAAATCTAGGATCTATAATATTAAAATGAATCGCAAATGTGTGTCGCACTCAACAACGCCTGGACCAATTTGGACAATGCTTTGTTTTAAACGTTCGTTGAAGTCCAAGGATGGTTTTTACGGCAAGAAAAAAAAGAATAATTGCCGGCAAAACTCTAAAAACAGCCCTTTTCTTTTTCCCATACAAACGTTTTCTAACTAAAATGTTAAGGCAATTTGAATTTTATTGCTATTGAATAAAGTTCATATTAAATGAAGTGCTTTCCCATACAAACGTTTTCTAACTAAAATGTTAAGGGAATTTGAGTTTTATTGCTATGAAATAAAGTTCATATTAATTAACAGGCACTCGCTTATGTCTACGCAATATATGTGTGTTCCTAACGTCAAGGAGGCAATTTGCACTTTATTTCCGCTGCACAAAGTTCAAATTCCATCATGTCTATCAAAACAGTTGGAGGATAGGAGCAAACTCACTCAGAAGAAACTCAACAAAAGCGATAATATCGCGAACCAAATTAAATTGAATAATCACGAAACGTAAGAGTCATTAGTACTGATTTTGAATTTGGTCGGCTTCACGATATTATTTACTTTGATTTAGTTTAGGCACGCGATATAAAATGCGTCAGTTTTCACGTCACTATATCAATCAAGTGTCAGTCAAACACAAACCGCGTTACCAAAAGTGTTTATTGACTAATCCACATAGATCCATTAATTTAAAAAAAAGTGTTTTATTATTTTGAATTATTGATTTAATATCCCTATCTGTGCAAAATTATTTGAATACACACGTTTGTGCTGTGGAGTGCAATATTTTTGCCGTAAAACTAACGGACAGAATACGAAACACCATACTGCGTTCCAAAACCGGAATATAATTGACAGTTTCAATTGTCATTTCATACGTGATTTCTAACATTATTAGTGCGTTGTTGTTTATTGTGTGGAGATGTCTGTGGAATTACAAAGTGATAAACAAAATATTTACCTTATCGGACTGCCAAGCCACCAGATAAATGGCGCAAAATTACCATCTAATCGACAAGTTCTCACCGTTTTATGTTACAATATACGTGAGGTCAAGCTGACTGTTAGTGAAAGTGCGAATCTTGTTATAAGAGAGTGCATTATATTTTGGGAAAAGCCAGAATTCCTACAAAGGCATTTCCTAACTGGGTGAAGAAACTTGTTGATTTATATCATGTTTGGAGGGAGCTGCAAAAAAACTGTAAGAAAACTCAGGACACGTTCAAGAACCGTGAACACAATTTTGTAAAAGACCTTGATAACTTGTTTGATATTGCACATGCTGATGCCTTCGACAGAATGAAGATAGAGGAAGACAAAGATTTTTTAAGGAAACAGAGAGAGGCCAGGTCGACTGGGATGCTTAGGTGGAACTGACAAAACATTGGCGGAGAAAGAAGAACGAACGCAAAGACGATTGGAAGAAAAGGAAAGAAAGGTAAAACAAAGAGAGCTATTGGCTATTGCATGTACTTCTTCGGTAGATAGCTTGGAATGTCTGGAGAATTCGAATGAGGAACAGATTTCGAATTCTGTACTTAGTACTCAGATTCCTTGCCCTGACAAAAGTTCTAAAAGAGCCACGAAAAATTTCATGACTCCTAAACTGGTAGCAGCTTTAGATCGATGCCAATTAAGCATAAGATACTCAGTTTACATTCTCCATGCGGTTGTAGAAGCGCTTGGTCTGAACACCGATAATTTTCCTATTAACAAATCTTCGATTCAGCGAAATCGTACTCAGGCGAGAAAATCCAGGGCAGAAGCAATAAAAACTGACTTCCAGAATAATTTGCCTGACGTAGTCACAGTCCATTGGGATGGAAAACTATTACCTGGATTGGATGTATGAAGTTTAAAAGAAGAATGCTTGCCAAGTCTTGCTTCATTTGACGATAGAGAACAACTTCTTGCAGTGCCAAAATTAGAGAGTTCTTCGGAAAAACATCAAGCTAAAGCCATTTCAACTGCACTCTTTGACTGGAACCTACATGATAAAGTACAGATAATGTGCTGCGATACAACAGCTTAAAATACTGGCCGTTTCAGTGGAGCAAAATTTCTTTAGTAAGCTTAATATTTTCTTGTTTCTGTTTTCAAAGTTTCGTGGCTTAATTTTTGCTTTTTAGACTGTTTTTTCTTTCTTTCAGATATTATGATGATGGATGATTTAGTGACTCAAAGAAGCAAACAATTTCTATCTCGACTGCAGATCTTGGATCAGATCTCAGATCTGCACTTTTCTTCGGGAGGATGTATCTTCTTGGGTTGACAATACAACTTTTTTGGAAGCTAGAAGACGAATAAGTTGTTTGAAAGGTCGTAAATGACACTGCTGAAAGAGCTGTTAAATGAATGCAAGATTTTAATGGACTTATCACGGTTGAAGAAGAGCAAAAACAGTTTTTGTTGCGTTGTGTTCAGGAACATAGAAATCTGTACCCAGACTGTAAAAAAACTACACCAAAGAGAAGTCACCCTAATTAATTATTATTATAATTTGTATTTAAATAAAAGTTTGTGTTGATCTTATTTTGTTATTACTCATATTTACTTTATTTGTTGCATTTTAATTATTTTGGATCAAACCAAGATGTCAGGCCAAAACACAATTTTCTAATAAACTTTAGAGCTCGGTCGGCACGGGTTGCAATCATGCTACAAATACGAAATTTCGTATTTAAGTATATTTTAGCATTCATAAAAAAAGTAGAGGGTATGCGTTTCGAAATTCTAAAAATAATTTTTTTTTGCCATATAAGGGACACCCTATTGTATGTATTTTTTAACGATACATTATAAAAAAATAAAAACAAAAATATTGTCCAAAAATTAAAAAAAATTTTTTGGTGTGAACAACTCTTGTCACTTAGGGGTATAAAAAATAGCTAGTAGCCGATTCTCAGACCTACTGAATATGCATATAAAATTTGGTTCAAATCAGTAAAGCCGTTTCGGAGGAGTAAGGAAACAAACACTGTGACACGAGAATTTTATATATAAGACTAGCTGACCCGGTGAACTTCGTACCACCATGTAGGTATTTTTTGTCTACATTTTCTAGACTTTCTGCTTTACAAAACTTGTCCCGACAATAATAAACAAAGAATCATCCTATTTGGTGCAGTCATTCAAACGCTATGAGCATAGGTACATACATTTCGAAGATCCATTTTTACGGTTTCGTAAAACGTACTAACTGGACCTTTATGGCTTTGTCATGTGTGACTGTCTGTCCATCCGTATGTCACAACCATTTTTTTTCGAAACTATAAGAACTATACCGTTGAAACTTGATACAGTTAATAACATTTTACTTCAACGTATATAAGCATTTAAAAGCAAGTAATCCCTTTATGCAGAATACAGAAGACCGCACCTTGTGGCGTTCATTAGGAGAGGCCTACGTCCAACAGTGGACGAATATTAATAGTAGAATAATAATATTAATATTAATAGGCTGATAATGATGATGAGTCCCTTTATTGTTAATCAAGTTATTACCAAAAATCAGTTTTATTTTCGTTATAGTGCTTTGTGATATACGATGTTTTTTGTTTGATTACCTGGCACATGGACAATTTGCAACATACAATTGACCATGTGAGAATCATGGATTTTCTAGATTAATACCACAAACACTTTAAGGTTGCCCCTGGGACTTGTTTATGATCATAGCAAAAGCAAGCCGCACAGGAAACTGTAGTCGCTTAAACTCAAATGGTGCATCAGTCGGAATAATTGGGATGCGTGGTATCAAAACGTCTTCACCTTTATACTTTCCTTTCAGGATAGGTGTTTCTATCACGTTATTCAGTATTTTTTATAGCTAACCGTGTGCCGTTGCAAAGACGCGGTTCGTTCATATTTCACAACATTTTAACTACCGATCCAACTTGAAGATTAGGTATGAGGTGGCAATCCTGGAAAATCCAGCGAGTTCAAAAACTCCGGTGGATAGGTAGTTGTTGACGACATCATCTTGAATCGAATCAACTGATTTATAAATCCTCAGTTTGCCTGTAATTTGTTCTTGAATTTTGGCATTTAATTCATTTGCATCTATCTCATTTACATAATAGGTATTAATATTTATTTATCATGTGGCTGTCTTGTCCCAATATTGGGCAACGGCTTCCATACCCTCCTTCCACTTTCCCTTTCTATGGCTAATACAGTCCAGTCTTTCCGATATTTGTAGAGGTTGTATCGCCATCGTTTTTTTGGTCTGCCGCGTCGTCGTTTGCAATCTGGCTTCCTCAGCGTGGTAATTTTGGCCCAATAATCATCCGACATGCAGCAAACATGTCCAGCCCGATCCCTCTTTCAAATTGGTCAAAATAATAACACACTTTTTTTAATTAATGGCTCTATGTGGATTAGTCAATAAACACTTTTGGTTACGCGGTTTGTGTTTGACTGACACTTGATTGATATAATGACGTAAAAACTGACGCATTTTGTATCGCGTGCCGAAACTAAATCAAAGTAAATAATATCGGGAAGCCGACCAAATTGAAAATCAGTACTAATGAGTGTTACGTTTTGTGATTATTCAATTTAATTTGGTTCGCGATATCATCGCTTTTGTTGAGTTTCTTCTAAATGGGTTTCGGAACATGACATTAGATCCTCCTATCCTCCAACTGTTTTGATAGACATGATGGAATTTGAACTTTGTGCAGCGGGAATAAATAAAGTGCCAATTGACTCCTTGACGTTAGGAACACACATATATTGCTTAGGCATAAGCGAATGCCTGTTATTTAATATGGACTTTATTTCATAGCAATAAAGCTCAAATTGCCTTAACATTTTGGTTAGAAAACGTTTGAATGGGAAAGCACTTCATTTAATATGAACTTTATTCAATCGCAATAAATCTCAAATAGCCTTAACATTTTAGTTAGAAAACGTTTGTATGGGAAAAAGAAAAGGGCTGTGTTTAGAGTTTTCCCGGCAATTATTCAGATTTTTTCCCGCTGTAAAAATCATCCTTGGACTTCAAAGAACATTTAAAATAAAGAATTGTCCAAATTGGTCCAGGCGTTGTTGAGTGATGCGCTTACCAACACATTTTGCGATTCATTTTTATATTATAGAAGATTTTAGATTTGCCATAAGCTCCGGGAAATTTTAATCGAAATAGAGTGAAAAACATTTACAAATAAAAGCAGCTAAGTATTTATGACGTACAAATAAAACTACTCATCAATACGAAAATTGGTTTGAACTCGATCGAGTTCAAACCAATTTTCGTTGGTAGTTTGCATGTACATCATATATTTTGTTTAGTTTTATCATTCTCTTATTTTAGAAGTTAGAGGGGGGGGGAGGGGGCACACATTTGACCACTTTGGAAGTGTCTGTCGCGCAAATTATTCAGTGTAGACAAAACTGATTATAGAAACCTCAACATCATTTTTGAAGACCTATCGATAGACACCCCACACGTGCAGGTTTGATGAAAAAATTTTTTTTAGTTTCAGTTCTAAGTATGGCACCCCTATTTTTTTTTTTAATTTTTGTAAAAATCTTAATCCGGTTCACAGAATACATCTACTTACCAAGTTTTAACAGTGTAGTTCTCATAGTTTCGGCTAAAAGTGGCTGTGACATACGGACGGACAGACATACAAACAGACAGACATGACGAATCTATAAGGGTTCTGTTTCTACGTTTTCCGGAACCCTAAAAAGACTATAATTGATCAGTTATCGAGCGGGATGAAAAATGATTAAATTACTAAAATGGATAATAAAAAATAGGGGTTGGTGATAAAAAAATAAAAATTTAGGGTTGTATACATTTTTTAACGCCACATTATAAAAAAATAAAAACAAAAAATGTTGACAGAAAACTAAAAAATTTTTTTTTGGTGTGAACAACCCTTGTCACTTAGGGGCATGAAAAATAGCTAGTAGCCGATTCTCAGGCCTACTGAATATGCATATAAAATTTGGTTAAAATCAGTAAAGCCGTTTCGGAGGAGTACGGAAACAAACACTGTGACACGAGAATTTTATATATAAGATAATCACACCCCCTCCCCCGTCAACCCTTTTTTTAGCGGTGTGTATATTTCACATTTCGTAATATTATTTCTCTGTGTTTCTCTCTTGAATGCACATTTATTATTCAACCAAATATTATCTCAAGAAACTTACTATCACTCAATTCAGGGAACAAATAATTTTAGTTTTACTAAAACGATCTGCTCAGTTAGACGGAGATGAAGTGGCATCAGCCCCTATTATGACAAGAAGACCGTCAAATAGAAAACGTTATCTCATAAGTAACAAAGTTGGAGAGAAAATTATACGCTGAAGATGTACAGAGGTGCTATAAAAAGTATGACAGGAAAGTTATTGGTGGCAAGACTTTCAGAGAAGCTCAAACAACTACAAAATGCGCTGTATGTGAAAGTTTTCTGTGTCAAAAATGTTTCAATAACATTCACTGATTTATTTTGAACTTATTAAATTGATTATTTAGTTTCTAAGTAACTTTCTTTTTTTGAATAAAATTATTTCAAGGTGATTTACATGTTTCTCTTAATATCTCCTTAACTGATTGTCCGATTCCCAACCCAAAACCACTAGGAAAATGTTTAGAAAGCGTGCACCTTTCGGATACATACTGCTTTAACTGAAATGGGGAGTGTGTATCATAAACTATACACACTCCTTATGACATTGTGTATCCTAAACGATATTCAAGGCGCTGAGCGTGTTATAGTGTTTGTGGTATTAATCTAGAAACCCCATGATTCTCACATGGTCAATTGTATTTTGCATATTCCCTCCCGTGTTCGAAAACCATCAGATTTGTTTGTCCATGTGCCAGGTAATCAAACAAAAAACGTCGTATGTCACAAAGCACTACAATGAAAATAAAACTAATTTTTGGTAATAACTTGATTAACAATTAAGGGATTCATCATCATTATCAGCCTATTTAATATTCGTCCACTGTTGGACGTAGGCCTCTCCTAATGAACGCCACAAGGTGCGGTCTTCTGTATTCTGCATAAAGGGATTACTTGCTTTTAAATGCTTATATACTTTGAAGTAAAATGTTGTTAACTGTATCAAGTTTCAACAGTATGGTTCTTATAGTTCCAAAAAAAATGGTTGTGACATACGGATGGACAGACATGACAAACCCATAAAGGTCCAGTTAGTACGTTTTACGGAACCGTAAAAATGGATTTTCGAAATGTATGTACGCTCATAACTTTTGAATGACTGCACCAAATAGGATGATTCTTTGTTTGTTATTGTCGGGACAAGATTTGTACAGCAGAAAGTCTAGAAAATGTAGACGAAAAAATACATGGTGATACGAAGTTCACCGGGTCAGCTAGTAATATTATATTATAGTAATTACTTACTTATATAAAATAATTATTGAAATACTAGCAACGCCCCGTGGTTTTGGCCGCACAGTTTTTTATTTTTATAGATAGCGTTCCCGTTATTTTCCCGCGGTTAAAATAAGCCTACATACATATGTATATGTGTTATTCCAGGCTATAAGCTATAACGCAACTGTGTTCCTCAAAAACCCGATTCGTTCAGCCGTTCCGACGTGTTTGAGCAACAAACATCGAAACTTTGGCATTTATAATATTACTTTTTTTTTTCATATTATACGAGACGAGCAGGACATGTGCCTGATGGTCAGCAACATGCCTGCCAAGTAACAGCACTGTGACACGCAGCTATTGGAACACGAAGAGTACAAATCATTACCTAGCACTGCACTGCGCTCATCACCCATAGCACAGAATAACCCATAGATCTAAGATATTATATCTCTAAGCTCTGGTATTTCTCTGGAAACATTGCCCTTCAAACCGGAACACAGTAATGTTTGCACATTACTGCTTGACGGTAGAATAACTGGAAAAGGTGTGGTACTTCCCCAGGCGGGCTCTGCCAAGAGTCTTACCACTATCTACTAATATTAGCAGAATTAACCCCTTAGTTCCCTTTCAATGTTTCCAGAGAAATTACAGGGCTTAGAGATATAACAACTTAGATCTCTGGGTGACGAGCGCAGTGCAGTGCTAGGTAATGATTTGGAATCTTCATGTTCCAATAGCTGCGTGTCACTGTGTTGTTATGTGGCAGGCATGTTGCTTATCATCAGGCATATGACCGGCTCGTCTCGTCACTCTATATTTAAAAAAAAAAAAAAAGAAAGTATGGTTTCCTTCAAGCAGTTCGCTTGCATTTATCAATTTAAAGACAGTTTGCATGATATAAAGCTCATATCACACGTTTCGAAGCGCGGTGCGATTTTTTAAATTCACCGAACGTGGTTATAATATTTCACTTTTACGAGCGACCGTCTGGTCTGTGCGTCTGCGACTCCTAGGAAATTGGTGTAATGGCCCTGTTATCGTAAGCCATCTTTCGTGCTAATATTCCGTTGATATGTTTTGTGGTTATATAGTAATAAATAGAGTTATTGCTATATAATCTTATACATCTATGATAAGTATGTATTTTTTTTTTCATTTACAATTACAGTACCCGGCGATAAATATTGCACATCGACACCTGGAAAGAGACAATCGGCCAACTTCGGCTTCGTAGAGCGTCATCTCTGTAGCACGAAATACAAACAGTGCGGTATCTATTAGGAGCTGTTAAAACAATTTTAATTTGCTTCTTTTAATAATTCTTTTTATTCTTTGTATAAAATACACCAATAAGTGTTCTATAAGTGATGGCTTTAGGTTCGAGTAAAATAAAATAAAAAAGTAGCCAAGTGCGAGTTGGACTCGCCCATGAAGGGTTCCGTTGCAGCAAGTAACATAATATACATAGTACACATAGTTCTTGTAGTTCGTTGTAACTTTGATTGAAGTTTTAATAATAGTGTATTTATGACGTACTAAAAAAAAACTACTCATCAGATCGAGTTCAAACCAATTTTCGTTGGTAGTTTGCATGGTAATGTACATTATATATTTTTTTTAGTTTTTTCATTCTCTTACTTTAGAAGTTAGAAGGGGGGGGGGACACACAATTTACCACTTTGGAAGTGTCTCTCGCGCAAATTATTCAGTGTAGACAAAAATTATATTAGAAACCTCGACATCATTTTTGAAGACCTATAGACACCCACACGTGTAGGTTTTATGGAAAAAAAAATTGAGTTTCAGTTCTCAGTATGAGGGGCAACCGTAATTTTACTTTTTTTTCTTTTTTTTTGAAAAAATCGTAATGCGGTTCACAGAATACATCTACTTACAAAGTTTCAACAGTGTAGTTCTCATAGTTTCGGCAAAAAGTGGCTGTGACATACGGACAGACACGACGAATCTATAAGGGTTCCGTTTTTACGTTTTACGGAACCCTAAAAATATGTTCACATTATTTTTACGTATTTAATTATTTTGGAAAATTACAGCTGTAGTGTACATAATAAACACCATTGTACCTATTGTTAAAGTGAGACATTGTAATAAAAATAATAATAATTCTTATTCTCAATTACTTCCATTTCACTATCTGTGCTCTCAAAGAGGTCAATATCACTGTCACTATCAGCCGTATTTATCACTAGTCTATCAGTGTAATTGTCTAAACCGTGTTTAATGCTTTTATATTCATTCTCACATTTGATTGTGTGATCGCAAACCTTTTTCCACTCTTCAGTCCCGATCATGTTTACTTTTTCAGTCAATAACGTTTTTACTTTAGTTAAATTCATACCCACATTTCTACAGGCTACATAGCCTTTTAGTTGAGACCATATATTTTCAATTGGACTAAAATCCAGATGATACGGTAGCAATCGCAACACAGTGTGCCCATGTCCGGGAAGTACTTTGTCCACGGAAAACTCTGTATACCTCTCCTTGTGCTGACATAATTATAATGGCATAAATCTGGGTTTTTGTTAATTTTGGATCAACTGGAATTTCGTGTCTGTTTAACCAGTTGATCATTTCCTGTTTAATGATAATGACATACGGACATATAATCATGTCATAACCGTATTTATCACTAGTCTATCAGTGTAAAAGTCTAAACCGTGTTTAATGCTTCTATATTCATTCTCACATTTGATTGTGTGATCGCAAACCTTTTTCCACTCTTCAGTCCCGATCATGTTTACTTTTTCAGTCAATAACGTTTTTACTTTAGTTAAATTGATACCCACATTTCTAGAGGCTACACAGCCTTTTAGTTGAGACCATATTTATATTTTCAATTGGATTAAAATCCGGATGACACGGTGGCAATCGCAACACAGTGTGCCCATGTTCGGCAAGTACTTTGTCCACGGAAAACTCTATATACCTCTCCTTGTGCTGACATAATTATAATAGCATAAATCTGGGTATTTGTTAATTTTGGATCAACTGGAATTTCATGTCTGTTTAACCAGTTGATCATTTCCTGTTTAATGATGTTTGAGTTGGGGGGTCTTTCAACATATTTATTGTTGTGATAGGGTGCGTTGTCGATAACTAGAACGGAATCACTGGGTATATTTGGGAATAATTGATTAACCAGCCATTTTTTTTTTTTTTTTTTTTTAATAAAGTGTGACGAGACGAGCAGGACATGTGCCTGATGGTAAGCAACATGCCTGCCACATAACAGCACAGTGACACGCAGCTATTGGAACATGAAAAGTCCAAATCATTACCTAGCACTGCACTGCGCTCGTCACCCAGAGATCTAAGTTGTTATATCTCTAAGCCCTGTAATTTCTCTGGAAACATTGCCCTTCAAACCGGAACACAGTAATGTTTGCACATTACTGCTTGGCGGTAGAATAATTGGCATTTCTCGTAGTTATCGTTATTCATTTCATTGTGATAGTCACCTGTAGTATCCGTGGATTTATACGTTAAAAAGGGACCGGGTACAAAGCATTTTTCATTTCCCGCATGAACTATTATCAAACGTTGCCCTTTTGAAATTGGCTTTTTTTCTCCTTTTTTCTTATCATCACTCCAAGATTTTAGACTACAGGCCCGTGAACAAAATTTACGGGTCAAATGAACCAGCAGGAGACCTATGTAGGATGATAGACGGGTACAAAATAATAAGATTCAGCACAATGCCGTCACTTGTAAGCTGTCCAACTGAGTGCAGGTGAGAATTCAAAAGTGCAAGTAGAGTGGGTACATTTTGGTCATTTGTTTCTGTACGGCATTCTTACCATCCAATAGATCCATGAAAAATAATGAGAAATCGCGTAGTGCCGTACAAAAATAGTGATCCACGATCCACGAAGTCGGAAACATTATTGATAATTCGGAAATTTTGAGGGAAAATTTTGTCATTTGATACTGTACGGCATCGGTTCCATACAGTTGCAATACCTCTTCTAACCCATTATTCCGAAACGCCGTATAAAAATAATGGTCCAAGTGGAAATGATCGGGGGTTCAACTTCCTCTTTTCAGTGATCCGGAGAGGTGATTTGAAAAAGTACGGCATCGGTTCCAAATGATTATCTAGCACTCAAACGGACAATTAAAAATAATGCCGTCTAAAAATTACTGTTCAATTGAATGTTCACCGATAATTACATTAATTTCATCGTATACTTCATTTATAAAGGTGGTAGGTCATTTGATCCTGTACGGCGTCTTATTTTTCTACATGACATTGCTAAAAACTATTGTTGTATAATAATGCCGTACAAAAGAAAGTGTTCTAAAAAAAGTAACAGAGGAATACAAAACATGCAAGTTTTCAATTATTTGAATAACCATAGATTAATTAACTATAAGAATCTTCAACATATTATCATTGTTTTAAATAGTATTCAAGTAAATAAATTGGAAAAAAATAATGCCGTACATTTTAACCCTTAATCAAACAAAATATGTACCACTTAGTTAGAAACTCGGAAACTCGGAAAGCATGTACTTAAGGGCAAAAACTATTGAGATTTTTATTGTAGAAAATAAAATTTTACACTTTTTGTTCCAAGAAAACTTTTTTGTGAAACGTACCGTTTGCGATTTATGGCCCATTTAAATACCGGTTTTTCTATCACGGCCGATATCTCTTGAAATATTAGATTAATCAATAAAACGAATTGAACTATTCTTAAAGATCAGTTTATTCTCTACAACTTTTGTGAAAAGCTTTTTTTTGTAATGTCCATACTTTTTGATTTATAAGACGTTTAAAATCTCTTATTCCGCCAAAAATATTATAAATCAATGAATTGTATTAAAATAAACAATAGTTTTGTTTGTGGTCGGTTATTAGACCATGAAAATTCTGATAAAAAATAAGTAAATAAATATAGATCAGGTTTTTCACGCACATGAGGTGTATGTTAGCTATGGCAATATAGTGATGCGTCCAACATTAAACTTCTTCAAACTCAAAATATTACAGACTTTAAAAAAAAACAATTTTGGCAAAAGTTGTAGAGAATAAACCGGTCTTTAAACATGGATTGATGCGTCTTATTTATATAAATATCTCAAGAGCTATCAGCAGCGATAAAAAACCCGGTTCATTAAATGGGCCGTAAACGGTACGTTTAACAAAACGTTTTGGGCAACAAAAGGTGTTAAATTATACTTTCTACAATAATGACTCCAATAATATTTGCCCTAAAGTACATAGTTCCCGAGAAAACGTTTTTTTCAAGATGACGCTTAAAGATCCACCTGAATCTGTCAACATTTTGTTATTTTATGCTCAGTAAGTGATCATACAACTTATAATAAATAAATTGGGAACGAAAATTTGTAAGTTAAATTATATTTTTACTGGCCTTTAATATGAACTTTCAGATTTGTACGGCGTTAACTTTTCTTAGTCATACATTAAATTCAAATAAATTATCAGAATGTCGTTAAGAAATCGTACCAACTATCACCCTAAAGTACATTTCGTCATATGCAATGTTCTGGAGGTTTTTTGCCATTTACTGACTTTTGGACTAACAAAAATGTCCGGCACGTATAAAATTTGTATCTATGGACAAAATGCTTTCGGAATAAATTAATTTTACGTTGTGTCAAATCACCTCTCCGGATCACTGAAAAGAGGAAGTTGAACCCCCGATCATTTTCTCTTGGACCGTTATTTTTGTACGGCGTTGCGGAATAATGGGTTAGAAGAGGTATTGCAACTGTATGGAACCGATGCCGTACAGTATCAAATGACTAAATTTTCCCTCAAAAATTCCGGATTATCAATAATGTTTTCGACTTTGTGGATCACTATTTTTGTACGGCACTACGCGTTTTCTCATTATTTTTCACGGAGACTATGGGATGGTAAGAATGCCGTGCAGAAACAATTGATCAAAATTAACCCACTCTACTTGCACTTTTGAATTCTCACCTGCACTCAGTTGGACAGCTTTATACAAGTGACGGCATAGTGCTGAATCTTATTATTTTGTACCCATCTATCATCCCACATAGGTCTCCTGCTGGTTCATTTGACCCGTAAATTTTGTTCACGGGCCTGTAGTCTATTTCCCTTTAGTGTGGGATGTATGTATGTAAGACTCATCCATGTAGACGATATTTTTTCCTCTTTCGCGAAATTTGCGCATTTTATCGAGATATTCCATTCGTTTGAGGCTTACATCGTGCTTTTCCATTAAAACTTTTCGATTGTCTTCCATTTTAGTGAACCGAAATCCCATCTCGTGAAGTATTTTTCTCAACGTCTTTTCAGACCCATTGTAATTAATAGCTTCACATAATTTAGCTTTTAATGACTTTATTGTTGGCAGTTCATTAAATCGTAAGTGAAAATCATACACCATTCTTTGAACAACATCATAATCAAAATCGTCCATATCCAAACGAAATTGCTTTTTTGGTCTCCCTTTTTTTGGAGTGCTAAACTTAATTTCAGTAGAATGTGTTTCAGTACTGACTTCGTTTAATATATTGTTCAAAGTTCTTCTTGAAATTCCAGTGGCATTTGCAACTCGCGCTTGAACCTTCTTAAAATAACAACTTACAGTTTTATCTTCATTTTTTTTTAATCTGTCAGGTTAAAAATATTGAAAAGGTTAGAAAATATTTATAAACATTGTAGATAATTTGGCGTGACTGACCTCGTAAAGGTTTCCCTTTTTTTCCTAAAGATGCCATAGTACAACTTTAAATTATTTAAATTTGGGGGTGTTAACAACTCTATATATATTTTTTTAACTGGATGCGACCGCACTCTATCGCACTTGAACAACGACTGACAAAACGTCACATAGGTAGTGTGTGACGGAGATAATGCTCTACGAAGCCGAAATCAGCCGACTGTCTCCCTCCAAAGGCCGATGTGCAATACTTATCGCCGGGTACTGTATGTAAGTATTAGAATCGCCCCGCGATGTATGTTACCCGTGTAGTTCCCGTTCCGGTTATTTTGGCGGGATATAATGGGAGCCTGTGTGTTCTTCCAGACTATAATCTATTTGTTTTCCAAACTAGCAGCGCCCCGCGGTGTTACCCGCGAAGTCCCAGTTTCCGTTGTTCCCGTTGTTTTCCGGGATAAAAAAATGTTTGTCTGTAAAGTCGGTTTACTGACGATAGAACGTGACAACGTCTTAAGAAAATACTGATGGAATGGTAGCATTTTTCAAAAGAAAATTTTAATTTCATTTTTTATTAGATTTGTATGTAAAAAGTAATCAGTTGAATTTAGTCATTTTCAATCAAAACAATGCAAAAAAGCTTTTAGATGCCGGGGATCGAACCCGGGGCATTTCACATGCAAAGCGAACGCTCTACCACTGAGCTACATCCCCGCTTGAACTACTGGTCGAAATAATTAATACAACTGTAACAAACATGCGGCGAGGTAACGACCGACGGTAACGCGGTAACGGTACATGACGTCATGTTTTGTGGGCGTGCAGCCGGCTTCATCGAATTATAAGACGTTATCACGTCAAAAGTAGCCTATATTTTCTTCCAGACTATAATCTATCTGTGGTCCAAATTTCAGCCCGATCCGTTCATACCTTAGGACATGATTGAGCAACAAACATCCAAACATCCACACATTGACATTTATAATATTAGTAGGATTTCAGCCCGATCCGTTTACACGTTAAGACTAGACGTGACTGAACAACAAATATCCAAACATCCAAACATTGACATTTATAATGTTTTTAATTATAATAATATTAGTAGGATATGATAGCCTATAGCATTCAGGGAGAACGTACATATCTCACGGAAAAATATTTTTTTATTTAAATCGGTCTCGTAGTTACTGAGATTAGCGCGTTCAAAGAAATACACTCTTCAGCGTTATAATATCAGTACAGAAAACTAGGGGTTTGATATTTAACCTTTTAAGTATTGTTTAGGGTTGAAACTGGGGATTCATTCAGGAAAAAGTCTTTCAGAGGTTGAAGTCTTTGCAAAGTCCGCGTGAAGTACCTTTGCCAGTCATTCTACCGCCATACAGTAACGTGCAAAGTTCAAGTCTTCCGATTTAATGGTCAATGATTCTGAAAACATTATGTTTACAGAGACATTACAGGGTAAATACCATCTTAAGCAATTTAAACTCCTACCGTTTTAACCAATTTAATCCAGATAAGTACATTTTTATAGGATGAGTGGCAATGAGCATACGGTCAGCCTGATGATAAGAAGTTACATTCAGACTTTGTACGACTAACAAACATACCAACACCCAACTTTATACTATACCAGCTGAACTTCGTAGTTTTACCCGCATAGTTCCAGTTAGGTATCGTTATTTTATTAGAAAAGAAATAAAACAACGGTAACGTAAACTACGCGAGCGAAATCGCGAAACGCTGCTAGTTGCCTACGAAATATAGGTAACTAGCTGAACGCGCGTGCGTTACTACGCCATCTATCGAAAACGGGTCGTACCAATTCAAATTTTGAACAAATTCGGTTACTTTAGGTTCTAATGACGCAACCTTTAACATATGACATAATGACATTATGCTGTCACGCAACGAAAGCTCTCAAAAAGCAATATTTTTTCCCGTTTTTGTTACATTTTCCAGTCATGCTCCGCTCCTGTTGATAATAGCGTAATGTTAAATAGCCTATAGCCTTCCTCGATAAATGGACTATCCTACAAAGAAAGAATCTTTCAATTCGGACCAGTAGTTCCAGAGATCCTTGCGTTCAAACAAACAAACAAACAAACAAACAAACAAACATACAAACAAACAAACTCTTCAGCTTTATAATATTAAGTATAGATATAACAATATACTGAAGAAATTATCTGATCTGAACAGACTGAAGAAATTAAATGATCTGAATCCAAAAGCGCACCATAAACACGAAATTGTATTTCCTAAGTGCAGACTTCAGAAAACAAATAACTCTTTCAAATGTAATGTGGTATTCGCTTCTATAATGCAATCCCTGCACAAGTCGAAGGTCTCAATGAAACCAAATTTAAAAATGAAATAAAAAGCTACCTATTGAGCAAGGCATATTATAATATAGACGACTTTGCTAAAGATAGTAACGTATGGAAGAGAAATGTTTCGAAACTAGAATCTTGTAATAAGGTAAAATAATAGATTTACAAAACTTTTGATGTAACATCGTTTGTACTAATGTAGTACCTATCTGTATACTGTATGTATTAATTATTCGTTATTTAGTCTTTGACAGCTGCATTTGATTGACGAGGCTCCTTTACAGCCGCTTTATTAATTTTGAGATTGTTATTTTATCTTATTATGTACACAGATTCTTTGCCTTTTTGTTAATGACGTTACCAAGTGTTCTTATGAATTATTTATGGTTCGAATAAATGAATTGAATTGACATAAGAAATAATGTAACATATGAAATATAATCTCCACAGTAAGCAATAACTTATTTAATCATAAACTTCATGTTATTTCTAAAGGTTTACGATAAAATTCTGAATAATATTCATCAAATTACAACTTCACGAACGGCGACGATGGCCCCGTCAATTAGATTCAAAACATTCTTTTTAGGGATTCTAAAAATGGTCGTAACATAAACTTTTTCAATTTTCACCTGCATTTATAGTCGCGTAAAGTGAGAAAGAGCGTCGGGTAAATATATCTGAAAGGTTGACGACGTCTGGCAGTACTGGAGACTGCAGTACCTAAAGTGTATACAGGGTTCCACCTACAAATATAGATTACAAGGGTCGTGATCTTCGTTCTAGTTCTACTCATTATTAAGTACAAGTTTTACTATGAATCCAAATTTAAAATCGCGAAGAAAATTATCAAAAGTTCCGCACAGTTTTTCTCACCATCATTTAGTGCGCTTTAAGCTCATTATTGTATGAAACAGCTAGTTGTCACCGATTTCAGATATAAGTCTCTAATCATTTGTATGGCATTGTATGTATAATGTATATCTTGAGTTTACTTTTTATTTAGCTGTTACATCCCGTTTCGAAAAACCAAATTTGTTTCGCGACGCTCTTGTGCAATTGAAACACCAAGCGGTTAAATCAAATCTTTAAAAAAAAAAAAAATTATGTGCTGCCGCTTAAAAACAGAAAATAATTAAATGTCATATATTTTTGGCGTTGGCGTGTTGTCAAAACGGCCGCAAGGCCGAAAAAAGTACAAAATAATGACCATATTGTTAGTGAAATAAAAAGCATCAATTAAAGTGGGAACAATATTGTGCGTGAACAAGAACTTACATCTGATTAGTAAGATTTAAGGTACTGTTGTTCTTGTCAATATGATCCTCCCGGCACAAATGTAGCAACTTGATAAGGCGTGCTCGGTATAAAATGCATGTAAACACCTCCTTTGCGGAACGCTTGGGACAGCGTCGCCGGTTGGCTCTTTAAGTGGACGTCTCACGAATGGCATTGTCGAAGGAAACGGTGGCTATTTTTATTGAAAAATATTATGAAATGGTACTATATATAATTGAAATAGGTACATGCTAACAACGGAAAGATAGCTCGATAGACAGTTTTGTAGTGGGGACTCTTTGTAGAGTCCACAAGTTATTGCCACCCATCAGTAATTAGCAAACGTAAGTATTTCCATCTAGAGAATGTATTTTTTCTGCATTGCAGCATACTCATCACCCGGAGGTATAAGAAAATAGTGTATTTCTTTGTCCTGTACTTTCTCAGAAAACATTGCCCTTCAAAGTGGAATACTTTTTGTTAACAATACTTTTTTTGATAGACTATACTGTGAAATAACAAATAGTATTTTATCGCGGTAAAAAATATGGAAATCGGAACTATGCGGGTACAACTGCGGGCTGTTAGGCGATATTAGTATTATTTAAACTTACGCTACTTATCACAAAATGATGGCGTCATAGTTTTTTTGTTTAACATTGAAAATCACAGCTTAACGAACCAGTGAAGTAAAAGTTAGCATCTCGAAGTTTAGAACTCAAGCAGCCAGACGGGACGCGCAGTATTCAATCGCATAAGAGGCCGTCTGCTAAACTTCAGTTTGCATCAAACTAACTACGGTGCGATGGGCTAGCAATCATTCTAATGGTTCCATTTAGGCGGATGTATTCAGAACGTAGTGGAACAGGACATACGGGGTAACACAGTACCACTATATCAAAGGCCGTTCACAGTTCCATTTCACAAACTAAGTAGCCCTAGGTCTGAGTGGAAATCAGAAGCAGCAACAATATAGAGAAATGTTTATTCATCATTCGAAGCGAACGATCACCTGATTATTTATACTTACATTTTCTTCCGTTTTTTTATTGGTGACTAGCGGCTCTGATTATCATAGGTCTATAGGTAATCATAGGTTCTACATTACCATTGAGTAACATAGGTTATTCAAGGTTAATGTAGAATTTTATTGGTGAAAGAATTATTCAAATCGGTTAAGTAGTTTTTGTGTTTATTCAAAAGTATTACCAAAGAAAAATGTTTGCTTTTTATAAAATTAATAAAGGGTACCTGGGTGACCGCGCTTTACTCGGTTTAAATACTAAATATACTCCAAGTAATAGATTTTCTTAAAAAAAAAGAAAACTTGAAAAAAAGAGAAGCCGTCTGGATTCGAACTTTCGAACCCGGAGCCACTAATTCGTGACCGCCCATGACCGCCCGACTTCCCATCTGAGCTGTTATGCTGTCGCGCCACGCAGCGAAATTTACCTTCGGATTCTAATGTCTAATGTGACAGTTTTTCATTGTCTAAAAACGCGCATAATGTGTTTTTTAAAAATGTAACTTAGATCGATATATCGTCCCCGACACCCTCTGCATACATAATTTCATCAAAATCGTTCGAGCCGTTTCCGAGATTCAGATTATATTTATATATATACTTATATACAAGAATTGCTCGTTTACAGGTATAAGATAAGATAAGATACAACACAACTTGAATCTAAAATGATCATTTATTTACGTAGGTACACATTACGAACATTACAAAGAGTTTCAGTAGTGCTGAACCGTCTTAAAATTGGTACCTCGTTAAAAATATAAATATGTAGGTATACAAAAAGGAAGAAAACATTTCGCCCTTTATAATCCTGTACACCTCCCTGTCTTAGGTCAAGTTACAGACTGAATTAGTTCTTTTCAAACAACCTCCATCATTGAATTGAAATGTCCAGACAGACGGTTCTACATTACCTATTAGTATATTTATAGCTATTTCAGTTTTACAGCAGAAGATAGATTTTTTTAGAAGATATCTGTCTGCTTTTTTCTACAGAAGAGTTTGTATGGATGATATTCAAGTTTAAGGCTGAGGTCAAACAAGTATTTTTCGAGTTTTTTGTTTAATTATTTACAAACAAACAATCATATCTTTCCTACTTATAACATTAGTGTAGATTTAACTTTTCAAGGCTTATCATTACTACCATCTACAGCATTTCTTTTCATAAATATCTCTCTTGCTATACCATCAGCTGTGCTCCTGTGGCAATTGAGTCCTACTTTCGATTGTATGGTATGGTGTGGTAAAGTATCTTCGAAGAATCCATTTATTTCATCCTAACTATTTCATGTCCATTAATATTGGTAGCAGCCTAATCAGCCCACTAAATGTTCCCACTGCTGGGACTCGGGGCATTCTCTCGCAAGGAGAGAGTCAAGGCCAAAATCCACCACTATGGCCCAGTGCAGGTTGGTGGATGACATATGACTTCGAAAGATTCTACTAGGTACATGTCGGTTTCCTCACGATGTTCTCCTTCTCCGTTTTTAAATTAGCGGCATTACGCACATGACTTTAAAAAAAAAAAAGATAAATTAGGGTTGCTCCCCATACTGAGAACTGAAACTAAAATTTCTTTTTTCATCAAACCTACACGTGTCTATCGATAGGTCTTCAAAAATGATGTTGAGGTTTCTAATATAATTTTTGTCTACACTGAATAATTTGCGCGAGAGACACTTCCAAAGTGGTAAAATGTGTCCCCCCCCCTCTAACTTCTAAAGTAAGAGAGTCAAAAAAAATAAAAATATATGATACATTACATAGTACATATATATGAGTACATAATACGTCATAAATACACTATTATTAAAACTTCGATCAAAGTTACAACGAACTACGTGTACTATGTATATTATGTTACTTGCTGCAACGGAACTCTTCACGGGCGAGTCCAACTCGCACTTAGACACTTTATTTTTTATTTTTGTACAAATCTTAATGCGGTTCGCAGAATACATCTACTTACCAAGTTTTAATAGTGTAGTTCTCATAGTTTCGGCAAAAAGTGGCTGTGACATACGGACGGACAGACAGACACGACGAATCTATAAGGGCTCCGTTTTTACGTTTTACGGAACCCTAAAAAGACTATAATTGATCAGTTATCGAGCGGGATGAAAAATTATTAAATTACTAAAATGGCTATTAAAAAATAGGGGTTGGTGATAAAAAAATAAAAATTAAGGGTTGTATGTATTTTTTAACGCCACGTTATAAAAAAAAAAAACAAAATTTTTTGTCCCAAAATTAAAAAAAACATATTTTGGGGTGAACAACACTTGTCACTTAGGGGTATGAAAAATAGCTAGTAGCCGATTCTCAGACCTACTGAATATGCATATAAAATTTGGTTAGAATCAGTAAAGCCGTTTCGGAGGAGCAAGGAAACAAACACTGTGACACGAGAATTTTATATATAAGATTGTATGTATTTTTTAACGCCACGTTATAAAAAAATAAAAACAAAAAATTTTGTCCGAAAATTAAAAAAATATAT
Organism: Ectropis crepuscularia; assembly: GCA_963693475.1. Taxonomy (NCBI): domain Eukaryota; kingdom Metazoa; phylum Arthropoda; class Insecta; order Lepidoptera; family Geometridae; genus Ectropis; species Ectropis crepuscularia. The sequence continues at coordinate 21,999,361 of OY856342.1, forward strand.
TTTGGGTTGAACAACACTTGTCACTTAGGGGTATGAAAAATAAGTAGTAGCCGATTCTCAGACCTACTGAATATGCATATAAAATTTGGTTAGAATCAGTAAAGCCGTTTCGGAGGAGTAAGGAAACAAACACTGTGACACGAGAATTTTATGTATAAGACGAGAATTTTATATCTAAGATTATATCAGCTATCTGTCTGCCATTATACAAGCTTTGCTAAGTTTGGGTCAGATGGGGTTGTGTGTGAATTGTCCACCAATATTTATTTATTTATACAAATATACAAGAATTGCTCGTTTAAAAGTATAAGATAAAAGCATATCTTAACACTCCTGTCCCGAGTAGCATGACATTTCAGTCCACGTATTCGATGTTACCAATACGACGACTACCGCATTCTGTAGATAGGCCGTATTTTTTATCACTTACTCTATACAAAAATAAAATTAAATACCTATTATTACTCAACATACCTACCTAGCCACTTCAAAAACAACGTAAAATGTAAGTATGTACCTTGTTAATTATCACGTCATGATCTAGTTAAAGATAATAGCGATCCTATTTTTCAAACAATATTGTTTTAATCTCTTTTAAAATTAGCACAGTGGTTCTCAATTTGTTACATGAACCATTTTGTAAATCTTTATTTTTATTTGGAACATAACATTATTTTAGTATAATTCTGCCGATAGTAATAATTTTCCTTTTTTTTTCCTTGGTATTTGAACATTTAGTGCCTACCGTTTTATTTCGAACATTTACTCAAGGTTCAATCGAGGTGAAACACTTGTGTATTTTTTTATGTAGAGTCAAATCGTTACATATTTTTTTTACTTTTGAGACTCATAAGGGTGGATGCTATCTAGGTGTCTTCAAATCGATAGTGTATCGGTTTCTTCTAGGTCAGCGTGCTCCATCTTTTACAATATCTATTCCGAGAGCTGGCAGCAATTTTTGGGTAAGTATTTGAGGCAAGCTGAAAACTTGTCACCTTATTTTGTAGAGGAAATACATTTACGCATGACTGCCACGCAATCTACATAAATTATTATTTAATTACCTCGACGTTTGGGAAGCGTAACAACCACCGTTGTCGCTAGACCACTAAATATAGCAGAAGTATAAGGTTTACATTATCTACCTATTCAAATTGCGAAAGCTTAAAAACTTGGCTGAACTCAAATCATACCGTACCGCAGTAGACGGACGATACTAATACAGAGCTGCCATTATTCTAAAATATAATAATTACGACATGCCTAAAAAAGCTTGTGTCAAAATTAAAGATTGCGCAAAAGTGAAAAAAAAAGATTATAACAGAGACGTCAATATAGATAAAATAATTGGAAATTAAATAATTATATTTATAGGTACCCGAAAGTTCAACTTGCGATTTCGGCTCATTATCTGAAGAAAAAAATATTGGAAAATACTTAAAGAAACTGGAATCAATTTATTGAGTACCGAGTCGTTACGTCGCGATGATACAAAATGTCAAAACAAGCCTATTATTTCACGACTATACCTTATAATAAACGTAGTAATAGGTTTATACTTTATCGACTGTGCTGTAAAAGTTGAGAACCGCTGGGTGTCTAGAGTTTGATTGATAGGGTCAAGGTAAAACTACGATAATTTGAAGAGGTTAACCGTACGAAGGGCGTGTCTGAACTTAAGTTGTCTGAATCGAACACACATACCCATTCATTAAAGTTAACAAGAACCTAACATGTATCGTAAGAAATACTTATTTTACATATTAGGTATCATGAGTAACCAATAATCATAAAAAAATACTTGTTTTATCAATAAGAAAACATAATTTTCGATCGACTTACATAATTGGTAAAAAACTTCAAGTTTTTTTTATGTATGTTTTGGTTTATTTTTTATTAAATCTACGTTACTGAAAGGATTGCGTTCTACTCGTCATTTTGGACCTTTACTGTGGAAAATCTGAAATCATGTAAAATCTAAAACTAAAGTTTTAAGAGTTTTTTGTGAGTTCTAATTGCAAGGAAATGAGTTATTAAGGGTAATAACTTAATTTTAAACATAAAACCGGTCATTCTCCGGTGAGCAGTTTTTTTCGTGTCTGGGCTTGCATAATCCGTCACATTATGAAATATTGAATCGTATGTTTTTTTGTATGTTAGTTAAGTTCAGTATCTAATTGTTAACAAAATCAATTCAATGTCAAAGAACATCCGTTTTTACAATCGTGAGGCCGTTGATTCGAATCCCGCTTGTACCTTTGAGTATTGGACAATCTTATCATCGCTTCTGGCTATAACGGTTAAAAGAAAACGTCTTGAGGGAAACAGCGGCTTATTCCAAGAGAGGCATTGCTTGAGAATAATGCGTCAATTTCTAACCTGCACTTACAGCATGGTGGGTTATGGTGTCAATTCTCTCCTTGTGAGACAAGGCCCCGAGTCTCAGCAGTGAAAACATAAATTGGATTGCTTATTATATTTATATTTAAAAACGAAACTGCAGCAAATAAACATGGAGTAAATTGACATAAAACAAGGAATACCTAAAATTTTCGATTAGGTAAGTATAATGTTAGAAACTAATGCATTTATAGATTACTGAAATAGAAAGTTTCACAAATGCCTGGCCACACTGTAGAGCTCACAGACACTTAACTCAGCCTGCACATTAGAATCTAGCAATTACATTCTAGAAGTTGTTGTTATTACTAGTATTATTGCGGCTGCAACTCGTAATGGTCGTCTTATTGCATTCATTGTATGCGATAGAGTGTGGATTATTTCCGTTTTTGCCGGATATTTCAATGTAAACTATATGCAACGTAGACATGACTTCATAGAAAATATGGTTGATTAAAAATCGTAAGAGAAGTAAATGAATACTTAGCTAACAATCACTGAACAATTTGCTCGGCTCAAAGACCCAAAGTGGATCCTAGGTGCTGACACCAAAGGACGCCACTTTTTTTTGTTTTGTACTGTTTTCTGTAAGTACCTACCTACCACCTAGCGAATTCACGGTTATTATGGAACTTGTGATGCACGACTGTGTAAACTATGTTCCGAAGTGAAGGAAAAAGATAAATTATGTGGAGAAGAGCGCTATGTAGTAGGCAATAGGCAGTTATTTGGATTCTTCACGCTTAAACCGTAAACAGTTGCGTTGCACTGTGCTATTATGGGCAGGCAAATTTCTATCGTCAAGACAGTCGTATTGTTTCTACCAGGAGCACTTCTAGGTCGTCTCGTCACTCAATTTTGTAAAACTAGAAAATACTACTAGAAAATGTATATTTTGATCAGCATAAGTAGCCCATCGAAATGTCCCACTGGTTGAACTCTAATTATATAAGGAGAGAGTGAAGCAGACCTAACGATAATGAATCGCACGTTTTAACCATTACGCCACGGCCACGCTAGCTAGCTTATATAGCTTCATAAAAAAAATTAAGTACTGTAAAATAATTGGCCGGATACCTTCCGGCCACTTTAAGAACACCTGTTCCATTTCTAACCTATGAGCTTTATGCTAGTTTGAGGCAACTGTGACACGGTACCATTTTGATAATTACATTTTCATTGTTATGAGAACAAGTTTTTGATTGTACTTAATGTTTAGAAATAGTTGTTGTTAAAATCTGGCCATGAGAAATGGACTTGTGCGTTGTCAAAAGTGTCTTATGTGTCTACTACTTATTAGCCTACAATAAGCTACACCACAATGTGTAGCTTATTGCCTACAATAAGCTACCTACAACTAGCCTGCCTGCCTGATATATTTAATCGAGTAAATTTTTTTTTACTATTTTTATAATAAGCTACACATTGTGTAAGAGGATATGGTAGAGCTTATAGATCATTTTTTTCATCAAAGCCTAAAAAGCTTATTATAGGTATGTTTATTCCCACTGCTAGGGCTCAAGGCCTTGACTCACAAGAGTTGATTCAGGATCATGGCTTGGCCGCTAATACACGTCCAGTCGTCCTTGAAAGATGTCATTCTGGGAAAGTACCGTTCCTTCACTGTTAAAACCTTCTTAAACCACTGTTAAAAATACTAAAATGCAGATATTCTGGACATCAAATAATACAGACCAAAATTAGTACTAAACAAAATTGGCGGGGTAAAACACATGGGATGCAGTGGAGTAGCGTAAAATATTATTATTGACCTTTTAACTTATATATACGTTATCCGTACATCAAAGTTTAGAGGAATGAGAAAAGAAAAATATCCATATAGTTCGATAATATCAGTAATGTCGTTTATTAACTTCGTAGGTACTGGAAAACTATTCCTGAATATTAGTCAAACTTATATCAGCATGGATCTCAAACTACATTAAACTAATAGCCAGACGACAGAAAAGCCGTAAAATGAGTTATTAACTTAGTGCCAGATGCGTCCAAACACTGTCTGGGATCGGCTATGGGCTTTATGTAGGTATAAAATAATTATATTATGGAATAAATTTGCTAAATTGATGCACTAAAATTTGTCTAATATTAGAGGGTTTGAAATACATAATAATATAATATTAGGTAGGGACCTACATAAATTTCAAATATTTGTAGCAGTGCTGTAGCACTTAACAAAAATAATGATAATTAAGCTTTTTAGTTTAGTGCCTGCCGATAGAAGTGAAAAATGATAACATGGAATTTTAGTATTAAACACCAATAATGTTGCACAATACGTCACCAGTATTGCTATTATACATGTAGCGAAATAACAATATTTCACTCATCAAAAAGTCGTCTAAGGCAAAGTCAAGGTTAAACCCCAAAGTCACATACTACGCTGACGACACCGTCGACGCCATCGGTCGATTCGTGCGGCGAGCGTTGGCTGCATCACCGAATACCATCCGAGAGTTTCAACCTACAGGGTAGCGATTCTGAAACCATTCGGTTGCATCCGACACGGAATCTCATCTCTCGGTCTTTATCATGCTAAACAGATAAGACAAAGACCGAGAGATGAGATTCCGTGTCGGATGCAACCGAATGGTTTCAGAATCGCTACCCAGGTGGCCACCAGGGACAGAAATGCGGCCGTAGTGGAGGCTCTGGGCCGGGAGGAGGCGGCTTAGGCAAATGGCAATTAGGCACAGACGATGTCGAGTCGATTACTAGCGGAATCCCAACCGGTTGTAATCGGCTCTACAGACGAGGACTAGAAATGTACCCAACTCCTTATTTTCCTTATCTTCTCCTAATTCAAGCAATGTGTAAAATAAAGAGAATAGTATTGACAAAGATCACGGATCCCGGAGTCTGTGGATTGTACTTTAAATAATAAAAAAAACAACCCAAATTGTTTAGTGGGTAGGCTGTCGTCATTCAGTGGTTTTTAGAGTCACACATTCATAACCACTGACTCCCTTCTAAGGCTGGTATCCGTGTATGGTATATCTGTATGTATCCCAGGGCCAAACAAACATGTAAATAATATGTTTCTAATTGAGGCGTAAATGAGAATAAGGCTATAAGTAATAGATTCTTCACGTCTTTTGACGTATTGCTTGAAATCCACGAAATTTACTTCGGCGTATATTTATTAATATTGATTTAGGTAAGAGTTTTTTATTTGCACTTTGGTAATCAGATTAATTTGAAAGACCATAATAACTGGAATCGCTTGTACTACCGCCTTTAAAAACTTTCCTATAGGTACTCTAAATCAGTTTTCGCGTCTGCTTGAGTTCTTTGGAACGAATCATTCATCGATTTTTAATTTTCTAAACCGTCAAATAACATTAGTGATGAAACATTACTTATATTTTTTAAATACGTCTTAATTTTAGTTCTAAAACTGTAACGTGTCTTATATCGTGCTATCAAATAGGACCCCGTATCCAATGCAAAATACTTACTGCTAATGACATAAAATATAATTAATAGTGTGAAAACCCTCAGTGGGTTTATAAATAATTTTAATCTTGAAAATATTTTCTTTGCAAAGTACTTTCAGACACAATAATGGCATCTCCGACTATAACAAACTATGTTTCCAAATAAAAATATTTCCCCCTATAGCGTAATAACCACTATTATTATAAATAGCAACACTAGCAATCTCGGCTGCGGATCGTCTCGAGCTGTTATTTACTGGCAACACTGGTATCATTAGCGGTAGTTGCCGCACCATCTGTATCTTATGCTTTTTGAGAATATACTGCACGTATCTTAGGCGTCTGCAGTTGTGTTAAGAACAAATTACACACCATCCTCTATGCTTTAAGCATTAGTGAATGTAGTCGTATCTCATAAACATTTACAAAGTACCAACACGGTAATAAACATTTTAGACTAAAAACTGAACGATACAGACATTTTCGCACACACGTTAAACGCACTGAAATGGATAAAATTGTGCTGAAACGAAGAATTTATTTTTAACCGACTTCAAAAAACGAGGAAGTTCTCAATTCGGTTCTACTTGTGTTTTGTTATGTGTGTTATTACGCGAGACGCGAGAGCTCCGTTAAAGGCCGGGTCACACAGAGGCGATAGCGATTCGATAGCGATAGCGATTCGATAGAGATAGCGATCCGATAGCGATAGCGATCCGATACCGAGTATGGGATCGCGCCCGTTTGCTGTATGTCAGGTTGCATACAAATTCGAACATTACAAAAATTATCGTCTCGCTAACGGATCGCTATCGCTATCGGATCGCCTCTGTGTGACCCGGCTTTAATTGTTGACGTGTAAATTGTACATTTATGAATGAAGTACTTGACTTTGAATTGATTTTGTAGATTATTTTTTTGTTTGGCTGAAAATACTACGTTTCTAGTGCAAGCATATTTAAGCAGTCCACTAAATGTTCCCACAGCTGGGACTTAGGGTCTTCTCTCTCAAGTACACAATCAACGCCATAATCCACCACGCTGGCCCAGTACGGGTTTCTCGATAACATATGGTTTGGAAACAGTCTAGATACATGTCGGTTTCTACACGATGTTTTCCTTCACCGTTTTAAGTTAGCGGCATTAGGTACATGACTTCGAAAAGACAGTTGTGCGCGCGGGATTTGAACCCGGGGCTAAGAATAGATAATATAGATAGAACGGACACTCCCCACCCCCCGCCAATTTCAAGCTTCCTCCCCCTCAAGAACGCGAGAAGAACTCAACGAAGGGTTGTATCGGACGATAATTTTCTATGAGAATACGACCATGATGCTGTATTATTTACCAAAATGGTACCAAATTTTTCGTCTGTTATACGAAAAAAGAATAAGAGATTTTTAATTTGCCCGGGGCTCGGGATCGGTAGTCGCCGTTCTCCCGACTAGACCAGCCGCAGACATAACTTCAGTTTCGTAATAAAACATAGGTTACTTTTTTTTCAAAGAAGTAGCAACCAAATACGCCAGGTAATAAGTATGGTGGGGTTCGGTTAGTACCTACATGAGCCAATTATTATTGTCATAACTTTGATAAGACTGTCGAACTCACGTCACGTATTCGTCATTAATTACAACTGAAGCCATTACACTCGTAAGTCGGGTTTATTACAGTTTTTTTTTCTTTGGGGGATGAAACTTCGCCGTCTAGCGCAAATCTATACTAATAAGGTAATTTAGCGTTAAGCTGATGAGTTTGGTTTGTTTGTTTATACGCACTAATCTCAGAAACTACAAGCTGTAACAAATTCTTCAACAGTAGTTCGCGTTCAAACAAATAAACTCTTCAACTTTGTAATATTAAGTAAGTTTAAAATAGATTAAGACAGGTACCTACCATAATAAAAATGTAGATCTGTCGGATTCAAGCCGTGAAGCTGGTAAAGAAGAAAATACCGGCCAAGGTCGAATTGACCTCGCGCACGAAGAGTTCCGTACCTACACATTTATTATCTATAGCTATAGAAATCCCTTAACCCTTAACCACCTGATATACGTCTCACAGACGCAAGTAAATTAAAATCGGTTATATTTTGGCGTGCAAAGCACTTATCAACTTGTGCGTCTCTGTACCTTTTCGCCGCGTCCCTCAGTGCCGCGCACGCACTCGTCGTGATCAAAAGTGCGCGCGTTTGTCATTGATGATTAAAAAACTGTTGTTGTCCGTCTGTGAGACGGTTGGTAGGTGGTTGCGTGACTTTTTTGATATTAGTTTTTTTTGTGTTTCACTTTAAAATGGCTTCTAGTGATAGTCTTATTGAACGTTGGTTAAAGCATGATCTTTCTGACGATAAAAACCTACCAAATGATGAAGGTAGCGACGTCGACGTGGATATTGGGATACAGCACGCATTGGGGGATAATTATGAATCGAATCGTGAAGGCAAAGAATCTAACTTTGAATAGAATCATGGCATTATTGTATCGCAACCTCAAATTTTACCTGCATAACAAGAATTTTTGTCTGAAGATGAAGAGCCTTTCGAGACCTCGAAAATTTAAACTTCAGTAAGAATCATTTTGGGTGGTATTCTGCTCCTCCATCATTACGCTTGAGAACATTACAGCGTAATATAGTTGAAGAAAGCCCAAGGACAATAGGTTAAGAGCAAGTTCAAATCCACAAAGAGACTAGCTGAACAGCTCACCAGACCGCATATGGAGCGTCAAGAAAACAACGTGAAGATTCAACGTGACATTCGAATAGCACTTCGGCGCATCCCTCACTGCAGCAATGACTAAACCCCACCAGCAGGTGGAAGCAGTTTCGAAGAGAGATTGCCTTATGGGAAAACTGCTCAACTTGTGACCCTAAAAAGAAATGTAAGTAATACATGTGTTTTGAGTGTAAAAAGCCAATTTGTATAGAACGCTCCCACAAAATGTTCCTTCATTGTCTGGAAAATCTGTAAGACCTGCCCTGCAATTTTGGATAAGATGTGATTGTAATGAGAAAAAGTTGATTTTACATGTCTTGTTGATTATTATATTTTTATAAACAGAAAGAAAAAAAATCGATTTCATGTGATATTTCGTATAGATCTCGTTTTTTGAATTACAATATTTTTAAGCTAAAGTTAGGAGTAGTTTTTAACAACTTAAGATTTTAAGAAAATGTATTGTGTTTTCTGTGCCTTGTTTGCTTTAATAAATATTTTGATAGCTTTTAATTAAAAACCAAACTTTTCACCATTGGATTTTACAAACAACGCACTTTTCAGTCGCCCGTCTCGGAGACGTATGGTAGGTGGTTATGTGACAAGATTAGGTGGTAGGTGGTTAAGGGTATACCTATTTGTTTTATTTTTTAATTATATGTATATTCTTAAAACGAATGTATGAGATTAACTATATACCTATAATATGAATATTTCAAGCATCTACCTACTTGTTGTTGCTAACATGAGTAAAAAGAGCTAAAACATATCGTTTGATGTATGGGAGACCCCTTAAATATGTATTTAATTCTGTTTTTTAGTACTTGTTCTTATAGTGGCCACAGAAATACAATCAACTGTCTAAGTGTCTAACACTGTTACGGTTAACACTTAGGTACATTATACAGCATGGTAACAGACGGACAGACAGACAGATGGACGGGCATCATAGTCTAAGTAATGGGCTCTTTTTTTAATTTTGGTCACAGAACCCTAAAAAGAAAAATATATTTTTTTTTAAATCTTTTTAGGGTATTTCTTTAAACCTTAATTTGTAAAAAGCAAGAACGAAAAGTAAGCGAGTATGAGAGTTGCGTTAATAGCTCCGCTGACGACGGAGTGACGGTTGCTATTAGTTTTACGTCTCACGCTTAAGGTTTATTAGAAGATGTTATTCGCCAGGTTATTTCACACATGGCCAAGTCTAGACGCTGGAAATGTCTTTGTATTAAGAAAATACTCGGATACGACGTGGGAGTCGTAAAAAAGCTGATGAGGTAGAGAAAAAGTGGAATTGATTTTCTATTGCTGTTATTTAAATTCGTTTTATTAATTAGGTACCAACTTTTTTTTTTTTTTATAGCATAGAGTGACGAGACGTGCAGGTCATGTGCCTGATGGTAAGCAACATGCCTGCCACATAACAGCACAGTAACACGCAGCTATTGGAACATGATAGTCCAAATCATAACCTAGCACTGCACTGCGCTCGTCACCCAGAGATCTAAGATATTATGTCTCTAAGCCCTGTAATTTCTCTGGAATAATTGCCCTTCAAACCGGAACACAGTACTGTTTGCACATTACTGCTTGGCGGTAGAATATTTGGCAAAGGTGTGTTACTTCCCTAGGCGGACTCTGCTAAGAGTCCTACCTACTTGTTCTATTTAGTTAGAATACATTGAAGTCTTTAGTTTCATCAAAGTTAGAATATTAATGTTTTTGCTGTTGAAGCCTTGGTGGCCACCGATATAAATCATGGATGTGCCCTTCCAAACTTCAGGCGCACGAAATTATGCCATCGTTGGGAAGAGTAAGCTCACTCTTTCTGTTCTAGTCGGTTGCAAGAAGCGGTGAAAACGTCCGGCAACGAATAATTCGTTGTTAACGACCAAAAATAGTAGAATCACAGCATACCTCGCCACTAGTGATTCTAGGGGTCAAGTAGATTGGTGGTGTGTAAAACCACTTGCGCTACACACAGAGCCGCAATTTATTACCAATTTCAAGGTACTCAGAGCACATCCAATGGTGTATATCGATGTTGGTGGCCTATTGGCCAGAAGGCTGAAACGTCTAATCTAGGATCTTAATTCTCAAGTCGTAGGTTTAACGCGTTATCCGCCAACCCGCACTGGGCCAACGTCGTGTACTATCGCCTCGACTCTTGTGAGTCAGGGTCCTAGCGATGGGTACATTTAGTGGACTATTAAGTCATTTGTATTGATATTCTAAAGTCGGCCTGAAAGCATGGATTCCAAAGGAAACCTTTGAAATAAAAAAGATCCTGATAGATTCAAAAGTTTAAGAGTAACCGGTGAAAATACCTATGTACTCAAAAAAAATGTTTGAATTCGGTATAGAAACAAAAAAAAATTATACGTTAAACCTTGTTAGTTAGTAGGCTAATTTTCCCCTTAATGTTTTCACATTACTGCTACGCGAAAGAATAGTGGAGAATAGCGTGTTGCTACCTAACAGGGATTCTGCGAAGAGTTTACCATTATAAAACTTGTTTATTTAAAGTAATCTTCATATCCTCCCTTCCCCACTCAAAACAATGCTTTTGCGAAAAACGCCGTCAATTCAAACAATGTCTCCCGTAAAAAATCTAAATTAGCCATAATTCCACCTTTATTATCAAGAATGGGGGCTGTAATTGAAAAAAGACCTGCCGGTTCTCATTTTACTAACAATCCTGTAATAAAAGAACTTTAACAACGAACAATAACCAATTTTGAAAAGAAAACACGGCTCCTGAATATCGCCCATTGACATAAATAAATCATTATTTTTTCCCTTCGTGTGGCTTTAAGCGATATAGTCGAATTTCAGAAGCGAAATTTCATTGTAAGACGCAACAAAAGAAAAAGTCTACTATATTTGCCTGGAGCTTTGCAAAATTAATTTGATACCTTTATCTGGAATTCGGATGTTTTGTTCGGTTTTTTGGAGTGTTTTCATTCACTGTATTAAGAGAGATCGGATAATATGGTCACTTGATTAAACTAATGGTATAATATCCAAGTAATTTGTTTTCAAAATAGTACCTATGCCGAGATGTGCGCTTGACAATAAGCGCCACATCTGCCCAGAACAGTTTGAATAGGAAGAGTCAGGTAAATGCAAATATTAAACAATAAAATTACGGCCCAATACAGCGCTCGTTACTCAGTATTATGCTCTAAGTACTTATGTGCGTAAGTATAGATAGTTTTTTTTATAGTAGGTATAGAGAGACGAGACGTGCAGGAGTTGCAGGACGTGTGTCTGATGGTAAGCAACATGCCTGCCATATAACAGCACAGTGCTACGCAGCTATTGGAACATGAAGAGTCCAAAATACTTATCACTGCACTACGCTCGTTACCCAGAGATATAAGATGTTTTATCTCTATGCCCTGTCATTTCACTGGAAACATTGCCATTCCAACTGGAATACAGCAATGTTTGCAATAGTGCTTGGCGGTACAAAAACTGGTATGGTAAGGTGTGGAAGGTACATTCAATGTTACTAAAGTATCTCGTGAGACGAACTTCTTAACATTCCATGGATTCACCGTGCGGGTGCCGGGTCCATCGTGTGGCAGAGAGAGAGAAATCTCGAATAGACCCCAAGACTTGTGACTCGGGCGTAGGTTTAAAAGGGGCCCTTTAGTGACGTACGTCAACACTCACCTTCACTACTCGTATTTCTCTCCCTGCCCAGCCAAATCCGATATGGTCCTACTAGTGCAGCTTTAGATATTCGTTCTAGTATAGAACTTACTGCACTTCTGGACAAGCCAAGGTCTTTAAGCAGGTTATAGAGAGATTTTGCTGGTATACCTCTCGCTCCTACTTCTACAGCGTATAAATTAACTACATAGCCATTTTTAGTTAATTCGTTTTGAACGTATACTTATTTTGTTTCATCGCGTGGTTTTTTTTCTTTATGTATATTAGTTAAATGGTCGCGTGGTTCTTTAGGTATATTAGTTTCCCACGGTACGGTAAGTTCTACAAGGACTATGCGTTTCGTAGCTCTAGAAAAAAGGAAAATGTCCGGTCTGGATGACGAAACACCCACATCCTCTGGGATTTTATAGTGTTTTTCATACGTGTCCATTAAAATAGTCCAATCAGGTGCTGAACCCAGGATTGATAAGGCTTGTTGTTGGAGTTTGAAGTAGAGCCCTCTTTTACAAAGTTAATTTGTCTTTTGTTTGTCGTCAATCCCTTTTGGGCTCTAGCTACCGAAAGGCTTATGGCTTCACGAATGATTTCAAGTAATCTGTCATGGCGCTATGAGTAATGACCCCTATTAAGGAGCATCTCACCAATATATGCCTTGCTGAACATATCGCCTCACCACAACTATAGCAACATTTTTCAGAGACTTTCCCCACCTTACCAAGTTATTTTGGTCAGCAAGGGTCATTTGGAAAGCATTTAGATAAAATTGTAATAAGGCAGGAGACCAGTCATATAACAAGGTGTGCCACTTCAGAGCTAATGGGATACAAAACTCACCTATGGCTAACCACTCATTGCATTCTAATGCATTTCTGAATTCATAGCGTGCACTTTGTAACTGTTATTTTCGTCTTGTTGTAGAAAGGTTTTTACCATGTCTCGGTCTTCCCTTTTCTTTCTCGCACCCAACCCAGCTGTATTTACTTGTGCACCTGCCATAAATTGTTTATGGCATTAAAGTCTAGATTCAAGGTCCGAAGCGCTTTTGTCTTTTGGGAGAGATGCAATTAATTCGTCTTTCGACTTTCCCAAAACATGCGTTTTTGTAACTTTAGGTGTTTGTAGAGTTTGGATATTTTTTTTAGTTTCAGTCCAAAACTATTGTGATCCCTGAAGAGAGTAGAGGGATCAGCTGGATGTGCCAATCCAAACCATGACTTCAATATCTTTATGACAAAAACTCTACTTTTTTAAGTAATATTGAGAAATGTCATAGCCAATATCTAACAATCCGTGTTTTCGAAAAATACCTAGAATGTTTATAGAAACGCAGTTTATCAAATCTTCCTACGACACACGATTAAATTTCAATCCTGCATTAATTGTATGCCTACCTACGGTAAGATATTTCTTTATATTTAAATTAACTTGGAACAATCGAATGTATTTGATTAAATTATTTCGAATAGAGTTCAAGTCCAAAATTGCGTAATCGAAGCATTAGAAAACAATACTTGTATTTGATTTTGGTTTAGCACGTTGCACATCTATATAAAGGCCGAAAAAAAATAGTCCTAAGTAGTGATTAATTAAACTGAGAGAACGAAACAGGTCAAAATGATCGGAGAACAAAACATTACCAGTATACATCGAGAAACTGACTCAGTCACTGAAAATGAAAAAGGTTTAATGGAGAAAAAACCAGCAACGTATACAAGCAAAGATCTCATAGGTACAGACGAAAATTACACACATGAAATTGTATGGAAGAATGCTATTGGATTCCTCATCTTACATTTACTAGGGAGTTATGGATTAATTTTACTGCTCACGGGAACTTACAAGATTTCTACTTTAATTTGGGGTAAGTACCAAATTTACAAACCATGTAGGTATTATACTATAAAGCCGTACTTGCATATTACAGACCATAATAGGGATGTTAACACCAATCACAAATTAATGTTTACTGTTAATGTTTTGATAGTTTGTATTAATAGGATATCGAAAATCAATTTTTTTTTAATAATATTATGTGGTAAATTTATAATATTATGTTTATGTGTCTCGCGATGCACTTCCGTCAGACCTTATTTCAAAGAGCTTGGCATACTTACGTTACCTGTTATGTTGATCTACCAAGTGGCTGTATATTTATGTCAGAAATAATTTGGACTCATACAACACGCGAGGAGAGAGCCATTCTTGCAATATACGCAACGCCGACAAGCTGGATGCTATACCACACTCTCTCACGAAGTCACGGAAGCTGAGTCACATTATGGGACCGGAAGTATATAACACTCTTCCTAAAATAACCTTATGGGGCTGATTTAACATCAGCCCCAAGTCTCGGTAGTTTCAGAAACAGGTTAAAATGCTAGCTTATCGGTCAAACATTTTATAGTTACAGCGAGTTTTTAGAGAGTGATGGTAAAGTTATGATCAAATGGTAAAAAAATGTGATTGTTCATTACAATAACTGTAACAAATAAATATATTTGTATAGTTTGACACTTATCTGTACGGTAATTGTTATCGTACGGTGAAATGTTAATTTTAAACTTTGATACGATTTGATAATGTATACTATTTGCATGCTTTACCTTTCTTTTTTTTATTTCTTTGATATTTGACGTGTAAAGTGTACATTAATGAATAAAGAACTTTGACTTTCACTTAAATAAATGATTTGAATGCTATATTTTTAATCTGTCTTTTATTGGTGTTTTTAGTCACGTGAGACTGGAAACACCAATGCGACTTATTACGTCACTAATCCCAAACAAGCTGTCGAAGGCTGACTATACCTACTATTTATTTACTTCTCTGAATATTTTATTATAGTTTGCGATTTTAGCGATTTTGATCGTTTGTATTCAAGTAAATATAAGGAAACACATAAACTGGACAGACATACAGTTATGAATCGCGACCAATGTTTTGCGGGTAGTAACGATGACGTTACTTTACGACGGACATGAGTCCGTCGTTAGTGTTTTATCCGGAAAATTCGAAATTACTTTATAATTTATTTACTCATCGAAAATACTTTTTTTTTTTTTTAACAATTATAGGTTTACACTTGACCGCCATTTCGCCTGATGTTAAGCGACGATGCGGTCTACGATGGAGCATGCTTACCTAGAAAAAACCGATTCACTCTAGATTTGATGACACCAAGATTATAACTATCGGGAAAAACCCACTCAGGCAACTCATTCCACAGTCTAGACGTTCTTATCACAAAAGTAGAGTCAAACCTCTTCGTTCGTGTCTTTGGAACATCAAACATGAAACGATGCCGCTTCTTCGAGCTACGAGAAGTCCGATAGAAAAAAGGGCTTGGTGGTATAAGATCATGCAGATCAGTTGCACACTCTCCGAAGTGTATCCGATAAAAACCCGATAAGCTAACAATTTTCCGGCGATGTTCAAGACTTTGCAGTCTTTTTCGCACAAGAGTGTTATTGCCTATTAGCCTTTTAGCACGCCTCTCGATAGATTCCAGAGCCTCAAGCTGATACTTAGCCGATCCATCCCAAAGGTGTAAACATTACTCCATACAAGAGCAAATCTGTGCTTTATATGACAATAGCAATTGTTCAGACTTGAAGTACTTTCGCACCTTTGAGAGGACCCCTAGTTTTTTGGCAGCTAATTTAGCCTTGGACTCGATATACGAGCCAAAGTTGAGCTTAGATGTCAAGGCAACACCCAAAAGTTCAAGATGATCAGTAACCGACACGGATACACCTCGAAAAGTAGTAGTCTGTACATAGACGTATAAAAAAGTCGGACGTAGTCTCACTAAAACAAAGACTGTGTCACTAGAGTCGGCCACATTTGCACGTATGCGTTTTCAGGTTGTCACCGATAGGCTGACACGCAAACATATGCACAAGTAGCGCGTGTAATGACCCACTGATGTGTGCGTGTCAGCCTGTATGTGACAGTGCACACGTGCATATTATGTGGCCGACTCGATGGACACAGTTTTTGTTTTAGCGAGACTACGTCCGACTTTTTTTATACGTCCATGAGTCTGTAGAAATTTACTCCTTTTTGCGGAGAAAAGATACGCCTGCGTCTTTCCCTCATTAAACTTGGCCAGATTGGTTTCGCCCTATTCTGAGACTGCCTCAAGGGTCAAGTTCAAACGCTCGATCATACTATCTTTCAATACTATATTTAATATAGGTACTATATTTAAAACTAAATACTATATTTTTTAAATAAAATATTTCTTTATAGTAAACAAGCTTAAATCTTCATCAAATAATCAATTCCGCGAAATTGTTATAATCCCTAATATGTCAATACTTGAAACATTTATAAATTAACGCCTTGTTATAAAAGTTCATATTTTTAAAATATGTTATTGATAAAAACAAATATCTTTTCATCCCACCAGCTCGGAAAGAGTACTTTTGCTCCTCGATATCAGGGCGCAAAGGTCGTTTTTACCCTCTAGACCTCTAGAGGTTATAAGTAAATTTGAATTTAGAACATAGTGTGTACCTACTGAGGTTTTGAATTCAAAATATAAGTTAACCTAATTATGTCTACCTCCTTGGTGCCGAATTCATCATACATTTATTTTTAATTTGTGAAAAACTCATACTCGGAACCTCCTTGGTGTACTTTTTTTTAAATGCTTTGCGCGCAATTTTCTTTTCACGTATAAAGGATAGAGGTAAAGAATGTTATTTCAAATGGCAGAACATTTTAAAATACTGTGAATGAATCAATTGTAATCGAATTGAAGTATGCCGAGTTACCGAGTTAAATAATTAAATATTATTGAATACTAAAATAGTAACTAATAGATAATTTCATCTACTAGTGCCGTTCAAAATAATGTAGTAAATATAACATCAAATAAATAATTACTATTTTGAGAAAACATGTAGGTACAACATATGTATTTTGAAGCCTAAACTTCTTTTGGCGCGCCAAAGACAGATTTTTCGTGGACTGTCAATTTAATTCTAGCGTCACGCTTGGAAATGATAAGAAATCTTCGGGTAAACTCGGGACCATAGCCATTGGCCATCTAGAAATGCCTCAGCCTTTCCCATTGGCCATTTAAAAATGCGTCAGCATTTCTAGTCAGGCTGAAACATGCAAGAAATGGCCCTTCTCACACGTAAATCACTGTACATACTACGCTCTCGAACACACACCCACACACACTATCCCTCCCACACACACTCATCCACACGCACCCTCACCCACACACACACTCACAACCATCCACTTTTAAAACTCCATAGATATAATCAAAAGTTAATCATAATGTCTTAAATGCAAGCTCAAATTGTTTTTATCTTTATTTCATTCACAATGCATGTAATAGTCTAGCCTACCCTATTATTAAACTCAAATTAAAAAGTGATTGTTAAGAATAAAAAAAAAACTATGATTGAATATCTTTTTTTTTGTGATTTGCTAATTTGTACTTCTAATTTTTAAATATTAAATTTGTCTACCCGTAAAAATAATTAAACCAGTTAGGCTATTATTGTTTTTTGTAGTGCAATTCTTACACGAAGCGCAAAAGGGTTTTATGGAAAACAGGTTTCTGGATTTCCAAGATACAGGCTTAGCCTAGTTTGGGGTCCGCTGACAAGACCTTCTTAATTTGTTTTATGTGAAATAGTAATTGTAATGTGAATATTGTTGTAAACTTTGTGTGTGTGCAAATAAACATGATTTGATTTGATTTGATAGATGGCCATGCTAATAGCCACGCCCTCCGGATTCACACGCGTAGTTTGCAAAGTAAGCAATCAAATTCTGCGTTATAAGTTACCACTTCTATCGGCAGTGCCTATGACTGCCAATTTTTTTTCATGAATTCTGAATAAGTAGTACGTTTATTTATTTCCTTTAAAATGTACCCTGATGCAAATTTAGCGCTACTATAATTTAATGCATTTGGCGGGCATTTTTTCATGTACACATATGAAACTCTTTACCTCAATCTGTCAACTCTCCATATTTTCACGTCATATTGTTATTGTTAAAACCATGGCTAAATAAACTTAAAGTTTAAAACTTAGGTTAAAAACAGTAAAATTGAATACAAGTGAAAAACCGAAATACCATATTAATAAGTGATTCTAGCGATCAAGAAGTTTATTTGAAGCCAACAGACTTGACTGAAACTGAAAGTGTGCAAAACGTTTAGTAATTTCCTCGCTAAGGTGGGATGAAAAATTACGTGTTGCACTCGAGTGCAAAGATTTTTCACCTTGTGCCCTTTTGATTCCCTTGCTACGCTCAGGATTCTAATTTTTGAATCCCTCGCTCGTGATTAAATTTTAGAATCCTTCGCTTGCTCGGTCATCAAAATTGAGCACGCGGTTAAAAAGCCACTTTGCACTCTTGTATAACAAATAAATATTATTAGTAAACATTTCGTGTCCCGTTGTTTGTCCGCGATGTACTTCTAAGCTACTGAGCCAATTTTAATCCAATTTTGCGCACTGTGTGCAGTTTGATCAAACTTGAGAGAAAGGATAGTTCAAAGATTACGACTCTTTGGGATAGTTTATAACTTTTGCCGGCTCAGTTTGTTGTGTACCTATAAATATAATCGAGAATAGTTCTGTGGGCCTGTGATATTATATACTTCGGTACATCTATCTATATCTATACTTATATTAAAACTGTAGCGGGCCGAATTCTGTACATTGAAGATAGTTTGAAAAAAATATTTAGGGGCACTCCATAGTCGATACTGATGCCGATACTGCATTTTTTTTCTTTCATGTCTGTCTGTCTGTCCTTCTGTATAGGGAACTCTCATCACGCCGAAACTACTGATTCAATTCAAATGAAACTTGACATGATTGAAGATCATACTAAGGAGATGGTAGCTGTCTACTTTTCCCCAAATTCTGCACGGTTTTCTTACAGAAAGGGGTGAAAGTCAGAATGTGTATTTGGTTGTAACTCATGTTTGCGTTGTTCAATTTCATTAATTCTTATTTTGTTAGAAAAAACACATTTGTCATATAGTTCCATCAAAATTTAAACATTATTGGTCGTGTGGTTCGGAAATTAGGTAGAAATGAAATAATAACGTTAATAATAAGTTCGGTACATACAAACTTCTAAGTATTCTATGACACTGTAAACACCAGGGATGTAACGGAGTTCATTTTATCGGAGCCGAAGGCGGAGTCGGAGTTTTTAAATTTGATTTATCGGAGTCGGAACTGAAGTCGGAGGCATAGGCAGGATTAGAAGTGGTGGCAGGAGAGACATTTTTATTGGATACTAGCTGACCCCGCAAACGTTGTTTTGCCATATAAATTATTAATACAAATTTAAAAAATCTAACATTGGTATAATCCTAAACTTGAATAATAAAAATAAATGTTTATTTTTATGAAACAATTTTAGATTTTACGATAATTGATCAGTTATCGAGCGGGATGAAAAATGAATAAATTACTAAAATGGCTATTAAAAAATAGGGGTTGGTGATAAAAGAGTAAAAATTTAGGGTTGTATGTATTTTTTAACGCCACATTATAAAAAAATAAAAACTAAAAATTTTGTCCGAAAATAAAAAAATTAAAATTTGCGGTGAACAACACTTAGGGATATGAAAAATAGCTAGTAGCCGATTCTCAGACCTACTGAATATGCATATAAAATTAGGTTAAAATCAGTAAAGCCGTTTCGGAGGAGTAAGGAAACAAACACTGTGACACGAGAATTTTTTTGCCAAACACTTGGACACGATAAACATTGACGAGCAATTGATTTAGGAAGTTGGGATTTTGTATTTATTTTTACTATCCATCACAATAAGGGACCATCTCCAATATTTATACACCTTACCTCCGATTATAACCTCCGTTTTAAAAGTTTCGGAGCCGAAGTCGGAACCGAAGGTGTAATAGTAATCGGAAGTTCTGACTTATCGGATTCGAAGCTGGACGACGTAGTCTTTATTTCGTCGAAGTTTTTATTTGACTAGAAGTTAGTTGACGTGAAATGATAATAATTGAAGTCGGTTTTTGTTCTTTCGGATATTATTCCAATCCAAATACAGTACAAAATTTAGTGTTCAACAAGCTTCGATGACCAAAGCAGACCGTTGTTTTTCTAAAATTGAATAAAATGTTGTCTTACTACTAAGTATTATAAGTTTATTATGTAAAAAGATTTGATTTGGTTGAAATTTGAAACACAGATAGTTTATAGTCTCATATACTACCTATCATCTCGGAAAAAGCATGGGCACTAACGAAACAAATATTAACGACGTTACCAATTAGATTGACATTTTAAACACACATACATGGATTAGAGTCAAAAATATCACATCGGCTAATAAGTCTATCACCTACTTAGGCTATCATCCTGTAAAAATGTATAAGTGGGTATAAGTATCAGATCACGCACATCAGCTACAGACTCTTCGTAATGTATCCTATAAAAATCCTACAAACTTAACACTGCGGCTATGTTCGATACTCCACAACAACCTTACTACGACTATGTTTGATGTTGCTAAAAATATAAAATACTAGCGGCCCGCTCTGTCTTCGCTCGAATAATAACCTACATATCAACTGCAGCGCCATCTGCCGGGCTGATTTGTGAATCTAAACCTTCCAGGGCCCTACCCAAACGTTTACAAAAAAAATCATTCAAATCGGTCCAGCCGTTTAGGAGGAGTTCAATAACAACGAAAAGTGGCATTGATTTTTATATATACGAGTATAGATGAAGTTGCTAAACTCGAATAAATATATTTTTGTGTGGAAAAACAAATTCACTCGGCTTGTTTAATGGCATCCAAATATTTTTACGTAAGTACTACTAATGTACTAATAAGGTCGCAAGATCAATGTACGCGAACGAAGTTGCGGGTTCAGCTAGCAGGACAATATAATAGCTGAAAATAATTATTTCAAGTAGGTAGGTTTATAATTGTAATTACAGACTTATTTTAAAAAGAAACACCCAGATAGAGAACAAATATTTGTCTTAATCACACAAACATTGGCCCTGGATTGCAATCGAACCCACGACTCAAGCTGTCTGTATTTTACAAATCATGTTTTGTTGTTTACAGCGTATTTTCTGCTTATGTCTGCCGTAGAAGGTATAACAATTGGGGCACATCGGTTTTATACACACAAGTCCTTCAAAGCCACACCTTTATTAAGAGCAATACTCATAGCTTTGCAGACTATGGGTGGCCAGGTAAGGAGTAACATGCTTCTGTAATTATTTTACTATGATTGGATAGACAGTTGGTGAAGGCTTTGATCTATCCATTTTATGTTCCCACTGTTGGTACTCGAGACCTTTTCCGTCAAAGTCGTGTCGTCGAGGCTGTTATCCAACTCGCCAGTTATCCAACTTGACCAGGGGCCTCGAAAAAAATTTGGCCGGATATCGGTTTCTTTACGATTTTTTTGTTCACCATCAAAAGTCAATGTTAGGAGAAACCTATACATATATCCTTAGAAATAAAATCGGGGTCTGTGACTTTTGTCATTTAAAATCTTATTTATTTTTACATATTTCTTGGATAATTAGATGAAGAGGAAAATAAGGGGGGAGTTGGGAACATTTTAAACCTAATACTAGTGCTCGTCTGTTGAGCTGATCACTACCGGTTGGGATTCCGCAAGTAATCGACTCGACATCGATTCTTTGCCTTATTGCCATTTGCCTAAGCTGCCTCCTCCCGGCCCAGAGCCTCCACTACGGCTGCATATCTGTCCCTGATGGCCATCTGTAAGTTGATCTCTCGGATGGTCTTCGGTGATGCAGCCAACGCTCGCCGCACGAACCGACCGATCGATGGCGTCGTCGGTGTCGTCAGCGTAGTACGGAAGGCCCCGTGTGCCGTGAGATTGCAACAACCGCATGGGGCACGCTCTCGTGCAGCTTCATGTTTGCCTTGGTTTTGATTGCAATTACGTTAAAATTGGTGAGATTTTCCCTGTCTATATAAGGCAACTGATTGACGTCTCCGATGAGGACAATTTCACCAACACCAGACAGCCTTGAAGCCATCACAATGGCTCCAAAATGGTTCATGAGAGCTTCGTCCACCATGAGGCGAAACTCTGTGTTCCGAAACCATTCACCAGAGCAGAAGCCATGGTTCGCACTCTGGTTTTGACCAGGCTTCCGATACGGTGCGACAGCTTTTCTCTTAGATCTTTTGCTGCCTCAGTTGTTGTAGTGATAATGGCGTCCTTGTCCACATCAAAGTGTCTTATCACCCATGTTGTCTTTCTACATCCTGGAACTCCGTTGACCCACTGTATTCGCGGTACCTCCCAGTTTTCCCAACCCGCTTTGACGCTGTGTTCCTTTCGATGGTTTTGGCCATCTCAAGGATCCTATCGTCCAGCATAATCTTGGTGCATCGGGCGGTAACCATGATTGGGTCGTTTGGTGGTGTCGCATAAACTGGCATTCCCGCGCGCTCTGTCTCTTTCTCGTTCAGTGTCCGAAGCCATTTTCTGCACTGTAAGCTGTCATATACTTTCCTGTCATGATTCCCTTGATGACCAGGGAAGTGGAAGGGATCTCTCGGATGGTCTTCGGTGATGCAGCCAACGCTCGCCGCACGAACCGACCGATCGATGGCGTCGTCGGTGTCGTCAGCGTAGTACGGAAGGTCCCCGTGTGCCGTGAGATTGCAACAACCGCATGGGGCACGCTCTCGTGCAGCTTCATGTTTGCCTTGGTTTTGATTGCAATTACGTTAAAATTGGTGAGATTTTCCCTGTCTATATAAGGCAACTGATTGACGTCTCCGATGAGGACAATTTCACCAACACCAGACAGCCTTGAAGCCATCACAATGGCTCCAAAATGGTTCATGAGAGCTTCGTCCACCATGAGGCGAAACTCTGTGTTCCGAAACCATTCACCAGAGCAGAAGCCATGGTTCGCACTCTGGTTTTGACCAGGCTTCCGATACGGTGCGACAGCTTTTCTCTTAGATCTTTTGCTGCCTCAGTTGTTGTAGTGATAATGGCGTCCTTGTCCACATCAAAGTGTCTTATCACCCATGTTGTCTTTCTACATCCTGGAACTCCGTTGACCCACTGTATTCGCGGTACCTCCCAGTTTTCCCAACCCGCTTTGACGCTGTGTTCCTTTCGATGGTTTTGGCCATCTCAAGGATCCTATCGTCCAGCATAATCTTGGTGCATCGGGCGGTAACCATGATTGGGTCGTTTGGTGGTGTCGCATAAACTGGCATTCCCGCGCGCTCTGTCTCTTTCTCGTTCAGTGTCCGAAGCCATTTTCTGCACTGTAAGCTGTCATATACTTTCCTGTCATGATTCCCTTGATGACCAGGGAAGTGACATCATTGTAAATGGCTGCTTCGGCCTCCTCGAGTTTCACCTTTAAGAGGCTTTCACTTCCTAGTCTATAGGACTGCATGATGTTTTCGCAGGTCTTGAGGTTGACTTGTCTTTTCGCTCTCAGTGTGGCTATGAATTCGATGAAGGCGTTACGTGCATGACTCCGCGGCTCCGAAGCCATGACATAGCGGGGCGGTTCAACCTGTCCCACGTCGGCTCTCGTTCGGCTCGTTTGTTGCTGTGAAGCTGCGTTGGGGGTCCTTGACGTCAAGGGGGGTGATGAGTGGGATGAGATTCGGAGAATGCTCCTTGCTGCTGCATTGAAATGCTGCCGCTCAATCGCCTGGAGGACGCTGGATTCTTAAGGTAGGACCTTTCTTTTGTGTTTCTGGAGAAAAGGCCAAACCCCAGGGTCTTCCACCCTCCTATTATTTTTTCGTACCTGTAATTTAAATCCACCCGCACCGCCGTCACGAAATCTCATAGATATCCAAGAGTACCAGCGCACCGCTGGTGACGAGAATTATTACAAAATAATTAATTTTCTTCATCATTTAATGGTAATGCTATTGGTAATGCTATTTTCGTAGTCTTAGTTTAGATAGTTATGCACTCAGTGGATTTAATCCAGTCTAATCCGCTTTAGTTCGCTCTGGACCGTTCCAGGTCGCTCCAGTTTCATCAAAATGTACTCCCTAATACTACTACCTATAATAGGTACATCTTTTTCCTCTAGACCTCAATGCACTCACCTAGCTTAAACTGTAATGGGCATTTTGTCTATAAATAAAGTAATATGGTATAAAAAAAATTTGTAGTCTTAATGTGGTAACTATCCAGTGGATTTTGACCCATCTAGTTTAGTTCGCTCTGGATCGCTTCAAGACGGCCCAGTTTTTTCAAAATATCTCTATTTCTTCCAGAACTCAGTGTACATTTGGTGTCGGGATCACCGCCTCCACCACCGGTATTCTGATACCGATGGCGATCCACATAACGCCAAGCGAGGCTTTTTCTTCAGCCACGTCGGCTGGTTGATGACTAAGAAGCACCCGTTGGTAAAGAAACTTGGAAAACAGATCGATATGAGCGACTTAGAAGCTGACTGGATGGTCATGTTTCAAATGAAGTGAGTTTTATGCACCCAAAATGTACGATAATGAGTTAGAGCCATAGCGTCACATACCACAATTTTACTTACTTAGGCTAAGAACTTTTGTTTCAAAACTCACAAGACCGCTGATTTTCGCGGTTTTGCTGTCGCCACGGGTGAGATTTTCGCCCGCAAACCTGCGGGTGTAAAACGCGTCGTGAGTTGTGCTTTTAATTTTTTTTTACATATAAATCTGCATTCTATAGAAGCTGCGGGCCTCCAAACGCGGCGGGCGCTGCTGAAAACGCTTCATGAGAGTTCTTAGCCTCACTCACCCATCTAAAAAGCATCTCGCAATGCGCAAGCTTCGTCGCATGTCGGTCGGTCACATTCGTAATATCAGTATATAGATAAATGTATATATACCTTCAGGTGACATATTGTACAATATGAAGTGCTTTTTAATACGAAAATCCTAAGTTATAAGTACGTTTCACTTCTATCGGTTGTTTTTTTACAGTTTCTATTGTCTATAACGAATAGACATTTTCGGCGTTTATGACATCTGAACTGGCCTTATTATTACAAGCCTTATTTGTACTTTCCATCCTGTAAGCCTATTGCTAGTTTTGGCACCCATATTTTTTTGTATTTATTTGAATTTTAAGTTTCTTGTGCAATAAAAACATTTTTTTTTCTCAGGTATTATTACCTGTTATACATAGTCCTAGCAGTTGGAGTTCCAGTAGCCGTACCAGTGTATTGCTTTGGAGAGTCGTGGAAAGATTCGCTGTTTCTTTGCTACTTCTTCCGCTATGTGTATCAGTTGAATGGTACATGGCTAGTTAACAGTGCTGCTCATTTATATGGAACAAGACCTTATGATACGTAAGTTTAACTCCATCCCAAAAAATTATTTCGTTTTATTTAACCTTTCGTTTTCGTTTTATTTAGTTCTGTTTTTTCTTGTCTAGAATTTCTTCTTATTTGGTTCAGATAACCTCTTAATAAGATAAGCTGTAACGGCCAAGATTTCACAATTTTGAGTTCATAGGTTCGTATCTTGGTTGCATCTCTGAGTATTTTCCCAAATGCATTGCCACAGACCTTAACTTAAAAGGAAAACAACGCGAAAAACTGGCATCTTTCATGAAAGACGTTTACCTAGAAGCAAAGATTTTTAGTACGAGATAAATTATTCATTTAAAATTTTGTTATTGTCCAATAAGAGTTGTGGATAATTACTAATTTTACATATTGCCGCTAACTTACAATGCTGAAGGAAAACATCGTGAGCAAACCGACATGTAGCTAGAATCTTTCGATGTCATGTGTCATCCACCAATCCGCACTGGGCCAGCGTGGTGGGTTATGGCCTAGACTCTCTCCTAGCCAGAGAAAGCCCCGAGTCCTAGCAGTGGGAACATTTAGTGGGCTGCTTATGCTATGCTATACATATTGGTTCCAATTTTTACTTTCGTCATTGTTTACCATACAAAAATCTTACTTTTTCAGAAACCTCCAGCCGGTGGAATCCTGGTTTGTGTCTTTCCTAAGTATCGGCGAGGGTTGGCATAATTACCACCACGCCTTTCCTTGGGATTACAAAGCTGCTGAACTTTCGACACATTTCAATTTCACCGCCAGAATGATCAAGTTTTGTGAAATAATTGGCCTTGCGTGGGACTTGAAGACTGCTTCTCCAGAATTGGTTCGGAAATTGTTTGTTTTTTATCGATGCTTTGTATATGAATAATATGCAAAATGTATATGTTTGTTTGTATTTTTTTCATTAAAATTATCAGCTTCTCTCTACACATTTTTGAAAGTAGGTACATATTTACGGTTCTTGCATAAAAAACACAATTTTTTTTTGTCTGTCTGTTTGTTTGGGATAATCTGTGAAACAACTGGACCTTCGCTAGTTTAGATAATTGAAGGAAGGTACACCTCAGGGCGCTGTTAGTTATATTAATATAAATACTTTCTAAATCACAGTTTCATATCTATTACTACTAGGTATTAGATGCTAGTTAGATGCAAGCTGATCCGGAGAACTTCGCACCGCGATACTTACCTTGTCCCGACAATAACGAATCGAAACAAAGAATCATCAAAACGATATACACATATATCCAGTAGGTATACTATAATGAACATTAAAATCTATACAATCTATAAAAAACTATTTTATCAAATACTTACTTTCGATATTATAAATTCAAACTTTTGGATGTTTGAATAGATGTTTGTTGCTCAATTACGTCAGAACGGCTGAACAGATCAGGTTGAAATTTGGAACACAGGGGATAATCTGGAATAATACATAGGCACATACTTTTTAGGCAGAAGAGTTACAGGAACGAGAACTATGCGAATAAAACCTGCTTTAAATAGGACCTGCTTTTCGCATCCGGTCAGGCAGCGATGTTGATCAGCACGTGGGCCCTGCAGATGAATCAACTCTTGCGCGCCAAGGAGGCTCCTAGAGCTGGAAGCTTTAAAATAATTCTTTACTATTATGGCATTTGGCTGTTCTTTTTTAAATTTATTTTATGCTTTTTTTATGAAAGTAGACATATTGGCTTAAATATAGCGTTGTTAGTATATTATGCTTTCATAATATATTTCACCGTTACACACCACACTAACTCACACGATACCAAACCAAACAGTCTTAGTTTTGTAATCTCACGCGAGCAGATCTATACTTCGATGCTTTCGGTGAACTACTGTTCTAAGTTTATGTTTCAGATACACGAGGTGGAAGTCAGCTATGCGCGCTATCTTATACGTTTTGATACTTTTCTCATGTGCGAATTTCTGACATTCCTAACTTTCATAATCATAACATCTCGATATCACACATGACAACATTTATTGATTTAGATTTAGATACTGTCAACTACATTGACAACGCGCTTTCAACCACCTGCATATCCTACGACTTACTCGAAAATTGCAAAACAACCTTTAACGATGCACACAATTTTAAAGTCCTCGCTCTAAATATAAGAAGCATAAAGAAACACTTCACTGAATTTCTAGTAGCGTTACAGAGATTGAATTTAGAAATAGACAATGTTATCCTCACATAATGCTGGCTCGGAAGTGATCCAATCATAAACCAAATTCCTGAATATCAGAGCACACGAAATTTACATAACAAATGTGAAGGGGTAGTGGCCTACGTAAAAAATTGCTGGAATGCTACAGTTCTCGAACCTAATATCGGTGAATCAGAGTGCCTTAGAATAGACATTCCGTCGATAGCAACGATTCTCGGGATTTATCGCTCATGGTGAGCTTTTAAAAACGTGCAAAACTTTTGCAACGGCTTAAGTACATATTTGGGTGACCTAAAAGACGATATTCCGGTTGTGGTAGCTGGCGATATAAATACTAATAACATGAGTCCATTAGATGAGTCTAGCAATGAATATCTCACTCTGTATGATGGATGAACTGGGCTTGCAATCAGTAATCACAAACCCCACAAGAGAAAACTCATGCCTGGATCATATATTTGCCAGAACCAAGGCGACAGCTCTAATAGGAGTAATTGCTAAAACTAGTATCCCGGACCACGCCATGGTTTTCTTAGGCATGTCTCTATCTGCTCCAAGAAATAAGCAAAAACTTAATAAAACCTATCTGAAAACTGATTTTACAGCAGTTTCATCCGAGTTGAAGACAGTGAACTGGTCATGTGTACTAAACGAATCGAATGCAGACGTGGCGGTCAATAAGTTCTAAATAATAATATCGTCGGCAATTAATAAATATACTCATGTTAACAGAATTAGTAGGTCAAAGGTTCCCTTGAAACCATGGATTACTCAGGGTCTGATTAAATGCATGAAACATCGCGATAAGTTGCATCTCGATCTCAAAAAGCACCCAAAAGATACTCAACAAATACTGGTTTATCACAGGTATAGAAATTTCTTTAACAGCCTTCTCAGAAAACTTAAGTGTGAGTATGAGAACAAAACTCTGGAAGATAACACACGAAACCCTAAAAAACTATGGAAATCCTTAAAAATATCATTGACACGCCACATAGACCATCTCCTGCCACAGAACTTCTAAAGTGCAGACAGAATGCTGTAGAATCAATCAATCACTGCAATGAGTATTTTACAGAGGTGGGCTCCCGGCTTGCTAACCAATTGCTCAAAAAACTTAACCAAACAGAAGCAGATCTAGTGACATTGACGAATCCAAGCTTTTATGATGGAACGGATTCGTTTTTTCTGCAGCCTACAGACGAAATTGAAGTAAGTGGTCTGATTAATGGACTTAGAAGGGACAGCGCACCTGGGATAGACGGCATAAAACCTGCTTTGGTAATAGCAATCAAAAAAGAGATTATTACGCCTTTAACTCATATATTTAATGCTAGTCTCTCCACAGGTATTTTTCCGCAACTATGGAAGTTAGCTGGAGTAACCCCTATTCATAAAAATGGTCCAAAAAACCTTCCGGAAAATTACAGACCTATATCACTTTTGGCCACATTCTCCAAACTACTCGAAAAAATTGTTAATATTCGTATTGTTGGTTATCTAGAGAGGATCAACCTATTATCGAAAAATCAGTTTGGTTTCAGGCAAGGAAAATCGACAGAGGATGCGGTTGAAATTTTGACCAGGGAAGTAGCATCAACCCTGGACAGTGGCCAAAAAGCTGTTGGTGTGTTTTTGGACATTGCAAAGGCCTTTGACACTATTTCGAAGCCCATTCTAATAAAAAAACTTGAACTTGCGGGAATAAGAGGTCTGCCCTTGAAATGGTTTCAAAGTTATCTTTGCGGTAGAAAGCAGTGTGTAATAGGTGATGAGATTATTTACCAATTGGCTTCAGTGTGCAACAGGGCATCGTGCTGGGCCCTACTTTGTTTAATATATACATAAATGATCTTCACTCTGCTTGCTGCACCACTGTACCAAATCTTATCTGTTACGCTGATGACACTGTCGCACTTTTTCGAGGTAACACGTGGAAAGAAGTCTTTAGTAGCGCTGAATCCGGGATGACCCTAATAAAACGATGGCTGGATAAAAATTTGCTAACATTGAACCTCGAAAAAACAAAGTATCTGTGTTTTTATAAAACTAAAACTACAGAACCGGATAAATCGCACTGTATCAAAATTCACTCCTGTAACCTAGCAAGTTGTAGCTGCGAAACGATCTCTCGTTCAGCGACTGTGTTTTATTTAGGCATTGTAATCGATGAACAGCTGTCATTCAAGCAACATACCTCAAACCTGGGTACAAGGGTTCGCAAACTTATTCATGTGATGAAAAATCTACGGAACTCTGCAAATGAACGCGTACTTCGAATGGTATATAAGGCTTTGTGCGAATCGATCTTAACATACTGCTTATCAGTGTGGGGTGGGGCCGGCGTTACGTCCACGCTGGAGATAGAGAGAGCCCAACGAGCTGTGCTCAAAGTTATGCTCAAACTTCCATATCGGTATCCCACGACGGATCTATTTGCCAAGGCAAGAGTTTTAAGCGTTCGTCAACTACACATTCAAAAGGTGAATTTAGCCGTTCATCGCAAACAGCTCAGCCTTAAGGAAGTCAAAGGTTCAGAAAAAAGAAGACTTCCTCGTGCTATTGAACCTAGAGTTAAAACTGCTTTCGCACAGCGTTTTCCTAATATCAGATTCCTATACATCTACAACTTGATCAATCAAAATTGCCAAATTAAAATACAAGCTACAGAGAATGCAAATGCTTGGTATTTTCCTACCTGCACTCACTTACCTATGCCGAAACAGAGGCCTTGCAAAAAAATTTTATTTGAATAAAAATGCCGGTTCGAATAACTCACTATCACACACTAACATATACACATTTGTACAAGCTGATACTCTCTTCACCTTAAGGTACTTACATACATATACATACATAATATATATACATACATACACATATATATCCATACATATACATACATACACATACATATACATACATTACAACGACTGATATATTTATTTTTTTTGTTTTATGTGCATTTGCCTTTAACTTCCATACTTTCTTATTTTACATTACTTTTTTGTTATTTTTAGATTTGTAATAAATTGTACTAATTATCACTGATAAACATGATAATCTCCGCACCATACATTAGATTAGTAAGCGTCTTTAGTGTGACCCTGCGATACAGGTCTTTCCTAGTGCAGGCGTCACTAGTATCTATTTGTTTTTAACTGAAAATACCTATGTACCAAAGTTACTATCATAATTAACATAAGCAACCTTTTACATGTTTAATAAGAAATAAACTTTTTGTATTTTTTTTGTAAAACCGGATTCTTCTAATGTATTTATAAATATACATAAAATACAGATTTTTTTATTTTATTCAGGTGGAGAAACGCATCTTCAGAACTGGAGACGGTACACATTATAAGTTTGGCAACGATGAGGCGAAGAAAGCAGTTACTGCTATTGGTTTCCTTCATCCATTGAACCCATCTTACACCACAGTGCTGAAGGATCCTGATGCAGTTTTAGATCCTGCCGGTTTACCGCTTTACGATGAAAATGATGTCTTAGATGTAAATACTTCGAAAAAAATAAGCGCTTTTGGTTAGACCAACAAACCATTTGACGATGTGACATAAAAGTATAATTGAGAAATAATAACTAAACTAACTTACTAAAACGAAATTTAAGTAGAATTAGTGTACCACAAGTGGCATATATTTAGGATACTAGTGAAAAATCTTGTTTAAAACAATTGTTAGTACTTATAATATCTCCGGGTGATGAGCGCAGTGCAGTGCTAGGTAGTGATTTGGACTCTTCATGTTCCAACAGCTGCGTGTCACTGTGCTGTTGTAGGCAGGTATGTTGCTTATCATCAGCCACATGTCCGACTCGTCTTGTCACTCTTTACTATAAACATCAACTTTGTTCTGCATACCTTCGTCATTTATTCTTAATTCATAATAAATATATTATGACCTATAGATGCATGAGATGTAAAGGCAAGTGTGACAGAATTAGATTTCTAAGATCTCCGTATATTATAGAACTTATTTTTATTACCCGACTGAAAGAAGGGTTATTGTAGAACTAAATTAAACATAGTTTATAATTAAATTTAAGTGAACCAACATATTGGCAATTGTATGTTTTACTAAGTATGCATTGAATAAATTCTGTCATCGCTAAAATAATAAAAAATACAAACTTTAAAATGGTATTGTGAAATGGGACTTCCAATTCCAATCTATCATTTCTTCTTTTGAACCCCATTCATTCTGTATCACTATAAAACTCTAATTTCGATGTCACGGTATAATGGATTGGAGCGTCTGAGATCTCAGACCTCGAAGGAAAATTTAATATTATGGCCGTCGATCTCTGAAAAGATACAGTCGGTAAGGTTCGCGAATGAATCATGTTACTCCATTTTTAGGAAATAAAAGAACTTTTTCTGGAAAATGTTTCTTTTATTTTAACCCTTAACTTTTTTAAAGTCTGTTTTTAGAGCAGTATTTTTTTACATTTGTATATTTTTTGTTATTTGACGTGTATTCATGTATTTCCATATAGTAGTTGATATATACTTACATAGTTTTTTTTGGCATATACTCTCCTTGTGAGAGGAGAGAGAGAGAGTCCCAGCAGTGGGAACCTTTAGTGGGGTGCTGATGGTGAAATTTTTTTATATAATTTATTTCAAAACGTTTTATACTGTAATAATCTTCATAATAAGGCAAACCAACGTTTGCTACATTGTTTAATAAAATGCTATTAATGGGCATAAATCACACAATACTAGATTCCAACTAAGCTAGTAAGTAGGAACTATAATAATAATCATCACCTTTATTATCTAAAAGACTGGCCTCGTGGCTTAGCTGGTAGTAGCTCTGCCAGCGAAGCCGAGGGTCGTGGGTTCGATCCCCACCCAGTGCAAATATTTGTGTGATGAATTCAAATGTTTGCAATGTGTCTGGGTGTTTCTATGTACAATAAGTATGTATTTAAAACTAAATAAGCATTATATCAGCTATTTGGCCGCCATCACACAAGCTTTGCTTAGTTTGGGGTCAGATTATTTATTTATTTCGCTTGACGGTTTGGTCAAGGATCAGAACCAAAAGGTAGTCAACAGTCTGTCAGGAGGGTCCTCACTCTGCAGCCTTAACCACCGTCAGATTGTTCTTTGCAGTAGTTTTAATTTTTTTATAATTTTTTACCTACTTATGTATAAACCTACAAAACACGATGATTCAATATAAGTATATGTGAATTAAGATGATGACTGGTTGAAACATATTAATCTAAATACCATTCTTATTCATTTGTTTGTTTATTAATAGATCATGGAAAAAATATGAGACACATATTTTGTGCTTTATCAAATTATTATTAAAAATCGACAAAGATAAGATCATCAAACTTCCGGAGTGTGAGTGAGGGTGTGACGTTACGTCTACATAAAAATAGTATATAGACGTGACGTCACTCGAAACATGTAAACACTATATATTCGTCATTTTTGTTTGTGATACAAAAGAAAAAATACGTGTACAATATTTTTTAATAATCTAACTGACTCGATGGACCAATTAATATTTTTAGTCACCATGCCTATTATGTTTTATATATTTTTTAAACCCTTAATTGTTTTTTGCTCTTACAAAAAGTATACATTCAAATTTTAACGTATTTAAAGTCTAGCTATAGATACATACAAAGAAATGATAGCTGATATAATACTTTTAAAATTGTACCAGATAAAAATAGAACCTAGAAATGTTATTGCTAACCGTACACAACTATAGCTATACAATACTACAGCTTATTCTGTAGTACTTACTACACAGGTACATGCAACTACAAAAATTGCCGTGGGATTGTGAAAATCGTGAAAAAGTCACGAATCGCACCGGTTTGTCTAGACAAGAGATGACAAGAGCAGGCGCCTTCCACGACGCTAAGCTGCAGTTATTTGATTTTGATGAGCTGTTCACGACAATCTAAAAATTTCTCATAGTTTTATGACTTGTTTCTAGAGTTTTACTTATTTTTTTATATGAAACTGGTTCTTGAACGATGATTTCAAGACACGCTATAACTTGTGCAAAAATTAATTTAAAATCAAAAAAAGATAAACTCTGTATGCCATGTAGGCAAAACGACAACAAATAAGAATGCGTGGTGACCCAAAGACGTCTGATCTAACTACAATGAGGTGGTGGGTTCGATTCCCGCCTGTATTTCTGAGCATGTTACTAAGTACTATAGGTACTAGATGTACGCATGGACGTATAAAAAAAGTAGGACGTAGTCTCGCTAAAACAAAAACTGAGCCTATAGAGTCTGCCACATATGCACGTTGTCACTGATAGGCTGACATGCACACATATACACGAGTTATGCGCGTGTAATAACCCACTGCTGTGCGTGCGTGTCAGCCTGTATGTGACAGCACACACGTGCATAGGTATTATGTGGCCGACTCTATAGACACAGTTTTTGTTTTAGCGAGGCAACGTCCGACTTTTTTTATACGTCCATGGATGTACGAGTTTGTTATCGCTTTAAGCATCGTGAAGAAACCGACGTGTTCCAAAGAAGTCATTTTTCAAAAACCTGTGTCATCCGCAGATCTACACAGCGCGGTGAATTATGGTATATATGGTAAACAATACTGTACTATTATCTTTACAAGCAAACAACTCATTTTCATAGAGTGAGCTTTGTATTGGGAAACTAATGGAAATGGAAATCGTCGCGTTGTGAATAAGTGAGCGAAACCGCACGCCACCTGGCTCCGATATACGATGGGACGTTTCGACTGGCAGCTTGAATATACAGCCGCACTAATATGCAAGTGGATGGGTTGTGCACTGCGAACTCTTGTATGAAACTCACAGAACAATACCAGTAGCCCATTTCTGTGATAATATCTGACAAAGATTTTACAAACATGACAAAGACACACTAAAATCTCTTTGATTTTTCGTCTTTTCCAAAAAAGATGTCGAAGTTTAAAATATAAAACTGCGTCGTGCTTTTCCAAAGACATAACAAATATATGAAATAAAAGTGACCAAGTGCGAGTTGGACTCGCCCATGAAGGGAACCCTTCACGGGTAGCAACAAGTAGCATAATAAAAAAAATCTTGTGGTTTGTTGTAACTTTGATCGATGATATATGACGATTACAAAAAAACTGCTTACTGGATCTTGTTCAGACGGTTCGGTGGAAGTTTGCGTGATAATGTAATTTTTTTTTAGTTTTGTCATTCTCTTATTTAAGAAGTTACAGGTAGGGCGGTGGGACATTTTACCACTTTGGAAGAGTCTCTCGCGCAAACTATTCAGTTTAGAAAATACAATTGAGTTTCAGTTCTAAGTATGGAGCATCCCCAAAATTTATTGTTTTTATCTATTTTTATGTAATAATCTTAATGCGGTTCACAGAATACATCTACTTACCAAGTTTCAACAGTATAGTTTCGGAAAAAAGTGGCTGTGACATATGGACGGACAGAAAGACATGATGAATCTATAAGGGTCTCGTATTCTGCCATTTGGCTACGGAACTCTAAAAAAGTATACTAGTTCAAAGACGTACGTTTCACAAAAATTGTTTACTTAAAAATAAACAGTACTTTAATTAACACGCATCTGTAAATACTCTTTTGTTTATTGTTTGTCTGTAGACTAATTATTGAAAATAGGATAATATTGCTTTTTAGTACAATTTCGATCACTTTGCGGTCACTAGTATATATATAAAAGTACGTGTCCTTTCTGTCTGAGAGTACACTGTGTGACTGACAAGTTTTTGAGCGTTTATGAATAAATAAGCAGCTCCCGTCTGCCGCATCAATACGTCGGTGGCTGAATGCCAAATGCTGTTCGTGACACTTTCCACTCTCGCTTTTTTCGAATTCACTTTTTTACCTAAAAACACTCGCGGTCGAAATTCAAGTACCATTTAGTTAATTTCAGATTGGCATCAGCTTTATTATCACTCATATTATTTGCCCTAGGGTACCAACCTACTTATGAGCGGCTTTTTCGACATTACACATTTTTTAAGATATACACTTTACTAAGATACGTATCAAACGTATTCTCATTGAAATTAGGAATATTATAAGTAACTAATAACTTTATTTTCTCCCAAAAACAAAAACCGACTTCAATTTAAAATTAAATTCAGACACTCGATCAAATTTCATAAGAAACCAACACTGAGAGTCATCGAGATAAATGAAAATAAATTTCAGTTTTTTGTTCATGTTTCAAAAACTACCAAATCGATTTCGAAAAAAATTATACGGGACCACTTCTGAACTATGATCTAACAAACAAAAATACATCGAAATTTATTCACAATTGGTGGAATTGAAAACTGCCTGTAAATTAATTTGAAATTAATTTACATGCTAAAATCCATACAACAAAAGTAAGAACCTCCTTCTTTTTTGAAGTCGGTTAAAATTATAAAACATGACGGTTTCAAAAAAGACTAGTTTCAAAAATAAGTCTCGAAGTGCGATCAAAACTACATATACGTTTCGTTTGTCGAACATAAGCATAAAAAAAATATATATAAGCACCCTATTTTATGTTACCACTGCTGGTACCTACTCGAGGCCTTCTAATGGAAACAATGCTGATTATCTTAGGATGAGTCTTTTCATAGTTAATCTACAAATGTATTTTTATTAGCAAATAAAAAAATATTGATAATCATTCTAATTCTTATACTCGTAACATTAATCATGCTAATAAAATTATAATATAAACTTGCCTAGTGGCTCAGTCGGTAGCGAGTCTACTCATTGGTGGCTTGACACCACAAGTGGCGGCTACCGACTAAAACCCCCACAGGGTTCCGACTTCGTATTTTTTAATAGAGTATAAAGCGATGAGACGTGCAGGTCATATGCTTGATGGTAAGCAACATGTCTCCCCATAACAACACATTGACACATACCTAATGGAACATGAAGAGCCCAAATCATTACCTAGCACTGCACTGCGCTCAACGCCCAGGGATACAAGATCTTTTATCTCTACGCCGTGTGATGGCGGGAACACGTTTCCGAATTCATATGCGAAGCCGCCGCGACTTTAACAGCTAACCAGAACACACATGCCACGCAGGGACCATCTCAGTGATCAACCAGTAAGTCTGTGACAGACACTCTAACGTCTACAGGAGACACCGTTGGCCCCTCCAACAGGTCATATATGTTCGGTTCTGGCGAGCGATCTACCTGGAGATCGAAAACCCACGCTCTACTAGCCCCCTTCTGGAAATATATACTGTTACATAACCAGGTAAGAATTTTTTTTTATAGTATGGAGTGACGAGACGAGCAGGACATGTGCCTGGTGGTAAGCAACATGGTTGCCACATAACAGCACAGTGACATGCAGCTATTGGAAGATGAAGAGGACAAATCATTACCTAGCACTGGATTGCGCTCGTCACCCAGAGATCTAAGATATTATATCTCTAAGCCCTGTAATTTCTCTAGAAACATTGCCATTTAAACCGGAACACAGTAATGTTTGCACATTGCTGCTTGACGGTAGAATAACTGGCAAAAGGTGTGGTACTTCCCAAGACGGACTCTGCCACGAGTCCTACCACTACAAAAAAAAACAAGTAACGTTTCCGAGTCCTTCCAGTCCCACTGTCCCCACGAAGCTCTACATGCACTGCTCGAAAAGCGAGGAGCGCGCATAAAAGTTCTCATCATGGCCGGGATAAGCGATTAGTCAACAAGATCCTACCGAGAGAAGTTATTGTTAACTGATCCCCTGGGTGAAGTGAAGGTTCTCGAGCCTTGCACCCCAGCTATCTTGCTTTCATGCTGCAAGCTTTGCCTAATTTGGGGCTAGATGGTGACGCTATGTGAAAAATGTCAACCAATATAATTAAGATAGATAAATAATAAGAATACATTGTAAATCTGTACGACAGTTTACAGCATTATCGCTGTAAGCGATCGTTTTCGGACAACCTTAGAATGGAACATTTTAAAATGTTCACCA
Source organism: Ectropis crepuscularia (assembly GCA_963693475.1). Classification (NCBI taxonomy): domain Eukaryota; kingdom Metazoa; phylum Arthropoda; class Insecta; order Lepidoptera; family Geometridae; genus Ectropis; species Ectropis crepuscularia. The sequence goes on from OY856342.1 coordinate 22,037,124, forward strand.
CCCCCCTACTCCCCCCCCCCCTTATTTTCCTCTTCTTCTCCTAATCCAAGAACTGTAAATACATGTAAATAAAAAAAGGTTATAGTAATGTCAAAAGTCACGGACCCCGGAGTCTGTGGAGTGTTTAAATTAAATATAAAAAAAATATATATATATATATGGAATGAATGACTTAGAATGGAAAATAATAATATGTGGCCAAGGCAGAATAAGTAGGGTGTAGTAGTAAGGGTGCGCAAATAAGAAGTAAAAAAAGAAAAATATTTATTTCTTAGTGAGTAGATAACACTAAAAATCTACATTTTCTTTTACGAGTGAAAAATCATGCTAGTTAAAAACGCATTAATAAAATATTTTACAGAAAACTTTTCAGACAGATCCTTCAACTTTGAAAAGGGTTTTGTTCGTAGTAAAAGTTGCAGTGAAAACAACGGAAACTCTATTCTATCTTCAGTCACCCCGAATCAGATGCGAAATTAACAATATTACTGCGTTAGGGCAAAGGTATCATTAGTTTAATGATTCCAGAAAAATTACAAGGCAAAGACAACGTTAAACAAAAAAAAAGTTTTAAAAAGTGACAAAGACAAAAACACCAGGATAAAGTTTTTTTGCAAAGCCAGGCAACATTACTGGGTTTCAGTTTGAAGGATCATCGCGTATAGGTCCACGTTTGACCACAAACTCGCCTGATGGTAAGCGACGGTGTAGTCGAAGATGACGCACGTTGACCTAGAAAGTAAGTTACAGGGCAAACTGTTAAATCACCTTTTGTATTGTTAGGCAGTATGACGACAGGTGGATTAAAGTTGAGATTGAATGGTGGCCTAAACAATCTGTGTAGCCAATTTTTTTAAATAATTACGGGTCTAACCTCTCTCCTCTCTCTCCTCTCTCCTAACTCGGTTGGCACATAGGCAGATGGCAAAATAAGAGTGAGGCTTATTATCCAGCAGTAGGACAGAAAAGGCTGTGAATGATGATGTTGACAATTACAGTTGTAATTATATTCCCCTTAGGTCCCTTTAAATTAATAAATCAATTTTGGAGGACATTATCTCACACAACACCATCTAGCCCCTAACTAAACAGGTACTGTGGAAGCTAATTCAATACTTACATAATTGTAAATACATACTTATTATACATAAAAACATCCAGACACAGAGCAAAAGCAATTCTTCAGACAAATATTTTCACTAGGTGGGAATCGAACCCACCAGTATAGCTTCGCAGGCAGACTTATAAAATAAGGCCGGCAAAGAAGATATAACTTTTTTTTTTTTAAATAAAGAGTGACGAGACGAGCAGGTCATGTGCTTGATGGTAAGCAAGATGCCTGCCACATAACAGACACGCAGCTATTGGAACATGAGTCTAAATCATTACCTAGCACTGCACTGCGCTCGTCACCCAGAGATCTAAGATGTTATATCTCTAAGCCCTGTAATTTCTCTGGAAACATTGCCCTTCAAACCGGAACACAGTAATGTTTGCACATTACTGCTTGGCGGTAGAATAATTGGCAAAGGTGTGGTACTTCCCCAGGCGGACTCTGCCAAGAGTCCTACCACTACAAAACTGTACGTCTTATTCAAATGTTGGTTGTTTATCTTAATCCCAAATACATACTGAGAGTTTGGAGTTTACATAGGAAGTGTATTTTTATAAAGTTTATGAATAAGTAAGTTCTCATTCGCAGCTCGGAGCGAGTCTGGTATCGACCGATTTATATTGGAACCAACAAAAATAGCCGGCGCTTTCACTAAAATCGTTTTGTTTTGTTTTGGTCTACGGTAAATTCCCTTTTTGGTACAGGATTCCTGTTCACGTTATGAACAAAAACAATTCTCTGGCAATGGTGCTGTGTGGAAACATCACTCTTCTAACTTATTTTAAAACATTTTCTGTTAAAATAATTCCTACCATTCTGTTAGAATTGTATTTATTGCTAACAGGTGTTTAGAATTACATTAGATTGACATTAGGTCAGAATAACATAAACGAATGAAAAGATTTGTTAAGTAAGCATACGTCAAGTTATCTTGATGTAAGCTTATCTGAGAATTAATTGTCAATTATTTGGTTTATTCCCCACGGCACTACCAAGCTGCACTACTGGTAGTGTCGTGGGGATTTTTTTTCCCTTCTGCACTACTGGCCAGTAGTGCCGTGGGGAATTTTTAAATGCCTTACATCTTCATTCCCTTCTACACTACTGGGTACAAAAACGTTTTACCAATAGTGCAGTAGGGAATATTTCTGCGCTACCGTCGATCGTGGGTAATATTTCTGGACTACCAGCCAGCAGCGTAAAATGTAAAACTACAATCAATCGCTCGAAAACGGCGCATAATTGGAAATAATTCCTTATCGCGCGTTGCGAAAAGGGGCGGGCTAGACGGAAAAAATTCTCACGAAAAGTTGTAACGGAATTTCGATTACCTCCACACCTTCAGGTACCAGGGCAACAGAAACAGTAAGGAGTTGCCATATTTTGTACAACTTCGTTCCATCCGGGTGTCCGGTCCTTGAAACCTATTAAGTCTTTTTTTTTTGGAAACGATTTTCACTGACATATGAAAGTGATAGATTTGATTAATCCAGCTCATAGAAAACAAAAATAACCTAAAATACTAATAATTTGTACTCAGAGTGTCGCCAAACAAGTATTTTTTTGTTCTTAAACTAAATGGTACTTATATTATGACTTTTATTTGATTAAGGGTTTTAATGTGAGGAAACCTAACGTGGTAATTACACATTTTAAATAAATATATAGGAACTCTCCTATGATAATATAGTCAATCCAGTCAGACGTAAGTTTCAGTCGCGCCCGGCAGCCTCTTCAGTCAGGGCGGTGCGGCGGTCAGTGTTACACGAGCTGCGATCACTCGCGTGTACTCTCGTTGAAAAAGGCCTCCGGACTTGTTTTACGGTGCCGACCTGATAATGTATAAATAAAACAATAAATCCAATAAACGAAATAATTTAGTTACTATTAGATAGTTACGACTGGTCGAGAGAAAGGCGACTGCTGATCCGAATCCCCTGGTTTAAATCCTACGCGTACCAATACTTTCAAAGTCATGTTGCATAACGCCACTAACTTAAAAACGGTTACTTAAGAGAAAAGGCCCCGAGTCCCATCAATGGGAACATTTAGTGGACTGCTTATGTTTATCTCCTAAACGCGTAGTTATGATATTTTATGTGTATATAGTGTAGTACGAGTATAAAAAAATGTCGATGGGAATGGTGATGTAAAAAGACCCATTATAAATTACTCAGTACCGACGCTGCTGGCTGGTAGTCCAGAAATATTACCCACGACACGACGGTAGTGCAGAAATATTCCCTACCGCACTATTGCTAAAACGTTTTTGTACCCAGTAGTGTAGAAGGGAATGAAGATGTTAGACATTTAAAAATTCCCCACGGCACTACTGGCCAGTAGTGCAGAAGGGAAAAAAAATTCCCCACGACACTACCAGTAGTGCAGCTTGGTAGTCCCGTGGGGAATAAACCAATTATTTCTTTATTCTTTATTTAAACTAAAATCGACGACATAAGATACGCACCTTATTGTATGCAACACGCCTGGCGCCCGTGTCACCAGTTATTTGAACATGAAAAATCTAAATCACTGCTAAACACTGCACTACGCTCGTCAGTCAGATATGTAAGATGATATACCTTATTTTGTAAGTTCTCCGGAAACGTTGTTTTAAAACCGGAATACAGTAAGATTTATGCATTTCTGTTTGGCGGCAGAACACACCACTCCAAACTCTGTACACCATAGCCTGTCTTTGTAAAAATATTTTTCTACACCACATCCAATGGAATTCATCTTTTAGCTTCTATCATTTTTACACACTATAAAAAAAAAAAAAATATACTTTAACTCGTTTTCAGACTAATGCACATTATTCTACTTTCTCTGACGCCTTTCGTGACCACACTTTAAAATTACTACTAAATTATTCAAAATGCCAGAATATTTTCCACATCACATTAGCCATAATTTGTAACACCACCTAGACATTCGGGGAATTTCATTAAATTGCTCCAAAGCGAACAAATTATAACGTTTTACCTTGTAAACTCGCAGCTCAACTATAAATCGTCTGAACTAGAACGTACGATGGTTATCGCCGTAGTACTACAAAACCTATCTACCTATCTACTTATCTACCTACCTATCTACCTATAATACTGACTCGATCATTTTGTATCTTTAAGTTAGATTGATATCGATTTGATCGTGCTCAAAATATTTACATATTATGCTCAAAAAAATTTTTTTAACATAATATGTTTTAAAAAACATGCCTATCGCTATAAAAAAAATGTATTACAAATATTTGGTCAAGACATTGACAGCGGATAAGTCCTACGTCCATATTGTTATTAGAAATGCAAAAGTAAGGATGTCCGTCTGTGAGTCTGCTACTACGCTTGCGGATAGTCTCTACTTCCCTCATCATCATCAACAGCCCACTGAGTGTTCCCACTACTGGTACTCGAGGGCTTCTTTCGCGAGGAGAGAGTTAAGGCCATAATCACCACGGTGGCCCAGTGCGGGTTGGTGGATGACACATGGCTTCGAAAGATTCTAGGTACATGTCGGTTTCCTCACGATGTTTTCCTTCACCGTTTTAAGTTAGCGGCATTACGCACATGACTTCGAAAAGTCAGTGATACGTGTGGGGTTTGAACCCGGGGTCTCCGGACTAAACCAGACGTAACTTACTACCTACTTCCCTACTAATACTTACTAAAGATGCGAAAGTAAGTATATCTGTGTATCTACACCTACTACGCTTTCACACTCGAACTAAGGAACCCATAATGAAGTAATAGTCTGAGTTAGCATTGGAAAGGACATTCGCTACTTTTTAATGCGAAAAAAGGTTGTAAAGAGCTCAAAACGAGGACGAATGGAAGTTTGGATGAAAGTAAGGCTTGTTTGTAATTTTTTTAGCTAGATGCTGAGAACTTAATTATTAATAAATTTAAAAAAAATGCGTTGCGAATTGATTGGTGTATAATTAAAATCAAACTCAAAAAATGTTATGAAATATGCCTTAGTCGTTGACTTCAAAACAAAAGAAGTGAGATCTAAATAGATGCTAAGTTCAATAATCATCAATCCTGAAATTAATTAAAACAACTTACTTAATATTTTTTATGAACTTAAAATGTATTGTTTAAATATATTTTAGGATAACAATATACTGAAGACTAAGGTTTGACCTGGCTAGTTCTTTAGAGCCACTAACTTAAAAAATGCATCATGAGGAAACTGATAATATGTTCCTTGAATTTTTTGAAGTCGTGCGTCATTCACTAATCCGCACTGGAGCTTGGTCGATTTTCAGCTCCACTCTCTTCTTGCCAGAGAAGGCACCGAGTCAGTGCATCATCATTCGCTCAAGGTCGCGCGGTTTTAGCCTACAGCTAGACCGTTCCTCCCAGGGAACAAGTGCCAGTCGGTTGTCGGACGCACGGCTGAGCGCTCGCGCGACACGTTTCCCGCGCTTATTGTTATTAGATATGTCGACAACCCTCCGCGCTAGACAGGGACAGAGTTACGCGTTAGAAGAGAGCGCAAATGTTAAGTTGAAAATCGCGACAGGTATTGAGCGTTAATGCAAGCTGAATTTAACTTTGTTGTGTCAGCAAAAGTCGCTATTTAGATAATTGTTTTCGGTAAGTGAGGCTTCTGTACTTGTACTAATATTTATTCTGTGACCGAGTCCCAACAATGGGAACGTTTATTGGGCTGCTTATGCTAAGCCCACTACCGCCATCTACAATTTTTATGAAAACTATTTTTTTTCTTCTGAAAATAGCTCATTACGAGTTTTTTTTAAATTAAGGAGTGACGAGACGAGCTGGACATGTGCCTGATGGTAAGCAACATGCCTACCACATAACAGCACAGTGACACACAGCCGTAATGTAATACAGCGGATTATATAATCCGGCTGCGACATATTATCCTACTAATATTATAAATGTCAATGTATGGATGTTTGGATATTTGGATGTTTGTTGCTCAATCACGTCCTAACGTATGAACGAAATAAAATTCTCGTGTCACAGTGTTTGTTTCCTTACTCCTCCGAAACGGCTTAACTGATTTTTACCAAATTTTATATGCATATTCAGTAGGTCTGAGAATCGGCTACTAGCTATTTTTCATACCCTTGAGTATTAGGGGTTGTTCACCCCAAACATTTTTTTTTTAATTTTTGGTCAAATTTTTTTGTTTTTATTTTTTTATAATGTGGCGTTAAAAAATACATACAACCCAAAATTTTTACCCTTTTATCACCAACCCCTGTTATTTTATAGCCATTTTAGTAATTTAATCATTTGACAGTGAACTCCTAAACGACGGGACCGATTTGAATGTTTTTTTTGTGTGTGTATTCGAAGATGGTTTAAATTCACAAATAAGCCCGGCAGATGGCGCTGCAGGCAGTGTCTAGGTTATGTCCAAGCGAAGCCGGAACGGGCCGCTAGTTTTATATATAAGAAAGAAGATAGCGTGACAAGACTAGCAGGACATGCGCGCATGTTAGGGAGGTGCCTATAACAGCACAGTGACACGTAGCTATTGAAACTCGAAGAGTCAAAATCATTGCCTAGCACTGCACTGCGCTCGTCACCCAGAGATCTAAGGTATTACATCTCTAAGCCCAGTAATTTCTCTGGAAACATTGCCCTTCGAACCGGAACACAGTAACGCTTACACATTACTGCTTGGCGGTAGAATAACTGGCAAAGGTGTGGTACTTCCCCAGGCGGACTCTGCAAAGAGCCTTACCACTACAAATCTTTTTTCTTTTTTACTTTTCTCCGTACCTACTCTTAAACTCTTAAGAGCATGTTGCCCAGTTGTAAGATAAAGTCTGGTAAATGTTTTCATGTGAACAAAGAGTTTCTCTGAAGAAAATATTGAACCCGACCTCTGGATCTTAAACCCTTTGAAGGATATTTTTGTTTCGTTTTGTGTAAATAAACTAAAACAGATGCTTTGAAACATTTATCCTTTCGCATTCAATGAGAGAAAATCGTCAGTCTTCAATTCTCTTTGACGTAAAACACTAGATGTTTTGGTAACATTTCACATCTGCTGAAAAGTTTTAAAATTTAAATGGTGCGCTCTATGTAATATACATTATTGATAGTTCTATATCACATTGCAAACGTAGTGGTCTTATAGACAGAATGTCCGATTCTACAATAGTTAATAAACACAATACAATTTTTCAATGGTCGTAGGTTCGTATTACGCCTACACCAGTATCTAAGTATTTTTCCAAATTCAGATTTACCCTTCTCCTTATTGTCAAATCTCTCATTCCATCCTTCGGTTGCCTGGAAGAGATAAGGTCACAAATTGTTACTTTGTTTTGTTTTTAGTATATTTTGTTTATTTTTAAATTCAATGCAATATAATACGTAGAGTTAGTCTATCTATCTACAAGATAAAAAAAATGGGACGCCTTTGCTATTAGGATATAATGGAAATCTTAAAATTAAAAATTAAATAATAAGATGTACACCTACACGTAAGTTTGTCATCACCACTGGCCAAATAATTTACCCTATTTAAAACCAGCTGGTTTAACTGTGAAAGAAAATACTCGTGAGAAAACGAAAAAGAGATCTTTTGGACACCCTTCCTCTGCAAACTTGTTATGGCCTTAGCTCTCTCCTTGTGACTGTGAATGATTTATTTAATACTAGCGGCCCGCTCCGGCTTTGCTCGAATAATAACCTAGACATCAACTGCAGCGCCATCTGTCGGGCTGATTTGTGAATCTAAACCTTTCAGGGCCCTACCCAAACGTATACAAAAAAAATCATTCAAATCGGTCCAGCCGTTTAGGAGGAGTTCCAAAACAACGAAAAGTAGCATTGATTTTTATATATATATATATTTATTAGATAGAAGATAGATATGATTAACATCTTGGCCCAGTAGTTTTTCTGGAAACATTGCCCTTCACACCGGATCACCATAATCTTTGTACGTGACTGCTTGGCCGTAGATGACAAGTAAATATGTGCTACTCTGTAATACACCCTTCCTACCTACCACTAGGTATATAATTATAACTATAAGGTCTATAAGTATTTCCCATACTTCTTCCGTTTCCCTGAATTTTCTTCAAATAAACGAAATATGTCGATTATTCTCTCACAATTATTAATCAATTAATATTTATTAATAATTAATAGTTCTTGAAATCAACTAAACACACTGTTACAATGAAACAGCGAGGCTTCGCGAAGTAAATGAATATAATGTATCGTCGAGGTTTGCCAATTTTACATTTTTGGATATTTGGAAAACTGCCATACCGATTTCGACAACATTTGTAAGGGACCACCTTCTAAGTATGAAAAACCTCTACCTACTATTAAAATTCAATATCGATTCACAAATGGCACAGCCATCGCGTAACATACATATAATATACAACTGAATTGCAACCCCCTCCTTTTTTGAAGTCTTTAAAATTGCACAGTGTCTTGAGATTAGCTCATACTCATCGATATAAATCAAAAGATGTGCCCTGAGCACCTTGAAATTGTCAACAAACTGAGTCTCTGTGTGTAGCGTGAGTGGTTTACAACTATCAATCTACTTGACCTCTAGAACCGCTAGCGGCGAGGTATGCTGGGTTCTACTTATTTTGGTTGTTGAGAACGAATAATGATAGGTAAAAACGTCCGGCGTTTCCTGCAACTGACTAGAACGGTAAGAGTGAGCTCACTGTTCCCGACGATGAAATAATTCTGTGCGCCTTGAAGTTTGGGAGGGACATCCAGGGCGCCTAGACGGAGGCGCCCTGGGCGAGCCATGCCTCACGCGCCCTAAAGGACTACACTACCTACACTTTGGGGACGTTGAAATACAACCCCTCCCCCCTCTAGGTTATTAAGATTTTCCAGCGCCCCGGCGCCCCACCCTAATGCCGGCACTGGGGACATCCATAGTATTATACCCCGTTTACATGATTCCAGTCCAGCGACCGAATCCAGCGCTGGATTGCTTACTGGAATAATGGAAACCGGCACTGGAATGCATCAATCCAGTGCCAATGCATTTCAGTGCCGGTTTACATTATTCCAGTAAGCAATCCAGCGCTGGATTCGACCGCTGGACTGGAATAATGTAAATGGGGTATAAAGCTATGGTTATACTTGCAAGTTGCAAGCACACGTGTTTTGCTTGGTTACCGTATGCCTAGCCAGTAGGTGTCATAACCCTAGTATTAACGTTATAAATTAGGACGTTAGCTGGTCGGTCTACTAAAATAACTATAACCCTGCCACGACGCCTACTATTGTTTTTTTTAGGAGACCACATGGCTATTTTTTGAAATTATCGAAATGGACTTACGTTCTTATCATAAACAGTCCTCTTGTCCACAAAACAGTGTCCTGACAATGGTTTGTGGACCAGAGTGGTGAATTGAGATACTGATGACTCAAGCCCTCGTAAGTTTGAATCCTTGGTTGAATCTGTTTATTATCTCATTATATTTCCCTTCACCGTTCAAGTCAGTGGAAAGTACTTAGAAACTTGTTAAGCCCATGGAAAATGAATATATTTGAATAATCAAAATTTGAACCTACGATTTCAGGCTTGTGAAATGGGGTATTCTCACCAGTCGGCGATCATGGCTTCGTCTTTCACGGCACGGTACGCGGGCTAGGTACGCCTGCTCACAACATCATAGCGACACATAAAGTGAGTTCATTGCATGTACTGCAACATTTTTAGGAAACACTGCACTTCAACTGGAACAAGTCCTTGCATTCGAATAGTTGAATATTGGAATTATTCGAATAAAAAATTAGCACGAAAAGTCGAGTACCAAAAACTTGACATTTGAATATTCGAATGTTAGTGGATCGCGGACTAAAAATAGAATCAGACGCTTTTATTGTTGCTTATCATGCATACCCACACCTATAGTGCGTTCCAGTAAGCTGTGTAGAAAACCAAAACAAACCAAAAAAAAGGTGATACCATAACATAAACATCGTTTAATCTTAGTATTTTTATGAAATTGCCTTAAAATATTTTTCACAAATAGGATTCGACTTTATTGCGATCTTAAATACCATATACTTAGATTTGTATTGATCAAATAATTCTATACTACCTTATTTTAAAAGTTATAGAAAGTAATGGTAGGATGATAGAAATATGATTTTAAGTACTAGCAATTTGATCTGTGTTTCTCAAACTCTCAATGTTGCATTCAAGACATTTATACTTCTTTTCATCAAATTATTCTTATTAAGGACGCGCCTATTTTTCTAACATACCCCTCTCCTGACCATATTGTAAAAATGCCCATTTCCATTATATTCAAGTATGGATTAATTTTACTCTATTTATTTTTGTCATAAATTTGGAATTTTTAATTGTAATGTAATGTGATTTGAATGTAATGTATTATTTGATTTTTATTGTAATGGGATCTTAAATTGACGTCAGTTTTTTTGACGTGACAACGTCTTATAAATTGGTTTGCCGGGTGACACTTCAAGAAACTGCGTTACGCTCCGCTCACGTTATGCGCTCACAATGAGAGCGAGTGAGAGGGACGCGTGCCTGTCACTTTTTATGTCTGTCTCTCTCGCTCTTAGGCGGGCTAACCATGCCCGAGTCGCCGATTCGCTTTTACCACTCAAAGTCGTTGTCACGTAAAACTTTCGCCCGTATACCGACTTTACAGGCAACCAATTTTTTTTTAAATTATTGACTTGTATTGGTAATATTTGAATATCTTGAATATTAGGTATGACATGTAACTACTCGTTATCAATAAAAGAGTAAGAGTATGACTAAAGAACTCCGAGAAAAAGGTTTCTTGTGTCGTAACGAGTTGAGAGAAAATCGCAAACCTCTAAATACGTGTTCCAAATTACGCTGTTTATTATCAAAAGCTTGTATAATTTTTACTCTAAAATGCCATACATTTTGTGTTATTTTGATCGAAACTTTTGTATGTGTTTCCAGAATATTACATCATAGTGTTATGATCAGTTTTTGGTAATACGGACAATTTGAACGAGATTTAATTATTGTTAAAAATAAAATGAACGTTTTCATATAAGGACACATCTAAATTACTTTTCTAAGTCACTGGTTCTAGTGTTACATTCTTCTCCGAACTCAAATGCTTTGCCTTTCCTTTTTTTACGTGGGGGAAATAAATGTACGTATGCCATACTCTCATTATGAAATGAGAGGAGATCTCCATCTACCCTCATTTGGGCTTCGAAAATCGCAGGGTGACCAACACTACACACAACACTAACCATATCAGGATTCTCGAAACTCAGTGCGCTATGCACACATTTATTTATTAGAGGATTCCGCGACGCCGATAACCGTAAACCGGGTAGTTTTCGGTTATATCGTGGTCATCGCGTCGTAGTTGAAATATATACCTATGTTTTTATTTTCCAATGCTTCTCGAATCATTCTTGCGTAGTAATGACATTTGGTAGATAGAACCTTCGGGTCGTGGATCTCGATCCAATGACCAGTTTTAGCATCAATCAGATGTTCAGCAATTGCAGATTCTTGTGTCTGACAATTTTTTTACAGCGACAATGTATTAATTGTTCCAAGTCCCAGCAGTGGGAACATATATTTGGGTGTTTATGATATCCATACGTATATATTTAGCCTTGTTTTGCGAAAATTTAAAAGGGCAAGCAATGAAAGGTACTACAAACTATCTTGTAAAACAAAGGTTGAGAAATGCTGGTCTGTCATATTGAGAGTGACATTGGTTTGTTTACCTTTTATTCACAGACATTTGGAATGAGGTATAGTCAATATCCCAATTACAACTATAATTTTCATTGCCGTTTAATCGTATTAAGTTTGTCAATCGTATAAAATGTTTGTTATATTTCTCAGGTCAAAACACCTACGTTATGTTTTGTCCAGAAACCCGAAATATGTAAATGTGTAGTAGTACATTGACAAATGTAATGGCGATGAGGCTGTTGCCTGTGCTGCTGACTGCTGATATAAAACTTAAATATTTACAACAACAAAAAAGTGACATTAAACTCGATTTCAAACTCAAACACAAAAAGACGATATCATGTAAGAACGATGTCTTTGTGTTTACGAAGAAGTTCAAAATATTGAGACGAGCGGCAGATTTGCCGAGTAAGCAATGGTAGGTGCTTCTAATTACAACAAAGAGTGATAAGACGAACAAAAATAATGCCGAATGCCAAACAAAACGGCTACCCAAAACAGCATATCTATCTATCTATCTAAGTATGTTTATCCATCTAACATTAAGAGTCCAAACTACTATCTAATCATTGCTACACTGCGCACTCACCTTAAGATATAAGGTCATTTATCTCCTAGTAATTATCCTATAGTTTCGCTGGAAACATTACCCTTCAAACCGGAACCAGCATTGTTGGAGAAAAATAACGGGACGGATCTGTGGGTGACCTATCATGTTATGTGTTGTTTGTGGACCAACCCAGTTCTTCATTTCTGTTAAAATTCTATAACGCCCAATCATGTTAAGAAACGGTAAAAAACAGAAAAATATACGCAAAATGAATTCTGATAAAAACTTTTTCGGAGGATCAAAAAACGTTAGTTCCTGACTAAGTAGGAGATTTGAGAGATATATTATCTTATGTCGAGATTTTAATCGAAAACAGGTGCAATGGTAGGCCCCGGCTCACATTAACCGCACTTGTGATAGCTCCCTCAACTTATGCTCGCCTGGTCTGCACATTGTCTTTCATAAGGTTCTCATAAAGATTGTGTTTATCTTTATTTTCCTAGCGGTTCCACTCAACTAATAATCCTACTATTTAGACACTTTTATTAACTTTTACCTTTTTTCCCTGAATTGTAGTTTTTTTGCCTAGTTCCTGTGGAGCTCTGACGTATCTGCCTGAATATCAATCTGTGACATTCTAACTCCTAATGAATGAACCTATTTTGAGGCCTTTTTTGTTTGTTTACCACATGACTTTTACAAATAATACTGCTATATAATGTTTTAAGATTAAAGTTTCCAAGATTTTTAACAAATATATGAACATATAAATACATCATTTGATTGCTAATAAGAGATTAAGTTTGTTTCCAGGCAGTGGATTGAAAACTTGGAAATCTTTATATTAGGTAGGTATTTATGCGTAAGATTAAAGAAAGAAAGAAAGAAAGAAAGGAATCATGTCCCTTAATTGATCGATTGAATATTTCTGTATTGTTCCCATCTCGTATTCTCATCATCTCATCATTTTTACTACCTATAAAGAAAGACCATAATACCAGTGAAACAACTCGCTGAAAGAATAGAACATTTAAATAAATTAATAATTTACATGGATTCAAGATGACAAAAATCTTGGGAAAACTCATAAACATGCGACAAACTAACTTAAACATCAAATTAAGTAAACCATCTTATATCTCTGGGTGACAAGCGCACGGTACTTACTTTTTTTCTTAACTCGGTTACTCGGTTTTCGTTACTCGGTTTTTTAAACTTAAAGATGCCTACTCCCACAATACCTAATATAAATGACTATAATCTAATCTTAATACTAATAAACTGAAAACAAGCTATTCCAAGAAATTATTGAAAGCGAATTGCGTTCGTACACTTCTATACATATAGAAACACCGCTAATGTCGTTGTTCAATTGAAACTTCTCAGCGGAAAATCGGGCAATAAGTATGCATCAGGACTAGAACTGCGGCTGATGCATCCAGAGATGTCTGGCCGAGTAGCAAAGAGCAATGGCGAACCGTTGTGCAGATATGACAGAATTTTTAAGATGCGTTTAAAAACTAGGGAGTTTGTTTGTCTTCTAGCGGATTTCGGCTACGGCGATTTTACGAGTAGGTATTACCCTATTACGTATTACCAATGCCTCAACTCATATAAGAGCTCAAGGATCTTTATATATTATGCGGCTAAATGTTTTCAGTTTGATTTACAGATTTATTCATCATCATCAGCCGCAAGACGTCCACTGCTGAACATAGGCCTCCCCCCTAGATTTCCACAACGAACGGTCCCGCGCAACCTGCAACCAGCGGTTTTCAGCGACCTTTGTGAGGTCATCTGTCCATCTAGTGGGAGGCCGTCCAACACTGCTTCTTCCGGTTCGTGGTCGCCACTCGAGAACCTTTCTTCCCCATCGGTTGTCAGTTCTGTGGCCTGCCCATTGCCACTTCAGCTTGCTTACTCTTTGAGCTATGTCGGCCACTTTCGTTCTTTTGCGAATATCCTCATTACGGATTACAGATTTATTAGATAACCATAATAGGTATTATACATATTTGTACCTTGTACTAAAGTTGTTATCTGACTGTCTGCTTGTATGTTTGTTTCAAAACAAACGTTTCTACTGTAAAACAAATTTGGTGTAAAATCTGATCACAAAATGGTATGTTCCGAAAAGTGACAAGTGCCTAGACTGCCAAGAGAGGTATTTATGACCATGCCCATTCACGACAATTGGTACTTATTTATAACTTGGTCCAACTTGAAAGATTAGTTTACAACTCAATTTATACTAGCAACTATTTTTTATTGCAAATTATTTGTTTTTTACATGACATTACCCGAGCGAAGCCGGAACGGGTCGCTTGTAAATAAATAAAACACGAATACTTAACACTCACAAACATTAGGCGATGATAATCTTGTTGTATCAAACGTCTGTCCCAAACATCTCAAGCTCTCCAGTCCCTAGATTCAATACCATTAGTGTGCTGCTTAGGTTCACTTCTACTACTAAAACGAGTTTTCAACGCCAACTGCATACATGTCGGGTGATAGCAATGCAAGTAAATAGATATTGAATGGGTCGGGCATTGGGAGCTTTAGCTATTTGCTGGGCTGAAAGCATTCCCTCTTGTTATGTTTTTACACTAAAATTACAAAGGGACGGTTTTAAAATTACAAAAAAAAATACTATATTTTTAGCGGGAAATTTACGGGTTCGCTCACCGATTTTCTAGTGCCAACGGCGCTCCTACGCTAGCGGCTACGAAGCGGCGGCGGCGCCGGCGTAGCGGTGTAAAAGGTCGTTTCCAACAGAGATGTGCGAGGGAAATGTGTTGTGCGAGGATGTCTAGCTGTGCTGTGAAAATGTGTGGAGGTTTCCACCAAAGCTGTGCGAGGAAAATGTGTCGTACGAGGATGTGCAGCGGAGCTGTGAATAATGTGCGGTGAGAGGATGCGTTGGGACTCCGTCTATGGACTGGCTGGTACAGTATGTCGCAAACTTCGCAACACATCCCTCGCACACATCCCTCGCTTATTTTGTATGCGCAAAAATCTAGTTCCGCTGAGCTGTTTCCACCAGAGCTGTGCTGACCGTGGCGAGGTAAATGAAGCGATAGTATTGGTTCTTTACAAATACATCCCTCGCTACGCATCCTCGCACATCTCTGGTGAAAAAGCAGCCTAAAGGTAGCGGTTCGTGCGGAGACCGCTACAGGAGATCGCGACCGGAGACCGCGACAGGCATAGATCGTAGAACCCAAAATGGGCCCTCCCAAACTTCAAGGCGCACGCAATCATGTCAACGTTGAGAAGAGTGAGCTCACTCTTTCCGTTCTAGTCGGTTGCAGGATGCGGTGGACACCGGACGTTTTTACCTAACATTATTCGTTGTCAACAACCAAAACAAGTAGAACCACAGCAAATCTCGCCACTAGTGATTATAGGGGTCAAGTAGATTGGTTGCTTGTAAATCACTTACGATACACACAGAGACGCAGTTTATTACCAATTTCAAGGTGCTCGGGGCACATCTATTGATTTATATCGATAGCGACAGGCACTTGACAATCTTGACATTATAGAATTGTATGGACGCCAGTTCGCGCTGATACCGCGACACGTGTCGTGGTCGAGGCGCGAACTAGCGCCCATACAACGCTATAACGTCAAGTGCCTGTCGCGGTCTCCGGTCGCGGTCTCCTGTCGCGGTCTCCGCGCGAACCGTTACCTTTAGGAAGTGCGGCTATGAAGCTTATTTTACAGGTGACATTTTGTGAGTTGGCGTCACCGATATGCGTAATACCAAAATATCTATAAATAGACATACCATATTAGTGCTATTTAATACTAAAACGGTAAGTTAAACGTTTCACTACTAATCTATCGGCAATCCCTAGGACTGATTTTTAGGGTTCCGTAAAACGTAAAAACGGAACCCTTATAGATTCGTCATGTCTGTCTGTCTGTCTGTCTGTCTGTCTGTCTGTCTGTCCGTCCGTATGTCACAGCCACTTTTTGCCGAAACTATGAGAACTACACTGTTGAAACTTGGTAAGTAAATGTATTCTGTGAACCGCATTAAGATTTTTACAATAGTTTAAAAAAAAAAAAAAAATTAGGGGTGCCCCCCATACTGAGAACTGAAGCTCAAAAATTTTTTTTCATCAAACCTACACCTGTGGGGTGTCTATCGATAGGTCTTAAAAAATGGTGTTGAGGTTTCTAATCTAATTTTTATCTACACTGAATAACTTGCGCGAGAGACGCTTCCAAAGTGGTAAAATGTGTGTCCCCCCCCCTCTAACTTCTAAAGTAAGAGAATGAAAAAACTAAAAAAAATATATGATGTACATTACCATGAAAACTACCAACGAAAATTAGTTTGAACTCGATCTGATGAGTAGTTTTTTTTAGTACGTCATAAATACACTATTATTAAAACTTCGATCAAAGTTACAACGAACCACAAGAACTATGTGTACTATATGTATATTATGTTACTTGCTGGAACGGAACCCTTCATGGGCGAGTCCAACTCGCACTTGGCTACTTTATTATTTTTGTTCATTTGGACTTTATCATTGACTTTGAGTAGAATAGATCACCGTAGGTAAATAAACTAAACGTATGAACTATATAAATCTTTTCCCTCGTATAGCTGTAATGTAATGGCTTAGTAACTATATATTATTGTCCGATTTCACAATCGTAAGGTCATGGGTACTAATCCCGCCTGCATCTCTGAGTACTTTTCCAAGAGCAGATGTAAGAGCTTGCATCACCACTTGCCCTAACAATGAAGGAATGTTCCTTCATTGTCGTGAGAAAACTGCCCAAGAAAGACATATTTCGAGGACAAATGCCATCTGTTAACCACCCTTGGTGCCTCACGTTGCGCAGTCTGCCTGTCGCTATTTATATATGCTTTGATTTTCATGTAGTTTTTTTTAGAGGAGGGTTTATGTGTATAATAAATGCAAATTATAGTAGAGAAACACTAATAATAATTTTAGAGGTTTCTAACGTGATGTCGTAAACAAACACATTTTTTGCGTTTATTACAATTATTACATTGCAAACCGTGGCTAAACTCTACGAGATAGATCAAAGTAATGTACTGCAGCATTGTACCCCTTAAAAAGGTCTACAAAAAAGTCCCAATGGTATCTGTCTATCTCTTAGAGATAACCTATAATAACCATTTTTATTAGAATGTACCCGTGCAAAGCCGGGACGGGTCGCTAGTATACATAAAAACCAACTTTAAATATTCTCACTGATGCTTACGCATACAGTAATTAGCCACCTACCTCTCTGCAATTGACACTAAAGCCGTCTTAATTTATAAAGACAAATAATTCTTAAAGTATACAAAGTGAAGGGTTCTCTTAATTTGGAGACAAGTTACACGGAAGAAAATTCCCTGTGCAAATATTTATTTCAATTAAAGACACCCCTTGAGCATGGGATTGACACTAAAGAAACCCGTTGACATCTGAGAAAAAGGGAAAATAAGGTACAAAATGAAGGGAAAGTAGGGAATAAAGGGTTCGCGTCTCAAGTTCTGACGAAGGAAATTTGATTGGGTGGATACTTAAGTCCTACTTAGCCTTTTAAAGCCTCCAATTAACACGGTAAGCGAAACGCCAATTGAATATTTATTTACTCAAATTAACATTATGAAACGTATTTTACTTGCGTAGGTATAACAGTTGGGGTAAGAATATATTTGGGTAGATATGTACATATTTATTCGAATTTTTTACATTTATTTTTTTACAAATTTTTGTTTAATTTTTTAACCCTGGCCCTGGCCTTTTTTCTATTGGAATGCTCGCAGCTCGAAAAAGCGACATCGTTTCATGGTCGATGTTCCAAAGACACGAACAAAGAGATTTGACTTTACTTTTGTGGTAAGAACATCAAGGCTGTGGAATACGTTACCTGGGTGGGTTTTTCTTCGTGTAAATCTTCAATCTTCGTGACTTCAAATCGAGAGTGAATCGGTGCGACAGATATACAGTTAGATTACATGAGCTTGTCATCCAGATAATTATGTAATCCGCATAAGGCAAGTGCAAACTTACAACAGTTAAACAATACCCTTCAAACCGGCATTCAGTAATGTTTGCACACTACTGTTTGGCGACAGAATAGGTAGCTGCCAAATTTATGGTATTTTCTAAGGCGGCCTCTGCAATGAGTCCTATGTAAACAAAACGTATGTATGTTGGTAGGTAAAGTTCACCTTGATACCTTTTTGTACAGAGTGCCGAAACGAACATGCCTGCTCATAACAACACAGTGACCTCAGCTATTAGAACATGAAGAGTCCAAATCATTACCTAGCCTAACACTGCGCTCGTCACCCAGAGATATAAGACGTTTTATCTCTGTGCCTGTGGTTGCACTGGTAACATTGCCCTTCAAACTTCCGATGAACAAAATGCCGCCAAAAGGACAACGGTCAGTATTAGGGGTAAATAAAAAAATCTTCTATTTAAATGATGCTCTGGATCTACTCCAAGTTGGTCCCAACTTGGAGTAGATCCAGAGCGAATACAAAAATAATAAAAACAAATTATTATGGTTTACAATTCCGTTATCACTGGAGACACGTAAAACTACATTCAAACGGACATAATAGGTATAAGGAGTTATACCCCGTTTACATCATTCCAGTCCAGCGACCGAATCCAGAGCTGGATTGCTTACTGGAATAATGTAAACCAGCACTGGAATGCATTGGCACTGGATTGATGCATTCCAGTGCCGGTTTCCATTATTCCAGTAAGCAGTCCAGCGCTGGATTGCTTACTGGAATAATGTAAACCGGCACTGGAATGCATTGCCACTGGATTGATGCTTTCCAGTGCCGGTTTCCATTATTCCAGTAAGCAATCCAGCGCTGGATTCGGTCGCTGGACTGGAATCATGTAAACGGGGTATTAAGGTTGTGATTTAACCTCTTTTTTTCTCTTGATTAATAAATAGTTTTCACTCGCACTTCGTTTTCAGTGTAAAACCATACTTAGAAACACTTAGAAGATACCGTATACAATAATTTGAAATTCCACATACGTACTAAGTCGAAATGTATCAAACCTATATCGTACATCAGAGAATTTTATTTCGAAATTAAATATTAAAATGCGATATCTACCAACGTGAGATATCATATTTTATTGATAAAAAATGACATAAAATTGCGTTACCTCGCGACCCGACCACTGAAAATTGGGGAGAAAATGCAATAAAAGATCCATAATTCGTTTTCTTTGTAGATTTTACGGGAGACCGCACATGGAATATTTAAAAGTGGCTGGCTGGACCTTCGGAATTGAATAGTCATCCATGTGAATACGGTTTTGTATTTGCATATCGTATCTATTTTAGGGTAAAACATATCAATTTCTATCCTACGAAGGGATCTGGATGAAATTTGGTACACAGATAAATAATCTTACCTATATATAAAATTCTCGTGTCACAGTGTTTGTTTCCTTACTCCTCCGAAACGGCTTTACTGATTTTAACCAAAATTTATATGCATATTCAGTAGGTCTGAGAATCGGCTACTAGCTATTTTTCATACCTTTATTTATATGGCAAAACAACGTTTGCGGGGTCAGCTAGTAAGTCTGTAAATTTCATACATAAGCCATTCTTTCCCGAGAAATTAACGGGATCGGATATGATCTACATAATTGTGTTCCAAATTTCATGCTGACCGATTCAGACGTTCCACCGTGATTGTGTAGCAAACATCCAAACCTTCACATTTATAATTTTAGTACGATACCTGAACAAGGGATTATTCTTATAGGACAAATTATGTAAATAAGTGTGTAATTAATATTTATTATATTTTATTCTTCTCTTCTAAGCTATAACCCATCCCAGAGAATTTAAAGACATATTTAACAGAAGTATTTAACAGTGTGTCCTATGGTGCTGTGTGGACACTGACAGTGAAAGCGGTCCGTAAGTTCAAGCTATAGAAAGGGACTTTGAATGTAATTGTAATGATTTGGACTCTTTGTGTTCTAATAGCTGCGTGCCATTGTGCTGTTATGTGGCAGGCATGTTAGTTAACATCAGGCGAATGTCCTGCTCGTCTCGTCGCTATTGGTACTTACTGCGAAAAAAAGGTCTAAAACTCTAATATATCATTACTTACCTACATCAGAAAATATGTAAAGAATGTAGCTCATTATTGAAATTACCAATTTTCATCCTTTTGTCTGTTATTATAATGTAAAAACTTTTTTGCGCTTTATTAGATGATCGCCTTTATTGTGGCCTTTTAGACCTTATATTGATTATTACAATGACTCTCGTTGCCCACATTTCCATTTGTTGTGGTTGCCATGTCCAAACTTTGGCAACTAGGACTAGACTCGTGAAAACCCTGGATTTTAGGGCCCAAGCCCCGGACTTTTTTACTCATAATACATTTTCCGGACTACAAAAAAAGTCCGGCCTAAATTAGGTCAATTCCGGGGTAACCCGCCCTTCTACCGCCTAACTAAATCGGGTAAGGCTTTCCTATTGCTGTCTCTATCATTTCAAGAGAAAAGAAAAGAGAGAGCAATATCAGAGCTAAGACAGTTTTAGTTCGGCGGTAGACCCCTCGGACGGATGGCGCCCTCACATCTCATCTTTTCACTAACGCCCAAAGCACGTCGTTAAAATGCCTGCGGTATTTAAGAGAGCAAAACGTATTGAAGCTTTTCACTCACCACAAACACAAGTAAGTAAAGTAGACAAACCCGCAGATCTTTCAAACATTTTTCGGAGTAAAAATTACCAACGTCTTTGTCTAAGAACTCTGTTCTAACGTAGTATCTAGTAATTTTTTTTTTTTTTTGTATAGCATAGTGTGACGAGACGAGCAGGTCATGTGCCTGATGGTAAGCAACATGCCTGCCACATAACAGCACAGTAACACGCAGCTATTGGAACATGATAGTCCAAATCAGGGATGTTACGGAGCTTCGACTCCGACTCCGTTATGTCGGAAGTTCCGATTAGTTTTACACCTCCGGTTCCCACTCCGGTTCCGAAACTTTTGAATCGGAGGTTAATCGGATGTCCTGTCTTGTCCTGTCGCCCTGCGCCGACAGTAATGAACAGTTTCGCAGGAACATGTCGCGCAGGGAATCTCCCGCGCACGAGTGTAATGAAAAGTAGGTGTACTAAATGAGCACAACATGGAAAAACGCCAAATTCCAGCACCTTATACAATATTATCGTGTCCACCAGGCTCGGTAGCGAGCGAATACCTTTTTGGTGGCGTCGATTTAATCTACAAGGGGGCGCCTAGTGCCAGAAAACGAAAAAAGGACATTTTCGACGCCGCTCACTGATGTTAAGAAACTAAAAACTATAACAAAAAAAATATTGACGTGTGAGTACAATAAAGAAAAAGCACAATAACCGAATAGAATTTTAAAAATAGATCAAATTTTTTCACAGAAAAAAATTAAAATGGCACCTGAAAAAACAATTTTAATTCATGTAAGTACTCGAAATTATCAGCGATGACCCCACACTATTTTTTGATAATAAAAATTCTAATTTTACGTTCTATTAAAGTAACCGAACCACAGAATAAATATTAGACCGAACACTTTTTAAATTTATGTTTAATTATTGAGTAATTAAATAAAACTTGGTCAAAAATTGACTCCTTATTTAATATTGATTTCCCCTCCAAACTGTGTCATGCTATTCTCGACTTTATGCATATCATTTTAAGAAGGGCCTCGCGCGGGTGAAATCAGATTTTTTCCTGGCATTGGGCGCACTCTAAAGAAATATCTTACTGAGACTGAGACAGCTTCAAAGCTTATGTTCATGAAGTACATATACACACTTTTGGTGTCAATGTATTTAATTTGTTTGAAAGGTTTTGTTCATTTAACATACTTTATATGTCACTTTGGGATTCAATTAATTTAATTTTTTGTTTATTTTTGAATAAGTATTCCATATTTTTTTTATTTTTTGTGATATTTCATGAAACAAAACAATGAAAAGTTTGAATGAATGTTTTATTTGTCCTAAAATAAAAATTTCTCTCCTACCACTACTTCTGACCCTACCTCCGACTCCGGTTCCGACTCCGACTCCGACTCCGATAAATCAAATTTAAAAACTCCGACTCCGACTTCGGTTCCGATAAGATCACCTCCGTTACATCCCTGGTCCAAATCATTACCTAGCACTGCACTGCGCTCGTCACCCAGAGATCTAAGATATTATGTCTCTAAGCCCTGTAATTTCTCTGGAATCATTGCCCTTCAAACCGGAACACAGTAATGTCTGCACATTACTGCTTGGCGGTAGAATATTTGGCAAAGGTGTGGTACTTCCCCAGGCGGACTCTGCTAAGAGTCCTACTACCACTACTGAAACACATGTAAACAGATCAGTAGTAATACATGTAAACAGATCTACTAATTACCCAGTACCAGTAGATAAGCCGACTCGACGGCGGCTGTCTTCTGTAAAAGGTATAGGCATAAAGGAAACGAGAAGGGTGAAGAAATACAGTTTATTTACCTACTTATATCAATTACCGTTTTTACTCTTACTCTTTTCTCTGACTGAATTATACAAATAGGTAAGTATTGAACAGGCCTGCAATTTAAACAAGAGTCGTTTGTACCTATTTTTTTTCAATTGAAGTGCATAGGTAGGTAAGTAGGTACATACTTTCCTTCCTATTGAAAATACAATCGTCGCGTCGTGAGAAAACCGACGTGTAGGTATCTAGAATTTTTCGAGATCATCCACCAATCTGCACTGGAGCAGCGTGGTTGATTCTGACCTTGACTCTCCTTGCGAGAGAAGACCCCGAGTCCCAGCTGTGGGAACATTTAGTGCTTATGGAAAGACGGTAAATACAATCGTCACACTTAAGTAGTACCTATTTTAATTAAGTAAATAAAATGATAATCTGGACCAAGCTACTCACTTCAGGATAGGTACCTATATAGGTATCTAAACATTATTAAAAATATAGGTAGATGTTTTCGCTAAGGTTTCGATAAGATGCGGCCAAGGACGTTTAAACTTGTAGTGGTAGGACTCCTAGCACACTGAAAAAAAAAAGTGGTTGGTTTAAAAAAGATCATGTTTAACGTTATCACACATCTTGACTCCATATGAGCCTAACAAGATCTTATGCACTGAAGCTAAGAGCACTTTGTTAAATTATCAACTAAGTATTGTGTTGATTGAGTCACAAATGCATGTTTAATTTGGCTCATATCTTGGCCAATCTACGAATGAAAGGTCACCAAATTAACAAGATTGGCATATAGTTTTAACTATGATCTTGGAAAGTTCTACTAACCTTACATTTGATGTAGACATGAGCTGATGTTATATTGAGTAACTGTGTTTGTATATTCAAATTACTGTCTTTTGTACATTAATAAAGATACTTGATTGCAATAAATATGGTTCTTTGTAACATCAACAAAGTTAAGTTATTTGCATTTAATATGGTTCTTTGTATATGAACAAAGATACTTGTTTGCAATAAATATGTTTTTTTTATATATCAATAAAGTAACCTGACTGCAATAATATTGTGCTTTAGCACAATAACAAAGTTATCTGTTTGTGGTAATTTTGTTTCTCTTGCAAATTAACAAAGTTACTTGATTGCAATAAATCACAGTGCTTTAGCACATCTATGAATTAACTTGATTGTCATGAATAGTGTTCTTTGGAACATCAATGTAGTATCTTTATCGAAGTAATTATTGTGCTTTTGCACCTCAACAAAGTAACTTGTTTTCAATAAATATGGTTGTTTAACACTTCAACAAAATATCTTGATCGCAATAAAGGAAAAACCACTGACAATTTACTAAAAATCTAGAAATAATTTTGGCTTCATTTACTTGCAAGTACTTAGGTAACAGTTTTTGAAGTTGATGTCAAGCGATTGAAGCCAAT
This sequence comes from Ectropis crepuscularia, assembly GCA_963693475.1. Taxonomy (NCBI): domain Eukaryota; kingdom Metazoa; phylum Arthropoda; class Insecta; order Lepidoptera; family Geometridae; genus Ectropis; species Ectropis crepuscularia. The sequence continues at coordinate 22,061,435 of OY856342.1, forward strand.
ATTATTTCCAGCTTTGCAGTAAAAAAGTCGATGGTTTTTCTTTTATTGCAATCAAGATATTTGTTTGAAGTGAAAAACAACCATAATTACTTATTTATTTTTAATTAATTTATTTTAATTATTTTACAGTTTAAATCTGTATATAAGATCGAATATAGATATCTAACAATAAATTTATCTGCATGCAGATAGTCTAGTCAGGAAATTGTCTCATTGGAATCAAGAGCCTAAATGATAACCCCCAAACCATTATCAGGGTAGCGATTCTGAAACCATTCGGTTGCATCCGACACGGAATCTCATCTCTCGGTCTTTGTCTTACCTGTTTAGCATGACAAAGACCGATAGATGAGATTCCGTGTCGGATGCAACCGAATGGTTTCAGAATCGCTACCCAGGATAATAATGCACATAAGCAGATACATTTCTGGAATAGCAATTAAACAATTTGTTTTTAGTGTATTTAATTTATTTATTAAAATCTAATAAAGCACACCGTAGTTACATATTTTTTTTACAATTATTTTTAGTATTAATTTATTTTATAAAATCTTATATAGTACTCCGTAGAGTTACATATTTTCTTCCATTGCTAAGTATGTTTATATTACATGGTATAGGAGAAACTAAAGAAGTATGCAACTTTACTATAGTTTTCTTTGATTCTGGTTTTTTAACTTCGTAGGCATAGAAATGTTCATCGAATTCCAATGTTTGCATTAGTAATCCTATAAAGATAAGACTATTAGAATCGTACAAGAAAATATTTTGCACTTCAAAAAAAATAGGCAGCAAATCATTTGGACAAGTAGTGTAAACTAAGATGGTACCTTTTACATATCGTGTAGAAGATACACTGGCCCAAGTAATTTGGACAAGTGACTTATTTGGACATAATTGTAAACTAGACCATATGAATTGTTTATCCGCTGATTCAGCAAAATTTATGCGAGAAACAGGCCCCATTCGAAGAGTCTCAGACAATTTACCTTTCAAAAGCATTTCATTTAATTGTAATTGATGTTTCATAGTTAAAGTTAATGTAATGTTCCTTCTATTGCAAGAAGCGTTTGAAGCCATCTTAAATATTCTATGTTTGGCTTCGAATCGCATTGACCATAAAGCAACTATAGGACCATACTTTTCTAATGCAGTGTGATAATGAACTAAATTATGAAACTTTGGTTTCAATGAATCTTTGGTAAGTAATAAATACATAGCATTGAGCTCTGATACTGCATTTTGTAATAATTCTTCAGTTCCTTTGGCAAAAGCTGTGAGTAAAACTATTTCTAATACAATCCTTAATTTTTGATACAGTTTCCAAGTGTCATCCCCTCTAGGTACGAACTCTCCTACTAATAAACCAAAATATCGCAGAAAACTTAGCATTTCTGATGATGTCATACGCACATTTCCTTGAACTATATGCTCCATAGCCAAACTACATGGCTGATTTCTATTATCAGGACCATATTCAAAAGCATGAATTCTATTATTGAGTTCAGTCAATGAAAAAAGTTTGAAACTTCTTATGTACTGAATGAGTACAAATTGCATTACATACTTAGCAACACCTTCTAATATGTCGTGCATGCAGTCAACACCTATTTGATTAAATAAATCAAAATCAGTAACACTAAGCCAAATACATTTTGCTTTAATACCTGTAACTGAAGGATTACCAAGACGAAGGTCAGATTCATAACCAGATAAACTACGTAACAGTTCTACGTTTTCCCAACATTGCGTTTTCATAACTTGTTTTGGAACTTTACATACTCTGCAAGGAAAATTTGCAGAGAAACTCTCAACAAAACCTGTTATAGCATGAATACCCAGATTATCGCCTAATATCAATCCAAGTTCAAAATGAATAACCCCTTTAAAATCTGGAAGGTCAAATTCAATGCCGTTTTCACTAAGATAGTTAAGCTCCTCAATCACACAGTGGAAAATAACATTATTTCCAAATAAAAGTCTATCAGACGAATGAAACAGCAGAAGAAGAAATATGCTGCTGAGTGCTGACGAACGACATGGCGGTAAACAAGGGATAGACGCGTAAACCGCACCCAACTTGTGCTGTCCAGCTCGAGAACCTAATGCATTACCTATCTCATAGTCATCAAAAAATACAAATATGGGTATCACAATTTTCCCTTGGCGTTGATTCAGCCTGTTGCGCCAAAATGACCCTTGAATAAAGTTTTCCACAGCAACATTATCACCTGCTCTATTGAGATGATGCATGTAATCTATTGTTTCCAAAAGAATATTCTGAAGTGAAAAAAACGATTTTAATACTTTGCGGAGCGGTATAAAATGTTGTTCACATGTTATTGGTAGAAGGCGATTTATACCTCTTCGCTGTACTCTGTCCAATCTTTCACCTATTACTATTGTTACCGGTTTAATGTATGTATTTTTGTTTTGAAAGTATTCTATTCGTTTATGTTCGGTATTAAGTTTAGTCACCGGGTCTATTAACAGAGGTTTAACTGCATTTATAACAGTTTTTAGGCTGCTTTTTGGGACTATGTTATTGGAGGACAAAAATTCAAGTTTCTTTTGAATTGCTGAAACTAGAGGCTTAGCCATGAATTGACTATATCCATTAATGACTGTTTGAACAAGATTTCTAGGTAAAGATGGATTTGCATATAAACTTGCAACAAAATTTGAAAAAGCACTCTCAATCATATCTTCACAAGATGCAGTTAGTAGAGAACTTACAAAATGGCTATTGTCAGTGGAAGAACTTGATTGTGACACTTGCAACTGATCTCTAACTGGGTCAATTGAATACTCGGACTCTATTTCTTCTCTAGGAAATGTTCGTAAAACATCATCATCACCTATAATGTTTGTAGGCGAATGTTTCTGCAACAAATGTCTCCTAAATGAATTAAATAACTGAAATCTCCGATTACAATCATCTTCTACACATACATACACTTTCAAAGGACTATGTATTAGCACAAAGTGTGACTTCAGAACTTTTATATTTGGCAATTGCATATGGCATACATAACAAGTCACCATTGTAAAAAATAAAATACACAGTTTGTCTTAAATAATAACAATAATGTTAATGTAATGAAACTTTCAGAATATGCCCCTTACTTAACCTTGAGGTCAGAAAGGTACCTAATCTTACAATCGACTATAAAATGTTACAACAAAAAAAAAACACAAAATGTTCAAAAATAGAAACTTAAAATGGTATTACCACATACTATAAAATGTTACAAGAAATATAACACATAAAATGTTCAAAAACAGAAACTTAAAATGGTATTACCACATACTATAAAATGTTACAAGAAATATAACACATAAAATGTTCAAAAACAGAAACTTAAAATGGTATTACCACATACTATAAAATGTTACAAGAAATATAACACATAAAATGTTCAAAAACAGAAACTTAAAATGGTATTACCACATACTATAAAATGTTACAAGAAATATAACACATAAAATGTTCAAAAACAGAAACTTAAAATGGTATTACCACATACTATAAAATGTTACAAGAAATATAACACATAAAATGTTCAAAAACATTAAATATTACAGTCTGTTAAGAGAGATTCTGCAGAAGTTGAACCTCGATCAAACTTGGATGTCATTTTGTATAGCCCTTTTTGGATAAAGTACCACACTGCACTTGACTCAACCCCATATTCCAAATTTAAAGCCCATATAGCCTTATAACAAGTGTCAACAGCTTGCATAATATTGTTCCTCTGATATAAGACCGATTTGTTAACCAGGACTAAACACGTTTTAATATCTTTTAATGACTCACCAACAATAATCATATAAGGCTGTGATGTTGCACCTTTATTTTGTAAGGTTTTAAACGCAGTTCAATATATTGACCAATTTCAACGTCAGATTTTAAATGTTTGATGAAAGCATCACGAGTTTCTGCCTTCGATGGTTTCCAGCTGCAGCTAGAGTTATTTTTTTTGTTATTCTTCTGTTTGATAGTTGTTGTGTTCAATAGATATGGAATAGATAAAAATGCTGCAAGATTTTTATCCTCTTCTTTAGATGCTGAAATGAAATACACAAACCAACTTATCAATTTGATAGAAAATGTTTCACATATATAGAGAAAAATAAATAGTGCTTTAAAATAGCAAATTTTTTATGTCATTACTGAATAATATTCTATCTATACACGGTTGCCGGGAAGTGATCGCTCTAAGCGATAAGGTCGCCAATTAAATGTCTAGCATAAGTTATTCTTAAGTTTCTTTTTTTGTATGTATGTGGCTTTTAATAAAGAGTTATCTTATCTTAGCTATGTCACTGTCATGGATAATCATGTTGACAATCAGTTCATTGAATTGTACACTTAATAATTTTATTGTATGATATACTTACAATCTGCAAGATGAGTTAAGTCCTTGGAAAAATTATCTTTTGTTTTTCTTTTATTTAATAATTCAAGAATTCTATTTTTTGCTACTGGAAAGTAAACAAACAAATTGTCTTTTTTCTCTCCATAGGCTGCTTCAAAGTCAATGTTTAGCTAAAATAAAAAAAAAACATTGTTACTTAAAACGTTAAAACAAATAAAAACAAAAACTATATAATTAACATTGATTCTTTTTTGTGCTTTTTTATTGAAACCTTATTGATGGACAACAAATAGAAGTGGAAAAAATATACTTGCAAGATTCGAAACATATTTGACAAATAAGAAATGAACAAATACAATGCTAATAAAAATTTGCAAGAACAGGATAATTACATGACAGCCTTAATTAATCAAAACTATTGAAAAAAAACCTCACCAGATTATACCCGTGTGGTTTTTTTAGCGCTGGATACTCATTAATGTAGGATTCTAAAGTGTGATCTTTATTTTTATTGTGAAGGTGAGCCATTCGATATTTGTGTGTTGCATTCCATTTTACTTCCACCAGGCTCCAGGGCTCTGACGAATTGCGTAGCCACTGTAAATCATCTTCTACATTTTCATCCAGTGAGTTATTCTCGCTAAGACTCATGGGCATTAATCTGGAAGATGAAGGTATGGCTGCAGGGCTATCCTCTCTGCTTCTCTTTCTGTTAATTGTCAAAGCTCCTAACTGTTGCAAACGCCTCCTTTTATTTAAGACCTGGTGCACGAGCTTACCTCGTGCTTGAAGAATTGAACCAGATGCAGTTGTGCATGCAGGAATATAGTAGGTGGTGGTTCTTTCACCTGGAAATAGTTCCTTTATTAAATTTGCCCACTTGAAATATATGTGTCCAACAATTGGTGAGCTTGTGTGTTCATTTAATATTTCTCTGGCAATTATGGAAGCCAATAAATTTCTTGTAGCATCTCCATCAAGTGTTCCACCTTTGTATATCAGCAGTGAAGATGCCTCAAGTGACTTAAGCAGTATACTTTCAAGTAACTGAAAAAAAAGTTACAATGACATTTATAGTCGTTTAAGATTTTCTGGTGTCTGTAGTTCAGACAAAAAGAAACTCTTGTGCATACTACTAGAATATATTAAAGAGTAAAGATTAAATTATTACTAGAAACATATTGTACTTATATCAAGTGATTGCTTTTATCAAGTCTCTCTTTCATGCCCATACTTATGTGTATTTACCATGATAATATAAATAAAATCTACATACCCCACTCTCAGGCCTTTGATGATGACTCTTTAACACTTGTTCTTGTTCAGCATAACTTATTTGATCATTTATGGGCACATTTTCTTTATCTACCGCAGGCACAATGATAAGTCCCTTTGGGCCACTATCACTTAGACTTTCCTGACTAAATTCAAACGGACACAAATCCAGGTTCTGCAAACCAGAGTAAATGTTAATTTCAGCACAATTTAGTTTGTATTTATACTTAATAATATATTGATTTAAGTTGATATGTAGGTAAAATTGGTACGGCTATTAAGTACCTGTGGTGACTAGTGTGGGAGTCGCGTATGTAGTTAGTCGGCCTGGACTCCCAACAGCTAGTCACGATTTCGAAGGTTGCGAAGTGCAGTGGATGTTCAAATTACATGCGTAGCTTGATTCAGCAATATAATAATAAGATAAAATAATAGTACAACAATGAGATGAAGTAATAGAAATTAAAATGATAATTCGGAAAATTCTGTAGACAGCGAGAAGCGCAAGCCGTCAGAGAGACTGTGACTGTCGCGAGCTCCTCGCATGTGCAACTGTATGTTACCCTGCAAACCCAATGGAGTAAAGAGGTTGCTACTCGCTATAAACGGTAGCGGTTTTAATCAGCAACAATAAGTAAAGATGTAATTTATAATTTGGATTCGCAGAGGTGACATACTAGCATGTACGCCACATACCTAATAATTTTGAATTATCATAATTTATTGTTAGGTGTAATAAATGTACTTATATTAATATTATTTTTTTAACAATGTAAACTTTACCAAGCATTTAAAATAACTTCTGGTTCTAAAACAAACCGAATACTACTGAGCAATGGTCAACACTCTTAATTAAACAAATTCAAGCAACTACTTACTGATAAAGATATGCTTGAAAACTCAGCTTGCCATGCTCTCCAGCACCTCATGAACAGGACCCTTGGTCCTGTCTGTGGTATTATATCTTTAATGTCGTCAGGGGTCAAGGCAGACAGAGCCTGGATAGTGATTGCCTGTTCTAAATCAAGAGTTTAAATTATTATATAGATGGACAACTATCGCACAACGAAAACAGTGGGAATGTTTATACAGGATACACAAAAATATGAAATAGTATTTTTTACCATTCAAGGTTGTGACCAACTAGTGTTTCAGGTCTCAGGAACTTTACCTACTCTCATACATTATGAAGAAGGGCAGGTAAGAAGAACCGAGACACTTTCATAGACCAGTCTAACAAAATCATTAAACTGTATTTAAAACTTATTACGAGCACATTGGTAAAATAATGAACATGTACAACAGTATTTACAAGGAAAGGTAGTATAATCACCTACCTTCAAATTTTGGTATGAGATCTGGAAGCTCCCACGTTTTCAATAAATCAGCGACTTCGTCCATCTTTAGGAACAACAAACTTGTATGTTATACTTAACTTTAAGAAAATATTTGCTTCAAGTTCTTTCTAGGTGAACTTGGAACTACTATAGATTGTTTATTTCCTGTTATTATCAGTACACGTTTCGTGTTTTAATTAGTATATCCGAAACAAAAGCGCAGAGCTAAAACATAGCGTAGGTCGGTACACATTGGAATTTGGAATGGAAAGGAAAATGGAAAATGGAATACTGTGGTCAGTGTTGTCAGAAGTCCATCTCAATTTTCCCCCAAAATGTTCTCGAAATCCCCCCAAAAAGCGGGTTTTCTAGAAAAAAACCCCCAAAGTACATTATACATTCATTTACCCCAAAACCATAATTTTAAGCTGACGACCACCTCAATTTCTTTCCAAAATTTTCCAGAAATCCCCCAAAAAAAAACAGGGTTTCAAGAAAAAAACCCCCCAAAATAGATAAACATATAATAATAACTATAACGCTATTTCAGAAATAGCTTATTTTACTCCATAAAGTGTATTGACAAGTTCCCATAAGAAAAGGCGATTAAATTTTTATACTAAGTTCACTTGGATAAGTGCCGTATTCGTTAAAAAACTGAAAAACGTGGCAGTGAAAAATCCCCAACTTCCACAAACAATTTTTTCCCGCCGTAAATTCCCCCAAATATTTTGTCCCCGCAAATTTCCCTCCACGGCTACTAAAAACCCCCAAATTTGGGGGGAATCCCCCCAATCTGGTAATAGTGACTGTGGTGTCTGTGGTAGTAATCAGTGTTGCCGTAGATGTGACAACTACTCTTGTTTAATTGAAATAAGCATGTTATTAAATCAGCCATGCTACTTGATAAAAACGTTAATTTAAATTATATCAATGCTAATAACTTGCACGTTAAGATGAACAATGTTAGTTATTTAGTCTAACAAATTAAAATAATTAAGTTAAAGAAAGTATGTTTGATGTAACCTAGACTATTGATTGCATTAACAATGCGGACATTGCGGTAATAAACATAATGTATTAGTTCCGGCAACGATGCAAACTTGTTTATAATAAATACGAAAATTATTATTCGTAACAAGGACATTAATAAAAACAAGCAATGTGCATACTGTAGAAATAAACATAATGAATTTGTTCCAGCAACTACGTCTTCTTGTGTGTAGTAAACAGATAAATAGTCATTCCAAACATTTTTATGCCAACTAAGAAAAAATGTATCTTAGTTGGGCTCTATTTTTTTCAGTGCAGAGTCCGCCTGGGGAAGTACCACACCTTTGCCAATTATTCTACCGCCAAGCAGTAATGTGCAAACATCACTGTGTTCCGGTTTGAAGGGCAATGTTTCCAGAGAAATTACAGGGCTTAGAGATATAACAACTTAGATCTCTGGGTGACGAGCGCAGTGCAGTGCTAGGTAATGATTTGGTCTCTTCATGTTCCAATAGCTGCGTGTCACTGTGCTGTTATGTGGCAGGCATGTTGCTTACCATCAGGCACATGTCCTGCTCGTCTCGTTACTCTTTATTTAAAAAAAAAAAAAAAAAAAAAAAACTTTTTTTAAACGTCCTTGGATGCGGCCAAAGACTTTTTTTAAACGTCCTTGGATGCGGCCAATTGGGTCCAATGCCCTAATTGAAAGATGACCGCGATCATTTCCAAAGTACGAAATAATTACTTATACTTATTCGACTGTGCTTGATGTAAATTAGTAAGTATGTAAGTATTTTGACATAACGAGTCAGAGAGAAAAAAAAATGGTTTTAGTCTTTTAGTCCTAAATTACCTACAACATCGATACAATCGAACCCACCCTCACATCACATCTTTGGCAATTCAATGTGTATCTAGAAAACGCCAAATTGCCGTATCTTAGGTACCTACTAATCTGGGTTAAAAAATATATTTTATAAATACCACTGTATTGATAATTTGATATCAACAGATACTACAGCATAAATCTAATAAATATTCGACCTTCGACGGAATACGTAGGTATTTCAAATACGGCCGTAAAATTGATGTAAGTACCTATATTCAGAACAGCTGCTAGAATCTGTAAAACTTGTAAAACGCCAAAACGTTTTCACGCTTTGGCATAATAACTAACTGTTGTGAAAAGGACAACACTGGCTGATGACATAACGATAAAACGCCGTGTAGTTAGTACGTAGTACACTCGAAGTCCGCTAGATGACGCCGCGATCAAAGGGGATCCCCACCCAAAGAACTAGGGACGTACCAAACTTTAGCATTAAAGTTGGTCCGTTAACGAGTAATAATATTATATATAGTTATTGTACACATTTGAAATAAAAATATTTCACAGATATATATGTAAGTATAACGATACAATTATACACCTAAAACCTAAAACATAAATAAAAGTGGTCAAGTGCATCATGGACTCGCCCATGAAGGGTTTCATAGCAGCAAGTAGCATAATATAAAAAATCTTGTAGTTTGTTGTAACTTTGGTCGATGTTTTAATAGTAGGTACTGTATTTAAAACGATTTCAAAAAACTGCTTACTAGATCTTGTTCAATGTACCAATTTTTGGTGGAAGTTTGTATGGTAATTGGTAACGTACATCATACTTTTTTTTAGTATACGTGTGGGTACACGTAAGGTTTTGATAAAAAAATATTTTGAGTTTTAGTTCTAAGTATGGGGAACTCCAAAATTTCCAATATTAATTTGTTTTTCTTCTATTTTTGTGAACAAATCGTATCGTACCAAATTATACGTACGAGTTTTGGACTCGGTTATTTGAAATAGAAGTAAGTACATTGTAATGTGTAAGAAGACGATCTGGTCGTGTTTCTTTCTAGTGGTAAATAAGTAATTAACGTGTCCAATCATAATAGGTAGCACGCCACAGTAGGTATTATGAACATAAATAGTCCAAATCATTGCGCTTGTTGTCATCTGTAGATATTAAAAGATAAAATAAGTCTTTGTTTTGCGCCAAGACTACATTTCTAACCCAAGTAGCCTGTATATGTGATCCGTGCACAGAAATCTAAATATGGATCCGTGCGTATGTGATGTATGACAACTGCATTGTAACGATAAATATAACCGTTTGTCTTGGATCGTTGAATGGTCCCATCACTAGCCGGGTATTTTTTTTAAACAAGAACAAGAACTTATGAACATTATTTAATTATTTTTGCTTATTGCGGCCAGATTATAGAGACCTATAAACTGACCTGAGGGACGAAACGTTTCGTCACTTTCCTCTTCCTGTATTCCTGGATCAAAATAGCAAAGAATCAAAGAACTAGCTGTAAAGTAGAATTGTAACTTAAAAAAGTGTGTTTTTCAACTTTAGTAAACTACATACCTAGGTATAGTTTTTCGTGAATTGGAAATGGCGGTAAGTTTCTGTTTGAAATGTTTTTATCGCATAGAGTACCTATAGACCAAAGATTTCGATCCCAATTTTTGGAATAGACATATCCAGAATGTCCACGTTTGTAGGATGACGTGCAACCGCTGGTAAAATAAGGTATAACCTACCTAACAGATTGGGGCTCAACATCTAAACGACCTCCAGTGTACATGTATATTGTATAGTCGTTCCAGACGAACGTGGAATGTCAAATTTCAATGTTCCGTTAAAAAATGCCACACCAAAGCGTAGATCAGGCTATGTGAAAGATGCTTAGTTTTGCTCTGCTGTAGAGAGCCTACAGCCTAGCTCCTAGCTTGATTATTTTATTCGATACCTACCTATCCAGTGCCGGCTTTAGGGTGGGCGACGGGGTCGGTTGCCCGGGGTGCCGGATACTACAAGGGCGCGAAAACTGGACTCCGCGAATTAATTTTTATTGTCTTATCTCGTAACTTAACATAATTGGTACCTTTAGAACGTCCTATACGTCCAGTGTCGTGTAGAGATGGGCGTTTTCAGTTTTTTACGCAAACCGATACAAATCCGATCTCAGGTTTAGAAATCGGTTTCAAAAACCGATTTTAGAAATCGATTTCAGTAGCGGATGGTGGAGCATAGTTAGTATATTTTATATTAAACGACGAACGCAAACAAACAACAAACGAATTCTTGTTGTATTGCGTATCCGTATTGATGTATCTGTACATACCAACCCACATACACATACAAATGAGCATGTTAGTTGCAATCTGAATTAGATCTTATTGTCTGGAGTTGTAGTTTTATTTTTAGTTCGATCCGTAAATATTCGATTTTAAAAACCGCCAAATTTCAAAACTAATAGTTTCGCGACAATTCGTCTTATCTCTTTCACTCCATCGACGAATCGCTGAGTTAGAATGAAAGAAAGCGAATTTTAATGAGATTCGCGCTCTCTCATTCTAACTAAGTAGTCGTTTGGCAGAGTGATAGAGATAACGAATGAGTATGAAAACTATCAAAAACGTAACCGTTCAAAGTTTTAGTTTAGTTTGCCAAACTAGCTAGTGCTTGGTGCTTGCAAGATTTGATTCGAATTCGACACGTTTGCGTTATGGTGGTATTGTTTTTACGTTTTCTAAAATCAGTTTGTTAGCGTTACAATATCGATACGATACGTTTTCTGACTGAAATCGGATTTCAGATTCGTTTTGATATATCGGTCTCATGCCTAGTGTCGTGTAATGTTTAATGTTGTCCAGTGTAGTACGTCCGCTTTAATATCTCTACATTTAGTAGTCGGCTAGTCGGGGAGGTCCCTTTTTTCGTTTTATTTTATTTCTGGGGAAATCCTAATAAATATTTTCTGAAGTAATTACTCTGTACCTACGTTGTTATGCAATCAATGCGCTGATTTCATTTTCATTCCACTTCTAACTCTAAACCTTATCTGGCAAGGTTCAGTAGTACGTAGTCATGGAGTGAGTGGTGATAAATATAATGCCTAGTGTAAGATATTTACATAGGTAGGTAAGGTAAGGTAGAACACATAGGTAGATTAGGTAGTGACTGAAGCATGGCTTTAGACAAGGATATGTTTGGTAGGCCTCAAAAATGTATATAACCTACTTTCAAAAACCACAAGGTACAATCATGTTCATCTGTATGCTGTATGTATTGTTTTGTGTATGTCCATCGATGTTTTCGCTGACTCTGTGGTAGGACTCTTAGCAGAGTCCGCCTAGGGAAGTAGGTACCACACCGTTGCCAGTTATTCTACCGCCAAGCAGTAATGTGCAAACATTACTGTGTTTCGGTTTGAAGAGCATTGTTTACAGTGAAATTACAGGGCTTAGAGATATAACATCTTAGATCCCTGGGTGACGAGCGCAGTGCAGTGCTAGGTAATGATTTGGACTCTTCATGTTCCAGTAGCTTCGTGTCACTGTGCTGTTATGTGGCAGGCATGTTGCGTAACCATCCGGCACATGTCCTGCTCGTCTCGTTAATTGTTATTTAAAAAAAAAAACTCTGACCAGAGTAGCGCTTCTAAATGCAATCGGAATGGTTCAAAATCGGAATTACAATCCCTGTCTCTGCCATGCTAAAAAGATAAGACAGAGACCGCGAGATAAGATTCAGTGTCGGATGCAACCGAATGGAATAAGAATCGCTACCCAGATTTATAAAAAAAATGTTCGAAGGGAATATGTTGAGGTTATCCCATTATCTTAACGGGATCACTTGATGGATCTCAAGGAAATCGACGATAAACTAACTACCTACCTACCATACTAACAACTAGGTAGGTAACTAAATCTAAATCTTAGAAGTTAATTTTGACTCACTTTCTTAGCTCTGATTGAGCTGAAATTTTGCAAACCTAGGTACTTGTACATGTGTAAATTTAGTAACAATGTGATAATCTTTTACTTTGAGTTTCGAGTGAAGAAGTATGTAATGGAACGAATTTTTTAACCATTAGTCTGTTCTAAACTCCTCAATGGAACCTTTAACCCATTTAAATTTTCATGTACTCCTGAACAGGTTGTACATGAAAATTTAAATGGGCATTTATGAGTGCGCCTAGTGCCAGGAAAAAAAAGGATTTCACCCGCGCGAGGCCCTTCTTAATGTGATATGCATAAAGTCGAGAATAGCATTACACATTATGGAGGGGAAATCAATATTAAGAGTGCGCCTAAAGCCAGGAAAAAATCAGATTTCACCCGCGCGACGCGTTTCTTAATGTGATGTACATAAAGTCGAGAATAGCATGACACAGTTTGGAGGAAAAATCAATATTTAATCAGGAGTCCATTTTGACCAAGTTTTATTTAATTACTCAATAACTAAACATAAATTTAAAAAAGTGTTCGGTTACTTTACTAGAACGTACAAATAGGAATTTTATTACCAAAAAATAATGTGGGGTCATCGCTGATAATTTCGAGTACTCGAATTAAAACGGGTTTTTTCGGTGTCATTTTTATTTTTTTATTGTAAAAAACTCTGATCTATTTTTAAAATTCTATTCGGTTATTGTGCTTCTTCTTGATTGTACCCACACGTCAATATTTTTTTTGTCATAGTTTTTAGTTTCTTAACTTCAGTGAGCGGCGTCGAAAATGTCCTTTTTTCGTTTTCTGGCTTTAGGCGCCCCCTTAAATCAGGAGCATAGAATAGATAATACAGATAGAACGGACACTCCCCACCCCCCGCCAGTTTCAAGCTTCCTACCCCGCAAGAACGCGAGAAGCACTCAACGAAGGGTTATATCGGACGACAATTTTCTATGAGAATACGACCATAATGCTGTGTTGCTGTGTTATTTAGGTACCAAATTTTTCATCTGTTAAACGAAACAAGAATAACAGATTTTTAATTTCATAAGAATTTCTATAATATACTAGGATTGAATCGTTTTTCTACTGTGTTTTGATAAGTTTACAATTTACAAAATCACTAGTGTTACCAATTTAGTGGATTTATTTACTACGATTGCTGCAATTCAGATTTCTTGGTGCGTGATTATTTTTTAGCGTTCAAACGACGCAAAAAAAGAAAAAGGTTATATATTAGACTATATGTAGTTTTATGTGCGTCCATGGATATGTCCGTCAATAGTGAACACTGAATATACGGTTTCAGTACAGTTCAGGTACTTATTTAAGATATCGTAACAGCCGTGTCAATAAACAAGTAAGAGGATACATTGACTGCTGTTGGTTATAAAAACCGACAAAAAAGGAAAGAGGTTAGTTAGGAGGAGAGGAAAGACTCTATGTAATTTTATGTACGTTCAGAAATACTAAACCTATAGTTCCATTTGATAGCAGGCTAGACTTATTTGATTATTTGTAAATCGTCGATATATTTCATCGGTATATGGATAATTCAGTTATGCTTAGTAAATTTAGTGTAGTTTAGGTTTGATATAGAGACTCACTAAAGGTCTATTAACTGGTTTTTGTAACAGGCGTGTCAATAAACAAGTGACTGGAAAAATTGAGTACTATGTAATAATAACTACAATTATTTATATGCTAATAATTAAGTTTTTACCGAAAATACAAAAACTGACATCAATTTAAAATTAAACAGACACTAGACTACATTTTATAATTTCTGTGATATCTACAATAGCGTCGTCCAGTTAAATTAAATTCAAGTTATTTTTGTTGTAATTGCGAAAACTGCCACACCGATTTCAATCCAAAATCGCATGGAACTGGAATGGAAACCTTGGAACAATAATCTTATCAAACAATAAAAAAGATCTAGCAAAATCTATTCACAATTGGCGAAGCTATACCGTAACATTCATACAAAAAAATAAAAATGTATTTGAGAACTTCCTCCTTTTTCAAAGTCGGTTAAAAATAAAACTTCTTAAGGCGCTGAATAGAGCCAAATGGCACTTTTTAAACACATTTTTAGCAAAATGTATAGGGTTTGAGATGTTGAATAAAATATATGTTATTCTTGAACATATTTATAAGGGAACCATTGCTTTCAAAACACGATTTGGAAAAGATATCTTGACAAGAAAAAATCGTAAACTAACCTCTAAAATGAGTTTTAAACGTAAATATCTGTGTTATTAATGAACATACATTATTCAAATTTTAAAGATTAACGTATTATTTCTTAATAAAGGGCAAGGATGTTTTATATTTTAGATTAAGTTGTTTAATTCGCATTAATTAATTGTTTTTTCATACGCTAACTCGACCGAACCGGGCTGAGTCTTGCTTCTCGCTCACTACTATGAAGTCCGGCAGAAAGCGCTGATGCGCCGTGCAGGAAGGACGCTACGTCGCGTCGCTTCGCTGCGCGGCACTCGCTATTCAAAAAAATAAAAATTCTCACAAATGGAATGCAGAAACGTCAAGAGAGGTCATATGATTTGAAAATTTGACGCGTTGGTTATATGTAGGTTTAGCTCGATGGTTTAGCATGACCGTGGTGGACGTTTATGACCCTGTGTCCAAATCTTTGAACCGTGATTTTCTTTTTGCATATTTTTTTTCATATTGTTGTTGTATGTTTTCTCTGTAGTTTTCAAGCTTTTATTTTTTAGTTTCACCTGCCCTGAGGCACAGATGAGAATATAGTTATTATGAAACCCATGAATATCCGTGATGTAACCCGAGGCTTATCATGAAATCTTGCAAATTAAATCTACTTCCCGATTTACAGATTGCGTGAAAATTTGCATAATACTTGTGTAAATTGCAAGACAATAAATAAATTGCAATATGATAATTATGATGCTGATCTGATGATGGAGCTGGAAGGTTGCCATGCCATATCATTGATGTTTAATTCAGATCAATCAATTGTTTTTAAAAAGCTAACTCGACTGAACGGCCCTTCTACCAGCTAATTAAATCGGCAAAAAAATAAAAATGATAAATTCTCACAAACGAAATGCGGAAACGTCAAGAGAGGTCGTATGATTTGAAAATTTGCCACGTTGGATAGTAGTCGGGTTGGCTCGATGGTTTAGCATGACCGTGGTACGCGTTCATGGCCCTGTGTTCAAATCTCAGAACCGCGAACTTCTTTTTGCATGTTTTTTTTCATATTATTGTATGTTTTCTCTGTAGTTTTTCAAGCTTTTATTTTTTAGTTTTACCTGCCCTGAGGCATAGGTGAGAATATAGTTACTATGGAACAAGACATTAAAACAAAACTAAACTGCAAGACAATTATATGATAATTAATTAATTATGATGCTGATCTGATGATGGAGCTGGAAGGTTGCTATGCCATGCAAAATGTTTAATTCACATCAATCAATTGTTTTTAAAAAGCTAACTCGACTGAACGGCCCTTCTACCAGCTAACTAAATCGGCAAAAAAATAAAAATGATAAATTCTCACAAACGAAATGCGGAACGTCAAGAGAGGTCATATGATTTGAAAATTTGACACGTTGGATATTAGTCGGGTTGGCTCGATGGTTTAGCATGACCGTGGTACGCGTTCATGACCCTGTGTTCAAATCTCAGAACCGTGAACTTCTTTTTGCATGTTTTTTTTCATATTGAGCCGGAAGGTGGTCATAGAAACTCGGTAATTAAACGACATAGCACAACCGAGCTTGGACTCGTTTTCTTTGTCTTAACGAGTACTTTGGTGCTAGATTATTACCAGGGTCTGATGATGGAGCCGGAAGGAGGTCATAGGAACTCAACAATTAAATGACATAACTCCATCGAGTTTGGGCTCATTTCATTTGTCTTAATGAGTACTTTGGTGCTAAATGGTAACAAGGGTTTGATGAAGGTGCTGGAAGATGGTTAAGGGTTGCCAGTAATTAAACGAGTACATTGGTGTTAAAGTCCAAGTCGCTGTTAAAGTATACGTTATGGCTCATCTATTCGGGAGAACGGTGACTGCCGATTCGGAGCCCCACGCGCACCACTCGATGTTAGCATGTAATGCCGCTAACTTAAAAACGATGAAGGAAAACATCGTGAGGAAACCGAAATGTACCTAGTAAGTACATGTAGGTACCTAGTGTTTTCACCTCATGTGACATTTACCAACCCACACTTGGCCAGCGTGGTGGATTATAACCTAGTCCCAGCCTAGATCTCTCCTTGCGAATGAATGCCTCGAGTCCCAGCAATGAGAACATATAGTGGGTTGTTTACGCAGATTGTAACCGGTTCTGATGATTAAGCTGGAAGATGGCCCTACGTAGTTTAATTTCACAAGATACGTTATTTCTTTAATACTACATTTTTAGATTTGGCGATGAATTGAAAATAAATCGCTGCTTTGAGACTAAAAAGCCACAACTCAAAATTCAGTTATTTTACTTTTCTACTTCTGACGATTTTCTATCATTCTCTATGTATTTTAATGGGATATTAATTTATTATTTCTATGTTGTGTTAAAATTAATAATCATAAGAATAAAATTAATATAAATATGTGGAAGTAGGGTTCCTATAAAATAGACCTGATTTTTTGCCGTTTTCATAGATATTGGTACAGAATCCTTCATTCGTTCATTCGACTTGCACTTGGCTTATTTTAAACACATTTGATATTATCTAATGTTTTATGTAAAAATGCCGTATTAGTCTCTTACCCCTCGAAAGCCCATTAACTACATTAACTACTAAGCTTCGTCGAATCGACGATGCGAATGTGAAAAAAATGATGTAATTTTTAAGTGCGCTGTTGCACCCATTGCTGCTTCTGATTATATGGATTAGTGGCACCATTTCCTTTTTTTTATATATTAAAATTTATCAATCCACATACTCCGGGGTCCGTAGCTTTCATAATTTCAAATCTAATTTATTTTTACATATTTCTTGTATAATCTGAAGAGAAAAATATGGGGGGAGCTGGGAACATTTTGAACCTAATACT
Organism: Ectropis crepuscularia; assembly: GCA_963693475.1. Taxonomy (NCBI): domain Eukaryota; kingdom Metazoa; phylum Arthropoda; class Insecta; order Lepidoptera; family Geometridae; genus Ectropis; species Ectropis crepuscularia. The sequence goes on from OY856342.1 coordinate 22,079,258, forward strand.
AGTGCTCGTCTGTTGTGCCGATCACTATTGGTTGGGATTCCGCAAGTAATCGGCTCGACATCGATTTTTTGTTTTATTACCATTTGCCTAAGCCGCCTCCTCCCGGCCCAGAGCCTCCACTACGGCTGCATTTCTGTCCCTGATGGCCATCTGTAGGTTGAACTCTCGGATGGTCTTCGGTGATGCAGCCAACGCTCGCCGCACGAACCGACCAATGGTGTCATCGGTGTCGTTAGCGTAGTACGTGAAGGTCCCCGTGTGCCGTGAGATTGCAACAACCGCATAGGGCACGCTCTCGTGCAGCTTCATGTTTGCCTTGGTTTTTATTGCGATTATCAGTCCCTGAGCTTCATGAATGGTAAGGATACGTGACTCTGTGCCTGACCCATAACCCTGGTTTGTCAGGGCCTCCTTCTCCTCTTGAGTGTGAACTAAAAAGAGGGTGTTTGGTAGGGTGTTGGGTATTTGCGCTCCCTTGTACCTTTTCTGTTCTAGGGACTTTATACGGGGTGCTGAGGAGTACATACCTGAGTATATTTCCCTCAACGCATATGCTACATCCATCGGATTGCGATGTGTGCAACTCCTGGCTGATTTTTGTTACCAGGTTCGGGCGGTGATACCTCATTTCGAAGAGATTTTCCCTGGCGGAGTTAAGACCAATCAAAGTTATATATTATTTTGGATTTTTGTACGGGCTTAGTGACATCGTGTTTTTTTAGCGGCTAAAGATTTATTATCGCTTTTTCGAAATATTACTTAACTTCTAGGGTAATTGTGTTATCAGATTTGCTGTAAGCTGTAAGTCATATCGAAGCTGAGTTATGGCTTTACAAAGTTTTTTTTTTTGGTATTTTTGTATGGATTAGTGGCGTCATTTCCTTTAGCAGCCAAAGATCTGCTGTCACTTTTTGAAAGGGTATTTGTGTAATCAGACACACACGAAAAAGACATGTAAAAAAACACGATGTCACTAAGCCCGTACAAAAATCCAAAAAATAAATAACTTTGATTGGTCATAACTCCGCTCCGATATTACTTGGAGCAAATATTCATTGATACAAGAAAGTGATAACAGATTTTTGGTCGCTAAAAAATACGACGCCACTAGTCCATACAAAAGTACCCAAACGCCTTTGTTGTTGTCCAATTTCACTAATTATATTTTAATTTGAAAAAAAAATATGAAAGGGCATTGTTCAAAATAGGCTATCCGTGGCCAAAATGTTCTTGATAATTAGATTTTGTAAAAAAAAATATGTATAATTAGGGCATTATTTTAGTACCCAGATAAATAAACTAAAAGTTCATTATACTAGTACATTATGATATAAGTGCGCTAAGTTGATAATTACAGCCGAAGCAATATTGCTACATATAATTAGCAGAGGCTGTAATTATCAAAGCGCACGTATGTCTTACGACGTTTTAAAACATATTTGCGAGGAAATTAATCAAAATTCAGATGACATTTTCAAATAAAAAAATTGGGAGTCATAGGAACTGCCGATAGAAGGGAAAACTTATTACTCGGAATTTGATCCATCATGGCATGGCCATCTAGAAATGCGTCAGCATTTCCCGTTGGCTCACGCATTTCTAGATGGCTATGCCATGATATTCAGGCTACGCCCTTTCGGCATTTCCCATTGGCTGACGTATTTCACAGATTAACAATGCACGCGCATCAGCGCTTTTTTTTAAAGCAAGGGCACAAATCCAGCCAGTATGACATTACGACATTAGTAATAAAGTAAATGAATGTTTTTGTGTTATTAAGTTTTGGTCAAAATTAATTAAATTAACAAATTAAATAACTTTCACTGTATTTTATCTTTCATAGTTAATTTTATTCATAAAATGTTTACAACTTTTCTGACATAAAAACTCTTTACTAAGATTTAGTAGTGGTAGGACTCTTAGCAGAGCCCGCCTGGGAAAGTACCACACCTTTGCCAAATATTCTACCGCCAAGGAGTAATGTGCAAACTTTACTGTGTTCCGGTTTGAAGGGCAATGATTCCAGAGAAATTACAGGGCTTAGAGACATAATATCTTAGATCTCTGGGTGACGAGCGCAGTGCAGTGCTAGGTAATGATTTGGACTATCATGTTTCAATAGCTGCGTGTTACTGTGCTGTTATGTGGCAGGCATGTTGCTTACCATCAGGCACATGACCTGCTCGTCTCGTCACTCTATGCTATAAAAAAAAAAAAAAATTTAAAAGTAGGTACCGTTCGTTTTAGACGGAGCATTTTGAAACCGTGCGTTTTACGTTACATTACCGCACAAGTACGTAATAAGCCACATTACGATACAGAAATTTATATTATATATTATAATATTAATACACTATTATTAAAACTTCGATCAAAGTTACAACGAACTACAAAAACTATGTATACTATGTCTATTATATTACTTGCTGCAACGGAACCCTTCATGGGCGAGTCCAACTTGCACTTGGCCACTTTATTTGTGTAATGGTTTTTCATGGCACCCGCTTTCACTTCACAACGCCACGAAAAACAAAATCATCTACTTGGGCAGTAAAGTTGTCCCACTGCCGGCGAGAAAACGAGTAACTATCACTATTTTCTCGCTCAAGAAACGTACAATAGATATTATACATTCCGTGTACCTAAATAAAAGACATGCATATATTCAGATACAGACAGTAGTTGATCGCTGACTGTTCATACTCCCGGTGAGTACTCGCTTCACTAGTTTGTCGCTGAGCGACAAGAGCTATGAAAGATAATACTCGCTCAGCGATACTCGCTAAGCGATTAGAACAATCCAAGAGAGCAACCAGCGGTTCATTTCTCTACAGTGCGGATCTGAAAGTACAGGTTTTTTTACGCCGCGAGCGAGTGATGCGAGTATTTATTTTAAACATAATAGAATAGCATCGATTTTATCCAGACGGTCACTATCGATCTTTAGATCGATATTAAAAAAAATACAAAATGTTGTAGTTTTGTTTAAAAGTAACCACGTCAACGTTCGCATTACGAGTAAATAGTCTTTTTGCTACTACCAAAAGATAATATTCTGATATCAAGTGCTAGAAGCCATCATGTTTAATTTATGATATCAGTGACAGTCAACGTCCACCACGTCCACGTCGTTTAGCCCCAAGTCCCTTATAAATGAACAATGTCCTTTCTCAGTAAAGTGACTTTTAGATGACATTTGGTTACATTGTATGCAATCATTTCATCTATGATTTGTTATGATGGTGTCATATTTAACTATTATCTGTAAACCGACTTAACCGATTCGTTGCGGAAAACACGGCATCCGTGTCATTCAAGTTTTTATTTTAAGGCGTATGACACGGGAAGCGTGTCATTTTTTATAACCATCGTAACTCGCACAAAATCAACTTTAAAATGTTGCTAAACAGTGTATTTATTATTTTTTATGTAGATTATGGTTGTAGCCTTCGTTTCTGGATATTGATTAATTTGGATAGTTTCAAGGATTAGCTATCTTATTCAACTGCATTAATATTTATATAAACGATTATGCAAAATTGACATTATGGCACTATATATTATGCTACATTCATAATGACAAAGTAAATTACAGAAAAAAATTATGCGTTTTCAAACAAAGTTAATATTAAAATAAAAAATATTAACTTAGGTATTTGTGACTCATATCCAGTTTGTGTTATTTTTTGTACTTGTAGAAACTGTTTTTTGTCGTGTTTCGTTTTGCTGATCGGTATATGATACGAACTTCTCTTTTTTTCTGCGATATAGTGAGCTGCAGCTTTATTCTCTCAATCTCAAGAATTATCTGTTTATTTCTGAGTGGTTGTTTCATTTTTGTATTTTATTTTATTTTATTGCATAGGTACTCAACACTAGTAAGTATAGGTGAAATTTATATTTTCAAATCATATGTCCGCTATGTCTCATATAATATGGCGCCACTAGTCCATATAAAAACCAAAAAAAAAAACTTTATCCATTTGACATTTTAAAACCAACTTTTTGCATGATATAAATTCCAAAACTTTTTCCATTGCAATTTATAAATGTTTCATTTTATAAACTTTCCGCATGGTTTAAATAAAAAAAAAATCTTTTGAATTTAAATTTTTTTTGTAAAATTTTGTTTGTGGACCTTTCGTTACAAAGCAGCGAAATGGGGTTGTTTCAAAAACTTGTTTTTCGTGTTGTAATGAGCAATAGTTGTGGATTATTAACTTGCGAGCTCGTCTATTGATGATGATGATGATAACTATTATGTTTGTATTAATACACGTATTTAATATAATTGACGACGTGCATAGCGCGTGAAAACACTAGTTCTCGTCCGATCACCGAAGTTAAGCAACACCAGGCGTGGTCAGTACTTGGATGGGTGACCGCCTGGGAACACCACGTAATGTTGGCTTTTTGCTGTAGCTACTTTAATGCAATTAATGTTTATGTCGAATGAATCTATTTGACTTCAAATAGATGAGTGAGTAGCGCTTACAATAATTAAATGAACTTTTTTTCGCTTTCGAGTGCCTATTTGTGATTTTGAAGTTGGTTTAATTTTCTGTATAAAAAGAGTTTATTGTAATTGTAGACCGTACATTATTATTTATAAGCTTTACTAATAGAATTTCGATAATGTTCTTCACAATCTGCAAAAGTGCAAAAAGATATCGAAGGAAACAAAAAGTTATGTTAAATTAATTACAAAATATTTTAAAAGCGCCATCTATGAGCTTGGAGCGGTAACTTTTTGTTTCCACGTTTTGTTCAATACTAATAATGTCGCCGGCTGGACGCGGTTTAGTTTGGTGGCGCTGTCTTATCGAAGTAGTAAATAGGCGTGGCTTAATTTCGAATTCGTGAATTTCAGTTAGCTGTTGTCAGCACCTTAAGTTATTTTAAGCTTTGACTTTGACATTGGCTCTTATGTTTGACTTATACAGCTTCACTTGTTCTACTTCTAGTTTTTCATGTCAGGCGATATACTTTAATTTTATAGTGTGCTTTGAATATAGATACACTATCACTACACTATTCGCAACATTTAAAATTTTATGCGTTCCTTCCAACAAATGTGAATATTATGTAATTCGCCATTTGACATGAAATAAGTGATTCTTGAACCAATTCGGAAAAAAATTAAATCCGGAACAGGCAACACAAATCGGCCAACAGCTGATTCTGCCGATTTGTTGCATTTCGCGCGAATAAGTATTATATTATATAGTTTCATGTTTACAAACTTTAATGTGAGTTGCAAAACCATATTAAATACTTGTACTGTTCGCTGCCGTATTAGATGTGAATACCTAATTCGTGTGTGCATTGTAACTTAGTGTATGATTTGAGTGAATTGTATTACAATGCGCGTTATACCTACGTAGATTACAAAATGCAACCAACGTATGCACGTAATTTTATCTAATTCAATGTTTTGAGATTTACAACGAAATAGGTATGTGTGTGTGTGTGGAGTGATTAATATTTGGTCAGAACAAAGTTTTTTCCTTGGGTAAGTCTCAAATGTGTCCCTACTATAAACCAATAGGTAGGTAATACTTTTTACTTTTTTGGTTTGAATTTTCTCCAAAAAAAAAGTCCAACACTCGGTAAGATTGTAGGCCACTTAACACTGGCAGGTTAACTCACGGGTCACATCTAACTATTCCATAAAATAATTCAGTAACCCTAGCCGACACGCACACATGCGTAAATATGTGCGTACAACATCTGCGTTGTTGTGTGGAGAGTAGGTAAGTCCACTGCACCGTTTGTTTGGAGTTTAGGCCGAGTGTCCGGGGTGTGTCAGGAGTCAATTTCTGACCAAGTTTTATTAAATTACGCAAAAATTAAACATACATTCAAAAAAGTATTCGGTAACTTTTAGAGCCTAAAATTAGAAATTTTATTAGTGAAAAATAATGTGGGGTCATCGCTGATAATTTCGTGTACTCGAATTAAAACGGGTTTTTTCGGTGTCATTTTTATTTTTTTACTGTAAAATAAAGTGGCCAAGTGCGAGTTGGACTCGCCCATGAAGGGTTCCGTTCCAGTAAGTAACATAATATACATAGTACACATAGTTTTTGTAGTTCGTTGTAACTTTGATCGAAGTTTTAATAATGGTGTATTTATCTTTGGTGTTTATTTTTTTTAGTACTACTACTAAAAAAAAACTACTCATCAGATCGAGTTCAAACTAATTTTCGTTGGTAGTTTTCATGGTAATGTACATCATATATATTTTTTTAGATTTTTCATTCTCTTACTTTAGAAGTTAGAGGGGGGGGGACACACATTTTACCACTTTGGAAGCGTCTCTTGCGCAAGTTATTCAGTGTAGACAAAAATGATCATAGAAACCACAACATCATTTTTGAAGACCTATCGATAGACACCCCACACGTGTAGGTTTGATGAAAAAAAAAATGTTTGAGCTTCAGTTCTCAGTATGGGGGGCACCCCTAATTTTAGTTTTTTTTTTAAACTTTTGTAAAAATCTTAATGCGGTTCACAGAATACATCTACTTACCAAGTTTCAACAGTGTCGTTCTCATAGTTTCGGCAAAAAGTGGCTGTGACATACGGACGGACAGACAGACAGACAGACAGACAGACAGACAGACAGACAGACATGACGAATCTATAAGGGTTCCGTTTTTACGTTTTACGGAACCCTAAAAATCTGATCTATTTTTAAAACTATATTCGGTTATTGTGCTTCTTCTTGATTCTACCCACACGTCAATATTTTTTTTGTCATAGTTTTTAGTTGCTTAACATCAGTGAGCGGCGTCGAAAATGTCTTTTTTTCATTTTCTGACACTAGGCGCCCCTTAATTACATCATCTTAATTAGTGATGTGCCGGATATCTGTATCCGCATAAATATGTCCGAAGGCGAAAAGATTCGTATCCGTTTCGTTTTTTCAATTTTAAATCTGATATTGTAGTCTAGTCAACAAGTTCAAAAACGTGCAAACCAGAAATAAAGCTCTTAGAAACATGTGCGATACCTCATTCGATTCGGAATGACGTCTAGAAATAATGTTTTTAAGGGTTTATTAAGCACATAAAAAATGCGATAGTTATTAACAAAATAAGATAATAAAAAGAAGGTAGGTATTAAGTTATTCGTTAATAATTTCTTAAGTAATGATATTTATGAAATTTTGAAAGAAGATCTTGAAAGAGGAGGAAATTTCCAATATAAAGTTTTAACTCCTAGAACTCTATCTTTATTATGTATACACTTTTTTTAACGCTGAAAGTAGAGATCCGCAAGGTCGCTACGACATAGATAAATAAATTATATATACGGCATATCATCTAAAATATTGATTTTACGGTATTAAATGGCAATTTATAAAATTTGGAAAAAATATAGTGTAATTTAGATACTTAAACGTACAAAATCTCGGTATAAGAAATAAAATACATCGTTTTCTCATAAAGTTGTGTTATACCAATTTTAAAATGTATACCAAATACCAATATTAATGTTGTTAATTAACTATAAAATCTTTTTCCGGTATCTGTTTTTATAAATTACGGCATAAAAGTTGAAATAGTTGTAGTTGTAGTTCTATAAATTTTTCGCTTCGTGGAGCTTTTCTTATTTAAGTACTTCATAAAATTATGCAAAAAAATAATTTAAGTATTAAGGGGGCGTCCATAAATTACGTGAGGTGTTTTTTTAAATTTTCTGGCCCCCCCCTCCCCCTTTGGTGAGATGTCGTGAGATTTTGTTCAACCCCCTCCCCCATCCCCCAATCTCACGTGAGATTTTTCAGAATGTGGGTTTCTTACGTAAACGCGTTGGGTTGTTATTGTAGAAAGAAAAAAAACAATTTGCTTCGTGCTTTTATTTACGACTAGTTTAGACTAGTAATTTGACAATCTACTATGATAAAAAGAAAAGAATACCTACTCTAATTCAGTCCATCTTATACCTTTAAACGAGCAATTCTTGTACCTATATAAATATGTATATATATATATATAGAATCTGAATCTCGGAAACGGCTCGAACGATTTTGATGAAATCATGTATGCAGGGGGTTTCCGGGACGATAAATCAATCTAACTAGGTTTCATTTTTTATAAACGCATATTATGCGCGTTTTTAGACAATGAAAAACTGTCACATTAGACATTAGATTGTGAAGGTAAATTTCGCCGCGTGACGCGACAGCGTAATAGCTCAGATGGGAAGTCGGGCGGTCATAGCGGTCACGAATTAATAGCTCCGGGTTCGAATCCAGACGTCTTCTCATTTTTTTCATGTTTTCTTTTTTTAAGAAAATCTATTTCTTGGTATCTTTTATCTGTACGTATCTAAGTATATGTACTATTTAAACCGAGCAAAGCTCGGTTACCCAGGTACTGGAGAATTATGAGCGGTCTCAAGAGAGACTATTGGCACCAACATGTCCATATGATTTTCTGTAAAATCATCTGCTCCTTCGAAATAGTGAATAATCTTAATCGTATTAATACGATGACGCTCAAGATTAATCTTGAGCATGTACATACAATTTGGATTGAATGGAACAAAACAGTATAATCTTTTTTGTTTCAATCAGAACAAAAATTACGTGATATTTGTCGAGACCCTCCCTCCCCCTAACGTGAGATTACATGAGATTTGACTCGACCCCCTCCCCCCCTAAATCATCTCACGTAATTTATGGACGCCCCCTTAACAAAATTTAATTTAACAAAAATGAAATGTATAAAAATTGGTAAGTATCAAAAAACATATTTTTTGTAATATCTTACTAGGTATTGCTGTTTTTGCATCTAATATGGGTATTAATTAACATTACAAGAAAAAAACGTCACGTGTTAAGAAATCGATGAAAGGGCGTGTCTTTCGCCGACCGACAGAAGTACCTAGAATAGTGTTTTGTTAGGCAATAAGTAACATGGCGCTGTCTTTCAACAGTTGGGCGATTTCATTGTTGATAAAATACTCCTTCATCTTGTATACTAAAGTGGACCCAGTCTGACAGGCGTTTGACTGTGCATTTGCCGACGAAGTTATCAAGATGATAAACTACTTACCGGAAATACAAAACATGCAGGGTGGCAGGCAACGAAGTATTACAAATTATATTATTTATAGGTCATTGGTGGCAGGTCAACATTTGTCGGGCAAACGTAATGCCGCACGCCACCACCCTGAAGAACCACTTCGTCTTTTTTTTAACAATTATATTATTAGATTTGCACTTGACCGCCATTTCGCCTGATGTTCAGCGACGATGCAGTCTACGATGGTGCGTGGTTACGACGTTACGAGTACCTAGAAGAAAAGAAGAAATCTCACTCTCGATTTGAAGACACCAAGACCGTGTAACCATCGCGACAACCCCACTCAGGCAACGCATTCCATATCCTAGACGTTCTTATCACAAATGTAGAGTCAAACCTCTTTTTCTCCTCGTCCTCGAGTCTTTGGAACGTCACCCGTCACCTATGAAACAATAACGATTTTTCAAGACGACCAGTCCGTGCTTTCTGCATCTTGCTTCGAACACTGAGCACTGAAACTGACACAACCTTCAGGTCTACTACGAAGTCCGATAAACGATATATCGGCCGAACTTATGGAAGTTTCCAAACACGAAAGACAATCGGTCGGTTGATCAGATCGGCCGTTTCGTTCGATCCGACCCTCATCCGACCTAAGTCTATAACTTCCGACCCGAAATGTATCGATCCGAATGTTTTTCGTGGTAGGCTACTATCCGATTCAGCTGTCGGTCGGATCCGATTTGTTCGGAGTTTGTTTTCGTAGTAGACCTATGGAACTTCGTAATTGTTGAAGATAAAACCACGAGACTTCGTATCTAGACACTTGACGGGAAGCCAATAAATGTTTGTTCAGGCAATTTTGTAATTTCGAACTGTACGGGGATGAAATAAGTAGGCGATGTCATTTAATATGAAAGTTCGTTATTGATGAAGATAAAACAATGACACTTCGTACCTAGACACTTGACGCGAAGCAAATAAATGTTTGTTCTAGCAATGTTGTAATTTCAAACTGTATGGGGGTGAAATAGGAGTCGAAATGGGTGATGAAAGTAATATGTGGAAGTTCGTCATTGTTAAAGATAAAACCATGAAATTTTGCAACTAGACACTTGGTATCTCTATCTATCCATACTAATAGTCTTATGCTTTAACGTCTAAATCACCGGACCGATTTTAATGCAATCGATTACACTTCGGGACACAGTGTACATATTTTTTTTAACTTTTATAGGTACTCTTGACAGGTACCTCGCCTGTTTTTAAGCGAAGTTGCGGTCTACGATGGAGCGTGTTTACCTAGAAGAAACCGATTCACTCTCGATTTGAAGACATTGTAACCAACAGGGAAAACCCACTCAGGCAACTCATTCCAAAGCCTAGACGTTCTTATCACAAAAGTAGAGTCAAATCTCATCGTTCGTGTCTTTGGAACATCAACCATGAAACGATGTCGCTTGTTCGAGCTAAGAAAAAGCGAACATTTGATACGAAAATTTGACGAAAACAGGTTCATTAGTTCGGAAGTTCATCGAAGACTTAACAACGTGACACGAATTTTTATATGCAGGGCTATTATTGGTAATCAGCCTGCATCCTTTTAAGGGGATGTTAAGTACATTAAATACTTACCTTAACTTTTATTCCATTGTTTATAAAAAAATCATAAAAAAATCCCATATAAAATAAAAAAAGCGTATTTGCCCGGTCTAAAAGCATCGAACTCTTCGTAACAAGAGCGCGCACGCCCTTTAACACTCGATAAATGATGTACCGAAGTGAATAAACACTACACAGCAGCTAAATAGTGCTAGATAGGACAACAAACACTATTTTTTTGGGACTTGTATTGAGTTATAATAAAAGTTGTAGAACAACAGTTGTTTGTTTAAACATACAGTACATACACTTAAACGGATGCAGGCTGATTACCAGTAACCCTGTATAAGGATTAGATAACCTCGACATGTTTAAAATATGCTGTTTTTTATTTTAGGAAAGAAGAGCTGCGGTTGTCAACGAAAACCCCAAATTGACACCATACCAAGGCAAGCGGCAATCATTTGGTATGTTCAAATGCCAGCAATGCAGTAGAAGTTGGGCAAGTTATTTCTCATGGGCCAACTTTGGACAAAAGTGTCGCATATGTAAAATCATCGTTTACCCATTCCGACAGGTAATTATTATTTTCTAACAGGACTCCTAGCTCAAACATGTTTTTTACTTTAGTTAGAGAACGTTCAGTTAATTAGTGCGAATCATCAATCAAAGAAGTTTCTTGCCTAGTTATGACTGGCCTCGTGGCTTAGTGGGTAGATATAGTTGGAGATCCCGCTGTACAACGACTTTCACAGAGCTGCTTATTTGTATTTTATATTTAATTTCATAGGTCAATAATTGTTTTGCAAATGGGTTGCCTAGCAAATTTTAGTCCAGAGTATGATTAATTAATAAATAAAAAAAAGTTTTGTTCACCGTTTTGATTATTAGACAAATTCTACACCAATCGAAAGTATGCCCATAGAATATGCAAACGTTAGGTTGCCTGGTCTTTTCCTGCCACAACTCTCTGGTTGCCAGGTATAAACTGATACATCGATAATGCATTTTGCAACGGTCTGAATTAAATATTGATATAATATAATATAAATATTGAATTGAAATAAAATAAAATTATAGATATTTTTTTATGACCACGGTGGTATAGGGTTGCCTTCGAAAAATCAGTCCGGAAGTCCGGTTGCCTAATTTTGAAAAGTAAAATGTTGCTGCAACCATTGCCAATATCTCGGAAACTATAAACTTTAGGTCAAACATTATTGAGGTCGTTATTGTAGAAAATACAATTTTGCATCTTTTATGGCATGAAAACTTTTCTGTGACAAGTACCGTTTACGATTTATGGCTCATTTAATGAACCAGTTTTTCTATTGCAGCCGATAACTCTTGAAATATTAGATCAATAAAAAAATCTGGGTGTTTCTATGTATAATAAGATTGTATTTACACCTGTATAAGTATTATATCAGCTATTTAACCGCCATACATATTACAAGCTTTGCTTAGTTTGGGGTCAGATGGTGTTATGTGTTATTCTCCTCCAATATTCATTTATTGTGTATGGTTGATTTTTTAATCGAAAATAGATTTGCACTACACTTCACTTCTTCTTTTATTACGCTTGGCTAAATTTAGTCGACTGAATTCAGTGACGCATTCAGTAAGCTAGCATGCCTAGTAAATTCAGAAGCAAGAATTGCTTCCTACGAGTAACTTGCTTGCTTACTTTGTCTTTGGCTAAGTTTGCAAATAGGTGAATAAAAATTTAGTGAGTTCCAGGACGTCTACTCTCTTTCTACGAAAACGTATTTTTGTAATAAACTCGTGACTTTCCAACTCCGATTTTACTTCGATCCGTCGTTTTGTCCGTTTAAATGTTCTAAGCCTACTCTAGAGTATGCTTAGAACATTTTTTAAACGTCAATCAATGTTGTATCGGACGAAACGTAAAGTAGAACGAGAGAAGGAAAGTCGCGAGTTTTTCGAAATTACGTTTTCGTAGAAATAGAGTAGACGTCCAGCGTTTAGACGTCCAGACGTCCAGTGCTGGTTTACATTTTTCCAGTAAGCAACCCAGTGCTGGGCATTAGCCCATGATCCACCACGCTGAACGCTGACCCAGTACGGCTTAGCTGGTGTGTACAATGGTGTAAAATTTTCCAATGTTGATATTTTTATCAACGGTTCAGGGTAGCAATTCTAAATGCAATCCGAATGGTTCAAAATCGGAATGACAATGTCTCTGTCAAGCTAAACAGATAAGACAAAGACCGAGAGATGAGATTCCTTGTCGGATGCAACCGAATGGATTTAGAATCGCTACCCAGGTTTGGGTTCTCATATTAATACCAAGCCTTATTTTACTTACAAATTTCTGTTCCAGCTTCCGTTGAAGAGAAAAAAGAGAAAAAATAACAGCGAGCCAAACAAACAGCATCCAAAGGAAATGTGTGGGAAATGCTTATCCCTCGGCCATTTCTGTGCCCAGAGGCTTGAGAATAGTTAATAATGGTTGAAAAGCCTACCTATCTATTTCTTGTACGATTTTGATTAAATACTTTCTTAATAAAACATGTACGTTGTCTCAATTATATAAAGACATTTATTTATACACACATCCTGCTATCGTAGTAATATTATGAACGTAAAATTTTTGATGTTTGGAAGGTTGCTCAATCAGTTCCGAAGGTCGGAACGGATCGGGCTGAAATCAGTCATATCAGGAAATCAGTTATATTAGATTATAGTTTGGAATGACACCTAGGCTACTTTTTATCGCGGGATGTAATGGGACATGGATGCGGTCTACGATGGAGCGTGTTTACCTAGAAAAAAACCGATTCACTCTCGATTTGAAGACACAAAGATTGTAACTATCGGGGAAAACCCACTCAGGCAACGTATTCCATAGCCTAGACGTTCTTATCACAAAAGTTGAGTCGAATCTCTTCGTTCGTGTCTTTGGAACATCAACCATGAAACGATGACGATAGAAAAAAGGACAAGGTGGTATCAGATCATGCAGATCAGTCGCACACTCTCCGAAGTGTATCCGATAAAAAACCGATAGGCTAGCAATTTTTCGGCGATGTTCAAGACTTTGGAGTCTTTTTCGCACAAGATTGTCGTTGCCTATGAGCCTTTTGGCACGTCTCTCGATCGATTCCAGAGATTCCAGCTGATACTTAGCCGATCCATCCCAAAGGTGCGAACAGTACTCCATACAGAGCGAATCTGTGCTTGATATAGGTAATGTAAGCAACTGTTCAGACTTGAAGTACCTTCGCACCTTTGAGAGCCAGAGCCTCAAGCTGATACTTAGCCGACCCATCCCAAAGGTGCAAACATTACTCCATACAAGAGCGAATCTGTGCTTTATATAACAATAGCCATTTGTTCAGACTTGAAGTACTTTCGCACCTTTGAGAGGACCCCTAGTTTTTTGGCAGCTAGTTTAGCCTTGGACTCGATATACGAGCCAAAGTTGAGCGTAGAGGTCAAAGTAACGCCCAAAAGCTCAAGACGGTCAGAAACCGGCACGGATACACCTCTAAAAGTAGGAGTCAGTTCGAAAGGACTCTTTTTAGCGGAGAACAGACACGCCTGGGTCTTATTCTCGTTGAACTTGACCAGATTGGCATCGCCGCATTTAGACACCGCCTCAAGGGTCAAGCTCAAACGCTCGATCAGACTCTCTGAGTTTGCTGCCCGCTGGCTCTCGCGCTAGATATGTAACTCTCTACAACGGTGCTATCATCTGCGTACCCAAAGATACCGGGGTTCAACAGATCGTTGATATGTAGCAGGAAGAGCGTCGCAGAGAGTACCGACCCTTGAGGGACTCCGGCATTGATAGCCATTTGATCCGACGAGCAGCCATCAATGACGACTCGTATGGATCGATCCCTCAAGAAGTCCGATATCCACGCAATGAACCCAGGAGACAAACCATAACTAGAAAGCTTGCTTACAAGGCCATCATGCCAAACCCTGTCGAAAGCCTTCGAGATATCCAGGAAGACTGCAAGTGCTTCCCCGTGTTTCTCAATAGCTTCACTCCAGATGTGAGTGACGTACGCTAGAATATCCCCGGTGGACCGGATTCGGCGAAACCCGTATTGCTGGTCTCTGAGGAGGTCGTCCGATTTTAGGTACGTAGGTATTAGCCTAGTAGATAGATTAGTAGTATACTTAGTAGATTCTAGGTAGGAGGAGCCTGTGGTTTAAGACACGTTCCATAGTCTTGCAGAGTATGGACGTGATCGAGATGGGCCTGTAGTTGGCAGGGTCAGCACGACTACCCTTTTTGGGCACTGGTTGCACATTGGCAAGCTTCCAAGACTTCGGTACTAGCCCAGTTTAGAGAGAGAGTCTAAATAGGCGCGTCAGTATCGGTGACAACTCAGGCGCACAAGCCTTCAATACCAGTGCATGTATACCATCTGGGCCACTGGCTTTGTTCACGTCCAGATTGCGTAGCACTTTGCGAACCTCCATTTGGCGAATACGTATCTCTGACATAAAAGTCGAACAGCCAAGTGGAGTGGGAGGTGTCGCGCTACCAGCATTTAGACGCGAAGATTCCGCAAACTGAGTTGCAAACAAGTTTGCTTTCTCCGTTATAGTGTGAGCCAGTGTCTCATCAGGTTTTAGCATTGGAGGCAGTGAGGGGCGGGCAGAAGTTCGATTCGACCGATTTAGCTTTGCTGCCCGCAGGGTACGAAGCTAGTTTGTTCCCTATTCGACTAATGTGGTCAAAACGAGCCCTCTGTAGAACCTTTTTGCTTGCCTTAGCAGCCTTGTTGAACGCTTTCTTCTTCTGATGTATGTCCCTTGCCTTACGCTGTCGAGCATCAACCCAGGCTAGGTATGTCTCATGTTTAAATGCTTCAGCACTTTTGCATTGAGAACCAAACCAAGGGCGAGCTTTGCTGGATAATGGGCCGTCGGAAAATGGAATAAAATATTCCATAGCCGTTCGTATTACATTAGTCACAGCATCTGCGCAGACTGAGGGATCAGCGAAGCACAATGACTGCCATGGGTAAGACGCAAAGAAAGAGCGCATCTCGTCCCAATCTGCTGACTTGTATCGCCACATCCGCCGGTTGACTCTAGGGCTGGGATCAGGCGGATGGTAGACAGATACAGATTTCACCAGATAGTGGTCGGAGCTGCCTAACGGCGAAGATACCGCCACGGAAAAACGGTCTGGATCAGTTGTCAGCAGAAGGTCTAAGCAATGCAATGCAAGGTGTATGCGACTCAACGTCGGGTACTCTTGTGGCCTCTTGGACCAGCTGGGTTAGGTCTAACGATAAAGCTAGCTTTCTCGTTTCCTGCCCAGCGTGGTCAGTGTCCCGGTATGGGTACAGCCATTCCTCATGATGGCCGTTGAAATCCCCCAGTAACACTAATTGAGCCGAAGGGTACTTCTGTTGAGGCGCGTCCGCCGCCTCACTTAAATAATCCGTGAGCCTAGTCGTCTCCAGCAGGCCTACTACGAAGTCCGATAAACGATATATCGGCCGAACTTATGCACTTTTCCTACCTCGAAAGACAGTCTGTCGGTTGATAGGATCGGCCGTTTCGTTCGATTCGACCCTCATCCGATCTAAGTCTATAACTTCCGACCGAAATGTATCGATCTGACTGTTTTTCGTGGTAGGCTACAATCCGATTCTGCTGTCGGTCGGATCCGATCATTCGGAGTTTGTTTTCGTAGTAGACCTGCAGGTCTCCGCTGTGCGACCGATACACACAGGCGTAGATAATTTTGTCTATGCCTGTGTCTATTAGTGCCCAAAGAACAGAAAATCTAGTGTCCTCAAGGTTACGGAGACGCCGACAGCAGAATATGTCGTCACGGGCGTACAGGCACACTCCAGCACGAGGCCGGAATTTGTGCTCCAGGGTATAGCCTGGATACGTTAGGTACGCCACGTATATAGGTATCTCCAAAACGTTCGCCCAGCAAAAAACGAAATATCTCTGAAACCTTAAGAGGCAGAAATTTGAGTTTCAGGGCACATTATTTATACTCGTATATATATAAGCAGATTTAAACATATTTCAAAGAGCTTGGCATACTTACGTTTGCTGCGATCTTGATCTACCAAGTGGCTGTGTATATCAGATATAACTTAGACTCATACAACATGCGAGGAGAGAGATATTCTTGCAATATACGCAACGCTGACAAGCCGGAAGTTTATAACACACTTCCTAAAATAGTTAAATCAGCCCCGAGCTTGAGCAGCTTCAAGAATCGATTGAAAAGCTGGCTTATCGATCAAACTTTTTAAAGGGACGCCGCTGGCTGTTTTGTCGCCCGCGTGCAATACCGATTATGCCGCCCCAATACTCTTAATTTTGTCAATAACAAGAACAAAATTATTATTTTTAATTTATATCGACTACTTTGGATTTGAATTTGTACAGTATTCTACTAGTCAAGCCCTTTCATTTAATAACCATATAGAGAGAGAGTAGTGAGCCAAAATTGTTATTCACCACTAGCAGCGCCCCGCGGTGTTACCCGCGTCGTTCCCGTTCCCGTTGTTTTTCCGGGATAAAAAGTAAAGTGATAAATATGTAGTGTTCTTTCAGACTATAATCTATATGTGTTCTAAATTTCAGCCCGATCCGTTCATACGTTAGGACGTGATTGAGCAACAAACATCCAAGCATCCATACATTGACATTATTTATAATATTAGTAGGATTTTGTGGAAGCAGCCATCTTGAATCAATATTTACCAAACATGGGTAAAAACTACACCACAGTAAAGTGGCTTTCTAACGAAAAAAAAATTGGCAGTCATAGGAACTGTCAATAGAAGTGAAAACTTAGAACTCAGAATTTGATAGCTTACTTTGGAAACTACACATGTGTAACCAGAAGGTGTGGCCTGGGCATCATGGCATGGCCATCTAGAAATGCGTCACATTTCCTATTGGCTGATGCATTTCTAGATGGCCATGGCATGATGCCCAGGCCACGCCCTTTCAGCATTTCCCATTGGCTGACGCATTTCTAAATGGCCAATAGCCATGGTCCCGAGTTTACCCAAAGATTTTTTATCATACCCGAGCGTGACGCTAGAATCCAATTCACAGCCCACGAAATATCTGTCTAGGCGCGCCTAAAGAAGTTTTCACTTCAAAAAGACCCAAAATCGGTACGACCGTTTGACAGATACGATGCGGCCATAGGTTGCACGGTGTATGGGCATCGGTGCAATTACTGTGGTAGGGGTAGGCCACAATGTTGAGGGGTGGGCATCGCGGCTGTGGGGTGGAGGGCGCAGCGGGAGAGAATAGTCATTATTACAATGCTCCGCTCTCACGGTCTTGACCGGGTCACCGCCGTCAGACGGTAAACGCGGTGGGGCTGCAGAGGAAGAGGACTGGCATTATTGCGCTGCACCGCTGTTCCTATCCTCCGATGCAACTGAAAACTAGTAAGCGGCCACAGACCTGAATCGGCGCGGGGGCTAGGGGTGTCCAGACGTGGGGGCGGTCTGGCACTCGGTTATTGGTAGGTCCCCGAAGTGGTCACGGAGTATCCTGGGTTCAAGTATATCGGTGATGGCGTGATGGATGCGCCGCTGGATTTCGGCGCATCACTAGAGCTAAACACGGTGATGTGCGTCCAGCAAAACATGCCCGCAAGGTCACCGGTAGTGGGCTAAGATTCGTTGGGTGGTTGGTAAGGTTGGTGGAATGCAAGACATATACGCATAAACCACCGTACAACTTAACATGCGTATGATACAATACACCGTACAACTTTACATGGGCGGACTAAGAGGTTGGATGCCCCGAGCCGGGGTTTCATTGGGGACGTTGAAATATCGCGGCTCTGGGGCGGATGCCGCAGCAGGTGAGCACCTTTGGTATTACGGTTTACGGTGCGCCGCTCTCGCTGCCTAACCGCGGCCTTGACGGAGGCGACAGCGTTACGTGGCAAACGCGGTGGAGCTGCATGGGATCTAAGGTGTCCAGACGCGGAGTCGTCTGGACACCTACTTAATGGTTGGCCCCGGAGGTGGTCACGGCGTATCCTGGGTTCATGTGCGTCAGTGATGGGTTTGTGCTCCATAGAAGGGCCCAGAGACGAGCAAGCCGCAATTTCGTGGAAGAATGCGAAAATAGTCTCGTGTACTCGCCGTCAGCGGCAAACGGAACCCTGTGGAATGGATTCCACAGGGTTCCGTTTGTTTTCCGTTTCCGTAACCGACCGTTTCCTCCAGGTATACGTAAATACTGTGATATCCTAGCCAGGGAATTAATAATGTAAATTGGGGAACTAATGAGACGCGTGGTTAGCAGCTGAATGACACATTTATTCCTTTTACCACGGTACCAAAACAACTTACGACTACCTACATTACACTTATAAAATATACCACAATCCTCCACACTTATTAAGAAACATTATAAACAAACAAAACCTTATGATCTAACTTATCACTTAATTAAACTACGATCTAAGTGATACACAAATTATTCTTAATTAAACTATGATCTAGTGATCTAAGTGATACATAATATATTCTTAATTAAACCATTTAACCTAAGTGATATACAACAGAATTCTATGATTACACAACTAAACCATTAACTCATTATCTAAGTTATATACAACATAATTCATGAAATTAACCATACGATACAGTAGGATTACAAACGAAACCGGGCTACCGGTTTCCTCACCCGCTTAGACCGCATAGCTGTAGGTGTTTTGGTGACATTATCAAGACTTTGGGCTGATCCGGTATCGGGGGACAAACATCTCGGAGAAGCAACGTTTGCTTCTGTATCTCTATCTCTCGCCCCCTCTAAAATTGGCGATGACACTTTTTGCGGCATCGCGCTTTCACTCTCGGCCGCTGCGGGCCGCGGCTCGGGCCCCGACTGCGGCGACGGGACCGCGCCTCCCGTGTCGGTTACCTCGGATGGAAATACGCAGGTGCTCCTCCGCTTTAGTTGGTCGATATGCCTATGCGCTGCCGAGCCATCCCCAGTTCTGACGGAATAACTAGCCCTACCGAATCGATCGATAACTTGACCCTCTGACCACTTACTGTTCGTCCCGAAAGACCTAACCCATACGGGTTCCCCTTGGAGGAGTTGCCGTGACCCTTGTGCGTTTTCTAAAGTCTCAAGTTCTCTGTTACGAATTTTTCCGTATTCAGGCCTAACCGCGTCTAATCGAGTCCTCAAACGTCTGCCTTGTAGCATTTGAGCGGGGCTCTCGCCCGTCGTGCAGTGCGGGGTGTTATGATATATTAACAAAAATCTCTGTATCGCCAGCTCCGGATCGATACCGTCGAGGCGAGCTTTTTTTATTACATTTTTTACGAGTTTTACCGCATTCTCCGCCAAGCCGTTGGAAGACGGGTGGTACGGAGCCGAAAACGCCTGGTATACTCCGTTATTTTTTAAAAATTCTGCGAATTGTTTACTCGTGAATGGAGGCCCGTTATCCGTTACGACTTGTTTCGGAATTCCCCATCGCGCCCATGACTCTCGTAACCTCGCAATCGTAGAGTCCGCCGTGGTATGCCCCATTTTGAAAGCTTCGACCCATTTCGACCTGGCATCTACCGATATTAAATACGTACGACCATCGATCGGTCCTAGGAAGTCGAGATGAATCCTCTCGTAGGGAGAGTTCGGCCAGCGCCACGGCGCGTGCGGCGCGGCGGGCGGCGCCGGCGCCACCGCCGCGCAGGTGCGGCACGCGCGACACGCGGCCTCCACGTCCTCGTCCAGGCCCGGGTACCACACATAAGATCGGGCATACGCTTTAGTTTTAACGATTCCCATATGAGCGCCGTGTAGCTCACTGAGAACCCATTGTTTACACGCCGCCGGGATGACCACTCAGTGCCCCCACATTATACATCCTAGTTCTATGTACAACTCGGACTTCCTAGCCTGATAAGGTTCGAGCTGCTTCATATCGACTCTTTCGGGCCATCCATTTTCTATGTAACCGTAAACCCTGCTGAGTACACGATCACGCGACGTTTCCCTTTTAATCTTTTCGTTATCTAGCAACATCGCGTCCGATGCGAAATGTAGATACGTTTGTTCGGGTGGCTCGTACGATGTTTTCTCTACGACGGGCAACCTCGATAACACGTCTGCGCCGTTCTTGTCCGTGGCCACGTACTCTATATCGAAGTCGTACGCGGAGAGAATGAGCGCCCACCTCTGCATTCTGCTCGCGGCCATAGTCGGAATGCCCTTTTGAGGGCCAAAAATGCTAACCAACGGCTTATGATCGGTCTTCAATACAAACTTCCTACCGTACAAGTACTGATGAAACTTTTTGACGCAATAAACTATAGCGAGAGCTTCCCTATGTATTTGCGCGTACGCTTGTTCGGCTTTAGTGAGTTTCCTAGACACGTAGGAGACGGCGCGCTCCTCCCCGGCGGGCCCTCGCTGCGAGAGCACGCCGCCGACGCCGACCGCGCTGGCGTCGCAGGTCAGCGTCAGCCGCGCGCGCGGGTCGTAGTGCGCCAGCACGTCGCTCCTCACCAGCAGCCGCTTGACGCGGGCGAAGGCGCGCGCGTGCCGGTCCGTCCACTCCCACCGAGCATCGCACCGCAACAGCTCGTGCAACGGATCGAGTATATCGCTCAGGTTTCTGACGAATCTCGCGTAAAAGTTTACCATTCCCAGAAATGATTTTAATTCAGTCACACTATGCGGGTTCGGCATGTTTTCGATGGCGATTAATTTTCCCGGGTCGGGTCGAATTCCATTTTTATCGACGATGAACCCTAAATATCGCACCTCCCGCTTCAAAAATGAACATTTTTCCCGTTTGACTCTCAAACCGGCCGCTTCTAATCTTTGAAATAGCATATCTAACGATCGCAGGTGGCTAACCCTATTTTTAGCCGTTAAAATTATATCGTCCGCGAAGCACTGGGCTCCAGGCACGCCCTCGACGACCCCGTTAATGATTCGCTGAAAAATGCCGCTACTAGACGCGAGTCCGTAAACTAAACGATTATATTTGAATAGCCCGCGATGCGTATTTATAACCGTAAATTTTCTAGAAGCCTCCGAAAGAACACATTGATTATAGGCCTGCGACAAATCGATTTTTGTAAACTCCTCACCCCCTGCGAGATTAGCGAGCAACTCATCCACCCTCGGCGGTGGACACCTATCGACCATCAGTACGGGATTAAGCGTGACCTTGAAGTCAGCGCATATGCGGAGAGCACCGTCACCTTTAGGTACCAACACGAGCGGCGTGGCCCAGTCGGAGCAGTCGACGGGCTCGATGACCCCGTCCCGCAGCATGGCGTCGAGCTCGGCGTCGACGCGCTCGCGCAGCGCGAACGGCACGGGCCGCGCGCGGTGGAACACCGGCGCCGCGCCCGCGCGCACGCGCAGCACCGCCGGCGCGCCCCGGTACCGGCCCAGCCCGCCGCCCAATACCTCCTTATATCTGTCGAGCATTACACGAACATCGTTATCGACCGGTTGTATTTGAAAATTGTCACCAATATTGTCAACCGGGTATCGCAGTACGGGGATCTGAATGTATAACTCGGCCAGCCACTGCCTGCCTATCAATGACGTCACGGCGTTTTCTATCACGAAAAGGTCTAACCTCTTCTTAGTTTTTCCATGTTGAACGTCAACCTTGATACAACCTAACGGCTTAACTTTGGAATGTCCGTCGTAAAAACGGAAAACATATTTTGATTTTTCTAATTTTACATTTCCAAACAGTTTTTTGTAGGTCACCTCACTTATGCACGAGCACGGCGAGCCCGTGTCGACTTCCATTTTTAAAACAACCCCATTAATTATCACACGGAGACTCACCGGTGTGTAATCACCTATCGCCATCTGAAACAGCGGTTCCACGTCCTCCGAGTCCGAGCCCGAGTCCGAGCGGCGGGCCGCGGCGCGCGCCGGCGCAGCCGCTGCCGCCGATTGCACGTAGTTTGCTTCAAACGCACGGCCCCGGCCGCCTCCTTGATTCGTCTCGCTTAGCCCTTTGAATGGACACACCCTCTTCAAGTGTCCCTGGTTCTTGCAGCTGTTGCATACAAATTTAACGTATCTACAGCTGTCCACCTCGTGCTGGCCGCCGCAAGCTCGGCACCGCACGCCGCCGCCGGGCCGGGCCGCCGGCGCCGGGCCGCCGCCGGGCGCGCGCCGCCCGCCGGCCCGGCCGCGCGCTGTCGCACGCAGCGCGTGCATCGCGCTCGTGCCCGCCGCTCCGCTGCCGGACGCCACCGTCGCATCCACGGCCGCCGCGTCCCTCTCCGCAGCCTCGAGCGCTGTCGCTAAATTCATCGCCTTCGCATACGTCAGATCGGGCTCAGAAAACAGCCTCTGCCGTATGAGATCGCTGCTCACTCCACACACAAACTGGTCTCTTAGATTCTCGTCGAGCGCGCTGCCGAATTCACAATCCTTGGATGCCTTCTTCAGCGTCGCTAGATATTGTATTATAGTTTCATCATTAGCTTGCCGCCTTTGACGAAATTTATAACGTTCCGCCATTACCGAGGGCTTGGGTTGTAAATGCGCACGAACCAACTCGACGACCGCTGCATATGTCAACTCTGTCGGCTTTCTCGGACTCGACAAGTTAACTATTAACTCGTAGACCTCATCGCCGACCAGAGATATTAGCGTAGGGAGTTTCAAATCGTCTTTTATTCCATTCGCACGAAAATACATTTCGACACGTTCACAATACAAAGTCCAATTGCCGACACTCACGTTGAACTCGTTTATTTTTCCGTACGACATTGTTTTTTGTTGGTAAACGAATGCACAATAACACGATAATAGAATTGACAAAAGTTTTATCCTCGTCGCCACTGTGATATCCTAGCCAGGGAATTAATAATGTAAATTGGGGAACTAATGAGACGCGTGGTTAGCAGCTGAATGACACATTTATTCCTTTTACCACGGTACCAAAACAACTTACGACTACCTACATTACACTTATAAAATATACCACAAATACAAATTTCAAATTTGTTATTTGCCGTCGCCATTTTGGCAGATTAGGGAGTTTCGACACCAGGAGGCAGTGGAACTAAATTAAATGAACAGGCTAGGCACAGTAATTACATGTCAAATATCAGTAACGGCATTAGGGTAGAGCGCGGTAGGACAACCGCCCAGAGCGCCGGATACAAAAGGGCGCCTGCGCTTGCGGCACAGCGCCCCTTCCTCCCACGCGTTCATAAGGAAAGAGGCGCCGTTAGAAATCTTGCCTAGGGCGCTGATAGTGTTAAAACTGGCCTGGTCACTGGGCCAACTGGATTGTTAGTACACGGGCTAGGCTGTTAATTGTACGGCTGTTTTGGTTTAGATCGTAAATTTGGCTCTGTTGGAATTTTTGTTATATGATCACTTTTGTCTTTGCAGTCCGGTAAGACTACAAAAAATAATAATAATAAAAAAGTTAACAAAAATCTTTTTAATAAACAAAGCAAAAATCTTAGTTCATTTTTCCTGCGTGAACTCCCATCGAAATGCTTTTTTGTCCTACTAATACGCCCACAACACCTGTGTACCTACGCTAACGAAGAAATAGGAAGTTGAAACTGTAGCTAAATAATTTAGCTTTTGCTGGATAAATGTAGGTGTTAAATAGGTTTTGGTAACTTTACGTGTTTTGTAACTTTGGTAACTTTTGAATTACGTGATTAGTCGCTCGATTTGCCGCCCCCTTGGCCGTGCCGCCCGCGTGCGGCGCACGCCTTGCACGCTGCGTTACGGCGGCCCCGGCCAAGACACCGGGCCAGATGGGACCATACCTTAAGTACAGATGGCAGCTCAGGTACGAAACACGATCTGATATTTATTAGAAAATGTGTAATGTAGTATTTGTTGTTGTAGCGGCAATATAAATACATCATCTTTGAAAATTACAACTGTCTAGCTATCACCGTTCTTGAGATACAGTCTGATGACAGACAGACGGACGAACGGACGAACGAAGTCTCAGTAATAGGGTCCCGTTTTTACCATGTACATATTTATATTATATTATGGAAAACAGGGAGGCGGTTTTTTGAATATTAACAAAAACTGGATGACAAGATGTTCAAGTCCACTACCAGTCGGAAGCGTGCCCAGCATGCTGGTGGCAGTACCACGCTAAATAGCAATGTTTATGCGTTGGGCCAAATAAACGCCAGCATTTCGGTCACGCGTTGCGTCGGCCAAGCGCTTGGAAAGGCTTTTGAAGATGAGGTGAGCTCCCGGCCTTCACAGCCACTCAACCCCAAAAGGCTTAAATATAAAACCACTACCGAAGGTTGCATATTTCCACCGTTTGAGACGCTCAGCTGAATTAGCCGCTGCACTAGCCCTACTATGTGTCTCTGGAAGATGTGATGGTGCCAGAGTATCGACGCAAGGTGCGTCCCACACTAAGTCCGACTCAACTTCCAAAGCAAAAAACTCAAGCCGTCAGGTCTTTTACCATCGTCACGCGTAAGACTCCGGTTTGAGTATGGCTGAGCCATTGGCGGTGGAAAAAGCCAAAGTTTTGTGTGTGAATTGTCCACCAGTATCTATTTATCTGGACGACGTAGTCATAGCTTCTTAAATTAGTCGAGTGAACTTTTTACTTGACTAGAAGTTAGTTAGTTGACGTGAAATGATAGTAATTGAAGTCGGTTTTTGTTCTTTCGGATATTATTTCAATCCAAATACTGTACTAAATTTAGTGTTTAACAAGCTTCGGTGACCAAAGCAAATCGTTGTTTTTCTAAAATTTAATAAAATGTTATATTACTACTAAGTATTACATGTATATTATGTAAAGGTTTAATTTGGTTAAAATTTGAAACACAGATAGTTTATAGTCTCAAATACTACCCATCATCACGGAAAAAGCATGGGCCCGACCGAAACAAATATTAACGACAGAACGACATTTCCAATTAGATTGACATTTGAAACACACATGGCTTAGAGTCTAAAATATCACATCGGCTAATAAGTTTATCGCCTACTTAGGCTATCATCCTGTAAAAATGTATAAGTGGGTAAGTATCAGATTACGCACATCAGCTACAGACTCTTCGTAATGTAGGTATCCTATAAAAATCCTACAAACTTAACACTACGGCTTTGTTCGATACTCCACAACCTTACTACGAGTATGTGTTTGATGTTGCTATAATATAAAATTTGAAGTTGCTAAACTCAAATAAATATATTTTTGTGTGGAAAAACAAATTCACACGGTTTGTGTAATGGCCACCCATCCAAATATTTTTAGGTAAGTACTAAGTAAGTACTAATGTACTAATAAGTAATGTACTAGTAAGTAAGTACTAATGTACTAATAAGGTCGCAAGATCAATGTACGCGAACGAAGTAGCGGGTTCAGCTAGTAATAAAGTAAAAAAGTATATTTGCCCGGTCTAAAAACGTTGAAATTGGACTTCTGAATTAATCGATTTGAATCAAATTTGCACACCGTTTGCAGTTTCATCCAACTTGAAAGATAAGATAGTTTTTCAACAAACACAGATAGCGTTGTCTACACGAAGCTAGAAGCTAGAACTTATTGCTAACACTAGCTTGCTATCCTAGCTTGGAAAACTAGCCTCGTGTAGCTCGGCCATTATAGTCTTTACCCTTTACCTATAAGACAATATTCGAGCGAAGCCGGAACGAGCCGCTAGTATAACTATATAAGAATATGACCTAGCAGATGTACAAATGATATTTATTTTATAAATATATAATAATATAACCTAGAAGATATACATGTGACGAGATGAACAATATACCTAGGTGTGCCTAATAGTAATCAATACTGCACCAAAGACGTACTTATCTGATCTGTGTCTTGCACACAACAACCAAGTGCCTTGTAGCTATTTGAAAGTGACATTAATTAAGTAGATAACTACCAGCATAAGATTAAGCCTCAAAACAAATGAGGACTTCCAAGAACAGGTACAAACCAAAACCAAGCAATCATTCTTGAGGCCATTCTTGGAAGATCTTCGCACCCTTTGACCACTGTTTTAGACAAGGGTTGTTAATTATCTTTAAACCCGTTTTCTATTTGTAGTTTGAAAACATTACAAGCAAATGTAATTTACAAAAACTAAATTATACAATTAGAAGCTAATTTAAATTTCAAATCACACAATAACTCAAATGTCAAAAATGTTAAACTGTCCCGCGATCGTCAGATCCCAAAGTGCCCATTAAGCTTGCGGCGTGCCCACGCTGGATTGCCAGGGAGATTGAAACAGAAATTGACCGGACCGGGGATCACATCCCTTCTCTCTCAGGAGGCGACCCAAAGAATAAACAAAATCCTTGGCCTCCGCGCCCCATGGGCCCGCCGTTTCCACCGCGAACGGAACAAACTCATATGCAGACTCCAATGCGGAATACTTTAGGTCCCAAATCAGGCAGCGACCACGTTGCCAAGGGATTAACGTGAGTCCGTCCGGTCGTTTCCCGTCCGACCGGGAGAGGCCGGGAGGCTCGAGGACACAGGAGGACGACAGAAACGAACGCCCTGCGAATAATATCGTTAGCGTGGTGTCGCGGTCTTCGTCCTGCACAGCGAGAACAGCTGAGACTATGCAGTCCAGTTGCGTCCACCATCGCACTGCAAATGCAAATCGTTCATATATCATCACATATATATCAGACGTTCGATCTATATCGTTTGATGATCTATATCTTTCTCAATTTTTAATGATTTGAATAAACAAATAATACGTGTCCCATATGTCCATAATATTTTGCCATCTACCTGACGAACTAATTAAAAAGGTATCTAAATTTTTGACCCTGACACTTGGTACCATAACTGGCACTAAGCTTACGTATTACGTAGATAAAGGAAATAGGAACGACGCGACGCGCTATCTAGGCGGAACTTAGGCAGACCCAAATGTTACCTAAATAGTCTACTTCCCCTCAAGTAACATTTAAAGAAAAGAACACCTATACAGTTTCATAACGTAGTAAAGTTTCCTCGTTGCGGGTAACTCTTATTATGACTGAAAAGTTTGAGAAACTAACGTTGAGTTACGTGTCTGGCGAACTGCATTGCCGCGGGAGGTTACAATAACTTCTACTCCGTTAAATGTATGTAATAGGTATTTTATAGAGTTTAGCAGACATCTAAAGTTCCGTACAAACAAGATAAATAAATACCACGTCACCCGTTTTTCTATAGGAATTCTCGTAGCTCGAAAAAGCGACATCGAAAAAGCGATGTTCCAAAGACAGGAACGAAGAGATTTGACTCTACTTTTGTGATAAGAACGTCAAGACTTTGGAATGCGTTGCCCGAGTGGGTTTTACCCGATTGTTACAGTCTTTGTGTCTTCAAATCGAGAGAGTGAATCGGATTATTCTAGGTAAACATGCTGCATCGTAAACCGCATCGTCGTTTAACATCAGGCGACAAAAGTAAAAAAAAAGTAACGGTAATATTTCACACATTTGGTCGAGAAATTCAAATGTGAAACCAGTAAATGAGAAAAATGAAATTAATGTAGGATTTGTCGCCATTTTGACGTCTATGGAGACAAGTACTAGTTTTTAGTTTACGTGATTTTCGCAAATTATTATAATATACAACTGTTATC